>OX387344.1:15398333-16661666 GCA_947563465.1 Archips xylosteana
TTTAAATGTAGTTTAACATAGATCTGATATTCACAGTTTAAAATTAGTGTTAAACACAAAAATTCTGGCAGGTACTCGAAGCTGTATTTTAACCGACTCGCGCTCTATTGGACTAAAGATTATTCGTAACCCTTAAGACAACGTTCCCTCAACTCAATTAACTAAAAGTAAATCTAAATACACAAAGCTTTTTCTTTGCAATCTTGATGAGGATTAGCGTTCCGTACTGAGATTTAAATAAGTTAATATTCGTTATTTTATTGTATCTCGAAGAAAATACAGTAGAAAGCTGCGACTGACGGGATAGTGATTTATTTGGAACGTAAAACGAGCGACTTGCAGTCCCTAGAATTCAATCAGTTTCTTCGATTTACTTTTTTAGATATAAGGGGTTCGTAATTTGTTTAGGTATAAGGCTCTGAGTGTAAAATTTGTTGTGTGTACGCTCTATTTCCTAACGTATTTTTGTCTTCATGGTTCGTGGTCTCCAGTTCTAACAGTGCGTCCAAGCATCCATGAACCCGAGGTAGTCCAACAAAAGAACTGACAAAACTGTAACTCCTGGCTTTATACCCCGAAATTCGGTTTTCGAACTTCGTAGTAGCCTTTCCGGCTTTTCCACACTGCCTTGGGCAAAGAAGTTTCTCCTTGATGAGTATATTGGTAGGCGTTTATATGGTTGGCCACCACGGACCATATTGACTACCAGAAGCCATATTGTCTAACGCGCGCTCGGTCAAAATCGCAATTACCATTTCTATCTCACCCAAGATACAGGCCCAGTCTAGTTTGGGGTCTGGTGGATAAAATAAATAAATAAATTCATTTGTGAAAACCTATGTTGTTATTTAAATAAAATATTATTTTCCTACTCCTGTACTTTAATCTGTTTTTTACATGGTCGCGAACAAATATATAAGAACATAGATAATATGACTTCAGAAAATCTATACTTAATCTATTCGCCATAACAGCACTTGTGTCGTAATGTCGTTATTACGATACACCTAGCTGCCACATAATATTAAATGTAGGGTACACTCAACACTAAAGCCCAGTTTAGACCTGCTGAGTTGAGTAGAGTAGGGTACAGTCGGGTATAGTAGGGTAAAATAGGGTACAGTAGGGTACAGTCGGGTACAGTAGGGTAAAATAGGGTTCAGTCGGGTACAGTAGGGTACAGTCGGGTACAGTAGGGTAAAATAGGGTACAGTAGGGTACAGTCGGGTACAGTAGGGTAAAATAGGGTACAGTAGGGTACAGTCGGGTACAGTAGGGTAAAATAGGGTACAGTAGGGTACAAAAGGGTACAGTAGGGTACAGTAGGGTACAGTTGGGTACAATAGGGTACAGTTGGGTACAGTTGGGTACAGTAGGGTACAGTCGGGTACAGTAGAGTAAAATAGGGTACAGTAAGGTACAGTCGGGTACAGTAGGGTAAAATAGGGTACAGTCGGGTACAGTAGGGTACAGTAGGGTAAAATAGGATACAGTTGGGTACAGTCGGGTACAGTAGGGTAAAATAGGGTACAGTAGAGTACAGTCGGGTACAGTAGGGTAAAATAGGGTACAATAGGGTACAGTCAGGTACAGTAGGGTAAAATAGGGTACAGTTGGGTACAGTCGGGTACAGTAGGGTAAAATAGGGTACAGTAGAGTACAGCCGGGTACAGAAGGGTAAAATAGGGTACAGTAGGGTACAGTCGGGTACAGTAGGCTAAAATAGGGTACAGTAGGGTACAGTCGGGTACAGTAGGGTAAAATAGGGTACAATAGGGTACAGTCGGGTACAGTAGGGTAAAATAGGGTACAGTTGGGTACAGTCGGGTACAGTAGGGTAAAATAGGGTACAGTAGAGTACAGCCGGGTACAGAAGGGTAAAATAGGGTACAGTAGGGTACAGTCGGGTACAGTAGGCTAAAATAGGGTACAGTAGGGTACAGTCGGGTACAGTATGGTAAAATAGGGTACAATAGGGTACAGTCGGGTACAGTAGAGTAAAATAGGGTACAGTCGGGTACAATAGGGTAAAATAGGGTACAGTAGGGTACAGTCGGGTACAGTAGGGTAAAATAGGGTACAGTAGGGTACAGTCGGGTGTAGTAGGGTAAAATAGGGTAAATAAGGGTACAGTAGGGTAAAATAGGGTACAGTAGGGTACAGTTGGGTACAGTAGGATAAAATAGGGTATTTTACCCTACTGTACCCTACTGTACCCGACTGTACCCTACTGTACCCTATTTTACCCTACTGTACCCGACTGTACTCTACTGTACCCTATTTTACCCTACTGTACCCAACTGTACCCTATTTTACCCTACTGTACCCGACTGTACCCAACTGTACCCTATTTTACCCTACTGTACCCGACTGTACCCTTTTTACCCTACTGTACCCTTTTTTACCCTACTGTACCCTATTGTACCCTATTTTACTCTACTGTACCCGACTGTACCCGACTGTACCCTACTGTACCCTATTTTACCCTACTGTACCCGACTGTACCCTATTTTACCCTACTGTACCCGACTGTACCCAACTGTACCCTATTTTACCCTACTGTACCCGACTGTACCCTTTTTTACCCTACTGTACCCGACTGTACCCGACTGTACCCTACTGTACCCTATTTTACTCTACTGTACCCGATTGTACCCTACTGTACCCTATTTTACTCCACTATACCCGACTGTACCCTATTTCACCCGACTGTACTCGACTGTACCCCATTTTACCCTACTGTACCTGGCTGTACCCTATTTTACCCTACTGTACCCTATTTTACCCTACCGTACCCGACTGTACCCTATTTCATGCGACTGTACCCTATTGTACCCGACTGTACCCCATTTTACCCTACTGTACCCGACTGTACCCTATTTTACCCTACTGTACCCTACAGTACAGTCGAGTACAGTAGGGTACAGTACAGTACAGTCGAGTCGTAGAAAAAATATTGTATGCAACGGTGTATAATTGGTCTTAACGGCTCGTGCCGTCTTCCATTGCGATACTCGCATTCGCTCGTATCGCAACTCACGTCACTCGCCTTTTAAGACCTCACTTATACAACCGTTGCATAAAATACTATATTATTATCTGTTAAACAGAATAAGAATTTTATAGAAAGAGAATATTATTATTTTAGTTATGAAAGTGACTCGAAGAAGAAAGAAAACAATGAATGCTATTGAGATTCTGATCTTACGAGGCGGTACAGCCCCAGGCCTTATGTTTGTCAAATGAATTCAAATTAAAACCAGTTTATTTCACGCATGTTAGAGTAGACGTGTTCACTATATCTTATAGTTAAGTTAGTTAGATAGTTAGAGACTTCGTTCCCGTCGCGGTTGAGACGGCTGGGCCGTGGGGCTTCGAAGCGCGGGAGCTTTTTGGTGACTTGGGTCGCCGTTTAAGAGATCGTGGTTGTGATGCTCGTCCAGGTTCGTGGCTTGTTCAGCAGATCTCCATAGCCATCCAGAGAGGCAATGCTGCGAGCGTAATGGGGACATTTGTTTCCAGTTCGTCGCGGGGAGGGATTTTTTAGCCAACAAGCTTAATTTAATTATTAATAATTTTAGGATAATTTTAGTGTATATTGTATGTTTGGTGCTGTACTAACTTAGTTGATAAAAACAACTCAGTAACATTTTAAGAGTTACTCAAATTAAAAGTAGTCCATGAAACCACTTTACGTTTATCTCTCATGTGTTTGTATTGAATAAATCACGACTCTTCAAGTTTGATGTGAACGAGCAGGGAGAAAGACTGCAAATTTAATATTCTATTAACTTGGCGCGATTTTCTTTGAATGGAACATTTTCTTGCGGAATCCCGGTCGTTTCTTACAAATTACATAGCCATATGTATACATACTTTAAAGCCAAACTTTAAAGTTAAAAGAACATCTATTTTCTTTGATTATTCTGTTGGGTTTTGAATTAAAGATGCAACCAATTTTTTCTTCTCAACTTGGGCGTCAATTTTCAACACTTGAATTATTCTGTGGTTGGTGGTGATAAATTAATATAAGTCATAGTATTAGTAAGCAAATAACCTCTTGTTCCTACTCCTGTACTTTTATCTGTCTTTTACATGGTCGCGAATAAATAAATAAGAACATAGATAATATGATTTCAGAAAGTCTATACTTACTCTATTCCCCATAACAGCACTTGTGTCGTAATGTCGTTATTACGATACACCTAGCTGCCACAGATTACCTATTAAATGTAGGTTACACTCAATACTAAAGCCCAGTTTAAACCTGCTGAGTTGAGTCGAGTCTAATCGAGTCGAGTTGTGTTGTGTTGCGTCAAGTTGCGTCGAGTTGCGCCGGGTTGCGTCGAGTCAGGTCGAGTCGAGTCGTAGAAAAAATATTGTATGCAACGGTGTATAATTTGGTCTTGACGGCTCGTGCCGTCTTCCATTGCGATACTCACATTCGTTCGTATCGCAACTCACGTCAATTATACAACCTTTAAAGATTTAAAGATTTATTGAACATAATAACATGCATATTTTAAAAACAATTAGATCGTAAGCAGCTGCATTAGTATAAACTGTGTCACAGCTGTTTACGCCCACCTCGGGACATGGAAGCAGTTATGTTCTAAAATGATACATAATAGGTTAGTAAGTGTACTTAATTAAGTATTAAAAACTATATTAGAATAAAGGTAGAATATTGTACGTAACAATGGTCCTTAATATGAACAGGCAGGTGAGTATCAAATTTAGATTTGTACTACCTCTTTTTATTACCTATTATTTTAACAATAAGACATACGTTCATCAGTATCCAGTAACAAGTGTTTCAGTCTCATCATAAGAGAGGTTTTTTAGAAAATTTGTTATTTTATTTTTGCATTCCCAGTACGATAGTTCATGAATATCTAACAATTTGTTCAGTTGATTGTACATTTTAGCAGAAAGATAGTCGTAGTGAAATTTTACAAGAGCAATACGAGAACGTCCGAGTTTGCAGATGCAGCCAGTTCGTCGCTTAGTAGTTTTTTTAACAAAAGGAAGGTCGATGTGTTTACGCAATATAATTTTCAGAATAAATAGTTGTCTGACAGTTAAGACGTTAGCTATTTTATAGAGTTCGAGCGTACTAAATCGGACTGGTTTGGAAAGCATAACTTTTAGGACAGCTCTTTGGGCCCTCTCTAATCTCAGGAATCTAGTTTTCCTTGTCCCGCCCCAGGCCGCTAGACAGTAGGTTAGGACAGACTGTGCCAGCGAGAAGTAAACAGTCCTTAGGATTTGTTGACCAGCAACAGCTCTAAGGGTCCTAAAGACATATATCAATTTCCTAACCCGGCCAACTGCCGCTTCCACCTGGTCACTCCAAGTCATTAGAGAGTCCATTAAAATGCCGAGATATTTCACAGTAGAAGACTGCGTTAGTTCAGAGCAGCAGCATGAGGCGTCATTGGAGCTGCAACTATGGGCACAAACAGACAGTGGAGAGGAGGGCAGAGAAGATGCTTTGGGGGCGAAAGTTATAAAAGTTGTTTTGTCAACATTAATGGTCAATAAATTTTTTGCCAACCAATGCATCACAATCCTTAATGTTGATTCAGCGAGGAGGCGAGCCTCCTCCCATGTTGGTGCCTGTATAAGAAGGGCTGTGTCATCAGCATATGCCAGAACTCTTACATTGCCGAGAGCCAGAGAGCACAGATCATTCACATAAACCAAAAACAAAGTAGGCCCGAGGACGCTACCTTGAGGCACACCAAAAGAAAGAGTAACTTCATCACTGGTGTATTTGCCTATGCGAACTTGTTGGGTGCGATGACTGAGGTAACTTTTAAAAATATCATGCACCTGTCCCCTCACCCCAATGCGTTCCAGTTTACCCAGCAGAATCGGAACAGAGACAGTGTCAAAAGCCTTAGATAAGTCTAGGAAAATACCAACTGTTTTAAGTTTAGAATTAAAATTGTTTATAATTGAGTTTGAAAGAGTCAAAACCGCATCTTCTGTAGACTTTCCACTACGAAAACCAAATTGATTATTAGAAAGTATTGAATAGGAGTCAAAATAGTTTTTTAAACGTGAATTTAGAATTTTTTCAAAGACTTTGGAAAGTGATGACAATACGGAAATGGGCCTGTAATTGCTGACACTGTCTCTGTCTCCGCCTTTATAAATAGGATGTACAAGGGCTCTTTTAAATACTTGGGGGAAAGTTCCTGACGACAGACAAAGATTATAAATGTGCGTCATTATCGGCACAAGGACGGAACGCGCTGCCCTAAGTAGTGATGCTGGTATGCCATCCCAACCCACTGCACAATTTCGAAGTGCCATAGTAATTCGTTCAACTTCTTCATTGTCAGTTTCTATTAACGCCATAGAATTTTCTTGGAAACTATTTCGCTGACATGAATCCGAGTCATGATTGGATTGTCCAATAAATTTTGAGGCGAGCTCTTTTCCAATACCACTAAAATACTCATTCACCAGATTAACTGCCACTGTCGGGTTTCCATTCAGCGACAAGAGATTATCAGCAGTGGAAGATTTTTGTTCAAGGTTAGTTATGTTTTTAATAAGTTTCCAAGTAGCTTTTGGATTGTTTTTAACTTTTTGAAACTCCATCCGCTCATAAGCTAGTTTAATTTTTTTAAGCAAATTTGTACAATAATTTTTATATCTTGTATATGTCAGTCTTGCCAGATGGTTATTGGGCTCTTTTTTACTCAATCTATATAAACGATCACGATTTCTTAAGCACCGTAATAGGCCAGGGGTCATCCAAGGCTTGATAATTCTCATTCTGCTACTTATGTTAACAGATTTGTAGTGAGTGCCAACAATGTCCATCAAAGTATTAACAAACGATTGTGCAGCCATTTCCGCATTAGAAATAGACAGTATAAAAGCGAAATCATACTTTTCAATTTCCTTTACGCAAGCAGCTTCGTCAAATATAATTTTGTTTCGTGCTACCTTTGACAATTTTCTTTGTAGACTACAACAAAGAATGACAGGTGCATGGTCAGTAATAAACGAGTCCATGATTAACGTAACAGAATTTGTGCTTGATTTGAGAAGCACGTGGTCCAAACAACTGTTCTTTCTTGTAGGGAAAACATGCGCCGGCAACATAGCATTAGCAGCAGCTAGAGTGAGGTAAGGATCAGCATTAGGATCACCGCTACCGGGCACTATATTAATATTGATGTCTCCAACTAGGGCTACAGTCTTAAAAGAACTCAACGAGGCCAGAGAGTCTTCAAGAGACTCAAGAAATTTACCAATGTTTCTTGTTGAAGGGGATCGATACAGAGCTAATAAAGCGATTTCATTGGTAAACTTCAGAATAAGACAGTTAGCGTCACTAAAGGTTCGCTCCACAACCGTACAAGCCAAGTCCGTCCCCACAAAAACCACCACTCCATCATTCTGGTTAGTGTGCTTAGATTTAAAAGTTGTATATCCTGGCAAGTTTGGCAAATATGGACATTTACTGAGCCAGCACTCACTCAGAACGAGAACATCAAACACAACATCTATCCTTTTCAACAGTAACTGTAGCTCACCAAAATTACAGCCAATGCTTCTTATATTTAAGTGAAACACAGTAAGCGATTCACCAACTTCGGAAAGAAACCCCGAGCTGCTCTCCGGCGTGCAAACATAGGATTTCGAAACACTGATATATTCCAAATCATTAGTAATTTCTAGCGTGCTGGTCATGGTGGGATTAAAAGCTTAACATGGATCACGTGAGATGCGCTGAGCATCGAATATAACATTATAATGCTTGTGCTCTTGCGACAGTTTTGTAAACAACTGCTGTATTTAAGCAAATTAGAAATCAACATGTGGAAATGTACGGGGTGCGAATGCAATCTTGTATATAAATACTCGTTAGCACCACCTCTGACTAGAAACTTCAGACAGTATTTAAAAGGTTTTAGTGGAATCCAGACTAAAATATTCGAGTATAAATATTGAAAAAGCAGCGAACTGGCAGCGTAGCAATCGTTACTTATATAATTTAATAATAATATTAATGTTAGGTAACAAACACAAACAAACACAAACTTCAAGTAAGGATAATAAGATAACTGAACAATACATACATAAACACACAATTTTAAATAAGATATTAAAAAGCCTAGTCACTCATCGTTACCAAAACTCTCCAAGTTCTTCAGATCTTGTTCGCTGTTGATGAGAATTACGCCGGCTCCTTCCTGTTTTCGCAGAAATATCTTGCCATTTGTCACCCAGCAGTGCCTGAATCCTTTGGACCTGGCAAATTCTTTCGCGATGTAGTGAAGTCTTTTCATTTGAGGTGATAAATTCTCAGATATAAACACAGGATTGCGCGGGCCACTGATGCCCAGAGTCTCCGTGTTGAGTTTACAGGAACTGTTTGTTTTATTATAATTCCTATAATTACGTATCAAAAGTTCCTTCGCAAGTACACTATTGAATTCAACAATGATGGTTTTGTTATTAGGATCTCTAGTGTTTATACGGAAGATATCTTTCACGTACTGGGGGTCTATTGTTGTATTCAAGACACTTGCTAACGGCATCAGCTGGCTCAAAAGAGACGATTTGGTTTCGCCAGATCTATGTGGTATATTTTTAATTTCCACACAAGTTGACCTTCTGTGTCGCTCAAATTGTTCCAGTTTTTGTTCCAAGACCTGAATGTATTGTAAATTCTTGTTCCGATCAGATTCAAGTTTATCAATTTGAGATTGTATGGAATCAAATTTGTTAGCAACGAACTCCACCGAACTCTGCATTGCAAGATTTTGAGCCTTTATTTCGTCCATTGCAGAGGAAATCTTTTCCATCTTGGAGTCCTGGGAACTTTGATGGGCTCTAAATTCCATGAACATATTTTTCATTTCCATCATAAATTCGGTTAGTTGCTCACTTGTATTATCATTTATGTTGTCACGCTTTCGCTTATAGCGATGGGTAATGTTGGACGGCTCTCGATCCAACTCTTCCATAGATTTAGTCGTTAACTCCGGTTCCGAATCGCAGTGGTGCCGTGTTAGTGATACTGCAAGATGTGTTGCCGAGCCAACAGCGCGGTCAGCGTCCGCAACTGCCGGGTCGGAACGCGGGGGCGTGCGACGAAGAGGCATGTTCGCAGCGAGTCTAAGATTTATACCAAGGCGACAAGAAGCAGCCGAAGCCTTAATTAACGTACGTAGTGTAGAACTAAGTGAAAGGAATCAGGTCAGCGTTAACTGGGCGGTCGCGACAATTTGATACAAATTCACTTTCCGTCCACTATATCTTGATCTCTGGTAGTAATGAATGAGTTTACTCACTGTCGTAGTAATCGTAGTATAGTGCCTCTGGACGCTCCACTCCGCGTGTATTATGCGCTCCTGGTAGCCGCTCGAATTAATTAATTTGATTAAATTTAATTATTTTCGAAAATTTTTGCGCGCGGATTTGTTTGTTACACGTCTGTTCACCACAGATGTCCAAAGGGAAGGCAAACCTTTGCATAATAGTAGATTGTTCAACAAGGGACTAAAACAAGCCATAATGACACGAGATATTTAGCCACCCGAGCGATAGCGAGGGAGGCTATAAATTCGAGTTGTCATTATGGTAGTTTAGTCCCGCGTTAAACACTCTACTTTTCACTTTGAATGCGAGGAAAAAAACGACGTACAAAATTACTTTTTTACAACGTATGCTCAATACGAGCAATGGACATCTGTTCAAAATTCAAATAGCAAAAATAATACCGCTGTCTTTTCTTTTCTTTTATATTTTTTTTGTAAAGTGACGCTTTAAATGCTTGCATAATTAGCCAACAGATTCTAACTTAAAGGCTATGTTAAAACTAATTGGACTATGCATGTAAGAATGATAATTGTTCATTCATTAGAATCGGCAAATAAATTAACCTAATTGATCTAAGTTCACACACAAAATATATTGTTAACTGAAACACTTACCCGTGAATAAAGAAACGACTTTTTAAGTTTATTTTCTATATGCCAATTCTTTGTTAAATTATATCTAATTATACTTTCTATTTACTATTAAATGCAACTGACATCGCATTATTTTGAAGTCACGCCATATTAACATTCAAAATAACATTCAAACGTAACTGCTCTAACTACCGTACACTCCAGCACTGCTTTGCCGACAGTGCGGATTGCTATTTTATCGACAGAGCAGGGAACTGCTTTGCCGACAGCGTTTTTAAAAAAAAAAACAAATTAAAAACACCTAAGCTCAAGGAAATCTTTCTTTACGTGCAAAATAAAATGAATTCATCTTTAATATTTTATAATTAAATAGATTAATATTCGTAATTATTCAATGTGTTTCACGAAATTATTATTTTTTAAGTATTTTTTATACAGTTGTCATTTTGAGGTTATTTCCACGCCCTAAAGGCTTCCACAGACCGAAGCGCAGGGCGCTACAGTGCGTCCGCAGCGCGCTTCGGTCTGTGGAAAGCTTTAAAATTGTCTATACCCAGTTACTGAAAATGGCGATAATCCTCCATTCACAAACACCGTGATTGGCAGTTTAGGGGTTTCCATAGTCAATTAAAAAAATTTTACTTTAATCCCTTGAGATCAAAAAAGAGCTTTAGTCCCGATATGCAGAGACTAAAGTAACATTTTAAGAGCATGAGAAGTGAAAAAACTATTTATGGCTATGGATCGGAACCTCTTCCTTGTCTATTATAGGTGTTTTAAACTTTCGTGATTTTTACTCATAATTACTACCCTATACTAAACGGGACTTATCATATCACGCACAAAATATTCGTCGTGACCGCGTGTTCGTGACCACGGCTGCGGCAATGTAGCCGAAACTCATTTCGAGTCTCATTTAGTGTAGGTCATACATACCCTTGTATTTATGTTAAAATTAAACCTTTAAAATCATTTAGGAAATTTCTCGTTTGAATTCATCGCCGACATCAAATAACGTATCTCTGAACTATTTGTAATTGCCATCAATGTAATTTCATTAGTAAATGGTTTTCGGTAGACGAGACCCGTAAACATTAAAACTTTTAAAGCTAAGAACTCGAAATCTCAAGTCCTCATTCAGACTTCACTTCGAACGCGTCTTAGCTAGTTTTGTTCAGACTTAGGATAACTTTATTGTTTCTCGTCAGTATAGTTCGTGGATTAAAAGAGTCAGATTATGCGGATATATAATGTTATTTATGATGAAACTACCTCCAGTTGCCAGTGAATTAATAAGTTTACTTAGTTTAATTAGTTTTTAGGAAGGTATTTTTTCAAAAAGTACAGGTTGTTTTTTATTCTACAAGACTGCCGTGAAATTCGGACGTGATATAAACCTCTGCAATGGACAGTTGTTTCTGCAAACTTACCAGGCACAACTCGCTTTAATGTATTAAAGATTTGTCACACTGGATACGTTCTGCGGTCGTGGTCAGGTCAAATTGAACGCAGCCCGCATTATGTATGAACAACATTGCCGGTCTCTATATATCGCGCGTGCGTGCGATCTGACCGCGCGGACCGCACGGTCTGATTGCATATCTATACAAAACCAGCGGACCCGACAGACGTTGTCCTGCATGAACCTAGATACCGACTGCAGCGCCATCTGCCGGGTTGATTTGTGAATCTAAACCATCTAGGGCGCCACCCAAACGCATAAAAAAAATCATTCAAATCGGTCCAGCTGTTTAGGAGGAGTTCAGTGACATACACACGTACAGTAGAATTATATATATAAAGATTAGACAGTGTTGTTCATACATAATGCGGCTGCGTTCAATTTGCCCTGACCGCGACCACAGAACGCATCCAGTGTGGCGAATCCTTTATTCGTTTTCTTCATGACATGATTTTGGGTAATATAATAATGACTAAACGTAATAGAGCTTGCGTATTAGACAGATTATGTAAATTTGGAGATAAATCTAAAATATTATCATTATAATTAAATACCTTTAATAATTCCAGCAGCAATGTGAAATGCATGTATTTTTTGGGACAAAAGGACATATAAAATTACACACGGTGTAGGTAAATAGGGCCGCATTTTCCCATATGACTACACTTGGCGCGTGACGGCGTGAATAGCATGAATAAGTAGATGACATGCTGGATACAACCCCGAAGACTAGTAAACAGGAAAGTCTCGTGACACTTTTTGAGATTTTCGAAAAGTAGGAATGTACCTACGACTACATTGAAGTAATGCCACACGGACGATTATTCGTTTTGAACTATTCTTTTAGCATATAAACTATAGCTCGTTATGTTTCTGCAGTTTCTATTAAGAATACTGTTTATAATAAATAAATCTAATACCTTTAAACGAGCAATTCTTGTATATATATATATATGTATATATATATATATATAATCAGGATCTCGGAAACGGCTCCAACGATTTCGATGAAATTTGGTATGTGGGGGTTTTCGGGGATGAAAAACTGATCTAGCTATGTTTCATTTTCAGAAAATCGCTTTTACTCGTGTTTTCCGGCTATTTTTGTTTGCATTAGAATATAAAGCTAAATTTCGCCGACTTCGAGCAGATCATAATGGCACATTTGGAATCGGGTGGTCGCGGATCCAGCCGACCTCGGTTCGATTCCACGTTTTTTTTCAAGATTTTTAGTTTTTTTTTTAAGTTTATTTTTCATGAGAAAACGTCAAGTTTCTTCTTTTGTGAGAAAAAGTTACTTTTTTGTGAAAAAAAGTTACTTTTTTGTTAGAAAAAGTATTATAGGGAACGTGCAGTAACTATAGGCGGCAGCACTAATGCGACAGAAGAGACACTATGCGGACAGTAAAACAAACTTATCAAGGTAAAACATTCAAATTGATGGCACCCTTATGGCACCAGTTGGCAGCACCGTCTATGTGCACGTTCCCTATTGGGAGCACAGAACAGGAAAAGCCGGTTGTCTGTAAAGTCGGTTTACGGACGATAGTTTAACGTGACTCACCCCCCCCCCCCCCACCCCCTCCGGTGTTTTTGTCAAATATCTTGAAAACGGTGCATCCTACGGCAAAATCAATGAAATTTTCATCCCCCCTTTAATTCCCCCGCGCTCCCTCCCCCGCATCCCCCCCCTCTCACCCCCCCCCCCAACCCCACCGGTGTTTTGATCTCGGAAACGGCTCCAACGATTTCGATGAAATTTGGTATTTGGTGGTTTTCGGGGATGAAAAATTGATCTAGCTTGGTCTTATCTCTGGGAAAACGCTTGGTACCGAGTTTCTGCCCGAGCAGAGCTCGGTCGCCCAGGTACTAAATAATAACACGGGACACAAAATAGAATCTTCACAAAAAAATAAAAGCGTGTTAAATACATCCTCATTTTCGGATCATCACGAAAAAGATTTATTTGAAGATCCATAATAAAAGCATAAGTAGCACATGAGACACGCGGTTATCACATAAGACAAAAATAACATCCCTATAAACGTAATAGCCACCTAATTTGAGAATTGTTAGCTGCTCAATTTGGTCCACCTACGCAATATTATAGTCGAGCGCGTAAAGCACGTAACGCGCGCCTTATTCGCATCATTTCGTGAACATGTCAGAAAATACCAAGCGACTAGGAGCTACGATTTTTCGTAACGATATAAATTTATGTAACAGTTGCTTAATATTTTCAATACATTGAAGACATGAGATAAACGTAAGTCACAGAAAACAATTCCGAATCACGGTGGAAAGGTAAATTATATGGAATACATAACATTGTTACGTTACACCTGTTAAACCGAATTTTCTCGTAACCATAACACAATATTGATAATAACAGAAAAGTACTTCAAGTAACATACCATAACAGTACTAATGTGAAACTCCCTCCACACGATAAAATTTTACGTACAATTTGATTAGGTTACCAATGAGATTGTGTACCTACTTAAGCTAGAGCGGATTGAAATATGAAATTCACGGTCATAGGTTCGCCGGAAGCCTACTGACTGGAATATAAATAAAATAAAACTTTTTTTATGTTATAGTTGTATATAAATAGTTATAATTTTAAGTGGCGAAGTGTGGGTCCCATGGTCCAATAATATAAGGGAGACAGCAGGACCAGTCTGGAAGAGGGAAACAGAAAACCGATTTGGATTGAAAAAGATTGAAGAGGCGTATGCCCAACGGTGCGCGAAAACGCGTTGAAAAAGAAGAAGAAGAGAAAAGAATAAGTTATAATTTATTGAACGCTATTGTATTTCCTTATTCAATAAATAAAATTAAAACTGACGGTCTTCTTTTGTACCTATGTGTAGATTGACAATCAGCCTAATTTAAATGACAAATCTTTTAAACTAAAGTGTTAAGTTGCAATGTGTAAGGCTTTGAAGGCCAGACTGTGAATTTATAATATTATTATTTAAATCACTTGTTATTTGTGAGGTGTTTGCAATACGCACCAAGGGGTTTGCTCAAGCAGCTGAACTGCTTTCAGGCAATAAAGCACAGGAGACGTTTACGCTGGTTTTTATTGGGATTTTTTGCACGGCACATTTAAGCGGCGTCGCGCGACGTTTATGTCACTTCTTATACATACATTCATACATAGCTGTGCTAAAACCTTTTAGAAGCAACATTGTTCTTCACGCCACTAACAATGTTCATAAGACGTAAGAGACAATTTGAGTTCCCTAAAAATTTTTCAAACTTAAAGGTTTAAAAACTTATTTAAACTTGTTAGTAAATAGCTCATTCTAATCAGGCTTTTTCAATAATTAAGCGCGCATATATAGAATGAAAAATACTAGTAGTTACATAATAGCCATTCTTTTCTACGTCCTTGCTGATATAAGGATAATAATAATAATTTGATGTTTTCCGATTTTATTTTTTTTACAATATTTTTATCAACTTGCATTGTTCATATGTATGTTAGTTGTCCGTTTCAGATCTTGCTTGTTATTTTCGTTCGACCCAATTTCCATGATCGGATTGTTCGAACGGCATTTTTGGTATTTGTATTGATTTGTATACATGGCTCTAATGACAGTGCAATAATCGAATACTGTTGAAATTCTATCCAGGATTCCACTTGTGAAATATTATGCTTTAAAGTGCAAATTTATGTTAGTGCATTCCCCTTCAAGCCAAATGATTGTTTTTGGATATGACTGTGAAAAAATGTAAAAGGAAAACTATTACAGCTAGTATGCTTTAGAAGTCAACGAGTGATGTTTGACCAAAACTATTAAGTTTACCCATATTAAGTGTACCCATTAGGGTCATACACATTCATTTGTCCGCGTCTCTTCTGTGGACATGGCAAAAGTTAAGGGTCTATAGCCAATATTTTTTAATCAAGTCAACATCGGCGTGCGAGACGCCTAGCCAAGTTTCGGCCCATTTAAATTGTGGGTTCGTTTAGGTAATCGAATTAGCCTTGGCGAAGCGAAGGAGATCAAATGATTTAAATCACTGTTAAACGGAAGTGAATTTAATGCCAAATTTAGATACGTTTCACTTTACAATTTAGAATAGGAAGTATAAAGAAATACAATAACAAATATTAACTTATTTCGATAAATCGTTATGCGGGTAGCAAAACAAGATGCGCGTGCGCCGCGGCCAGTGGTCTACAGAGCAGTGCAGCACTCGGCGAGCCGGCCGTCCGCGCCGCGCGCGAGAGGGATGCCTGACGTATCGTTGCCGGCCGGTCGGAGAACAAAAGATTGCACGGTTGCCCAAGCTCATAAGCGGTAGCGATTTTCTGAGCGGAGCTGTTTGCTACAAATACTCCCCCGCTGAGACCGTTACTACGGTCGATAGTAATCGGGAAATCGGACAACTCTTCCACTTTTCGTTTTCCTCTCCGCTACCGGTTTAGTGTTTGGCCCCTGGGACGTCGTTGTGAAGTAATCTTTTGTGATATACGCAGGTTTTAGTCGATCAATGGTAACTGTGAGCTCTTTTCCGGATACATCTATGTCGTAAGTTTTGTCTTTTCGCCGGATAACTCTATGCGGCCCGGTGTATGCTGCCTGCAATGGTCTATGCGCTGGGCCCTGGCGTAGGAAGACGTGGGTGCTTGTATGTAGATCTCTCGGAATATAGAAGGGTCTGTTAGAGTGCCAAGCTGCTGGTTGAGGAGCGAGTTTGTTCATGTGGCTCCGTAACCGGCTTGCGAAGTCGTCTACGGCCACCGGAGCATCGGATGGCGCAATGAACTGCCCAGGTAAACGTAATGGTTCGCCGTAAACCAACTCAGCTACTGAAGCCTGTAGATCTTCCTTCCATGCACTGCGAATACCCAATAGTACCAGGGGAAGGGCCTCTGTCCAGTGCGTGCTGGTGTGGCACGTGATTGCAGCTTTGAGTTGGCGATGTAGTCGTTCCACAAGTCCGTTAGCCGCCGGGTGGTATGATGTTGTCTTATGGTGAGCTGCACCTAACAGCGTCGCAATCGCCTTGAAGAGGTGTGACTCAAACTGCCTTCCGCGATCAGTCGTGATGCGTTCGGGGCAGCCGAAACGAGCAACCCAGCCAGACAAGAAGGCCGCTGCGCAAGTGTCGGCTGTGATGTCAGGTAACGGGAACGCCTCAGGCCAACGGGTGAATCTATCGATGGCGGTGAGGCAGTACCTGTAACCGTGAGAAACTGGTAAGGGCCCAACAATATCTATATGAACATGTCTGAAGCGTGCTGAAGGTGGCTTGAACTCGGTCAGTGGCGCCGTGGTATGTCTGAATACTTTGCTTCGCTGACATTGTAAGCATGATTTTGCCCATAGCCGGCAATCTTTTCTCACTCCAGGCCATACGAACCTCTGTGTTACTAATCTTATTGTGGCATTGCCCCCAGGATGACTGAGATTATGCATTGCATTAAAAACGGAACGACGTAAGGTTGCCGTAATGAAAGGCCGTGGCTCAGGAGTAGATATGTCACAAAAGATAGGCAAATCTGTATGTACTGTCCTGACCTTTTCCAACTTTAAGGTTGATCCGTGTTTCAGCAGGTCCTGCAGCTCTGCGTCCGTCTCCTGAGATCTGGCCAGAGAATCGTAGTCTACGCCTGTAGGTGGGTCGTCTATTTCTTCGATGCGTGACAGTGCGTCAGCGACTGAATTTTCCCTACCAGCTACGTATCTGATGTCGGTGCTGAACTGGCTAATATAATCTAGGTACCTGAATTGGCGGGGCGAGCAATTATCTCGACGTGTTGTGAAGGCAAATGTAAGAGGTTTATGATCCGTGTATATTGTGAATGTACGCGCCTCTACCATGTGTCTGAAATAACGGATTGCCTCATATACTGCAAGCAGCTCGCGATCGTATGGGCTGTACTTGATCTGTGAGGGGCTCAACTTTCTGGAGAAGAAGGCTAATGGTTGCCACATGTCTCCACAGCGTTGTTGTAATACTGCTCCGATGGCTGTGCTCGATGCGTCTGTCTGTATTGCAAGTTCCGCGTGCATGTCTGGGTGTGCTAACAACGTGGCGTGAGAGAGGCTAGTCTTACAGTTATTGAAGCTTTTCAGGAATTCCGGTGTTACTTCAATGGGTTGTGAACCCTTGACTTTGGGCCCCGCGAGTAGTCCATTGAGTGGTGCTTGTAGGGATGCTGCGCCTGGAACAAAACGGCGATAGAAATTCGTCATTCCCAGAAACCGTCTTAGCTCCTTAATGGTTTTCGGTACTGGGTAGTTATTAATAGCGGTTACCTTCGATTCCAGTGGCCTAACTCCGGCTTGAGAAACTGTGTATCCCAAGAATGATACTTCCTGCTGTCCAAAAACACACTTAGAGGTGTTGATAAGGACGCCATAGTCCTGTAATCGTTGAAATAGCTGTCGTAAATGCTGTTTGTGTTGTTCTTCAGATTCTGAATGAACTAAAATGTCGTCTATGTAACCATAACAGAAATCGAGGTCCTTCAGTACTTCATCTATGAAACGCTGGAAGGTTTGGGCCGCGTTTCTCAACCCAAACGTCATAAAAGGGAACTCGAAGAGGCCGAAGGGTGTCGTGATCGCCGTTTTGGGTATATCTTCTCCATGCACTGGAATCTGGTTGTATGCCTTTACTAAATCTATAGTGCTAAATACTTTCTTACCCGACAACTGGTAAGCGAAATCCTGTATATGTCGCACAGGGTATCTGTCCGGAATAGTTCTCGCGTTTAGTGCTCTATAATCTCCACACGGTCTCCAGCCGTCATTTTTCTTTCGAGCCAGGTGGAGAGGAGATGACCACGGGCTCTCTGACCTACGAGCAGTTCCGTTACGTATCATGTCGTCGAACTCCTTCTGGGCTATTCGCATTCTCTGCGGATCCAAACGTCGTGGGCGACTGGAAACCGGTGGTCCGGATGTGGTCCGTATATGATGCACAGTATTGTGTTTAGGGGTCGAAGGCTTACCAGCTGGACGAGTTATATCTGGATACTCCCTGAGAAGCTTGTGGTACATGTTGTCGTCGTTGGTCGTACGCACGGAGGCAATGGTTTCTATGGCCTTGTGGTGGGGTACGTCGATCGCGAGCAAAGTTAATCCGTCAACTAGACGATGATTATGGCAGTCGACTAGTAAGCTGTAGTGACTTAGGAAGTCGACGCCGATGATTGGCTTCGATACGTCAGCCACTGTGAATCGCCATTCGTATGATCTTCTCAGCCCCAAGTCCAAGCTGAGGTTAATGTGGCCATAAGTGGTAATGGGTGTACCATTTGCAGCAAAAAGTACATAGTTGGTTTTGGAACTGGTAAGTGCTCGAACGGCTGCCCGGGGGTACACACATAAGTCAGATCCTGTGTCTATTAGGTATTGAATTTTTGACTTACGGTCAGTTACAAACAGTCGGCCTGACGACACAGGGCAAGCACTTGCGGCCACTAAATGCTGCCTTGTTAGTTTCCCGAAGTCTTGAAGTTACATGGTTGTCGGCACTTAGTAGCTCTATTTCCGAATTCGAAATGATACCAACAAAACGGGTGTCCTTCGGGTCGCCCGATTGATTTGTTTCGCGAGCTTGATCTGGTTCTGGGATCTCGTCGATAAAAGCGGCCCCTGCTACGGGAACGAGGATTTTGCTGGGTCTTTAATAATGTTTCCACTTGGCGCGTCAGTTCTGCTACTTGTTTTTCCAAAGCGGTACCTGGTAATGGCGTGCTGGGTGGGGCGGTGGCCAACGCGACGTGTGATGTTGACAGCGCCAAGTCGTGTACTCTGTCTGCCAGGTCAGCTACGTCGTCGAGGCTCTGCTTGTACTGGGAAGCAACCACGGTTTGCACATTAGGCGGCAATCTGCTTACCCAGATGGTCCGGATGAAATCGTCGGGTACCTCAGGACCTGCTAAGTCGCGTATAACTCGAAGATATTGCGAAGGTTTGCGATCACCCATTTCCTCGTGTTGCATTAGCTGAAGGGTTTTCTTTTCCTGCGAACGGGAAGTTCGTTTCAAAAGTTCCGTTTTTAACTTCTCGTACTTTCCTGTCCTGGGTGGATTTATCAATACATCCTTCATCAACCTTGCATACTCCTGATCTAACTGCGCCGCCACGTAATTAAATTTCGTGGAATCGGTTGTAATGTTGGACAACTCGAACTGACTCTCAATTTGGGCAAACCATACCTCTGGTTCCTCGGGCCAAAATGGAGGTACGCGAACGCCGACTCGCCATACGTTGCCTGCTACGTCGCCTCCGCTTGTACTTGGACCACCTCCCATGTTGTTACCCTCCGTAGCGTCACGAAACTCGCCTTCGTTGGCACCACCAGCGTTTCCACCTATTCTTCTGCTCTCGTCATTCGCTCCAGAGCCGCCTGCCATATTGTGCAACGTCGGGGTCACCAGTGTGGGTTCGTTTAGGTAATCGAATTAGCCTTGGCGAAGCGAAGGAGATCAAATGATTTAAATCACTGTTAAACGGAAGTGAATTTAATGCCAAATTTAGATACGTTTCACTTTACAATTTAGAATAGGAAGTATAAAGAAATACAATAACAAATATTAACTTATTTCGATAAATCGTTATGCGGGTAGCAAAACAAGATGCGCGTGCGCCGCGGCCAGTGGTCTACAGAGCAGTGCAGCACTCGGCGAGCCGGCCGTCCGCGCCGCGCGCGAGAGGGATGCCTGACGTATCGTTGCCGGCCGGTCGGAGAACAAAAGATTGCACGGTTGCCCAAGCTCATAAGCGGTAGCGATTTTCTGAGCGGAGCTGTTTGCTACAAAATAAATCTTAAGTTTGCTGACAGTCTCTAATTTTATACCCACATGAGAGATAACTTTTGTTTCTTACGGTGTGTTCATTCAAAAGTTATAGGGTCATCCCTAACATTGTATATTTACCGGATATGAGTACAAAACTCGACATGCACTTGGCCAGTTTTTTAACCTAGAAGCCAATGTCGAGCTCGAACCAGTGCATCTTAAACTCTAAGCAATTTGCAATTAAAACGCTCTTCGGTATTTCACTTCCTTAAAGATAAACCGAGACAGTGGATATGTATAGTTTAAGGTGTAGAATAAATTCCGGACAGTCATTAAAGCTGTCGACGCTCAGTAATGAACCCTGCGATCCACTGTTGTCTCTGCACTAATTGCTGCACTCTTATTAAGGTCGAGTAGTTGCAAGTTCAAAATGCACTCCACTTTTTTCCATAATGAGCCGTGTCGATTGTTCGTGGAAGACTGAGATGAATTTGTTACGGTGACCTGCACTTTAGCGAAGACTCAATTAACACGAGGGAAGAGAAACTATTAGTTGTACTAAATATCTTTAGGTTTTCTAATTACCTTGTACAAATAATTGGCTTATTGATTACATGTAACGGTGATACTGTCAGTCCTAAATGCTTTTAACCAACTGATGTTTTACCTCAATGTTGTCTGTCACATTGGTTTCTCATTAACACTGGTTCAGCCATTACGATTACACATTCTTACCAGGTGGCTGGTTTAGTGACTGGGTCATTAACACCTCTTTTGATAATTTGAAGTCTCAAGGTTGTACTTGATCCAATATTTACCTTTACATTCCATATGTTTTAAGTATTCTATTCTTGCTCTTCAATCTATCTCCCGTGCCTGCTAGCGAAGAAGAGACTGCAACGCGATTTGAAACCGATTCTGTCAAATGATTGAAGTTCCAACTCGAGCCTACGTTCGTTTATTCGACAAAAGGTTCACACGTTCAATGGAGCCTCTTTGTATGCATTGGACGACTCACTCAATGAACCGTGTATGTAAATTTGTGTTTAGATATCGCATTTTCGGCCCGGCATTCAATGGCATTGAAAGGGGGAAATTTCATTTCTTGGGACCTCATAATATTTAGCTTATTTGATCTGTGGGATATAGGTAACGCCACCAGAGTTGAGGCCACGCACACAACCACATCTCATGTAATGACAGCGGGATTTTGACGTTGTGTTGTCGTTAAACGTCAACACAACGTCAAAATCCCGCTGTCATTACATGAGATGTGGTTGTGTGCGTGGCCTTGACGTTTAACGACAACACAACGTCAAAATCCCGCTGTCATTACAGGAGATGTGGTTGTGTGCGTGGCCTCAACTCTGGTGGCGTTACCTATACAAATAGTTTAAGTACTAAAATTGTTTCTAAATATTTTCATTATTTACTTAGGCTATAGTCTCCTATTATTATCGAGTGCTTTCAGCGTGA
Source organism: Archips xylosteana (assembly GCA_947563465.1). NCBI lineage: Eukaryota > Metazoa > Arthropoda > Insecta > Lepidoptera > Tortricidae > Archips > Archips xylosteana. The sequence goes on from OX387344.1 coordinate 15,419,983, forward strand.
CGTCGATAGACCCCTCTGGAAGGTTTAGAAAAAACGCAGACAGGAATAAAAATTTAGTATTATTTTAAGCTAGGTAATGCTTTAAAATGTTACATACTTAGCCTTAACGTAAAGTAACTATCAATCAGCCTCGTGGTCACCGAAACTCCCGATAAGACGCGACGAAATGTCTTTTACGCTTTCTTTGTCGCCAAAGAAGAACAATGTAGCTTTGAAACATTTGAAACGTTTTTAATAAATTAGAGTGCATGGATAACTGGTTGCAGTAATCAGCAAACGGTTGCGTTCAGCCACACCCTCATCTATTTAACAGATTTGAGCGTTCTTTTGAAAAACAATTAAATTGAATTTAATTAAATTGTCTACTTAATCATATTACCCATGTGTTTTAGTGGGAGCTAGTTAGGGAGTAAGTGCATGTAATTTTGTATCTAATTTATAAGTACATGTTGTATACATTTGCTTCTGTTTACTCTCATGAAATAAATAAATAATAAATAAATTCTAAGTACCTACTTGGCAGCCGATTTGGAGCCGTGGTGGTCTAATAGTAGTTTGACCTATGATGATGGCTTCGACCCCGGGCTCGCACCTTTGAGTTTAGCGTAATTTATGTGCGAAATTGCATTTGAAATAATCATGAGTTTCATGAGAAAAACATCGTAAGGAAACCTATAGACGCCTAGTGAGAAGAAATTCAATAGTGTGTATGATGTTCCCAATCCGCACTGGGGCCGCGTGGGAACTACAGCCCAAACTCTCATACTGAGAGGAGGCCTGTGCCCTGCCAGTGGGACGTATATGGCTGGGATGATGATGATGATGGATTTATTATTTACTTCGATTTTAGTCCATTGGAAGAAATGGTGACTGCGTTAGGCAATTTGGGTTCTGGTTTAGGCTTGACATTTCCATACATGTTGATATTGAATCGAGAGTTAATTTGAGATTTTTTTAATTTTTTTTCTGTTCGTGGGTGAGCATACTTAGTAATTGTTTCAGTTCATTAATTTGAGATTTTTTGTCCCTCCCTCTGTCTGTTAGGTATAATTAAGCGAATGAAACCGATTCTGTTTTGACGTATCACGACTACCTACCCATCAAGCAAGTGTGCTACTTAAGATGAGTTACGGGTAGTTACTCGCTATAGACATGTGCAAGAAAATTCCTGAAAACATTTCCGAATTCGGTTACGGCGTGCTTCTGCGGTAGCGCCCTAGAAGGGAGTTAATCAAGACGCCTTACGAAACGACTCGATCGTAATCAAGGGGTGACTCGTTCGATCGGGATCAGTTGAAGTAATTGCTTTAATTAATTGCTTCGCCCATTCACCTTTGCTTTTCCGTATAGGATCTCTGAATGGATTGCCAGAACATTAACACAACATTTTAATTAATTAAGTTTGTTTAGTTTGGTTCACGATTTAGTTCAATGCAGTTCGTGTATCTGTCCATGCAATGTCCTATTCTACATGTACAACAACTAAGTAAGTAAGCTCATAACAAACGATGCCGTGCACAATTTTCGCAAACATAATCAATTATCCAGCCCCTGCGATCTAGTGCTGATCCAAGCCTCATTTCATGACAAATCCGATTAGCTCGTAGTCGTTGGAACAAAATACTTTTATTAGCGAAGCTCCTGCTTGTAACCTACAGCATTAGAAATTCGATTTTTTTAAAGGACAGAGCGTGAACGTTAGGGTTTTCAATCACGGTGACTTGTTGTAATGACGTTCACTCTAAATGTTTTCATGTTTTCGTTGAGTAAGTGTCCGATTTTAATTTCTACTAGTTTTATCCTTATGTCTTATGCCTTGATCACACGTACCGAGTAAACGGGCGAGACAGTGCTCTCGGCCGAGTATTCGGTGCGTATAGACAAGGCAGCGCTTGTTTATACGCACCGAGTACTCGGCCGAGAGCACTGTCTCGCCCGTTTACTCGGTACGTGTGATCAAGGCATTAGTCGCACAGCAGATCCAGTAGGTACTTAGTTGCAAAACCTGTAGGTAGAAGAGTCATTATTCGAGCGTTTATTCTAAATCACTTTCGTATACACATTTTTGTATACCTAAATGGAAGAAGATTCTGATACAGTTTCCAAAAAAATAAATGACCAAAGACTTCTGATAAAAAAACTATAAATTTATAAATTTAAAACCCCCCAACGTAATTTGGTTACACCCATGTTTGAAAATAAAGTCCCTTCCGCAGCCAACAAAAGAGCTAATAACTTTGAAACGGCAGAACCAATTTTGATGCAGTCTTCAAATAAAAAAAACCGCACCCAAATCAGTTCACCCGTTTAAGAGCTATGATGCAAACACACACACACACACACATAGCGGTCAAACTTATAACACTTTTTGTGTCGGGGGTTAAAAACTGTTAAAAACTATCGTGATAGTGAGTCCCTTGAAACGCTCGAATAATGACCTAGTAAAAGCATTTTCACTAGAAATCTTGTTTTTATTATTTGAAAAGTAGTTGTTATTGTTTCGACTTTGAATCTTACCCTTTTAATAGACATTGTTGAAAACTCGTATAGCTTGTCTAGTGTATTGTCGTATGTGGTGGTGGGGCGCGTTATTTTAAATTAGACAAGCTCTATCAAAATGATTAGTTTTGGTTTTCTTCGAAGCCCGCTGCCAAACATTAAATGCAGGATTCTAAAGTTAAGATAAGTTGGATTCGATTTACTTATTTGCAGTTGATAAACAATGTCTATCGCAAATTGTATTTTTAATGTACTTATTTATTTTCAGGAACCTATTCTTTAATGTTACATCCAATAAATTATATGATTTCTAATGGAAATACTTATTTCGTTTGCCTACGTTAGGCTTTCGTGAAAAAGTGATTGACCGAGTGTTAAAAGGTTTAGGCGGTGAGGTTGGCAAATATTTACTGGCATAATATTTTTTGAGAGCTGAAGTACTTACCTGCAAGTTGGTTTAAGACCAAAATGATTTACCTCTATAAACGCCCAGTACTTCAATACTCGTATAGTAAAATGTAACTAATTATATATTTCAAATAATACCTAATAAGATAATTTTATCTTAGTATTTCAAATAACATAATTTCTCAGTTTTTTAAAATGTCTTGACTCGTACACACATTTGCGTTTATAAGGTGACTAAAAGTAGTATTTTATTTAGTTGACGGATTCATTTTACGGATAAATAACGTGCAAATTCAACGAGCTTTACATTATTAACTTGGCTTTTCATTTTACAAAATTTCATTATGTAGGATTACTAAATTAATCTTTTTCTTTCTTCTTCGCTTTTTAACCTATCAAAAAAAGGAGTTTATGTATTCGGCTGTAGGTACGGTCGGCCAAGAAAGTGGTCTACCAGTTTTGACAAAAGTTTCTGTGAGATCTAAATATCGCTAAGGTTGACTTTTCTGACTGAGTGAATTCTTTAGTCACTGTCATCATATTATCGCAAGGGAAAATCGACCGTGTTGTATCATGACATGACGCGCAAATGAACTTCAACCGTAGGGTGGTTAGACCTTATTTTTGGCCGATGGTACGTAGTTATGTTTTGTATCCTAACTGTGTTCCCTTGTTGTATTTTTTCGCCCTAATAAAGTGTTGAGAAAGAGTTTTTCTATTCTACTCGTGCTTATAATAATTTCTCGCGAATTCATATCGGGAATAATTTCATCAATCGAAGAAGATGTGACCCGTAATCACGGGCGGTGTAATAATCGTGATGAGTTGCATTGTTGTTGTAAATTATCGAATGGCAACGTCTCCATCGACGGCACAGCCCTACCCGATTGATTACTTTTTAATGAGCGTTTGATGGGAAACTCGCTGTTATTGGACGCCTTATCAAGATCCCTTACTAATGAGAAACGAAAACATTTCAACCAATACTTTTATTCCAACAATCGACGTGTAAAAGGCCGTTAACGTGCAATTATTCATTTTAAATGGGAGGTGTCATGAGCACTTTATATTGGTTTGTTGAACATGAAATGGCGTTTTATTTCCGATTTATTCGTGTACATTAGTGTCAATCTGTAGGTACATTTTATCGGTAGCATTAACACGACCTTAAAAAAGCGCGAAGTAAATTATTAGTGAAATTTTAAATTCGATTTTTTATTATAGTGTAGGTACCTACCTGTCAGGGCTGCCCCTTAACGACCGGGCCCGCAGCGTGCCAGGACTGTCCCTCGACTACTCGCTGATATTACTGCGATAGCTCAGTTCTCGGAACTCGAAGATTCCGCAAAACTTTCCTCCATCTTGATTTGGTTACGTCTTGGAACATTATACTTAATTACAATTAAGTTCGATGGGTGGCCTACTTCAAAGTTTAGATTCGGTGGGATTATGTGGAGAATCGTAGGTATTAAGTGTGGTTATTTAAAGTAGGCAATTAAATTTCTCATTAGACGAAGAAATTTGAATTTGGTTTATAATGTCTAAGTAATTCCATTAATATTATCTGGATGATTACTAAACGAAAACCATGAATTACATGCACTTTTGCTCCTAGCGCCATTTTCAAGAAATATTGGGAAACGTATTTTGTACTTAAAGGTAGTCAAGTGACTAAATTACGCCCAATAACTTACCTAATGTAAAACAAAAGCAACACCGTAGAATTAAATAATTTTATGGTTTTAGGCGAGTTTAGCATACACGTACACTGTAAATTTTCCTTCCATGTATATCGTACTGCCGGTTTATGTAGGTATACGAGGAAGCTTGAAAGGGATAGCGGACATTACTCACCGCAGACGGCTAGTTACGACGTAGAGGGGACGAAGCCACTATTAAAACAATTTGTTAAACCATTTGGATAGGTAGTTTATTTTATTGGAGACACAGATTTGTAACTTATATAGCCAATATCTTGCTCATGAATCGGACAAATGCCTGAATTATTGTTAGTATTAAAAGCATGAGAGCGGGGATTTAGAAATCAATTACACAAATGAAAATGTGAATGATAATGATTTTCTTACCTACTAATGAAATTAGATAAGATCAATTCTATTCAATGCAAAAGATTTTGCGCTTCTTGTTGTACAAATGAGGCCTTAAAGGTAGGTAGAGGAGTAAAGGTGGATATTTGGCGCAGGTATTCGGAATTAAGAATATTTATGATGTTAAAGCTTTCATAAAAAGACATGGTATTTCAGGCGAGACCGACCACAATAATTTAATCAAATATAGGCATCGTATGACATTGAGCAACACTGGATAAACAAAGTATTTGTTCCGTAGTTATTCATCTCCACTGACGCCAACATAATACACACGTAAACAATATTGTGGATATTTTTAGATGTCGAAATCATACATCTGAGTAAATAAAGCTGGAAGCTGAGCTGTGTGCCGCCATAGTTTGATTCGCTGTTTTCCCTAGGGCTAGGATAGACGTCAACTTTTGTATTTGCTATTTCGATTCGATGCAATAATATGATTACATTGCCTTGACTGTGCTACCTGTTATATTTTACGAAAATACACAAATTTAATGGTTAAGCAAGTTATCGATACGCACGTAGCTTTGATTGCCTTTCCGCCAGATATGTGCTTTGCTACGTTGTTATGGATGCCTTTGATATCCACCAATCATATTCATTGATTTACATTGCATAGCACACTGGTGGAAACGGGTGCAACTTAGCTATGTTTTTACAAGCTTTTTATTAACTTGCAATGTGTGTATCTACATACATATGTGCGTCTCAAATCTTGCGAGTTAAAACTGACCCACTTTCCGGTTTCCAATACAACAATATGTTGACAATGCAATATTAATATGACATGGAGCTGATCTGATGATGGAGTTGGAAGCTGGCCATAGGAACTCTGTAATAAAACGATACGACCGTATCGAGTTAGGGCTCGTTTGATTCGTCTTGAGTACTTTAGTAACCCAGGGGCAAAAGGTACAGTCAACAAAAAAAGCTTGTATCAAAAATATATTTTTTAACAAAAATTTATTTATATGGAAAGATGCGTGCTCTGGAGGGGTGTTGTAGATACGTGCTCTGGATTTTCATCGAATGGCAACATAGCTTAGCATTAGTGGAAAGGGCCACATTGTTTCGTTGCGTACCTATAAATCACATCCTCGTAGCATAGCTGCATATCACTCTGGTGGACAAAATACCCATAAGGAACATTCAAATATGTATAAGAACTATACACTTTAAATGTAAAGTGTTCCCGATTTCAGCATTTCAACGGTCTCTCTAAACTAACGTAATATTCCTTGTGGTTCAATTGTCTCAACTAGATGCCTCCCAAAGTCAACTGCAGAAGTTTCTAATATTTCGGCTCCGTCAGCAAAGCCGGGAACATTTCCGAATATCTCTTGTCGTATAAAGCCGAGGCTCGACGGCTGCAGCGGCGTCGACTCTGCCGTGGGACCAGATTTTGCAAGTCAAATCACCCTCCACAATGCATTTGTATAAAATTCCTTCGAGACCCCATTTGTACAAACCCCGAAACAGTGATTTAATTTTAATTTTTATCTTACCACGTTTCGGAAACGTTTAATTTAAGCGCAATGCCCGTCAAATTTCTACATACTCTTTTACTTCATATATATAACAAAACATAGGTAAAGATTTTTATTGGGTATCAAGGATATTAATTGTTTTTTTGGTACTTACTTCAGAACCATTTGACGTTATTGTTTTGGATCTATAGGGTCCGAACTAAATGTTATTTAATTCCGAATCAAGCAGAAATAAAATAACAATTATTACTTAAAGAAGAATTATGACTGTTCCCTGACAGACAGCAAGAAAAAGTTCTTAAAAAAGACGTGGAAATTATAATTTTTTGAAATTCAAAGAGGTAAACCGCTCACCGCTTTACTTCTAAAGTACCAAACCTATTTTAATCTTCAATTTTCTTAAATAGACCACTAAGCCCGGCCATTCATTATTCAACCAAGGTAATCAAGTGCTTCAGTATAAAAAGCGGGTAATTATACTAAAACAATTATACGGTCGGACAGCATCGCTCGAATTGCGAGGTAGAAGTGAAACTAACGAAAAATTTAATTAAGCGCATTTAAATGACCAAGAAGTCAAAAACTTTTATATTTTTTTATTGTCAAGGTTGATTCGCCGCAGTGAAATCACAAGGAACGCTTTCATATTTAGAAATAACAAATACCTAACAATCTCTTAGGACATTTAATGTACTTCAAGTTTGTCATGCCTTTTGCATGTCAAAATAACAAAAGGAAAAACGTAATAAAATAAATAATATTATTTTATTACGTTTTAAAAAAAACGTAATAAAGTTAAAATATGTTTCTATGTGCGTTTCTTAGTGATCTGCTTAAAGTCCCTTTTTTGTCCTATGAAGTTTTTTAAAAGACAGTTAAAAATGTGCTTAGTTTAAGAGATGAAAAGCGAAAAAAAAATGGAGGTTGAAAACTAGTAAAAGTTTCATTAATTTCGGAATATTTCCCCTCTACCAAAATAAACTGTTTTTCTTCTCAAAACGCGAATATATTTCCCTAAAAATAACCGATTTCGCTTGATTTACCTTTGGTTAATGTGAGCATTATGTTAAGGCATAACGGGAGCAGCTAACATGTGTTCAGATAGTCCCTGTATATTGCAATTACAAGAGATCAGTCAGCTCATTAGCAAAGAGAATCCTTGGTTGCACTTGTGTTATGACAACGACATACTCATTAGCTTCACTCAGAGTCTATGCAGCACGTCTCGCCTTGTTGTCAGTCTCAAGTTTAGTATATGATATTAATTATACTTCTGTAATTAACAAGCAGGAGTGAATCCCCGAATATTCGTAGATCGAAAATTACTTGAGGATGCATTGAGAAAATTGAATCTTAGGTTAGTAAACTTAATGTGGGTTTAATATTTAACTACAGTAACCTTATCATAAACATTTACGATCTTAGAGTTTGGCCTGAAAAAGGTTACGCTAAATATTTTAAGACACAATTTTTGCTTGGATAACGTCACTGTTGATTGCAGGCGTTATAAAATTAAAACGTCATCCTGAAAGCCGAGGTACATCAGCGCTCTTGGACAGCATCTTCTATTCTTGTTTAAAATTAAAATACTATCCCATCGGAACGTATTACTGGGATATTAAGTATCTTAAGTCTCAATCTAGATCTTCAGCTGTTAAATTATTACGCGTCCGAGTAAAACGCGACATCTAAAGATCCAAACATCTTCACAAAATTTCTCATTTATAATGTTAGTAGGATAGTATTAATAGGATTGTACGAACAAAGCCTTGCACATTTCAAGGTGAATTTAATTTAATTATTTATTATTTATTCGAAAAAACATCTTTTACAGAGTATCCTTACTACTAGTGCTCTACTTCCTAAATAGGTAAAAACCTGTACTATAGGATAAGCAGCGCTCCTCCCCCTAAATTGTACGATGTTTAAGAGCATAATTACCTACTGCATATTTAAATATATATATATATATATTTGAAAGCTCTTTAATTATATAGCCACTAAAGCAGCCCCCAGAGACAAATAATTTAACTTGTACTTTACTCGCGCACTAGGCGAGACTCCAAAAGAATGCTGGTAAATATTTAATTTGTGTTTCTTTCCCGTGTCAGGTGGTCGGGATGAAACAGCACCGTTTTTACCCCCTCCCCCTTTAGCAAACCGGGATATTTATCCCAGCAACGCTGTCGGTTAGACGTATCAAGTCCGTGTAAATAAAACCCTTTCATAATAAACTAGTGAGTTACCTCGGAATCGTTTGGCAATTTTATTCATTTAATTTCCATTTGATGATGTATTTTACAAGCTTTTATTAAACTTGCAAGGTCCATACTTTTGTTTGCTTGTAAGTGGTTTTAAAATTTGCCAACCATCTTTCGACCATTTCCGGGTATGTTATTGAGCGCGAGCTGAAATTTGGCATATCAATGTAAGTTTAATGATAATATAAAAATCTGACTGTGAAATTCTGGTGATCAGGCTAGGATAGCTTGCGCATGCACGCACAGTATGGAATTTTTCACGGTTAATACGGTGCGGATATATATGTAGTTGGGATGACCACGCAAGTAGAGTCAACAGAGATAGTTGATTTTTTTTACAAATACTTATATAAACTGATCTAAACACTGTGCCGAAAATAAATTTAGACATAAGAACATTTGGATAAAACTCTTACCTACTTCAAAATCAGAAAACACGACCAGAAACTGTTTCCGGTGGTTCTGTAAAAACACAGTTTTTACAAGAACATAAGCGTTACGCAACCAAAGATTATGCCAAAATATTTTCGTACCCACGCGCTTTAGATTTAAAATTCTTTTGAATTTGGTGGGTCAAGGTCTTATCTGGCTCAAAATTAGATCGGACGTGCGGTCAGACGGAACATGCCGAGACCGTTTGTAATTTGCGTCGCCCGAAGAAGCGTAACACATAGACAAGAATCCTGATATAGCGAGGGATATAAAATCAAGTAAATTACCTTATTAAACGGGAAAGAAGTAGAAAGTAAATGCGGTTTTATTTCATCTACCTATATGGTGGCAAAAATCTTAATTAGTTGAAAGTTTAGGCGTTAAATTAAGATTGATTTTAACCACTAAGAAACTATAATAAGATAAATTCAAAAGTTGAAGAGCCATTTTAATTATTTTTTTTGTAACTACATGCCATGCATTTCATTCCAAAATAAAAATGTAATATGCTACTGCCAAGAGATTCCCACAGCCACTGCTTTGCAATTCAATGTATTGAAATAAAGCCTCTACAGAGTAGGCCGCGAAGTTTCCACAAATCTCCACTCGGATTCTCTTCAACAAACTACTGTTTCTCGCGTCGTACGACTCAATAAAATGTACGTAGACTTAATTAAATCGCAGAGTGGGCTTAAATCCTGCTCCAGACTTTTGTCACTCCAAAGATTTAAAACGCTTTACGGAGAGCCTTGAGCTTTGAGTTAACGTTGGCGATAATCTTAACATGAATGTAGGTACTCGTATATCCTTTGTTTTGATAAGAAATAACCCTAGCTGATATTTATATTCTTTTTAAATTAAAGTGAAGCTAAGAATGCCATGTGCAGTTTGCACGGCACTTAGAGCCGCTTACCTCCACATGAGTAGGTATAATTCTCATTGGGACGAGCACGCGCATGATTAATTAGGTAGGTACTTAACATAAATTATGCAGGAGAACTCCAGATCCATCCTACGTGACATAACTTTAAATTTGCTATCATTACGACATATTTGAAGGGTGAATTGCAAGGGTTTCGTACGAAAATCCCGAAAGTTTTTTTAAGGACCGGTCATGGGATTGGCCCATTTGTTACTCCGACAATCTGTTTAGCCACTGCTCTGCTGCCTCTGAGCTGGGATATTGTATTTTGGTGTAATAGGCTTTTTCGTATAACCGCACCGCCACTCTGCTTTAAATAATGGATGACTATACTTTTTAAACACGTTCTATTATTCCTTCATTTTAAAAACTGCGAGGACTGTCAAGTTGATTAATTACAACGCTTGAACCAAGAATTTAATAACAAGACTGGTATCCATAGTGCGAGAAAAATAACGGCAAGTTTAGTGTTGAAAGAAAAAACGTTACAAAGTTACTGCTGAGCACTTGTGATTAACGAGCAACTCTCCTTTTGCGAGACGTTCCGCCCAGTGATATGAAGACAAATAGTTCTCACCGCCGTAAAAAAGTAAAAATTGCCATCCTCTGGCAAATGGCAAGGAAAACAAAACGGCAAATTAAGGCTAGACGAAACAAAACAACGGAACTGATTCATTGTGCCACTACACTGAGTTGCGTTTTGTTTCCGTTAAAGATCAATTTAATGTTTCGTTATTTTGTGGCATTTCAGAGTAAATGTTCCAAGGCTTGAAAGATAATGGTTGAAACGTACATAACGTCACAGATAAATTATAATTTATTCAGTTGAGACCGAAACTCGGAGACGACGGAAGTCAGCTGTCGAGTCGCAATATTCCGGATAAACAGTGGCTGGAAAATAATTCAACGTTTTCAATGGGCTTAATTTGAGCGCTCTCTGCATAGTCAATAGGTAGCGATCAGAAACCAAAGTAAAATTTTGAAAGCTATATTTTAGCAAGGAGTCATAACTTTTTAAAGGTGTGAATGGATCATCATGCAATAAGGCCTATGCAATTTCTCACTAAGTAAGCAGATACGATCGACGCTCAACTTACTTCAAAGCAGATTAGAGATTCAGACAGCAACATCTACAAAATTTCAAATTACTGTGATGACATTAACTGGCATCCCATTCTGCGTAAAAGCAACAATTTGCAATATTTAGTATACTTACTTACACTAACGAACCAACCAAATTCAGCCACTACAGTCTGAGTGGTGGTTGAATATTGCCAGAACTGACAAAGGTGTGTCGTCGTCCCCCTCCCACAGTAAGTGCAATTTGTAAAGCTAAAATGGTACATACAGTAATAGATGAATTTGACGCTAACATGTTGGACTTAAGTAGTTTAGGGTTTGTTTTTAGTTGCTGAAGTCGTTGAAGTGCTTGTGTAAAATTCGCCTATCAAGCGCTAGAGAGTGACTTACAAGATGCACCTAACTTTTCTAGCCAAATACTACATAATTTTATTCGCATTCAGAGTGAGTAAAAAACAAGAAAAAAAACATAAAAGTAATATAACCAAATTACTACTTAATTTATATAAGTAAGTAATGTAAGGAAACTAAACCTCAATAATTGATTGATTTAGGAGTTACTTTGCTGAAGTCCTACAATGCAATGATAGCGGAGATGCAAGGTCAAAACATATTTAAAAACCTTAATATTTTCAGTTTTGTTGCAATTTTAGTTTAGCTGTAATTTCGTTACGGTAGGTAAGGTAGCAACATCTATTTTGCTTCTCACACAACTACCTTCGGATAGTTACGTTTTCGGTAATGACTGTAAATTGTGGCAGGAGCGATATAGAGTCAGAGACAAAATACTTAACTACCTACTCAAGCTTCGTACTTCAAAGTACAAAATGTTATGTTTTTTTTACCTAGATATTAAGTTTATGGTAAGCAGATACAAGGGGCACAACTCTTGTGCATACGCACTAAAGCCCCGTGTTCCAGGAATTACAACCGGCGTGTATTCGACGACTAGGGAGTACTAGGGATCAAATTGGATGGACGCAAACCCACGTTTTCCTAATAAAAATTTATGAAAATTGACCCCTTTTGGGAAATCGCTACGATGATGCTTGTCGCCATACGATTTGATTTTAAATAAAGACCCTTTAACTTTTTACAAGCCTTTCTTAAATAAGGATGGGATTAAATTTAACTGCCTGAAAACATTGCCTATTGTCCGAACATTGTTTTATTAAGTATCTTTCAATGAATTACAGGGCCAATAAAACGGAATGAAATGACCAATTCAACAATATCACGCTCCCAATACGAGTTTAGCTATATTATGTTTAATGTTTAATGTTTATTTGGGCAAAAAACGGCACAATATAATGAGTGAACTTAAAGAAAAACTTAAGTTATACATAGGCCAGCAAATATGCCACAGTTAATTTATGCTAATGAAGTAACAAGTAAAAATACAAACAGCCAAAAATGAGAAAAAGTGAAACGGGCGATCATATTATGATTAGGATTAAGATTTCTTTTATTGTTATGAATTGAACATTGTTTATGTATTTAGGATATTATTTTTGTTTGATTGTTACTTCAGTTGTGGCTTAGTATCCAATAATTTCAGATGTTTCAGAGTTTTTCTGGTGTTGTATGCTCCCAATGGCGTCTTGGAATAATTGAACATTCGTCTCGGCTGGCTGCAGACTTCTATTATTTAATTAACTTCCTTTTATTTCTTTTCAGCGAGGGAGGCGGAATTCAGCAATAGAAAACGATCGACAGTAATTGAGTTGAAAAATTAGAGGCGACTGGAAACATCACATTGCACACGTTGACGCGCATTTTGTTGGATAGATCACCTTCTATATATTAAACCAGTCTCAGAAGTCAGACATAAAAGGATTTACTTTTCTAAAAATAAAGGTGTGTTAATTTGATTTTTTGTTATGTTTTCACTTTAAAATCGAGTAACCAATCGACGTGTTATTTGCATCGAAAATCAATATGGATTTGTTCCTGATTAGTCATATTTTTAATTGGTCATATCATATTCGTAACTCGTCTTATTCCTGATATGTTATCCGCTCCGCCTTAAGTAAATAGTTGTCTGATTACCGTAGTACAATGTATAACTACTGTCCTAATACTTATTTATCCTGTACGCACGTGTTCACGGTTTCATTTCACTCTACAATGACGAGTTACGAATATGACAAATCGGGAATAAATCGAAATATGGATTGTAAAGCTAGGAAAGTGGAATACGCTACACTTTGTTCCTAAAACGACTTTAATCTCAATGTCTCCTTTATTTATCCTTGTCAAAAACTAACAGGTCATGTACCATGTTAAGTTTGTAATAGTTTAAATTAACGATACATACTTGGACAGAGAAGTAAATATTGATGGTTTAAGCATTCGCGCTCATCACACGAAGTTTGTTCCTAGTGGTATTCAAGCCCATGACCTTTGGCACAATCATGCAAGGTTAATTGGTTCATAAAACTTTAAAGTGTCAGTAAGAAGTGGAACTTTCGCCGCATTCCAAAGACTTCAATCAAGAAAAACTATATCTAAAAAATTATAATGATCAAGCATTACGATACGAGTTCTTATGAACACACAACATGTGAATAAGCGGCACTTCGATTGAAAGTTTTTTTATGACTCTCATAAATACTATTGTTTCTTAAATGAGAATTAAAAGCGAAGGGGACTTTACAGTTTATTAGCACTTAGTGCATTTAAACAGTCAAAAGGAAATAAATACAACGGCGAGAGGCGATCGAAACAATCAGAGCGTGCCAGTGGGTAGCAGGAACGAGTGCTGCGACCCGACACTAATACAATATATCGAACACGTCAAGTTAGAAAATATCATTGCGACAGAATATTGAGGACTCATTACCGATGTATTTATTTATTAGATCCGTGCGGCTAGTAATCTGACGTTTCGCGTATACAGCATGGCATACCATGTGTGAAAATGATGCACTAAGTAGGTACTAACGATGTTAATGTGACTTAGGCAATTTTAGTTCTAAGAGCCTCTAAGCTGAGTCACGAGCAAATGAACAGACGAACATGGCGAAACTATAAGTGTTTCGTTTTCACTATTTTGACTGCGAAACCCTAAAAACGGATCTTATTAAAATTGAAGTGTGTGATACCAGGACGCGATAGGTCTCCAGTGTTCTTTATGTGAAACGTCCATTGTTTGCAGAAACAATAACAAGGACAAGGCGGGAGTACATCAACTGAATCAATTTCATATGAAATTGTCATATCCATCCCGATATTGCTCCATTTCGTTCGGAATGGAACAGCAGGCCTACAGCCGTCAGATCATTCGAACGGAAAACTGCGAGTGGAATAAAGGTTGCGATCATATTGGACTGGACCAGACAATACGGATTATACCTAGAGCAGCCTTGCGTTAATTTAAATTATTAATTTGTGGCAGCTATGTGGCGATTGCAGGTGCGCCAAAGGTTTACGTTTGTTTTATTTTTGTAGATATTTTTGGAGATTTGTAGAGAACAGTGAACAGAAAGTTTTTTTAGAACGACATTTTAGGATCCTGGGCAATTTTTTTCTTATTAAGCAAAGCTAGTTTTATAGATGTTTGTATATGTGGTGTAGGTACCTACTAAGCTAATTTTTTCTCTTTAATTTTGTCTCCGTGTAATAATATCCGGGCAGAATTTCTTTTTTTAAATCAACGAGTAGTAAACACAATTGAGCTCAGCTCGAGAGGGTCAAGTGAGAGAAGTGGTTATAAAGAAAATATATGGGGAGTTCTACGAGAGCCGAAACGTGCAGAGTAAAGCACGTTTACTTTCTGCGCCGGACTCCTTGTAAAAGGTTTAATAGCGAATGGTCCTAGCTAAATTGTTTCCAAAGGGTTAGGTGCCAATCTTACCGATTTACACCTTATTGCGACGCCGTTCCCATGCCTACGTTATAGCCAACGAACGATAAATATGTAATGAAATAGGGAAACTCCTTCCGAATTACAACTAAGTTATAGGACTGCGAACTAGTTAACTGAAATCCTTTTACAACTTTCATTTGAAAGAGGTGAGATCATTACATAAGAATTAAAAACACCCACAGATCTGTAAAAAAAGTGTGAAGGGTTGTACTGAAAACCAGCGCTGTGTGCGTGCGCATCTCTGTGGGCATGCATCCACAGCTCACGCTGAGCCTGATCCATTTGACACGCTTAGTTATAAGTTCAATGTAGAAAATAATACCTTACTTTTAAAATTGTACCTTTTTTTCTAAGTGTGTTAATAAAATTCTATTCTATTCTATTCTATTCTATTCTATTCTATTCTATTCTATTCTATTCTATTCTATTCTATTCTATTCTATTCTATTCTAAAAATATAATATGTGTAAGTAGGTAGGTAAAATCACAAAAACTCATTACACGTCTGTTTGGGAATTCAAGAAACTTATATGGCTTCGTTTCCTTGAAAAAAATCCATATCCACAAGAATTCCGAAAAATCCATCTTTTATCCATGTTTACAAAATTAAGGGACTAAAGTCCAGGGGTTTAAGTTAGGCATTGATGAGTAAGTCAGTTTAGGAAATTCTTAATTAACTTTACGATCAATATGGATTACGGTCAATACTAGCCACTGACCCGCTCGAAACTGAAATGGGTGTACACAAGTACAGATGGCTTAATCCTCACCCTCCACCCTCCCACAAAAACACGAGCAAAACTCCGTGAGCAAAACATTGTGAAATGTGCAGTCACGTTTTGCCCCATTCTGATTTTAATTGAATCAACCAATTAGTTCTACATTACATAAATCTATCTTAACTGAATCAACATGAACCAAAACTTTAGGTGAGTTCAGACATGATCGAATTTTTAAAATAGTTTTAGTTAACAGATGGAACTTTGGTGCTTTCAATATCTTCATTTTTCTATGATAGTTTCTAAAGTAGTAAAAATATGTTTAAACCGCTAAAGTTCTGTAAGATTAAATCATTAGACTCTGAACGCGCGGTGTTTGCTAGTACTTTTAAAGAAACGTTAAAAGTTGGTTGGCTGGTTCAAATAGCCCCCGACCCCCCACGTTTGCTGTCGACACCAGCAAGCGACTCGGAAGCTTGGCTTAAAGACAATCTGTATTAAACCTTATTACCACTTGCAACAGATCACGTCTGTGGCCATCTTGAACCGCCGTGTACACGTGTAGATAAGGAATGGTTATCCGATGTCATTAGAATACATTTAGAGAGACATTCCCTAAATTAATGCTGGCGAGCTTAAGAAGCCATTCACGTTATCAGCAAGGGTAGATTAGTTTTTAAAGCTTAAGAGATTTTTTATATGTTACTAGCTTTTGCCCGCGACTTCGTCCGCGTAGAATTCCAATTTGTGGTAAAGCTTCTTCATCTCTTTCATTGTATAAAACAAAAATCCGGCAACGGCAAGATCCATCATTATTATCATTTCATCATCATCAGTATCAGTTAGTGAATATTATAAATCCCGTTTATTCTCTATCCCGTGGGAATTTCAACAAATTTGTCCTTATTCTATGCAAATTTTCGCTTATTTTTGTCCCGCGGGAATTTTGCATTTTCCCCGAGAAAAAGTAGCCTAGGTCCTTAAAGGTGTAGCTTTGTACCGGTAAAAGAAGTTTTAAAATCAGCCCCGTAGTTGAATTCACTTATTTTTTCCCGTGGGAATTTTGCTTTTTCACGGAGAAAAGTAGTCTATGTAAATAATGGTTGGTGTAGCTTCCTATTGGTGAAAGAAATTTTCAAATCAGCCCTCAAGTGATACTTATTGACTTCTTTCTATCCCACGGGAATTTCGCATTTTACCGAATAAATAGTAGGTAGCCTAGCCTATACCAATGAAGGATAATGTAGCTTTCTATTGGTAATTTTTTTTAAACTCAGCCCCGAAGTTAAATTTACTATTTTCTATACCGCGGGAGTTTGCATTTATCCGGAAAATAGCATCCTATGTTAATCAAGGACAGTGTATCTTTTCTATTGGTGAAAGAAATTTTAAAATGAGCTCCAAAGTTGATTTTTTTTCTATCCCTTGGGAATTTTGCATTTTTGAATTTTTGGACATAGGCCTCCCTCATTTACGCCCAATCATTACGGTTGGAAGCGACTTGCATCCACCCTGAACCTGCGGCCTTCACCAAAACGTCCGTCCATCTTGTTGGTGGACGTCCCACGCTGCGCTTGTAAAAGCAAAAGCTTGGTGAAATGCAAATACTTATATGTACATACATATAATTGTTATTATCAGAGATCAGATCAGGAAGTGGTTGACAAACGTAGACAAAATGGTTTGCAAAATTTGAAGTTTCGTTTCGTTTACAATGTCGGTAATTCGTGTATATATTCGCAAATATTCGCTAAGTAGGTAATCTAAGAGATTTCCAAGGAATTTTCTAAAGAAAATCTAGGTATAAGGTAAGTTTTTCATTCAAATATCCAAGAACAAATAAAATTGAAATTTCGAATTCTAAACCGATTTAAATATTGTTTTTTTTGAATATGGAATGATTTGTATGTTTTATAAAGCTGCGTTTTCATTGAGGGCCGATTTTTCTATCAACGCATAAATGTCATCAACTGGTTAAATTATAGAATAAGTTGACTAAATAAGTTGACTGACAGCACTGCGTCAGTTGCACTGTATGCATGACGCTACAATTTAGCCGCTTTACACGTTATCCGTCAGATAATATTTATTCGATGATTGAAAAATCAGCCCAGTGTCCTGAACAGTTCTGAGCGAGCGAACGTGTTTATTCAGTGATAATCGGCTGGACGCGGGTCGCTCACTCATTCATCCAGTGAAAACGACGTCTGTGGCGAGCGAGCTGTTGCTTTGTGCATTCGCTCGACATTGTACGTGTTCGGTGGGTCTCCAATCTTTGTTTACGATTTTGTTATAAACAACTGTTCTCTTTCCTCGTTGAATGAAAACGGACATTTTCTATTCAAAGTCAAAGTCAAAGTCAAAATTTTTTATTCAATTTAGGCATCGATTGATGCTCCTATGAACGTCGAAGAATCTACCACCGGTTCGGAAAAAACCCTGTTGAGAAGAAACCGGCAAGAAACTCAACAAGGTATATTTTTTTCAATCAGATCTACATTGTTATTAAATTACATACATCTTAAGTATTTAATAAAATTATTATTTTTTAACACAGTAGATACGCTACATTGATGCTATTTTGAGCGAACATCGGCAAAACCGCAATCATATTTGCTCTAAACAAATGTTTGTTCAGAACACTAAGTGAAAACGCGGCTTAACCAAGATGTCTAGTCCTTACCATTTCAAATTTCGAACTCTACGTTCCTATGAAGCCGTGTCTTCGGATCGAGTATTCAAACATGTGTCAAAATAAAATGTAATTTAAATCAAAAGCACTAAGGAGTAATGATATCAACTTCGAAACAAATCACCCCCAAAATAACTTTCTACTCCTTTTTAACCCCGTCAAGTGATGAATTTCAATAAAATACGAAACACGTCTTCCATCAATTCTGTTAAAGAATGTTTATGCAAAATTTGAAGTAGATTGGACCAAGGAATCACGTTGTCCCATACAAACTTTGCCCCCCCTTTTTACCCCCTTCGGAGTAGAACTACGAAAAATCCTTTCTTATCGGATGCCTACGTCATACAAAGAACACACCCTCCAAGTTTCAGGTCTCTACGATCAGCGGTTTAGGCTGTGCGTTGATCCGTCAGTCAGGACAAAGGATTTTATATGTATAGATTACACGAGATAGGTAGGTGTAGTTGAATCACTTGATTCCTGACTCACCGTAGAACGTGCTCACACTAAATGTGATCAAGAATTACTTTGGTAGTGATTCCGATTTGATGGTTGTGTCAACCACAAAAAGTTATTTAATTTATAACAAAAACTTATTAAAATGTAATAAAGTCAATAAGTGAGCTAATGTCTAGTGTCGCCGTCAACGTTTCTGTATAAATAAAATCAAATTTTTAAGCTAAATATTCTGAGCTATTTGAACTTTGTAATGAAAAATATACCGTCTTTGGTAGAAATGCACGTGGTCAACATCAAAAAAGTGAAATGGCCTATAGATAAAATAGTCACTATACCTACTTTTATATTCAATAAACGTTGTATTACGTACCTTTCACCGCGGTATTGATATAAAAGAAAACGTCAACTCAGTCAATAGCATGAGGCACTACAAAATGATTATTGATATTGCTTGAACGGATCACTTAGTCTATATTCAACGTTATTCCAAAGGACTGTATGATTGGATTATTCGAGACTTCACGTCACGTGAATAAAGAACTTCACGTGGGGTAAATGTATTTGCATATTAATTGACTGTGCATCAAAAGGAAATTTCGATGACGCATGCTCTTCAAGTAAACGTGAACACTAACAACTATCGTCAACGGCTGTAATGAAGTAAATCCTGACCACAATATGTATAGCATTTATTTACCCACGATTGACATTGTCAATATTCAGAAACTTCATAGTTAGTTGTGCCGTGTGTCCTTTATATGGTAACGCCACCAGAGTTGAGGCCACGCACACAACCACAACTCATGTAATGATAGCGGGATTTTGACGTTGTGTTGTCGTTAAACGTCAACACAACGTCAAAATCCCGCTGTCATTACATGAGATGTGGTTGTGTGCATGGCCTCAACTCTGGTGGCGTTACGTATAGTAGCATTTAACCGTACTTTGATCGAATATTTTAATAATAATTTTTATTTATCGTTGGTTAGATAAATTAAAGGTTATCGTCCATATATAATACTTTTATGTATCTAATTATTATAATAAGTAAACCTACCTGACTGTTTTACTGTTGAATTTTGTAATCTTTTTGTACTATTGCATTATATGTATGTATGCTTAATTTACTCATAACAGTACTGAACGCAATGAAAATTTTACGAGATTTAATAACGTTAGCAACTTCATTGCAATTAAACATACATAGTTTATTTTTATTAAGTAAATTAACGTTTCATAATAAGTAATACTAAGTAAACAAAATAATAACAAATCAAAAAAATATAATAGTAAAACTCGGGAACGGCTTGACCAATTTGGTTATTTTTTTTCAAACATTCGTTGAAGTCCAAGCAAGGTTCTTATCAAGAGAAAAATTTAATAATGGCGTAGTAATGTGAGTAATAGCGATAAGCATAAGTAATAAAATAACTTATGCTTATCGCAGAAGAAGTCGCAGAGAATAACTATTATAGCAGATAATCTTGCTAACACTTATTTTAAATGTGAAAGTTTAGATGTTTGGGTGTCTGTTACTTTAGGTATCACGCAAAAAATAGCTCAACGAATTTAAATTTTGCACATGGATGGTTCATAGCGTGGATAACACAGGATACGTGGATTTTTTATCCCGTAAAATTGCATTCTTTCCTCGGGATAGCGATGAACGAATGAAACGAAAGACAAAGTCTTGGCCATCAGCTAATATCGCATAAAATTACTAATTTTATCTCGTTCAATGCACAAAAAAGACTAGCCTGATTCAACCATTCAGAGCTATTTTCCGTAAGTAACTTCCATTCATATTCAGACGAACTTCGTCAAAAAGGATTCCAGAAGTCAAAACTCTAGTGGCTTACGAGACCCTCATCTTACAACCCTTGACACGCGCGAGTTTTTTTAAGATAACGCGTTGTATTGTATTATATGAAGGCCCAGAAAACATGACGCATGTAGACTCTCCGTCACTCCGGGCAATAATCGCCGCGGAACCTCGCCGTTAGGGTTACTAGGTTTAATGATTTCTGTGAGATTTTTTCTAGCATAGCATAGTTTTATCAGAATTCCTAATGATGTTTGGAAATTACAAAAGATTGGGATCAATTTCATGAAGATCTGAATATTTGGTGTACAACGAATAATGCTCAAAAGGATGACGGTCTATGCCAATTGTCAAATGTCTGGGAGCCCACACTTTTTGTGCTATCAGCTACATGTAAGGAGTTTTTTCGAGTAAAATTAGGTTTTTTTAACATCTGGTAACCCTATTCGCCTTTCATGTATAAAACGTGAGTTTTACGTCATTCCGCATTCGAGCCGGCGGCTTTAAGCTTAACTCGTTCGTGTATGAAATACTGTGAATATTGTAGATCTACGGTGTACGGGAACGTTTTTTTTAGGGTTCCGTAGTCAACTAGGAACCCTTATAGTTTCGCCATGTCTGTCCGTCTGTCTGTCTGTCCGCGGCTAAGCTCAGAGACTGTTAGTACTAGAAAGCTGTAATGTTTCATGAATATATATATCAGTCACGCCGACAAAGTGATTAAATAAAAAAAACTAAAAAAAAATTTAAAAACCATGGCCGGGTTTCCTAAAACCATTTTTTGATAAAGTGAATATTTGCTAGTCACATGCAATGGCTCACGGACACAAACCAGCTTGGGGAGTTTTACAGCGAGGTGCGTAAGCTGATTGGTACGTCCTACCATGCAAAGGTTCCTTTAAGGTCCCTAGACGGCAGGAACTTGTTGACTAACAAGGAGGATGTACTTAAGCGCTGGGCGGAGCACT
The DNA here is from genome assembly GCA_947563465.1 of Archips xylosteana. Lineage (NCBI taxonomy): Eukaryota > Metazoa > Arthropoda > Insecta > Lepidoptera > Tortricidae > Archips > Archips xylosteana. The sequence continues at coordinate 15,441,708 of OX387344.1, forward strand.
TCAATACCCTGCTTAATGTAGATCGATCAGCTGATCTGCAAAGTATCAGTCTAATGCCACAACTCCCCTTTGCCATTGAGCTGGACGGGCCTCTCTTGCGTGACGAAGTTGTTACTGCCATCAGTCAGCAACAAAACAAGCGGGTGGCTGGTATTGACCTTATACCGGGAGAGCTGATCAAATACGGTGGGGAGGAGTTGCACTCGTTGGTGTGGAAACTTTTTGTTCATATGTGGGAGCAGGAGCGTGTTCCGAATATTTTTAAATCATCGCGCATAAGTGCTCTATATAAGAACAAAGGTGACCGATCTGACTGCAACTCTTACCGTGGTATTTCGCTCCTATCGGCTCCTGGAAAGGTCTTTGCTAGGGTTCTTTTAAACCGCCTAAAGAACTTATCCGAAAGGATCTTGCCTGAATCCCAATTTGGCTTCCGACCCGACCGAGGCACATGCGAAGCGATCTTCTCCGTACGTCAACTTCAGGAAAAGAGCAGAGAACAGGGCCGTCAGCTGTACCTCTGCTTTGTTGACCTGGAGAAAGCTTTCGACAGCGTGCCTCGTGAGGCTCTTTGGGTGGTGCAGGCAAAGCTCGGATGCACAGAAAAGTTTGTAAGGCTTCTCAGACTCCTGCATGACGACATGCAGTGCTGCGTCACGGTAGATGGAGAACAGACTGACTTCTTTCCCGTTACCTGCGGGGTGAAGCAAGGCTGCGTATTAGCACCTACTCTGTTCGCGTTATACTTTGCAGTGGTAGTTAGAGAGGTCTTACAAACTGTTTCCCAAGGGGTCTGCATCCGCTTCCGCACAGACGGCAGTCTTTTGCAACCTGGCCAGACTTAAGGCTCGCACAAAAGTCTCGTATGCATTGATCTCTGAGATCATGTACGCTGATGATTTTTGTTTCTTGGCAGAATCCCCAGACGGCCTGCAACAGCTGATGTCCGTTTTTCACCAAGCCTGCGGTAAGTTCGGCCTGAAGATCAGTGTCAAGAAGACAAAGGTGATGTCTCTGGACGATCACGGTCGCGAGACACTGACCATAATGCTTGGTGAGGATGTGCTGAAGCAGGTGGACAAATTTCGCTACCTGGGGAACACTGTAACATCTAAGTGTGACCTTGATGCTGAGGTCAACAGCAGGGTCGGTGCTGCAGCTGCAGCATTTGGCAAGCTGTGTTCCAAGGTTTTCTATTCACATGACCTTAAGTTAGCCACCAAGGTATCTGTTTACATGGCAATTGTGCTGCCAAACCTCCTATATTCCTCCGAGGTGTGGTGCGTGTACCGTCGTCACATACGCACTCTGGATCGTTTTCACCTGAAATGCCTCCGCTCCATCATGAAGATTAGATGGTCCGACAGGGTGCGTAATACCGAAGTCCTGCGACGAGCCAATGTTGGTGGCATTGAGGCATATTTAACGCTTCGGCAGCTTCGGTGGTGTGGTCACGTATCACGTATGGCGGAGGAGAGAGTGGCGAAACGCATTTTCTATTCTGAACTGGAGGAGGGCAAGCGGAAGCATGGCGGACAACTCCTCCGGTACAAAGATGTCCAAAAGCGACATATGAAGAGATGCAACATAGAGCCCTCTCAATGGGAGCGTTTGGCAGCACAGCGTCCAGAATGGCGCAGGGTGGTGAACATCCAAGTACGGGACTTCGAGGATCAACGTAAAGTTGACCTTGACAACAAACGCGACCAGCTCAAGGCCCTCCCACCTGCTGCCATCCCATACAACTACATAGACGGTGTACTTACGTGCTCGCAATGTGCACGGAGTTTCGCCGCAAAGATAGGCTACATTAGCCATCTTCGGGCGCATGAGCGCCAGAACACCAATTAAGTAGGAGTCGAAGTGGTCGCCATGGCCGAAACCGGTCGGAATCAATCATCATCATTTTCGGAGATATTCACTCCGAAAGTTCAAAATAATGTGTCCCCCCTCTAACTTTTGAACCGCTCGTCTAAAAAATATGAAAAAAATCACGTAAGTTAAACTCATGTTAAACTTAATAAAAACTTTCTAGGAAAATTATTTTCAACTTAATCAGTTAAGCAGTTTTTAAGTTTTTGTAAAAAAATATTTCTAAGCTAAGATTGTAATTTAACCGCCATTGCAAGCATTTTTTTTCTTTTCACTTCTTATGCTCTTAAAATGTTACTTTAGTCCCTGCATATCGGGACTAAAGCTCTTTTTTGATCTCTTGGGATTAAAGTAATTTTTTTTTAATTGACTATGGAAACCCCTATACTGCCAATCACGGTGTTTGTGAATGGAGGATTATCGCCATTTTCAGTAACTGGGTATAGACAATTTTAAAGCTTTCCACAGACCGAAGCGCGCTGCGGACGCACTGTAGCGCGCTGCGGACGCACTGTAGCGCCCTGCGCTTCGGTCTGTGGAAGCCTTTAGGGCGTGGAAATAACCTCAAAATGACAACTGTATAAAAAATATTTAAAAAATAATAATTTCGTGAAACACATTGAATAATTACGAATATTAATTTATTTAATTATAAAATATTAAAGATGAATTCATTTTATTTTGCATGTAAAGAAAGATTTCCTTTAGCTTAGGTGTTTTTTAATTTGTTTTTTTTAAAAACGCTGTCGGCAAAGCAGTTCCCTGCTCTGTCGATAAAATAGCAATCCGCACTGTCGGCAAAGCAGTGCTGGAGTCTACGGTAGATAGAGCAGTTACGTTTGAAAGTTAATATGGCGTGACTTCAAAATAATGCGATATCAGTTGCATTTAATAGTAAATAGAAAGTATAATTAGATATAATTTAACAAAGAATTGGCATATAGAAAATAAACTTAAAAAGTCGTATCTTTATTCACGGGTAAGTGTTTCAGTTAACAATATATTTTGTGTGTGAACTTAGATTAATTAATTAGGTTAATTTATTTGCCGATTCTAATGAATGAACAATTATCATTCTTACATGCATAGTCCAATTAGTTTTAACATCTTAGTCTTTAAGTTAGAATCTGTTGGCTAATTATGCAAGCATTTAAAGCGTCACTTTACAAAAAAATATAAAAGAAAAGAAAAGACAGCGGTATTTTTTTTTGCTATTTGAATTTTGAACAGATGTCCATTGCTCGTATTGAGCATACGTTGTACAAAAGTAATTTTGTACGTCGTTTTTTTCCTCGCATTCAAAGTGAAAAGTAGAGTGTTTAACGCGGGACTAAACTACCATAATGACAACTCGAATTATAGCCTCCCTCGCTATCGCTCGGGTGGCTAAATATCTCGTGTCATTATGGCTTGTTTTAGTCCCTTGTTGAACAATCTACTATTAAGTACCTATAAGATCACGCTAACAGTATTTTCTTTCAAATAAAAAAAATATATTACATCTGAAAAACAATCAACATACATTATACTAGTTCTAGTAGACTGCAGATTAGTTACGCATTCGCCGATAGATGGCGCTCTACCGCCGACGTTGGGACCAAAACAACCACATTAATAAAGTATGCAAAGGTTTTTTTGTACTTGCTTCGGAACCCTATCTTGGGCGTGTCCGACACGCTCTTGGCCGGTTTTTTTGCTACTGAAATTAGCTTTCATGTCATCGGTTTCATATTCAGCCTATACAAGTCCCTCTGCTGGGCCTCCTCGCAGATGAAGAGGGCTTGGGCCAAAGTTCCCATGCGTAAAAAATACGGATCAGATACTTCACATACAGCGTTGGATTGCTAGTTTCTTCACGATGGTTTCTTTAACCTAAAACCTCACCTCAAATTTGAAATGTAATTTTAGCACATGAATCCCGAAAAACTTAAAGCTGCAAGCACGAGTTTGAGTCCATAATCCTCTACTTGAGGGCCCATAATTAAAACCACTAGGCTGTCATGGCTTTTTTATGGCCTTCAAGTATTCTTTTCCCAGATTTTATCTTTGAAGATTTCTAAAAGTGTATGCGATTGTATGAAAATAACTTTGACAGGAGATGAAATCATTCGCTTTGAACTCTACCAAAACATTATCAAAGACCATAACCAAATTGCCATGGGAAAACAATTCGTGTTTCACTTTTACTTTTTTTTTTTATAAAATAAGGTGGCCGTCAAGGAAATGGCAAGTGAGGGTAGAGAACTGCAAATGCGTTGGCAGTCTCTCTAGACAGAATAGAGGGCTAAGATAGAATACCTCATGTACCAGTAATTTCACCGACTGTCTTACTCTCCACGCCGAAAACAACAGCGCGACCACTGTTGCTTATAGGAACGTAACGTTTTGAATGAGGGTAGACGTGTGCCCTGTACCTCGCTCCCACAATAAGTAGCAGAAAAACAGGAAATGCAAAGCCAATGTAAAGGCAACACTCGTCATAAAACTTCCTTGTAAAAACACGCGCCCGAATCGTCTCGCACGGGCACTTAGTTTGTATCGCATTCGCCATCTCTTTCTACCCTCACCCTACATCGTGCAACAGAATGAGTGATGAAAACGATTGTGATTCCGAGTCCTCTGACTTGAATGCAACGAAATTAGAACATTTCATATAATTCGCTAACAAAGAGTACCTAACACGAAGTTCTAATTGATGACTTTAAAATTTAATTCAACTTTCTTACTTTCAGAAACGTTTAATTAATTTCCTATGTTTGACCAGAAAAACACTGAACAAATAAATTCATTATTCGCTGTTCATTTATCCCCGTCGAGGTCGGAATTGTTTTTAGTTCGATGTGAATTTATTTCTAGCTTTGTTTGGTTGTTTCTGGAAATTGGTGAAACGTCGGTGTGTATTAAATGGGAATTAATGAAATTGAAAAATATTGGCAGAGCGAATGATATTGAGCGAGTAATTATTTTCAATCAGAACAACTGCTCTCGGATCGTAGACACGTTTTGTTAGAAGTTATTATATTAAACAGGTTTGATTTCTTGGGTTTTATACATAATAATTAACAAATAATTATATTTTAAACTACAACTTTTACCTGGCTACGTTTCTACGTTTTTTTTTGTTTTTGCTTCTTTTTGTGATAAAAAACTATAAATATATATTTTTTTAACAAATTTGGACACTGTAAATCAATCATTTACTTATACGTACAGTTCTAATTTGTTAGACCTTATTGTCAATTCGAGTTTTGATTGCCTTCATAAAAATCATAGCTCAAAGTTAAGACGTAAATAAGATAAACATTTGGTACCTACTTGGTGTCTTGTAGTAGTTTAATAAAGAGACCGCCCGAGGCGGGCTCGAGACATGGTGCGGATATAGCGATACGCCGCATATATCCTGCGAGTATATCCAGCATATGTATGTAAGGAATATATGACGAGATGGCGGGATGACGAATGGAAAGCATAACGCGCACGCGACATATTTCATTCACTAAACGGTACGGAGTGCTGCTTGCGGTAAATTATTTAGGATCTAAGCTCAATGCTCAAAACATAACCAGCTTTCTTTTTAAAAAGCTTCAATGTCGTTCAACCACAAAAGTATATTTTTTTGCAGAAGGAATAAAATTATTATTTGTATATTCAATACTTGCACATTGTTTCGGACATTTCATGGACATACTTGTTTTTGCCGCTGCCTGCCTGATTTCTCAAAAAAGTCACATTAAACTAAAAAAAAACTGCAGTCGTAACAGGAAGAATGGCTCACGACCCATAACCTTTTATGAACGCTGTAACTTTTTTTGGTCGTCATAATCAATTAATTATCAGTCGAGTTTCGCCAATCGTTGTGTCAATAGATCATCGAAGGATTTATACAAACACAAATACGATCTATTCTCAGACCTACCAAATATAGACAAAAAAAAGTTCGATAGCAAACACCGTGACACGAGATTTTTATATAAAAAAATAAAAAATAAATAAATAAAATAAACTTTATTTGCATTTAACAGAAGTTTTACATAAAAGATTGAGGCCTCCCATTAAGTTGGAACTTGTGTTAGGAGGCCTCAAAATATATATTAGAAGATATTAGCCATCTTCATTCATCGGAGCGTGGATGCACCTTGCCATCTGTATTCCTTTAATTAATGCCCCCTGGCACGGAGTTATCACTAGAGCTCCACAAATTTTAACCGTAACACTAAGTATTGTGTCACACTACTAATGTAGCAAATGTCTGCATGGGCTGTAGAAATGGCTACCTTTTTACATAGAAACCTAGATTATAATTTCAAGGATGTTAAAAAAATAGCATAAATAAATTCGTTCTAAAACGTGCTTCGTGTATTCGTGCTTTTAGACTTGGAGCTCAAAAACATTTTGAAATGCAAAAATACGAGACTTTGCTAATAATAAATTCGCTTTTGCAAAAACCATCTTCTTTCGAATATACAGCGGGATACCAACTTCCTATTATGACATTTAACGAGGTTTTTAAAGTTCCATATCTTTTGAGTGCCACGCTCCATCGTTTCGCATCCGCGCGTCTATAAACCCTAATAGAATGTGTGATGAAATATAAGATTGAACAAACTTTAACTTATTCATTTTTCAGCTCATAATGGAATCAAGATGATAGTGATATCTGACAGCACCGTTGCCGCTTGACGAAGAACCGAGCTGCAGAGACGCAGTATAATGGATGAACATTGAACAATAAATAGCACAATAATTCTAAGACGCAACTCTAATATAAACACTTTAATTATTTTGTTTGTCCTGACAACCAGCCGCGGCAGTATTTCCGGGCCGGTACAACTTGGGGATCTTCAAAAAACGAGCCTACTCTTTTCTCAAAAGGCCGGCAACGCATTCGTAACTCAACTTAAGTTGTGGGTGTCCATGGACGGCGGTGATTGCTTTCCATTAGGTGACTCGCCTGCTCGTTTGCCCTCTATCATATATATATTTAAAAAAATCATCATCATCACAGCCTATATATGTACGTCCCGCTGAAGAGCACAAGCCTCCTCTCAGAATGAGAGGCTTGGGCCGTAGTTCCCACGTGGGCCCAGCGCGGTTTGGGAACTTCACACACACCATTGAATTTCTTCGCAGGTGTATGCAGGTTTCCTCACGATGTTTCCCTTCACCGTAAAGCTCATGGTAAATTACAAAAGTAATTTCGCACATAAATTCCGAAAAACTCAGAGGTGCGAGCCGGGATTTGAATCCACGACTATCTTCATTCATCCTCAAAAAAAGTAAAAAGTTTTTAAAAGAGCCTTCAATACTGTGACCGAGTACAAAATGTTAAAAAAATATTTATTAAATACAGGACATAATATCTTTATCGTTTTTATTAGGGTTTCGCCATAGTTTCGCCATGTCTGTTTGTCTGTCTGTCGTCTGTCTGTCCGTTCGCGGCTAAGCTCAGAGACTGTTAGTACGAGAAAGCTGTAATTTGGCATGAATATTATATATCAGTTACGCCGACAAAGTGGTTAAATAAAAAAAACTAAAAAAAATTTTTTTTGGGTACCTCCCATAGACGTAAGGTGGGAGTGATTTTTTTTCTCGACTAACCCTATAGTGTGGGGTATCATTGGATAGGTATTTGAAAACAAATAGGGTTTTTTAAAACCATTTTTTTTTAACTTTAAACATTGAAAGTTTTTTTAAAGTGAATATTTTCGGAGATATTCACTTCGAAAGTTCAAAATAATGTGTGTACCCCCCCTCTAACTTTTGAACCGCACGTCTAAAAATATGAAAAAAATAACGTAAGTTAATAGTACATTTTGCATCTAGGGCCGTAAGTAGGGGATTACTAACGAGGGTCTATTAGAAGCCCGACGCCGAAAGCGGAGGGCTTTTAATGACTCGAGTTTGTAATCCCCTTACTGCCCGTGATACACACAATGATTTTCATCACATTGCGAGAAAAAAAATTAAAAATAAAATTAATTTGTCTCTAAACACTTAAATTGAATAAAATAATGGCTACCCGCCAATACAGATGTCACTTTTTTCGAGTCACCTACCATAGATAATGTAAACTGTGTTTAGTTTAGAATTCGAAAGGTCATACGGCCAGATTCTGCCAACATGTTTAAAAAAATATTTTTACTAAAATTATTGCAAAACTATTTGATATAAATTTAAAATATAAAAATAACGAATTTTCATGAAGCGTAGATAAGTTTTGTGTTGTAAAATTTGGGTTATAGCTAAGTTTTAAAGATAATAAATAAAACGTTGGCTGACTTGAAACCTCCTTAGTCTGAAATGACTTGATTGCAAATTTTAAAACTAAAGTTAGAACTCCCTTGGGTAGAAAAACTGTACGTAAATCTATAACTCCCTTAAAAACAATTTAGGCCATTGTCATTTAGTATACAAGCATGGAATAACACCATTGACGAGCAAGTGTGATGAAAACTTAATAAAAACTTTCTAGGAAAATTATTTTCAATTTAATCAGTTGAGCAGTTTTTGTTTTTGTAAAAAAATATTTCTAAACTAAGATTGTAATTTAACCGCCATTGCAAGCATTTTTTTTCTTTAAGTACCTATAAGATCACGCTAAAAGTAGCTTCTTTCAAATAAAAAAAATATATTACATCTGAAAAACAAATGTTAGTTCTAGTAGTTACCCAATTCGCCGATAGATGGCGCTGTACCGCCAACGTTGGGACCAAAACAACCACATTAATAAAGTATGCAAAGATTTTTTCGTACCTGCTACGGAACCCTATCTTGGGCGTGTCCGACACGCTTTTGGCCGGTTTTATTTATACGTTACGTTAAAAGTTTAGGCAATCCGGTAGATATTCAATTGTTACGGCAAGCCACTGGTAAGTACCTATTTGTCACTATTCTCTTCATCCAACGTCTAAAACAGCTTGAGCTCGTCTCGCTGTCGCCGCATCTCAAACCCACGCCACTCGCTCTTTCCAAGACGTAGCTTTACGGTAGATGTCGTAGCACGTAGCCCGTAGCTCGTAGACAGTCAGCGAGCGCGGTCCGTAGCAGCCGGCCGCGACCACGGCGCGCCAACCGTCTTTCGTACAAGTTCACCATTCGTATGAATGAATGACTCTCGAGTGAATGACAAACTGAATGGCTACAAACAAATATATAATTAAAGTTACGGTGTCACCTCAACTTTTAATGACGTGGTGTTAAATGTGAGTATGAATTACTTTAAAAAGTTGAACTTAGTTACGCATGGTTGGTAGTAATTTAAACTTTGGCGTTAACAGAGCCATATCAGCTAATGCGCTGTATAAACTTTGTTTATTTTCATAAAGTGCCTGGTTGCCGCTTGCGGCTTTGCGCGTGAACTTTTGTTCATTATTTCTTTTTGTCACTACGTTTTTTGGGGTTCCGTGCCCAAACCAAACACGAAACCCTTATCGGATCACTTTAGTGCTCTACTGTGTGTGCGTTCATCGTAGACGACCAGATGGCCTAGTGGTTAGAGAACCTGACTACGAAGCTTGAGGTCCCGGGTTCGATTCCCGTGTCGGGGCAGATATTTGTATGAAAAATACGAATGTTTGTTCTCGGGTCTTGGGTGTTTAATATTATTATGTATTTAATTATGTATCTATCTATATAAGTATGTTTATCCGTTGCCTAGTACCCATAACACAAGCTTTGCTAGCTTACTTTGGGGCTGGTCAATTGGTGTGAATTGTCCCGTGATATTTATTTATTTATTTATCTGTCACCATTATTTACTCGGTAAAGGGTTTAATCAAGGTGAAATTGATGTGAAATAATTAGGGCTCTGGTGCCTTGCAACTGTTAAAAAAAAGTTTCTACGTGTATATTTTTACAAATCGTGAGTAAGTTAATATAAAAGGAATTCTCGTTGAAATAAAATTAAAATTTAGCGAGAAGGCCCTCACAACGCAAATAAAGGGAAAATGCAAAAATGAGTTTTTTTTTTTAATTTTGGTATTCTATTTTTTATTAATCTTTAGCCGCTTTGCTCGGGTGAATTATTAGTTCTGGCAGTGTAAGTAATTGCAATGTCGTGATTTTACAAAATTCCCTTGGGAATTTCCAGATATTAGATAGTAGTTTTTATTTGCGTTTGATGAAGAACTCACATGCAAAATTTCATATCTCTAGACTTAGCGCATAAGATTGTAGGATTTTTCAAGCTTACATCCCGACCCCGTCGGAATATTGGAATAAAATTATGCTTCTCCAGAGATTCATCTAACTGCGTACCAAATTTCATCCAAATCCGTCAGCCATGTGCTTTAAGAGAAAAGAAAAGCACAAACACACACGCACGCGGACATGTATTCACAAACTTTAGAATTCATAATATTAGTAGGATAAAAGAAGGATTTCACAAAGTACTAAAATAGCTTTGCCAAAGCCAAAGTTGTTTTGCGCCTGGAAAACGTACAAATTGAAAAGATTAATTAAACCCTAATTTTATGCGGAACCCTCAAATCCTCAAAGACTCGAAAATTTGAGTCTCTGTCGGTTATTGGACTTCGTGCAAAGTCCACCTGGGTTGCTACCGCTAATTTAGCTGCTAATCATCGGCACTTGCACTGTTGTCCTCCAATTTAAAAGGACGAGTAGTGGACGAGGGTATAATTGCCGGAGTAATAGTTAGGTACTTACAAAAGGTAAATTCCGAATGTACCTTGGTGTGTGTGCAATTTCTAATTCGGACTGGATCCTACAACTACAATAGTTATTTTTTGTGCATTTGGTAACACGATATTTTTTTCTATATATATTATATAGGTGCCCTACCCATCTACCTCCACCTTAAGATTCTCGTGAAACTTACAAGGCACTCTGTGTAAGTAGGAGATGTTGATACAAAAGGTATGCCATCTTGGCCCTCTGGGTTATGGACAGCGTTGATCAGTCCTAATCAAGGCACCCTACCCTTACTCGTTTGCCTTTTCTGTTACCGCAGAAATGGGCCAAAGTTGGCAAAAAATAAACTAGTTTGCGTTCACATACAGTTAGCGCCATAACCAGGGTCTGAAGCGCAAAATATATTTGTTAGAGTTACGATGAGTAAAGATAAGTCCGCGGACCTGGTCGTGAAACTGAACGGAAAATCCCACATATTTTATTAATGCCTGACAAAAAACCTAGAAATATTAACTTTGCAAAAGATTTTTAAGGGTTTTGAGAAAAAAGCTTTGGAAATAATGAAAGTTGCCTTAAAAGTTAAGTTCGTCATTAAAAAAAATAGTATTTTTTGGAGCATGAAAATTAAAAATCGTTTACGCACCTCTGAGTTTTTCGAGTCTTACGCTTATGCGAAATTAGGTCTCAAATTTACCATGAGATTTTTGATGAAGGAAAACTAAAGAAGCTTTTTGATGAAGAAAGCACTTTTTTGTGTCAAATCCAAATCCACAGTCCGAAATGGGTCAGTTGTTGGAAATATTAATACTGTCTTACTGCAATGTGTCTTAAGGCAGGTAATTAAGGCATTATGAACGAGACTCTGTTTAGAAACCTGAAGTCGAAATGCCGCCCGTGGAACATACAATGTTTTTCATTATATTTGTGAAGAAATAACTCCTTGTTCTTCCGAAAGAAGCAAAGAAATAGGAAACAAGGCTCTATGGACTCAGATGCCATAGTCTTTTCCAATCCCCAAGTAAAATATATAAAAAAATAACGGTGACGCGGCGACATAAGTTACAACATCCATGGCGGATTTTAAATAAAATGAATAATTACTAAAAGGAAATAAAATATGTACGGTCAAGTGCAAAAATAAGTATCGATTTAATCCTCCCATCGTTACATACCTATACCTTAATTCGACGACATAAGAGCTGTGGGACATATTTATGAGCAAGTTGTGTGCACCCATATTTTTACACTTGACTGTACATCGATTACTGCAAATTATAAATTCAAATTTGAACAAAAATAAAGATAAATTACAATAAAACTTTATAGAAATGAAATTTAAAGAAAGGAAAAGTTTTAATTCAAGTTGAGGTAAGTATGACATCGGGGGTTTCAAGAAAAGGGTTTATACTTCCATTAAAGGCCGGCAACAAATTAGTGACTCTCTTTGAGTTGTTGACATTTATGGGCGATGGTGATCTTTTCCCATCAGATAAAATAATAAAATAAATAAATAAATATTAGGGGACAATCTTACACAAATCGATCTAGTCCCAAACTAAGCAAAGCTTGTACTATGGGTACTAGACGACGATAAACATACTTGTATAGATAAATAAATACTTAAATACATAGAAAACATCCATAACTCAGGAACAAATATTCGTGCTCATCACACAAATAAATGCCCTTACCGGGATTTGAACCCAGGACCTCTTGCTTCGTAGGCAGGGTCACTACCAACTAGGCTAAGCGGTCGTTAAAGAGATGACTCGCTTGCTCGTTTTTCTTCCTCTCTTAATAAGTACTTATAATAAAAAGTAACCTTTTTCTTTGAACTTAAAACTACCATATTAGGAACTAAACTCAGCGGCATTGAATTAAATTTTCAAATTCCATCCTACCACAGAACCTTCGTGAGTTAAAAACCCCTTCAGTGGCTGCTTAGGAAGAGATTCCTCAAATCAATATCAAAGAACATTATCATCAGTTTGCCAGAACGCATGCAGGCAGTGATAAGAGGTAGGGGTGGTAATAAGCGTTATTGGTTTTGTTTTAATACTGTAAGAGTTATAATTAAAGTTCAAGTGTTTTATCACTAACAGCACTTTAACTTATTACCTACGTAATTTTTTTAAATAAAGTAATAACAAAACACAATCAACAGAGCTCTGTTAACTCATTCATAGTTCAATAATGACAAACATCTATATAAAAATCTCGTGTCACGGTGTTTGTTATCGAACTTCTCCGAAACGGCTTGACCGATTTATATGAAATTTTTTCTCTATATTTGATAGGTCTGAAAATAGGTCGTAGGCTACTTTTTATAGCTCTATCCTTTGAAGGCGGAGTCGCGGGCAACAGCTAGTAAAGCTATATAAGACGTTAAAACTAAAAAAAGTGGATTAACTTCCGTGCCGCTGATTTTAAATGATGTCACAAATTAAAAATCATCATAATAATCATTATCTTTTGGCTGCAAGAGAAAAGGTCCGCGTGTTTTATTAAATTCATTGCAGCAAAGTTAGCCTGTTTGTTATGGTGCTCTTTACGTACCAGTGTGATAAAATAATATATATTTCATCCCAATCGTTACGCATGTTAAGATGGTTTATACCTGCTGAGCTGGCAACGTTGCATTTTTGTTAGTTTTTCTCGATTATTCCATAAAAATTTAATGAAAATTATAAATGTTTTGAATACAAATTGTTCTAATATATAAGTTAATGTGTCTACTGCAATAATAATTCGTGATAAGACTTTTATTTTCTTTAAAAACCGTTAGGTAATAATATGTTCGTTTTTAAAGAAAATAAAAGTCTATCACGAATTATTATTGCAGTAGATACATTAACTTATATATTTGAACAATTTGTATTCAAAACATTTATAATTTTCATTCAATTTTTATGGAATAGTCGAGAAAAACTAACAAAAATGCAACGTTGCCAGCTCAGCAGGTATAAACCCTCTTAACCAACAGTTATTCTTTAACTAATCTGTTATTTTGACGTATTTAAAACAACACATAAAACTTGGTTGGTTTTTAAGAAAAACAAATAATTTACTCTTTAGTGTTTCACTGAACTATATCAACTATTCTATTACTTGGCTTTTGTTCGGAAAATTATTAAAATAAAACATTGCTCATTCATGACTGGCTGTACCCTGCCAAGTGTCCCACGCTTTTTAACCAAATATAGCCTCCAATCACGTGCCTAACACGTGGCCGTCACGTGCTTGTTTAGCGTGCTGTGTAATGTAAGTAGGTACTAATAATAAAAGTAATACAATCCTTATTGATTATATCTGAAAAAGGCCCGGAAATCTTTTGCACATTTTTTTACGACAATCCATACTAGTATTATAACTAATTGCGAAAGTGAGTCTGTCTTTCTGTCTATCTATCTATCTGTCTGTCTGTCTGTTACCTCTTCTCACCCTTAAACCACTGAACCGTTTTAGAAGAAATTTGGTATAGGGATAGTTTGTGTCCCGAGAAATACCATAGGATAGCTTTAATTCCGAAAAATTGCATACCTAGTTCTCGCGGGATAGCGATAAACAAATTCTTCGCAGACGGAGTCGCGGGCAGCAACTATTACCATAATAAATCGAAAAAAAAAAAATTACTATCAGCAAGGCTTATTTTGTCCCCGAGTGTAGAATGGTTTCGATACGTCAAGCAGAGCAGAGATTTGCTAAGATGTATCATTACCTACTCATTAGCGCTACGTCTAAAACACATCAATTATCGCCTCCGTGTCCCTACGCAAAAGTAAACACAGAAAATAGAGTATCTAACACAATAAAATAAGGTATTTCAGACTAGTAACATATAATCTATATTCTGCACAAAAAGATAAGAGCTAAATTTTGTTCGTTTTTCTTGTATGTAGCGGATACTCGCTAGAACTACTGAACCAATTATAAAAATTATTTCCATAAACAGCTGCCTGTCTCTAATTAACTTGATCTTTTATTATTTTAGATTTTTTTAATATTTGTCATCCGTATTTTGTGTTACATACTAATGATAGTAATAATGAAAAAATCTGAGCACTTGTGGCCAGTCGTGTCATGAAATAAATTATTGTTTTATTTTAATTAATTTAAAATTTTCCCACATGACATAGACAAAATTGCGGGCAACAGCTAGCTTCACATATTATTAATTTAATGTGGAAAACTGTAATAATCAGTACCTACATCACAAATATTTGCTTTTGATTACTCCATCTTACGTTACGAGTATAACTCAACGTATATTAGTTCTACGCTATTCTGGCGTGTAACAAGAATTAGTGAAAACACGAAAGCTAAACATAGAGCAATCTAAAAATAATGCTCTAAAGATAGTGTCGTGAATGTCGTTAAAAATATAGACTCTCCACTTGGCGGTGACACTAACAACTACGGGAACGCGTCGTTAAAATACCTGCCGGAATTCTTGTGGCAACATTTTCCTGTCATTGTCTCTACTACTAAATCATGCGCGCATAATATTGGGAAACATAATGTAAAGATTCAACCGCTTTCATATTATTAGGGTTACATGCCGAAAAAAATCTAAACAATGTACTTAAAAGAAAAGTCCTGACCGATTAACGAACTGGCTCACTGACTGACTGACTCGACTCATCAAGGCCCAGCCCAAACCCTTGGCCATGCAAGGCTAAAATTTTGCATTGAGATTACCTTTAATAAAATGTCAATATCATAATATGATGTTGGCTTGGAAGAAGGACGAATTTTCTAAAATTCCCATGGTATAGGGAATAAACGGGATTTATATGTTCGATTCAGTGACCCTATCTCCATATCTTTGATTACTAGACTCTTCAAAATTGACCTGAAAGTAGATAATTATAATAGTAAAAATTAATTGCAGATGTTTCAGAAATTCCCACGGGATAAATAAATTGGATTAAATTTGCTTCAATATTGTCTTATCTCCAAAACCACAATAACTAAGATACTTTAAATTAGGCATGCAAATACTTATTTCGAAAAAACATGTTCTAATTACTTGAACAGCACAAGGAACTTGAAGTTAGTGCGAAAGTACAGTGCTGGTAAGAAGATTGCATAATTTCTGCAGGATAGCGTAACCAAAGTTTGCGCAGATGAAGTCCCACGCATCAACTTGTTGTTTAAAAAGTGCAAAAAATGTGGTCACTCATTGTGAAAGGAATTAAGAACCCTAGACGTGCAATTTAAACTCGTTCATCCGTCTCTTGGTGAATGTGAAATTAAAGTAGATTATGTCTGTGGTCTTTCATTTTAATTGTATCCACAGACTCAGTTTTGTAGCTTTTTTTATTGCGAACTAGTTTTCCCTCGGAGACGAATAAAGAGGCGACATAAAATTCTGCAAGTACTCTCAACAGCGGGAGCTTAGTTAAACAAAAAAATAACTTAAAAACTTTGTACAATAATTTTATACTGAAACTATGTGGCTTCAACTTATAGAGAAAACTGGTGTAACGGTGTGGGACGAGGCCACAATAGGGAGATCTTTCTCCAGGCATTATGGCACCTGGGTACCGATGTCCTAAGGAAGCAAGCTGGAAGTTTTATTTACGCATCTGAGTAGAGAAACTTTGATAGCACTATGTAGAACATGAATGACGTTACCAGCGCTAGCTAATTATGCATCGTAGTAGTTAATCTATTCGGTGACTAGGTGGCGTTAGGGTTGTAACAATCTTACTAAATAGGTAATTTTATAAACGCAAAAGTTTGTATGGATGAATGAATGGATGTGTGGATGTCTGTTACTCTTTCAAGCTAAATCGGTTTGACTGATTGTGATAAAATTGTACACACCTGGATTAACATATCCAAGATACTTTCTTATCTCGGAAAATTACATAGTTCTCGCGGGATAGCGATTAATCAATTTTTTGCAGACGGATACGCGGGCAACAGCTAGTGTTCATACATTATCAAATGTTTAGAACTAATA
Source organism: Archips xylosteana (assembly GCA_947563465.1). Taxonomy (NCBI): domain Eukaryota; kingdom Metazoa; phylum Arthropoda; class Insecta; order Lepidoptera; family Tortricidae; genus Archips; species Archips xylosteana. Next base: position 15,458,197 of record OX387344.1, read on the forward strand.
GCAGGCGCCTCATTAAATATACTTACGTGTCACATGCGATAACTTAATTATTCAATCAAATGGATTCAATTTCACATTCATTAACCTATTTTTAGGTATAACTTTCCTCTTAAAACAGGTAGATAAAAATAACAATCTTCATACGTTATTATTTCAGCTTTGAATGGATTCAAATGAATTCATTATAATGCGTTTTGAGCAACGATTGAATACAAAAGCGTAGATTAGAGAAAATCCCTTTCGGGAACCATCTATTCAAACAGCGGAGAGTTTTGTAAAAAGATACAAATAAAACGGCGAGTCATTCTGATGTTATGGTAAACCGCTACGTAGAAATTGACAAGAACCACATCGAATTTTGTGCTGAAATCATGCAGTTGTCATACGTGTCTGTCTTAAGAACTGATTTCCGTGAATTGTGATTGGCTGAATTGCCATCAAGACTTCAATCTAAGAAATTACCTCGTTGGTAAAACGTTTCTGATGATTGTTTACTTTTGTTTAGAACTTTTTATTTAACTTGCAATGTTTGTTTGTTCAGGTCAAATTGTTCAATTCGAATAACACTCCTTTTAGTGATCGGATTGATTTGAAATTTGGTACAACATAAAGTTAAGATGATAATTAGACAAGACAGTGCAAATATACAGGGTGTCTCATTTAAATCGGTCAGTATGGGAAAGTCTGAAACTATAAGACATACGAAGATCTGTTCTTAGGAACCATGTCATCGATTTTAATAAGAAGAAAAACTGCAGTCATACATTTTTAAAAAAACTTGTACTTAGCCCGGGAATCGAACCCGGACGTTTTGAAAAATAAAACAACACTATTTCTAGATATCGATTATGTAGGTCTTAAACAGTGAATGTTACTATGAAACTTGGTGTCTAAAATGAATAAAATGAATTGTTTTCTTTAATTTATTTTTAAATGTATGATTTTTTTTTCAAAGTATTTAGTTTTTTAAATGCATGAAGTTTTTTTTAAATTTATGAATGCAGTTTTCCTTGTTACTTAAATCATTGACATGGTTCCTAAGAACAGATCTTCGTATGTCTTATAGTTTCAGACTTTCCCGTACTGACCGATTTAAATGAGACACCCTGTATAGTCAGCTTGTTTTATTTTTACAAAGGCTTGCTTAATGTGTCCAACTACATAGTTAACGCGTGACGGAGACGTTTGATTAATCGAAAATGGGATCACAACGACATGCTGTCCAAAACTCAACGATAACCTAATAGTGAGTTAAGAGATAATAGAGTCCCATAACATAATTACATTTCATCATCATCCATCATCATCATCCCAGCCTATTTACGTCCCACGGCAGGGGACAGGCTTCCTCTCAGAACAAGAGGGCTTAGGCCGTAGTTCCCGCGCGGTCCCAGTGTGGATTGGGAACTTCACACACACACACTATTGAATTTCTTCACAGGTGTATTCAGGTTCCATCACGATGTTTTCCCTCACCGTAAAACCCATGGTTAATTACAAATGTAATTTCGCACATAAATTCCGAAAAACTCAGAGAGCCCGCTGCTTGAGAGTCTGTAGGTTAAACCACTAGGCCACAACGGCTTCTCACATATCACTTTTAGTAGGTATTAGATATTTTCGAAAAAAAAACGATCTATAGATCGATCTAAATCCCAATAGATGACACCCTATTGTTACCTCTATTGCTAATGCCATAAAATTCAATATGGCAACTACTGGGACAGTGAAGAGCAATCGGACGTCTACGCCTTAGGGCTCATTCAAAGATATTTAATGTCTAACCAAGTTTAATGTCAATGTGTTTAATGGCTAGTGACTCCGTTCTAAAAACAATTTAACTTGCGAAGGAAGTCCATTATAAGAATCTGTAATTATCCCCCATTAGATTAAACCGATTACGAGGTGTGATATTGTTTGCGTGTACTGGGTGATTTGTTGCCACAGCTTATCCAGTATTAAAACAGTAATCCGGGGTTACACAGTAATATAGACAACAATCTCAAATCTACTACCGGATTAAATTACAGTCTATTATGTCTATTAGTATAGTGTCTGATTTGAATTTAAGATGATGTTAAACATACTAAAGCGGCGTTAATACGAAAGTAGCACAATATTAGCCTAGTTTTTTTGTTTAATGTACCGCCTAGCCTATACGATCTCTGTGTTATCAAATTTGTTATGGGTAAAAAAGTGTTATATTGGATTAATTGTACCTACAGATTGCGAAAAGTTTTGTCCTAATTTCCGTTCAGTGTAAGAAACCGTTTAAGGTTAATATCTCGCTTAGATCGTTGTCGGTATTGCTTTGTAAAGATGCTTTGCCACAATTTCATTCATTTTAATGGGAAAGTAACGCGGTGAGTTCAGTGACCTTGATTTTAAGTTATGAAATTCGGAAGTGAAATTATCTTTATTTTTAGGGGAAAAATGCGACGTAGAATTAATTAAATCGAAAGTACGAATTGTGTTTAAATGAAAACAAGGAAAATTGGGAAATTGGGTTGTACCAAAAAAAAATTAAGCAAAATTAAAAATTTTGAAAAAAACCCACGACGGTTATAATCTCATAGAAAAAGAAAAAAAATCTCATCGAAAAAGAATAAAATAACTCAAAACCCCCGACTTAACCCAATTATTAGGTATGTAACGAAATATTATAATAGACGTAAAAATACTTTCTAAAAAAGAGTTGATATCTCGAGAACTCGGTAATAGATATACTTAAGTACCTAAACAATGAATATCGATGTTTACAGTTTTTCCCTAACGTGTCTGTTTCTCGAAAATGTACTTAGATATAGAGATAATAATTTTACCATAATACATAACCGAGGAATATCCATCGGGGGCTGCCTTTCCTATATGAAATTTCAACAAAAATTTAATCATATTCATAAGTGTATTTTATGTCGTCGTTAAACATCTACAATTCTTCAATAATTGTATTCACGTCACTAGAAAAACTTTAGCTGGTTTAATGGCAGCCCCGAGTTTTTATATTTTTCTTGGAAATAATAGGATATTTTAAATACCATTTTCTTTGATTTTGAATTTGAATGAGTATGTATTTAATTTTTTATATTTTTTCAAGAAATACGCTGAACGAGGTCACAGTGAGACAGCCACGTCCCATTGCCTAGAAAAAGTTCAGGGGCCTGTTGCATAACAAAGTACAACTTATATTACAAGAGGAACTCCCTTTCTAGTTAATATAACTGAAGCGAGAGTTCCGCTTGTAATATTAGTTGTACTTTGTTATGCAACAGGCCCCAGGGCGTACATAATATAATCTGTGGCACTACTAATTTGACACTTTCACAAACACTGCACTTTTTCATTAACTTGACAAAACTGTTTAAAGTCCGGTGCGATCATGTGACTAAAGTTCTATCTTGGTCACGCTTTGCTATTATAAACAGGACAGCAACATTTCAAACTGTCAATTTCACTTAGGTGTAGACCTGCTTTATATTATAACTGCTGCTGGGTCGTCATAGTGCAGGGGTCAAATGAAGGCCATTGCTTAAATTTTATTTATTTACTAGCTGTTGCCCGCGACTCCGTCCGCGAAGAATAGAGGTTTAAAAAATAGCCTACGACCTATTCTCAGACCTACGGAATCTAGTAAAAGTTTCATAAGAATCGGCCAAGCCGTTTCGGAGGAGTTCGGCTAAGGAGTTCGGTAACAAACACCGTGACACGAGATTTTTATATATTAGATTTAATTCAGTTTATCATATTTTTGAAATCTGATTTCTGAAAACGCTTCACAAAACCTATGTCTCCAAACTGTGTTCGATTTATTATACGTTGTTAAAAATTAGGACATCCCAATTATGTGCAACATGTTTAGAAGACACTTATGTCATTGAATATCTACCGTCATCGTAAAGAAATGAAATTTTAGAATCCCATATAAAATTTAGTTTTGTAAGTAATTAAATTTTTTAAAGTAATTTTCATGCCGTTAAAAGAAATATTATACGAATACGATACTTACGATACAACGTTCGATTACGACGATATCTAGTTTCAACGTTCTAATTTATACTAGCGAGCAATAATAATTGACGGGTCACTTGCTATAGGTAAGTACAACGTTTTATGAAAAGTAACCCATTTTTTTGCCCCTCAGTATATTTTACTGCCTGTACAATACCGTTCGAAATGGGGATCAAATACAATTTAAATTATTACATAGCGCGTTGCGTTGTAAACCTTTTTTTTAGAAGCTTTTATTTAACTTGCAATGCACCTATGTATGTGTGTATGTACGGGTCAAATCTTGGAAGTCGAAAATGAAATGTGAAATTTGGTATACTTATGTAGGTTGGATGACAATGCAAGTACAGTCAACAAAAAGTACAGTCAGCGAAAAAAGTTGCATTAAAATGAAATTTTTAACAAAAACTTATTTGCATATCTAATTAGTCTTAATGCTCTATAACGTAACTAAATATCTGACTGTTGATTTTAAAACAAAATTAATCATGCATAATGTAAATATCGGTACCTATGACTGCGATGGTTATGTATCAACCAGAATTGTACAGAATACATGTCACCTTTCAATATACTTTAGATATATTCTAGCTACTCATCTCCCATTTGAGATAGCCGAACAATTTATTATACCAGTTTAGGATACCGCCGAGCTGCTGCGAAAGAATTTCTCATAAAGGTAGTATATTTTGCGGTTTACCTTACGTTTACAAGTAAGTGTTTACAAAAATATTTTAGTTGCCTTGGTTTTTTTGTTTTTCCTTCCTTTAAATTCCAATTGTATGGAGAACGGAAAATTGAATTGCTTAATACAGGTAAAATTTGCTTATGAAAATAATAAATTTGCCAAACGAGCTCCACTTTCCGAAGTAGTACTTCATTTTAAGAGCTCCATTTAAGTCAAGTTATGTGTTGGGCTATGGTGGAAAATACACATTAATAATAATATTAAACTTCGAAATGTGTCTCTTCCGGGCTCTTTTCAAATAACGTTCATCTGAATAATTGAAACACACGATACATAATCAAGTTTAGCCGATGAAGCTCATTTTCGAAACCAAAGTAATAGACGAAAGGGCTTTTATACATACCTGTACTCATGATGGATTCTGATTTCCCATCTTCAAATAATAATCCATTGCCTCAATTTCTTCTGCGTATGATTTATGTAGACTACAATTATTGTAGTAACCTCTCAATCTGCCTAATATTTTAAGGTAGAGTGAATCGGTTGGTCTAATTTATTTTTATATCTACAATAGCCAAGATAATTGGTGATCTAAGTAGCTTAACAGTAATGGCCGAAGATAGACTTAGATGTTGTATCTTGAATAAAAACTATGTTTCCAGAGGGGTAAGAGGGAAACTTATTAAAGCTGGTAAGAGCTTTCAGTTAAGTATAAGTAAGTAAGCTGACAGCTTTACTCTCATAGGCGTAACATGTACATTAAGAGAAGGCACCAACCCAACAGTCACAAATATTCTCATCATGCACTTTATTACGCTGTGATATAGTTCACGACTGGACAGTATACTGTAGATAGAGCCTAAAATTTACCCTGGATGCTGTGGTGATAATCTGATAACGCTATAGATCTTGCCCCAAACACAAACGAATGTTCGTCCCACCCGCGTATTCGCTGTTACTTGAGAAAGTCGTACATTTTTCTTGTATACGCATATTTATAATGCTTACTCGTTGAAGTAAATTGTTAGCATACCGTGAACATGACGCGAGTAGTTGCCATGTAAGACTCTTGACAGATCACTGGTTCGGAAGATAGACATTTAGATACGAAACTGTGCAGATGTAAAAAAAAACAAAAAAATTATTCCCGGGATTTTTCAGTGAATTGTTCGAGATTTTGGAACGCATTTACCTGCCACTAAAAGCGATATCTTTGCCGCGATCATTAATAAATGAAAATAAATAAATAAATATTAGGGGACAATCTTACACAAATCGACCTAGTCCCAAACTAAGCAAAGCTTGTACTATGGGTACTAGACGACGATAAACATACTTATATAAATAAATAAATACTTAAATACACAGAAAACATCCATAACTCAGGAACAAATATTCGTGCTCATCACACAAATAAATGCCCTTACCGGGATTTGAACCCAGGACCTCTTGCTTCGTAGGCAGGGTCAATACCAACTAGGCTAAAGCGGTCGTTAATAAAAATTGAATATTTTCGAGGTAATAATAAATACCTTCCTCAAGAAGACTTCTATAGCATTCTAAAAACTACAAACCCTAAAAAATAACTACGCCTAAAAAATAAAGCACGACTTGTTGTAATTATAAAATTGGTCTAATGTGAGTTCGAGCAAAATACCAAACACTTTTAAACATACGAAAATATAACTTATGTAATTAAAACAAATTACAAATCAGACGGCTTGTAAAAAGGATTTTCCGTAGTTGCCGAATGTCCTTAATGCCGACATAAATCAGAGTGTAAGCAGGTAGATAACAGGTATAAAATTCGATCTAGCAACGAGCGCTGAATAAACGGACTATAGTTGATTGAACGGTCGACGTAGAATCAACGTTTCGACGGTCCACCGACCGAGCGTCGACTAATCTAACTCTTAGGCAGTTAAACATACTTGAATAAGAGTGGTATTATTGTAGACCAAACGATATTTTCTGGAGGTACACCATAAATAAAAAATCATGTGAATCAGCGTGATTTACATGTGTTTAATTAAGTATATTTCTTCCGTCAGTCTAAGTATTTAGGTTTATGAGATATTATTTTTCCGAGGCACACCCTAATGAGCACGGTACACCAGTGTGCTGCTGCACACCGTTTGCGGAACACTGTTGTAGACCACTGCAACCACAGACTAGTGAATCGTAGAAATCGACGCACCGTTAAGTTTGACCATCTAGAAGTACAGTCAAGGATTTTAATTGATAGGCCACTTGCCACTGTTCGTATTTTAGCCGTGTATTGCAAATCAGCATATACGAGTAAAAGCAGCTAAACCCGAATTGCATTACAGGGCTAAAATACGAACAGTTTCAAGTGGCTTATCAATTAAAGTCTTTGACTGCACAGAAAGTAGACATCACGTCGACTAGTCGACGAGTTCAACTAGGTGGTGGACTAGTCGATAAACGTAAAAAACGTTAACGTTAAAATCGTGGACGACCCATCGCTAATTCGATCACAGCGACGCGCGCGTTAAGTCAGCGAATACAGCAAGATAGCAAAATGAGAATGGTAACGTAACCTACGCGCCGTTTTACGCCCTCACGCCCCACTGCCTCGGCTTCTCAGGGAATCAAATAACCATTAATTACAGCTCATGTTACGAATACTGAAATGAAATATATTATTAATATGATTAAGATCTGTTCCGTTCACTTGGCAAAGGTGTCAATGTGATTAATAGTCGTCATTAATTGACCACGACTTTTAGTCCGACAAAAGCAAAAGTCGCGATACCTTACTTAGTGGTTTGACAAAGTGGTTGTTTTCAAATAGAGGGTCGTGTGTACGAACCCGGGCACGCACTTTTGAGTTTTTCGGAGTTTATGTGAACTTACCATGTGCTTTTTACGGTGAAGGACACCTAGACACACTTGCAAAGAAATTCTACGGTGTGTGTGAAGTTCCCAATCTGCACTACGGCCCAAACCCTTTCATTCTGAGAGGAGGTCTGTGCCTCGCAGTGGGACGTATATACAAATATATAGGCTGGGATGATGATGATTGTTCGGCTGGCGACGACGAAAAATATCTTAAATAATATTCATTGCCTAGGCTACTGTATCCGGATTGAACTGCTTTCCAACTAATGCAGACACACTCTGTTTCTCTCATGAATATTCACTATGTAAATTTTTAATCTATTTTATCCCGGAAAAAGTGGTCACGAAGAAATAACGAAATGCAAAAAAAAGAAATAGACTGATTTTCTTATTTGTATCTAGCTTTTGCGCAAGACTTTGTCTGCGCAGAATTAAATTTGTGGCGAGTCTTCTTTTCTGTCATCTAATTAAAAGAAAAATAAGGCGAAGTGAGAGTCAGACTACAAACAAAGAGGTCTTATACCATGCTGAAAAAAAAACACACATTTCTTGTACGAAACCCCCTTTTAATTTTAATTTGTTATTATTTCATCCCAATCTTTTAAACTAAGTAATTTGTGTGCTATCGAGTTATAAGCAACTAAAAATCGATCATCATCATTATCGGCATTATCACTGTTTCAGCTAGTATAAAATAATCCTTTTTATGTTTTGTCGCGTGGGAATTTCCGAAAATCCAGACAGTTATTTTTAGCTGTTCTTAATTATCTAGTTATTTGCCAAACTTGAAGTATCTAATAAGTTATGGAGCTAGAACCATTTTCAAGCCACTCTATCTCAGTAGTCATTCCTTTAGGATCATAAAGGTGCAGTAAAAAGGGATTTTTGGAATTTCCCGTGGGATAGAGATCGGGAGTTCATCACCCATTTTATTTGTGTGCGAAAGTAGAGCCGCGAGAAAAATATAGTATAGGGTAGAATAATGATGTCGATAGCACGTTAAACCTTATTAATACGTCAAATGTGCTGTAAGCGGTGTACGCATTTGGCAGCAGCCACCGTAGCGTATTCTCCAAGATGAAGGGCAAGCATACAAGAAACTTGATCATAGACCTTGCTGAGCGGCCCCGTCTGGCAGCTCGCCCTCTCTCCGGTGAGCTGTAAAAGACATCAGAGGCTATCAGCAACAGACCGTACGAAAAAAATATCGATCATAGACGTGACTTATCCGTTTTGTTTTCACAGTAATATTAAGATTCATACTATTCCAAATACCAACGACGAATGAACTTCCATATATTTCGAAATAAACAAACCCAAAAACTCCCAGAGAAATCATTAGGCACCTGTAAACGAGTTTTCCGAATACACGAACTTATTCGCGAGTCTCCACGCTGCAGTCGAAGAAGTACCGAAGACGTCGTTAATTTCTATTTGAAATTCAAATTACTACATTCAGAACTGGAAATTGAACGGTGCGGGGCTGGGCGGTTAGTTACATAAATATGAAACTCATTTATTCACCGAACCGGCTGCAAACTGGCGGTTTACACGTGAGATCGAGCCAGACTCCGCCACCGCATCGGAAATTGGATTTTATAAGCTTTTAAGACAAATTTATCTTTGTCATACTGGATTCTGGCCAACCAAACACTGCAATGCACTCTTATTTGATGCGATTTAGGAGACAAATTGCAATTTCGCTAAAGGTAATTTAGTGGCAATGCTTCATTATTTTGAAAACAAATATTATGTTTGAAAATAAAAAATAACGCTTATCAAATATAACTTTTAAGCTCTATTGATATAGGTATAACTACTATTGCTTGAACTTTTTCTCTTTAAATTTTGAAATTGATTGAATTGTGTATTGGTGTACACGTGTCATGGACTCATGGAGTGACGAAGAAGTGGACTCGTTTCCCAGCCACTGTTATTTTTTAAAATTGTTTTTATGTATTATAATCTTAGTAAAAATTCGAAAACTATTTGGAAATATTTAGAAGGCTTTCCACATACACACACATCCCAGCCTATATACGTCCCACTGCAGGACACAGTTCTCCTTTCAGAATGAGAGGGCTTGGACCGTAGTTACCACGCGGGCCCAGTGGAGATTGGCAACTTCACACACACACCATCGAATTTCGTCGCAGAAGTTTTCAAATGTAATTTCACACGTAAATTTTTTGAAACTCAGAAGTGTGAGCCTGGTTTCGAACCCACGATCCTCTGCTTAAGAGGCCTTAGGTCAGACTAGTTGGCTACCATGGCATTTTTTTAAAAAGGCTTTAACAGAGGAAGAGAGAGGTTCGTAAGCTCTTAAACCTAGTTACATACTGTTACAAAGTCTATCTTAGATATCCACATAGTCTGGAAGGGCAAGGAGCCACTCGGCGAGTAACGAGTGCCAAGCACGCTATTCTTTACTCAGCCTCAGCATCACAATGTTGAATAAAAGATCTTGTTTCCGCTGGAAGCGAATTTTTCTAATCGTCTCTCTCAGCATGCCATTTTCTCATTTCATAACATGTTATTGTCCGTCGTTGGAATTTAATTTCAAGTCGAGGCTACGGCTATGACAGTGGCTGTTGTCGTAGACTTCTAGGTACTGTGGCCTTAAGTAATTGGCTTTAAATTGTTTTATTATTACCAATTCGCGCGTCATTAAAATAATCAAAATCAAAGATTTGTTGTGAAAGTAGGCCGTTAAGGACTCTTTTTATTTTTTTGAGTCTACCATCGCTTTCGTAAAGACCATGACTGCCAAGAAGAATGCCACTTTTTCTAAAAACAGATACAATACAATACACACTACAATTTCTCCTACAATACACAACCACAAAAGCATTATACAAAGAAAACTAACTCACTAAATAACAACAAGAGATCATTTATAAATTTACTGACGGTACACTTCAATCATTTGTTTTTTATTAAAGCTCTATCGATTCTATCGAGGTAGAGAAAGACTCTATCGGTTGGCCGTTGTTAGGTAGAACGGTAGTATGAGTTACACCCAACTACTATAGCCATAACCAATGTCAAACCAGCCGTCAAATCTCCAGTTAAGTAAAGAGTAAAGTAAATTTCTGCACCCAAATATTAAAACAAAACAACAAAAATTAGATAAATAGATAGATAAACGTAAGTTGCACTAAGAGCCCGTTTTTTGATCAATAGTTAAACAAACTAATAGTTAAAATATATGGCAAACATAACAATAGTTAACGCATTTTAAAGGCAATTTGACTATTAGTATAACTACTGATCAAACAACAAGCACATAACCATAACCAGTGTCAAACCAGCTCTCTAAGAGTTTCTGAGCTATGCCGCGGAGGGGCGGGCGGACAGACGGACGGATAGACCGACGTGGCGAAACTATAAGGGTTCCGATTTTGCCGTTTTGGCTCCGGAAATCTAAAAAAAAAAAAAAAAAAAAAATAAAAATAGTTTATTAAAAGAAGGTATCTTTACAAAAATGTTTACCATTGGTCCCACACTAGGCAATGCCTGTCACGTGGCAACCAGGATTCGGGGTACATACAAAAAAAAAAAACTAAAAATATTTAAATTAAGATATCAACTTATAAACCGAAACAAAATAAAGGTAGAGATAACATAATATGACAAAAGCTTTAATTTAACTACAATAAGAAAGAGGGGGTTGGTTAGACCGAAACAGAGTGTGTTTGTTGAGTGTGTGTGTTTCGTGCGAGTGAGTGAGTGTACGAGAGGGTGTGTGAGTATGTAGGTGCGTGTGCAGCCACCTAGACAACAACCCTGAGCAGACTCTCAGTCTCTCCATAATTGAGTCCACCTAGCCAGTTCTTAACCATGATCTTGGCCTCGCGCGGGGAGGCTCTTGATATATTGCAAGATTTCAAGACCGTGTTATAAATGAACGGGTGTAGAAAGGCCGGCAGTCTCCTCGAAAAGGCAGTTCTAACACGGGGAGTCGGTATTCTGAAGACTCGCTTCCGGATCAAGGTTCGGTATAGCTCAGATCGAATGACTACACGATGCACTTGAGTGACAACCCGCAGAACCATCAACCGTCGCACGCTCAGAACACCGGCCTCCTTATAAAGAGCCGACGTAGAGAAAGTACGAGGCCTCCTGAGCATGACTTTCAGGACAAAGCGCTGTGCTCTCTCCAGAGGCAGGAGAGCAGAGCTGGCAGCACCCCCCCATACGCCAATGCAGTAGGTCAGTATGGATTCACACATGCAGGTGTAAACCAGCCTCAGCAAATCCATCCCCGCCGAGCCTCTGAGCAACTTCATGAGATACACAATTTTCCTTGTCCTCGCCGAGACCACCTCAATGTGTTTCCTGAAATTAAGATTCTCGTCCAACGTGATACCAAGGTATTTAATAAGGGAAGAATTGCTGATAACCTTAGTGTCTCCAGCCAGAGCGGCAATTCCATTGATATCACCTGGCGATTGGGAACCAAAGGTAATCTCAGGACGCGAATGCGGGGCTGACGAAGCAGTTTTGTGGAAACATAGATACTTTGTCTTTTTGGTGTTGAGAGTAAGTAAGTTATCATCAAGCCACCCCGAAACCACAGACAACCCTCTCTCCGTCACAGAAAAACATCTCTCCCAAGTAACCTCGTGGAAAACTAGGGCAGTATCATCCGCATAGCAAACGATCTCAGCCTGGTCGATGGGTAGAGATAACAAATCATTCAGATAAACCAGGAAAAGGGTAGGTCCGAGCAAACTGCCCTGCGGCACCCCAAAATCTACCGACAATGGAGCACTAATCCCGTTACCAAATCTGACGCATTGACTTCGATCTGTTAAGTAGCTCTTAAACCAGTTCCATACAGTTCCTCTGATTCCAAGAAGTTCTAGTTTCGCTAACAAGATGGGGATGGAGACCGTGTCAAACGCCTTGGCCAGATCAAGGAAGACACCTATGCAAGCGTCACCCCTATCCAAATGGGATGAGACTGCTTGCACCAACAAAGAAGCAGCTTGCTCGGTAGACCTTCCCCTCCTGAAACCAAATTGTCGGGAGGATAACAAAGATTCAGACTCTAGAAACCTGACCAATTGTTTATTTATGACCGCCTCGAGCAATTTGGAGAAACTACCGAGAAGAGAGATAGGTCGGTAGTTACCGGGACAGTCCCTTACTCCTCCCTTATGGACGGGAACAACAGCCGCCACCTTCCAACCATCCGGGAACGAACCCGAAGACATACTCAAATTGAAAATGTAGACCAGGGGCCTGACTATAAAATCTTTTATATTAATGAGAAGCTTATTTGAAAAATTATCAATGCCGGCAGCGCTGTCTAATTTAAGGTTAGAGATCAGACTAGCCACTTCCGCCTCGTCAGTGGGGCACAAAAACAGAGATCTCAGGGGCGATTTTGGAACGATTGCCTTGGCCGCCAGAAGTTCCTCGGTGACATTACCACGCACCAGAAATTCCTTTGCCAAATTCCGGCCTACAGATGTGAAATAAGAATTTACAAAGTTCAAAGAATCTACAATATTTGATTTGATAGAAGCAAGTTCATAATTTTGACGCTTACTTTGCTGCAGATGAGCTATGTTTTTAATGGATTGCCATAATTTTTTTGGATTATTTTTATTATGTTCTAATTCCTTCCTATCAAAATCATCTTTGAGTTTACGAAGTAGGTTAACGTAAAAATTTCTATACCTGGTGTAGGTTATTCTAGCAACTTCACTCTGCGGGTTCTTCCGGAAACCAGCGTGTAGTTTGTCCCTGACCCTTGAGCATCTAATTAAACCCGGCGTCATCCAAGGCTTGAGAATCAATTTCGAGCCACTAGTCGATCTAAGTGATGTATGCTTTGACACTGCAGCGGTCAAAATAGAGGAGAAAGCAGCGGCAGCCTCCGTCGCAGTCCTCTCACTAGTTACCGACCCCCAATCCTCGCTAGCAAGTTCTACCCTTAAACCTTCAAAGTCATAATTAAGAAAGGTTTTAGATGGCTTAGGGGGCTTAAATTTACACGAATTACTAACGCCAACCATTACCATGTCATGATCGGTAATGTCCGAAGCGCAAACAACAGAAGCATTTGTATAACCGGGAGCTCGGACAAAAATATGATCTAAACAAGCATCTTTCCTAGTGGATTTATCTATCACGCCATCGAAGCCAAGACTTGCCATAACACATAAATATTCATTTGTGCACGGTTCGGGAGACATAATGTTGATGTTTATATCCCCGGCAACTATGAAACATTCATTATTTTGGGAGCAGTTGCTAATAAATGACTCCAATGAATTAATAAAGGGCCTTGCGTCAGTAAAAGAGGGAGAGCGATAGATTCCCAGTAAAGAAAAGCCTCCGGGGACCGAAATGAAAAGGCTGTCAGCATCCTGTATAAGAGGCTCAGTGACTGCGGCCTGCAGATCACTCTTAATATAAGCAACCACACCGCTAGATTTATTGTGCGACCTTCTAGTATAGTATGAGGAATACCCATCCATTTGTCTCATCACCGCGCCGTCCTTAAGCCAGCACTCAGTAAGCACCACCACGTCAAAGGCGATGTTCAGCCGGCCAAAAATCACTAAAAATTGCTCAAAATTGCGCTGTAAACTTCTAATATTGAGAGATAAGACTTTAATAGAGAACTGAGAACCTATTATTGATCTGCAATATTCTGCAGTTTCAACAGCATGGCAATTTGCTATAAACGAATTATCGACTTCGGATCCGATGTCTAACCTGGCCATGGCGGAATAATATAAAGTGGGCGGGTTATTAAAGAGCCATGATGTCTAAAAGTCTCCCTCAGAGCGTCAAGAAAGTAGCTGCAAGAAGAGAGAGTGAGGAGAGTGTGATAGGGGCATGAAGTGAAGTGTGTTTGAGAGTGAGCAGTAATATAAGTGTAATTTATTGTAACAAACCGTCTAACCAACATTAATAAAAATAAAAAGAAAAATAATGTAATTGAAAATGACAGGGGACTATATCCACCACTACTAGTTTTCCGATAGGATGTCATCATCCGCCTGAGCTCCCACGAGGAGACGTCCCCGCTCAAAGTCGCCGAACACAACTCCGCCGTCGGCAGGACCACCCGTCCGGACATCGTCCCCGGCCGAGGCATCGCTGGACTCCTCTTCCCCGCTCGTCCCAGAGATGCGTCGCAGATCCATGGCGTTACGAATTTGAATAGCCGGAGCCTTGTCGTATCTAAAAATAATAAAGTTGATTGTCATAAAAACTACTAAGGGAAAATAGTCTTTAATATTTATATATGTATAACGTATCTTCAGTAACTGCTGTTTTATTAATCTGTCCTCATTCTACTTAATCTGTTTAAAATTATCTGCTAATTTTTTTAAATATTATAACATTATTTGACCTCTTATAAAAATCTATAGCTGAGTTAACATTTTATAACCTTAAGAAGTCACATACATACATAGATGGAAGAGAATATATCCATATAGAGGTATGTCATACATTGTTTGCAAGGCAACTATTGTGTGCCGTCTGCTAGGTGTTAACTCGGTGCCCGCTACAATAGGATTTAATACGATTCTAGTTTTCCCAGTAAAGTGTTGCGATATAGACCTACGTTATATTTGCTGAACAGCCATTCAACCTACGCATATTGAGATTCATTGAACTGTCAGGGTTACAAGTCTGTTGCTTTAATGTTAATCAGAATCAACTAAAATATTTTATGATTAAATCATTACGTTATGGACGACTAAGTAATGGTATTCAATCGTTCAAGACGGCAAATGTCGTGTCAAAAGATGTAATCATACATATTATTATGATCACCTAAATTGACTATACCCTTATAATAAGTATTTTTAGAGACATAAGTATGTATCTACTTATCATTTTATTACTTACTAGCCTTCCGTCCGCAGCTTCGCCCGCGATAAATTAATTTTCCCGTAGGAAAAGGTATTTTCCCGCGGTAAAAAGTAGCCTATGTTACTCAGTGATAATGTAGCTTTATAACGGCAAAAGAATTTTTGAAATCGGTTCAGTAGTTTCGGAGCCTATTCAATGCAAACAAACAAACAATCAAATCTTTCCTCTTTATAATATTAGTACCTATAGACTTAGAGATATTTTTACTAGGATGAATTCGGTAGTTTCACTTTTGACCAGATTTATCAAGCCCTGTCATCAACATAGTCGTCCTTTATAATTATAACTATAATAGCAAATCAATAGGTACGTCTTATTAGAAACATTTCATTAAATCAAAAAAATCACAGTATGTTTTTACATTTTACAGAAAAATGGCTACAGATAGAAGAAAAATATAGAAGGATAAATCGAAATCTACATTAATTTTTCAAAATATTATTATGATGCTTACTTTATATAAATACTAGCTGTCGCACGCGACTCCGTCTGCGAATAATAGGGGTATAAAAAATAGCCTACAACCTATTCTCAGACCTACCAAATATAGATAAAAATTTCATAAGAATCGGTCAAGCCGGTTCGGGGGAGTTCGATAAGCCGTAACCCGTGTTGGGTTGAATAAAGTGCTAAAGTACAATCATCGATGGACAGAACATTTAATTATTAGATCAATATCTCCTTTGATAATTAGGTTCTATCTGTAGGTATCTGTTTTTCTATCAAAAGCAAAAAAACGCAACTTTTTTTCATTGTGAGAGGGAGGCAAACGAGCAAGCGGGTCATCTGATGGAAAATGACCACCACCGCACATAAATATCAACAACTCAAAGAGAGACACTGATCTGTTGCCGGCCTTTATAAAAGGAGAGGGAATAGAACACTTACTAGCTTGAAACAACACAAGAGGTAGGGGAGCATTGGAGACCGGGATCTTTGGATTCAGCAAGGTCGAACTATTATATATATTTGCTTCTAGTATTTCAGTTCCAAATACCTACTAAAGAGCCTTCTCGCACCAGGAACTCTAAACGTCGACATAAAAACTATGTTAATTAGTCACAATCCGGAGCCATTCAAATTAATTCAAAGTACCTCCTTACCTTTTTATACTTATGTAAATACGCGCCCATCCTATTAATAAACTGCGGCCTCGTTTAAAATAGAGCTAGGTATAATTAAGTGGTAAACTCGATTAGCATTGCCCTCTGTCCACGGCTGTGTAAAGTGGCGTGATTCCTCATCACAGTAATGGACCCAATTGTGCTGGGTGAGAAAGCAACGAACCCATCAATTAATTACTCTTTCATGTTCGAGCCACTCCGTGTTTCAGCAATAAATTGTGTTTTTGAGGTGCCGATGAACTAAACTTTAAATTATCGCCGGTAATAATGTGATGTTCTATACTTCTTACAGAAGCATTCACAAAACAGTCACGGGTTTAAGGTCGATTAATCAAGCATTAATAGTACATTGTGCATCTAGGGCCGTAAGTAGGGAATTACTAATGAGAGTCTATTAGAAGCCCGACGCCGAAGGCGGAGGGCTTTTAATAACTCGAGTTTGTAATGCCCTTACTGCCCGTGATACACACAATGATTTTCATCACATTGCGAGAAAAATAAATCCAAAAATAAAATTAGTTTGTCTCTAAACACTTAAATTGAATAAAATAATGGCTACCTGCCAATACAGATTGTTACTTTTTTCGAGTCACCTACCATAGATAATGTAAACTGTGTTTAGTTTAGAATTCGAAAGGTCATACGGCCAGATTCTGCCAACATGTTTAAAAAAATATTTTTACTAATATTATTGCAAAACTATTTGAAATAAATATAAAATATAAAAATAACGAATTTTCATGAAGCGTAGATAAGTTTTGTGTTGTAAAATTTGGGTTATAGCTAAGTTTTAAAGATAATAAACAAAACGTTGGCTGCATGACTTGAAACCTCCTTAGTCTGAAATTACTTGTTTGCAAATTTTAAAACTAAAGTTAGAACTACTGTACTGTAGAAAAACTGTACGTACCTAATCTATAACTCCCTTAAGAACAATTTCGGCCATTGTCATTTAGTATACAAGCATGGAATAACACCATTGACGAGCAAGTGTGATGAAAATAAAATAAAGCTCATGCAATAGGTCGTAATAAAATGATCTTTTATAAATGTATAGTATATTAATGCATCACAATTTTTTCGGGGTTCCGTGCCCTAAGGGTGCCAACGGGACCCTATATTACTGAGACTTCACTGTCTGTCTGTCCGTCCGTTTGTCACGGGGTTCTATCTCTTGAAACGTAATAACTAGATACTTGAAATTTTGACTAATTATGTATTAGGTACGGGACCGCAATAACAATAAATATTAAATATAAAATAAATTTAAAAATTAAAGGGGGTCGTCGTAAAATAAACGTGGCTTTTTCAGCGTTTTTAACTCTATCTTTATACTGAACTATTTAAAAAATATTGTACGATATTTTGGAACCCTTCATGTAGGCACGAGTCCGACTCGCACTTGACCGGTATTTTTGCTAAGTTACTTACTTGTTTATTTTTCACTTGAAACTAAAACGAGGCTAATGGATATGGATATATATTAATTGATGATTCGGTTTCAGTAGACGTCAGCCCTTTTAAGATGTTACCTTCACAAATAACGCACAGCATTAACAACATCCCAATCTTCATTCTTTGACACTTTTATTTTTCCTAACGTCCTACAACCGGGCATAGTAATAGATACATATATTATATTGATGCTGAATCTAATTTTTCACCGCCGACTTACATACATTTAAATGCAGGAGCTCGCCTGTGCGGATTGTATAGCGGCTTTCATTTGCACCTATTCAATAACAAGCTCCGTTTTGTGCCGATAGTCGTCAAACTGTCTGCCTTTGCGGTGGCCTGCCATAAAGATATACGGGTGTATTAGACTACTGCCATTTACTGCTATAATGTCATTATAAGTGAACCAAAGTCGTGAAGTCGTGGTAACCTAGTAGTTTGCCTCTCAAGCGGAAGATCGTGAGTTCGAGCCCGAGCTCGCATCACTTGGTTTTTCACAATTGCGTGCGAAATTGCATTTGAAATACCATGAGCTTTACAGTGAAGGAAAACATCTTGAGGAAAACTGCACTCACCTGCGATGAAATTCAACAGTGTATGTGAAGTTCCCAATTCACACACCGCGTGGGAACAACGGCCTAAGACCTCTCATTCTGAGAGGAGGTCTGTGCCCAGCAGTGGGACGTATATAGGCTGTGATGCTGATGTGAACCAAGCCTAGGTTAAACGAAACGTCGCGAAAAATCTGGTGTTTTTTTAACCACCCATGACATGTGACTGGGCGGAACGAACAGTCACAAACACACTAGAATTATCTCTATTTCATTGGACATTTCACACAGTCAGTATAAGTACGACAGATGGAATGAAGTTCGATGTCGATCAATAGGCTCGATAGGCGGCATAAGCACAAAGCCAATAGTTCGGTGTCCCTAATCCCATCGCATTAGCTATTCGTGCATTCAATATGACCCTCCGCATTATGGCATCGTACGAACACATCGGGCGATATCGTCGGTTATAGCAAGTCTAAGACTCTTTGACATTGATAAGAAAAAAGGTACCTAATGCACGAAAAAGGATATCTGATATCTTTGCATTGAAACGAAGGTTTGCTCCTTTCATGTCGAAGTGAACAATGGAAACTGGGAAAATATAACACAGAAACCAACTATTCACATTCAGACATTATTCGTCATGGTGTTGGAGCTAGAGACGTCTATTTTATTCAAGCTGTTCATATTCTATTGATACGATTACACTGCTTATGACTCAAGTCACGGTACCCTGTGGTTTTAATCAAAACTAAAGTTTAGGCTGGGCGGTAATCCACTAATGTAAGGATGAGAAACTTGTTCGGCGAGCATCGATGGCGCAACACCTCGCACCGCCGGCGATGGGCGGGTTCGGAATAACAAATCCTTCTCAAATTCTAACTCTCGAACCTTGATTAACGATACAATTGTCACGTTCATCTGTAAGATAAAAAAAAACTTTACGTAACTAGGACAAGGACAAGGAAGGAGGACTAGGAGAAATTAGTAGGTAAGTATATCTACCAGAATGTTTGATCAGCGCCGTTCGCAAGATCGGGAATTTTTGCTGATTTGGGACCACTTTTGTGACACGCGCATTTTATGTTATCTTATCATTGTTTCATTTTTATTTTTATTGTTTTTTTATCTATTTTAACTATGTTGTCACAAATAAAAGTATCTTTCTTTCTTTCATTCTAATAGAGATCATAAATATACCTACGGATCTCGAGTGACGTCAACGGACCGGAAGACGTAGTGTAGGTAGGGCTCCAACATGATGGAGCGACGACATGCGGACGGACGGAATGCGGATGGCGCAGGACCGATCTGTTTGGTGAGCCTTGACAGAAACCTATGTTCAGCAGTGGACATCTTTCGGCTGAAATGATGATGATGATAAATAATAAATATAAGGTAGCACTCAATATTTAGTCGTAGTAGCCTAGTAGTTTGAGTTATGGCGTCTCAACCAGAGGGTCGTGGATCCCCATGACTTTTTCGGAAATTATATGCGAAATTACACTTGTTTATCATGAGCGGTACAGAAATTCTACGGTGTGTCCAAAGTTGCCAATTCACACTAGACCCGAGAGAAGACTACGGCCCAAGCCCTCTCTTTGGAGAGGAGGTCTGTGCCCTGCAGTGAGACGTACGAATGAATGAATGAATGATTTATTTTGAAATACAACGCAACAATATTATACAATGTTTAGCTTAAATCTAAGAAAAGTAGGCACAATAAATTTATTGTTGAGGTGATTCCAAAAAAGGATTTCACTCAGGCAGGCTGAGATGATGAGTCAATAGGTATTTACGTGTAAGTAAAGATACATTTTAGTTAGGTACTGTAAATGCCTGCCTCTAAGTCTACAATTGGAAAACGATACATTGCTCGAGGAACAAGTATAAAGAACACTTCGTGAACATTTGAGTTAGGTACCGCTTTCCAGACTAAGTTTTTAAGCCTCGAGCTGCAAAGAGCTGACTGACCGCACACGCCGAAGAAAGTATCTCCAGTGGATATTTTCGCTTCCCTTTAGATTCCACATTAAGTATTAAAAAGCCAATCGTAATGGAAATTATTGCTTTAATAGCGGTTGCCCACGACTCTGTCTGTAAAGACTTCGTTTATCGCTATACCGTGGGAACTATGCAATTTCTAGGGCAAAAAGTTTCTAAAATAATTGTGTGTCAAATTTTAATATCATCCATCAGAATCCGTCGAACTGTTTTAGCGTGAAAGAGTAACGAACATTCATCCATCCATCTATACAAACTTTCACGTTATATAATAGTGGGATAGCTTCAGGATTAATCAATTCACAGAACACCAAGAACATAATTATGCAAGCTAAAATGCTAATTCGACCCCACGTGCGTCAAATCTACATATGTAAATTGGCGCATTGATTCGCCTAGTTTTGTTTATAAAAATAAAGGTGTTGTCGGTATTCCTTTATTTCAGCTGCATTATTTTCTAAGGGCCATCAATCCTACCGTGAAAGGTGTTCGTGTGAGAGCAGTGGAGCACCAGCCTCTCGTTAACTAAGACTGGCGGAAAATTACGGGCACACCGGCCCGCGAGCGTGAACGTCGTCATTGCCCATTAACCTCATAATAGGTTAAATATGCTAAGGAGCACGCCTTAGGGAATAATAGTGGCAACTTGGCAGGGCAGCCTTAAACTTTGCAGCTCACACCTCTCCTAGATTACGCGTGTGTTTACTTTGCAATTTAGCGCTGTCCAAACAATCCCATATCTGTATACAGTGACATTTGTGTATATTGATATAGAGCATTAAAGTTGCGTAGGTAACACAACTTGTGTGTAATTGGATTCTTAGTGCACTTGAAAATGTGGAGGTTAATAGATCTAACTTAGCGCTTTATAAAAACACTGCCGCGACTAAATCAAGGCATAACTACAAAATTGCTCCAAAAAGAAAAACACAAGTTTACGAAGAACAAGTTTAGTGTCCAGTGACACTTATGCCTTTTTTGTTTTGAACAGATTTTCAGTTGTCTTTTTTATCAAATGGTGGCAGAATAAGGTTCTGTTTTAAGGGTTCCGCACCTTGAAAGGAAAAAAGCGGAACCCGTATAGGATTGTCCATCCGTCCGTCCATCCGTCTGTCAAGATCCTTTTTCTCAGGAACGCGTAAGTATCAAGCTGAAATTTATATCAAATACTCAGGTCTACTGTCCCTTGGAGCTGTGAAAAAATCAAACTTCTAAGCCAACGCAATCAAAAGATTACAGCCGTTTATGCCGCAAATTTCCGCAAATTTTCGAAACTCGCAAGGGAATCAAAACCTACAGGGTACTTCCCGTGAACTCAGAATCTTGGGTAGGTACGAAGCAACTTCTTATAGCACAAGGTAAAGGAAAAATTGTGAAAAGCATAAATTTTTAAACGGAACCCACGAGTCCGACTCGCACTCGGTCGGTTATTTTTATTGTTTTTATCCCAGTTCAACAATAAAAATAGATTATAGGCAATAGAAAGAAAGCCAATACTTGTACGTACCTACTACTTTTGTTTTCGTCAGTAAATAAAACAATTGAATTATAAAATCTCGTCTTACAAAGCGGGCAACATTAATTCGACGGATTTCAAAGAAATTCTTCCCACTGCTGCTTCGGCTGTCGATAACATCTCCCTTGTTTTTTGACCTACTTTTCAGGATAAAATTTTAGGTTTGCATAAAATATTTACGAATTCGAAACGAGTTAGGTACCTATTGACTTTCAGATTAAGTATATTTTTACTAACGCATTATTTCTTTGTTCTTGGAATGTCCAGATTATGTAGGTACTTCATTTTTCTATTCATTTAACTAATTCCCTATAAAGCAATATCCGTTAGGAGTAATTACCATGCTGATTGTCACCTCACTTGGTGACTTATTCCGATGAAATCACTTCAACATTTCTCGCACGAATTTTCATAATATGTATTTATTTGTATTCCAGGCTGATCTCCCACGTAAATAAATTAAGTAAATAACCTATTTTACTCCGACCCGATCCTCTAGGTGGTGCCTGCGATATGGCTATGGCCAGACATGGCCAAACTTTAATTTAATCTAATGTTCAATGATTTCATATGCAAGTGGTCACCTGATGGTAAATGACCACCATCGCTAGAGGATTGCAGATGCGTTGTCAGTCTAGAGAGTTCAAATAGAATAACTCATGTGCTAATAATCTCACCGGCTGTCTTAATCTTCGCGCGGAACACAGCAGCGCAAGCACTGCTGCTTGGCGGTAGGATTAGCGAGTAAGGTTACGGTAAAATTCGAATTTAAAATTGAAGTAAAATTAAAATTAGGAATATTAAATACTAGCTGCACCGCGCGATTTCATCTGCAAAGAATTTGTTTATCGCTATTTTGACTACGAGAACGATGCGATTTTCCGAGATAAAATTATTCTATGTTCTTTCCCAGGGTCTCAAACTATCTCTATATCAATTTCGTCAAAACCAGTTCGGGGGTTATTCATGAGCATGATTTACAAAGGATTATGAAGTCGCAACTTGCTAATTCTCCTGTTCAATGATTTCCCTCTGAACATACTTTAAAAAAAACTTTCAATACCGTGATCCACTTAACCGCTTCTAAAAGCTTTTAGGTATCTACGTCAACTTGCTGTTCGGTTCTTTATCCTTTTTCCGAACTGCTAAGTTGACTCAGTTATAATTTGCGACTAGACCTAAGTATGGCTACAGAAGTTTAAAGGAGAACATGATAAATAAAACTACCTTGTAGTACAGTTAATTGTTGTTCATATTAAAACGCATCAGTGTCATAATCGTAACTTGTACCTAAGTATTATTTCCGTTTTTTCATTAGTTGGATACAAAGATTTTTCCTTTTTTATAGCAAAGTAAAACGATCAAATTCTATTTTCTTATGACCCTAACCTTTCGCGGCCACCGTACTTAATTTCTCGTCAGTTTGGACTTTGTCATTTTATTTCTAAGTTATTCTGAATTAAGCAAAAAATGCCGTGGTAGCTGGTGCGGCTTGACCTACGGCCTTTCAAGCAGAGGATCGTGGGTTAGTGGGGATACTCGGGCTCTCCCCTCTGTGTTTATCAGAATTAATGTGCGAAATTACATTTGAAATTCACCACTAGCTTTTCGGTGAAGGAAAACATCGTGGGAAACTTGTACATACGTGAAGTAATTCAATGGCGTGTGTGAAGTTCTCAATCTACACTGGATCTGCGTGGAATAACAGCCCAAACCCAACCCAAGCTCGTTTTGAGAGGAAGAGTGTGGTAGCAGTGTTACGTATAAATGCTGGAGATAATGTCACGAAGTTTGTACCTACATAGCTACTTAATACTCGTAGTAATTGGTTTGATGGGTGAACCCGCGCTGTTTGCTGCCGTCCTAATGTGCTACGAATATTCTGGCTAGAGAACTATTTCCTCTCTCTCAACTCCACTTTAAATAATAATAATAATAAATTTCACGGGACAATTCACACCAATTGACCTAGTCCCAAAGTAAGCTAGGCAAGCTTGTGTTATGGGTACCAGGCAACGGATAAACATACTTATATAGATAGATACATACTTAAATACATATTAAACACCCAAGACCCGAGAACAAACATTCGTATTTTTCATACAAATATCTGCCCCGACACGGGAATCGAACCCGGGACCTCAAGCTTCGTAGTCAGGTTCTCTAACCACTAGGCCATCTGGTCGTCTAAAACGTAAAACGTACTTTGTTGTGCGATCATTCAAACTGTGTTGAACTTGTTAAACACCAGTCTTCGCTGGAATATGCCATGCCTAGTGCGGGGTTCAGTATAAATGTAACTTATTTACTTACAATAATAATGGAATGTTAAATAAAATAAAAAAACATAAACACATGAAATTAACAGCTATAAAGAAGATAAAGATAACTTACCTAAGAAAAATTAACTAAATATGTACATGTTACTATAAAAATAGAAATTATAAAAAGAATACCCCGTCCAAAAGATCTGTCTGTGGCAGGGTTCCCATGATGCTGGCCGAATTACCCCTTTGGATCGCAAGTGCGATCCGCTGGGATAAATATGCGCCAGCTCTTGGGTCCCCAGAGGTGTCGACCAACCGGGAAGAAAGGGCCTTTATGAAGGACTTCATGTCGGCTGACCAAGGCCCTAAGGTCTCAACAGCAAGCGCAGCAAACTCGTAATCCTTTAATAAAGATGAGTATTTGCGGCGCTTGAGGAGTTGGGCCTGATCAGCCGCAGCGCCGGCTTGTGAGCTAGTTGCCTTGATGTGGGACAGAGCGAAAGTATCAACGCATGTAGCGTCCCACACCAGAGCCCTACCGAGCTTCCACGGCACCAGTGTGACCCCGTCTGGACGCTTGCCATCGTCCCTTGCCATGCCAGCCGGCTCTAAAGCCGAAGGCACTGACACGGTGGCAAGCGACCGACGTACTAAGTCATTTATGGTGCCATGACGGTACATACGGCCGGCGCTCCTAACACATGAAAGCCCATGTCGTCCCAGTTGATCCACGTTTTTGCCACAAGCGCAGATGTGAGGAATGCATATTCTGGCCCCAAGTCTTAGGGAAATTGCTATCCGCAAAGTACTTGGGTCCAGAATAGTTCCAATATTCCTCGATGGCAAGGCGTTCAGCCAATGGCCTGCCTCGGGTGTGGAAACAGCTAACAGACGGGCGCGTTCCGAATCGTCCGGACAGTTTTCGAGAAGGGAAGCGTGAGTCGCGTTAAGGCGAGGGGTGTCCCAGGCCCGCTGGATCTTTTTAACGGTGGGGGTGTCCACACCAGGGCACGAGTCACACCAAGCTTTCTCGGCCTCCGCCAGGCAGGCTAACTCATCGACAGGTATTTGTGGTTTATTTAAAATAATACTGACGAGAGACAGCGAGCTGTAGGCGGAAGACAGGAAAGCAGGTAATGCCACACTGGATGATGAGCGAACACCTAAACCACCAAAACGAATGGGGAGAACCGCTTGAGACCACGAAAGAGTATTGAATGTAATGTTAAGAATTTTGGATAGAGTTGCCTGGAGAGAATCGTCAATGGATGAGAGAATGGACGGAAATTTCCAAATCGGGCAACTGCGAAGTAGATACATGAATTTTGGTGTAAATAAGCAGAACCGAATAATAAAAAGGGCCATGTGAGGATTTATCTGAAAAAGCAGGTCAGATGTACTATTGAATAAATTTAATTTACAGTTTATGACCGGATTGATTGATTCATCGAAAATGGGTGAGCCTAAAAGTGTGAGAGATGAATTTGAATGGACCGAAATATTAGGCAGAACCGCATTAAAGTTTGTTAAAATCTCGATTTTCTTTTCTGAAGAAAGATGACTCGGTAAATAAATTTCGCATTTTGTGAAGTTTAAAGAGAGCCCAATATCGAAAAATTTTGAAATGATTTGGTGGATATCTTGTAAAACAGTTAAAGCGTCTCCACCCAGAGAACCATCGTCTAGATACCAAAGATTAAATTTTGAATTTAGATTAGAGATGATGGGGTGAATGGCTAAGCTAAAAATGGCGGGCCCAAGCGGATCTCCCTGTTGACAACCCATGTTCGATAAAATAATTTTGTCACCGAAAAGTAATTTTGAAGGTATTCCGTAGCATTGCCATAAATAAGGGTAAAGTTCTGGAACCTCTTTTTTGACTTCAGCTAACAGAACACCACGGTCAACCGAATTAAAAGCATTTTTGACATCGATTTTGACAAAAACTTCATAGTCGGGACGATTCAAGAAAGTGCGCGCAGCGTGGACAGCCGCCTCACAACCACCTTTGACGCCAAATCCCAGCTGCTGGGGCTTAAAATTATTTGCTAGTTTTTGATGAATTTTCCGGCAGCAAAGTTTTGAAGCCAGGCGCCTAAAGGTGCAGCCCACAGCTATTGGGCGGATACCACCATCCTTCTTCGAGAGAGCTACTAGGTTGGCTCCGTACAGCAGTGATACTATCTCCTTGTTCACGCAACCCGAAAGCATTAGATTTATAAGCGCTGTTAGCTCTTTAAGAAGGGCAGATCTTGTGTCGCCCAGAGACGCTATGGTCAGGTCTTTCAGGTGCTGGGGAGACAATCCATCTAATCCGCCAGCAGAGCCATTGGGGAACGACGATATGGCCAGCTGGACTGCATCCTCAGAAACGGTGACTGTGTTTTATTATTATTTTTTGGAAACAAACTATTTGTATTTGTATATCGTTGATTTTGTGTTTTGATGATATTCTATTGCGTTTATACTTGTGATGAAAGTAATTACGTACAAGTTTTAACTTAAACAGTTGGCTAGATAGTTTAGACAGCTGGCTTTTTGTGAACCTATTATTAACTGACTTCAAAAAGAAGGAGGTTTTCAATTCGATTGTAGTTGTGAATGTTTGAGCCTATAAAGTTGCATGGAGTAATTTAGTTTGCAACCCAAGTAACCTCCGCGCGTCCGTGCTCTATGGTGCTTTCATAGAGCTGAATAAAAGAAGAAAGAAGTTGTGATCTGTCAACTGCGGCAGCAATACGAAATCTTTAACTTCCGCAAGACAGATTTTAAGAAATCATATTTAACCCTTTCACCGCCGCGCCTCGACAAAACGTAAACCTGCTTTGAATCTTATGCCATTGTGTCAAGGTCACTTTGACACTGTACTTTGTGACCAATATATGTGTCGTTGGCGTTGAAAAGGTTAATCGCATCCCAATTAACTTAACCTCTCGGACGCCGAAACATTCCGTAACGCGCTAGTTTTAAGAATAACCGCACCGCGGCACCGCACACAAAATCCGACTGGACTTAAAGGTGAGTAAAATACCAACAATTCGATTTGATTATTTCGAAACATCTTTATAGTAAAACTACACGGAGTGTAAGAAAACCTATTTCTATAGTCCACTGAAGCCCTAACATATTTTTTGCATTTCCTATTTGCGAAATTATTCTTTGTTTGGTAGGGTATAATTTCCATTTGGTCCCATCTAAATTTGAAGAATAAATACCACAGTTCTTTGAGGTGGATTTGTTCGTTAAATATTTAACTGAAAACTAGAATAAAATAAAAAAAAACAGGCGTTCCCTCTGATTGTAATGATAACGAGTTCTTAACTACACTCAGATCTGCTGAACATGCGTCACCGGCGAAGGCAAACCTAAAAAATAAACGCAAACATCCCACGCAATCTCGTATGAAGAGCCGTATTTTTCCTTTATTTCGAAGTTGACGGTAAGAGGTCGGAGTGTAAAGGGGGTCGTTTATTTGCACGTGTTTAATTCACCGCCGGTCCGGTCTGCCGGACTCTGGACCGGCTCTGGAGGGCGGAGGTTAACGAGAGCGCCCGTACTGCCATTGACACTCGCTGGTGTTTGATGTTTAGCGCGCTGGTTAATTGCTGTGGGGGTGAACGTGACGTGTGATGTTTTTGCACGCGAAATCAGGCTTAGTTTTCTTTTAGTAAGTTAGGGTTTGATGGATGCCAAATGAAAAATGGTATGGGTATGGGATGGTTATACGAACAGTATTTTCTTAGGTAGAGTAAAACTGATAATTACCTTTAGTAATTAGTCGCAGTAAATGACGCTACTGAGATAGTTTGATATGTTATAAATTAATAACAGTGACAAAGTACTAAGGGGTTCAACCGCTTTTGAGTTTGACTGTGCCTAATCATGTTGTACTTGATATTGCGTTAATGAACTAAGTAATGACGTTTTTTATGTAGTTTAATATATTATTACCCAACAAAAGGTGCCACGTGATGTTATGGTTTGTTGCCCAAAATGAAAATTACACGTCGAATTGATTTAATCAACTTTAAGTGCACTGCAACTGTAAATTTCTACTAACATATTCTTCACATTCGCGGTTCAATAAAAACATTTCCGTGGATAAACTCGTGTCTCTTTTGCATTCGCGAGGGCACCGGTACTTAGCCCGTACCTATCTGCGCGGAAAAATCCGCAGCAAATGAGCTGTGCGGAAGCTTTCAGGCCCATTTGCGAAGCTCGCAAATCCTAGAGAAAAAAACATTACTCCACTCACGACAAGCGGCCGCTCTGTAAACTAAGTGCACGTTTTACTTTATTTATGTTATGACGTAGCAAGGCAAGACCTCTTGTATGAAAAGTAAGCACGTACTAAAGCCCGTTCATTAACCGTCATATCAGGCAACATCTAAAACAAGAATAAGTTACTTTATGTTGACTGTACTTGCATAATTATTCAACTTAGACTGAGACTTACATATGTAAGTAGGTATGTATCAATCCGAAACACTGAAAGCAATTAGCAGGTAATATGCCTTGAACCGGTTCCCCGTGCAATGATAATATAGCAGGAGGGTAAAGTAATGTGCAACACTACCACAAACTTGTGTAAAGTCTATGAGTTTGAAGTGATACAGTCTAATTGAATTAATGTTTGTATTGATATAATTATTAAAACAAAATAAAATTAAATGAAAGTTGATTCAATTCGAATTTTAAGATTTTTTTTCTAGAGTACGAATGGCGGAGAATTCTGGGATTGTGCAGTTCAATTCAGTGGTTTGGTCCTGACTCCAATAATGTTTTAAAACATCAGAATTCTCTCAACGGAACGTCATTTCTACTTTAGAATGGTGCGTGAAGCGGTTGAAATTAAAAAAAACAAAAAAAATTCAACCGGGAGGATTCAAGCTTTCGTCTTCGTGGGATCCTGTTATTAACAAATGTTGGCGTCGGCAGGAGTGTTCGGAGAGATCGTCGGATGTTGTGAGTGTTGTGAGTCGGTGTGATGGGGTGCCGTTAAAAAATGTTGATCAAGTGCGGGTAGTTTAAGATACGGGTGCTGATTCTAATAGGGATCAAGTGCGGGTAGTTCGAAATACTCGTGCGGCTGAACGAACTTGACACCCTACACTTCAGTTAAGGTGGAACTGCACGCTCTAGGCGCGAATTTCAAAATTTTTACAGGTTTTAATTTATTGTGGGTAAACGGTGTAACTGTTTAACTTCATATGGTACTTGCGGTTGTAAAACAGTGTTCTTTATATTATTGTGTAAAGATTTTTAAGAATAAAATTGTTAGCTTGATATAAAAGTTGTCAAACATAGAAATTCGGACTTTCAACGTTTTGACAACTTTTATTTCAAGCTAATAGTTTTATTCTTAAAAAACTTTACACAATAATATAAAGAACACTGTTTCACAAGCGCAAATACCATATGAAGTTAAACAGTTACACCGTTTACCCACAATAAATTAAAAACTGCAAAAAGTTTGAATTTCGCGCCTAGAGCGTGCGCTTCCACCTTAACTCGTGACTACGGTTGCTGCAATGTGGCCGAAACGTCGAGGTAAATAAGTAAATATTTATTGCGTGATAAGTCCCGTTTAGTTTAGTAATTATGAGTGAAAATCGTGAAAGCTTAAAACAGTATATATTTAAAGTAGATACTTGAAAAAATATGACAACGCCGCAATAAAGAGGCGACGTAAAAAAATTGAAAAGAGTATCGCGGGGATTAATAAATTCATGGCTTAAAAGGAGCAAAGCCTCTAAAGTTGTAAACTTATTGCAAATCTGAAATGGTAAAGTGTAAGCCCGAAAACATACTGTAGGTGATTTTTCTTGAATTGAACCGCGAGACCACAAAATACCCCTTGGGAGTCCGCAACCCGCTGGTACGATAATAATAGGTACTATGTGAATGGAAGATGTTATAGTTTAATCAACTAGGCGGAAAATTCTGACAGTATTCTTCCTGTTCGTGAGGTTTCAAAGTAAAAATGTGGAAATATACGTTTATTGCGCAGATTTATTAATTTGATTTGATTTTTGTAAAATTACTTAAATAAGTACATAACAACAGTAAATTTCATAATAATGTATCCAAGACAATCATTTTATGTACGAACACTACATCCGTTACTAACTACAGAATTTGTTATACTTACTTAGGCTGGATTTTACCAAACTTTTATTCCGAGAATAACCCTTATTCTCAGTTTGACATTACTATCTGAGAGTAAGCGTTATTCTCGGAATAAAAGTATGGTAAAATCCAGCCTTACAAGGTTTAGATTTTGTCTAGCGAATGTATGTGTCAAAGTGACAAATAAACGAGGGAATTAATAGAAGCTGCCATAGCGTTTAAGTATGAATAAAGGTTATCGAAAAGTACTTTTGTCAACAGCCGCTATGAAATAAATCCTGACACATTTCACAACGTTTTTTGAATTCAAGTTTCTGAATATTGGCAATGTGAAAGAAAAATTGTACTTAGTACCTACTGAGTCACCGAGGACATGTGTGACAACATGGACATGGAGGGCGCTGGCTGTCTGCTGTAACATGCTGGCTCGGAAGCATGCACGATGTGTTAAAACTACTCTTTTTAAAGCATATTGCAGCCATTCCACACAAGCACGTGCAGCCGCTGGACAGACTATATACAGAGGACATACAGGGCACTGAGAGTGCAGTAGGTACAACAATGCGTGCAGGGTGGTGTTCTGGCTGCCTTGATACTGCAGAGAGACGGATAGATAGTTTTCACGCGATCTTAAGAAAGCGATCCGTCTCGCTGCTGAGCTTCTAGCGCGCCAGCCCCAGCACCATCCTGTACCACTACCATGAGTTTGCAGTGACCGTGCTCGATAGCGACTGCGTAAATGATTTGTATGGATTCTCCATACAAACCATTTACGCAGTCGCTATCGAGTGCTGTCAATGTGAGCTCATGGTAGTAGTACTGGGCGTGCTGGCCGACCGGTGGGACTCGCCGTGGCTGAAGCATTTTCTGCAGCTGCACTGCATAGATATATTGAATTTCTCATAATTTGTGTGTAAAATGTTCTGTGTAACTAACCCATAGATTAAGTATTCACTGTTACTAACACTCGATACCGCTACTTTAGTGATTCGATAGTCTTTTCGAATCACTAACTGAAGTAACTAACAATAAGATTATAATAATAATAATAGTTTATTTCATAAAGTACATCAGAATATAAGAATACAGATAAAATAAAATAAATAAATAAATATTAGGGGACAATCTTACACAAATCGACCTAGTCCCAAACTAAGCAAAGCTTGTACTATGGGTACTAGACGACGATAAACATACTTATATAAATAAATAAATACTTAAATACATAGAAAACATCCATAACTCAGGAACAAGTATTCGTGCTCATCACACAAATAAATGCCCTTACCGGGATTTGAACCCAGGACCTCTTGCTTCGTAGGCAGGGTCACTACCAACTAGGCTAAAGCGGTCGTTCAATAACAATATGGTAGGAATTAATAGCAAATGAAAAACAAAAATATATATATGTATCTGTTCGCAGATGGCTCTAACTCCTAAGCTAAGTTAGAACTTGTATTATAGGAGTTAGTGACCGACTACACGCATCCATGCACACAAGGCAGCACAAAATGTGTCTAAATTATGGAAAATCTAAGTTCCTATGCCAAAATTTTAGAAAGAAAATAAAAAGAAAAATATTATCCTGATTTTATAAAAAAACTACACAAGATACTTTGTCTTTCCTTCACTTTTTGTTCGTAAATTTATTTTTCTCGACACTGCTCGAAAATGTGGCCATAGATAACCTAAATCCAGTACTCAAAACTGCCTATATATGTACATTTAACAGCTGACTCATTTATGGCGCGCAAACACGACAACAATGTTACACTAATCGAAAACAGGACGTATCAGTATATGTATTTCATAATACGATACGACTTTTTGAAAGATAATTTCTGAATTTCATTCCTGGCGTGCTGAAACGACACTATTGGACCAATCAAAAGTAATCGTCTGCTGTATGTGATGAATGGATGGACGGACGAATGGACGGACGGACGGACGGACGGACGGACGGACGGACGGACGGACGGACTAGATGGACGGATGGACGGATGGACGGACGGACGGACTGGATAGACGGGATGGACGGGATGCACGAATGAACGGATGGACGGGATGGACGGGATAGACGGGATGGACGTGTGGACGGATGGACGGAATGGACGGGATGGACGGGATGGACGGGATGGACGGGATGGACGAATGGACGGAATGGATGGGATGGACGGGATGGACGGATGGACGGATAGACGGATGGACGGGATGGACGGGATGGACGGGATGGACTGGATGGACGGGATGGACGGGATGGACGGATGGACGGAATGGACGGGATGGACGGGATGGACGAAATGGACGGGATGGACGGGATGGACGGATGGAAAGATGGACGGATGGACGGGATGGACGGATGGACGGGATGGATGGGATGGACTAGATGGACGGGATGGACGGGATGGACGGATGGACGGAATGGACGGGATGGACGGGATGGACGAAATGGACGGGATGGACGGGATGGACGGATGGAAAGATGGACGGATGGACGGGATGGACGGATGGAAAGATGGACGGATGGACGGATGGACGGGATGGACGGATGAACGGGATGGACGGGATGGATGATTATGATGATGATGATGATTTCCTCGCATTAGTCGTGAAAAGCACAATGTTTAGTCTCGGCCAAAAGTGCAATAGATGGACTCGTACTTTTGAGGGCCTCCGCTACGCTTCGGCCCTCAAACAAACTCGTCCATATATTGCTTACTTTCCAGCCTCTACAACAATGTACTATTGCACACGTACACTCAATACAAAAGTTATAAGGCACAACAGAAGGTAATATGCTAGCCATTTTGGCCCGTCTCAAACGTTGGAGCGGCCACGAGGTCGATTTGTCTCGAAACTGGGGAAGGGAGGAAAGGAGAGAGCTAATAAAATGCACTAACTTTTTCTTACTCATAAAATATGTAGTGTAAAAGGTACAGTGCAAAGGTACACAACGGGGAGCCGGCGAGTTCGTAAATTGAAATGCCCGCTGACCCTCTGAAAGGTGAAAAAATATTCGCGCGATATATCAACTCTCGAATATGCGATGAGTTTATTAAGTTTTCTTTTGTACGTACAGTATGTGATATTTTGTGGGCATTTATGAAAAAGAAAAAAACTATTTCTATGCATAAGATGCTATGAATGTTTAATGAAATCTAGATCTACTATAATTATTTTTTAGGTCTCGATGATCTCGAATTTGGATGTCAGAAAGAGTCTTTTCAATGTAGTATATTGTAAAGAGGTCGTATTTCAATAATACGACCTCTTTAGCCTAGTTGGTAGTGACCCTGCCTACGAAGCAAGAGGTCCTGGGTTCGAATCCCGGTAAGGGTATTTATTTGTGTGATGAGCACGAATATTTGTTCCTGAGTTATGGATGTTTTCTATGTATTTAAGTATTTATTTATCTATATAAGTATGTTTATCGTCGTCTAGTACCCATTGTACAAGCTTTGCTTAGTTTTCAAAATTTAATTTTAAACATAACAATAAATTTAATAAACAAAAGGTAACTCCCAAACTAAAGTAAGTAAGTAGCTAGGCAACGACTAAACATACTTACCTGAATAGATAGGTAAAAATACATACATACAACATCCGTAGTACCTAAGTCAGACACAAATCTTCATATCCATCATACAGCGCCATCATACAAGTGTACCCCTATTGGGATTCGAACCCGGAATCTCTAGCCATTATAAGGTTACCTGGTTGTCCAATAATAAATATCATAGCAGATTAGGAGGGTAAACGCATCAGTATGTCAGCCTTTTAACGGAAATTTCAAGTTTGAACCATTTTTGTTTGAAATGGGTAGGGCGGACATAAGAAATTATTATTATTTCGCAGCGATATTATAAACTAAAATGTAATTTTGTTGCAGGTACAAAAGGACCGTGACATCATAATAATGATAGCTTCACAAAATAATTATTTAAACCATCTTAGCTAAAAGCAAAAGTAAGCTTGTGGTAAAAAAAATGTGCCTATAACAATAATTTACTAGAATTACCCCGCTTTAGTAGGGATGCCTAAATTTAAATTGGTCAAAGTATAAAGCCTACATTAGGCCTAGAAAAATAGTTCAATAAATTATTTAAATAGTTGGGCAACAGTTAATATTGAAGTGTAAATTAGTAGAGCGAAGATGTTGCCTGTTCCTCAAGATCGTATGTCTGGACGTCGCAGCAGCTCCATAGTCAGCCGGACATTGCTCGGGCGACGCGCGTCTGTGTACGTCACCGGGAATCATCAGGACCCTGCGAAGGTAAATTTTCTTGTTTACTAGTTGTAACCCGCGGCTTCAAGAGCTTCGGCTATATGTAAATACCTTCATGTTATACATTTACCTACAATCTTAAGAGTTTGGCGTAACGTTCACGCCATCTATTGATTGAAGACGAAGTTAACATGTCATCTTTAAATCCGAGGTAGGTACTTCAAAGTTTTTAGTCAGCGCCCTCTATTCTTATTTAAAGTTAAAATATTACCCCACAGAAGCGCATTATTGGGATATTAAGTAGATAATTCTATATCTTAAACCAGATCTTTGTTGTATATATGTACGCCAAATTACATCTGAATCTGTTCAGTCGTTATTGCATGATAGAGTAACAAACATTCAAATATCTAAACACCTCATAACATAAACTGTCTCATTTACAGTAAGAATTAGCAGGATGTGCAAAAAATATTCGTGAAATAATTGCGAAGTTTTGTAAAATTTACGATAGGTATACATATATTTTTTATAGTGTTTTGTTCTTTTTAAGTATTTAAATTTTTAAGATTATCTTCGAATCGCGCGCCTAGACATCGTGATATTTACTTACAACCGTTCACCTGAGTGATGCGCAGTAACGCTCTGAGAATAAATCTCCATAGGCAAACGAGTAGCCTAATATCCATCTACTGAAAATAGGTTTCAAGCAAGCGAAGGCACCAATCGACTACATTTCCCGCCATTCTTGCTGTGAAAGCTATTACGGCAAACAGCGGCATCCAGTCCACCGCATAATTCAAGAATGCAAACAGACCCGACCTAACCGAACGCGTTATATTATTTATTCGATCAATGGCCACAGTTTTCCCTACGATCTCACGGATCCCGGTAACAGCTGAGCGGAATTTGCATTATAAATGGTCGGTATATA
Organism: Archips xylosteana; assembly: GCA_947563465.1. NCBI lineage: Eukaryota > Metazoa > Arthropoda > Insecta > Lepidoptera > Tortricidae > Archips > Archips xylosteana. The sequence goes on from OX387344.1 coordinate 15,493,865, forward strand.
ACGTTCTCCAAATTGGTCTATTAGAGAACACGAGTCAATTAGTGGGAACCGCGCACCAATCTAGATTGCGATGCGTATTAACGACAAGCGTTAAAGCGTTATTTGGAATCTTTTCTGGGAGATTTCTTTGTAATTTCGTCGATAAACCCAACAGCAACGGTAAAAGGGAACTAGTAAAGCTAGCTAGGTATAGCTAGAAACTACACTATTAGGAAAAAGCTAAGAGCCAACAATGGCAACAACCATGAGAACCACGGAGACCAAGGACCGGCAAGCGCAGATTGCGACGTCCACCAACGAGATAGACAATCATCCGTCCATCATTAGGTATCAATGAGGAAGGCCTACGTCTAAAATGATGATAATGATGAGGAGCCAACAATGACTAGGTATACATTATTTGCTTTTTCTTCAACTAAGTATATATGTAATCAAAGTACTGTTAATAAAATTATGAATGAGTCAGTCTCATTTAAGTAGGTACCTTATTCACTTCAATTGAAATAATATCCGTCGTTACGTAGAACTACTCTATTTACAACGATGCAGAACTTCAATCAAGACCTTTCATAATCAGCAGAAAAATGTTTACCAGTCAACTGTTTATGAAAACGAGGCTGAAAATATCACACAAATCAATATTGGCGTTAGTTTCATAAGGAAATTCTATGGAAAATCTATTATTATACCCATGAAGCATCTTCTAGGAATATTTTTAAGTACTCAAAGAAGCCCACGTTTTATGCGATTCTTATGAAACACAGTGTTTATAAGTGGAAGACACTTTAAACAGTGTATTTCATTAAGATTTATAGGTCTGAGAAAAAACACCTCGCATCGGGAACGTGCGTCGTTTGCAAAGGGAAGAACTTTTATTTATTTTGTTTGTTCTGAGAGTGTTAGCGTGTTGAACAAGTACTTACGCATTGTTTGGAAATTGCTTCTTTCAATTCAGTTGTTCTTGCGGCGAGCATGCGGTGTACTTGCGAATTAATTACGTATAATATACGTACAAACCACGCCTCACGTGACGTGAGTGTTTATCGCGCATAAATATCGCTCAAAAAGATTGTAATTTGTAATGCATGTTACGTTACATTTATGAATATAAAGCGTGTGGGCATAAAATATAGAGCTCAATATGCCGTATGCTAACTTACATAAAAATTTACAGGTCTATAAAGTATTATAACTAGGCAAGGTATACTTTTCTTGCTCGGTGTGTAACAATAGGGGTTAATTAAAAAATAATGCGAAGGTTAATGCTATTCAGGGAGCCCCTTTTCTCCCATAATCTTTTTTATCCGAATTTTGAAAGTCAGAAATCGATGTCCATATTATTCTTGCTAATAAATATCGATGGTCATAATTTTTTTAAAGCATATCGCTTAATAGTTTTAACTGCAATGATCCATAATCCTATTGATCATAACTTTAAAAAGTCATAATATTGATATCAATAAAATTCAACGGAATATCGTTGATTATTCAGAAACATTGTAAGGCATATATCTTAAAGTAATAATTGTTTTCAGTCATAATTTTGCATTACCTAAAATGCACTAAGCGTAGCGTAGCGTAGCTCCCGCCTTAGCCTTCGATGTTAGGTATTTTTTTATGCCAGCACAGAAAAGGATTATTACCTTTAATATTATGAAATGTCATACAACCATGACACTGAATGTTATTACAAAGTAATATTATGCCTAAAAATAATAATGACCTGCGAAAAAAGACCATGCAATAATTATTATGTGTGACTTTATTACCTTTAACATTATGAAGAGTGATGCATTCATGACACTGAATGATATGACTTTACTTATTGTTCCTTACAATAATTATGACTTAAGAAAATCGTAACTCCAATTTATGTTGTTTAATATTATGACTTCCGATAATATGACGAAGAAAAATTATGACAGAAAACGTTATGGGCTTGAAAATTCGGAACAAAAATTTTATGGGAGTCATTATAGGCTCTGCTATTCAATATTCAATTGTAAATTCAGCGATTTTATTAGTAAGTATTATTTTGTTAAAATCGCAATACAACATATGGCTAGGTAGATAATATATGCTGAGGTTTGCCTCCATACTCCATTCATACATATTTGGAAATGAACAATGTAGGCAAACTAACCTATTATTCGTGCAGCAAGTAAAATTACGCCATAGTACAATAATATTTTGCTCCCAAATTGTGTAGGCCGCGAAACGTAAACAAAATTAATTTTCTTGAACTCTGGCAAAAGGGAAACAGGTTCTTGCTTTTAGATGATCATTTCATTTGTCACACAAGTTAACAGGCTATTTACGCGCGAAAAGTAAGTTTTGAACATTGTAACTTTTGGTAACGTTCTAAATTGCGTTCTCCATTTCAGTTAGCGGCTTTGTTGCTTGTTTTTGTTTGTGGGTGTCTCGTTTCGATATGGCTATTAATTTTTCACTGTTTATAGTTGAAGTTTGTGAATGCGAAATGAGCTGGACCGCCGCTTGCGCTTCCTGTTATCTAGGATGCATGCATATTGTAGTTATAACTAACTTCCTTAAATTTTTCTTATTGGTATTTTATCATCATTATCAGTCGAAAGATGTACACTTTACACAAAGGGCATAAAACATTACAATAAACGAGAACACCTTTGCTTTCACCGGTGTTCTCGTTTATTGTAATGTTTTATGCCCTTTGTGTAAAGTGTACATCTTTCGACTGATAATGATGATAAAATACCAATACAATACCTTTGCTTTCACCGGTTGCCCACCGAGACGTCGTTTTTCCACCAAGTGAGATTGGTATTTATTTATCATAGTTTTTCAAAGCAAACAGTAAAGACAACCCATAATAGTATGACGGTATATTAAGTCTACAAACTAATAATATATGTTACGCCTCTATACTCATATATAAGGCGATAAAAACCACATAATAACATAAGCACATAAATAATTATCTTGACGTACTTGTGACCAGGGGTGTGATCACAAGCTTAAGAAAGTTGAAATTCACTGTAATTCGTCCCACGCGTTTGACAAACTACTTACATGGTCGTATTTTTACTATGGATCTTTCGATCGGTTACGCTGCTTACCTACATTATACATTACAACTATGACTGAAAATGACGAGACTTTAAAACAATGCCTAAAGTAAGATAATATCTTATATTACATAAGGCAGTACATATTATGTACTAAAGCATTCTTGAAAATTTTAGTTGCGTATTATGTAAATCTTTGGTCAAGCTATATGAAATTCAAGAACCATCTGTAATAAAACTGAATGAAAGCTTCTTAAAATTTAATTATTAAAACATTGCAGCGTTATGAACGCGAATACGCAGCCGCCCTCCATAAATAAGAAGAGGAGAAACGAAGATTGGTCTTTTAGATTCAAATTTTCTCTCTAATACCTGGACAGTAAGCACGTGGCGGTGACAGGCCAAGGCCCATAGCATCGGGAGGCAAAGCGAACCGGAATATAAATTAAAACGACAATGTTTCACATCGAAGGCTCTCGGCCTTATTTTGCAGACCATCTGTCATACCACGACTTTATTAGAATTTCAATTAGAAGTAACTTCTTCGAATCAATAATGCTTACAGGCAAATTAATAATTTATTATTTTGGTACCAATTTAATGGCTGTTTTTGAAGAATTACCTATTTTAAGCGTGAATTGTATAGAAGTTATAAAGTGGAAAGTGTGACAATTTCGTTCTTAGGTGTTGAATAGCCTAACCCAAAAGTTTTGTTAATAACTGTACTTTTTATAGACTGTACTTGCATTATTATCCAATGTACAGTCAAGTGTAAAAATATGGGTGCACACAACTTGCGCATAAATATGTCCCATAGCTCTTATGTCGTTGAATTAAGGTATAGGTATATAACGATGGGAGGATTAAATCGATACTTATTTTTGCACTTGACCGTACATGCAGGGTGTACTTACCAAATTTTAAGTGAATCCGACCTCTAGAAGTAGGTCGAAATTGAGTTTAATGAATTGAACTAACCATACACTAATGTACATAGGTACAACATACACGTGAAGTTACTTATATAAAAACTTGTCATAATATTATTATGTCTATTAATGGTCACTAAAGTTGTACAATTGTTTTAATTAAGGCGTGTATTTAATGGACGTCCGTTGAAACTAAGGGCAAATTATCATGTTACTCTGCAAACCCAGTATTCGGTTTATTCGTGCAAAAAGAGCCGTGCTTATGTCGTATATTTATGCAAATTAAATTTGCCCTTCTTCCCTTCCGCATAATAGAATCCACAACACAAATGGCACTATAACCACAAATGTAACCACCACCGCTTACAATAAGCACTATTAACACATGTTTCGACTCCAAACGAGGCATCAGCAGCACATGTTGATTGCTTGAATATGGGCCTGCACGATTTTTTTTATTTACTTTGATATTAGGGATGAAAATGAGCAAGCTGGTTAGATAATAAACCATTCAAACGAGGCCAGCAAAGTCGCGCCAGAAGCATAAGTATATTGCGGGACTAACAAGTTACAAGTTACCCCTTTATTTTCTTTGTGTAAGGCGCAAGCATCTCTTCTAGACGTGGGATGGAAGGCTGTGTCTCCGCCTCGTCTCTTCTGTCTGCTTTGGATCGCGACGCTTCTATACATTTAGTATGAAAACTGATTCAAGGGGCGCCGCGACTGGGACGCGCCCCGTCCCAAGTCTCTTCTGTGTGGCTTGCGCCTAAGTAGTCCGTAATGGCAAATGATCACCGCTTTCCATTGGCATCCGCATAGTCAAACGTGGCAAGAGCATCACTGCCGTGCTCAAGCTAAAAGGCGGCTAAGTGACAAAACCAACTTTTGAGTAAACGGCGAAAAACGTCACAAAAATTTCAAATCGATGCTGGTCAATTTCTTTAAATCTTTAGTAATGTTGTCATATACCAAACGGTAGATCTTTTTTTAATTTATGATTTGATTTTAGTCACTCTTGTTATATTATAGTTTTTGTGCCACTAAAAGTCATTTTTTCCTTTATAGTTATGAAAATAAAATAAAATCCTTTTTACATTGCAGTACAAAAAGGCGGTTATCGGATCTTAACTGCTTTATAGACATGTATTTTTTGTTAATGATATAGGAATTGTTTTGAAATAGATAGTTAACTACAATTACGTAACTAGAAAGCAGTTATCTGTTTTAGTGGCATTTTAATCTAGGTTAGTGAGTATAATTGTTAACCCAGTCCATAACTATAAAGCGGCAAAGGGCACATTGCCGCCTTTTAAACTAATTCACTGTTTCTTGTTTACTTTCCGATATACTGGAACATAGCTTAAAAGCGGTTAACTTACAAACCTTTTGGCGTCACTGCTTTTTAGTCTTGTACGAGTCCCAATATTTCTTTAAGAATCCTGCAAAATTGGCCGTAACTACAAATTCAAATAAACATTTTACTGTGAATTATTCGTTTATTTCGATGTAAAATGGACATTCAAATAGCTCGTCATTGCTACCATCGTTAATAAATACTTCATTGTGATATTAAAATAGAACAAAAATGGCACTCTGCGCAAAAATCAAAAGGATAGTTACAATCTCAAAAAAAAAACAACTTAGTCACAGTAATTTAGAATTATGTCCATTTGAATAATAATATGGTATTGAAAAAAAAGGTCATAGGGGTGTAAGGGAGAACCCAGAATCTCAATCTCCAAACGTCAACCTCACCTGCTCGTGGTGCACCCTGCTAGCAACTGACGAGGCTCTGGCGACCGACAGATGGCGGAATAACCATCCAAAAGCAAGTAGGCAAAATTAAGTAGGCCAGGAACGGGCAGCAGCGTTGCTGGTGCAAGTGGCCTAGTTCTGCGATCACCAACCCGCCTGCCCAGCGTGGTGATTATGGGCAAAACCTTTTTTGGTAGCACAACCATTACCCCGGCCCCCAGTTCTCGGCAGCCCTACTATTCCTGGTTACGGTAGCGGCCATGGTAACTGTAGGGCGGGGGGTGCTAAGAATCACCGAGCTACGGACGGCTACCAAAACAAACGACTTTACCTGACTACCTGTAACGGACGTACTGTGAGGAATGACGATAGGATCGCAGAACTCGAAGTGGAATTAGGTCACATCAACTGGCATATCTTGGGTTTGTCGGAGGTCCGTAGAGACGGAGAGGATACGATAACCTTAAGCTCCGGTAACCTATTCTACTTTGGGGAGTGCGAACAGCAGTCCCAAGGTGGAGTCGGCTTCCTTATCAATAAAGCTCTCTGTAACAACGTTGTGGAGATCGGTAGCGTGTCGGCAAGGGTAGCATACCTTGTACTTAAGTTGACTGATAGGTACTCCTTGAAAGTTATACAAGTGTACGCGCCGACCTCGGCATACTCCGACGACGAAGTGGAAGCTATGTATGAGGACATAAGTAAAACCATGCATAGCACCACCAGAACACATTACACCGTTGTTATGGGAGACCTCAACGGAAAGGTGGGGGTACAGGCATGCGACGATTCGATTATCGGACCGCACGGATTTGGAGTTAGAAACCACAGAGGCACATGTTGGTCAGCTTCCTGGAAAGCCAAAAGCTTTTTCTAATGAATTCTTTCTTTAAGAAGGGGCCTCACAGGAAGTGGACTTGGAGAAGCCCCGACGGTAAGATGCGAAATGAGATCGATTTTATCATGACGGATACAAAGCACATATTCAGGGATGTCTCAGTGATCAACAGGTTTTACACAGGCAGTGATCACCTACTTGTTCGAGGCACTCTGAATATACGTCATAAGCTGGAGAGAGTCCGCATGGTGAGATCAGTTTTGCGTCCAACACAACTCTTGTTGATTTGTTGGAAACCACCGACGATATTGATAAGGAGGCGGACCAGTTGGTGAGGACGATTTGGGATGTGGGAACAACGTGTTTCCCAAAGCAGCGAAGTGTACAGCAGTCTAAACTCTCTCGCGAGACTCTGGAACTCATGAGGCGGCAATGAGAAACGGCAGCGCAGACTGTTTCGTTAGGTGAGAATGAGCTCTCCAAGAATGTTAGAAAGCTGATAAGGCGAGATCTCCGTAGCTCCAATACTCGCTCTATTATGGAGGCAATAGAGCGCAACCGGGGATCGAAAGTCTTTATGCAGCAACTTGGAAAGAGCAACCTAATGAAACTAAAAACTGCAAACCATCCAAACCGTCTCCTCTAAGCCGGAAATCCTCGCCGAGATAGAGAGCTTTTATGGACAGCTGTATGCTTCCCATGCTGCACAGCCTCTTCCCGATCCAAATCACATCAGAGCCTCACTAACACGCCACTACACTGAAGATAATTATCCCGGACGTCGAAATGAGTGAGATTAGGATTGCCCTGGGCAGCTTAAAAACAACAAAGATCCGGGTGAAGACGGAATTAGAAGACGGAAGACGGAATATTAAGTATGCGTATTGTTGATCGAAGTTGCAAAATGTCAGCTCAATCGGTAACCAGGAAGTGGTTCAAATTTAACGTACAAGATACATATCTACATAGCCAATCACATGCTTTGTGCAACCACGGTTGCCAATTTATTTATTTATTTCAATCATAATTATTTATTCCTTAAGTCAGTAATGACCTTGTTTGAAATCACATGTCAATAAATGATAGTAATTGGAAAAAAGGCACGTGAGTGGCTAATTGTAATGTATGTACATACTCTACTGACAAACGAGTACATTACAAATCTTGTAAAACTAATTCTAATTCTGCGATTACACAAAAAGAAAATATGTAACTTACAGGCCTCATAATATGTTTATCGGCCATAATGTTATTTGGTGGGAATGCGTCGCCGACCGCCCGCGAAACGTCTTTCTACACTAAGAGCATGCTGCACATTGACACATCTACTACTTTATTATGGTAAGTTTTCTGGTTTAGCGAGGGTACAGAAGAAAGAGGCAGGCGTAGTTAGCTGCGTTTTAGTCAAGTATTGTAGAATAGCCCCCTTTTAGTTATGCAAACAATAAAATAAAATATGTCGTTTACTTTGCGCACGGACCAATGCCGCTTTCAACCGTAGGTTTTTTACTGGAATTGTGGCATGAATACAGGACTAAAAGGCGGCAATGTGATTTTAACTGCTTTTTAGTGATGCATTGTCGTATAATCGCCTTGTAGTCAGGTATCAGCGAAGTATTTTATTCAAAGAAACCTAGTTAAATAGCGGTTAAAGACGTTTAGCCGCCTTTTAGTGTACACAAAAATAATAACCGCTTTTAAGCTTGGCATTTATAATAAAAAAGGAAAAACAATCCAAACGTTAAAGTACTTTAGTAGCTTTTTAGTTAAGTAATGTGGTTTAGTCGCCTTTAAGCATAGGAAAGTCCATTTTTTATGTATTTAACCGCTTTTTTTGAAAAATTATTTTCGAAACGGTATAAGATAGAAAAACCGTTCCTAGACAGATCGATAGAGATTTTTTTTCTAAGCAGAATGGTATTGAAAAGTCGAAATTGACCAAATGTCACTTAGCCGCCTTTTAGCTTGAGCACGGCAGATCAGAGGCAGTATTGTCTTAAACCGAGTTTAAGTAGACCTACAAGAAAAATCGTGCAAGTTGTACATTGCGACGCCGTAAAGCTAACGAGTTTGAAATGGTCAAACGGACGCCGCAATGTAATGCAACTTGCACGATTTTTCTTGCAAGTCTAAATTGAGCTTTACGCGTGAGCGCCGGCGATCGCATTCACCATCTCTTTCTACCCTCATCTTATACCGTGTGATAGAAACATGTGGTGCAAACGATTGATTCTGAGTGCGTTAAAAACAAAAAAGCCCCGGGGTCAGGAGACCGCGGTGTGGAAAGTCCTAAGTGAGCTAAGACTTTGCTTCACTGTGTGGCAAGCCCGATTTCGATGCCTAGTGTTAAGAAGTAGATAAAAGAAGAGTGTAGGTAGAATCGGATAAAATCCAAATGAAATAACGCAAAAACAAAACATATCCTACAAATGTTATCAATCAGAAAGTTTGTGAAGATGTTTCGAAGTTTGATACCCAGTCACAAAATAGCGGCTGAACGATTTTAGATGAAACTTGGGGCACGCATATATAAATATCTGGATTGAGACTTAGAATATATACATAAGTAGATTAAAACGTGTTTTCCCGTGGAAATGAGATATTATTGTAAAAATTAGCTTTTGTCACTCTCCAGCCCTTGTACTATGTTCATACAAAAAATCCGTCACTCAGTTTCGACTTAAAAGAAGGACAAACAAATACTTAAACAAACACACTTTCAGATTTATAATATTATAGTATGGATATGGATGGATAAGTTAAGGCGGTCCAGTGAGTTAATATTTTAACTTTAAATAAGAATAGAAGACCCTGCCCAAGAACGATTAACCTTTCGTATGCCAAAAGAAAAAAAAAAAGTCGTGCATTCTAGCCTCAACAGTTTCATATAAATCCAATGATACAGATTTAAAAAAAAAATACAAAAAGAAAGCCTTAAATTGGGTACGGATCCGGTACAAGGCATCCGAAGGGTTAAGTACCTTGGCTGTCAATAAATAAATAAATAAATATTAGGGGACAATCTTACACAAATCGACCTAGTCCCAAACTAAGCAAAGCTTGTACTATGGGTACTAGACGACGATAAACATACTTATATAGATAAATAAATACTTAAATACATAGAAAACATCCATAACTCAGGAACAAATATTCGTGCTCATCACACAATATGACGTGTTAACTACGTCTGCAATCAATAGATGGCGTTGTCCAACCGAACGTTGTGCTTTAAAAATATCAAGCGTAACTTTTTACATACCAAGGTTGTAAAATTGTTTCTCGTGAATATATTTTTAACACGGGCGAAGCCGCGGTTTATAGCTAGTATAAATATATGAAACAAACTTTTGTTTCTTTTAAGATAAGCCCGTAAGTAAACGACACCTGCTGTTTTAAGCAGGAGAAAAAGCAGTTTTGTTAATGTAGTTCGTAAGTAATACAACAAAAGAAAATGCTAGGCATGCTAAGGAAGGTAGATACTCGTCACATCGTAAAACTGAATAAAGAGCCCGCACACGGTTTAGTGGCCTCTTGCAGCGTCTTTCATATGAGCAGCCTACTTACATGCATCTCGGTTAGCAAATAAAAGCTTTTAGCATATTATTACTGTACAAATAATTTTGAAAGTAAAAAAATCTTACGTATCAGTGGTAAAGTGTACATTAACTACTAAGTACCTAAACGCATCGTTCTATTTTCTATGGCCATAGGTCTCTACCGTTTCTAGTATCTGCCCGCAGCTGCAGGTCTCACAATTGGACCTGACAATAGCCTTGTCTTATTGAAGATAACATGGACTACACCGCTCATGCCATGATACTATGATATATATATAGCGTTAGGCACAGGAACAACTGAAATCATAGTATTAAAATCCTAAAAATCCGGCCAACAGCGTGTCGGACACGCCCAAGATAGGTTTCCGTAGCTGGTACGAAAAAATCTTTCTGGTTGTTTTTTTTTTGAATGAGTCGCCAGAGGGGCCAAAGACGCGAAGTCTTTAGGGTAGGAAGGGTGACTTGTGCTCGGGAAAAATCCCTTCGGACGAACTGGGAATGGAGGGCCCAGACAGTGTCCGACTTGCACGGACTAAAAAACCCGGTCACAAGTCCCCTTCTCTATTGATTGTCAATACAAAAAACGCGTGCTTTAAATTTTGAGGAGGGGAGGGGTATTGAGGGGACTTAATCTACCCACAGTGTCCTGCCTCAGCTCAATCTGGTTGTTTTGGTCCCAACTCCCAGTGCGCGCTAGGGATAACAGCGCGATGTAAAATTTCAACGTCGGCGGTACAGCGCCATCTATCGGCGAATTGGGTAACTAATCTAATCTGCAGTCTACTAGAACTAGTATGTACATGTTGATGTTTTTGAGATGTAATTCTTTATTATATGAACCGATTTCAACTTTTTTTTTTATTTGAAAGAAGATACTGTTAGTGTGATCTTATATGTACTTAAAGAAAAAAAATGCTTGCAGTGGCGGTTAAATTACAATCTTAGTTTAAAGATATTTTCACTTCTCATGCTCTTAAAATGTTACTTTAGTCTCTGCATATCGGGACTAAAGCTCTTTTTTGATCTCTAGGGATTAAAGTAAATTTTTTTTAATTTACTTTGGAAACCCCTAAACTGCCAATCACGGTGTTTGTGGATGGAGGATTATTGCCATTTTCAGTGACTGGGCATAGACAATTTTAAAGCTTTCCACAGACCGCAGCGCGCTGCGGACGCTCCGAAGCGCTCCGTAGCGCCCTGCGCTTCGGTCTGTGGAAGCTTTTAGTGCGTGGAAATACCTAACCTCAAAATGACAACTGTATAAAAATATTTTAAAAAATAATAATTTCGTGAAACACCATGAATAATTACGAATATTAATCTATTTAATTATATTAAAGATGAGTTCATTTTATTATGCATACTTTTAGCTATAAAATAATTTTCAAGTTTGAATCTGTTGGCTTAATATGCAAACATTTAAAGCGTCACTCAACAAAAAAAAAACCGCGGAACAAATTTAAATTGCTATTTGAGTTCTGAACAGACGTCCATTGCTCGTATTGAGCGTACGTTTTATAAAAGTAATATTGTAGATTAGTATACATAAAACATCGTTTTTTTCCTCGCATTCAAAGTGAAAAGTATAGTGTTTAACGCGAGACTAAACTGCCATAATGACACGGGAATTATAGCCACCCTCGCTCTGCTCGGGTGGCTAAATATCTTGTGTCATTATGGCTTGTTTTAGTCCCTTGTTGAACAATCTACTATTTATTACAAAAACTTAAAAACTGCTCAACTGATTAAGTTGAAAATAATTTTCCTAGAAAGTTTTTATTAAGTTTAACCTAGTTTAACTTATGTGATTTTTTTCATATTTTTTAGACGTGCGGTTCAAAATTTAGAGGTGGGGGACACATTATTTTGAACTGTCAGAGTGAATATCTCCGAAAATATTTACTTTATCAAAAAATGGTTTTATCAAACCCCTATTTATTTTCAAATACCTATCTAATGATACCCCACACTATAGGGTTAGTCGAGAAAAAAAATCACCCCCACTTTACGTCTATGGGAGACTGATATATTATTTGTTCATGCCAAATTACAGCTTTCTAGTACAAACAGTCTCTGAGCTTAGCCGCGGACGGACAGACAGACAGACAGACGGACAGGACAGACATGGCGAAACTATAAGGGTTCCTAGTTGACTACGGAACCCTAAAAAGGCAAAGCCAAGGGTTAAGCCAGACCACAAAGGCCATGAAAAAGAAAGGAAGGAAGAAAAAGTTGATAAAAAAAATTCAACGCAAGCACAGTGTTTATCACTCTTCTTTCTTGTTTTTTTTTTATCATAAAGAATGCAGGTCTATGTATCCTTTGTTTTAATAAACTAAATTTTGCGTAGAATTCGATTAAAATTTACTGAATTGTCTTATCCGTAAATTGTTGAAATAATTGTGCAATAAAACTGTTGAAAGAAATATATATTGTATAAGGTAAACGCCCGAGTGCTGGTCACTGTCCCAGTAGTTGCCATCTTTAATTTTATGTCATTAGCAGTGGAGGTTACAGTGGTGTCTTTTAATTGGGCATTATTTTGTCAAACACTAGGACATTTACCTTTATTGATGTTGAACATCCATGAGAGGAACAACTAAACTTTTAACATTATCCAAAGCAAAGTTATAAGAGTTCAAAAAAACGACGAAACGTTTCGAGAAAAGGTAGGTAGTGCCCTTGCGCTCCGCTTGGCTCGTCTTGGCGGGGGCACTCCCGTGCCCCCAGATTTACTTACGATTGATGTTACCTACTTTTCATTGACATATTCATTAAATGACTAGCAGATCCGGCAAATGTTGTTGTGTCATATAAATTATCAAAGAAAACAAACTTAACTGGGGCAGGAGGGTGAAAAATATTTGACGATCTATTCTCTCTCATACATACCTTTTAATTAAATGTACAAAAAATAAAACATGAAAATCGGTCGGAGGACTGCGACCACAAACACCGTGACACGAGATTTTTACATGTTAGAAAGAATATGTTATTTCATACTAAATACAAACTGAAACATAGATGCACAGAAAAACCCCAGAAAAAAGAACAATAAAAAATACAAAAAAAAGATACTTCAAACCAAACTTGTTACGAATATGTTAGTCATAATACCATAGTTTCAAATGAAAAAGTTACAGTTAGGCCAAACTTGTTAAGAATATTATAGTTGGTAATTAGTTGGGTTAGTAATATAATTCCATTTATCACCTTTAAGCTACGCAACTCTAAAAATTACAAAAACCACAACTAAAATAAATACTATCGTAAAACATCCACCGGACTGACCTTACTAAAACATCACCGGAATAAATTAGGTTTCGTCTAACCCGACAAAGTGCAATGTAGGTACCTACAAAACGATAAAACTAGAGATAGAACGACAAAACTAGATGCCAAACATTATTAGGGTGCCTATGATTTAGGCCGGTGTGAGTATGTCTACTAATGCAATTCGTAGATAAGACGGAAAAGCATGTTGGGGTATAGGAAAAGGGGCCCGATTTCAGGACTTTTTTCACAAATGATGTATTTCGGTTGCCGCTATAACAAAAAATACTAAAAAATGGAATAGAATAAATATTTAGGGGGGCTCCCATACAACAAACGTGATTTTTTTGCTCGTTTTTGCTCGATATTGATAACGGCAACAGGTAGAAGCTTGAAATATTCACAGAATATTTAGTTATGTATTGACTTTAAAAATAAATCATTAACATACATCGTTAGCGCGGGAGCAAGAACAAATCAGTTAAAGAACATATATAACAGAATGTCTGTTTAGTATACGGATATATTCTGCCTACAAGTTCTAAGCATCTAAGAAGTTTTAGTAATATGTACTATAGTTTTCGCTGGAAAAGGTCAATCAAATTTGTCTTATACTTACTGTTAAAACTTTTACATACATAGAAGTCAATGTGTCTACTTGAATAATAAGCCAGCAATGTGTGTAATTTTTATTAACGTATATTTACTCGGATTTTATTTGGATTTCATAATAGATCACAAATAATTATGTTGTAAACACAGTTATTATTACAAATCTAATATATAAAAATCTCGTGTCACGGTTTTTGTTACCGAACTCCTCCGAAACGGCTCGACCGATTATTATGAAACTTTTTTGTCTATAGGTATTCGGTAGGTCTGAGATAGGTCGTAGGCTATTTTATATCTTCGCAGACGGAGTCGCGGGCAACAGCTAGTAATTAATAAATGACAATGTCAAGCAAGAAAAGTGGCTGAAAAGAAGAGTTTGACGCTGCGATTGCGTAATTAATATTTTTTATGTATGTATTAGTAATCAAGTCAAGTATGGAGGTCTGATATTAGTAATATAGTAGATACATTTTGATCTCTTGGTCATAAATGTTGCTCGATGTCAGTGTCGCTTCTGTTATTGCAAATTTTCATAATTTTTCAGTACTGACAAATCGTTTTTGCCCCCGCGATAACGATGTATGATCATTAAATTAAAATAAAAAAAATATTTAAGGGGGCTCCCATACAACAAACGTGATTTTTATAGATAACTAGCTTTTGCCCGCGACTTCGTCCGCGTAGAATTCCAATTTGTGGTAAAGCTTCTTCATCTCTTTCATTGTATAAAACAAAAATCCGGCAACGGCAAGATCCATCATTATTATCATTTCATCATCATCAGTATCAGTTAGTGAATATTATAAATCCCGTTTATTCTCTATCCCGTGGGAATTTCAACAAATTTGTCCTTATTCTATGCAAATTTTCGCTTATTTTTGTCCCGCGGGAATTTTGCATTTTCCCCGAGAAAAAGTAGCCTATGTCCTTAAAGGTGTAGCTTTGTACCGGTAAAAGAAGTTTTAAAATCAGCCCCGTAGTTGAATTCACTTATTTTTTTCCCGTGGGAATTTTGCTTTTTCACGGAGAAAAGTAGTCTATGTAAATAATGGTTGGTGTAGCTTCCAATTGGTGAAAGAAATTTTCAAATCAGCCCTCAAGTGATACTTATTGACTTCTTTCTATCCCACGGGAATTTCGCATTTTACCGAATAAATAGTAGGTAGCCTAGCCTATACCAATGAAGGATAGTGTAGCTTTCTATTGGTAATTTTTTTTAAACTCAGCCCCGAAGTTAAATTTACTATTTTCTATACCGCGGGAGTTTGCATTTATCCGGAAAATAGCATCCTATGTTAATCAAGGACAGTGTATCTTTTCTATTGGTGAAAGACATTTTAAAATGAGCTCCGAAGTTGATTTTTTTTCTATCCCTTGGGAATTTTGCATTTTTGAATTTTTGGACATAGGCCTCCCTCATTTACGCCCAATCATTACGGTTGGAAGCGACTTGCATCCACCCTGAACCTGCGGCCTTCACCAAAACGTCCGTCCATCTTGTTGGTGGACGTCCCACGCTGCGCTTGTAAAAGCAAAAGCTTGGTGAAATGCAAATACTTATATGTACATATAATTAGTTATTATCAGAGATCAGATCAGGAAGTGGTTGACAAACGTAGACAAAATGGTTTGCAAAATTTGAAGTTTCGTTTCGTTTACAATGTCGGTAATTCGTGTATATATTCGCAAATATTCGCTAAGTAGGTAATCTAAGAGATTTCCAAGGAATTTTCTAAAGAAAATCTAGGTATAAGGTAAGTTTTTCATTCGAATATCCAAGAACAAATAAAATTGAAATTTCGAATTCTAAACCGATTTAAATATTGTTTTTTTTTGAATATGGAATGATTTGTATGTTTTATAAAGCTGCGTTTTCACTGAGGGCCGATTTTTCAATCAACGCATAAATGTCATCAACTGGTTAAATTATAGAATAAGTTGACTAAATAAGTTGACTGACAGCACTGCGTCAGTTGCACTGTATGCATGACGCTACAATTTAGCCGCTTTACACGTTATCCGTCAGATAATATTTATTCGATGATTGAAAAATCAGCCCAGTGTCCTGAACAGTTCTGAGCGAGCGAACGTGTTTATTCAGTGATAATCGGCTGGACGCGGGTCGCTCACTCATTCATCCAGTGAAAACGACGTCTGTGGCGAGCGAGCTGTTGCTCTGTGCATTCGCTCGACATTGTACGTGTTCGGTGGGTCTCCAATCTTTGTTTACGATTTTGTTATAAACAACTGTTCTCTTTCCTCGTTGAATGAAAACGGACATTTTCTATTCAAAGTCAAAGTCAAAGTCAAAATTTTTTATTCAATTTAGGCATCGATTGATGCTCCTATGAACGTCGAAGAATCTACCACCGGTTCGGAAAAAACCCTGTTGAGAAGAAACCGGCAAGAAACTCAACAAGGTATATTTTTTTCAATCAGATCTACATTGTTATTAAATTACATACATCTTAAGTATTTAATAAAATTATTATTTTTTAACACAGTAGATTCGCTACATTGATGCTATTTTGAGCGAACATCGGCAAAACCGCAATCATATTTGCTCTAAACAAATGTTTGTTCAGAACACTAAGTGAAAACGCGGCTTAACCAAGATGTCTAGTCCTTACCATTTCAAATTTCGAACTCTACGTTCCTATGAAGCCGTGTCTTCGGATCGAGTATTCAAACATGTGTCAAAATAAAATGTAATTTAAATCAAAAGCACTAAGGAGTATTGATATCAACTTCGAAGCAAATCACCCCCAAAATAACTTTCTACTCCTTTTTAACCCCGTCAAGTGATGAATTTCAATAAAATACGAAACACGTCTTCCATCAATTCTGTTAAAGAATGTTTATGCAAAATTTGAAGTAGATTGGACCAAGGAATCACATTGTCCCATACAAACTTTGCCCCCCCTTTTTACCCTCTTCGGAGTAGAACTACGAAAAATCCTTTCTTATCGGATGCCTACGTCATACAAAGAACACACCCTCCAAGTTTCAGGTCTCTACGATCAGCGGTTTAGGCTGTGCGTTGATCCGTCAGTCAGGACAAAGGATTTTATATGTATAGAAGATTGTACGGAACCCTTGGGCGCGAGTCCGACTCGCACTTGGCCGGTTTTTAAATCTATTTTTTGCAGAAAGTTTACTTAACGCATTCTAATTAAGGTGTAGGACATTATTATGTTATCCAATGTCAGGCTATATTGTCTAACGTACGGCCGCTCGTAATTGCATTTACTATCTCTTTCTGTCACCATCTTGTAACGTTTGGCAGAAAGAAATAGTGAATGCGATAGCAAGCACCCGTGCGTTAGACAATAAGCCTTCTGGAGTTCATGAACCTATCACGGAGTCCGCAGTCAAAGTAAAAATAGAATGCTAATAACGAAGCCTCGATAGAGGTGCACGTGTGACGCTTGTTTTTTTGGAGTCTGCGGCAATCATAGTCCTTGGACCTTACCTCATGTAGGTTGGATGACAATGTAAGTGCAGTCAACAAAAAGCACAGTCAGCTAAAAAGCTTGCCTTTAAAATGAAATATTTAACAAAAACTTATTTATAGGCGTTTGGCTGACTTTCACTTAGTGTCTCGAAAGCATAGGTACGAGTTCATATATTTTGAGAACTTCGTCCAACGCCTTTAACCTTACTGTAACGCATACCTACTTAACACGGTGCCCCTTTTCTCCCATAAAATTTTAAGTCATAATGTATCATTAGTCATAATCAACGTTAGTCATACAGTGATTTATTTCTGAAACGGTATTTTTACGGGAAAAATTACCGACAATGAATGCGTTAACGTTCACACACTGCGCCGTGATATGGATAACTTTCAAATTCATGACTGCTTAATGAGGTGTGGGCCAATTCGGCGAGTTTAATTATGTAGAAAGTAGCAGGCGAGTGTCAAGCGGCTGAGGACTTTATAAAGTGTATGTATCTATAATGAAGTCATCTCGCCGCTTTACTTCTTAATCCAGGAAATGCGTCATTTTATAGATCAAGTTTTAGCATAATTAAGTAAGAAAATTAGGGACAGTTTATGTACGACACTTTGTGGATACCTAGCAAAATTTAGGTACCTAACTGTAACTTTTTCATTTGAAACTATGGTATTATGACTAACATATAATGTACTTATTGCTAGCTTCCTTTTATTTTTTATGGAATCCTCAATGCGCAAGTCCGACTCGCACTTGGTCTTGCTTTTTATGTTCTACCTATGTATTTACACTAATTGTATTTGAGTATAAAACTAACTTCATTGTATTTAACAACATACAAATGTGTAGAAAAGCCGTGGTGGCCTAGCGGTTTGACTTATGACCTCTCAAGCAGAGGGTCGTGGGTTCAAATCCCGGCCCGCACCTCAGTTTTTCGGAATTTATGTGCGAAATTACATTTGAAATTTACCACGAGCTTTACGGTGAAGGAAAACATCGTGAGGAAACCTGCATACACCTGCGAAGAAATTCAATAGTTTGTGTGAAGTTCCTAATCCGTACTGGGCCAGCGTGGGAATTACGGCCCAATCCCTCTCATTCTGAGAGGAGGCCTGTGGCCTGCAGTGGGACGTATATAGCGATGATGATGAAATGTGTAGAATGTGTACCTATACTCTTTTAAATCTATACATATAATAAATCTGTAACAAGTCGGTGTCTGTACATTGAAGATATTTGAGAAAAACTGTCACTAGGGCTATTTACTAGCGCAATAGAACCCAAAACAATGTTTTTTAGAATTATTGTCTGTTTGTTTGTCTGTTTATCTGTTTGTCTGTTTGTCTGTGCGTTTGTGCGCGCTAATCTCAGAAACGGCTTAACCTAGAAGGATGCGGTTTTCACTGATATGTTGGTATTTTCTTGGATTAACATTTAGTGTTTGTTTCATTTGAATCGGTTCACAAATAAGAAAGATACGTCTATTTTAAGAATTTATAGAACAGTTTTTAGAAGTAGTGACTTGAGAGTACGTACGGTGGTGAATGTGAACGCGGGTGTGCGGGGGGGGGGGGGGGGGGGTCGGTGAGGGGGGGGGTGCGGGGGGTGCGTAATTTTTTTTATATCGAGGAACTAAGGAGAGCCATAATTGGTGAAAAAGCAAATTGGATAAAAAAATAAGCTGCCCAAATTACTAATTCCACGCGGACGGAGTCGCGGGCAAAAGCTAGTATCTCAAATAAAAATGAATTTAAATAGGTACTCAAACCAAATCCTATAGAGAGCACACTTAGGTACCGTTCGTAATCGAAGACACGATTACAATGACTCACGTGCAGTAATACATGCGTTGTACGTAATTTAATTAGAAGCTGTTAACGTAAAACAGAGTAATTTGTCAGGATACGGGCAACATCGCGACAAGGTATTTGACGTCGCTAACTACACAAACACATGTTGTACGAGTTTGTCGGGCGGGTTCCTCTATAGATACTACGGACATAGCGGTGTCGCCTCGTGTAGCTTAATAGCTTGTTTTCTTGGTGTGTCAGTGTTTACCTTAACGCTCAAGTGTTATTTCATCTGTTGACCATTAAACTATCGGACAATGTATATTTGACGATGTTTACAATACAATACAAATTAATACAGTGAGTTACAAACTAAAAACAGTATACAGGGTACATAATATGGGCAATCATCATCATCATTGTCAACCGAGAGACGTCCACTGCTGAACATAGGCCTCTCTCTCCAAATAGGTAGACAGTCTTATCGCTAAAAAACGATCTCTTCTAGACAATAGGGATGACGACTGGGTTATAAATATGTCATTCTATTTAGTCCGTCAGTTGGATTATGGAAAAATATGGGACACGTATTTTTTGGTTTATCAAATTATTAAAAATCGACAAAGGCATAGATCATCAAACTTCCGGAGTGGGGGCTTGTGACGTCACTCTTAGGTAAAAATTGTACCATATAGTGACGTCACTCGAAACTTCTAAGCACTGTATCCTCGTCATTTTTTGTTTGTCAAACAAAAGAAAAACTACGTGTACAATATTTTTTTCTCAAACATGCTTTGAAATGTATGCGTTAATGTCACGAAATGAAGCCATGAAGTTTGTTGTTTATGGCTCCCTACATTACTTCTTGGCCTAGGCCATAAAAGTAAGTATGAAAAACCATTATTGTCCGCTGCTGTAACTTTTTAAATTTGCTTACTAACACTAAACTGACAAAGGAAAAATTACATACAGCCAACTTAAGACATTAAAAAAAATTGAATTAATTTTTTTAATTTATTTATTTCTATAAAACCGCCTAAACTACTGGTGATGGATGGATGGATGTATGGATGTATGGATGGATGTATGGATATATGGATGTATGGATGGATGTATGGATGGATGGATGTATGGATGGATGTATGGATGGATGGATGTATGGATGGATGTATGGATGGATGGATGTATGGATGGATGTATGGATGTATGGATGGATGTATGGATGGATGGATGGATGGATGGATGTATGGATGGATGTATGGATGGATGTATGGATGGATGGATGTATGGATGGATGGATGTATGGATGTATGGATGTATGGATGGATGGATGTATGGATGGATGGATGTATGGATGGATGTATGGATGGTTGTATGGATGTATGGATGGATGTATGGAAATATGGATGTATGGATGGATGTATGGATGTATGGATGTACGGATGGATGTATGGATGTATGGATGGATGGATGTATGGATGGATGTATGGATGTATGGATGGATGTATGGATGGATGGATGTATGGATGGATGTATAGATGTATGGATGGATGTATGGATGGATGGATGTATGGATGGATGTATGGATGGATGGATGGATGGATGGATGGATGTATGGATGGATGGATGTATGGATGGATGGATGGATGCATGGATGTATGGATGGATGTATGGATGGATGGATGGATGTATGGATGGATGTATGGATGTATGGATGGATGTATGGATGGATGTATGGATGGATGTATGGATGGATGTATGGATGGATGGATGGATGGACGGATGGATGGATGGTTGGATGGATGGATGATGATGATGATGACGACATTAAAAAAAAATCTATCTTCTTTTATTTCTATAAAACCGCCTAAACTACTGGTGATGGATGGATGGATGTATGGATGTATGGATGGATGTATGGATATATGGATGTATGGATGGATGTATGGATGTATGGATGTACGGATGGATGTATGGATGTATGGATGGATGTATGGATGGATGGATGTATAGATGTATGAATGGATGTATGGATGGATGGATGGATGTATGGATGGATGTATGGATGTATGGATGGATGTATGGATGGATGTATGGATGGATGTATGGATGGATGGATGTATGGATGGATGTATGGATGGATGTATGGATGGATGTATGAATGGATGGATGGATGGATGGATGGATGGATGGATGGATGGATGGATGGATGGATGGATGGATGATGATGATGATGATGATGATGATGATGATGATGATGATGATGATGATGATGATGATGATGATGATGCATGTTTGAGAAAAGCTCTATACAATCCTCGGCCGGAAGAGGGATTGCTGGACTCGTTTTATCCTCTCTTTTATGGCCTCTGCAGTAATGTACTATTTCTCAAACATGCTTTGAAATGTATGCGTTAATGTCACGAAATGAAGCCATGAAGTTTGTTGTTTATGGCTCCCTACATTACTTCTTGGCCTAGGCCATAAAAGTAAGTATGAAAAACCATTATTGTCCGCTGTTGTAACTTTTTAAATTTGCTTACTAACATTAAACTGACAAAGGAAAAATTACATACATGGCTGTACATACTTACGACATTAAAAAAAATCTATCTTCTTTTATTTCTATAAAACCGCCTTAACTACTGGTGATGGATGGATGGATGTATGGATGGATGTATGGATATATGGATGTATGGATGAATGTATGGATTTAAGGATGTACGGATGGATGTATGGATGGATGTATGGATGGATGGATGTATGGATGGATGTATGGATGGATGGATGTATGGATGGATGGATGTATGGATGGATGGATGTATGGATGGATGTATGGATGGATGTATGGATGGATGGATGTATGGATAGATGGATGGATGGATGGATGGATGTATGGATGGATGTATGGATGGATGTATGGATGGATGTATGGATTTAAGGATGTACGGATGGATGTATGGATGGATGGATGTATGAATGGATGTATAGATGTATGGATGGATGTATGGATGTATGGATGGATGTATGGATGGATAGATGTATGGATGGATGTATGGATGGATGGATGTATGGATGGATGGATGTATGGATGGATGTATGGATGAATGTATGGATGGATGGATGTATGGATAGATGGATGGATGGATGGATGTATGGATGGATGTATGGATGGATGTATGGATGGATGGATGGATGGATGTATGGATGGATGGATGTATGGATGGATGTATGGATGGATGTATGGATGGGTGTATGGATGGATGTATGGGTGGATGTATGGATGGATGGATGGATGGATGGACGGATGGATGGATGGATGGATGATGATGATGATGATGATGATGATGATGATGATGATGATGATGATGATGATGATGATGATGATGATGATGATGATGATGATGATGATGATGATGATGATGATGATGCATGTTTGAGAAAAGCTCTATACAATCCTCGGCCGGAAGAGGGATTGCTGGACTCGTTTTATCCGGCCTCGTCTACGACTCGGCCGTATACCCCAAATCTCGTCCATCAATCCCTTACTTCACGGCCTCTGCAGTAATGTACTATTAATAATCTAACTGACGGACTAAACAGTTTTTTTTAGTCGTCTAGCCTATAATCGGATACAGAAACTAATAACGTAATAAGTAATAACAAAGCTTTATGGCTTGAAATGTGTTAATTCGTTATCTTTCATGATAAAATTTCCCTCAGAAAGAGCTAAGAGTTTAAAACGTTGTACTTTATGTAAATTGCCAGAAATAGTGAAATGTTCAAGCGAAGGGTAGAATATAAATATGGCACTTAACTTCTTTCTGAGGCACGACTTTTTTTACGAGGTTTTAAGAATACGTACATAATACGATGTTTCGAATCGAGCAAAACTTAAGCTATAATTTTCAGTGTCATTTTAATTTATGAGAGAATTTCTAGATAACACTATACGAGTGCTCGAGCGTGTGCCATCTTGTCCGCGTGGTGAATTTTATAGGACAATGTAGGGAAAATATAGCTTCAACACCTACTCATGTCAGTTTCTTATAAAAAATAATGAAGTTTTAAAAAGCGTGTAATAGAAGGTTAATTTTTTCTATATTAATTTAATTTTCTCAAACATGCTTTGAAATGTATGCGTTAATGTCACGAAATGAAGCCATGAAGTTTGTTGTTTATGGCTCCCTACATTACTTCTTGGCCTAGGCCATAAAAGTAAGTATGAAAAACCATTATTGTCCGCTGCTGTAACTTTTTAAATTTGCTTACTAACACTAAACTGACAAAGGAAAAATTACATACAGCCAACTTACGACATTAAAAAATCTATCTTCTTTTATTTCTATAAAACCGCCTAAACTACTGGTGATGGATGGATGGATGTATGGATGTATGGATGGATGTATAGATATATGGATGTATGGATGGATGTATGGATGTATGGATGTACGGATGGATGTATGGATGTATGGATGGATGTATGGATGGAGGGATGGATGGATGTATGGATGGATGTATGGATGTATGGATGGATGTATGGATGTATGGATTTATGGATGTATGGATGGATGGATGTATGGATGGATGGATGTATGGATGGATGTAGGGATGGATGTATGGGTGGATGTATGGGTGGATGTATGGATGGATGGATGTATGGATGGATGTATGGATGGATGTATGGATGGATGGACGGATGGATGGATGGATGGATGGATGGATGGATGGATGGATGGATGGATGGATGTATGGATGGATGGATGTATGGATGGATGTAGGGATGGATGTATGGGTGGATGTATGGGTGGATGTATGGATGGATGTATGGATGGATGTATGGTTGGATGTATGGATGGATGTATGGATGGATGTATGGATGGATGGATGTACGGATGGATGGATGGATGGATGTATGGATGGATGTATGGATGGAAGTATGGATGGATGTATGGGTGGATGTATGGATGGATGTATGGATGGATGTATGGATGGATGTACGGATGAATGTATGGATGGATGGATGGATGGATGGACGGATGGATGGATGATGATGATGATGCATGTTTGAGAAAAGCTCTATACAATCCTCGGCCGGAAGAGGGATTGCTGGACTCGTTTTATCCGGCCTCGTCTACGACTCGGCCGTATACCCCAAATCTCGTCCATCAACCCCTTACTTCACGGCCTCTGCAGTAATGTACTATTAATTGATTTGAATAAAGACTGTAATCGTCGCACCGAAGAGTAAAAGTATCATGAAAAATATTTAAAAAAGATGTTTAATAGGCAAATAAATGTATAAGTTCGACGACTGTACAAAGTATGAAAGTATTAGTCCAAAAGTTATTTTGATCGTACTTCAAGATAAAGTTTCTACATAAAGGCTTTTGTTATACTTAATGGCGTACATTAGGTAGTTATGAGCGATTGTGGTGCTCAAAATGATCTATAATATACATCGTCTTATATTATAATTATAAATCATTCATTCATTATTATTGGAAGTGGTCGTGTGCAGGGGCACGGTTCTAAATATCGAAATTTAATATCGTCGGTGCGAATGACAAAATCGCTATGTAATTTTGACTTACTTTACAGGAGACCAAAAAAACTGTTTATATAATAGTATATACAACTTTTGTCACATCTGACTTTTTTAAATAATACAGTAGTAAGATTTACATGATTTTCACGAAAAAATAAACAATTTTTCCTCGTAGATTTTTATGAAATTAACAAAAAACCAGAATTTAGCTACATAGCGACTTTGATTTGGCTTACTTTAAATCGCCATGTGCCAAATGTACACATAGCGTAGTTTTTACAACGTGAAAGGCGACACATAGCGGGTTATAAAATGTTTAAATTTGGTAATGTGAGTCGACTTTTACTATTATAAATATTGAAAATATGAATAACATGAATCTTTATTGTTATCTGCTCACAAGTTAGTTTATTAGTTAAACCTAATCAATAATAAATCAAGCAAGTGTAATAAAAAAGAAAACTGTACTATATTTTCGATTACACTAATTGATTTGCATAAACTTTATGAAAACATGCCGTTTAAGTTATACTAGTATTGTACTGATTTTTCATTACTCTTGCCTCTTATAATTTTAATGCCTAGTCAAAGATTAGTTGAAATCACTTAATAATTTGTACGTTTACACTATCGTAGAAATTATGATAATCTTGGTGCATATAGACCTTTAACGATTGCAGAGGATTTCGCTAAATCAATTTTTGGACCGCTATTATATAATGGTAGTGCTTCATTATGTTCACGCTGTTCAGGTTGCCTTTGCAGTAAAAGAGTGAATATGTCAGTATGTTTGTATTTGACATCGCCATCTTTGTACCACAGGCTTCTTATGTCGGTCACTGTAGGGTCACTGGACCGTTTACCAGGCCTAATACTTATAAAATTGCACGGCACTTCTTCGTAATTTTTAAAGAATGAATTATCTAAATAATTCACAACATACGGTTTCGTCGGCCTTGCCTTGCCTGTCTCATGCGAGTTAAATAGTCAGTAAGTGCACATATTGGCGGCCTGAATTGGTTTTCTAATGTTGAATGAACACTGTCGACTTTCATCACGGTGTGACCTTTCTCCAATATCAGTTGTTCAATTTCGATACCTAAAGAAGTTGACGCATTAGTCAAAGCACTACTCAAAACCTTGTTTCTGTTCTGGTAAGAGCAGCCGTCAGATGTAAGGTACACTTTTTTATAAGTACAGCAGTGCTCTTTTAAAAACTGTATAATACAGCTTGTTATGATGGTACTGGCTGTCACACCGCATTCTCCCTCATGCCATACATATAAATAAACGTTATTATAATTTTTGACATAAAAAGTGTAGTTATGTACTGCCGGCTTATGCTTATAACATTGCTCAGAGACAAGGAACTTTGGTCTTTTCTGGGTTTGAAAATAGAAATCATTCTTTCCTCCAACTTTTCTATTAATAATTTACACGTGTCACAGAATTTAAAATATTCTCCTTGCACCAAAGTGTGTACACTTTGTGCATTATGGGTCTTACTGTGAAAGGTGTCCTCAATATAATTATGTCCTTACTATCTCCTCTACAATAATGACTAGGTACAACAGGTACTTGTTCAAGCCATAGCTCCACAGATCTTGATTTTAGAATTCTAGGTGTTGATATTGACACTGTACATCTATCAATTTTCCGTATCTTAGAATTACTGGGGGAAGAATCAGTAGTGTTCGTAGTTCTGATCCATTCTTGAAACAAGTCTTTCTTTAAACCGACTTTGACTTTGCAAGAAGCATTCGAAACGAAACCGTACATTTTTTAGGCAAGTAATTTCCTCTTTCGCACCAGGCCGACGTTTTAACGTGCTTCAAATTTGCACTAAGCCATTTATATACGATTTTTTAGCGTCCCACGATGGTAGATTCCAAAAATATTGAAAAATGTCACTTTGGATTTCATCACTTATAGCCCTGCAAATAAAACTCCTATAAGACTTTTGCTCCGCTCCATGAGTACAAGGTTTTTCTGTCATAGCACGATTTTTCTTAACAACATATTTACTAAATATTTTTAATGTAGATGGATCCCGCTGTCTTTTGTTACCCTTATAAGTCTTTCCAATAAGTCGCAAATGTTGATTTTCCCTTATTTTTGATGGAAATGCAGAAGGGTCTACAATAGCATGTTTTGCTGGGCCAGTGGCAATTTTTTCAAATGGTAAATTAATAGTTATACCACTTTCATGATTCAACAAAAAGGTTATATATTGTCCTCAGCAGTTCTGTCATCTGACAAATTTTCGACAGAACAACTAGCCTGTTCGATACGGCCCGTGGGGTTCAATAATAGTTCCAGATAATTGATATTTCCGACACATGATCTACGTTTATATCCCTATTGTCATTATCCAGAAACATTGAAGTGAGTGTAGGATTATTTAGAGAATTTTGCTCAAACCAGGCAGCGGGTAGGTATAGTCAGATTATCGTCATTAGAATTGCCAATTAAATCCCTTGAAACATTTCTCGGTGATGTTTCATGCACTTGAACGGAGCGGACAGGATTTGACAAAATATCCATACTGTAGTAATCAGAAAATAGTATAGTTTGGTCATAAACGTATTCATTATTAAATGATACGTGCAATTTTACTAAGCAAAAACAAGTAATCTAATAAAACCTGGTAGCACTTACTTGATAAAATGTGAAATTAAAGCACTTATTAACATTAATTTCTTAAAATTAGTCTCACTGTCGGGTAATTCAATCAAGAAATAATCGCCATGTGCAACACACTATTGTAATAAACTATTGATTTTGATGGAGAACCTCACGCATAATATCGCTATGTGCTAAAAACCACAAAGCGATTTATTTCCATCCAAACTTTGTTCCACGTACACATAGCGGAATTTGTTATTTTCAAAACCAATAAAGATATCAAAAAACGGTTTTGTGGGTTAACGTAGGACATTAAAAGAAATGAAAATATCAAATAATCGTAAAATCGAAAAAAAACACATAGCGATTTTTGTATTCGCACCGACGATATGTCGATTGGGTAAAATGTCAAAAGTATTTTTTTTTGAAAGCGTAAGGAGGATTTATTAAACTGGATCGTATAGAACCTATTAAGGTTAGCTTAGTTCTATAACAATCTTGAAAAAGTTAACGGTTTCAGTAAAAAACTTTTCGATATTTTATTCTTTGATATTCAGATACAATACGTTTACTTTTAATTTACCACTGACAGATTGCTTGCCTTCATTTCATTTCCAACTTTAACACTATACAAATAAAGTAGCTATTACAAAATCTGTAAACGTGGGTAACAGTATTCTAAAATTGGCTTTATTTGTAGGTCGTTAAAGTTGAATATGAAATGAAGGCAAACCATCTGTCAGTGGTAAACTTTATGTAATTTTACTGTACGTCCTCGTGTGTCATCATCATCATTAAGATCATCTTGAGCACCACAAACGCTCATCCACTTCTGCTGCTGTACTGTATCTTATAAAAGCATAACAATTTTTTCATTATCGGTTAGGGACCGGAAACCCATTTCGTGATATATTTCATGCATGTCAGTGGGTCATTTTGTCTCGATACTTTTTTAAAATTGCGCATTTAACCGAATAAAAATCCTCGTTTCAGGCCCGAGCGAATACTTTTACGATTTATTACGCTGACTGCCCTCGTGGAGTAAATTTTACATTACTTTTGTGGACTTAATGGTTCCTAATAAACCTGTAAAAGTTGGTCTTTATTCCAACCAGCGACCGAGCGACCGAGCAAGCAATTTTATCTACTTTAAGGAAAGTTTGTGTCTTTATCGCGGTTTCTATTCTTTCGTTAGCACTTATAGCTAAAATAGACTAGTACTAGCTTTTGCCCGCGGCTTCATCCTCGCCAAATTCCAATTTGTGGAAAGCTTCTCCTTCTCTTTCATTGAATCCATCCAAACATTAATTATAATCATCATCATCACGGGTATCAGTTAGTGAATAATATAAATCCGGGTTTTTCCTTCCCCAGCTGCCCAGTGGGAAAACCCAAAAAACCTGAAATTAGTTTTTTACTGTTATCATTGAGAGGCCGATGGGACAAAAAGGTTCTCGAGTGGCGTCCACGGACCGGGAGGCGCAGTGTAGGTAGGCCTCCAACAAGATGGAGCGACGACCTGGTTATGGTTCCGGGATTGCGTTGGATGCCGATGGGATCTGTTTGGCGAGCCTTGGGGGAGGCCTATGTTCAGCAGTGGACGTCTTTCGGCTGAAATGATGATGAATGATGATGATGATCATTACGAGAGATCTGCCCGTGTCTACTGCAGACCAAATTCGATGAGCCTAGTAATCGTAGTTACGAAGATAGTGTCAATATGAATCGAACATATAAATCCCGTCTATTCCTTGCCTACCTACATCATAAAGGCTACCTTGCTACCAAATACTTTATACTCACGAAGGTACATACTTTATACTAAAACTTCCATTAGTTCTTATATACCTTTTTGAATTAAGTATATAACGACAGTGATTGAAAATCCGTTTAAAATTTTAAAATTTCCGAACGACATGAAATCTTACGAGCATATTGAGCGAGTATGGGGACTGAGCTAGTTGTGACGCTTATCGATGTGGAGCAGACAGCACATTGTGGTGCAAGCGACAGCTACAAACCTACACATCAGTTAACGCTTTACATAGACTATGCAGCCTAGTTATTTACCGACTGATTGTGGGTGAGCAAGGAAACAATGTAATTGTAATCCAAGACTGATTTTATTGTTACAATTTCTATCTTATATACTAGATGCCTAGTTACTAATGTTATAGCGGACGTGAAGATAGTTGTACCTTTTAATCATCACGTCGCTATCAACTCAATCTCTTAAGATTGTGCCATAAATCTATTGAGTTTATGGCACGTCCCTAGGCATACCTCTCGAGCCATGTGGCCTCTCGCCACATAGGTCCCCCCTTTTAAAAAACAATAATACATAACAACAAAAAAAACAACAACAATAAAAAAAATATAAAATAGTTTGTGTCTAGTTCTTGAAACGAACCATGCGCCCAGACTTCGTGACATACGTGCGATGACCCATTTTATTACTATCATCACTGCTATCAGGGTCATCGAGCAGAAACGCTGGTTTAACACGATCTATTGACACAACTATCTCTTTATCTCCTCGTCGGATCTTGAAAACTTTGCTTGTTCTGTCTACTACTGGAAATGGCCCTTCATAGGGTGGAGTTAATGAAGGCCGTAAGATGTCACATCTAACAAACACGTGTGAACACCGCTCCAAATGTGGGTGGACGAATATCGACTTCCTTTCTCGTTGCCGCTTCGGTGTCGCCGTAACCCGTGCTACACATTCCTTGAGGTTGGCCATGTACTCCCCATACGTCTCTGCTTTTGATTGCGGCTCGAAAAATTGTCCTGGGAGCTTAATTGGCGCTCCATATACGACCTCAGCCGCACTGAACCCCGTGTCGTCTCGCATGCAACTTCTTAAACCAAGCAGTACCGAAGGCAGCTCGCTGACCCAGTCTGCCCCGGCGTTCCTTGCCATCAGGGATGCCTTGAGCGATCTATGCAGCCTCTCGACCTTGGAATTGGCCTGCGGATGATATGCCGTGGTCCTTATCCTCTGTATGCCCAGGTATTTCGACAAACACTCAAAAGTTCTGGACTCAAACTGCCGCCCTTGATCGGTCGTTATACGAAGTGGACATCCAAATCTTGTAATCCATCCCTCGTATAATACTCGAGCTACTTTTTCAGCAGTGATATCTTCTACCGGAAAAACCTCAGGCCACGAAGTGCAGCGATCTATCATCGTGACCAAATATCTTTTCCCTTGAGATACCGGCAATGGCCCCACTATGTCAATATGAATGTGCTCGAAACGTTGGGACGGCAAAAAGTGGCCTAACGGTGAATTTGTGTGCTTCCAAATTTTTGATTTCTGACACGATATACAGGACTCGCTCCATTTAGCTATGTCTTTGTTCATGTTATGCCAAACAAATCTTTGTGCCACCAACTTCCTCGTGGCACGTTTGCCAGGGTGACTCATCCCATGAAGTGCATCAAAAACCACCCTTCTGAATTTTTGTGGCAAATATGGTCGCGCAATCTCAGTAGAAGTGTCACAAACAATAGGCACCCTCGAGCCTGGAACCTTGACTTCCTCAAATTTCAATGTTTTGCTGTATCTCAATTTTTCTAACTCAGAATCATTAATCTGGCTTCTAGCTAACTCGTTGTAATCAATAGGCGACGGTGTAGTTATCTCCTCAATGGCACGTGACAATGCGTCCGCTACGATATTGTCACGTCCGCTAATATGTTGAATATCTGTGCTATATTGTGAAATGTAATCTAATTGTCGAACTCGCCGTGGCGTATCCGTAACTGAAGGCTTCTTGGTAAAGGCAAATGTTAACGGCTTGTGATCCGTATAGATAGTAAACTGTTTTCCTTCAATAAGTCGTTGAAAATGTCTTATAGCCATGTAGATGCCAAGCAACTCCCTATCGAATGTTGAATATTTTCTTTGCGCCTCGCTAAATCCTTTTGAAAAATATCCTAAAGGTTGCCATCTGCCACCAATTTTCTGATTCAATGCTGCACCAGCACATGTCGCACTTGCATCCGTCATGAGGGCGAGCGCAGCATTCCTAGAGGGATGACAAACAGTCACTGCATTTTTCATGCTCTGCTTACAGCTCAGGAAAGCCTCTTCAGCCTCCGCTGTCCATTCTATGGGGGAGTTGTCGTTTTTCTTAGAATCACGAAAATATTGATTTAACACAGCTTGAAACCGCGCCGCCTGGGGAAGATTACTTCGGTAAAAATTAACCATTCCTAAAAATCTTCTTAATTCCTTCACAGTTTTAGGTTTGGGAAAACTTGTTATAGCTTCAAATTTTTCATCGGTTGGGCGTATCCCTTGGCTCGTTATATGATAACCAAGGAAATCGACTTCACTTTTCAAAAATTCACTTTTCTCCAAATTAATTGTTATCCCATTCTCATTTAAACGTGAGAAAACAGTTTCCAGATGCGCATAATGGTCACTCTCACTCTCTGAAGCTATTAAACAGTCATCAACATACACAAATACGAAATCTAAATCTCTAAAGATGGAATCCATGAATCTCTGGAACGTTTGCCCCGCATTCCGTAATCCAAAAGGCATTTTTGGGAACTCAAAAAGACCAAAAGGAGTAATTATTGCCGTTTTTTCCACATCTGCCACAGGAATGCAATGGTACGCCTTCCGAATATCGATCTTACTAAATACTTTCTTGTTCTCCATAATATAGGTGAAATCATGAATCCTTGGAAGTGGATATTTATCTGGCACGGTTATCTTATTTAACATACGATAGTCTCCGCAAGGCCTCCATTCTCCGTTCTTTTTCTTGACCATATGAAGTGGACTTGCCCAAGGACTATCCGAAGGACGACAAATCCCTGAGTCCATCATAGTTTGAAACTCCTTCTTTGCGATGTGATATTTGTCGGGAGGCAACGGCCTAGCCCGGGATGAAATTGGCGGACCCGTAGTTACAATGTGATGCTCGACGCCGTGTTTTGGGGCATCCCTCAGTGACGACGGCCGAGTTATATCCATGTACCTTTCTAACATGTGCCTTACTCGAGGCTGCAGTTCTCCACTAATTGTCCGTACAGCATGCTCCTTTGCTCTGACA
Source organism: Archips xylosteana (assembly GCA_947563465.1). Lineage (NCBI taxonomy): Eukaryota > Metazoa > Arthropoda > Insecta > Lepidoptera > Tortricidae > Archips > Archips xylosteana. The sequence continues at coordinate 15,526,369 of OX387344.1, forward strand.
ATCGTTGCAGGCGTTGCAAGCTCTGTAACTTTGTCTATTAACCTCCGACCATGAACGTCAACCAATATCTTATGAAATTCCAAAAAATCAGCTCCCAATATTGCTTGATTAACGTCAGCAACCACAAATGTCCAAGAATAAGGTCGCCGGAGTCCAATATTCAAGATTAAATCTTTTTCGCCATACGTGTTAATCTTCGTGCCGTTTGCGGCATATAATTTGTAGCTGTCATTTATAGACGCTTTAACCATTTCCTTGCTAATTACTGATATCGTTGCCCCAGTATCAATCAGAAACCTTATACCACTTTCTCGGTCGGTAATTGTAAGGCGGGAACTAGGATGAATGGCACAAAGGTCTACCGGTCTTCTCCAAGCACATGGTTGTTGGCACTGCCTTGCTTTTTTCCGAAAATGCCGATGGTAAATACAGAATCTGTCGCCACGGTTCCGTGACCTTGATCTTGAGGAATACCGCCGATGGAATGTATCACGGTCAACGCTGCGTCGACTATTACTATTTTGCGCACGCTGCAATTTATTCATGTGTAATTGCATTTGCGCCATTTGCGCCGTAACACTAGCTAAGCAACTAGCGACGTTCTCGACCTTACTCACTTGATTGTTTATTACGAATAACTGTGCACTCTTTGCATTTTCATAAATCTTGTCCGCTAACTCGGAAGTTTTCTCATCTGAAAGCTGATCAGTAACCGCTAAAACTGTCGTGACGGACAAAGGAAGAAGCCGGAGCCACATGAGTCTAATGGTTTCACTGCTGATTTTTCCATTCGCTAAACTACACATTTTCCGCCACAGCTGGGAAGGCTTCTGATCTCCCAGCTTTATATCCAATAATTTTTGAAATCTGATTTGTTCTGACTCCTCGTAACAATTTATTAACCGATTCTTGATTGCTTCATACTTGTTATTCATCGGGGGAGTGATTATTAAGTCGGAAATCTGTTGAATTTCTTCCTTGGTGAGCTTCGCTAAAACTGCGTTGTAATTACATTCATCTTCTTGTTTCTGAGGTCCCACAATTGCTTCAAACTGCGTAAACCATAATCGAGGCAGGTCCCTCCAAAAGTCCGGAATGCGGAATATAAGTGAGTTTTCTGCAACTTCCAATGTGCCGTTCGCTGCCTTCTGTGGTGTAGGTGACATGATAATGGCGGTGACAGTAGCGAAATCAAATATAGCGAGATAACCTTGCCGGTTCCTCTCAACCAGTATTGAAATTCGCAGTCACTTACTTGAATGTTCTCTTCGCTGCGTTTCTTCCAGTCGGCTCCATGAATTTCGGATCGCGTGTTCTCATTCTCAGTCGGGGTCACCACTTTACCGACTGATTGTGGGTGAGCAAGGAAACAATGTAATTGTAATCCAAGACTGATTTTATTGTTACAATTTCTATCTTATATACTAGATGCCTAGTTACTAATGTTATAGCGGACGTGAAGATAGTTGTACCTTTTAATCATCACGTCGCTATCAACTCAATCTCTTAAGATTGTGCCATAAATCTATTGAGTTTATGGCACGTCCCTAGGCATACCTCTCGAGCCATGTGGCCTCTCGCCACATTAAGTATATACAATTTGTGACTCATAATATGTACATTCAAAAATATCTGAACACGCATTAAGTATCGAAATTTTCAATAACATTGTGGTCGATTTTTTTGCATACTCACATGCTCCGAGGTTTATGAGGGTGACAGTAAGGAGGCTATTAACTAGTAGGGCATAACAAAGTGTTTTATCGTAAGTATGTATTTTATTTATTTTATTCAAAACAGTCATATCATCAACATCATCATCATTTCAGCCGAAAGACGTCCACTGCTGAACATAAATTATGCCTCCCCAAGGCTCGCCAAACAGATCGGTCCCGTGCCATCCGCATCCAACGCGATCCCGCAACCTTAACCAGGTAGTCGCTCCATCTTGTTGGAGGCCTACCTACACTGCGTCTTCCGGTCCGTGGACGCCACTCGAGAACTTTTTTGCCCCATCGGCCATCAGTTCTACCAGCGATGTGCTCTGTCCACTGCCACTTGAGTCTGGCGATTATTCGAGCTATGTAGGTGATTTTAGTTCTTGCGCGGATTTCATCATTTCTAAATGCGATCCCGCAGAGTAACTCCGAGCATAGCCCTCTCCATCGCTCTCTGAGTGACTTTGAGCTTTCTTATGAGGCCCATCGTTAACGGCCACGTATCAGTGCCATAAGTCATCATTGGCAACGCACACTGGTCAAACTATCGACCTACCGTTGACTAGTTATCTCAATTCGACCGACGTTCGGATTCGACGTGAATACCTTCTACACTACATCATGTAAGGGCAAAGTGGCAAGCACGCCTAAAAGGTACCAAGGAAGCAAGCATGCCCAAAGAAGGAACATTTAATTATAAGGCATCTTAATCTTTGAATGGAAAATAATTTAATCAATCGAGTCATTTCTAACGTCCTGATTTTAATCAACGTAACATATAAAAATATAATATATATCTTAAAGTAATACCGGTTACGTTATATACATATATAGCAGCGTTATATTAAGGAAAAAAATTACCTATGCATTAGCACATAAAACGAATGGGTGACGCAATCGATACAAAAATCAAACGTATTTTCCAACATACAAAGAAACACATTTCTCTTCTATCCTGTACCATTCATTAATGATGTTTTCGGCTCTCTATACACGCGCCTATTGTTGTTTTACTTTTGTGCTTTATATGGAATTGACTGTTGAGTACTCGCATGTTTTTCATGGGGCTTTGTACCGTGAAATATATTTTCATACCCTTCAGTGCTCATGCTCGAACCATCAACCAGACTTGAAGCCGGAATGAAAATTCTAATGTAGCATTGAATGATTCTTATGTTATGGAAGTATGTATAATTTGCTATAAATATTTTGGCATTAACTTAATATTTCAGAAGTGAACAATATTACGTTCCCAAACTTTGTTTTGGGCTTTAACAATACTGGAATAACATGATATGGGGTTATTGCAAAAGTTGAATGTTCGCAACGAGCGAGCGAACGACTGCATACTTGTGCACACAATTCAGTATCTTTCCACCACAACATGTACCGGCTTTGTATCTGTTAAGAAACTAAATAGAGAAATAACTTATAGTTTATCGGTAGGTAAAAAATATAACGTAGATGTCCACTATAACAAAATATATATCCAACAAGATAAGTTTAGTTAAGTAATTCATTTAAATATATAATAAGTACGTTTTTTTTTTCCGACTGCTTTTTTGTTGACTGTACTTACGTTGTCATTAAAAACACAAATTCTTGACAAATTTGAATTCAATCCAGTAGCAAAAAGTGGGTTCAAATTGACTTTATAAGATTTGAAGACAAATTCTGTACTGACTTACATTCAAACATTAAGACTTAAATAAGAGCTCCTAAAATTCCCAAGAGATTGCTTTGATACCATGAATACCTATGTAAAGTAGATAGGTATAAGTTTGTTAAAGAGCAGAGCACCCTTTCACTCTGATAAACTAGAACCCCCTCTTTGACTAGAACCCCTTTGCCTTATACTCATATTGGACAACCAATTAAGAATGTGGGCCATATGGAATGCTACACCTAACCTGAACTCTATACGTTACATAGCGTACTGCTTTGTAAGCTAATACATGAATTTTTCAAAAGGTTAAAAATGTAAGTTTCATGTTAAGTCCTTTAGAGTTTTAAAGGAAGCAAATGATTATAAATTGTAAGAAGCTAAATTCTTTCAAAGTTAAGCTTCAGAGAAGGCACGGTCTGTCGAGTTAAATCGCCGAAGTTGCTAAAACGAACTGTGCCATCCACCATTCAGAGCCGTTCCGAACACAGCGGCAAGTTTGAATGAAAGCATTCAAAACTTGTGCGGTTGCCACCGCTTCCCGTCCGCACACTGTCCGTCTTGTAAAGATTTGGGGACAGAAACTTGCGCAATATAACTTGAAGAATAACCTGCAATAAAAAACAAGCACCAATATATTGTGAGTGACCTAATTGTTATGTTGGGGGCAACGTCTATTGCGGTCCACGAAAATGCCTTTACACTATCTCACTACGAGTTGATTTATTTTTATGACTATCGTATCGTTTATAATTATGTTACTATATTATGAAGCGTTAACACTAAGTTGTGTTTGCCTTGGATGTTAGTAAATATTAACGTAATAACTTTGAAGACATTATGATTAAAAATATATCTTTTTGTATAATCCTCCCGGATTCTCCTCAACAGAGGATTTTCCGAACCGGTGGCAAATTATAAGACTTTCATGGGTTCTTGTTATAGCCAAAATTGAATAAAGATAATTTGACTTCAGTGTTAGGTGCAAATCAAGAAATAAATTGTTATTAAATTACCGACTTTTTACTCTTTTCACTTGCTGAACCATATTCAATACATTTATCCACATCGAAAGTATAACAAAGGATATTCATTGAAGCCAAATCAGCTTTGGCTCTACCGTATCTGTGCCCCAAAGCCAGTGAAGCTTGCTCGCTAAAACCTTTTCAGTCTTTATTGAACCGAATGTATCTACTCGGACCTACAAACCTCTGTGCATTAGGTAAGAGTACCTAATTTTTCAGGCAGGCAGCCTCACATTTTCCAGTAACGGTTAAGTCTGCGAATATTTCAATATATTTTAGCATTTAACGTTGATTTTACGTGCATAAAGCATGAAGAGGTGTACATGCGATGTAAAAACCACAAGATAAAGTAAACATATTTCTGGAACAAGCAAAACAAACCATGCGACTAACCTCCACTTAAATTAATCGTGGTGATTAAAATGCAGTTGAGTCATGCAGGGTTTGGTGGAAGGCGTGGCAGGCGGGAAGGGAGCTGTGTGTGACAACAGCCTGAATTACTGTACATCGTTAAGTGTTGGAGCAAAAATTTGCACCAGAAATTTATAGCTGGCTTAAGATACTTCATAACAAACCCTTTTGTCCTCGAGGTTTCGAGGATCAAATTTCCTTTTCGTGAATGCAAGCCGATTCTTCAACGTCGCCCGTTTGGAACCTAGTAAATCTTCAAACTAATCTGATTTCGTTTCACCTGTTTTGCCAAGGATGCTTAATAAAAAAAATGAAGTATTTTAACCCCAACGTTTTATTGGCGTTTGTAGACCAAAAACAATCTTACTCTATTTATAGTGTAGAAGATATAGATCGTCCATCGGTCTTCTTAAATGGCACATGTAAAAGCCCCGTGTCTGCGGCATTTATGAAGTAGCCTTTTAATGGCCTGCCGTTAGATGTTTTGCTGTAATTAGGATGGAGGGCTAACCGGCAAATATTTTCTAGTTACTCCAGCACGTGACTAGTTTCGTACTTACATGGAAATGAAGAGCATTATTATATCTTTATGTTTTTTGCTGGTTGTTATAAAAATACAATTAAAGGTTCTTATTACACTCATCACACTTACGTATCTGTTTGTACATTTTTAACTCTTAAATAAAGCCCAATTTGCGCATAAATAGAAACAACAACTTGAAAAAAGGCTGCACATTTAAAGATCGTATCATGAAGGAACGTTTACAACTACATACTATAATGTAGTATCATGTGTATAGACGAATAAAATTATGAGGACAAAAATGTATACAAATTATTGAACATATTATTATGTGACTACATTTAAAGGAGGTTTTTTTACTTAGCAGTAGGCTACTTAATGATTGACTAGTATATCATCACACCATTTCATGAAAATATTTACGAGAATAGGTACATGTGTAATGCCACCTGCAATTGTTTGCAACTACTGGATGGTTTGCACCTCGATGAATTCGGGCAGACCGCTGACCAAAGCAAGATAATTAATATTCATTACCACGTGCCACTAGGAGTGCTGTCTACTGCCGAAGTTAATGCTTAATTATTGCAGAGGTATAGAAAATAAACAACTGAACAAACACATCGTATAAAATTCCGAACTATTGGTAATGAAAAAACCGGCCAAGTGCGAGTCGGACTCGCGCACGAAGGGTTCCGTACAATTGTCTATAAAAATCACGTTTGTTGTATGGGAGCCCCTTAAGTATTTTTTTTATTTTAATTTAATGATTTATTTTTAAAGTCAATATATAATTAAATATTCTGTGAATATTTCAAGTGTCTACCTGTTGCCGTTATGAATATCGAGTAAAAACGAGCAAAAAAATCAGGTTTGTTGTATGGGACCCCCATAAATATTTATTTAATTCCATTTTTTAGTACTTGTTGTTATATAGCGGCAACCGAAATACATCATCTGTGAAAATTTCAATTCTCTAGCTATCACGATTCCCGAGATACAGCCTGGTGACAGACGGACGGACGGACGGACAGCGGAGCCTCAGTAATAGGGTTTCCGTTTTTACCCTTTGAGTACGGAACCCTGAAGAACCCTCACTTTAACCCATAAAATTAGTAATGACCGCGATAGTCTAAAATATTGTGTTATTGGTAATGACTTATATATTTGTTAATTTATATTATTTCAGTCAAGATTTTAGACCAACAATTAGGTAATTTTTTGTAAAGAAACAATTCATGGAAACCTATACAAAAATCACACAATATACACTAATCATATTTTGAGTAATGTAATATGAGTTCAGAAAAAACTATTCTATTACGAGTACATTTTTGTAAATAAAGATGTAAATTTAAAATTTGTTTGACGCTAAAAACTAATTCTATAAGAGACATAGCTCTTTGTTCTTCAACCCCTATCCTGAACACGAAACACTAATTAATTCCGCAGATATGGTTGGCATAGCATCGAGTTTTTATATTATGCATTACAATTATAAAATCTTTGATTCAAATACTTTAATTTTTAAAATTTTCCTTTTTCTTTCGTCTAAGTATGTAGGTAAGTAACGCAAGTAATCAAGTCATAGAGAATCTGTCAAAGAGGGTTTACAGTATGTACTGGAAATCAGGCGTATTTATCGCATAAATATAAATATCAAGTAAGTTAATAATTCCTAATGTTGAGAAGGTTTATCGGCATCGAAATATTCCAGTCGTAACGTTGTTTACGTTTGTTCCTTGTTTTCGTTTCCATCATAATTACATGCCGCCCTTCCGGCCCCATAACTTTATGTGAGGCGCGATATGAGAGGCGTCGACCCACTACGATGCTATGGCATGAGAAAAAAAGCCGATTCTAAAATTAAATGTAGCACTGGTTTTTAAAGTTAATAGTGAGTGATGTACTTCATGGTTTCGTAAGAATTTTCTACAGGGTGACATAATTGGTATTACATGCAACGAACAACATTTTTTAAGTCCTTTGTTTTTAATTTATATTTTATAATTAAAATAAAACTAACGTCACCCTAATCGGAGAAGTTAGTCGAGCTATGTAGTTGATGCATTTTAGACGCGTAAACTTATTTAGTACCTGGGCGACCGAAAACTGGGTATAACATGAGATAAAACCAAGCACTTAGATCAATAAAATTGTTCGCACCAAAATCCCCATATTGTAAATGTCATCGAAATATAGCCAGTTCTGAGATCCCCAAAATAAATAAATGTCCAAGAATCGTTCATTTGAGGGTCAAGTCAGAATTGTCAGTGTAAAACATGTTTATTTTCCAACATCCTTGACTACTTATTTAATATTCATATCATGCTTAAAGGCTTATGAGGCAATTACACTACTTCGTTCACTTAATGCGGTCGCCGAACTTGTTTCAAACTACTTCGGCGACCGAACGTAGTCTTCACATTAGTCTGTCCGCCTAATGCGGTGGCCATAATTAGGCGCTGGGAGCTATCGTTCGCCGAATGCGGCCGACTACCATGCTCTTCACACTGTTGCGGTCACTGCATGTTGCATGCGGCGATCGACTTAAAGTAATTGCCGCATAACAATACAACCCATGAAGTGAAATGTAATTAATTAACCTAACCATCATCATCGCATTGCTGGTAGGTAGGTAAGTCCATGCAAACTTTGAACAAATAATGCAGGATTATTCACAGGTGTGTGTGACACTTCATACTTGCAGTAGTAAATGCAAACTCATGCCGGTAACACAAAGAACGATACCTTATATATTTAATTTACAAAGTGAAGCGGAGCACGCGGTGCGACGATAGCTTGTAAACTTCGTAGATCTTCATTTTCGTTTCACCGAGGTTGAGTAAAAAGATTTACTTTTACCTTTGACTCGACCGGTGCTGAGCGAACTCGAGTTGAGGTATCTTAAGAGCTTTACGTAAAAAAGGACGAATAAAAACTTCCAAACAAAAAAGTTAGTTCGGTGCTTCGTATGCAAAGTGTCTTTGTCCTACGGTAGAATGCTTTAAATATTAATAAAACAATATAACTTCGCCAAGGGCGACATATTTGTTATACCAAACAAATCCCCGGTCGCTGCCATTTTTTAAATGATTCTATGTATTTTTAATTATCCTGTGTAATAAAAAGTACTTGTACAAGTGAAATTGTATTGTTTTGCTAACCCATTCACTGCCGACATCTGACAGGCACTTCCTCACGATGCCGCTGCTTCCCTAAGAATGACGCCGATCGGTGTCGGCGGCAAACGACTAAAGTTAAAGGTTTCGGCACCCGCCGAGTGGCAATTTGCTATACAAAATCTCAATTCGATTAATCTGACTGTACGTGTTGTTTGAGTAGTGATGTAAGAATCAAACGGAAGTTATGTTTACATCCACTTGACGTGTTGGAGTGGAGTCATCAAACATACGTTTTCTTTGAAAGGGCTTGACAAGGCGCTGTAAACGTGCGTAAAATAATCTCTAAAAATTTTGGCTGTTGCTTCAAAGCAATATCAAGGCTCAACAATTCTTATTAGTGTACTCTTTCAAAATTACGTGTTCCAGAAAAATCGTCGGCAGTTACGTGCCGACAGACCTGGGTCCAAGCTAAGTACAGCGGGCGATAAATTAGGGCGCAATTAAAGTGGTGTTCGGACATTGACTGATATATGGCCTCCTTGCTGTGCTCAGCCCCTGAACCCTGAGAGCGATCGTACAGGAAAACCAGCCAAGCGCGAAACGGACGCCGTTTAATGGTAGTTCCGCTGGTAAAGGATTTAAATGAGCATCTTTGGTACTCCATTTAGCCTAGGTTTTTTTATTTTCCCGATTTTCGTGAATTTTTGGTTGAAAATTTAACTTTTGATAAAGATTCTAAAACATGAGTTTCTATATACAATTATTAAATTGAATATACAGATGTTCAGTAAATAGTAGAGTATGTCTGTCCTCCATTCCTGCCTTGCAGCATACAAATTAGCACATAGTCACTACATAGTAGTAGTACCTATAAAACAAAGTCGCTTCCCGCTGTCTGTGTGTCCCTATGTATGCTTAGATCTTTAAAACTACGCAACGGATTTTGATGCGTTTTTTTTAATAGATAGAGTGATTCAAGAGAAAGGTTTATATGTATAATACATGCATAATATAGTAGAGCAACACTGATAATTTTAGAGGTTTCTAATGTGATGTCGTAAATAAACACTTTTTTGCACTTACATGCAAACGCTGGCTGAACCCTACGAGATAGATCAAAATAATGTACTACAGTATTGCACACCTTAAAAAGGTCTACAAAAAAAGTCCGCGATGGTATATGTCTATCTCTTAGGGATAACCCAAAATAACCATTTTTTATCCTTTACTTTTTACGAGAAATAATGGCTTATTTACGAAACGATTTTAAGCAATACAGCATTAATCCTTATCCAATTAAGTACCTTAAAAACATTTTGCATGTAATATGGCCCTTTACAGCATGTAATTTAAATGAATATTTTCGAAGATGTTACAGATTTAAAATGCAGGGACATAGCGGTTGCGGCGTGCCTATAAGGTCTAATGACAAGAAAGATGTGAACGTTGTAATAAAGACATTCTGTAGTATATTTAGTATCAGCATTGCACCCGTGCGAAGCCGGGGCGGGTCGCTAGTTCATTATAAACTTTAATACCAACTTTTTTGTTGACTGACTGTACTTGCATTGACATTCTACTTACTTATCCGTACCCAGTAAGTGGGTAAAATTTGACATAGGTATGTTTTATTTTTAACGACCGCTTTAGCCTAGTGGGCAGCGACCCTGCCTAGGAAGCAAGAGGTCCTGGGTTCGAATCCCGGTAAGGGCATTTATTTGTGTGATGAGCACGAATAGTTGTTCCTGAGTTATGGATGTTTTCTATGTATTTAAGTATTAATTATCTATATAAGTATGTTTATCGTCGTCTAGTACCCATAGTACAAGCTTTGCTTAGTTTGGGACTAGGTCGATTTGTGTAAGATTGTCCCCTAATATTTATTTTTTTTTTTTTATTCGGAGACAACTTACACACCTACGATAATATTAAATTTATAGGTACAAAACTTATTGCTTTTCTTAAACTTGGAAAGGAAGTGCTGTATCAGCTTTTAGGTTTCAAAGAAGAAACCCTAAATGTGGGGCTGAGCGAGCGACCCCAGCGAGCGGCGGACACGTCCCCGATGGAATTTATTGGTCGCATTACCAAACTGTAAAATTAGCTTTTTTATAATTTGCGCCCTGAATACAAAATGCTTTAATGAAATTCGTCGTCCCTCAACCATCCTTTTCCCTTAATATAAATCGTGTCCCTTTACATCGAAAGGAAATTAGAATTTTCGGTGAACGAAAATAGTCTATTTTCGTATGAGCGCGCCCAACTTCTTTTACGTGATATAATTTTCCAGTGATTTCATGCAAAAATAATTTGTAACTACTGTAGTACAGTCGACTGCAAAGCTCTATCCGTATCCACTTTATTGCCATATTGCTTCGTAATAAGGAGAGAAAACGGTATTGGTACTTCTGTCCTTTGCATTTGAACGTCAAAAAAAACATTGCCGAATGCTATTGACTAAATAAAGTCAGCTGTAAATATCTATACTACTAGCTGTTGCCTACGACTCCATCTGCAAATAATTCGTTTATCGCTATCCCACGGGAATTAGGCAATTTTTCGGGATAAAAACTATCCTGTGTCCTTTCCAGGGTCTCAAACTATCTCTATACCAAATTTCATCCAAATCGTTTCAGTGGTTTGAGCGTGAAGAGGTAACAGGCAGACAGACAGATAAACAAACAGACAGACACACCTTCGCATTTATAATATTAGTATGGATGAACCACGGATGAACAGACAATAGAGTCGATAGAAGGTATTTTTAAGCGGTTAAAATGTGGAAACATTTTTGGTAGCTGACTGTACGCATAATAAGCGTCCTGATATTTGTTTGTGTTTTTAATTGAAAATTCTAACATTCACGAATCGAATAAAATATCGAATCAGTTGACTATACTCTATGGACCAACCCGTTATAAAACTGTGAAGTGAAATATTTTATATGAACTATATTAAAAACACTAAAAAACCTTTGCTACGTAAAAAAACATCAGTATTATAGTAACCTGTTAACATTAAAAGTTAACAAATTACTGATCTCCACGAAATATAGCTATAATAAAAAACATTCAAAGGTATTACACCTTAATCCGCATCCAATGAGAAAAACAAGGTCCTCAATGAAATCTTTACAGTTCCCGGGGGCTGTAATCAAATCGCGATGCTCTCGCTTTTCCCTCTTTCATTTTTATGCGAAACAGGTTATGTCTATTCGATTCACTGCTGCTAACGATCTATAAACACACCGCACCTGTTACTTTATTTACATATATGTTGCAAATACTTTGTGGAATCGTTAGGGATACGCAAAAAGTATCGATACTTTTTTTCCGATACCGAGTACTTTCGGTATCGATACTTTTGTACCAATACTTTTCGAAGGTGTCGATACTTTTTCTTTTCCCAAATTTTTATGGTTCATATGGCTAAAAGTTCCTAAATATGTCTTAGATATTACGCAAAATAGGCGCACAGAGACGTCAAGTTGCGGAAAATAGCCAGTTACATTACTTGCTATTACCTATTAGATATTAGAGACTATTTTGTGAGACACGTTCCTGCTAGTTTCCTCGTAGGACCAAGCAGCAAAAACGTGATAAGAAACAACTTTCCCAAAGAAAGAAAAATTATAAAAAAAATGTTTATGCTCACTTAATTTAGGTTTTTGACATCCAAACTTTTTTATAATTTTTCTTTCTTTGGTAAAGTTGTTTATTATCACGAGTAGATGCTACATCTTTGATAACAATCACTCAGTTTTTTAATTTCAGCCTATATTAAAAAGTACTCGATGCCTCTAGGTATCGATACTTTTGATTCGATACTTTTATAGTCTCGACATTTTTGATACGATACCGGTATCGAGTGAAGTATCGATACATTTAAAATTTCGGATCCCTAGGAATCGTATTTTTATGACTAACAGTCTACAAATTATGGGATATATAACTAACATATGAACACGGATTTAAAAAGGTTTATATCGTATGCAAATTAAGAGCTGTGAAAGTTTACGAGTTTTTTCGAGAGCTTATATTTGTTCCGTAACTAGGTAAGAGGCTTTTCTCCTGACTGCTAAATCTTTCTACACAAAACAACATTATCTCCCCAATCATTGGTCAACGTCCATAGTTTCGCCATCTCTACTTTGGCGTGTCGTCCACTATTACCAGGCGCAGGATCCGTAAGCAAAAAAGCAGACCACATTCTGACTCCTGAAATGTGTTATCGACATATCGTGATCCCAGGATACAATATGACGAAAGTTGCCAGTTGCCGTTTTAATCGGCAAAAAAATCCCCATCGTCAAAGTAACTATTTCATTACACCTTTGTGAAGTTTAGCAGCTGTCTCATAGGTAAAAGTTTAATTGCCAGGCAAGCAACATTTTTAATACCTTACCTACCTGTCTATTACATTTTCAAGTGTAGGTATGTATTGCAGTTTTTTTGCGTAATTTGATCAACACACAATTAATCAAAAATAATAGAAAAAAAGTACTCGCAATAAGACATGAATTTTTTGGAGTGATATGTTTCCTTCTAAGTAAATAAACAGACACTTATAGGACTAAGTGAAATATTAACTATCATTAAATATACATTCGTTTGCTGAGAGTAAATAAACAACAAGATACGCCGAAGTAAACAGAATCATGCATCACTAGACTTAACTAAAACATTCATCTAATTGCTAATTATAAGGTTCGGAATGAAGGCGTACAGAGAGATAACGTATTGCTTGTACCTGTTTGGAACAAAATAAAACGAATTGAATAATAATACTAGAACGTTGGTAGAATTTTGTTTTATTTTGAGCATGTATTACTGTCAGACGTGGCAACTCTACCTTCCCAGATAAATTCTACCTAGGTCTGCTTTGAGTCAAAATTTAATTGACTATACTACATCTAGCACGATATTTATCATAATTATAGAGCGGATTTGAAGTAGCGATCTGAATATGTATATGGATATGACTGGTATAATTTATTATTTTTTCTACACACAAAAATAATGTAACTTATCGGAACAAAACAGTAAAAACCTTTTTGGAAGGTTTTTACTGTGCATTGTGCAGAAGAGATATTAAAGAAGAACTTAAAAAAATAATCTATTTCAAAAATTAACAAACGATGTTTTTATTATTATTATCATCCTAATTTTTGCCCAATATTTACAAAAGCTTCCAAAAAGGTTTTTACTTTTTTGTTCCGATAAGTTACCTACATTATTTTGGTGTGTAAAAAAAATAATAAATTATACGAGTCATTACGAGTTAACGACCCTTTAGCCTAGTTGGTAGTGACTCTGCCTACGAAGCAAGAGGTCCTGGGTTCGAATCCCGGTAAGGGCATTTATTTGTGTGATGAGCACGAATATTTGTTCCTGAGTTATGGATGTTTTCTATGTATTTAAGTATTTATTTATCTATATAAGTATGTTTATCGTCGTCTAGTACCCATAGTACAAGCTTGTCTTAGTTTGGGACTAGGTCGATTTGTGTAAGATTGTCCCCTAATATTTATTTATTTATTATTTATTTATATCCATATAAATATTGAGATCGCTACTTCAAATCCGCTCTCTAATCATAATACTGAGGTAGATACTATGATACATATCGCCTACCTACATGCAGTGTAGTCAAATATATTGTGACTTAATCAGACCTAGGTAAAGTTGACTAGGAAGGTAAAATGGCCACGTCTGAGGATACCTAAGCTGTTAAACTATTGGCGGCCAAATGGTTTTGGTTCAGATTGTAAGTCATACTTAAATTACAACGCAAAATGAAAATGTTGGTATTTCCAACAACAAAACAGTTTTAAATAGCATGAAAATGTAAGTATGTGAGCAGTAGTCGTTTCTTTCTGCAAAATTCCGTGGACTAAGTATCATTATTATACTATGTGTTATTCTCTTCTTAAAAATATTTTGGCAAAGTGCGCAGTATTCTCCGTCCTTGTCCGTCATGCCATTGTAGTGCGGTATCTTTTAGTTACCTATCTTTATAAAAACTTAGTGTCATAAAGTAGGTGTGTTTTTTACAATTAAGTACACAAATCACCGTATTCAACCATACTGTTTTAAATTTTATTTTCAGATTAAATAACAAAATATGATGGGGTTTGTCGTTTAATCTCGGATTAAAGCTTAATCCGGTGCTTCCACCCGCACTTAATGGTCCAGATTCGTACCGAACTCTCTATTAATGTACTATGAATTTCAGTATTGTGGTTTTCTTATACCTATGTAGTAAAATTTTATTCTGGGATGTGACTATGTTAAAATTATAAAAAATATATATCACTTATTAAAGTAGAGATTTAATAAGAACGCCACTTTCTTCGCACTGCTTGAACGAGAACGTGTAACAACTCCGTATGTAGGAATGATCAATTCAGCTCAATTACTGCATAGTTGCTAAGCTTCATAAAAGCCTGTAAAGACACAAAATAAGTTTAATTTTATGAGAGCGAGTAATATTCAACACGGTAGACGGAGCCATCTGTCGACGTTTCACGGAAAAATTCCGAGGTTCACACAGTAGGACGAGATTTCAGGCGACCCTTTCAGTCAGTGTGCAACAAGAAGCTTGCGTTGAGCTTTCGGAGGTATCCACTAGATGGAGCTTTTGTGGAGGATGTTATTGGAAACAATTATCTAAAATCTAAAGGCAATAGAGCAACAGCTGAGGCGAATAGGTAGTTTTAGTGCTTTTCTCAAAAATAAAAACAGAAAAAAATAAAAATAAATGAAATAGTTAATGAAATTTAGTACTAGGAACTCAAGCCTTTTTAATAATCAATAACTATTGTATGGTCAGTGTCACTTTTGAACTTTGTCGTAATATACGTAACACAGTTGTCAATCAAGTATGACGTTTTGCAACTAACTGTAGAGCGACAAGGTACAAAAGTGACCAGCTACTTTTGATGCTGACTGTACACCACATTAGGCATAGAAAACAATATAATCAATGTTATTTGAACGTGTTAATTTCTAGCCAAAACACTTAAAGCGTTGTCTTAGTTAATTACTTTTTTATTTACTGTAAGTAGGTACCTATAAGGTATTGTGCCTTCATTGTTATAACGTACTGGTGTCCCTGCATTTTTAGAAAGTTTTTAACTAGACAACAATGAGATTAGAGTTCAGCGCTCTAGCAATTTCTTTTTTTAATTGTAGATTGACCGTCAACTATCACACTTCACCTTTCACTTCGCCTTTTGATATATAATTAACGATGACGACTTTTATAGATTACTAGCTGTTGCCCGCGACTCCGTCCGCGAAGAGTGGGGGGGGGGGGGGGGGGGTAAAAAAATAGCCTACGACCTATTCTCAGACCTACCGAGTGTAGAGAAAAAAGTTTCATAAAAATCGGCCTAGCCGTTTCGGAGGAGTTCGGTAACAAAGACCGTGACACGAGATTTTTATATATTACATTTTTAAGAGAAACCGCTTTTGTGTAAGTAAACTTATCGTTGAAACGAGACCGCTACTTATGCGGTCGCAATTTTTGGTTTTCATAGTCTAGTATTAACCCTAAATCCTTATGCCCTTTACAAAAAACTTAAATACTAGTTTTCTATGAACTGACACGCTTAAACTTGTCTCTCTGGTCTGAGTATTTGAGGTAACACAGTCACAGTTTCGTGATGTTCATGTCTCTCCTTCCATCCGTCCAAATATCTAAATGCTGATTATTTACAATGAAAATGAAGGACGATTATGGAGAACGGTGTAGCATTAATAACAGATCACGGCTACGGGACCCTATCCAACACTTTTTCGGCTAGATTTTTAAATGTTACCTTACAATCACATAGTAAAATATTTTTTATAGCCTTCATTACTTGCACGACTTGCACGCAATTTCCACGTTTTTCATTTTACGTTGCTTCTAATAATGCCTTCCGCTCATTTACTATAGGTATAATCGCTTTAATAATGTTGAGATAACGGAAAACTTTGTCATACTTAGCCTTGAACCTTATGCTCCAAACAAAACTTTAATCCTGTTAATAATAAGTTTGAATTTGTTTAGGTATTGTTTGAGGCTGTGTAACGAGGATGTGTAACGGTGTGAATGTTTCCACCAGAGATGTACGAGGTAGCTGAGCGGTGCGAGGATGCGTAGCGAGGATGTGTAGCGGGCTCTTTTCAAATAAGCGGGCGGGGTGCGGTCAGGCGGGAGCGGAGCAACTCCGCCTAGCAACACATCCCTCGCAACACATTCCTCGCACATATTCCTCGCACACATCTTTCCCTTCTTTTGTTTTGTATGTACAAAAACCTCGCTCCGCTGAGCTGTTTCCACCAGTGCTGAGCTGAGCAAGGATAGATAAATGAAGTGTTTCTATTGGTTCATGACAAACACATCCCTCGCAGCGCATCCTCGCACAGCTCCGGTGGATAAGCAGCCTAAGGCTGCGTTTCCATCAGAGATGGACGAGGATGCGTTGCGAGGGATGTGTCTGTCATGAACCAATAGAAACACTTCATTCACTTAGGACCTTTTAAATTAAGTATTTCTATTGGTTCATGACAAACACATCCCTCGCAACGCATCCTCGCACGGCTCCGGTGGATACGCAGCCTTAGTCGCTATTACTGCGACACGATAATACAAAAGCACTTACTTTTGTTTCTTTGCTTATTAAACTTATTTACGATTAGGTAGACCTACAAGGACAAAACGAAGGGTTCATTTACCAATTTATGGGCCGTTGAGTGTTTTGTCCGCTTTCACTTTTTTATGTTTTCATAAGATTGTACTGTACATTTCATAACCTAGGCAAGTGCTTTTTTTATACTACGATCACCTGATGGTGAGTATTCATACCTATCATAAATAGAATTTTAACTAACAGAATACATAATTAGAGAATGTTTCGTCGTACCTAGTCCTTATTTTTTATTTCTCTATGGAAAATTTCAGCTTTAAAGGATTTGCCACACTGGATGCTCATAGATATGTTCATACATAATGCGGGCTGCGTTCTATTTGACATGGCCGCGACCGCAGAACGCATCCACATCCAGTGTGGCAAATCCTTATGTCATTTCGTGGGTCATAATAAATACAACTGCGGGTGTCAAAAGCCGCACCGGTGAGCACTTGCTATCAGATGGACCGCTTGCATGTTCAGTTGATACTAAATTTATAAACAAAAACTAAAAATAACATTTATGATTAGCCTCACTTAATAAATGGGCGTAACTCCTTTGCATGTGGTTTCAATGAGGTTTCAGCCGTCGTAAATTTAAAGTGAAAGTTATGGCTGAACACGCTACCCCTGACGTTCGTGACTAGCGCTTAGAAAAATAACACTTTCAAGTTTGATAGTGTAAGTACCTATACCTTTCAGGGTTAAAAAATAAGCATAGCTGATTTTACGAACTAAAATTAAAATGAATAAGTCGTCTAAGATCAGAATCAAAGGTTGATTGTGAAACTAGGTCACAGGTTTTACATTCATTTAGTTTAATTAAAGAATATTGTGTTACCCATTTGAATAGACTTCACACAAATATTAAAATGACATGCATCAGTCATTTTTTCTACAAAAATGTCAAAGTGACATTCCTTTCGTTCAATCCATTCGTGCCAGCTTTTATGAATCGACCTGTACTTTCGAAAGACTACCATTGCCATGAAAAATGCGCCACAAGAAATTAGACAAAAATTTTTTTTTTTTAAACAAGACACATAATTTAAAATAAAAATTGATAGGAACCGCAAATAATTACAGAAGAATTTGTAGGTAATAAATTGACTAAGTACTCGTAGCTCGTAACACTTTGTATATGTACCTACACTACTTTGCATAATAATAGCTTAGTTTGTAAAATTATAAGGTTAGTCAAGGATTAACAAGTTCTTTGTAGATAAGTAAAGTAAAAAGTAGGTAAGTAATCCGAAAGTCCTAATCCGCGCCCAGCGGCGGGCCAAACGCGCCGCGCTGCCAGTGCTTGTTAACGTATATGATTCAGTGTTGTAGTTATACGCCCCGCGCTTCGGTTAGGTGGTCTTTTAGTCCAGTAACTTTATAAATCGGTAGTATGCGTCAAATCCGGTAGTTCTGAATTTTTGCAGACTTGTTTATGATGTTGGCCTAACTAATGAATAATCCAAGTTTGTGACCACGAGCGCCGAACGCAACTTTGTCAAAAATCGAAAAAACCGCGAAAAAATGTTTTTTTTTTCAAATTTTGGCGATTATATCCCTAAAGGACAAGTTTTTGAAAAAAAAAATTGTAGCCTTTAGTGAATTTTTGGGTTTGATCGTGACTTTCTGAAGTACGTTGTCACTAAATAATAATAGTCAGAAGTAAGAAGATGATGCGACATTTTTTTGACATTCTAGGTTACAAATAAGTAATTGGGTATATTCTCAAATTATAAAATCTTATAATACGTTTAAATATTTGATATTTTTTTTTATTTAGAATATTATAAATATCTACAAAAGGGTAGCATTTTTATTTAACCTATTTTACCTTTTTTTGAAATGTTAATTGTCCCCTTTTGTCACGTCACTGATCATCCACTCGTAGCGTTACACATATTTAATAACAACAAACGCAAGTACTTACCTACAATTTATTTTAAACTATGATTTTTAATTTCGTGGAATACTGACAAATGACAGATTTTGACGTTTCAGAGACAACAAACCTTTTTTTATTTTAAATCTATTTATTATTTCAGAAACATAATAAAATAGGCACGTTACTAATTATAAATAATAGTGAAGGAGAGCTTTTACTATAACAAGTTATCAGTTTTCATTTATTAGTCAATATTTATTTCATAGGTTTTTAAGAGATTCGTGTATTCATGGTTCGTGTGAGACAGTTCATAATGATATTAGTGTTCTTTGAAAAACATAACACATACAAAAAACAAAAATTTTGCAAGGAAATAATAATATCAATCAAAGAAAAGGACAAAAATAATACGGAAACAGGAGAGCGAGCACATTCGAACATTCAAAACAGAAGCCGAATGACTTTAATATTGTTTTGACAAAAGAATGGCATTTGATGGTTTTTTTTATTTAAATATTACCTTGTCTATGAAATTGTAAGTTAGAAAACTATTGAGATGACGATTGAAACTTAACACATAACTATTAATTATAATTTAAGTCCGAAAGTTTGCGATATAATTATGTAAATCATCGCAATGATACCCGAGACAATTTATTTTTTACTCATAAAAGGGTTAAATAATTTATTACGTCTGAACAGTTAGATCAAAAATTATTCTAACTACTAACTACGAATTCATTATGTCATTCATTATGTCAGATTTTTTGCTCTGTATTACCTAGTTTTTGTTTTTTCTCGTTTCAATTTTCGGGAAATAATTTTTGCCTAGTAACACCAAGAAATGTCAGAATTCCACGGATTTAAAAATCGTAGATTAGGTTTGTACCAGTTGTGGCACATCACTATTTATGAAATGTAAAAAACTGATAACACATGAAATGTCACTGTAGTCTTCGGGATTGATAAATATAGACTTTACACTAAATAGCAAATTTTAAGTGAATAAAAAAACCGGCCAAGTGCGAGTCGGACTCGCGCACGAAGGGTTCCGTACAATTATCTTTAAAAATCACGTTTGTTGTATGGGAGCCCCCATAAATATTTTTTTTATTTTAATTTAATGATTTTTTTTAATGTCAATACATAATTAAATATTCTGTGAATATTTCAAGCTTCTACCTGTTGCCGTTATCAATATCGAGCAAAAACGAGCAAAAAAATCACGTTTGTTCTATGGGAGCCCCCTTAAATATTTATTTGATTCAGTTTTTTAGTACTTGTTGTTATAGTGGCAACCAAAATCATCATCTGTGAAAATTTCAACTCTCTAGCTATCATGGTTCCCGAGATACAGCCTGGTGACAGACCGACGGTGCATGAAACCTACTTTACTACACAATCAATATATGCCTGAATTCACGACTGATGGTTGAGAGGCGGAAGTTCAACCCGTCGGACAACCACAGCTTCTTAGAGTTTGCGTACATTCATTAAAAGTTTTTTTTTTTCATTTTGTCTTCACAAAGTAGGTACTTACTACAAAGTCTACAAACTTCCAAAATCGCGGCTTACACATTAGGATTAATGTTCAATTACCCGAGGTTTTGTAGCACTGCCGGAGAAAAGAAGATTACATACAATCGGGCTAGCACGGCTCCGACGCTTTCAGAGCCATAAAATACACTTTGCAGAAAAAACCTGAATATAAGAAGATTTATGATGCAAGATTATAATTGTAGTGATTAATTAATAATAGTGTCTAACAAATGATTTATATTCGGCGACTAAGCTAGCTTAGTATCTAGATACTCGTGTTATTATGTAATAAATAATAATGTATTAGGTAACTACCTACCTGCCTTTTTTATCCGACTGCCAACTCGTTCATTTGACATAATTTCGTTATGGTTGGTTTCTAAAAATAATTTTTGCTTTCCTCGAATTTTAAAGATTTAATTAAAAATTTAAAGATTGGTTACCTATTGATGAAACTCAGCGGCGTTGTAAATCTTTATTTTAATTTCTATACTTAGTTATGATTTTATGATAATAGTTATTTTTTGACCAGTGTGTATTTGCCATACTTTAAATACCTACCTACAGGTTCCTACTTCATGATCAGCCAGAAGAAGTCCACTATTGAACAAAATGCCTCCCTCTTACAACGCCACAACGGACGACAACTCGCGACCTGCATCCACCGGTTCCCCGCAACTCTCACGATATCGTCAGTCCACTTTTCAATCCCCAAATACAAGTAACCGTCAGTTAAAAATAGTTAGATCGATGAAAAATACGAATGTTTGTTCTCGGATCTTGCGTGTTTAATATGTACCTATTTAATTATGTATATATTTATATAAGTATGTTTATCCGGTGCTTATATAGTACCTATCTATAACACAAGCTTCGCTTACTTTGGGACTAGGTCAATTAGGTGTGAATTGTACCGTGATATTTTTTTATTTATTATTTTATCACTTTCCTTTTCTCAAGTCATAGAAAAAACCGGCCAAGTGCGTGTCGGACTCGCACACGAAGGGTTTCGTAGCATTAAAATAAAAATAAAAATAAAATAAATATCACGGGACAATTCACACCAATTGACCTAGTCCCAAAGTAAGCTTAGCAAAGCTTGTGTTATGGGTACTAGGCAACGGATAAACATACTTATATAGATAAATAAATACTTAAATACATTTGTATTTTTCATACAAATATCTGCCCCGACACGGGAATCGAACCCGGGACCTCAAGCTTCGTAGTCAGGTTCTCTAACCACTAGGCCATCTGGTCGTCTCAGCATTATCTATAAAAACGGCAAAAAATCACGTTTTTATATGGGAGTCGCCCTTAAATATTTGATTTATTTTAATTTATTTAAGTATTTATTCTGTGAATATTTCAAGCGTCTACCTGTTGCCGTTATCAATATCGAGCAAAAACGAGCAAAAAAATCACGTTT
Source organism: Archips xylosteana (assembly GCA_947563465.1). Lineage (NCBI taxonomy): Eukaryota > Metazoa > Arthropoda > Insecta > Lepidoptera > Tortricidae > Archips > Archips xylosteana. The sequence continues at coordinate 15,548,364 of OX387344.1, forward strand.
GCTGTATGGGAAATATTTATTTTATTCTATTTTTTAGTATTTGTTGTTATGCGGCAGTCAAAATACATCATCTGTGAAAATTTCAACTATAGCTATCACGGTTCATGAGATACAGCCTGATGAAAGGCGGATGGACGGACAACGAAGTCTCAGTAATAGGGTCCCGTTTTTACCCTTTGGGTACAAAACCCTAAAAAGGACAGACCTTACATTTATCTGACAGATACTGTTAACTGAAAACCAGTCCTTAGTGGGAGGCCTGCCAATACCTCGCCTTCCGGTTCGTGGTCGCCACTCGACTCTCCCAATGGTCATCTATTCATTGTGTGATGTGACCCACCCATTGCCATTTCAACTAACAGGTCCCTACTGGCTGAAAAAAAAATGTTTTTTAAATTAAATACTTCAGTCAGTAAAAACCTGCATGCAGGTAATCAAGAACAGGAACCTTAAATCTTTAAATTTCATGACAAAACAAGAATAAAACGATATGTAAATAATTAAAAACCAATCGCATAATTCGCATTTATAATCAAAGCATCATTAACATCATTACTATTGATTGATTGCAATTTTGTGAATATTGCTTACTTCAATAGACAATCACTATTCAAATTCAATCGGCAGAATTTAGCCTAACCTAGACATTTTGGAATCGTTCATAAAAGACAACCATTCATTTATTATTACATTATATTGATTATGATGTAGGTATTTATTTAAAACTAGCTTTTGCCCGCGACTCCGTCCGCGTGGAATTAGTAATTTGGGCAGCTTATTTTTTTTATCCAATTTGCTTTTTCATCAATTATGGCTCTCAAACGCGCACAAACGCACAGACAAACAGACAAACAGATAAACAGACAATAATTCTAAAAAACATTGTTTTGGATTCTATTGCGCTAGTAAATAGCCCTAGTGACAGTTTTTCTCAAATATCTTCAATGTACAGACACCGACTTGTTACAGATTTATTATATGTATAGATAGATTAAACAAATTGTCAATACACACAAAAAACAATAAAATAAAAATAAAAATATAAAGTCAGTCAAATAAACCGCCCCTGATCGCATCAGGCGCAAATGTGCCCAACACACTAGCCGCATTGCCCCGCTGAACCGCGATGGACAACCTTTGCACCAGAAGCGACCCAGAGCGATGGTCAAAAGACATAGGTATTTAAATGTAGATATTATTTTTTTGTGTTGTCGTATTTATCTTATCAGTTGAATAAAGGCTCGAAAGGTCGGCTAGTTGCCAAAAAGGCTGGTCACTCAGATACTATAGAAGCGAATACGTGTCAATAGATGAGTGCCCCCTGAATTAACAATCGCCCGCAATGTATCAGTAGATGGACCATTGCATGGACTAGTAATTATTTGGCGCTGGCAGGCCGCCAACACTAACAGTACTGTTATAGATTAAACCATCCAGTTTCAATAGATATGACAGAGCTTAGGCACCACTGCAGCATGGACGTGTGAAATAGAGCATCATTTTGAAGCATGCTTAGTTTGGGGACTCTATTGAAATTATTAATAGGAATAATAATATTAAGCTGTGGTAGCGTAGTGGTTTTCCCTATGGCTTCTTAAGCATAGGGTCGTAAGCTCGATCCCGGTATAGCAACTCTAATTTTATCGGGATTTATGTGCGAAATTACATTTGAAATTTACCATGAGCGTTTCGGTGAAGTAAAACATGGTAAATAAACCTGTATACACCTGCGAAGCTGTTCAATGGTGTGTCTGAAGTTCCCAATTTGCACTGGGCCCGCGTGGGGACTATATGCAGTCCAGTCCTCTTATTCTGAAAGGGGGCCTATGCCCGAGAATACGATGTAGGTACCTATACATATAGGCCAGAGAAGGCGACTAGTTGTAATTGGTGAATCGTCTTGGTAGGGATTTTTATGTTTCCAATAATTTACCTAACTATTAATTCGTACAACAAAAGCCCTGGCTTTGTTGTGTTAAGCTAGGATATAAAGGTGCTTTCATTTGCACACAAATTACGAAATAAATACCACAGAAAATCACTGTGAATAATTGTACATGACACTTCAGCCTCCACGGACCCCGGGTAAAGGTAAATCCCTGGATAATCAACGTCAGGCATCATGGGATTTTAATGGAGCGAATGTGGCTTCATTAGGATTAAAATGTGACTGGACCTTATTTTGCTGCTTTGAAACAGTGTTTTTAATTTATTTATGTAAGGTTTTCCTCCTTTGTATTTATCGCAAATACAAAACTGTAGATAAGGTTGGTAACCGGTTCCACAGCCTAGCCGATTGCACCGTAAAGTATATAGAGTAAATGGAAAGAGGTGGAAGGACAAGCCAAAAGTAGATTGGTAATCGGCCGCAAATGATGCCAAGTAGCTAAAACGTTCAGAAAGGTATAAGAGGGCGGAAGGATTAAAAAGGATATTGAAAAGAAATGACAGAACATGGACGTTCCTACGCTCCCTGATTGGCAACCACCTCAATTGTGCGTGAGAATGAGACACGTGATCGTATTTACGGAGATCAAAGATGTACCGGACACATACATTCTGAAGCCGGTCAAGCCTGTTAAGCAACCCCTCAAAAAGATCCAGATGCTAGTTTGAGTCAGAGTGAAATAGCAAGCAAAAAACGGAACAGATATTGGATATATAACCGCACCTGAGCTGGTTTTCTAACAGGAAGAAATCCTTCCTAATAAAAAACCAGTTGTCTGGGAAGAAATATAATATGTATTCTTCGTAAACGACCGCATCTGAGCTGGTTTTCTAACATGAAGAAATCCTTCCCGTTATAAAACCAGTTATCGGAAAGAAAATTTCTTCCTTCTTGGCTACTGGTCTACGAGTAAATTGGGTATCTGTGAGGAACAAAGGGAGCAAACCATGCATAGACTCTATTACATACTAATGTACTAAAAGAATTATACTAGAGAGATTGGTCCGTTTAGTGAACGAGCACACAGAACTCTACTATATCTCTTGCATTGTCATCCAAACTAGAAATCGTACCAAATTCAAGTCAATCCGACCACTAAAAGTAGATGAAATTCGGCTTTCAAGATTCGATTTTAACAATCATACAAATAAAAATGTTGCCCTTGTTTACTGTCGTGTCAAAGACCAATTATTCTAAACAAATGCAAACTTTAACAAAATTTACAAGTATCAGGGATTGGTTGAAACAGTTAGCTCGTTACGCTACGACTTGGGAGTGAGTCAAGGCAAATATCTCAAAAATTTGATTGTGACAGTTCAACCTTCAACCGTTGCGTTCGCGCCTTTAATTTTGCAACGCAAAATATAGGCCGTGTTGTCTAACGCGTGGGCGCTTTCACCATCTCTTTCTATCACCATCTTACACCGTTTGACAGTAAGAAATAGTCAATGCGATAGCCAGCGTCCGCGCGTTTAGCACCCGAAATGTTTCCTATGAAAAGTAGTTAATGATAAAATACACATAAAGCTTCTAATACATACATCTACTATCTACTATATATATAAAAATGAATTGCTGTTCGTTAGTCTCGCTAAAACTCGAGAACGGCTGAACCGATTTGGCTAACTTTAGTCTTGAAATATTCGTGGAAGTCCAGGGAAGGTTTAAACGGTGAGAAAATATGGAAACATTGCGAGGAAGATAGTAAAATAAAAATATTATATTTCCATACAAATTGTTCATACCTGTCAAACATTTCAAGTTCATACCGTTGATACGGCAAACTTGGACCCCCTTAAATTAATCTTAATTAAATAAGGGTTTTGAATCGACAACATATATCCACAATATTCGGATTATCGAGTATTTAAATTTTAAAAATGCAAAATAAAATGACACTTGGTAGTCAAATATTAACGGGTGCGTTCGGAAACTCATTTTATAACTAAAATTGTCTATTGTAAATTTATATAAACTTTTTATTAACGTCACGTTGTAGAACTCAAAAAGTTCAATATTATTATCTCAGACCTCCACAGATCATAAACCATACATTGCAAATGCGACATTTTCATTAAGAAGTGGTTGGTATGGTTATTATTTTTATTTATTTAAAATATGGCTTCTGTCCTATTTTAGGACAATTTCGTCTGTGTCTCTCTTTGGGAGCGACGTTTTACGGTGATTGTAGTTTTTGCAACTTGATAGTAAAATTCCAAAAACCACGTGGAGACAACTTGCGCATTAAAAAATGTCAGACACGAGAGCAATATAGAATTTTGTGATTTTTATGAGTCATAATAATACTAGAAAACCTTTAATAATATTTTTTCTACTCCTGTAGTATAATCTGTCAATTATATGGACAAAAACTATACAATAATAACTAACAATATCCTTAAGGCCGCCATTAAGGTGGAAGCGCACGCTCTAGGCGCGAAATTCAAACTTTTTACAGTTTTTAATTTATTGTGGGTAAACGGTGTAACTGTTTAACTTCATGTGGTACTTGCGCTCGTAAAACAGTGTTCTTTATATTATTGTGTAAATTTTTTTAAGAATAAAACTATTAGCTTGAAATAAAAGTTGTCAAAACGTTGAATGTCCGAATTTCTATGTTTTACAACTTTTATATCAATTACAATTTTTATAAGGGAAAATAATAATAACTAACGTTATAAGTCTGTTCCAGTCTGTTCCAAGTTCTATGATCTACGGTGCAAATTCAGTAACATAATAACCCATTGTAATTTTCATTATGTTATGGAACTGAGTAATATAATAAGAATAATAACATTCAAAAAAATAATACTGAAATCGATTTTGATAATTACAATCAAGGTTTATTTTTTCAAGCGAAATTTCGTAATTGAGAACACGCTGATCAAGCTCTATGGTACGAGTACGGTCGCAAATTAAAAAAAAAAATAAAGCGGGAAATTAATATAAAGTCATTATAGGTACATTAAATTAAAATAATGTTTACATAAACCATTATGAAATAATGAATACTTAAATAACGGATAATAAATGAATTTCAAAGTCATTATAAATATGAATATTTTAACATCATTCAATTTGGCTGTATGACCTAAAGTTCCCGGGTTCATTCTAAGGTTGTGATTAGTGAAAAAAAAAAGTTTCAAAAGGCGGAAATTTGTTTTGCTTGCTTTTGCACGGAGTTCTTTCAAGTTGAAAGAAATAAAAGAAATTAATCACTATTTAAATGACTTATTATCTGTGAGATGAGAATGTGTGACTTTGGTGAATTAAGTGATGCAGAAATGGTGAACTTTTAACATGTTTGGTTTAGAAATAAAAATAGCATAGCTAGTTTTTATAATTTTTCTGTTTACAACATTTACAATAGTAACCTACGGCACCTTTTGCTAGGTTTGTTAAAAATAAAAACTAAAAATTTAAACTAGGGATGGAGTATGATAATCGCATTTGAAAAAATATTCAATTAATAATACGTTTATATTTGCATCTCTTTCTTCTCAGTAGGATGACCACCACACTGTTAGCAATAAACAATTAATTTTGACTATTGCTATGATTCTGAAAAATGCATATTTAAATCGTATCACTTCTGATTACATCTCCGTTGTCACCATGTAGCTGGATGTAGGGGATACGAAGTTCACCGGGTCAGCTAGTATTAAAATATTTAATGAATTTAAGCATGTTTCTAGTTATGAGACTTTACATGCTTAGTATGTTTAAGAACATTTTTATTTTGACTCGCTCTTGGTTTTATTCTGTCGTCATCATTTACATTTCTGCTTTAATTTGTAAATATTACGTCTGTATAACTTTATTTTCTTAAGTTTTCCTTACCTTTACCTAGTTTTTTGTTGTTGAAAACAATTTTATTGAAAAGCAAATCTAATTAAATTAATTTCGCAAATTATAAGTAAGTATCCTTTGTTTTACCGGCAAAGTTTTTCTTGGTGAACTTGTTTTTTTTACGCAGCTACGATATCAGCTAAGGTCCAAACTTTTTGAGAAACTTTCTTGCAACACTGCAATATTATTATATGATGATTTTCAATACGGCATGAGTTTTGTTACCAAACTCGCGAAACAGATTGATTTATTTATTATATGGGCCTGCTTATCTATCGTTTTGTTCACTAGTACTTAGCTACCTTTACAAAATTTTGTTTTAACTGGGCGCCACTCTCTTAAGCTTAGGAGAATTTTCTCTGCACATTTTAATTATTTTTACTTTAAGCCATTTGGACTTCTAGCTAGCTTCTACTGCAAGGGGCTTTGGAGCCATACAAGTCGACACAAGGTGTAAAAACTAGGCTGTTTTTATTCCATTCATTTCTTTTTACTTTGGCGGCTTTTCTTTGGAAACACTTTTAGGTAAGTTGCCATATATTTTAAAAGCCATTCAAGGAAATTCTCTTTTTCGGTGAATGAGTCACTAACTACTCTATTAATATAAGTAGACTAACGAGTATGTAACCTTTGTCAGTATTTATCAGTGATATTTAAGTATTCCTTCTTAGTGTACCTTTGATCATAAATAATAAGCAGGTGTATGTCTGTCAATTTTCAATGATCCATCTCCAGAGGGTAAACGTATACGTTTTCTGTTTTATAATGTACCTAATGTTTAACGTATTTGTTTCCGTATCGTACTGAAAGTTACACGGACCTGTCAGCGAGCAATATAATTTTAATGGAACGGTAAAATGAGCAGAATTTAATATTTTCCTCTCCAAAGTGAAAGCATCCCTATCACATTTCCAAATTACAGAATTCACATTATAATTTTCTTTATAAGTAACTAACCTTCAACTTTACCCGAGTTTCATGGGAACTTTGCACTTTCCTGAGGCAATACGTAGCCTACATAGTGTCGTTTCTATTATTTTTTAAATTGCTAGTAGGTAGTTGTAGTTATTTTTTTTGTTTCGATTTTAATACTTAATAACTAAAAATCTTCGTAAATGTAGAAAAACTTTAATAAATATTTCATTAATTATGAAGGCAATATTCATTAATATTTCACTTAACTTGGACTCAAGCAGAACAGATACCTACAGCAAGATAACTGAATAAACACTTTTACAAAAGTTTTCGGTCTGTTTGTCTTTACCTTAAAGATTAAGTAAAAAGCGTAGGCAAAATGGAGAAGTTTCTTTGCAAAGGATTGTTCTTTTAATTATGAGATGTTAAACAATTACCATTCAAAGGTAGGTAAATAGGTATGTTTCAGTCATACTGAAACCGCTTAAAATTCTGTAGGTAAATTGGCTGATGAAACCATCTTTATATATATGTATATATAATTCCACTGTACATGTGTTTGTCACTGAACTCCTCCTAAACGGCTGGACCGATTTGAATTTTTTTTTTGCATGCGTTTGGGTGGCGCCCTGGATGGTTTAGATTCACAAATCTGCCCGGCAGATGGCGCTGCAGTCGGTATCTAGGTTCATGCAGGACAACGTCTGTCGGGTCCGCTAGTGTATAATAATTATATTTATAGCTTTAGTTATACAGGGTGTCTCATTTAGATCGGTCAGTATATAATAGGAAAGTTTGAAAGTATAAGACATACGAAGATCTATTCTTAGGAACCATGTCATCGATTTAAAAAAAACTTGTACTCAGCTCGGGAATCGAACCCGGACGTTTTGAAAAATAAAACTAACACTATTTCTATTTAGATATCGATTGTGTAGTTCTTATTGACAAAATGTTACTATGAAACATGATGTCTAAAATTAATAAAATGCATTCATTTATTTTATAGGTGAAGGTGTACGTACTTACCAACCATTTTTTTTAAATACGACATTCAACTCGTTTAGGTAACGATCTTACTATTATTATTTGTAACTTGCGGAATGATTTAATGGCAAGCTTATGCCATATGTAAAAGCAGTGGATGTAACAAGTTCCGACACCAGCAAAGAGCCATAAGACAACAACCATAGAGACAATTTTACACACTTAAACGAGTTCAATGTTTTATTGAAAAAAATGGTAGTCATTTCAAACACCACTAAAATAAATGAAAGGATATGAAAACAATGCATGTTATTAATTTTAGACATCATGTTTCATAGTAACATTTGCTGCTTAAGACCTACACAATCGATATATATTTTTTAATGTATGAATGCAGTTTTTCTTGTTATTAAAATCGATGACATGGTTCCTAAGAACAGATCTTCGTTTGTCTTATGGTTTCGGACTTTCCCATACTGACCGATTTAAATGGGCCACCCTGTATAGTGTTTAAGTAAGTGCAGTGCAGTGCAGAGCGGTGTCAAGCAACGGACGTAGAAGTACTACGAACAGTACTACTATTACAAATAACAGTTGTCTGTATAGAAATACACAAAATATGTAATATCAATCCTCCTGAATCGTGACCATCATAAAACCTTTACATAGAAAATAAGTATATAAAATAAAATGGTAAAGTAAGCACTTACTCGATCGACTATACTAACATCGAACAACTAACCGCTCTAACTTCTGATTAACTCAATTAAAAGAATCCCCGAAGCCTGATATTATTCCTTTAATTAATATTTTAACAAAGCCTTGCGGCTAATGGTTTCTAATAATTTAATTTTCAAATAAAACTTGTAATAATGAACCTAGCTAGAAATTTGAAACAGTCGAAGGCATAAAGGTCAACGCACCTTCTGAACGATACTGACCCAGTAGGAATTATTTTCGTTTCAAAATTGAACTTAATGCTCAAAGAACAACAGGTTTACTTTTAAAATGAGAATAATTCCTATTGGATCAGTATCGTCCTGAAGGTGTGAATATGCAAACACCAATTATGTTGTTAAAATAGGTAGAGTTTTTACTTATTTCATCTGACCATATTTTTTGAAACTTATTCATCACCTACATTTCAATTCTTATTTATAGCACGCGGCGGACACGACGTACAAATACGCGTTCTTGAATCTACATAAGCACGACGACGTCTGTACACGCGTACGCCTACATACATCGCGTGCGCACTCTTCTGGATTCCGGCGGGGTCCGGCAATCTGCGCCTTGAGGGGTGGTGTAACTCGAATCGGTGCGGGGTGGAGCGTGTCCATTCTGTACGTTAGTACTATTATATATTCTGTGTTTATAGTTCAATTTCCTAAGTAACCTTCAATCTTCTTATAAAGCCGTGGTGGCCTAGCGATTTGACCCATGGCCTCTCAAGCAGAAGAGGGTCGTGAGTTCAAATCCCGGCTCGCACTCTTGTGAAGGAAAATATTGTGAGGAGGAGCCTGCGAAGAAATTTATTGGTGTGTGTGAAGTTCCCAATCCGCACTGGGCCTACGTGGGAACTACGGCCCAAGACCTCGCATCCTGAGAGGAGGCCTGTATCCTGCATTGGGACGTATATAGGCTGGGATGATGAACCTTCAATCTTTTTGTGCCACACAATACTGCAGCAGTTTATGATCGGTAGTGAACCGAGCGAGAGCGGCGGTGCATAGACAACGATTGGCCCTTGTTGTTTGATTTGCTCGGCCTACTTGCAGTGGCACCTCATTCCACTCCACCGCCCCGCTGCTCCGTCCGCTGCTCATTCGTGTTTGAGTTCCAATGTTAGTTCGCTCCGTAATACTTTATGCATTCTTTCAATTATGCAGTACGTGTAGTTAATTAGAGATTAAAATTCAAAAACTGATCGTATCGTGCAGCCGTCTACAGATCTTTGAGGGTGAAGTTTCCAGATTAACTTCTAAGCCTTTGACTCGGGTAGCTCAGACACGTCCAATTACGATACTGGAAATTAATGTTAAAATTGTAAGTACCTAACTTATTTTTTGCTACTATTAAAAATTTCAAAACTTTTTGTAGTGAAATCTTTACATTTTATTTGGCGTTTTATTTTAAATGTGGTCTTCTACTTTTGTCGCTGTATTTATTTCCTTTCCTCGAGTGAAAAGACAGAGCGAGAGAAACACCCCAATGGTGCAATTTATTGGCAATAAATACCTACTTATGGAACAACATTCAACATTCATCATCATCATCATCATCATCATCATCATCATCATCATCATCATCATCATCATCATCATCACCATCATCATCATCATCATCACCATCATCATCACACCATCATCATCATCACCACCATCACCATCATCTTCACCGCCATCATCAATACCATCACCACCATCATCATCATCATCATCACCATCATCATCACACCATCATCATCATCATCACCACCATCACCATCATCATCACCATCATCATCATCATCATCTTACCTTACCTTAAATAAGCGTAGTGGCAGAATGTCTTAGTGAAACAAAACGCAAATATTGCTTATAGTTTTTTTTTAATGGCTAAATGCTATGATGCCATAGTCATGGTATGAAACAATAGACGATCACTTTGCTGGCCTTGGCCAGCAATGTTGTATGAAATTCCATTATTGACCTCTCGTCTAGGTGCACCTGCACCACCGGCTCCACCTGCACCTGCAAAGTGACCCTTCGTGGCGTATTATAAGGAACATAACGTCAATATTTCATAGCATGTTTGAGAAAAAATAAATTAAAATGTCAATTGGTATAGGTAAGGACCTTAAAATCCCAAAACATGTACTCGCCCATATACCTTCTTATAGGTCTTCCGATTATGGAGCCTCGTATAAAACTAAATTTGGCGAGTAGGTGTTAAATTTTTACGACTGCACAAAGATGGACATTTTAGGTATCGTATTTATTAAACACACACAAAGAATCTATTAAGACAGCAAAGAAAATCATGGATTTACTTAGCACGTCCTCGAAGTCTGGCCATATTTTTGAAGTTTATGAAGAAACTGAGAGATTATTTTGCTCTAGGTTGATGTTGAATGATAACTGTAGACGTCGTATTCGTTCAGGAATCATTATTTAACAATACGCGGTAAATTTGAAATTTTATGACAGATTGAACGTGGGCTACTTTTAAAAGGCCCTCGGGCGTCTATTAGATGAAATTGGCCTGGAGCTTGGGCCGGTAACTCTAACCAGTTGAAGTCCTTTTAAAAGGACTTTGGGCGGTAGGAGGCAATTTTGTAAGTCGAACTTCTATGTTTTTTAATTATAACATATTGAATATCGCGCTTCGGTGCTAACTATGCACAAAATTTCTTTTCTTGGTTACTGATAGGATTAGTTTTCACCAGCATTAGGTCTCCTTTCTTGAAGCCTGGGTCAAGGCGTCTTTTCTAATTTGCTCTTGTTCTTCTTTTATTATGCATTACTTAATGTCTCTCGCAATCGTGAGATTCCACGCTAGTTGTTTAATTCGGACTCCGGGGTAAATTTCTCCGATTGAACTATTTCATTAAAGTTGAGTGATACGTCAAGTAGTGTTCTCATTTCTCTTCAATGGTCAAGTATCTAGGCAGCTGTGAATCCAGTGCTTTATGTATACGCTGTGTTCATTGAGAAGCGTATCGCAGGTATTGATTGTGGTCACAAGTTGTGTTTGTTTCGTACCATAATTGCAATTTGGTATTTTAAGTCTCTGTTTTTGCGTTCGACGATATTGAATTTCGAGTGATAAATGAATTTTTTTGCATAACAGCAGGTAGGTATGAACCGACTTTCGCTGTTAGTTATTATTCTGCGTGGTAATACATATCACAGGAAAACTTCGTTCAATAAGATAAAGGTACATTGCTTAGCCGTAGTTTCGTTTAATGTGAACAGCTCCACCCACCGCAAGGCCATTTAAAGGACAGGTAAAGGACATTTGTCGGGTACGTTAATCTCGTTTAGTTACCTGTAATCTACACACACCCTTACGTTCTCTGTACCTCTTGGGACTAAAATAACTGGTGCAGGCCATGGTGAGTTGCATTCATCTCTGATATTGTTACTAATCATCACACCTAACTTTGCTTTGAGGTGTTACTGTCTAACTGGAGACAACTTATAATATGATTTTACTGCTACTACTACAGCGTGTTGATTCCTTGTATTAGCTCAGTATAAGTAGTTTGTTTTCCTGCCTTAGAAAAGATATAACTATATTTGGTTTATAATTTGTTAAAGTCAATTATTTCTTACTTAGGTAAGGAGTGACCGTCATTTGGTTGAAATAAAACGTCAATAGAATACAGTGAACTGGGATTTATATAGTCAACACGTGGGTCGCGTTGAAATGCTTCGCCTGCCGGTTCACGCGGACGTACCGGACGCGGTGGTGTTAGCATCTTGAGTAACCGCCAACGTGGTCTCTTCTGGGGCGATTGCGGTGATGATGTATTTGGCAATGATGTCACTGCAACTGGTTCTGGCACTACTTTATCTTCTGGTTGTTCTGTAACTGTCTTCTTTGTAGATTGGCTATTATCTATCCACTTGGTTGATTTCTCTCCGTTCATCTTGTACGTAGAGTGCTTTATAAAAAATAAACCAAAAATGTAGGGTACTTGTAGATTCCATCCAAAAGAGCGGGTAGTTTGTTACGTTGGGCGCCAATATGTAGCGTGTAGCAGAGAAACGCCCCGATGTCAAAGGTACAATTTATTGACAATAGGTACTTATGTAATAACATTCATGCAGTGCTGTGCATGCAGCATACTGGTTACCTAGCGACAGTTATGTCGTAGAGTAAATAGCAAGGTTGGGCACACTTACTTACACCCGACGTAAGTAAAGCCAAAGGACTGCAGTGTACACTACTTATCGCAATGGCACTAGCTGGCCCTAGGGAAGTCAAGGGCAAGACTGCAGTATACGCAGTCGAACTTTTTGGCTGTCGCTAGCTAGAATGAATCTATATGGCGCTGACGGAGCTTATATACAGATCGGTCGTGCATCTCTGGTGCGTTCGGCGATCCTCGGCTGCCGGCCGATGCGGTGGTTGTACTAATTATAGTTTAATTATTAATTTAATTAACGTAAATTATTGGTTCAAAACAATAAAACAATTTAAAAGCAATCGACGAGAATGGTTTCCTGTGTACTTCTAAAATGGGTAATTTAAATGATGATGGAAAAAAATCAGTGACAGAAAGTTTGCCGCCGGAAAAGTTCTGCACACTCTTCTATTATCCTAAAATAGTTATTTATGATACAAGTGCGGAAAGTAGGCAATTCCCAAAGAATGGCGGAGATCTAAACACACGACACGAGCGAAGCGAGTGTGGTTTAGCCGACATGAGTTGGGAATTTCCTACTTTCGACACGTATATCATACAACGTTTTACAATGCATTAAGCGAGAAAAAAAATTAGAGCTAAACATTTTCGGTAAAAGATGTTGCGTTCTTATTTACCTTTCCTTGAGGAAAAGTCTCGTAGGTGTTTACATATTTCAGCATCGACTTAGTCGGCAGGACGCTGTCACATTTGTGCTTGGTCTAGGACGTCAGGCGGTGTTAAGTCCGATGTAAATTCATCACTTGAACTCTCCATTTTAATTTACTAAACTAAAATTAATTCTCCGGACTGAATACATGAACATTACTTTGGCGGGTTTTCATGACAGGCGCGAACGGGTAACCATGATTGGTTGGTGTTACGCCTTGCGCGCGCACTGAAAGCTCATTGGTTGAATTTCGATTGCGCGCGCATGATGTCGTACGGTCTGAAATGGGCTCAAGGAATTATTTTAGTAGGTACTGAATTTTTTTTTCAAAACTTTTGACGATAAAATTTGTGTGTTTTAATATTAAAACAAGCTGTTTTATTTTTTTATCAGAAAATATTCAATTGGTTGCATCAAACATTTTCTTATTTGTGCAAAGCTGAATTATAAAGTAAAGACACAACTCTCTAGTCTCATTTTTTAAACACTAGTTTGGACACAACTTTTTGAGATTTGGTAATTTAAAGAGTTACTTTTCCGCACGCGTGTGGAAAGTAAAAACCATACAACTTTTTTCACACTTGCGGAAGCCTGCTGGGATGACTAACTTTCTATACATAAGTTGACTCTCGTCAAGAGGCACTTTCCGAGCATGTGCATTGTAAAAGGAATTAGTGTAGCTGCTTCAATGTTTTACCACATACGGAACGAGCCACTAAGTAAGTGCCTAGTTAAGCAAATATCGTTGCAGCAATAAACAGTCCCCAAGCGACTTGCTCGTTTCACCGCCCACTAACTCGCCCTTGTTCATCATACATGTTATCATGAAAACTAAATTAAATTAAAATTAAATCTGCTTAAAATGCACGATCGCAGGCACTTGCATCTCGCAACCTTTTTGTTCGGTGTAGTGCATGCGGCACAAGACGCCTTCGTACCTTTTTGATAAAATCACATAGGTAGTCAAAGAGTGCTCAGATTTAAGGCTATTGTGCCACCTGTGCGGTTGTACGGCGGCTTTTGGAGGCAGTTTTAGATTTGCAGCGTCTAAGTGCTGGAATTATTATCCCCCTCCCATCCTAGGAGTGACTAGCAGGTACACCTTTGGGCGAAAGCTTAAAGTCTATTTGTTGTCAATCCAAAAATCATTATTCCTCTCTTTTCCAGCACTATTTGACAAACTTCTTTGTTTTTTACTGTCTCGGTTGTTATATCCTCGTGACTCCTCGCGTACTTTATAAAAAACAAATTAACAGTGAGAATAACTGCCCGGTGTACTTTATAAAGCACAAATTATTCATTCAATAATGAATCTTAAATATGTTGAAATAGTTTCCATAATAACAAATCAATTATTTGTTAAAAAAAGTCCGGGCTCAGGAGGATATAATTTTTTTCTTTTTAGTCCGCGCACGGTTGTAGGTATGCTTGGCAAGTGAGTTTGTTGTAATTATGTTTATGTAATTTTGCTATTTTTATTTGTTCTCAGAGTCTATATATTATCTAAATATTCATGTAATCTTATGTAGTTATTACTGTCTAGTATTATGTATATAGCGATCAAGTGTTCCTAACGGTGCTGGCTGAAAATCAGCGCTGGGGTGCTAAAAACGCCTCAGCATTATGCTGAGCCAGTGTCCGATATACAACCGCAATGACACACTGTCTTTATTTTTCAATAATATTGATGTGTATTGTGGTGTTGTAAATAAATGTAGGTAGGGTAAGTGTACCAGTGAATGAACACTTAAGGAAATTTTCGACTTTGAAAATTAATTTTAGGCAGTTGGGCACAGTTTATTTAAAATATTACTTTTTGTATAGCACAACCAACTACTCTAGTTGGCTAACATCATCATTATTCAACAGTATTATTGCACAGTTTGAAGATATATCACTATTTAAGTGAAAAAATGGAAAATCACCAGTGAATGAACGCAAAATTCTAGTGAATGAACAAATGAAACCAGTGAATGAACAACTTTGAATATGATGATTTGTTATACTATAAATATACAAAAGCGAAGTTATGTTAACACAAATACATTCAATATACTTATTTGGTCGATTCCGTGTTCTAAAACAATTAAAATACAAAAATAAGAGTATTGTTCATTCACTAGATCTTGGAAACCAGTTAATGAACTAGTTATAAGTGACATAGTTCATTCACTGGAAAACTTGAACCAGTTAATGAACCTATATTTTACGTTTGTTCCAATACTGGCCTTTCGGTAGATAATGTATTTGGATCAATGTCACTGAAAACGAAATCTTAATATGACCACTAGAAGGAAAGATATTGCACAAATAGAAAATCCTGCAGTCCCAGTGAATGAACACCCCCGTTCATTCACTGGATTTAGGCGATTTTGGGTTCCAGTAAAAAACACTGGATTAAAAGGTATTTTTTGTAAATAAATTACATTAAACTATGTATGAATAGCACTAACAGGTCTTTACAGCTTAAAAAAACCATACCCAATGAATGATAGATGGCGGGGACAAATGCAGTAACACATCAGAAGTATAGTAGCTTTCGTTCATCCTTAATACTGCTCCATAGAAAAAATGTACAACATCCACCACTCCGTCCACTTTACATCGTCGCCATTTCAAAACTGTTGCTTAGGAGTCGAAGCAAATTTACCAGAACCTGACAAGTAAAGGTGCTAGTCGAAAAAAAAATACGAGGCGTGGTAGAAATGTACCAAATTCTTATTATTTCAAAAAATTATCGTTTTGTTCATTCACTGGGTACTGTTCATTCACTGGTACGCTTACCCTATTTTCTTTCTTTCTTTTTTTAGTTGTACTGAAATAAATCATATTTGTCACTAATAGTTTAAGCTTATTGGTTGCCAATTTCTTTAACTTGCTTCTGTTACAATCACACAATCCATTGAGCCAACTCGGCGAATTAAGTCCTCGTTCGACTAAACTTAAACCGTCCGGACGCAATGCGGAAGCACGGCTCAATAAGTCAATCCAGTATTCCAGTGAGTAATGGCTCAGCATGCGATATCTCAGCCGCGTAATGTGACCTGCGTTTCACGTAGCTAACCACTGCTACTGATTTTTATTTGTAAGCAGAAAAAAATATTAGTCAAGTAGTGTTCTTTTAGGTTTGGGTAAGTGCGGTTTTGGAACAGAAGACGACACTTCCGAAATAATTCCCACGCTAGCTTCGACCTTCTTTAAGAGGGTTTATACCTGCTGAGCTGGCAACGTTGCATTTTTGTTAGTTTTTCTCGATTATTCTATAAAAATTGAATGAAAATTAAAAATGTTTTGTATACAAATTGTTCTGATATATAAGTTAATGTGTCTACTGCAATAATAATTTGTGATAGACTTTTATTTTCTTTAAAAACGAACAAATTATTACCTAATGCAACGTTGCCAGCTCAGCAGGTATAGGTATAAACCCTCTTAATGAACACAAATGTTTCGGTGGTGAAGCGCTGTGGGTGTCTATGGACAGTGGTGATCATTTAACATCAGGTGACCCACTAGCTCGTTTGTCTCGCCTCTCTAACATAATATTTACTATCGTTCCTAAAAAATACAGTATTATTTCTTACAGATACGGAATACTCAGCAAAAAAAAATATTTTTGGACGCTACTTTGGGACTCGAGAAAATTTTCACTTATGTTAGGAGATTAGGCACAAACTCGAAAGCCTCGTTTTAAAGAGCGGGATAATGTTGTGGTATGACACAAGTCGCGCGGCACCGCATCGTTTTGTTGCCGCCGATGCATCGGAAGCACGTAACGGATGTGAGTTTAGAGCGCACGCAGGCAGAGAGCGGTCTGGAGTTCCGAGTTCCGCGTTCAGAGTTCTGTGTATTGACCGCTCGAGAGTTCCGACCGCCTGCTGTGTGCGTTATCGTAAGGGACTCAGTACATTCGAAAGAACGCAGAACTCTGAACGCGGAACGTGGAACGCCAGACCGCGCTCTGTCTGCAAGCGCTCTAACACCTTCATTCGAGGTGGCGACCAGCAGACGCGACGTAACCTCGCCAGTTGCGGTACTCTGTCTTATGCCGAGGCGAGGCGATGCCGTTACGATGTCAATTAGTGTGCATTACAGTATGGAATTTCATACAAAGAAAGTATCCTCGGCACGACTCAAATTAAGGCGGTAAGGATCCGTGCTAAGTTAATATAAGTGCACCTTTATCCTAAAATCTACGTAACACGGTATCCAATCATTTCATAAAAAAACGTTTCATAAATATTCATTCTAAAAACAACGTTTAACAAACGAACGTTTAACTAGGTTTAACTAATTAGTTGTATCATAAAATATTGTTTTTATATTGTCAAAAGACAAATTATCCACTTAGTAAAATTTTATATCTTAAATCATTACTGACAAATTACTAATTTATTGTTCGCGACAGAAAAATGGCAAAGTAATTTATGGTAACAGAACGTTTAATAAACGTGCTAACATAAAATTAGATTAGGCTAGGTCTAGGTTAGAACTGCGACTTCACACATAAACGCACTGCTACCGGTAAAGTAGGTTAGGTTAGAACTACGACCCCACACAGAAACAAACGTTTAACGACAACACAACGTCAAAATCCCGCTGTCATTACATAAGATGTGGTTGTGTGCGTGGCCTCAACTCTGGTGGCGTTACCTTTACCAGTAAAGAAATTTAGGTTATAAAATGACTAATTTTATAAACGACTTATTTGGACATTTTTGAAAATGACCATTTGAATTTGTTATTTTAAAGTGTAAAATCATTTAGGTACTGAATGAAAATTTCTCAAATAATTATTTGTAGTATGAGCATTTTGAGGAATGATAGGTTTGTGAAACAAATACTTAGTTTGTTAATCACTCTGTTTATAAAATGATTATTTTAAGAAATGTTGTTCATGAAATGATGATAAACCACTTAACACATAATACTTTGAATTCGGTAAAACGTCGAAATAAATGAAACAATTTTTGCTACCAAAGGCGAAGCTACCCGCCACGGGCATTTCCACGCCTAAATAATTTATTCCCCCTAGGCCCATTGGTGCCAGACGGCAAAGATACGTGACCCGATCAACGATGCTTATACGTAGGGACAAATTTGTCCTAAAGGCGGCGAGTTCAAAGGGAAAGACCTCAGGCTTGAATGCCTTAGTACATTCAGTGTCACAGTCGCCCAAATTGTACCTACAGACAGAGTAATCGTTACTGTGAACGTAAGTATATTCCATTTCATTGCCTTTATTCCATTTAAATTACAAGTTTTATTGACAACTTTTTTTTATTAAAACTGACCAACGATTGACTTCTATCTCGCCTGATAGTAAGTGCAGATGGACCAAAGATATTGCTCCCTAGACTACTGGAAATGTAGTTCTTAGTGAAAATACTACCGAGACTGATACAGTTTCTCAACATGACATTTTAGATCCATATTTGATTCGTTGGTTTGACTTGGTTGTACAATAGCATCTCGTCAATCTCCCTGCTTAATAATACATGGAACTCTGTGCGACGTGAGGTGAGGGTAGCTTGATGCAGCTATTTTGGTGTAGTTTCAGACTTACGACTTGTTAGCTACATACAGCTATATGTATAAAAATTGAATTGAGTTGACCTGTTAGCTGCAAACTCGATGAAGCAAATAAACTTCAGAGGTCGTAAAGTAAACTATAATAACTACTTAATATATTAGCTAAATGTATAATACGCGTTTTACGTTCTTGTAATCTGAATGCAGTAGGTACATACCTTTGCATGTTGTGTTCTAAGACGAAGAATGGCTAGACGCGTCATATTTAAGACGAAATATAACCATCGGTATTCTCTCTCGTTCTAAAAGAAAACATCATCTGCAAATAGAGACAGATATACGTTTGTCTGTATTGGCTTTCAATTCAATGAAGCCAGTTTACTATAGTGTATTTATAAATCGATATATATATATCCTAGAGATGTGCTACTTTTATATCGATAAACTTTAGCTGTCAAAAATAATTATCGTGTCATAATTTGAAGGACCAAATTGGATTCGAAAAATTACTCACAAGCATACTATTCAGCATTTTAATGATTCATTTTATACTCTTTTCCTTTAGTTCTAAAATTACGAAAAGCAGTTTGATATTGGAATGAGTAGTAGTAGTTGTAAGTTGTAAAATAAGAGTCTGCGAGTTTAAAAATAAGCATACAGAGGCGCTCTTGGCTGGTGGCGGGGCGGTATGGACTAGTCAAATCTAATAACGACAAACTCGAAAAACGATACAGAATTATTAACAAAAACAACAACAAAAACAAAACGCAAATTAACCTCCCCGAGCCTTACCGCCAGCCATCTGCCGATCGCCTAAAATGACCCAAATAATACGTGCAACATACAATTTTTTTAACGAGACCATACTTAGGTCCCGATAAAGCGTATCAATCTTCAATCTAATATATAAAAATCTCGTGTCACGGTGTTTGTTATCGAACTCCTCCGAAACGGCTTGACCGATCTTTATGAAACTTTTGCTCTATATTCGGCAGGTCTGAGAATAGGTCGTAGGCTATTTTTTATACCCCTATTGTCCGCAGACGGAGTCGCGGGCAACAGCTAGTTATTTATATTTATTTGTATATTTATGTACGAGTAGTATAATGGATATAAGGGGAAAAGTAAAACGACAATTATGAAATAATAATTATGATTTTATTTTACGTAGTTTTATTATTTATTGACCACTAAATAAAACCATTTTTTTTATTTCTCAAAAAAACAGAACACATTTTTGATTATTTTTCTGCCAAACTTTCATAAATCAGGATCTTTAGGTAACCTGAGAACAATACACATCAACAATTAGCATTATATTAGCCATAATACAACTTAATTAGTTTTTCTTGTAGTGCTTCTCAGAGCCTATAAAAAGTTTAACTAAAATATATATTAATTTTAAATAAAAGTGACAAAAGCTGAACCTGAAATACAATGATGATGACATACAATATCGATTTATTTAACCACATCCCTATTATCAAATTTTACGTACATGAACTGTCATAACGGCCTGAACAGATGTTTTGTTGTTCATTATTTTAATAAATCTTTGGCCTGACGTGATCTTTATGACTTCACAATATTTAGAACGGCAATTTATTTATTGAGAACAGATCATATAATCTAAACATTGCGCAATAAGTTCATAATGATAGTCGATAACTTACCGATGGAAAGATATTCTTTGGTCACTTTCTGTTAATACACCCATTCTACTCTTGCAACCGATAGCCACACAATCCATGGTTATAGTGATATGAAATTAACTAAATTTCATTCTTCAAAATGGCATAAAACACATAAAAACAAGGGAAAACTGATAACAACGTTTGGTATCCAGCTGGCTACCACGACGACTCAGAATTTGACACACTGACGTTTAAGATGGCGGTGTTTGTCTATGCTTCACTCTTTTTTTCACAGTGAGATTTTGCATGTGCTAGAAAGAGACACATGACGGTTTTTTGTTCGTCTTAAATAGAACTGGTCTAGCCATATTCTTAGTCTAAGGTTGTGTTATTGATAATTTTCACGCAGTAGGGTAAGCGTACCTGCACTATATTAAGTATTAATTTTTCGTGTAAAATTAAATGCGCAACAAAACTAACCTGACTTAACCTACAAAAACACTAATAAGGTAAACGTCCAGTAGATGACACCCATCTGTCACCTGTCTTACTATGTCAGTACCTGGGCGGCCGAGCTCCGCTCGGACTGAAACTCTGTACCAAGCGTTTGCCCAGAGATAAGACCAAGCTAAATCAATTTTTCATCCCCGAAAACCCCCCACGTACCAAATTTCATCGAAATCGTTAGAGACGTTTCTGAGATTCTGATTATATATATATATATACAAGAATTGCTCGTTTAAAGGTATTAGATAGATAAGATTGAAGGTGCCATGTATTGGGTCAGTATCGAGCACAGGGACATTTACCTTACAGCGACTAAATTAATAACTCAGCGACAGTTGCCCGGGCGACAGGTCGCCAAGACAAGTGATGAACTCAGTCGCCAAGTTAATTTAACAGTCGTCCGATTTATTACTATTTTTTAAAACGATATAAAATTATATTCGATCCAGATGACGTTTAAATTGGACTTTTACTGTGAAAGTACTTAGGTCGCCGTTTAAATTCGCTTATGTTAAATAATGTTATATCTAAGTACAAATATTCAATGAACATTCTGCTCGTATTAACAAAAACTTGTTTCGTATTTCGTAATGTGTTCGTAGGGGTGTACTACATTACACAGTCCTGTTTTTCTTCTTTGGCCGGTTTTTTTATTCTGTACCTACTGTTTTGGTGTTCAATAAAGAATATTTTCATCTCTCCTGTTCGGAAAGTTAAATTTTCATGGGTAGATAGCCGGGTGGAAAATTGCGTATTTATTTATAATTTTTTATAAATTTTATAAAGTTTTTTTTTTTTTTTTTTACTGTTAGCCACGGAATCGACGATAATTCAGTTACATCAATGGCACTTTTTTCACGTTTCGGCATGGCCATCTAGATGCACGTCGTGACCAAGGAGCTTATATATGTCGTAGCCGGTCATGAGTACGGACACTAAACGGAACGCAAGTGCGCCGCCTAGCGGAGAACGCGGTACAAATAGGTTTTGGCGCACTTCGACAGAGTCGTGACGTTACCAGCAGCTTCGGGCAGCGACACTCTTGTACGAGCCGCCAAGCAGCTAACACGTCGTCACGGAACTGTCCCACGTTTTGCTTTGTGTTACCTAAACTTTGTATTTAATCTAATTTGAGTAATCAGTACAGTAAATCGTGATTCAATTAATAACGTAATATTCATTGCGCGATACCCAGCTGAGCCCACGAGATGTCTGAAAGTTCGAGCCAGAATCCTGACGCCCCTACGACATATACAACACTGGAGGTTGTACGCCGAACATCCGTTGGAAACAAGAAATTTGATCTTTATTACGTCACGAAAATATTCCATCTCTTTCTTTAGTTAGGTTAAGAAAGAGATGAAAGTTATTCGTGAAAATGTGAAAGAAAAATAAGTATAAATAAATAATAAAGGTCAAAACTTCTTCGTTTAATAAGTAAATCCAATTTATAATTATTCTAATTTTTTGTAGTATTTTACTTTCCTCACAAAATCTAAATCGGGAAAAATTACCCATTTCCCCTCGAACTATTGGCGCTCTCACTTCGTTCGAGCGCCAGATATACTTCAGATTAAATGGGTCACTTTCCACCCTTGGTTATCAATCTACTATTGTATTGTAGTTTACCTACTCTTTATTGTGAAGCATAGCACCGCATATATAAATTGTATGTTGCTGATGAGATTGCGATAGATAGGTGTTTGTTTAGCGTAGCATCGGTGGATGGGGTGCATGGCTCGATATTTCAAGCAGTCCCGCTGCCAATTTTAACAGCCAGAATCATTGCGTCCAGTTTTAAAAAAAAAATAAACTGCTTATTTTTTGGAGTTCTGTACCTCCAAGTGACTTGTAGAATAACTCGTGTTTAAGTATGTTTGTCTGTCCATCTGTCACAGTTAATGCGCTCCGAATCTACTGGGCTAAATTTAATACACTTATATTTATTATTTCTGTAACCCGAACCAAATGAGAACGTGTTACGCAAATAAATGAATTTCGAACTAAAAGCGCACTTTTGGGGGCATATAAGAATATGAAAAAAAAATGCAGAATATACTTAGTGTGTGACATATCAGAAGAAAAAGCTTATTGTAAGTAAAAACCACAAGAAGTGTCGATCAGAATAAAAGAAAACATGTTTAATTAATTATTATAACATATTTATCATACGGAACACGGAACCCTTTCTATGTGATTTACCAATACTCGTACTTGTCCGATTAAAATATGTACATATCTTTACTGTTATTGATCAAAAACACGTCGTAAGTCTAAAATTAGTATAACCCATAAACTAGGCTTCAAATTATTGATTATTTACATAACCGAATCACATTTAGATTAAAATTATTTTTTATTTTTGGCCCTAGTATCCCAAGTAATACTTTAGAAAACTGTTTGGCCGTCTAAATTTACATAATCCTCGCAGAAGAAACGAGGCGCGCCCACCCGAATTTATGCCGCGTGTGTCCTCTAGTTGTTTACGCGAGGGACGACAGCGTTGCTTCAACAGGTAGCCCGCTGTCTTTACTTTATTTCCTTGTACCCACTAGGCTCATGACGCGGTCAATGGGCATTAATTAGGAGTACTTCATGCAGCTCTTACAATATAAACTTAAAAGATGGAAGATTCCGCTGAACAAAAAAAGGATATAGTAGGTGTAGTAAGGGATAAGTTCGCCTTTGTACATCTGTTTCTCTTGTTAAACTGTTAATTTTCATGTTTTATGTACAATAAAGAGTTTTACATACCTACATATATATAGCTAAAATTGTTGTGATTTGCCGCCTTTTTTAACACGCTTATTTATCAATGTCATTTGAATTGAAGAGGTGTACTTTTCTTGCCAAAATACCTCAAAGCTATTGCAGGCACCGATGAAAAATTGTCGTACTATCTTTTCTATACCGACGACCGGATAACCTAGTTGTTAGAGAACCTGACTACGAAGCTTGAGGTCGCGGGTTCGATTCCCGGTCGGGGCAGACATTTGTGTGAATAATACGAATGTTTGTGCTCGAGTCTTGGGTGTTTAATATGTATTTAAGTATGTATCTATCTATATAAGTATGATTATCCGTTGTCTAGTACCCATAGTACAAGCTTTGCTTAGTTTGGGACTAAGTCAATTTGGTGTGAATTGTCCCGTGATATTTATTTTATTTTATTTTTTATATCTAATTTAGTCTGCAAAATCTTGTGCATTAATTTTATATAGATTGGTACTTTTGAACCGACTTCAAAGAAGGAGGAGGTTCTCATACATTTAAAAAAAGTAGATAACTAGACACCAATTTAATTTGCATGCGTTTAAGATTTTAGCGCTCAAGCAATTTATTTATTTTAAAATTTTAGATTGACCGTCCATAGTGGACTTCGCTTTCTGAATAATTTTGATATGTAAATCATTTACATATCATTGTTAAATGATGACTTTCGTGGACATTTTGAGAAAACACATACCACCGCGATTCATCGATCGTGGTCATGGCACCAAAATATTAATTACTTTTTTTTAACTATCGACACTGCATTACTGCTATTCTGCTATGCAGCAAACGACTTCGACCTTTGAAAGCTCTCCAGAGCGTCTCTGCTGCCTGGCATCACTTTATCTGCGATCACCATCGCGCCGCCGTGGAAATGTCAGGGGAACACCGCCGCATTCGAGCCACTGACATTTTATGCAAGCGGAAATTACCCTGTTTAGAATAGCAATAACAGTTAATATTGAACACATCACAGTTAACACTTTTAGAACTGTTTCTCAATTAAAATTGATTCAAAAGAACTTAATCGACTCCGAAAATACCTTAAATAATATTTAATGCGCTTTACAGAAACAAATCAAAAAACGTTTCAGTGTGCGCTTCCTACTGATTTGTTTGAAGTCGGTCCTTATCAGTTTCACTTCACCAAATGGTAATCTTCTAGAGTAAATGCATGAGTTGTACAAAATATACCCGAAACACTATATAGGTGTGCCTAGGATATTTGAAGAGTTCCCTTGATTTTCCTGGGATCCATTCATCAGATCCAAGCTTGGTAACTATGGGGTCATTTTAAAAATATACACGTTCAGATAACAAAATAAACTTTTTAAATCTATCCACAAGTGATGGAGTATACGATAAACAAAATAAAAAAGAACATAGGTAGAGTTGAATACATAATCTCAATCTTCTTTTTGAAGTCAACTGAGAGATTCCAATCTCACCTACTTTTACAATCGCTGCAAAAGCTCGCATTCAAGATTAAAATCCAACTCAGCCCCGGGATATTTTAACACCGGTTTCGCTATTCCGGAAAATATACTTACTTCGTAAAGATCCGAATGGTGTTAAAAATTTATGACACCTTTAGGTTTCAATCGTGTCTGTACGAAAAACCTACTCCTAAATTTACATTGAGGGAAATCATTTATTTGAATTAGGTCGCTTGGAAATGCAATCTAAAACTCTGTTTTGAACTGTTGTAAAACTAATAAATGTCAATAGTCCCACCCAACAGTTCGGAATAGTTGTGTAAAACGAACGCTGAAGCGAAAACATTTTGTTGAAGCTAGTTCTGTTGGCCTGTTTTATTTTCATCGATATACTTAATTAAATTTTTAGATAAAATGGGCTTCAAATTTAGTATAAGTAATAGCTTAAATTGTAGAAGGGGGCATAAATGATGGGACACTTGACATGACAATTTCTTTTTAAACATGCTGGAAGGAAAAGTAGAAGGAAGACGAGGCAGAGGAAGGCCATGATTGACCTATTTTAACCAGGTGATGGAGAAAGTTGGTGTCGTGTCGTATCAGGAAGTCAAACGGCTGGCCGAAGTCCGCGCGGAGTGGCGGTTACTCCACCGACAAGAGCATAGCTCTTAAACTTGAGAAGAAGAAGAATAGCTTTCCTTTCAACTATGAAAACACTGACTTGTCCGCATTCGTTACAAAATTTTACTTTTTTTGACAAAATAAAAATTGTTATTTAACGTCTAAAATTAACCCAGCAAAAGAACTTCACATAAAGTATTATATTTAAAGTATATTTCCATAGAGTATGTTTAGATTAAATAGAAGAACAATACAAAATGAGGGCTTTCTAACAAATCAAACATCGCTAAATGGCGTTAGCATCGTGAGGTTTGACGTTACAATCTTGCTTGCGATTGACTCATTTAGCTATGTTTATAGCTCGGACAGGTCAGAACAAGATTGGTAGAGTCGTATTATGTACAGTATTATTTAATTATATTTTTCAATTACAGTTTCAGGTGGTTTATTTTCCCTTGGTGATTTTTTGAGGTAACAAGTTTTCAAATGTTGTCTTTCTTTAACTGTTTGATTCGAATGTCACATATAGGTAGTAAGAGTATTTCACAGCCATTTTCATAATAGGAGAGCTCGGGATAATTCTTAATCCACTTATTAACCGTTTTAAACTTCACAATATTTAAAATACTTAATTGTAATAATCATAATCTTAGGTACCTACACTATTACGACTCTATTGAATCTTCTTCTATTTTCGTGTCTGTTTTTACGATGACCTGTCCGAGCTATGGTTGTAAACCAAACCCAAACGGACCACACAATACTAGGGCCAACTGGCCTGACACAAAACCCTTATGGGCCTTGACGTTTAGCTTCCCTGCGCCACCGAATAAAACATTATTAAGCGCTAGTACGCCCACAGAGTATTGCTGCGTGTGCAATAAAGTAAAAATAAACACTTTCACGTGTTAAGCCGTGTTCTTAAGTGCCCCGACACACGCCATGATAATCACTTTACAGGCCGTATATCCTTAATAAAAAATTCAAAAATCACATATCCACATAGCGGTCTCATTGTTGTACTTGTACGTTATGAGTTTTGTGCTCATTCGATGATAAAAATATCCAATGTTCCGTAGTTAATGAAGCTTCCGATGTACAGAAATATTTTTCTTTTTCATAAATCTCCCCTGTAGCATGAAAAGAAAACGGAGATATAAGTATTCCTTTGAAAATTTACCTGAAATATTGATGTGGGAGTAGAGTGGGTAGTGCTATGTCCGTAGTGTATTTAAATAGTTTAGCGAATGCAAAAAGAGTAAAAATTGCTAGTTTATTTTTAAAGCAACGTAACTTTCTTTTAACAATTGTATAATGTTCGCACGTTAGGTATATTAAGCACAGATAGTTTCCAGCTAAGCAGCTGCTTTCTTATATGTCTGCTCGTTTTTAACGCTTATTTCCTATCTATACAGTAGTTTTGATTCCGTACCTACCTACGTAATCGTAGCTATATCTTATTGACGAGGTACATTTATCTTTACAGATTATTTTAATAAGAACAATCACGTATGATGAATGTAGTTTTTATTATACACAAATCGGGTTATAAAATGAGAGTGATTTATGAAGGTATCCGCCGCCTCGTCTTCTGTACAGGATGAATTGTATACTTGTTTAAGGATATGGCCGCATAAGAAGTAGCAGGCTTACCAGTAAGCGCTTCGATTGCTGCTTAGATAGCGATGTCTATGGGGTAAAAACTCAAGCAAGCTATGCGGCAAAACGCAAATCGGTCGATAGGTATCTTTAGTACGCCCGTAGTAGGCCCTTTGTTAGCGTTTAAAGCCAGATGAATGTAAGTTTACTTTCAATTCGAAAACTGTATTTACCTAAAACATGATGTTTTGGGCTACTACAAAGTGAAGTAAATTCACAATCCATTTTATGTTGTGTTAAACAATGTTTATTTAACCATGTTTCCGTTGAATGTACGTACTTTCACATGATACATAATAATAGCAGTGTTGGTTCAACTGCAGCTGGTTTTGTGAAAATTAATTACTTGTATACCTAACTGCTATGGAAAGGGATTTATGTTGCAGTGAAATAATTTAGGGAAAAATCCACTGATGCTGATCTAGGTGAGATTGTCATTGTTTTCTTTTGACTTTTTATCATTTTGAATAGAAGCGGAGAGGTTATCAAAATTACTTTATGTGTGGTTGCTGATAACACAATAGTTTTTTTTTGTCTCGGCAATCTAATCATAATGACACTTGGCGCTGATACTGATAGATATAAGTAAACGTTTTAAAAGTCGACATTTACTATTAAATGCAAAATGAAGCTTTGCCAAGTTGGCAACAACATGGGTTTAAATTATTTTATAAGTAAAGCAGACGCAAAGTTGGCTCAACTAAAATTAACAGAATAAACAGTCCATAATGCATTTCACATGAAATCAAAGCTGAACAACAAAAACTGAACACACACACACACACGCAAATACGCGCGCGCGCACACACGCACGCTCGTACGCACACGCAAAGAGGTCCCAATAAGGCAGACTTACACGGACCAGAGTTAACTTCCAATATAACTCCGAATTAATTGTTAACCCAGGGTTAAGTAGTGTCAAAATGCATACAATTGTTATCCATAATCTAAGCCAGGTTTTACGATTTAGTTATTTAACCCTACGCCGCGCAAGCTGCTCTAAGTGTGTCATCATAAATAGCATAATATTTATGACTCATAAATATAAATATGTTTTACTTCCGTAAAACAGACGATTTATTCATAACATTGGAAATAAGTCAACCATTTGCGAATTAACACCACTTTAAAAATGCAAATCCGTAAAACCGGATGTGTGTTTATTAAATGTATCAGAACCTGAATTGTATAATAAATAAATATGCAGCATAAATAAGTTCGCGTTACCTTTCACCAATAACTAATTTTAGGTACTTAGTTGAAAAGTATAGGGGTGTGAAACTCCGGCCGGATGGGTTCGTGTAAATTTAATAATACCTATACCTCTACTCTTCAGTCTTGAATGCTTCACCAAGCGTTTCCATTCATCGGATTTTTTTTACCGTTGATCTAACACGTCGCGTATTTATATTCCACGGATGTTTTCTACAAAAAATATTTGTTTTGTTTCTATTCATAGAAAGTTTGTTCAGAAATACCTGGTGCGGTCCGGCGCCGGGGCGCAGGTGATTCAGTTGTCATCACGAGATGCCGGCGAGATGGATGGGGCCGAACCGCGCCGCGCCTTATATTTTTATTACCACACCAGAACAAGAGAAATCTGAAATCGGAACCCACCTAACTGATTTACTGCCGCCGGCGTTTAAACAAAGAGTTAATTCAAACGGATGTGTTTAGGTAAGCCACGTATGAATTGCCGGTGGCTGTACAGAGCACAACGCTGTTTATATGTAGAACTTGTTGCTGCGTGGTTTGAAAATTAAAATTGTTCCGGGGAAACGCAATTAACATTATTCACCATCAGTAACGTTTACGAATTGAGTTTGAAATTATCTTCGGGCAGTTCTTGTGTACCTACAATGCGTCTTTTTTACTAGCTAACGTTTTTCCTGCTTCTAATAATAGAACAATAGAGCTCGGACTTACCAATTGCTTTTCCTGTAAGGAAATTAATTCTTAATATTGTTTATGTTATTCAATTACCTTAACAATGATGCATTCCATAAAGGGATCCTCACGAGCCATCCGTGTTATAACAGTTTTTGTCTCTTTTATTTAGCTATGTATTGGAAATCCTCTAACGTTCACAGTATGCAGTTTAACCGCAATCACTGAAGTCGCATTTCAAATTGAGGAAAAAACAATAATATGACTAAGTATATTCTTCCATTCGTTTCTCGTGGGTTTATGTTATTGTAAGAAAACACAGGTGAAGTATTTTGTCAATCATTAGGGAGCGGTGTGCGCGGCTCCGGCGGCAGTGGCCGGCTCGTAGCCGATGCGGCAGTCGGGAGCTACGCGCGCTACGCAACGCGCGACACCGCGCGACACCGCGCGACCCGTAGACGTGCTACGTACACGCGACACTTACCACGCCACCAAAACATTACATTACAACAAAGTGGAGATTTCGGTTGAAACCAAATTTAATTTTGATCTTCACATTTTTTTTCAAATTAGTGTCGGTTATCTTGTTAGTTTAAATGTTATAAAGATGCTCAACTTTGATACTGTTAATTTATTTATTTAATTATTTATTTATGGAGAACCAATAGCTTATACATACATCATGGAAATAACAGTTAATACACCAAGCCAATTACACGTTGTCGCAGGTTACAGGTTTCATTATAATATTATTCACTTTTTTTTAATACTCTACATTTCAAAGTTGTCTTTGTAATTGTGATACTCTAATTTCAATTTAAATTACATTTATGATTACGTTTAATATTTTCAATCAATTTTACATAAATAGGACTTATGTTACTTAGCCCGCTGAATTAATCCCTGTATTATGCCGCCCGACAGGAGGCATGAATAAACTTACTCGTTTAATTTACATTTCTCAGAATAGGACTATGCCAAATAACTCATTATACAATGTTAATAATAGAGCTATACTAAGTGCTAGTGTTGTGCTCAAGAAACCGGAAAATAGAGTTACGAAAATAAATATTAAGTATTTTAATGATTTTCTGCACCACTTCAAGTTCATTCAAAGTCCTCCTTTTATACTTAAGCCTTAGGTAAGAGTCAAATTAAGTAGGTATGTTCGCAACATTAACTATACCTACAATAATAAAATATAATTACTGACGATGTAAAGTGACCACCTATTCTCAAACCCTTAAAAACCTACCGAAAGACATCACACGTGTCCGTTGTGTGCTCGCTTTGTTTGAAATCGGTGTCAAATGTGCCTACAGTTTCCTTATTACATTAGGTAAATTCTTCCAACAAAATTAAAATGTAAATAACATCAACAATGAAGTGAAAGAACGCAGGGACCATCTCGGTATACACCAAAAACGAAAAAGATACAAAAAAAAGTACAATTTTAATCCATTATAAAGTCATAAACCGCATCTTTATTTAATAACGTTTTGCTTTATTTCATATTATTATTAACTTTATGAAAATTGAGTAATTTGCTGCGTACGAGTATATATCGAGTTTTCTTGTAACCCACTGCATAAAATGTTGTCACATGTCATGTACCTACCTACTAGCTTTTAAATTATTTAATAAAAATAGTTTTTTTTAATAAAAGGCATACGTGGGATTATTATGACATTTTTTCATGTTATTTTACAAATTATGTACAACTTTGAACATAAGAATAGTACTACTGAAAGCGCCAAAAACAATCTACCTTTTTAACACATTCAATGGAATAGGATGAAATTATTTTTCACCATTTATTCTTTTATCAGAAATGTGAGTAGAAGACACAAAAAAAATAAAAATGTTATATTTATGGCTTATAATAAATTTCCCATCTGGTCAAAAGTCATGAGCATGAAATGTTTATCATGATTATTTTTTTATCTCTTTGAAACCTCAAAAACGAATCAGCTTTGGCAGATACGTGAGCGCAATGCAGAAGCAGTTTTAACAAAATTTATACGTAGCAGGATTCGCAGCTACAACGCTTTTATGGAACGCTTTGAGCCATTACCACATAAATTTGGGATGAAGTCTATTTTCTCACCGGGTTACAATGTCTCAAATCCGCGGGGTCGTTAATTAGCCTGTTTGTGGCCCAATCGCGCGTAATTGAAGAAGAAAGGGGAGATCATGATTACAAAAAAAGTAGCGTCGCATAAATGCTTAGCTGGTATTAAAAAAAGTGAAATTAGTAGGTTTTATTCCGCTCTTTGATTTCTTTGCCTAAACGAATCTTACACTTATGGTAAATTTACCCAATAAAAATTACGACTTTGTCATTAATCCGTCCTAATAAATGGTTTACGTTTTGTTTGACAGATTCTTTTACTGGGTTATTATAATAACGCTACCCTTCCGTTTCCGTTTACCTTTCAGAATTCTTGAGCCAAGAGCGTCTCCAACAAGCAATAACTTAGGCTTTTACCTCAAAGAAAATTATCTACACAATATATGAAAGTAGATACAACCAAGAAATAAGACGAAAAAAAAATTTGCAGAATTTGATAGCAAATTCCTGGGACAGGTACACTCAAGGAAAATAAATCGCGTTCCAGGGGGGAACCTTTTCATAACCAATTGAACGATGATTTCTTTGGCAGATGTATGGAATGTCAACATGACATTAGCAATGAAAAGGGTTCTCCCTGGTATGTGATTCAGTATCCTTGACTGTACTTCTTTACAACGACAGGTATCTCTCCACCAAGCCATAGCTGTTTAAGACCAAAGTATACATACGTATAATTATAGAAAGAAGCTTAAAGCGTCACAATTTTCCTCGGATTGATATCTCACTCACATACCAGCATAACAAAATGTAGGTAACGTTTATTACTATGCTTGACCAATTTGTCCGCGAAACCTAAGTAATCCTCGTCTATGTAGATACCTACCTACTACTTTATATAAAAAGATAATAACTTTATCTTGAACAGCTTTAATTGCTCTTCAGTGCTAAAATGAATTTGTACCTAAGCATCTTAGTATTTCAAGATTTCGTAGTAGCCTGAAATTCATCTTTGAGTCACAAATATTTCCAATACAATTTAACTGTTGTCTGTCAAAAATCTGAGACGAAAATTGTTTATTTTTTTACTTTACTCCGAAATAATTTTACGTTTCGATTTGTGATAAATACTTATACATATACGAGTAGGTACCTACTTACAAAAAATGAAAAATTCTGACCAGATATCTACAAAATTATTCAAATACTGTTTGACTGAATATATCTGCGGTAATGAACTATTACCTAAAAGACAGTTTAGTTAATGGCATTTTCTCTCATGTAGCTGTTATAGCTACATATATACATTATTTGATCCTTCTTTAAGTAATAACATAATATCTTTAAATAAATTAACCCTATAATTATAAATAAAATAAAACGAACTAAACAAAAACTAGATAAAATTAACAAAAGGTTCCCCCCGCGGCATGGACCCAAAGACAATGGCAGCATTACCTCGCTGTATAGCAATGCTGATACGTTTTGCGAGAAAGCTGCCAGCTCTTCGGTCTCCTGTGGTATCATAAAGCCGTTTAAAAATATCTTTGTAAAGCCTTTTTGCGCTGGAGCCCCTCGAACCAAAGGTCTCAACCCCGAATTTGTATTCAGAGCCAAGACCTATTTGTAGTATTTGTATTTGTTTATCTTAAGTTTTTCTGCCGCTTCTGCTGCTGCCCCAGCTTGATTTGCTGTTCAGCGGACGTGGGACGGAGCTGGTGTGTCTACGCAAGTAGCGTCCCACACTAGCATACGACCGAATTTCCACGGAATCAATGACATTCCGTCTGGTCTCTTGCCATCATCTCTGGCGATGCGCGATGGCTCCAGTAACGCAGGCACATTGACGGTGGCAAGAGAGCGACGGATAATGTCATTGAGAGCAGTGTCTAGAAAAGCAAAAATAAAAAAATATATATTAAATATACTTAATAATTATTGACAAGAAATTACAATGTCAAACTCTAGTGATTCATTATGCTTCGACTCAATAATAAAGTTCGTAGAATACACTGAGTAATAAAACCGCACAATTATACGCCGAGCATTTAGAATTTTAGAAATTTAATAATAAATGTACAGCTCATATTCAGAACCTACTCAGTAGACACCTTTGAAGTTAATTAAATTAATTTTCACCAGCCTCGGCGCCGTTCTAGTTTCTAGGAGGTAGCCACGTGTTCGTTTGGGAAACTACCTTCAGTAGGTATCCCATGCCATGACCCCGCATACTCTTACAGCAGACATTATTAAAGATGCCACATATGAGACCACCAGTGTTGTAGACTAGTAGCTGTTACAAGTTACGATCAAAATTATAGGTAAATTATCAACGCGAACTGTGAATTCAGGCATGACGTCCAGGCCACAAGTTGTGGGTGTGGCTGGACTTGTTCCACACTAGGCCACCTGTCTTCGCCACCAGTGGCTAAATTTGCGGCAGTTCTTAACCAGCGGGTAGTGGCCTCAAAACATTCCCGCACATTGGGCAGTGTGCGGCAATAAGTTACGAGTACATACACACACAAAGATGATAACAACATAAGTTTAAAGTTGACATGGTTTGACTGGGTGAGATTACCTTCGCCCCGTGGCCGCGCTACCACCCAATTAGACGCAACAACGCGGCTACCTTTGTTTTCATGTAATCTTTTTTAAACTTTAATTTTAATTACGCAAAAGGTTTTGACTGAGCGAGTTGCCTCGCGTGGCAGTCATTTTAGGCCCGATCTTGCATGGTGAGGTTCTAAAATCGTCTCAAACGCGGTTTCGGTCTCGGGAGACATCTCGATCTGTGTAGACTCGTCTATAGTATAGAAATTTTAATTTAATTAAGAATTTATTCATTTATTTGAAATTCCAATTTAGGGATTTTTCAAATTCTTTTTTCTTTTGTTGTGAAAATAATGGATATTTT
This sequence comes from Archips xylosteana, assembly GCA_947563465.1. Taxonomy (NCBI): domain Eukaryota; kingdom Metazoa; phylum Arthropoda; class Insecta; order Lepidoptera; family Tortricidae; genus Archips; species Archips xylosteana. Next base: position 15,582,660 of record OX387344.1, read on the forward strand.
AACTTTTTTGGAGTCATATGGGTTGAAACTATGTCCATAGCAAACTGCATGTGGAGGTTTTTTAAATCAAGAAATATGATTTAAGTCATCTCAAATGTTAACTAATAGGTATTTAGGTGTAATGGGAACCCAAACTGCGAGTGTAATAACGGGAGAGAAATGAATAGTGTTTTGTGAAGTGCACCGCAGTGCACGGCATGTAGGTTGCCAGCGGCATGGCGGGGGCGATCCGGACCTTCTCCACATACCACGAGTCGGAGCCATCTGTGTCCTCGGTGAGTTGCTTATAATTATAAGTATCTGTAACTTTGCTTGGTTAATTTTCTATACCTTAGTTTAGAGTTGCAAGGAAAATCGTGCAAGTTGCATTACATTGCGGCGTTCGCCTGACCACTTCAAACTCGCTCGCTTCACAGCGTCGCAATGTAATGCAATTTGCACGATTTTTCTTGCAGGTCTAAACTCGACTTAAGAGCAGGTACCTGCTTGCTCGTTTGCCTCCCTCTTATAATAGTTTAAAAAAAACATAACAAGCGTTTTTAAAACGCGTTTTGAAAAACGTGTTTTCTAGGTGCGCGCTTATTTAAATGCCCAATATGGACCAGATATTAAACTCCCTATCAAATAAACGGTTAGGTACATCAAACATAAACTATAAATCGCTGTATATTCGCTGTGTATTCTCTTGTTTAGCAAAGTATAATTGTCTACAACATTCGTATCATATATAGCAAAATTAAACAAACCAAACAAAAGTCGATAATAGAACGGAAATTTAGTTTGTAAAATTCCACGAATTCGTGGCATTATTTCTCGTCTAATATTTTCATGTTTTGGAGTTTAGCTGAAAAAAGAATATTTGCAAAAGAAATTGTTTTTTGAAGTTAATGAACTGGATAGGTACAACGAAGTTAAACAAGAATGAAATTTAATTAAAATCTTAACCAAAAGCAGTTTTAAGTACCCTTGATATCCATTACGATGTACCTACAAATGGTTACGTAGATACCCACAAGAGTTTTAGGAAAGCCAATTAACTTTTGCTGCGAGGAGGCAATCGGAGTATAATCAAATAACAAGACGAGACCGTTTTCGTCTCTGTAAGCGTTTGTGATACGAATACAATTGCCATTTATCCGGATACTGTGACTTAGCAGAAAACTAAGCTGGGATTGCATTGTGGTAAAGGACTTCCCGAAGTCCTTCTGCGCTTTAGGTAGCCTGATACAGACAATGCTCCAAATCCTATCTAAAACTATTGTTGTTCGTTCATTGAATTCTTGATTCGAAAATTGCTCCTATTGCAGTAGGTAACTGTCAAAAGACTGGAAATTAGCCAGGTTTATTTATTTACTAGCTTTTGCCCGCGACTTCGCTCGCGTGTACCATGAGAATTCCAAAGCACCAAGATATCAAGCAAGCAAGCATACAGGCAAGCAAGCAAGCATGCAAGCAAGATGCAAGCATGCATGCACGCTAGCTTGCTTGCGTGACAATGGGACCATCTCAGTAGTATATTATATTCTTTCGAATAAAAAAATAAGTACCTGGGCGACCGAGCTCTGCTCGGGCAGAAACTCGGTACCAAGCGTTTTCCCATAGATAAGACCAAGCTAGATCAATTTGTCATCCCCGAAAACCCCCAAATACCAAATTTCATCGAAATCGTTGGAACCGTTTCCGAGATCCTGATTATATACACCGGAGGGGTGGGGGGGGGGGGGGTGAGAGGGGGGGAGGGGATGCGGGGGAGGGAGCGCGGGGGTGTTAAAGGGTGGATGAAAATTTCATTGATTTTGCCGTAGGATGCACCGTTTTCAAGATATTTGACAAAAACACCGGAGGTTGGGTGAGTCACGTTAAACTATCATCCGTAAACCGACTTTACAGACAACCGGCTTTTCCTGTTCTGTGCTCCCAATAGGGAACGTGCACATAGACGGTGCTGCCAACTGGTGCCATAAGGGTGCCATCAATTTGAATGTTTTACCTTGATAAGTTTGTTTTACTGTCCGCATAGTGTCTCTTCTGTCGCATTAGTGCTGCCGCCTATAGTTACTGCACGTTCCCTATAATACTTTTTCTAACAAAAAAGTAACTTTTCTCACAAAAAAGTAACTTTTTCTCACAAAAGAAGAAACTTGACGTTTTCTCATGAAAAATAAACTTAAAAAAAAAAACAAAAATGTTGAAAAAAAACGTGGATTCGAACCGAGGTCGGCTGGGTCCGCGACCACCCGATTTCTAATGTGCCATTATGATCTGCTCGAAGTGGGCGAAATTTAGCTTTATATTCTAATGCAAACAAAAATAGCCGGAAAACACGAGTAAAAGCGATTTTCTGAAAATGAAACATAGCTAGATCAGTTTTTCATCCCCGAAAACCCCCACATACCAAATTTCATCGAAATCGTTGGAGCCGTTTCCGAGATCCTGATTATATATATATATATACATATATACAAGAATTGCTCGTTTAAAGGTATTAGATTTTTAAAATCGGTCCACAATTGACCGAGAAATCGGTGAACATACTCACATAAAAAAAATACATAAAGTGGAATGCATAACCTCCTCCTTTTTTTGAAGTCGGTTAAAGAGCTGTTTGCGGCCTACTTACAGTATAAACTTATGAATTTTGAAATTTTAGCTTACAATCAGTAAAACGCAAAATCCCGTATTTTCCCGTTCCCGTAAGAATTTCGAAAAATAGTTTCATAATACTCCCCTACATTCCCCAGGAAACCCACTTGACAAATTTCAGCTTTCTACGGCCAGTAAAATGAAAAATCCCGCTTTTTCCCGTTCCCGTGGGAATTTTTTAAAGTCCTCTCTCAATGCTCCTCTACACTCCACAAGCAACCTCATGCCGAATTTCAGCTTTCTACGACCAGTAAAATGAAAAATCCCGTTTTTCCCGGTCCCGTGGGTATTTTGTATAGTCCTCCCTTATTGCTCTTCTACACTTCCCAAGCAACCTAAATGCCAAATTTCAGCTTTCTACGACCAGTAAAACGAAAAATCGCGTTTTTTCCCGTTCCCGTGGGAATTTTGGAAAGTCCTCTCTCAATGCTCTTCTACACTCCCCAAGCAACCTATATGCCGAATTTCAGCTTTCTACAACCAGTAAAACGATTAATCCCGTTTTTTCTTTATCCCGTGGGAATTTCCGAAATTTCTTAAAACAGTTTTTTACTATTATAATTAACTACTTCTGTGCCAAATTTGAAGAGTCTAGTAATTATAGTTCATAGGATTCCGTTGAACTGAATATATAAATTCCGTTTTTTCCTTATCCCGTGGGAATTTTGAAAAATCCTGAAATTATTGTTTTACCTAATGTAATACCTACTTGTGTATCAAGTTTGAAGAGTCTAGTTATTATAGTTAATGAGATAGGGTCACTCGGAATCGAATATATAAATCCCGTTTTTTCCCGTCCCCGTGGGAATTCCCAAAAATCCTGGATGCCTAAATTGTATAAGGTATCTATGTGCAAAATTTCAAGTCTCTAGGTCCAGTGGTTTGGGCTGTGCGTTGATATATCAACAGTCATTTAGTTTAATTAGACATTTCAACCCCATCCAGGGAGATGGTATTTTACGTCCGCCACATCGGATTTTAAAACCGTTGTTGTTTTCATAACCAGCGACCCGATAAACCATAGAAACAACACCCATGTTGATTTTCAGACTTTGTTACCCCTTTCCCCCCTTTTAGGGGTTGAATTCTCAAAAAACCTGAAACACGTGTTTACTCATTTACCATTAGGAGTACTTCTGTGAAGTTTCGAATAAAATAGTCGAACTAATCTTGTTTCCCCATACAAATTTGGACCCCCTTTTCACCCCCATAGGGAGTGAATTTTGAAAAATCCTTTCTTAGTGCACCCCTAGACTTTATAAGGAACCTCCGTGCCAAATTTGGAATCTCTAGGCCCAGTGGTTTGGGCTGTGCGTTGATATGTCAGTCAGTCAGTCAGTCAGTCAGTCAGTTTCTTCTTTTATATATATAGATTTGGCAAAACAAACATTAAAAAAAAGCTTTTAACAAAGCAGTGCACAATAAACTATTCGAGAAATGAACTAGGTACCTACATGTGTTTTAATTACGACAGAGACGAATGGCTGAAACGCGAATATCAATTCCAAGCCATCTTAAATATTGTACCCATAAACATTATTACCGCTACCAAAATATTGATTTTAAATATAAACACCTACGTCAACATTACTTAACATGGAAAGTCGTGTAGAAAAAACTTCAAATGTTTTAAACTCCTCTGTAGACAAAGGACTCCGTACCACTATACAATTGGCATTACGAAGATATGGCAAAATACGTTGAAAATAACACGTTTCTTATAGGGGAGTCCTTTTTTCAACACTCTTTTACTTTTATTATTTGTACCGACAAAAGTAAAACTCTTTGATATTTGAATTCAACTTCTATGATGTGAAACTCTTAACGTTAATTATATTTGAAACAAAAATCATCTAACTAAAATTATTCAAAATAAAAAATATTCTGCGTATTAATTATTCTATGAAATGACTAGCTTTTGGCCGCGACTTCGTCCGCGTAGAATTCCAATTTGTGGTAAAGCTTCTTCATCTCTTTCATTGTATAAAACAAAAATCCGGTAACGGCAAAATCGATCATTATTATCATTTCATCATCATCAGTATCAGTTAGTGTATAATCCCGTTTATTCTCTATCCCGTGGGAATTTCTACAAATTTGTCCTTATTCTATGCAAATTTTCGCTTATTTTTATCCCGCGGGAATTTTGCATTTTCCCCGAGAAAAAGTAGCCTATTTCCTTAAAGGTGTAGCTTTCTACCGGTAAAAGAAGTTTTAAAATCAGCCCCGTAGTTGAATTCACTTATCTTTTTCCCGTAGGAATTTTGCTTTTTCGCGGAGAAAAGTAGTCTATGTAAATAATGGTTGGTGTAACTTCCTATTGGTGAAAGAAATTTTCAAATCAGCCCTCAAGTGATATTCACTTCTTTATATCCCACGGGAATTTTGCATTTTACCGAATAAATAGTAGGTAGCCTAGCCTATACCAATACAGGATAGTGTAGATTTCTATTGGTCTTTTTAGAGTTCCGTACCCAAAGGGTAAAAACGGAAACCCTATTACTGAGGCTCCGCTGTCCGTCCGTCGGTCTGTCACCAGGCTGTATCTCGGGAACCGTGATAGCTAGAGAGTTGAAATTTTCACAGATGATGTATTTTGGTTGCCGCTATAACAACAAATACTTAAAAATGGAATTAAATAAATATTTAAGGGGGCTCCGATACAACAAACAAGATTTGTTTATTACAGCGCCATCTACAATGTATTTGCCGAACTAGATGGCTTGCTAATTAACTAACAATCGAGGGTGACAACCAATCACCTCAGTAGTTCTAATTTTGGACACATTTTGTGGAGGCGCTAGTATATAGTTATTTTGCTCGTTTTTGCTCGATATTGATAACGGCAACAGGTAGACACTTGAAATATTCACAGAATATTTAATTATATATTGACTTTAAAAATAAATCATTACATTAAAATAAAAAAAATATTTAAGGGGGGCTCCCATACAACAAACGTGATTTTTATAGATAGGTATTGCATATAGGTAGTTTTGCATTTATCCGGAAAATAGAATCCTATGTTAATCAAGAACAGTGTACATCTTTTCTATTGGTGAAAGACATTTTAAAATGAGCTCCGAAGTTGAATTTTTTTTTACTATCCCTTGGGAATTTTGCATTTTTCCGGAAAAAGTAGCCTATGTCAATAAAGGATAGGTAGTGTAACTTTTTACTGGTAAAAGTTTTTTTTTAATCGGCTCGAAATTTTCAGAGATTATCTATCCCACAGGAATTTCCAAAAATCCTGCAATAAGTTTTTTGCTATTAAGTATGACCATTTATGTTTATACTGAATTTGAAAAGTTTAGTAATCTTCGTTATGGGGATAGGGTCACTCTCGATTGATGAAATATATACATCCCGTATATTCCTTATCCCGTGGGAATTCCGGAAAATTCTTTCGTATCGGATGCCTACGTCATACAAAGAACACATCCTCCAAGTTTCAGGTCTCTACATACAGCGGTTGAGACTGTGCGTTAATCCGCCAGTCAGTCATTTAGGACTTCAGGACAAAGCATTTTATATGTATTTATATTGCCCCAAGCTTTTATGCAAGTTCAACTCAATTCGATTTCATTCGAAAAAGGTTGAGCTCACATAAAAGCCTTCATCATCATCATCATCATTTTAGCCGTAGGACGTCCACTGCTGGACATAGGCCTCCCTCATTGACGCCCAATCATTACGGTTGGAAGCGACTTGCATCCACCCTGAACCTGCGGCCTTCACCAAAATGTCCGTCCATCTCGTTGGTGGACTTCCCACGCTGCGCTTGTAAAAGCAAAAGCTTGGTGAAATGCAAATACTTATACATATAATTAGTTATTATCAGAGATCAGATCAGGAAGTGATTGACAAACGTAGACAAATGGTTTGCAAAATTTGAAGTTTCGTTTGTGTCAAAATAAAATGTAATTTAAATCAAAAGCACTAAGGAGTATTGATATCAACTTCGAAGCAAATCACCCCCAAAATAACTTTCTACTCCGTTTTAACCCCGTCAAGGGATGAATTTCAATAAAATACGAAACACGTCTTCCATCAATTCTGTTAAAGAATGTTTATGCAAAATTTGAAGTAGATTGGACCAAGAAATCACGTATGGGAATACAAACTTTGCCCCCTTTTTTACCCCCTTAGGAGTAGAACTACGAAAAATCCTTTCTTATCGGATGCCTACGTCATACAAAGAACAAGATAATATGAGAAACATTTTCTACAAAATGAAAATCTATGAAATATTGGTCTATAAAATAGCGTACACCCGAAATTTGGGTTTTGGGTGTTTGGGTTTGGGTATTTCGGGTAATTAATACCTACGCAGAATATTTTTTGAAGAATTTTAGTTCCTTGATTTTTATTTCAAATATAATTAATGTTAAGAATTTCACATCATAGAATTTTAAGTCCAATATTCCTCATATTGTTTAGTTTATAAAAAACTTTTTACCAAGAAACACTTTCTATCGAATGACAGTTTCTAAACGTTTCAATCATATGTCTAACAAAATGCATACCTACCCTCCTATAAAATTACAAACACATATAATAACATTCTTTAAAAAATAATTGTATAGTTTGATATTGATTTGAAGGGATGCCCCTGACCTAACCTATTAGTACTACAGTAGTAAGGAACATTCAGTTCTTTATCTGCGGGGGCTTCGCCCCCGAGCCTCCCCCTTCGGGGGGCTCTACCCCCCACTCTCCCCTTTCGCTTACATTTGGTTAAAAAAGTCAAACTACACATGATATTACATCTTCGAAATTATATATTTTATAGTTACATCTCATGAGACGAACCCTTTATAAAATTACGATTAGCTTAACGTCTATTTTTAAATTTTCATCGAAATAGAATACTATGAAAAAATACATTGAACTAATAATATTCCTTAAAAAATAATTCTACTGTTTAATAACTTTGTGAAATGAAATACCTTTTGCATATACATAGAGCCCTAAAAAGATAAATTATAACTTAAAACCAAAAATCACACACCACATTGACATGAGCCGCGGTCAGCTTCATTATCCCCCGCTATGCAATTCCCTTTTGTCGTGGATTTCAGCAATGCAGCGAAGTAGCCAGCGAAATTGTAATTAGATCCCTTGCTGGAACTTGCACTTAGGCACAGTAAATACTTCCTAGTACTCAATATGCCAGGAATGTAGTCAACTGTAATATGCAGCGATATAAAGTGAAAAATTATGCTGAGTGGGTCCCAATTTATACTATTCGATGTTTTTTTTATTTGTATCTGTTCCTTTCAAATGTATTTTTTCCCTGTCTATCGAATATGTGTAAATATTTCTCTTTCTCTCTCTCTCTCTCTTTCTCTCTTTCAAAAAAAACAACTTAGTTTGTGTCGGGCCTCAGGCAGTGTAAGGTACGGCAACAACAGCAGTGTAAGGTAAGGTTCCTTACTAGGAACCCTTCTAGTTTTGCGTTCCTAATGTCCTACTGGACTACGGAACCCGAAAAAAATTACCTTTGTTTGTCTGAAGCGGAAAACAATCGTAAACAGTTAGGATTTTTCTATTTCTAATTATTATTAATGCAATCCAATATACAATAACTCCAGATTATGTGCGTAATAAGTTAATACTTTATTAAACAATAAAAGTAGGTACAAAAACAGAGACTAATATTAAAATTAACATAAATAAAACTAACTTAAAATACTAAACAAAAATTAAAACTAAAAATAGTGCGTAATGGATAGATGTTTCAGAGTTCTGAATGTCAAAGTTCATCCAAAAGTTAGGCCCATAACATCAAACAAATTTAACAAAATTAAAACCGATTTCTTAGTCCTTCCTTACTTACGATGATATTTTATCTTTAAATTTCATAGGACCAAACGGTAAATAATTTACTTAATTAGGTATCCATTTCCAAAGAAAAAAAATATAATCCTGTTGATATGACGGAAGAAACATTACAGTTGAATTATGAACCTCCTCCTTTTTTGAAGTGGGTTAAAATGTGATTACATGGTTGTGTTTGGTGGCTTATTTCTTTCAACTCGAACGTACGTAGTCTTAATTCCGCAAGTAGCAGTAAGGTGTGACTTTGCAAACAATTATTTATTTACCTGCAAAATAGCAAGATTTCTCTCGGGGCGCGGTGATAGAGGTTCTTCGCGCATCGTCTATAGGGAACGCTCGTTCAAGACCAGAGAAATTATTGTTTTTCAGCGAGTTGAGATAACAACCGTGTTTGAATTGTAATTTGAAAACTTGGTACATTTACATTTAGTGATGAGTTTTGATTTGCAAGTACAAATGTAGACCAAACCTGTTTGTAGTTGAATTACTATCGGCCCTGAGAGTTATTTCGGGCTAAATGACTTACATTACCTTGATGCCCATAACCCTTACTTAACATATCCTTCCTACCCACAGAGGAATTATCCAAACGCCATACGCCATAAAATCTCTAAGAAAAAAATCGCCTAACCACTGCAGCGATTGCTGCATTTTGATTGACCAATTCATGGTCAAGCAAGACACAGTTGGGCAAGCAGAAAGATAATTACGATCGATATCAATGGTAGATAAATGTTTAAACGTTACGTAGCGTAGTGAATAACGCTCAGTTGTGCTTATGAAAAAAAAAGTTATTGTAATCTTAATTATCTACACTAATATTATCTACATCTACATCTAGGTACATCTACACTTCTACATCTACATCTACACTAATAATATTGTAAAGAGGAAAGATTTGTATTTTTGTATTTTTGTATGTAATGAATAAACTTAAAAAATACTGGACCGATTTCAAAAATTCTTTTTCCGTTAGAAAGCTACATTATCACTGAGTAACATAGGCTATATCTATTACTACAAAAAATTAGAGATCCTCAGAAACCTAAACTAAAACCAACCCAAGGTGTAAAAAAATTAGCCATAAAATGTCTTTTATCGCATGCGCTGCAGAAAGTATTGATGATAGAACAAAAAAATGTTCTACAATATTATAGAACGTATCAATATCTACAAAAAACTTTGCGAGACCATACGTCCAACTATTGTAGTTATGTCACTATTACTACTTTTTTACATTTTAAAAGATGATAGAAATGCCTATCAAAATCAGACCATGTTATCCACACCTTTGTATTAACTCTTATCCAAATAAATTATTTCGTATGCAAGACTGGTTCGGGTATGTATTACAATACCGAAGTACGAAAGACCGAATGTATTGAAACATCGAATGGGTCAAAAGACCGACACGATTTTTTTCTGAAACCGTAATCTTTTCAGAATTTATTAAAACGGCATCATACAGAACCCATTAGGTTAGGTTAGGTTTGTTTTATAACAATCTTAAAAAGTTAACGGTTTCAGAAAAAAATCGTGTCGGTCTTTTGACCCATTCGATGTTTTAATACATTTGGTCTTTCGTACTTCGGTATTGTAATACATACCCACTGGTTCAATACCTGTTGATTGTTTTTTGAATTATTGAAATCGGACGTTCCATTCAAAAGATAATACGAAATTAAAAATGTCAATATAAATTAATGTCAGTTTTTAATTTTGAAAATTTGGGCCTCCTGCTTGGATTCTCGCTAGCATGCCTGCTTGCATGCTTGCTTGCTTGCTTGCATGCTTGTTTGCTTGCTTGCATGCTTGCTTGCATGCTTGCTCGCATGCTCGCTAGAATCCTGCTTGGATTCTCGCTTGTATGCTTTCTTGCACGCTTAAATGCTTCCTTGCATGCTTTCTTGCAAGCTTGCATGCTTTCTTGCAAGCTTACATGCTTGCTTGCATGCTTTTTGTATGCTTGCTTGCGTGCTTGCTTGCATGTTTGATTGCGTGCTTGCTTGCGTGCTTGATTGCGTGCTTGCTTGCATGCTTGCTTGCATGCTTGCTTGCATGCTTGCTTGCATGCTTGCTTGCATGCTTGCTTGCATGCTTGCTTGCATGCTCGCTAGAATCCTGCTTGGATTCTCGCTTGCATGCTTTCTTGCATGCTTAAATGCTTCCTTGCATGCTTTCTTGCAAGCTTGCATGCTTTCTTGCAAGCTTACATGCTTGCTTGCATGCTGTTTGCATGCTTGCTTCAGGCTTGCTTGCATAATAGCTTGCTTGCTTAATTGCATGCTTCTCTAAAATATTTATGGTTCACGCGAGTGAAGCCACGGGTAAAAAAGCTAGTATTCAATAAAATGACCTTGTTACATACTGGAAACAAAAGATAACGATCGCTCAAAACTATTTTGTGCTAGCATGATATAAGTGATAAGTTACTAAGCCGTTGCAGAATAGGATAGCCCGTATACGATTATTGGTTAAATCTTCTATTTTTCCTACCTACGTTTTTTTTTAGCTATTTGTTAAATGCGAACTGGTTAAGCTCTAAATACATATTTCAATAAAGTTGTAATTGTGATAACCGGGGACATTTTCCACCGTCCCTTTGGTACATATACTTAGCCTATTTTCCTAACGATAACTTTGATTAGTTGAGTCGCAATAACATGGATTAATATTACGTAATTATGCATAACTCAAACATTTGATTTAACCCGGAAGCTCAAATAACAATTTAATAATTTTAAGTACCTACTTCGAGTAAGAGACAGACGTCAATTTAATATTTCACGTACACATTCATTGGGCTAAGTGCCCACGTATTATCACACACGTCGGATAACTTTTCGTCTGTCAACTGGGAGCAGGTAGAGTACCTTCGTCTTGTTAATCTCACAACTTGGCTCTGGCTGAGCCGAGCGGCCTTAAATTTTCAAATAGTCAACAGAAGATTTACGATCTCTCTCCTTTATAACCTCTAGACACCGTAAGGGCTTCTCCGTATTAACATGTTCGCTATAATACGTTTACCTGCTTAGGTACACTGAGATTGGAATTGGTTTACCAATATAAAGTTCTTATAATTTCACGCAGAAGAAAAGTTAGCAAGTAACTTGGAAAATTTCAAACGGAACTTATGATTGACTGGTGATGTGGTACAACTTTTATTTCTAAGAACGGCGGTTCCGATGATATTACATAAAACTTTTAGCAAAAAAAGGTAGGAGGTAAGGTTCTTATATTACAGATAAGGTCTCTCCTACCATTTACGATCTAAGTACCTACCCTCCTGTTTACTTTTAAACCGCAGTTCTCCCTCAGAAAGTTCTATAGAGACGCCATTTATGGCTATAAAAATGTCAGGAACCTTTACCCGTTATTTATAGGTACATCTACATTAAGAGGCTATATTTATAAGGGCTCTTTATCGAAAGACATAATTGATAAGAAATTGAAAATGTTCAACATAAAAAACCAAATGCATGCTTATTGCCTATCACCTAACATTACCCAATGATTACCATCCCCAAGGAATAATTTCGCAGCCTTTTACCTAGATCGTGTGTTAGTTTGGTAAACCAATATTCCGCAGGTATAGTGACACATTATTTAGCAAACGACGTGCCTTCGAGAAAATTATGAGACAATTCTGGCGGCGGACACGCAAGCCCGGACCGGGTCACATTTGAGACCACTGTTGCTACGAGTAGCAGGGGAAACAGCCAGGCCAGGAGGCAGCTCAGGGGAAAGCACATTTATTATTTAAATTACTTTAAAATAGTTCTGTGGATCTTATGAAACTTAATTGCCACGATCGTTGTTAAATTATGCGTTAAGTTTTGGTAAGACTGATAGCTTTCAATTTATTTTAGTTTAAAACTTTTACCCACAGTTTGTCTAGAGTCATTCATTTAGGCCTAGGCGTCTATTTCAGACGAATTATGACGTATTGCCTGTGCACAACGCTTTTCGTGGCTGATTAGCTCGATGCGAGAGCGACATGTTCGGCCACAGGTCTGACAAGAGTAGTTTGGGGAGGTTGATGCAGAACTGCCTTGATGTCGCTTCTGTCACTTCTGTCTCTTGTCAGCAAGTGCCTTGAACCAGATGCCGTATTGTCTAACGCGTCTGACGCTTGCCTTCGCTTTCATCGTCTTTATCTGTCATCATTTTATACCGTTTGACAGAAAGAAATAGTGATTGCGAAGGCAAGCGTCAGAAACGTTAGACAAAAAGCCTGCAGGCCTCATCGCAATATTTGCGACCTTCCAAAACACGTTCGCGCCAAACAGCGCGGTTTTCCGCCAGCTTTTCCCAGTCGTAGTGGTCAATTTTAAAGGTTACGTTGGCTAGGGCATGTGCACAGAATGGAGCCCTTTCAATCACTACGACATGTCTTGCTTGGCGCAGAGGCAAATGCTAAGAGAACCGTCGGAAGACCGTTGCTCAGATTTAAGGACTGTGCTAAGCGTGAATGGCCACCTTTAAACTGTGTAGGTACTTATTCAGATTAAGTTTATCTTCTATTATAATAAAACAAAACAATGGTGAAAGTTCACTAATTTCGATTTTCAATTCACTTTGCATTAAAAATATATCCCACCAAAAACATATATGTAAAAAGTGTTAGCCAAGTTCAATACTAAAAATATACTTGATTATGGACTTCACCGTCAAAAGGATTGAGATCTAAATGGGTGCCAAGTTCTGCAGGTAATACTGAAATCTATTTGTAAGAACAAATAACATCCTAAACAAGTATAACACTCTATTTCATTGGTTATTCTACTCCAACAGTATTTTATATTTATAAATATAAATTCCTAAATTTAACTATCTAATAATTTACACAAAATAGATAACTTGTGTTAAATTGAAGCTTAACATTTGACTTGGCTACTTTTCACATACAAATCATCTTATATTTGGCTAATCAACTTATCTTCTACATTCAATTTGCTGGTAAAAACTAGCCAAGTCAAATATTAAGCTTCAATTTAACATAAGTTATCTACTACCCCTGTTTATCAATACTGTGCTGATTACGCTAATAAATGTTAAATTTTTCCCTAATAATCGCTAATAAATGTAAAACCCGCTTCGCGGGGCTCCTATTTCTACGCGGTTAGCCCTTCGGGCAGGAGAATCTACCTAACTAACCTAACCTTCCTATTTTCTGGACTGAATTATGGCTGGGTGAATTAACTCTAGGTGCATTAAGTCTACTACACTGTTATTGCAGGGATGTGTACCTAATAGTTTCAGGGCTACAGCGGAAACATTTAACATTTATTAGCGTAATCAGCACAGTATTGATAAATAGTTTAATTATTAAGGTATCTACAGTATGCAGACTACCCTTTATAAGAATAGTTTTATTATAAGAAGTAAAATAATATTTTGCCAGGATTAATTTTGCCTCAAAAAGTAAATAAGACATCCATCGTACGCAAGAAAAACAAATCCCTAAATCATTTCGCAGGCTGAAAACGCCTTCTCAAACTTTTTTTGTACTGCCCGGCTCTTGGCAGGTCCCACCCAAAATAAATTAAATGTAGCCAGTACAAAGTAGGTTAAAGAAATACACGCGAATATAATGAGCACTTTAGGAAACAGGCATCACGCAATTTCAGTAGCGTTTTCCTTCTGGCCGTGTCATTTGTTTGACATTTATATTAAAAACTAAATAAATTATGAAATTAACTTCGACAGGTTTTTTGTTGCGGAAATACTCGGAAGTGGAGAATTACCGCAATGTTCACTCAACCTCTTTTATTAACCCCCGACACAACAAAAAGAGGGGCGTTATAACTTTGACCGCTATGTGTGTGTGTGTGTGTGTGTGTGTGTGTGTGTGTGTGTGTGTGTGTGTGTGTGTCTGTCTGTCTGTCTGTGGCATCATAGCTCGTAAACGAGTGAACCCATTTGAATGCGGTTTTTTTAGAAAGCTGGTTTCTTGGCGATGGTTCTTAGATATGTTTCATCAAAATCAGTTCAGCTGTTTCAAAGTTTTCAGCTCTTTTGTTAGCTGCAGAACGGATCTTAGACGCATAATGGGCATTTACTTAATGTTCAAACATACGTGTGACATAACATAATTGCGTTGGGGGTTTTAAAATTTTTAACTTTTCGATTTACATCAGCGGCATAGCGTCATCGGCACACCAATTATTAGCATTTTAACACGCAAAAATTATTTACGGGCAAGTTTGTCTAGATATTTAAGACCTATGTTTTGAATCGTTCAAAATTAAATAACCTAGGCGGCCAGCTTAAAACTCGATAACACGCGTTTTCCCAGAGATAAGACCAAGCTAAAGCGATTATTCGCTCTTGAAAACACCTACATAGTAAATCTCATCGAAATCGTTATCTAAATAGAGTCGTATTCGAGATCCCCGAAATAAATACCTACATAATTATTCAAGAATTGCTCGGAATGTTTAACCCTTTCAACGCCAACGACACATATAGGTGTCACATAGTAAAGTATCAAAGTGATCTTGACACAATGACGTAAGATTCAAAGTAGGTTTACGTTTTGTCGAGGCGCGGCGGTGAAAAGGTTAAGGAGTTGGATATATATAAAGCTCCAAACGCACAGACAGCGGAGGCGTGGCGGTGCGGTGGCGGTGACGGTTGTACTAACTTGTATGAACGGTTGTGCGGTACCGTACCGCGAACTCGTTCATATAAGTTAGAATATTATAACGCCACGCCTCCGCTGTCTGTGCGTTTGGGGCTTAAGGTCAATGCCTTCATTTCTTACCATAATATTTAAATCTTAAATACCTCTATCTATCCATATCTATAAAATAGTCGTTACTGACTGACTTTTTGATGGACTACGTAGGAGAACACAGCTTAATAAACTACTATCTTGAAATTTAGCAAACATATGCCTTGAAATATCTTAGAGGTGTTCTAATAGGAGATTATTTCGAAATTCACGCGGGATAGGGAACTAGCTTGTTAAGCTATTGCATAGCTTTTATTGCGGGCTTTGAGCGCGGCGACCGAATCAAGAAATTACGTAACGAAAAAACCTAACGCCTAAAAAAAAACACGGGCAGTGCCGCGGGCAACACTGTTTTAATGTAATTATTACTTAATACATAGTGAAAATATACAGATCACTCACGTCTTAATTTTTATTATTCCACTGGCGTGACTCCGCGTGTAATAAGCTAGTTAGATACATACATCACATCACACTAAGGAAATCGTTCCTGAAATGTGTGTTAGCCCCGCACCTGCACCACACGTGTTTATTTGTTACAGTAAACAAATACTTACCTATGCGGAAGCGGTAATGCCATCAATATTTTGTAATGTAGAGCCGAGCACGGCCGCAACGGTAGCACTCGCCAGTTCGGAAATCAGGCGTGAAATATTTATGTAATATATTAATGTAATGTATCACTCCGTACACCCAAGTGTACAAATAAACAAGTTACCGTAACAACATGCGGAGCCTTATTCCATTAGGTTAGACGAACCCACATAGAAAATTCTATCTTGCCGCGGCCATTTGGTAGACGTAGCGCTATAACCGAGTTTATGTCACGTGCTCTGCAGCACTATCTTAATATATCGTAAACACCAGTTACTCATTCCATGTGAATCTATAGACGACTTTTATGATCTGGTCAATGGCTCTATATCTAAATCCCTAATGATTATTTATCCTAATGTAATGTTTGTCCTAATGATCGTTTGTCCTAACTCTTTTTATTTAAAATCTATTAATTGTTCTGGATTTTTATAAAACAAACCTAACCTAACCTATAGAGTTCTAGAGGATAATCACAAAAAAGTTCCTTAAAAGTTCACGGTTTCCGAGAAAAAAAGTGTCAGGACAAACGATCATTAGGACAAACATTACATTAGGACAAACGATGTTAGGGATTTAGAATGAGACCCCTGGTCAACATGTACCATTTTGCATGAAATTTTTGTATAGTCACCGAAAATTACGATCAAGGTATCATTCTATTTGGAATATTATGTAGAAAGTTTAAGGAAAGGTCCCAAAAGGGGCCGATAAAAATTGCAAAAGTTATAAGCAATTTAATAAAAAAAAAGTAGGGGTTTGGTTTTTTTCAAATATCTCAGAAACTATCAAAGATATTTGAAATTTAAAAAACGATCTGAAAACAACAGAAAATTTCCCAAAGAAAAGTCTATACTCTTGGAACTGTATCTCCAATATTTATAATTTTTACAGAGTCCTGAAAATAGCGACTAAAGCGGGTAGTCTGGCTTCCGCGAGCGATTCATCACTCGGACACGGTAACAAAAAAATCATTTTAACATATTATTATTATTATAAATAACAAAATTCAAGTACTATAGGGATACGTAAATAAACAATAAACCGCCGGCAAAAAAATTTTATCCCCATTTTTCCATTAATCATGCATTTGTTAATTAATAACTTTTTCTGAATTGAATGTTAACATAAAAAAAAACCGATTATTATTGAGCTACAGCCCTAGGATTTTTTTCACGTCGTGGAGTTATTCGTAAGAGGTATAAAAATAGATCCCCGTTGGAAAAATTCAAAAATGTTAATTTTCTACTTTTTTAGTAACAATTAAAAATTAAAAAAAAAAATTAAAAAGTGTTTGAAGGTAATTATTAAATTTCTTACGGTTGATAGTTACAAAAAAAATTTTTTTTTTTTAATTTTTTACCATTATTGTTTAAATAATTGTTATAAACAAATGCATTGTTTATAAGATAATCAAAAAATTTTTTTCTTTATCTGAAAGAAAGCAAGAAAAACATTTATTTATAACAACAATAACACGTACACAGGCAAAAATAACAGTACAAACATAGACATAGACATAGATAGATATGTACATATTAATGCTGTCCCAAATGGGTCCCGACTCAGCATGTCGCTAGTTAAAACCAGCACTGGTCTTCCGCCGGGCCACAGTAAGTAAACTCATCTGTTGATGTATACATATTATGATTCCTAACAAAAAAAATTTTCTGAAAAATTTATTTATTGCTAAAAAATGCATTTATTAATTAACAATCGTTTTTTACCACTAAATATGAATATTATGGAACCTTTTTTTCTCTAAAAAACATAATAAGTATACATCAACAAATAGATTATGAAAAAAATTTTTGATTATCTTATACACAATGTATTTGTTTATACCAATTATTTAAACAATGATGGCAAAAAATTAAAAAAATGTATATTTTTATGTAACTTTTAACCGTTAGAAATCAAATCATTTGAGATATTTAAAAAAGATATTAATTACCTTGATACAGTTTTTATTTGTTTTTAATTCTTATTTGTTAATAAAAAAGTAGAAAATTAACATTTTTGAATTTTTCCAACGGGGATCTATTTTTATTATACATCTTAAGAATAACTCCACGAAGTGAAAAAAATCCTAGGGTTGTACCTAGTTCAATAATAATCGGGTTTTTTATGTTAACATTCAATTCAGAAGAAGTTGTTAATTAACAAATGTATAACTAATGGATAAATGGGGATAATTTTTTTATGCCGGCGAATTATTGTTTATTTACGTATCCCAATAGTACTTGCATTTTATTATTTCTTAATATTCATATTTAATATGTTAAAATGTTTTTTTTTGTTACCGTGTCCGAGTCGTGATTCACGCGCGGAAGCCAGATTACTCTCTTTGGTCGCTATTTTCAGGACTCTGTAAAAATTATAAATATTGGAGATACAGTTCCGAGAGTTAGGACTTTTCTTTAGGAAATTTTCTGTTCTTTTCAGATCTTTTTTAAATTTTAAATATCTTTGATAGTTTCTGAGATATTCGAAAAAACCAAACCCCTACTTTTTTTTATTAAATTGTGTATAACTTTGGCAATTTTTATCGGCCCCTTTTGGGACCTTTCCTTAAACTTTCTACATAATATTCCGAATCGAATGACACCTTGACCGTAATTTTCAGTGACTATAAAAAAATTTCATGCAAAAGATACATGTTGACCAGACTATTAGACGTGTTCCCTCGAACATTTGACGTTGGGTTTACATTTGAACGTGTAAGTAGTATTTCATTAGACACATTCAATGCCCACGAGATGCCAATGTCTTTCATGATTACCATAAATGCTTATGAGGTATCTAATGTACCTAATCAAAATATAACCATATAAAATCAAGGATCATCCATTCGAATTTAATTGCAAATCCGTAACAATACAACAAATCCTATTTCGTTGTGCCGACACGTATAAATGTTCCCCATATATCAGTCGCACGCAATAGGTATTTTCGTTACAGAGGCATAAAAACGAGTAGACTTGTCGATTGAAATTGACTGATCCGTTATGTTACAAAAAATACCTATTTCCTCCTCTCCAGCACTCGATCTAGAGGCGCCATGATAAATTGACCGGGTTGATGATAAGTGGTTGGACGTTTGTTACGAATTTTTCGTTTGTTATTATGTCCACCCTTGAAACGAACGCTCACATAATGCCAAAGAATACCTATGTTTTACAAATGAGTTACGTACAATTACATATAAAAAATGGTTATGTTTCATTAAGTATAATCGTTATGTACTCGTATCAACAATATATACACGACACGTGTATCCAAGTAATTTCCTCAAGAAATCAATTCATATCTACCCACTCCTAACCAACCTGATCTAGCGCGGGCACGGGAGCGTTTTGTTTTGCAACAATAATCTAATTAAAAATTATAATCTTATGTTTTCTCCAAATCCCTAATTAGGTCCTGTACCGTGACTAAATAGGCATAGAATTTCCTTCATCCAGCTCTTCTAACAAATGCTGGGGCATTAAGATGGCAACTGAGCCTATTAAATTGATTGTTTAATTCTATAGGTATATTTATACGGAATATTTATGTACCTACTACTAGCTGATGCCCGCGGCTTCATGGGATGAATGATCTATTTTCCCGTGGTAAAAAGCAGCCTATGTCACTCTCCAGCCCTTTAACTATATCCATTATCCATATAAAAAACACTGCAATCCGTAGCTCAGTTTCGACGTAAAAGAAGAACAAACATTCACACTTATAAAATTTCACATTTATAAAATTAGTATGGATTTATTTTTATTTTAACTTTGTAATTGTAACCTTTGACTAGATACCTAACCTAATAGACAGTTGCTCTCTTTGTTATTATGACGATCGAACTAGATTTGGTTTAAATTTCCAGTCCTACATATTATTTAAATTGTTTTGTTCTATCTGTTTATCGGTCGATGCTGGATGAATGGATTCGATGCCAAAAACAAACTAAGCGATCGTTTCTTATTTAGAACGGGTTATCTAATATAGGCTATCAAAGATGATATCGGTATAGTCCTTGCTATTAGTTGCTATAATTGTGTGAAACGAAGTCAAATTTGAATTTGGATAGGATCCGTTATTGTCGTGCATAAATAAGAGTGATGACTGCATGACTAGATAGCTTAGTGGTTAGAAAACCTGACTAAGAAGTTTAAAGTCCCGGATCAGTTCCCCGATCGAGGGAGGAAAATATAGGTACTTAAGTACCTAAGCTAAATATGGATGAATGTTTGTCCTCGAGTCTTAGGTGTTCATTATGTATGTAAATGCAAGCATGTATTTATCTATATAAATGTATTTATTTATTTATTTATAAACTATGTTAATTGTTTAGGAGGTGCCTTAACTGTATTATTCTATTGTTTTGCGCAAGTGATTGGTTTACTGCCGTGGGCATTTATAATAACAGCAAAAATAACACATTTTAAACGGGTAAGTTCCTTTGTAGGTATAAAGTGAAATCGCGTTATTATACGAGCGCCCAAATGAAGGCGGGATTTGTCCATAAATCAATTCCTATGGTTAGTGTTTGCGGCGTAGCGGCTCAAGTAATTAGTGGCCCTTCCACCACTCATTACCCAGCGACCTTATAGTGTCTACGTAAATATTCAGCACTTAGTCTATAACGACATGCAGACTTCAACCTTAAAATACAATGGTTTAGGTTCGCATTCATAAATAGTAGGTACTTAAGTAAGCTGCTGTACTTGGGTACATTTTACTAAACGACCCTAAGCATTTTTAAATGGGTTGGATTAGTATTCGAGCGTTTTAAACGCTCAGTCAAACCTTGATATTCCATAATTATCACAACAACGGAAGAACGAGTCGCAAGAATTTGATTCAACAAGAATAACTAGATTAAGCACCGGTACAATACAATACAATACAATACAATACAATACAATGACTCTTTATTGTCCACCACAAAGAAAATAATACAGAAAAACAAGTACATGGAAAAAATATATAACGCTACTACTACTACTGGTACTGTCTTGTCTTTAGTTTTCATAAAAATTTAACTCAGAATATCATCTCTTTAAATAAATTTGCCGAGAAGGTAATATGAAAAAATGCGCCTTATGGGTGAATATTGACCTAAATGTAGTAGGTACAGTCGAAGGCATAAATATCAATACAGCCTCGCTCAAATATATGCAAACACCAACCTTATAGTTCGTAGCATAGAATTGTATCATATATTCTTGACGCCTTGATAAATATGCCTTGGAAAATATGTATGACCTTGACTGTTGTGACATTAGTTTGGCCCTGAAGTACCTATGTAACTGAAACGAAACCAAAAAGTTTGGCAGCCGTCAGCGCGTGTTTAAGAAAAATAAACTTCACTAAGTCCTTATACGGTCGAAAGCGTGTATGTACGAAAAATGGTCTCGCTTAACATACATTTATTATTTTAACTCTTTCTCATGCATTGACGATCTAATCTAACAGTAGTTACTTTAGTATAAACTATATCTTTGCCCTAAGTAGGTTTAAATTAAAATAATTCGTTATCGTTGTTAGATATTTTAACATTGAAATTAAGTCTGATATTGTGATATTACACTGACATTACAGCATGGTTTAGTTAACAAATGCTTAAGTTTATAAACTTTTAAGTTCAGCACAGAAATCGTTTTGCCCTTTGCAAAGTGGAGGAAATTGCTCGATGAACCAAGTCATATTTATAATTCAGTCCAGGCAAGACTGGGTTAGTAAGTAGCGGTCCGGATTGCAGGGCTGCCGCATCGTGTAGGTACAGTTAATGAATGGTTCAGTATTTCCAACCTCGGTTCCCGATTTTTGAGCACACACACACACACACCGCCACGACATGACATCACATAGTTTTTGGTCTAGTTACTTTAATTCTGAGGCTGTATTGTCAAACGCGCGGAGGCTTGCCTTCGCTTGCACCATCTCTTTCTGTCATCATCTTATACCGTTTGACAGAAAGAAATAGTGAATGCAAAAGCAAGCGTCAGCGCGTTAGGCAATGTTTCGTCATAACTTGGTTAAATAAATTATTTCACAAAGGATATTTGTAGCTGCAAATTGAATTAGGTACATATAAAGGATAGATAAAGATAACAAGCGGCAAAGAGTTTAATTTTAGTTTAGGGAAGTTCCTTGCGTTCCTACTATAAGTATACATAACCAGTGGCGTGTCATGAAATTTTTTGACAAACATTGTAGTGGAAAAAATATACCTAGTAGTCAAGCGGAGTAAGAGTTGCGTGAATTAGCTATCTACTACGGATGTAACATCTCGCAGTTAGTGTATACCTATGTACAGTCGACCAAGAAATTCCTATACCTACCACCCTAAGGTTCAATCTCAGGGCTTTTTTCACTTACAAGTCAATATGACAAGCAGCCTTAGTGTTTTTACCTTACTAACGTGACGTAACCATTATCGAGTATGGCAAAAGTAAGCAACGTGTTATATTACAAGCCCAACATACACTTTTTAATGTTAACTTTATACATACCAGCACGGTTCTTTTTAGGGCTATATCGTACCCAAAGGATACCATCAGGACTTAGCTACTAAGGCTCAGCTGTTTTTCCTTCGGCCTGTCTGTTCGTCCTTCTGTTATAGGGCTGTAACTTTTTGAACTGACCGTAATAGGCGGATACTGGAAATTTGTTCAGTGATAACTTAACGAATATTTAAAAGAGATCGACCATCAAGTTACGTACTACTTTTCGTTATTTTTTTAGGCATTTGTACTCCAACTATGGTCTTTAAAGTGCAACAGTAATAAAGGCTCGTGATTTTTAGTTAAATGAAAATCAGCGCCCAGATTTCGAACAAACGATTATTGGTTTAAACATGGCGTCACCCGACTGACGCCTAACGCGATTATTAAGTAAAATAATAAATAAATAAATAAAAATAAATATTAGGGGACAATCTTACACAAATCGACCTAGTCCCAAACTAAGCAAAGCTTGTACTATGGGTACTAGACGACGATAAACATACTTATATAAATAAATAAATACTTAAATACATAGAAAACATCCATAACTCAGGAACAAATATTCGTGCTCATCACACAAATAAATGCCCTTACCGGGATTTGAACCCAGGACCTCTTGCTTCGTAGGCAGGGTCACTACCAACTAGGCTAAAGCGGTCGTTAAATAAGCGATCAAACTTAATCGTATGCGATTATCGAACTAGAGCAATCGCTTAGTGATACCCTAGTGCGGGCAGTCGCTCGGGAAAGCTCGTATTTCGATGACAACAATGTAACCTCAATTAAACAAAGTATAAATTTAGGGTTAAATTAAACTTGACCTTTACTTTTTGGGCTAAGAATCAATTTTGAATACACAATAATTAAAACATAGAAACTTGCACGCGGTCGAAATGTGCTCGAATTAATCTTACTCTTCCCCTTGTCTACTAATTCTTTGTTTAAAAGGGTCTCGAATGGGTAAAGTGATTAGAGCGTAATATTTACGCTCGATTCGTTTGAAATTCGATATTTTCGGAGCGTGGTATTTGGATCTGTTTCGGGATATTAAAGTAGCTCCCATAACCTCTTCAGGTTTCGATTCAGGCGCAGGTAAACTTAGCGAACTGTTTACCAATATCTAAATCCTAAAAGGAGAATTCATAATCGCAACTTCAGCATTGTGGCTTTTAACACCCAGTACAAAAAGATCCTTTGTCCCTCAAGTCGCACTTAACTGTGTTCTACGTTATAATGAGTATAGGTAATACACTTAAGAAAGACCCTTGTTGCATGTATGTACTTAAGTAGTAACGTATCCTTATATACAGACAAGTTAGTGTTCCAAATTAGAAACAAGACTTTAGTTTCATATGAGTTCTATGCATTACCTTCTTACTGTATGGTTTTTCGAAAAAAAAATCCTATTTTGTGTATCGATTTATATCGCACTTGATGATAAGTACAATGTTTTAAACTTTCGCGATTTTGATACATATTTTTAGCTATCCTAGGCTTAATGGCGCCAATGACGACTTAAAATATTGCTAAAATTACCTAGAGGGTGGTGGTGACTGGCATGTAACAAATTTTGACATTAGTGTACTTAATACGAAGACGAGTGCTGTAAGATGGTTAGTTAACACAATGCCGTCGCATACCGCTGCGGCGGGCGGAGTGGTGAACTTCGCCTCCAAGTGGTGCCGTCGCGCCGCGCGGAGTTACGGAGTCAGTGTGTTATGTATATACAAATCAAGATTCAACAATAAAAAGTTAAAACCCACAACACAGCACACTGCAGAGGGATGCGGCGGTAGTGTCATAAATAACCGCCAAATAACAAATGTTGACTCCTAGAGAAATGACAGAAAAAATACACTGTAAAGCTAAGGTAAACAAGGCAACTCCTCTGCCTTGTAGGTAAAAGATAGAGATATTTACTAATAATAATCGCAGACAACCTAGATGCAGAAGAACTTCAGTTTCGTTGGTTCATTGTTATACAATACGTAGACTTCAGTGAAGCGAAATTAATGCAACAAGAAGAGATGGCTCTCATACTAGTTTGAAAGTAAACCAATCAGAAGGCTAGTGTTCCAGAAACGCGAACCATTGTGATAATAAATAATATACTTAACTAAGTAACTAATAAATAACATATTTTTAGTTCTTTTATGAACTTCGCCCAGGGCTCTCAGCCATCTTCACTTTCGCACACTTGGGTCTAGCGACCGTCCCGACTATACTAAATAATTGAACGGATATTTACCGAGACAGAAAAACCTAACGGTTCACAATAGACCCGGGATGCTCTCATAGCAGGCTCAAGGAAATAAACTTACCTCGTAACAAGTTATCCGTGAACTGGCTTTCCCTTTTACGTCAAAAATAAGTGTAAATATGATGTAGGTATTTTTTTCACATAAGTTATTCACAGATGTTTTTTTACTACCGGCAAAGCTGATAACGATATATGTAAAAAACTTTTTAACAAAAAAATTAATCCGCCGAAAAAACTGAAAAGCAATAAACAATACCTTTTTTGTTTGACCTTAATCTAAGTACCAGTTTGAAGTCGGTGCCTCAGCACGATCTAGGAGGAGTGATAGAAGCCAATCAGGTAGATGATTAAAGGTCCACTCCTCCTGGCTAGTGCTGAGGCACCGACTTCAAACTGGTACCTAGATTAAGGTCAAACAAAAAAGGTATTATTTATTGCTTTTCAGTTTTTTGGCGGTTTAATTTTTTTGTTAAAAAGTTTTTATTTTATACTTTTTTCCCATCCTTGGGGTAAATTTTTTTTTCCAAATTATATAATACCAACTTCAAGGTGTACCCTATCCAATAAAAAAGAATTATGAAAATCAGACTACTCTGTAAAAAGTTAGTCAATCATCCCCTATTTTGCTACCCTTAGGGTAGGAATATTATTTCCAAATTTAAATGGGACTACCCTTGCTTGGGGTATAAGCTTTCCAATAAAAAAAGAATCATCAAAATCCGACTACTCTGTAATAAGTTATGCGTGGTCATATAGTACAATCAGTGACTGAACAATCAATCATCGCATGTTTTCCTACCCTTAGGGTAAGAATATTATTTCCAAATTTAAATGGGACCACCCTCGGGGTATAAGCTTTCCAATAAAAAAAGAATCATCAAAATCCGACTACTCTGTAATAAGTTATGCGTGGTCATATAGTACAATCAGTGACTGAACAATCAATCATCGCATGTTTTCCTACCCTTAGGGTAGGAATATTATTTCTAAATTTAAATGGGACCACCCTCGGGGTATACGCTTTCCAATAAAAAAAGAATCATCAAAATCGGACTACTCTGTAAAAAGTAATGCGTGATCGATCATACATCAAAATAGTAGATTGTTCAACAAGGGACTAAAACAAGCCATAATGACACGAGATATTTAGCCACCCGAGCGATAGCGAGGGAGGCTATAATTCGAGTTGTCATTATGGCAGTTTAGTCTCGCGTTAAACACTCTACTTTTCACTTTGAATGCGAGGAAAAAAACGACGTACAAAATTACTTTTTTACAACTTATGCTCAATACGAGCAATGGACATCTGTTCAAAATTCAAATAGCAAAAAAAAATTCCGCTGTCTTTTCTTTTCTTTTATATTTTTTTGTAAAGTGACGCTTTATATGCTTGCATAATTAGCCAACAGATTCTAACTTAAAGACTATGTTAAAACTAATTGGACTATATACAGGGTTATTTTTAATTCACTGACATCCTCTTAACTCTGAATTCCTATCACTCAAACAAATGTTTTTTGTTTTACAACTTTTTAAAATGAAGCACTTTTTCCCATACAAATACACAGAGTATCGTAAAAATAAGAGGCAGAATCAAATTTTCATAACGTTATTACACCAAAAATATTAAGTTATGACAAAAGCCGTAAAACAAAAAACATTTGTTTAAGTGGTAGGAGTTTAGGGTTAAAAGGATGCTAGTGAATCACAAATAACCCTGTATGCATGTAAGAATGATAATTGTTCATTCATTAGAATCGGCAAATAAATTAACCTAATTGATCTAACTAAGTTCACACACAAAATATATTGTTAACTGAAACACTTACCCGTGAATAAAGAAACGACATTTTAAGTTTGTTTTCTATATGCCAATTCTTTGTTAAATTATATCTAATTATACTTTCTATTTGCTATTAAATGCAACTGACATCGCATTATTTTGATGTCACGCCATATTAACATTCAAACGTAACTGCTCTATCTACCGTACACTCCATCCAGCACTGCTTTGCCGACAGTGCGGATTGCTATTTTATCGACAGAGCAGGAAACTGCTTTGCCGACAGCGCTTTTAAAAAAAAACAAATTAAAATACACCTAAGCTAAAGGAAATCTTTCTTTACATGCAGAATAAAGTGAATTCATCTTTAATATTTTATAATTAAATAGATTAATATTCGTAATTATTCATCGTGTTTCACGAAATTATTATTTTTTAAATATTTTTTATACAGTTGTCATTTTGAGGTTATTTCCACGCCCTAAAGGCTTCCACAGACCGAAGCGCAGGGCGCTACGGAGCGTCCGCAGCGCGTTTCTGTCTGTGGAAAGCTTTAAAATTGTCTGTACCCAGTCACTGAAAATGGCGATAATCCTTCATTCACAAACACCGTGATTGGCAGTTTA
This sequence comes from Archips xylosteana, assembly GCA_947563465.1. Lineage (NCBI taxonomy): Eukaryota > Metazoa > Arthropoda > Insecta > Lepidoptera > Tortricidae > Archips > Archips xylosteana. Next base: position 15,609,643 of record OX387344.1, read on the forward strand.
GGGGTTTCCATAATCAATTAAAAAATTTTACTTTAATCCCTAGAGATCAAAAAAGAGCTTTAGTCCCGATATGCAGAGACTAAAGTAACATTTTAAGAGCATGAGAAGTGAAAAAATATATATATACACGTCGACTTAAGAACCTCCTCCTTTTGGTTTCGTCGGTTGAAAAACAAGAAATGCATGTGGGCGTGTGAAAAACTAATATGAAACTTTAGTAATTTTTCTAATTTGAAACGCCACCAACTTCTCTATACGGATAAGTTACTACTACATGCAAGAGAGCTCTTCTGAAGTTTAAAATTATTTATTTGTCAATCTAAAAAGCCTTTACCTCAGCTCAGCATGCCCCGATTGGCACTTACTTGTTCTTATTATTTCCGTAACTTTGTGTATATCGCTCCTACCGTTTATGCTAGCTATATATATACACAAATTCTAATTAAACCTTCCATATTATAGCTCGTTAGCTAATAGACCCTTACTTAATGTGTAAATTTTCTTTGAAATTTCATACTGTTCTACGAGCAGACAAGGGTTAAAATTAGATATTTTGGACACAACTTTGCAAATTAAGAACGCATGCTATGGTGCTTAATGAAACGAATTTTCTATCCAGTTTTACCTCCTGTCCTCCTGTTTTACTTAAGGTAAACGTACCAATGCTCGACAGCTCAACGCCCAGTTGATGTAACCCATCTGTCACCTCTTTTACTATGACATAAGATTGAAAGTGCCATGTATTGGATCAGTGTCGATCACAGGGAAGTTTACCTTACTTGACTAGCACAGCAATAACAACATTGTGGGCGTACGTTGGATAACATAGTTTATACTTACAGCAAATTCCACTTGAGACAGTAATAACTAATTTAAACAGTTCATTTGAACTCATTCTGTCTCCATATACTGCGATACGGTCAATATAAACGCTTGTGTCTATGTCATATCACCTTAACAGATTCCCTGTTCAATGAGACACATGTGCCTCATGAGTGACTTTACTGGTACGTCCATGAGCCACATGTGCCTCATGACTCTATGTGCGTTTAATGTCATCATTACTATGGAGACGTATCGAAGGAACGCTGCCCATTGCTTCGGGACAGGGAACCTGTTAGGTTTTCTTTATACTATTTTGGTCTATAACCGATCAGACAACGTTGGATAGACCGTAGTCCCACTGTTACAACAAATTTCGTATGCAGAAATCACTTTGACCGGACTGGGGGACGCAAAACGGCTGTGCCGAATATAATGACAGTGTGGCAAACACCATAACTACCAGTATGCCTACTTCTAGTACCAGCTAAATTCTGGTTATAATTGTGTAACTGTCGCCCGCGACTTCGTCTGTGAAGAATTAATTTAACACCGTCCCGTGTGAACAATGCAATTTTCCGGAATGAATACTATTTTGTTAATTTAGGTTAAAACTATCTGTGAGCCAAATTTCTTTTTCACTTCTCATGCTCTTAAAATGTTACTTTAGTCTCTGCATATCGGGACAAAAGCTCTTTTTTGATCTCTAGGGATTAAAGTAAATTTTTTTTAATTGACTATGGAAACCCCTAAACTGCCAATCACGGTGTTTGTGAATGGAGGATTATCGCCATTTTCAGTAACTGGGTATAGACAATTTTAAAGTTTTCCACAGACCGAAGCGCGCTGCGGACGCACTGTAGCGCCCTGCGCTTCAGTCTGTGGAAGCCTTTAGGGCGTGGAAATAACCTCAAAATGACAACTGTATAAAAAATATTTAAAAAATAATAATTTCGTGAAACACATTGAATAATTACGAATATTAATCTATTTAATTATAAAATATTAAAGATGAATTCATTTTATTTTGCATGTAAAGAAAGATTTCCTTTAGCTTAGGTGTTTTTTAATTTGTTTTTTTTTAAAAAAACGCTGTCGGCAAAGCAGTTCCCTGCTCTGTCGATTAAATAGCAATCCGCACTGTCGGCAAAGCAGTGCTGGAGTGTACGGTAGATAGAGCAGTTACGTTTGAAAGTTAATATGGCGTGACTTCAAAATAATGCGATGTCAGTTGCATTTAATAGTAAATAGAAAGTATAATTAGATATAATTTAACAAAGAATTGGCATATAGAAAATAAACTTAAAAAGTCGTTTCTTTTTTCACGGGTAAGTGTTTCAGTGAACAATATATTTTGTGTGTGAACTTAGATCAATTAGGTTAATTTATTTGCCGATTCTAATGAATGAACAATGATCATTCTTACATGTATAGTCCAATTAGTTTTAACATAGTCTTTAAGTTAGAATCTGTTGGCTAATTATGCAAGCATTTAAAGCGTCACTTTACAAAAAAATATAAAAGAAAAGAAAAGACAGCGGTATTTCTTTTTTGCTATTTGAATTTTGAACAGATGTCCATTGCTCGTATTGAGCATACGTTGTAAAAAAGTAATTTTGTACGTCGTTTTTTTCCTCGCATTCAAAGTGAAAAGTAGAGTGTTTAACGCGGGACTAAACTACCATAATGACAACTCGAATTATAGCCTCCCTCGCTATCGCTCAGGTGGCTAAATATCTCGTGTCATTATGGCTTGTTTTAGTCCCTTGTTGAACAATCTACTATTAAATTCGTAGAGTAGTTTTGCGTAATGGAGTAACAAACATCCAAACTATCACATTTAACTATTACATAATTAGTAGGATTATTATCTTTATGGCATTAAATAGCCTTTACATAAACCCTAAATAAGAAAAATAAGAATCTAGATTAGAACTATGCATAATAGCCGCTTCCAACCGTAATAATTGGGTAGCAACACGGACCAATTGGTTGGTCCGTGGGTAGCAATGAGCAGCTTGCACCCACCTGCGGCCTTCACCAAATCATCCGTCCACCTCGTTGGTGCACGTTCCACGCTGCGCTTATCGGTCAATGGTTTTCAGAAAGGATATAGGCTGGGATGATGATGATGATGATGAAGATGAGGGAGGCCTATGTCCAGCAGTGGATGTCCTACGGCTGAAATGAATGATGACCCGTGAGAATTCAATTACCTGTCTTTTTCCAACCTAAAAATGCCACCAGGCGTAGGAGACAAAATTTTAATTTGTAATTCGTTTAATTCGTGTCTCTCTTTTTCTCTAGCTGATAACGGAGATCAACGTGCAGTTGGCGCTGTTCCGCGACCTGCTGATCCACTTCGGGCAGCCGCACGACTGCCCCGAGCTGCGCGAGCGCGTGCGGCGCCTGCGCCGTGCATGCGTCGAGGCCACCAAGCAAACCAGCCAGCTGGTACTGCCTAACTGCAAGAAGTAAGAAACACTTAAACGTCAACGTCTCAAGTGTCAAATAGACAGTGTTCGCGTACTTGTGGTTCGACGGCGAACTTAGGTTGTGGTAGGTTTCCCAGAGACCATGATGGTCGGGAATGAGCATAAGTAATAAGTATCTAGTACCCTACAATTACCTCAAAGCAGTCTGTAAGCATTACTGTTTCACTGAACACATCTTCAGTCCTACGCGTCTACATGTACGTAGTTAAGACCAGTATACATATATGTAAGCTCCTTGCTCCAAATACATGTATTATTTTTACACTCATTGCCCACTCGGGCGCAACCCCACGCTACAAGGTAGGTATAAAGTAACGCAAAAAGTATACGCTGAGCTACAAGTGTGCGAACTTGCTTGTACCAATGTGGCTTTTTAGGACCATAGAGTTGTAGCAAATTCGATTCGATTCGTAGGAAAAACGTGCGACTCTGTCCACATTGAATAGAAGGTTTAATTAAGATTACTTCAAGTGTAGAAAGAATACGCTACGTCTCCGTGGACGTGAGAACCGTAGATAAGAAGCTTGGGTTTGGACTTTTTATGACAGAAGTTTCTGATTATGCAAACTGAAACTAAAAGTGCTTTGTTACGGTGCCAGAAACAACAATCAACTCAAGTATTTGAGATGCTTCACTTGATCTATTTACTGTATTAAAAATCGGCATGATACAATATTAAAATTGTCGTCTGTTTTTGTGTTACTTATCGTATAAGACAAATATAACATGGATACCGTACCGTATATTCAGAATGCTTTTCTGTCGAGGACCTACTAAATTGAAATTAAATTAAGAAAATCATTGTTTCGTTCGCTTAAAAGCTTTTTCGTATTTCACTGAATATATTATCTGAATTATTCCGAGACATTTCCTCCGGTTACATTCATACTTCCTGTCAAACACCATCTTATTTATTCAGCGCGCCACTCTACAATAAGGTTTAATAAATATTTGTTGGCAATACTCATTTACTGAACGCTTAGAAGTCGAATGGAAATTAATTTAACTTCTTCTGGCAATTTAATACCGAGCCTTCAGTAATTTGGATTCAGAGAGCAAATTTTACATGTTTCATGAGGTAACATAAGCCATAAATTTTAAGGGTGATCGGGAACAATAGATCTATTGTATCGGATTCAACAAACGGGTGCCAGTTTCAAACCAAGTTGGCCCTTGGGGCAACAGATCTGTCTACGGTTAGATTAATGTTCCTTTAGAACTAGATAAATGGAAGGCCGCCTAATAGAAAACGAAATGTGCATAATTTAGTCGGGTCGCCTAACGTTCTACGTGGTCACTCAAAATGATCTTAACTCCGAATTTCGATTTTGATACGATTTGAATTGAAATAAGAAGTGGTATGTATTCTTCACAACAGGGACGATGACACCACTAATCAACTGACGTTCTTTTTAGGAGCCATCAAGACACGATTCTCCTATAGATTTCGTATGGCAATAGTAGTTATTGCCATACAAAATCTTTAAACTCAATTGGCAACAGTTGTATTGTTGATCGAAGGTTTTAAAGCATGTAAAAATCAATGTAATTGAAAGTGTATTTTTACTAGGGTCGCGTCTTGTAGTTTTTATTGTTTGATAGTGTCATAACTACCGTATTGTTCTAATAAAAACATTAAATAAAAGTACCTAGTAATAGATAAACAACTTTTGACTTTTGAGACCTTTTGGACAGAAAATTTTCATATCTAAACGAATAGATATGATAGAGATACGTGGGTATTTTACAGTATAGTCGACCAAAAAATTCATTTACCACAAAAGGTCCAATGTCAGTTGTATGGCTTAAAACATCAAAAGCTATTTTTACTTACATGTCAATGTGACAATCAATCAGCCTTATTATTTTAATTCTGATATAGGAACTGTCACAAAAAAATGGTAGGTAAAGCACATAATAATAATATCCGTACACCACACATACCTAAACATGAAAATAAATGGCTGTCCATGTACCACTTTGCAAATAAAGCCGATATTTTCGTGACCACAATAAAGGCAAAACAGACAAATTGGGTAAATTTGAGTCGCCCGTTTTTATGCAAACTTCTACCCAATTATTTGCATTTCAAAAGCCGAACCAGCCTAGTCCTTACCAGGATATTCATGCCCGAAAGAGAACTAATTACGGCAGCTACCTTCCTCTGCAACCGGCAAGTGATGGCGATCCCAAAAGTAACAAATAGAGCTTACTTAATTCAGATTTGTGACAAGTTTGATATGAAGTATCTTTTTGTATTTTTCATTTTTTCAACTTCATTTTTTTTTTATTACTTTTACGGTCATCCCGTGAAATCCATATAATCCATACTAAATACAAACTGAAATATGGATGCACAGAAAAAAACCCAGAAATAATACCAGCGCTGGGAATCGAACCCAGGTCCTCAGCATTCCGTGCTGTGTGCCATTCCCCTACACCACCACTGGTCAGGAGTCTAGACACGAATTTTTCCTATACCTACATCCATATCTCAATCTGTTAAATCATCACTTGCAATGATACAGCGCTATCTATGTTATACCCTCATCGAGAGATTTCAACACTCCTTCGGAACAACCCGCTCACCCGGGCAAGAGATGTCGCTACTAAGCCAAACTTTTAACAAGTTTGATATGAAGTATCTTTTTGTATTTTTAAATTTTTCAACTTAATTTTTTTTATTACTTTTACGGCCATCCCTATAATTCATACTAAATACAGATTTAAATTCAGATTTGTGCTTGTTAAACGCAAGTCGAGAGTCCTCAAATAGTAATCGAGAAAACCATTCCAAAATTAAACTTGTATTTTGTGAAGAGAACGCTATGGTTATTTTTCTAACTATTTTATCCACATTCGGGATTTAAGTGACGACTAGAAGTTCGGCCGCAAATGATTTCTAACAAGTACATGAGCCTTCCAAGATTAGCCCTTTGTACACAAATCTTGTTTTAAGCGGTAAAGACTAGGTATTTGCTGTTTATAGAGATAAGACTGGGGCGTTATTAATATCGTATATCCGCTGATTCAGCTGCTAGGAGCAAACAGTAAAAGATAATCCGTCCGCGGGCCCGGCGCCCCGAGCCTAGTGCGCAAATACACCCGTTTCTATTTGTCATGGGATTATTCTGAATTTAATTAATCAGCACGGCGAAATTTTGCAACTTTGATCTTGTAGCGTTAACAGGATGTGTAAGTACATCAGCATTAATAGTGGTATTATTCGTCAGTTTATCTAACGGTTTTTTCTTAAAAAACATTATAGCTCGGTATGACTTTCATTCTGAGAGGAGGGCTGTGCTCTGAAGTGGGTGGGACGTATATACATATACTGTAATGATGACGACCTACATTATGGTGATAAGTCTAAAAAGCGCGATCTTAGTATGTCTATAGTATCTAAGTAACAATTTAAGTAAAGAAAATACGCATAAAATATACTTTCTCTTTTCTCATTCTTCTTCTTCATCATCAGCGCGTTTTCGCCCACCATTGGGCATACGCCTCTCCAACCTTTTTCCATCCAGTTCGATTATCTGCCTCCCCTTCCAGACTGGTCCTGCTGTCTCCCTAATGTCATCGGACCATCGGGCAGGCGGTCTGCCCACACGTCTTTTGCCTAAAATATACTTTACAACTGAAAAATTTCGTATAGGTACTTACTTAGGTTTTAATCGTAATACTAACATAACAAAAAGGTAAACTTGGTACAAATGTGTGTTTGCACGTAATATTTGGGACAAAGGAACTGATTAAAAAAATCTTTCACTAATAAATTCTACACTATCCCTTATCTATCAACATACTTACTTACTTTGTATTCTCTGGAAAATTCTCATCAATTCTTATATAGAAAATTACTTAGGTTTAGATCTGAGGTAAACTTATGTGTTTATGTAGGTACCTATGTAAACCATTATTGTTCAAAAATAAGGAGAAAACACTATTTAAGATCGTTGAGATACATGTATGTACGAAATACTTATCTCTTAAGGGAGGGAAATGGTTACGAGTGTAGATATGATGGAGGAGACAATCCCCACACCACGCGGCAGTTCGTGCTATTTTTATAAGAAACATAACACAGTTCCATATCTATATCAGTTAACTTATTAATAACTTTTTGTTGCCCGTGACTCCGTCTACGAAGATTTTGTTAATCGCTATCACGTGGGAATCATGCAATTTTCCGGGATAAAAAAAGTATCTTAAATGTTAATCCTGGTTATAAAATAAATGTGTGAAAAATTAAATCAAAACCCGTCAAACCGGTTTAGCGTGAAAGAGTAACAAACTTTCACATATCAATCAATCCATCCATACAATTTTTCACGTTCATAATATTAGTGGGATTATAACTAAACCGTTTAAATGAGTCCTCGCCCGCGCGATACAGGGCCTGGGAGGTATTAACTAATTCATAATGGATCCGGCAAAATGTAAAATGCACGTCTAAAATTTGTATTTTTTGTAATATTCAATTCTGTTATATGATGATTTTCTCGAAGCAAGAAGAGGTTCATCCTACAATTTATTTATTATGAGTTCATCACACATATAATGTCAATTCATATGGAACTTAGGCCACTGCAATATGATATCTAAAAAAAAATAGAAAGAACTAGGTACGGTCGGCCTCAGAAGTCGCTGAACACTTTAGTACTTTGCTACTTTCACTAACGTGACATATTTCAAACTTCACGGTATAAGTGGTTATAGCGATTAAATACTAAAGTGACGACAAAGCGGACTGGGAGAAGTGCCGGTGGCAGGCACACGCGACGCGCTTGCCGCCCGCACCTCTCCCGGCCCGCATTGTCGTCATGGGTCCCCAGCTCCTATGTAAGATACATTTTACATTGATTTTTGTATGCTCTAAGGCAAATTCTTTTAGGCCATATATAATATATATGGCCTAATAATACACATACAATTAAACATTATTACTGAAACTAAACTAGTATACTTAACCTAAACATACTATTTGTGTGTGCGCGTGTGAGTGTGTGAGTGTGTGTGTGAGAGTGTGTGTGATTGAGTGTGTGTGTGTGTGCGCGAGTGTATGTGATTAATATAATATTAATCACCAATCTATATGTAGGTATAAGTATTATGTCCTTGGTTGTTTTGTGAAATTGGATCACTTACGCAGACAATCACATACACTCGCGCACACACACACACTCAATCACACACACTCTCACACACACACTCACACACTCACACGCGCACACACAAATAGTATGTTTAGGTTAAGTATACTAGTTTAGTTTCAGTAATAATGTTTAATTGTATGTAGTTTTTAGAAGAGCGAGCCCTCCTGATACAAGTTTATAACTTAATAGGAGGTCTCAACCTTGTTGTATGCTAAGCACTTTTGTTTAAGGAAAATAAACTATTATTATTATTATTATTTATTATACATACTTTTGACAATCATTGCTACCAGTTTTACCAATCGCACCTTCAGAACTCGACTGGCCCAATTGGATTTTTTTCTTATTTCAAAACTAAACATGTTTTCCTTTTAACATAAAGTTTAATTTTGAAATGAGAATAATTCGAATTGTGTCAGTCTCGTTCTGAAGGTGCGCTATGTTTGCAAATAAATCACTTTGACTTTGACACAAGGGTATGCGCAGGTCGACGAGCGAGGGCTGCGTGGAACAGCCCCAACTGGTGCTGCTGTACTTCATGGCTCAGCTTCTGCTACGGGAGCTCGCCAAGTGCCATCGCCTGGTGCAGCTCGTGCCCATGGATATGACCTCTTACTATGGTACTTAAAAGCAAAACACAATAAAGGTTGATTCATTTCACAGTGAGGCGGGGCCGGGCTGTAACCCCGACGAGCCTCGGTGGAAATATTCGTATTTTTGTATTAACTAATTCATAATGGATCCGGCAAAATGTAAAATGCACGTCTAAAATTTGTATTTTTTGTAATATTTTATTCTGTGTTATATGATGATTTTCTCGAAGCAAGAAGAGGTTCATCCTACAATTTATTTATTACGAGTTCATCACACATATAATGTCAATTCATATGGAACTTAGGCCACTGCAATATGATATCTAAAAAAAAATAGAAAGAACTAGGTACGGTCGGCCTCAGAAATCGCTGAACACTTTATTACTTTGCTACTTTCACTAACGTGACATATTTCAAACTTCACAGTATAAGTGGTTATAGCGACTAAATACTAAAGTGTTGAGTGACTTCTGAGGCTGACTGTACAAATACAGTTACAAAAATGGTACAGTCAGGGAAACTGAATCGCGTACCAGGGTGGAACCTCTTCACAATCATTTTCCCGATGATTTCTTTGGCAGATGTAGGGAATGTCAACATGACATTTGTAACTAAAAGGTTTCCTCGTCTGTTCTGTACAGCAAATGTATGAATGTTTTGTCTGTATCTGTCAAAGGCTAATTTCAAAGGGTGAAATAAAAATTATTTTATTTTATTTTATTTTATTAACACTAGTCTATATATATTGACTATATTTTACTAACACCTATGGATGATGTGCCAAAATCTGTCATTTATCCGAAATAAATATTTTTGAATTGAATTGAATTGAAAAATAATAGCAAGTGTAAAATAAGGTTAACCAGCTTTTGTGAAAGGGGTTATATGGGTTTGTTTAGAATTCCTAGAAGAAACTACTTAATATTGTTCTAACTGAAAATTTTATTGCCTAAACACGCAAGTCCTTCCCCTGCCTCGTTAAAATGCTAAAAAATTCAATCCGCACCACGGGCGTAGCCACTTACACAGATGTACATCTGTGCGGGAAGATAAAATATTAATTTTTCATTGTACTCCAATCCACGGCTACCTACTTAATTACTTTCCTCGTCCGTCATACATGAGGCGAAGAAATCCTCAGACATTAAAATATTTAAAGAGAAATTTAGGAAAAAAGAAAAATGCCTTGAAATAATAATAATAGGTGCATGCGAGAAATCCCTCCGGGGTGCATTGGCCCAGGTGTCAAAATGTCCAAGGGGTCTAGATGTCCAGATGCCATAAACACCACAGGTCAATTTGGCCAGAGTGTTAAATTGTCCAGGACGTCATAATGTCCAGATGCCACAACGACCACTGGACAATCTGGCCCGAGTGTTGAATTGTCCGGGATGTCGTAAGGTCCAGATGCCATAAAGACCATAATGACCTTGCTATAGTGGCTCAACAAATAAGGTTTTGAGCACTGGACGTTTTGACACTTGGACATTTTGACTACTGGGGGTGTTGGCCATTCGGCATTTTGGTTACCGTACGTTCGGTTGGCGTTCTGCAGATTCAACCGCAAACCTCTCATTATAACTGACATTGGCCCAAGCTTTAAGGCCGCTATTAAGGGAAATAATAATAATAATAACCGGACGTTCCACCCATTACCCTTCTTGGAAATTGGATGATTCGGCAATTGGACGTTTCAGCAACTGGACGTGATATTCTCTAGACATTATGACAATTAGGCGATTCGGCAATTGGGAATTTTGACAACTGGGGGTTATGTTCACTGGACTTTTTGGCAACTGGGTATTGTGTCCTTGGACGTTTTGACATTCGGACGTTCTAACATTTGGACATATTGACACTTAGGCTAATACACCCCGGAGGGCGAGAAATCATACCGTGTTTAATTAAAGTTGAATTTTTAATTTTTGTTTGTTCAAACATATAAGCTGATGTTTTTTTTTCCTTAGAAAATCGTGCCGGCCCGTCCAACTTCGGTAATGTAATAAGTCAGATTCTACTGTGCAAACAAATCACGCCGGACTTCAACCAGGAGGAGCTTTGCAGTATCGCTAAGGACACCCAGGAAATAACTAGGATAGTAACCGATATCCAGGAGTACCTTCCACAACATGAAACCCTCAACCACTTAGGTGCGTATTAAATACTATACCTACATACAAGAACAATGCTAGTACCTGATCGATTTACTTTCATGTAGCATAACGTTATAGTAGGTACAATAGTTATCTATCAGCAGCTTTTAAACCGGCTATTATATTATACCTGAGTTGTTACGCCCAACAATGCCATATGCCAGTTTTACTATTATTACCCAAAATATCCCACCTTAAAACCTAGACGGCTAATTGACAACACGCTTAAACAAAAGTGGAAAACCATGTCCCATTTACATAAAAGAACTTTTTGCGTGCAATGCGCCTCAACAGTCGGCTGCCTCTTTCCATTGACATTAAGAACACTTCACAATGGAGTGCGGGGAAATGCCTATTCTCATTCACTCTAAACAGAAACACTTTACTTGTGTTTATGCATAAAAACAACCGTCTTTGTTCTATACCTCTTTGCTTTCTGAGTAGAGCTCGAAAATTACGAAGAGTTCGCTACTTATCTCGAAGATCAATCTTTATAACATTATTTTCACCGAGTACGAGCCCAGTCGACATTCAGTTTTATAGCGACCGTGTAATCACACTTCATCAAGTAGACTGCATGCTCATTTGTCGCTATTGTTGGGGAAAAAGCTACCCACTGAAAGTAAATTAATCTGGCGAATTGTTGCAGAGACCAACGTCGCGCTGAAAGGCGAGGAGATGAACGGACTATGGCGCAACAAGCGGAGAGGATCCCTATACAAGAGTATGGGGGTGCTCTGCTGCGTGTCGCGCCCGAACTATCTCTGAGGGTGACGGGTCTCGCCCACACGGCGGCTCGACTATGAAGCGACACCAATGTAGCACAAAAACAAATAACTAAGTGAGTGCAAGGCGGTGCCTACGCGTTGCTCTAACTCAAGTGTTCAGAAACAGTGAAACAAACCGTAAGCTCAGCGAAACGTTACGAGTGTGTGTGATGTGTACAGACTAGACAATGAAGGGGTCCATTATTATAGTGTAGAGGAGCGAGGCGCGGATTAAAGTTCTCATAAATTATGTAAATCACAATTCATAGTTAGAGATCGTCGCACACGGTAGTTCAATTATAACAGTTTCTGTATCTCATTAACTAAGTAACATAAAATAATGTATTACTATAATAAATAGATGGATTTAATTATTATTGTGAATTGCCTGGAATGGGATCAATAGTTGCGTTTAAGTAGAATAGATTTAAAGTATTCAATGCTTTTTTGCACGATACCTAGAAGTTACTTACTAGTGATATAATTTTGGATTGTATGGAATCGTTTGGGGTCTATTTTTGTATTAACGTGTTTGCGTATACGGGCTTGGATCTGATCCGGCTCGCAGCCCGATGCCGCCGGCTGGGTAGCCGGCTCCGAATGTTCGGAAGTCACTGCGAACCCGGAACCGTATAGTTTCAGGTTAAACCTAATATTTTTTGCCATGCTTGTTACTAAGTATTATTTCAAACGGCTATCTAACAGACGCGTTTTACCACAGTTGGTCGGCTAGAACACTCCTACAGCTTTAGTCAATTTTAGCCTCACTTGAAAGCTTTGGTTAGAAAACAGCAAATGTATAATAATAATACATTACTGCTTCATTGTCTTGTCTTCCAATAAGTATAGTTTTACTTTTGATTGTAAAAATAATCGACAAAATTTATAACAATCTTATTAAGAACCCTCCCTCAGTTAACTGCTTTTTCTTTTGCAAAATTATGAAAATTTTAGCTCTTTTTCATTTTTATAGAATTGGCAAACTGTGCCTCTTATCAAATGTAATAAACTTGCGACGGATTTCCTAACTTATGGCCTAGTGACAATCGTAACAGTTACCTTAAGTATTCTAGTCAATTATAATTGTGTACTATATTTTATTTTTACCATAAAATAATACATTTATATTTATATGTCGTTAAGGAGTACTAACAAAAATGACACCTATGTAATTTAGTGATGAAGGATTTCTGTAATTATGTACGTGCTAGAATTTTAACGGATAATAATAATTCTATTAGAAGAAAATTATAAATTATTATATTAGATACCGACACAATGCTGTGTGCAATAGTCATGACACAATTTTATTATATGATAATTATTATTTATTAAATCGTTGTCATTTAAACTTCTCTACATTGTATTATATATATAAGTAGGTAGCTACCTAAGAGATAATCATAGCAAAGATATTGTGAGCATACGCTAACATTGATTGCGCGTGTACGCACTCATTGAAACGTAACTAAACCTAAATAGAGTTCGCAGATAATGTAATAATATAGACAACAAGGTATAATATTGTGCACTCATCCTCTTTGGAAATTACGTTGCCTGCTTTAGCCAATTGACGGAGCTTAAAGACGGCACCGCTAGCTCAACCATTGTCGCATAACCCCCGAGCCTCTATTCGACTAGATTTAAATAAAGAGCGATAGCTATAATGACTGATTTTCAGTCTTTATGTAGGTAACGTAGTATTATCACTTATGTCTAGTCAAATAGTAGCTCTGGATGATACCCGGCATCGGACGTACTATAGAGATAGAAATAATGCAAATGAAACAACTTTGCGGACCGAAATTCGAATTTTGAAGAGATAGACGACTCTGTTTCCTCATTCTCAGTCGATTGAAATCAAGATTTACAATTGCCTTTAAAACGTTCCGCTGCCAGTAAGGTGGGTGCTTTTCAAGCAGTTCCGCGCTACTTCCGCCGCAACACTACTCCCACGATGCTAAAAATATTGCGCACCCGTTTCTTAAACAGTTTGGTGTGTTTGCAGTGCATTATATCTCAATAGTATGTTTACGTGCGATCCCAGCTTGTTTTTAGTTCTGCTTAAAAAAACAATATTAAATTGTATTTTCAATCACTTACGTGTAATATTTTCACAATATGGTACATTACAAAGTAAACTCATTTCTGTAAGACACATTCTACTATGCATTTACTAAAATGATGACTGTGATATACTCATAACATAAAGTTATAAAAAGAAAACATGCATTAAAATATTATTCAAAAGTAATCCTGTTTCTTTTAATCAAATATGTGCTTACTAGTTCATTTCAGTGACTTCACCTACGTGGAAACATAACAAATGGACTAAGTATGTAGTTCCGTATTCCGTGGAAGGTTGGCGTTTGATTTTTTCACCTATTCTTAATGAACCTCTATGATGTAGGTACTCCAAGTGTATGGCAGCCTCTCAAGTGGCTTATGCAGTGTGTTGTTTGTTAGTAAATCAATCAGTCACGTTACAGTTTTATAGCAATTTTATGATGAGTACTTATGCTGTGGGAGAAATTGACAACGTTAGAGGGACAACTAAGTAAATACAAAAATGTGACCGGTCGGATGTCCGGTTATGTTATGTCTTCTACACACACAAAAAGAAAAGCCCTGACTGACTGTCTGACTCACTGGCTCATCAAAGCCTAGCCCAAACTCTATGCTCTAAAAAACTAAAATTTTGCTATAGAGTTTGCTTTTATGATGTAGACAAGGAATAAGGACGGATTTGTTGAAATTACGGGATTTATATATTCGATTGTCTCCGAAACTATAATTACCTGACGCTTCCAATTTGCCGTATAGCTTGTCTAGTTTAAAATGACGCGCCCCACCACAGCACTCCATCCGCACAGGATTCGAAACTCAATTCAAGCTACAATAGACTCTATTGTAGCTCAAATTCCGTGCGCAAATGCGGTGGTGGGGCGCGTCATTTCAAACTAGACAAGCTCTACCTATAAGTAAGTGATTATATCAGGATTTTTGGGAATTCCCACGGGATAAGGAAAAAACGAGATTTATATTATTCACTAACTGATACCGATGATAATGATGGATGTTTGGATGTTGTCGTTGCCGGATCATTGTTTTATTCAATGAGAGAAATGAAGAAGCTTTACCACAAATTTGACTTGTCCGCGGGCTAAATTGCAGGAATAAATAAAATAATAAATAAAAAAATAAAAAACCCGTCTGCAGAAATACTGAAAAGGTGGAAACAAGATAAAATGTTCAATAACAATAAAAAGCTAACTGAACTCAACGAAGGAAATCGAAAAAAAAAAACTAAATAATGAAACGAATTTAAAACGCGTCGATGGCAGTCTTTCAAAATTTAACGCAACGATAAAATGCAGTCGGAGGCATGCATGAAGTGATCTTAAATCCCATGCAGCCACTGACTCCCATGCCCCGACTGCATTTTATCGTTGCATAAAATTTTGAAAGACTGCCATCGACGTGTTTTAAATTCGTTTCAATGTTTAGTTTTTTTTTCGATTTCTTTCGTTGAGTTCAGTTAGCTTTTTATTGTTATTGAACATTTTATCTTGTTTCCAGCTTTTCAGTATTTCTGCAGGCGGGTTTTTTTTATTTATTATTTTATTTACACCGCAGGCGGGTTTTTAGTTTTTTTAATTACTTTTTTATTTCGTGCTTTTTAGTGTTACCTCCTGAGACCCAGATAAATTATTGAGTATTTGAATTAGGAATCCGTTGCTATTTGGTTAAAGTTCAATACCAATTTTGAAATATGTAGGTACTTAATTTTCCACATGGGTTAGTATTATTGCTCAAAGATTATCTTAGTTAGTAAGTAGGTACGTCGTCGTTTTAATGCATTGATTGCCAATTTACTATTCGAAATTAAATTTAAACACATGACTTATATATATTTTTGTAATCTCTTTTAAAATCTCTTTATTTTGATACTCTACTCGATAGGTTTAAATAAAAAAAATTTATTGAAGTCTCACAATTGGCGCCAAAAATCTGCCATTTTGATTTTTAAGAATTTCATGTATCCAGTGTTACTCGCGTTATCAAGACGTATCATTTATCAAAATCGGTTCAGCCGTTGTGTAGTTACGAGAGGACATAGGAATGGACATACATACATACATACATACATACATACGGGTCAAACACATAACCCTTCCTTCTTCGCAGTCGGGTAAAAAGCTAGTGCGACTATAAGGATCACTTCAGTGCTAGGACTTTTGATATTCAGTTGGAGAGCTATGGCTGCTATTGGCGTAAGACTGAACAAAATACCCTGTAAATGACAGATCCGGCATTAGTCAAGTTGTAATAATTTCTACGAATGATCAAATCTTCTCACGCCGATTTAAGATAAGTGCATTTATTTATTTCTTACTAGGAAATCTGGGAGAGATAATTTTTGATCATTAACCGGCTTTAAAATACAGAATTTCCTCACGGATTCCATCAAATCTTAATGAAATTTAAATAAGGTCAACTCAGAAACATCTTCTCACAGAACATTGTTTTTACAGTTTATAAAGAGGCTAAAATCTCAGCATTAATCACTAAAAAATTCTCCATTAATTAACAAGGTCATGTCAACGTGGGTCGCCTTGTTACATGAAAATTAAATTAGTCCACCCGCTTCGCGAAAATTAAATATTAAGCTACGCGGCTGCCGTGGCACTCTTCGGGATCACAATATCGATCGTCATGAATGAGAAATGTCTAAAAATATTTTTATCGATATAAGTAATAAGAAGGTAACAGTAGTCTTGGACGAAACCTCATACTGTAACACAATATGAATGAATATCGTTAAATAATTAGGTTTTTAATCAGACACATGCCAAGAAGTACAATCACAAAATACAATTCAAAAAACGCTGTCAGTCAAACAAACCGCCCCGGATCGTACCCGGAGCAAAGGTACCCAATCCGGCGCCCCTTCAGACCCACCATACCCCTAGCCATGCCCCTGGAGGTAGGGTGGGACAGAACCATACCACCGTAGTGGTGTAGTTCAGTGCTTTCAGGTTTTTCTGAATATTACGTACCTGGTGTTAATAGCATCCCATATGACGAAGTATAAGTACTTATAATTCAGTCCAGAAAATAGGTAAGTATGTTAGGCTAGTTTGGTAGTTTCTTCTGCCCGAAGGGCAAACCGCCTAGAAATAGGAGCAAAACGGGGCTCCGTCGAATTAGTTTAAATTAAATATTTATCTGTTACTTATTTTTATTTTCAATTTTCTGTCCCACCCTACCCTCATGGGTATGACTAGGGGTATGGTGGGTCTGAAGGGTCCGGCGCAAAGGTGCCCAATATATATAAATAAATATCTTTAGATAATTTGTTTTTCTTTCTAAGCTACTTGGTCAGGTCGGTGCAGTGATCTTCAAGTCTCTCTTTTATTTTTTCTTTAATTGGTAATAATCTCTTAAAACATACAAAAGAAAACTACGGGATACACGAGTATTAAAAGTTGAATATGAACTTAGTAGACTGGTTTGCACCCGTGGCTTCGTCCCTGCTGCATAACTCCCTACACTGAGGTCAATTTTTGAAAGTCCTTAGTGCTCGCCTACGAGATTAATGGAAGCCCTGCGACCATTTTTGAGCTGTGCTTTAATATGTCAGTCAGTCATTTTGTCAGCTTCTACTTTTACGTTCATAGATAGGATATTTACAAAGAAACTTTAAGATACTTTTCCACATCACAACACCGGAGTATAGGTAGAAAGCTTTCTTTTCAAAAACTAGAGTTTCATTTCGTTAACATTTATAGTTACAAATTAAAGCCTGGCGTGACACAGAAAAGTAACAAAAATCCATTGATTATGGTAGTAAAGTAATTTTTAAATAGCAGATAATTTTAAAAAAATCATTCTTTTTCATAGATGTCCCCCCGATGTCTGATGTATGGAATAGGGGTGCGACCAGCGTCGTGGGCACGAGGTCGCTTCGCCTTGTAATCCGAGTCTGATTCTGTTGAAATTCAAAAAGAAGAAAATTCTATGTTTTTTGTATGTAACTAAATAAAATTCCAAAAGAAAACCGAGAGGTAATTTCTTTAAAATAATAACCTAATATAAAACTATATAAACTTGCTTACCTGCATTGGCTTTTCTAGAGCCGTGATGTACGAGAAAACCTTTGTATCGTGGGGTTTTCTTTGCCCCGCGACGATCCTTTTGACTTGAGGAAGCCGAATTTAACAGTGATGATACCCTGTAAAAATATAATTATGCATTATGTTAAAATTTTCTGCCTAGCACCATAACGTAATCTTTTTTTAGTAGAACTCTCCGCTTTTGATTTAATATCGATATGCATGATAAATAAAAGGACGGCGCTTGAGTTATGTTGAAGATTACTACTCACGATGGCGATAAACTCAGGGGGCCAGTTAATTAAAGGGCAACAATGTGATCGTTAATAAAATTGCTATGATTCATTTAACAGCTTTTTCCCTTTTATATTTTTATATTGACTGCAAATTAGCTAAGAATTAATACTTACAAATCTGTTAGTCGATTTCGATTCTGGCTTGTGTTCACGGCATCTACATTAAGTATGACGTATATTTTTGAATATTTATTTAGATCATCGTCTTCTCTATTGGCGGTTTCAAGATAACTTGTATCCCCAAGCAAGTAGTTTGGAAGCTGTTGCTGAGGACGTTTGGCTTGGTGACTTTGATAGCGTTGCTGTTTGTTGTCTTCATCAGATGCCAATGACAGAAGTTGATTCAAGTGATCCAAATATGAATCCTGATATTTCTTCAGTGATTTTTTATTCTTCTTTTTCTTGGTTTCTTGATAGCCAAGCAGCTTTTCAAGCGCTGTTCTATCAGTTTGTTGGTCTTCTTGCTCGCTATTAATTCCTTGCCAAAGTGCATACGTGTTAAGGTTATCAAGGGCCTGATTGTTGTTGTTATACTCATGACGTTTCTTTTTATAAGTATATGTTTCCGGCTGACTTTGTACAGTAGTTTCATCTCTGTCTTGAAGCGCCTCTTGAATCAAGGTTTGTACTTCTTGCGGCCCTAATGAACCAAATCGGCTATCATCGTCATCTTTTTCCTTGTGGTGCTGGTACCTTTGTTGCACTTGCTCGTGATCATCTTGTTGTTGCTGGTGTAATTGTTGTTGTAAAGCTTGCAGTACGTTTTGGAGATCTACTTGTGCAAATACTTTATTGATCGCTACATCTGCTGCTAAAAACACTAATAGGAAAGAAAATTGGCTTAGAATTGCAGAAAAATCCCATCCTAAGTACTTATTACATTTACTTATTGTACAGGTATTATTAAAATTATACTATTCTTCCTTCCTACTAGTACTTAATATAATTGCATACCTAAATGCAAAAGTTTCTGTGTGTTTGTATGTGTGTGTGTGTGTGTGTGTGTGTGTGTGTGTGTGTGTGTGTGTGTGTGTTTGTGTGTGTGTGTGTTTGTGTGTGTGTGTGTATCTGTTACGCTTTTGGATTGAATTTGGTACATACCTAGATACTTAGCTTAACCTCGGGAATAACAGATAGGCTATATTGTTCATCCCGACATTACCCGACCGAGACTTAAACATGTAAAATCCCAAAATCTTAACCTCTAGGTTGACACGGGTGTTGTTCATAAAACCTATCAACGTTATTTTCAAAAATTCCCATGGGATTTCAATGAATATGATTTAGCTAGTTAAATATAAATAATACGTCACACTCACAGGTTAATATTAGTGTTAAGCTCGGCATCGTACACTCGTTCCACCAGAAATAATGTACAGGTGAAAATATTCAATATTTATTAAAGCAATGTAGTTTTAATTAATTCCACGTTAATTTTAGTTTTTAATTTTCTCTTATCGTGAAACAAGATGTCGTAATACACTATACCGTAACCATAATAGTCTGTTTTGGTGAAAAACGAATACGAACTAGTACCTACTTCATTGTATACAAGAAACTGCAAGGCACAAACCTCCTCTCAGAGTAAGTGGCCTTGAACTGTAGTTTCCACGCCGGCCCAGTGCTGATTGGGAACTTCACACATACCATTGAGCATTTCTAAAAAAAAATGCCAATAAGATTTTCGACTTCGATTTGCGAAAAAAAGTACAGGCAGATAGATTGAATGATACTGAGCTCAAGCAACATAGTTTCCTAAAATGTCCTAATTAATTTGTATGGAAACTTCCTTTTTTGTTACCACGAACCATAGAACGAACGAAAAAGGAAGGAAGGAAGTTTCCATACAAACGAATTAAGACATTATGGGAAACTATGTTAGTTGAGCTCGGTATCGTTCAATCTATCTGCCTGTATTTTTTTTTTGCAAATTGGAGTCTAACATATTTTTGGCAATTTTTTTGAGAAATGCTCATTGAACTCTTTTGCAGGTACAATCAATTTTCCTCACGATGATTTTTTTTACCGACAAGGTCGTGGTAAATTCAAAAAGTTAGTACTTTCGCATATGGATTCTAAGATACAGAGCGGCGAGCCTGTGTTTTTGAACCCACGGCTCTTTGCTTAGGAGGCCGAAGGTTAAAACACTAAGCTGCCACGCACTGCTATTTTCATAGTTAGATGTTATAAGTCGGGTATGTTACGAAAATATCTTCATAAAGAATTCCATCTTACTATATTATTTATTTATTTATAACATTGTAATGACACGTACGTTTGAAGTCGGTGCCTCAGCTCGAGCCAGCAGGAGTGGTAGAAAGAAACCCAATAGATAGTACGTACGTAAGGTCGATGGCTAGGTCCACTCCTGCTGGCTCGTGCTGAGTCACTGACTTCAAACAGATTAGGGTGAGGCCACACGAGCGTAATTTTGTGAGTTGTGAGCGGCAGAATTTCGGTTGCGCCATACATTGTGTCATGTGAGTGTCACGTGATGGCCCGCATAATATGTGCCATACAATATGTATGGCGCGAACCGAAATTCTGCCGCTCACGACTCAAAAAATTACGCTCGTGTGGCCTCACCGTTAGAAGAAAGATATTTTTATGCTTTTTGTTTGTAGTCGGTTCAATTTTTATTTTATTTTTTGAGTTTTAGTTTTTGGGTGTTTTTTGAAGTCGGTTTTATTTTTTATTTAAAAATTATTTTATTTTTTGCTTTTTAGTTGTATTTGTACATACTTATTTGTTAGATACGTAGGATAAAATCATCAGTTTGACCTCGACATAAGTTTGTTACAAAATCTATTTTTAATACAAGTTTTTTTTGCTCACTGTACTTTTTGCCCCTGGTTACCAAAGTACTCATAAAGACGAATCCAACGAGACCAAATTTGATGGGGTTACGTCGTTTTATTACGGAGTTCTTATGGTCACTTTCCAGTTCCATGTTCAGACCCTGGTTACCATCTAGGATCAAAGTACTCGTCAAGACGAATCAAACGAGCCCAAACTCGACGGGGTTGTGTCGTTTTATTGTGGAGTGCCTTTGGCCATCTTCCAGCGCCATCATCAGACCCTAGTTACCATCTGGGATCAAAATGCTCGTCAACACGAATCACACGAGCCCAAACATGACGGGGTTGTGTAGTTTTATTGTTGAGGCCTTTGGCCATCATCCAGCTCCATCATCAGACCCTGGTTACCATCTGGGATCAAAGTGCTCGTCAAAACGAATCAAACGAGCCCAAACTCGACGGGGTTGTGTCGTTTTATTGTGAAGTGCCTTTGGCCATCTTTCAGCTCCATCGTCAGACCCTGGTTACCATCTGGGATCAAAGTGCTCGTCAAGACGAATCAAACGAGCCCAAACTCGATGGGATTGTGTCGTTTTATTGTGGAGTGTCATTGGCCATCATCCAGCTCCATCACCAGACCCTGGTTACCATCTGCGATAAAAGTGCTCGTCAAGACGGATCAAACGAGCCCAAACTCGACGGGGTTGTGTCGTTTTATTGTGGAGTGCCTTTGGCCATCTTCCAGCTCCATCATCAGACCCTGGTTACCATCTGGGATCAAAGTGCTCGTCAAGACGAGTCAAACGAGCCCAAACTCGACGGGGTTGCGTCGTTTTATTACAGAGTTCCTATGGCCACCATCCAGCTCCATCATCAGACCAGCTCTATGTTGCAATAATATTGCATTGTCATCCAATTTACACAAGCATGCAAAATTTCAATTCAGAAACCGGGAAGTGGGTCAAATTCAACTTGCAAGATTTGACCCGTTGAGGAGTTCCGTTGGCCATCTGTGATCTTCTTCATCAGATCCAGTTTACCAAATGACATTTTCTGAATGAAAATGCTTGACTAGATGCTAAAAATTCTAAAATCGTCATAGTTGTGCCTATAAAATTTGAGGGTTTCCGTCGATTTACACAAGATTCCATCATCAGATCTTGACTTGGTGCCAATGGGACTATCTCGGAAGTATGCTCTTTTAAACAAAAAAAGAATTTTGAAAATCGGCCTACAATTGGCGGAGATATCGATGAACATACATAGAAAATATATAAACAGTGGAACATAGAACCTCCTCCTTTTTTGAAGTCGGTTAAAAAAAATACATATAAAATGATATTGAGCTTAACTAACATGGTTTCCCAAAATTTTCTAAGTAATTTGTATGGAAACTTCCTCGTTTGTTGCCACGAAGCATAGACTTCTTAGGTCATAAACTTTTTTGAGATATAGATTAGTAAATAACATTACTAATTAGTAACACAGCTCCTTTATAATGAATGACGTACTTAATAAGTAAATTAAATATTTTTCACTTATCATGCTCTTAAAATGTTACTTTAGTCTCTGCATAACGGGACTAAAGCTCTTTTTTGATCTCTAGGGATTAAAGTAAAATTTTTTTAATTGACTATGGAAACCCCTAAACTGCCAATCACGGTGTTTGTGAATGGAGGATTATCGCCATTTTCAGTAACTGGGTATAGACAATTTTAAAGCTTTCCACAGACCGAAGCGCGCTGCGGACGCACTGTAGCGCCCTGCGCTTCTCGGTCTGTGGAAGCCTTTAGGGCGTGGAAATAACCTCAAAATGACAACTGTATAAAAAAAAAAAACAAATTAAAAAACACCTAAGCTAAAGGAAATCTTTCTTTACACGCAAAATAAAATGAATTCATCTTTTTTTTATAATTAAATCTTAATATATAAAAGAAGAAACTGACTGACTGACTGACTGACTGACTGACTGACATATCAACGCACAGCCCAAACCACTGGGCCTAGAGATTCCAAATTTGGCATGTAGATTCCTTATAAGGTCTAGGGGTGCACTAAGAAAGGATTTTTCAAAATTCACTCCCTAAGGGGGTGAAAAGGGGGTTCAAAGTTTGTATGGGGAAACAAGATTAGTTCGACTATTTTATTCGAAACTTCACAGAAGTACTCCTAATGATAAATGAGTAAACACGTGTTTCAGGTTTTTTGAGAATTCAACCCCTAAAAGGGGGAAAGGGGTAACAAAGTCTGAAAATCAACATGGGTGTTGTTTCTATGGTTTATCGGGTCGCTGGTTATGAAAACAACAACGGTTATAAAATCCGATGTGGCATACGTAAAATACCATCTCCCTGGATGGGGTGCGATGGGGTTGAAATGTCTAAATATCAATATGGGTGTCGTTTTTAAGGTTTTGCCCAAACCACTGGACCTAGAGACTTCAAATTTTGCACATAGATACCTTATACAATGTAGGCATCCACTAAGGAAGGATTTTTGAGAATTCCCACGGGAACAGGAAAAAACGGAATTAATATATTCGATTCCGAGTGACCCTATCTCAGTAACTATAATAACTAGACTCTTCAAATTTGATACACAAGTAGGTATTACATTAGTTGAAACATTAATTTCAGGATTTTTCAAAATTCCCACGGGATAAGGAAAAAATAGGATTTATATATTCAGTTCAACGGAATCCTATGAACTATAATTACTAGACTCTTCAAATTAGGCATAGAAGTAGGTAATTATAGTAGTAAAAAACAGTTTTAAGGATTTTTGGAAATTCCCGCGGGATAAGGAAAAAACGGGATATTTTGCTTTACTGGTCGTAGAAAGCCTAAATTCGGCATGTAGGTTGCTTGGGAAGTGTAGAGGAGCATTGAGAGAGGACTTACGGAAATTCCCACGGGAACGAAAAAAAACGGGATTTATATATTCAGTTCAACGGAATCCTATGAGCTATAATTACTAGACTCTTCAAATTTGGCGTAGAAGTAGGTAATTATAGTAGTAAAAAACAGTTTTAAGGATTTTTGGAATTTCCCACGGGATAAGGAAAAAACGGGATTTTTCGCTTTACTGGTCGTAGAAAGCCTAAATTCGGCATGTAGGTTGCTTGGGAAGTGTAGAGGAGCATTGAGAGAGGACTTTCCAAAATTCTCACGGGAACGGGAAAAAACGGGATTTTTCGTTTTACTGGTCGTAGAAAGCTGAAATTTGGCAAGTGGGTTCCTTGGAAAGTGTAGGGGAGCATTAATAAAGCATTTCTCGAAATTCTTACGGGAACGAGAAAAAACGGGATTTTGCGTTTTACTGGTTGTAGAAAGGTAAAATTTCAAAATTCAAAAGTTTATACTGTAAGTAAAGAAAAAGGAGGAGGTTATGCATTCCACTGTATGTATTTATGTAGGTATGTTCACCGATTTTTCGGTCAATTGTGGACCGATTTTAAAAATTATTTTTTTATTCGAAAGAATAAAATATACTTCTGAGATGGTCACATTGTCACCAAATCAGGATCTGATGAGGGGATCTCAGGGAAATCGAGGGCAACCTTCAAATTTTGTTGGCACGCATTACGTTTTTCATATATTTTCTCAAGCTATTGAAGTGTTTGCGTCTGGTAGACATCATCTCATGTTGATGAGCTGATGATAGAAGGTAAAACTCCTTAACGGTTAGGAGTTGAGGATATTTTTTCAAATATTATAGGTACGTATAGACCGATAGTTGTATTTTTTCAGGTTATCCAGGTGAGCTGATGATGGAAAGTTAAACTCCTTAATGGTTAGGAGTTATAGGAAGTTTCTTTAAATATCATATGCACATATAGAGACCTTTAGTTGTATTCTTTCTGGTTATTCAGATTTTTAGTGTCCGCTTCCGAATTAGTGAAAAACATTGTATACAAAGAAATACTGTAAAGGACCGTATCTACCTGAAGTTTAATCGTGCTTGCATGCACGCTTGCATGTACGCTTACTTGCACGCTTTCATGCACGCTTGCTTGCTTGCGTGCATGCATGCTTGCTTGCATGCTTGCATGCATGGTTGCATGCTTTCTTGCTTGCCTGTACGCTTGCTTGCTTGATATCTTGGTTCTTTGGAATACTCATGATACACGCGAGCGAAGCCGCGGGCAAAAGCTAGTAGATTAATATTCGTAATTATTCAATGTGTTTCACGAAATTATTATTTTTTAAATATTTTTTAAAACGCTATCGGCAAAGCAGTTCCCTGCTCTGTTGATAAAATAGCAATCCGCACTGTCGGCAAAGCAGTGCTGGAGTGTACGGTAGATAGAGCAGTTAAGTTTGAAAGTTAATATGGCGTGACTTCAAAATAATGCGATGTCAGTTGCATTTAATAGTAAATAGAAAGTATAATTAGATATAATTTAACAAATAATTGGCATATAGAAAATAAACTTAAAAAGTCGTTTCTTTATTCACGGGTAAGTGTTTCAGTTAACAATATATTTTGTGTGTGAACTTAGATCAATTAGGTTAATTTATTTGCCGATTCTAATGAATGAACAATTATCATTCTTACATGCATAGTCCAATTAGTTTTAACATAGTCTTTAAGTTAGAATCTGTTAGCTAATTATGCAAGCACTTAAAGCGTCACTTTACAAAAAAATATAAAAGAAAAGAAAAGACAGCGGTGTTTTTTTTTGCTATTTGAATTTTGAACAGATGTCCATTGCTCGTCAATACGAGCAATGGACATCTGTTCATCTGTTCCATTGCTCGTATTGAGCATACGTTGTAAAAAAGTAATTTTGTACGTCGTTTTTTTCCTCACATTCAAAGTGAAAAGTAGAGTGTTTAACGCGGGACTAAACTACCATAATGACAACTCGAATTATAGCCTCCCTCGCTATCGCTCGGGTGGCTAAATATCTCGTGTCATTATGGCTTGTTTTAGTCCCTTGTTGAACAATTTACTATATACCTTCGCGCAGTGAAATAAAAATGTGAAAGCGAAGCCGTAAGTTGCGTGTGTATTTAATGAGTTCCAGTAAACTCTCCCTAAACCTAAAATAGCTTTTTGACACGAAAAACTTGCTTCTAATTGAACCAAAGTAAAAGCAGTAAAACGTTGACCATAAAATTTGATATTTATTATAATTAGCTATTTTCTAAATAGGTCCAGAAATGCACGCCAGTGATCTTCCGCCTATATAACAAGATATCTGTGAAGGAAATCAAAAATACGTCGATTTTTTTTTTGTGGTAGATGTAACAAAATGGATGGTGTTGCCGTAGTTTCATAGTAAAGATATTAGCAATTCGAAACATGCCTCCAAACCGTCCTGATGCTACAGGCAACGTGCAAGATGCATACCAAATAATGCATCTCCCTTGCACAGAGGTAACTCCAACCACAAAATAGAAAACGAGCAACAATTCTTCAACTTCGCCACGATAAATAATGCAATACGCGTTAGGTACGAGGGCAACCATCTAGTTTTGTTTAGTTATATTACAATGTTTCAAAAGTTTTTTTTTATTCTGAGCACGTTAGTACCTTGTACTGTATACATCAATCTAGTGTTCATGGCAAGCTTCAAATTACTGAATGTCAAAGGCAGCTAGCAGCAAGCTGCTTCTGAGCTCAAACTGTGCCTTCTAGAATCATAACTTTATCTATATACGATTTTATTTTTTACCTTTTTCTAGCTAGAATAATATTGCTACATTAGATTAACATATGACCCAAATAGCAGACGTTTTAGAGCCATACATATCACATTGGCGATTTGGGAACGTATTAGAAGAGGAGCGAACGCGGGGCGTGTTCGCCGCGGGCGCGCAACAGATTCGCCGCGAACGCCCAACATATTTAGACATAAGTATTATTAAGTATTTAATTAAGGTATTTTATTGGATGTGCATGGCGCATGGCCGATCTGTTTGGTGAGCCTTGGGGGAGGCCTATGTTCAGCAGTGGACGTCTTTCGGCTGAAATGATGATGATGAATGATGATTTAAGGCCCTACCGAGCTTTTGGCGCATTTATTGCATTCATTTAATCTCGTGCTGTATCATTATAGGTACTTACTGGTAAAGCTTTAGTTCTGAAATTCATGTGTAAGATATTTGAGGTTTGGCTCTAATGACCAGTGTTTATCGAAACACGATTACTTGTATTCGCTCGATAGACAAAAATCCAAAGTCGTCTCTAAAAAATAAAATATATTCGTAATACGATGTAATTACTGCACGGCAGATCATAACTTTTTGAATGTTAATAAAACAAGATGTTTTCTAGGGCTAGTGTTGCTACATTTTTAAAATATGTATTTGTTATAGGTAGTAATAAGATGAAAATATTTAAATACACGCGCAGTCTAACCAACCTATCTTGAGCCATCGTGCTTCCCCCTTGTCCTCGTGTCGCTTCCGGGAACTCGTGTTGCTTGCGCTTACGCACGGCTTTGATTCTAGCCTAGCCGTTTCCACGGACACGTAGACGAGTGCATAGAATACCTAAAATCGATTAGCGCCAAAAGCTCGGTAGGGCCTTAATCCGTTGCGCGTCCGCGGCAAACACGTCGCGCGGGCGCTCCGCTTCTAATAGGTACAACAAAGTAACAAAAATATGTATACACGCCTTTATGCCCTGGTAATAGAGTCGTGGATGCATATTTTTGGTACTTTGGGTGTATTCATATTTTTGTTGCTGACTGTACCTAGCCGCGGGGAAAACGAGATCATCAAACTACACAATTCCCAATTTCCGGTTTAACATGTACCTACACCCATAGTCAAATTATCGGTCATTCTGGAAAATGACGACCCGTTAACGTTATTTCGGTAATAGTTTAATTAAGTGCAGAGAGGGAATTGCAATAATTAAAAATGCTACATCAGGCGTTGCTCGTTATTGCTTCCTTTGAATTAACACGGTGCTTCCAGTCAATTTCCCGCTCTCGGCGGCGGCGCCTTCTCGACGATGTCTTACACGATATTGCTCTTTTTATTTACTCCTGTCGCAATTTAGTTTGAAATTACACATTTAATGTTAGTTTAAATATCCCCAGAAGTTATATTATGCAAGTACGTGAATAGTTTATTAGGGTGACAGTTACTATGCGTTTGAAAGAGCTCTTCTACCTAAAATTGGTTTTTCATCAGGCGTTTTAAGGGATTATAATAATATTATACTATATCTTATAGCACAAAATAGACAAAATAAATTCGCGTCTGTATATGTATTATTGGTGGTCACATATTTCTTCAATCAATTTTATCGTTTAAAAACAGTAATACTAGCTGTTGCTTGCGACTCCGTCCGCGAAGAGTAGGGGTAAGTATAAAAAATAGCCTACGACCTATTCTCAGACCTACCGAATACAGAGAAAAAAAGTTTCATAAAAATCGGTCAAGCCGTTTCGGAGGAGTTCGATAACAAACACCGCGGCACGAGATTTTTATATTTTACGATTAGCTATTAAATCCAGTTTCAGTAAGTACATAATATTGAAATTCAATGATGACCTTTATGTAGATGGGACAATTATGACTCCAAATAACATCCGGTTTGGGACCTGCAGTGGTTAGCTTCTTCTTTACATAATTCATGAAGAGGCTCTTATAAGCAGGACATATTAAGGTAGATTGAATCTGGGGGCACGGCAGTGCCTCCGCCAAGTCGAGCAAAACAAAGGCACGGCCGTATTATTATTACAAAATTCATTTAAAAAAACGTATCCATGACTTTTTGATCTGCCTGTAATTTTCATCACTAACTCCAACGTTTCCAATGCGGCAGCTTTTTTTAAACGGAAACATCTGTCGTGTGGAAAAAGCCACACCATATCAATCATGCGTTAACAAAACTCTCGTATCGCACCGCTGCGCCGCACAGTTGCCGACGTCAGGAAAATGTTCATTAAATCCCGCTCAAGCAATATGGCGCACAAATGAGTTTATTCTAATCGGTAACAAGCTTGCCTTGTCTTTATTCTTCTTGAATAATGGGCCGAGATTCCGTTCTTGGTAAAATTATTATCAACGCAGAGTAGAGCTGCCGGCGACGTGGAGACTTGTTAATGACATCTTAATGACGACGCTGGTTCCTATTTCCTACTGAATACACTTACAAATAAACGGCATGTTCGTCCCGGTGACTTCCTACTAATACCTCTAAATATTCATACGGATGTACAGCGGGCGACCTAAGCGGATTAACACCTCTCAACCATATGAACGTGTCAATAAAGATTACAGCGTTAGATATAAACCGATTTACTTATGTTGCTCTTTCTACAGCTTTCGGATGTACTAATATACGGTCCCATGTATAGTCGGGGTAAGAAAAGGTTCGTCACTTTTCGACCTTAACTCGTTGACATAGAGTCGAAAAGTGACGAACCTTTTCTTACCCCGACTATACAATTTATTAAAGGGGATAGGTTAATTTACGTTCTAGGAATCTATCTTTTGGCTTGGTTTATACGGCCTAAATAAATTAATTAATAAGAAGCTAATTCTGCTGCGTTATCAAACTTTGCAATAATTATTAACTTAAGTAGTTAGATCAATAAATTAATTTTAATATATTTATGGGAAAATACGAGCAATCTGCATAGTTTTCAATATTATTAAAATAAAAGCAAAACATTCTCTTTTATCACATTGACCGTGAAAATAATCACGACCATCTTCAAGACTTAACGCTAGATCGCAACGAGCCAACTGAACGAGTATTCACTGACCTATAGCAGAACACACACTGGATAGTAAGCAGATTGCAGCAGACAGTGAAAAATTTGCATAGTTGACAGTAGCCTCTCCGCCACGCCACTATGTAGAGGCCTAAAAGCGACTCACTAATTGGCGGATGCCTGGTATTTTGTGTGCTCGCTTCCTGTATATACATTCCGTCATGTTCAGCTCTGCGCTTTGCAGCCTACTTATATAGCCTCAAAAGTAAGTTTATAACACAGCAAACGTCACAAACGTGTAAATGTCATAATTACTATGGGAAAATTAGCATATCCGCAACAAACACAAAAAACTGCAAGCCGAAGGTGAACATAAATCCGAGTCTTAAGGTCAGCGCAGCTTTCACCACATTCAAATAGGGGAATCGAATTTTGGCTAGCGGCAATGAAATGAAACAAAAGTCAGCAGTAGTGATGCTTTACAATGATCTGTTTAGACGTCTAGATAGCTTAGTGGTTAGAGAACCTAACTACGGAGCTGAGGGCCCGGGTTCGATCCCCGGTCGGAGCAGATATTTGTATCAAAAATATGAATGTTTGTACTCGAGTATTGGTAGTTTAATATGTAGTCTATAATATAAGTATTTTTATCCGTTGTCTAATACCCAGCTTTGCTTATTTTAGGACTAGTTCAATTGGTGTCCATCGGCTCAGAATTTATTATTATTATTACGATAGCTTCGGTAAAATTGTTTTCCTGCCATAGTTTCACTGTCTCGTTTGCCATTGGGGACGTTATAAACTCCGCTAACGTGTCAAGTTCTTACCTTAGCGGTTTCTGTGAGAGCAAAGCCTGATTTGTCTGAGTCTGAAACGGGTATGAAGAAATGAACTGCGTCTTTAACTTTATACATCCCTTGGGAAATTTACGATATTCACTGACGATTTAACAACCACTCTATGTGTTCAGCGTAAAAGACTATTCGTCATCGGCAAATACAACATCGGTGACTTTCTGACGATTGAGGATATAAAATGCCAGTGAACTGAAGAAAATAACAATTTTATTATTTTTAGACTAAACTCTGCCACGATTTTCTTGTTACATGCTTGATAAAAAATTAGCTGGTTGTAAACTAACTATGACATTCTAAGCTTTTGTAAATTTATGTTATGGGTCATACCTTGGTCATACACACCGTAAGAAACAAAAGTTATCTCTCCTGTGGACATAAAATTAGAGACTCCGAGTCAGCATACTTAAGATTTATTTAAATAGGCTGAAAGTTGGCTAGGCGTCCCGCACGCCGATGTAGTCTTGATATTAATAAAAAATAAAACCGACTTCAAAAAACATCCAAAAACTAAAACGCAAAAAATAAAATAAAAATTGAACCGACTACAAACAAAAAGCATAGAAATATCTTTCTTCTAACGGTGAGGCCACACGAGCGTAATTTTGTGAGTCGTGAGCGGCAGAATTTCGGTTCGCGCCATACAATATGCGGGCCATCACGTGACACTCACATGACACAATGTATGGCGCAACCGAAATTCTGCCGCTCACAACTCACAAAATTACGCTCGTGTGGCCTCACCCTAATCTGTTTGAAGTCGGTGACTCAGCACGAGCCAGCAGGAGTGGACCTAGCCATCGACCTTACGTACGTACTATCTATTGGGTTTCTTTCTACCACTCCTCGACGGGGTTGTGTCGTTTTATTGTGAAGTGCCTTTGGCCATCTTTCAGCTCCATCATCAGACCCTGGTTACCATCTGGGATCAAAGTGCTCGTCAAGACGAATCAAACGAGCCCAAACTCGATGGGATTGTGTCGTTTTATTGTGGAGTGCCATTGGCCATCTTCCAGCTCCATCACCGGACCCTGGTTACAATCTGGGATCAAAGTGCTCGTCAAGACGAATCAAACGAGCCCAAACTCGACGGGGTTTGTGTCATTTTATTGTGGAGTGCCTTTGGCCATCTTCCTGCTCCATCATCAGACCCTGGTTACCATCTGGGATCAAAGTGCTCGTCAAGACAAATCAAACGAGCCCAAACTCGACGGGGATTGTGTCATTTTATTGTAGAGTGCCTTTGGCCATCTTCCTGCTCCATCATTAGACCCTGGTTACCATCTGGGATCAAAGTGCTTGTCAAGACGAATAAAACGAGCCCAAACTCGACGGGGTTGTGTCGTTTTATTGTGGAGTGCCTTTGGCCATCTTCCAGCGCCATCATCAGACCCTAGTTACCATCTGGGATCAAAATGCTCATCAACACGAATCACACGAGCCCAAACATGACGGGGTTGTGTAGTTTTATTGTTGAGGCCTTTGGCCATCTTCCAGCTCCATCATCAGATCCTGGTTACCATCTGGGATCAAAGTACTCGTCAAGACGAATCAATCGAGCCCAAACTCGACGGGGTTGTGTCGTTTTATTGTGGAGTGCCTTTGGCCACCTTCCAGCTCCATCATCAGACCCTGGTTACCATCTGGGATCAAAGTGCTCGTTAAGACGAATCAAACGAGCCCAAACTCGACAGGGTTTGTGTCATTTTATTGTAGAGTGCCTTTGGCCATCTTCCTGCTCCATCATCAGACCCTGGTTACCATCTGGGATCAAAGTGCTTGTCAAGACGAATAAAACGAGCCCAAACTCGACGGGATTGTGTTGTTTTACTTTGGAGTGCCTTTGGCCAACTTCCAGCTCCATCATCAGACCCTGTTTACCATCTGAGATCAAAGTGCTCGTCAAGACGAATGAAACAAGCCCAAACTCGACGGGGTTGCGTCGTTTTATTACAGAGTTCCTATGGCCACCATCCAGCTCCATCATCAGACCAGCTCCATGATGCAATAATATTGCATTGTCATCCAATTTACACAAGCATGCAAAATTTCAATTCAGAAACCGGGAAGTGGGTTAAATTCAACTTGCAAGATTTGACCCGTTGAGGAGTTCCGTTGGCCATCTGTGATCTTCTTCATCAGATCCAGTTTACCAAATGACATTTTCTGAATGAAAATGCTTGACTAGATGCTAAAAATTCTAAAATCGTCATAGTTGTGCCTATAAAATTTGAGGGTTTCCGTCGATTTACCCAAGATTCCATCATCAGATCTTGACTTGGTGTCAATGGGACCACCTCGGAAGTATGCTCTTTCAAACAAAAAAAGAATTTTGAAAATCGGCTTACAATTGGCGGAGATATCGATGAACACACATAGAAAAAAAAAAAAAATATATATATAAACAGTGGAACATAGAACCTCCTCCTTTTTTGAAGTCGGTTAAAAAATATTGGCTATAGACCCTTAACTTTTGCCATGTCCACAGAAGAGACGCGGACAAAAGAATGTGTATGACCCTTATACCTACTTAGATTAGAAACGTGCCTGAATTTAGTGCGAAACTGGAAATTAGGAATTAAAGTTATAATTTCGTGATAACATATATATCCAATAATCTAAGTAACCATTATTTAAATTAAAACATGTTTCAAAGTGGTACTCATTAATTTTAAAAACAATAATAATTTACCGTTAAATTAAGGTGAAGGGAAATGACGTGAGGAAACCGTCACACACAAGCGAAGCATTTCAATGGTGAGCATGAAATTCCCAATCCGCACTGATCCCGCGTGGAAACAACAGCGAAATACCACTCATTCTGAGAGGAAAACATTACCCAGCAGTGGCATGTACCTACCTACATAAGACGAAATGATGATCATGATAAGATAAGATAAGATAAGATAAGATAATTTATTCAATAATTTGCAGTACAAGATGACAAGAATACAATGTTTTACAAAAGTCTATGTAACACGTATGCCTGCACTAGGGTTACTGAGAACTCTGTGTCGCAGGCAAGACGAGCTAACATAAATAAGTAAAATAAAAAAATAATCAGCTAAGCTTAACAGTGCAAATATTTTACAAAAATATGCAGATATAAAATAAAGTGAAATCCAGAAACATTAAAAATAACAAATTATTAGAAGTAATTACAAAAAAGTATAACTAAATCAATTGATTATTATAATCTAAATAGGCACGAATACATCATCCGTCATACATAAGTAGGTATTAAGGCCGAATAAACTATACTGCCAGAGCGATTTTTATCCAGGTCAGAGCCGATGCGAAAATTGCTGACTAAGAACTTTACATATTCATGCCTAAGGTAAAAATAAATAATATTGATAATTTATAATTTATGTTATTAGGTCAGCAAAGTGGCCATCGTTTGTTTTATATAGTGGTAAATTTACAAAAAACTAAAATGAAGTAAAATCATTTCATTACAATTATCATGAAAAACTATACAGATATAAAAAGTGGCTATTAGTTGCCTTCGTAATCTATTGAACTGATATAACGTTTTTCAGCCATAATTTTTGCCGGACAGACAGCAGCACCTGTTGTATGGTTGCTCGGTTTTTTAAAACGCAAGCAAGTAGCGCACTTTGGATCGTCTGCCTTCTTTAGGCAATCTTTTATGGTATGGCCTAGCTCGCCACAGTGGCCGCAGGTGACTGTTGACTCCCGACAAAACTTGGCAGCATGACCATACTGCTGACACTTATAACATCTTGTGACCAAAGTAAAGTCTCTAACAGGGCAGGATGACCAATTAATAAAGACTTTATCTTTAGTAATTAGGGCTTTTCGTACAGCAGCAGGAACTTCTATGACATAATTACTAGTATCGGAATCCTTTTTTCCCGACTTGTGGCTCATCTTAATGGTGTTTAGAAACGTATCGAAACTAGTACACTGAGGATTATCGGCTAAGTTTTGGTGGTACAGACAGGAAATAACGTCGTTTTCCAACATAGATGTAGGCACTCCAATAATCACTATTCTAGGCCTACGTTTCTGCGTATCATTGATCGTAAGGCCTGATTTTTTTATCTGGTCGGATTGTTTCAGTTTCTCAATATCCTCTTTTGTTTCTGTGCTAATTACGACACCACCGTTTCGAGTCTTGCGCAAACCTGTGACGTGCAGCTTCATCTGCTCGGGGTTTATTAGATTCTGGACAAGAGATTTCGTCTCATCGCTAGATTTCAATTTGTCCTCGGGATAAATGGTTACAGAATTATCATGTTCCGGCTGAATGAAATGATTAGGACTTTTTTTAACCATATCAGCAAAGGAAGCTCCCTTCGTGCATGGTTTCACTGACTCTTGAATACTTAACTTGAGGTCTTGGAGCTGCTGTGAAAGTTTAAGGTCTCCCTGTAAGGTCTGGACAGATGAATAGGCTTGCACGATTTTCTGTTTAAGGGACTGGTACGCCACTGCCATTTGAGATGTGCCATGTCCTACTTTTCGGCATAAATTACTGATGCGTAATTTCTGTTCCGTATTCATAAAATTACTAAAAACGATTTTGATTTCCGACTCTTCGAATAATTGATTATTAACATCTTGTTTGCAATTAAATCACGGAAATTCACATTGTTTACAGTTACACAGCTAGGTATCCAGCTAAAATTTTATATTCACACTTTGACAAAATAATGCATAATCATCGGATTATCAGATAGTGTGTGGCATCTGATAATATTGCGGTTCTAATTAATTAAATTACACAATAAGAATAAGTAACTTACATAAACCAGCGCTAACCATTACTGTTATTTGACGAACTTTATAAATATCGAAAATATAGTTCTTTAAAATAAAAGTGGTGGGTACTGGGCTGAAATTGATAAACCTAAATAAAGTAGACTGGATGTTCTTAAGCGAAAATAAGGTGAACATTAAATTTATCTATGTACAAACTTTGTTGAACTACGCGCTCTCTATTTTATCGCTATCTCTCAAGCCATTGGGTTGGTAGATGCCCGTTAACACTAGGTAGCGTATTCTAACCCGCAACATTCATCAAATAAGACTAAGATAGCCTTTTTCCTAAAGCATGTCTGATCGTAGATCAAGAGAGTTATTTTGCTGGTCACTCGACCTTTAATACTGAAGGGTTTGTTTGTTCAGTCGCCCTTAGGAAACCCGATACCTTCAGGAAAACCAATTTGAAAAAGAAAACAAAGAGAGTATTTAAAAAAGAAAACTCTTTTATTATCAAATTCATAAGTATTAAATGCGAAATACAGGCACTGCTTACTTTAATACTATCCTTAAATCTATACTTTTAGGAACAAGGAATAGGAACTATGAATGAAAGCAATAGAGCCAAAAGACCTAGTGCCCCAACATTACGTTACTTTTTTGGTTGGTTGGTGTTTTTTTTTTTGGTTGGTTGTAGTATTTTCCCAATATCAATATTTATATTTTAAATTTTTTTATAGGTTGCTATTCTGAGGCGTGATGAATGTAGTGCAATATGTGCGTCTTCTGTCCTGTAATATTGGTTCGTTGATCCTTGCACCGATACGAAGACACTGGAGGGCCTTTATATTCCACATCTTGTAGTGAGGAGCCGAGCAAAAGCCTTATGTTCAAATATTATTTATTTTATTAGCAGTACGGCTGCTCACCGAATCTAAGATTATTTAAAAGCGAAAAAGTTTTTCGGGTGCGCCGGTGGGATTCGAACCCACACGTCTCCTGGGTATGCGCCCCAACGGGTGTTCTACCAATTGAACCACGTCGCATCCAACAGACTCCCCCGAAATTCTTAATCGCTTACATACGCCAACAGTGGCGTGTGGTAACATCCATCGCAACTATTAGAAGCTACGACTCGCGCACCCGAAAAACTTTTTCGCTTTTAAATAATCTAAGCCTTATGTTGTACCTTAATCGTGCTCTCTAGTTTCACAGAAATACTCTCATCGTTCCGGTGCATAGAGCACATCAGGATTGTAAGAGCCAGGGCAATTATCGCCTACCATAGCAAAGGTCTGTAACAATAAGTTTTTGTTAAAATTGTCATAAACTGTACTGTATACTATACTATGCAGTCGAGGTCATAAATATCGATATCATCTCCGCAAACGCATATATATGTGTTTATCGTATGTATAAATAAACCAACCTTATTTAAGAAGTACTAAGGTACGTGTAGTTTAAAGTTGTGTATAGGTATGTATATGTTTCGTCTTGGTAATGTACATAATATTTATAACCTTGACTGTACTTGTTTTCTCATCTAGTCAACATAATATACACCAATTTTGGAGTCAATCCGACCACTGGAAGTGGATGAAATTCGACTTGTGAGATTTGACACAAACCAATATACAATAGTAGATTGTTCAACAAGGGACTAAAACAAGCCATAATGACATTATGGCAGTTTAGTCTCGCGTTAAACACTCTACTTTTCACTTTGAATGCGAGGAAAAAAAAGACGTACAAAATTACTTTTTTACAACGTATGCTCAATACGAGCAATGGACATCTGTTCAAAATTCAAATAGCAAAAAAAAATTCCGCTGTCTTTTCTTTTCTTTAATATTTTTTTGTAAAGTGACGCTTTAAATGCTTGCATAATTAGCCAACAGATTCTAACTTAAAGACTATGTTAAAACTAATTGGACTATATATGCATGTAATAATGATAATTGTTCATTCATTAGAATCGGCAAATAAATTAACCTAATTGATCTAAGTTCACACACAAAATATATTGTTAACTGAAACACTTACCCGTGAATAAAGAAACGACATTTTAAGTTTATATTCTATATGCCAATTCTTTGTTAAATTATATCTAATTATACTTTCTATTTACTATTAAATGCAACTGACATCGCATTATTTTGAAGTCACGCCATTTTAACTTTCAAACGTAACTGCTCTATCTACCGTACACTCCAGCACTGCTTTGCCGACAGTGCGGATTGCTATTTTATCGACAGAGCAGGGAACTGCTTTGCCGACAGCGCTTTAAAAAAAAACAAATTAAAAAACACCTAAGCTAAAGGAAATCTTTCTTTACATGCAGAATAAAATGAATTCATCTTTAATATTTTATAATTAAATAGATTAATATTCGTAATTATTCATCGTGTTTCACGAAATTATTATTTTTTAAATATTTCGTCATTTTGAGGTTATTTCCACGCCCTAAAGGCTTCCACAGACCGAAGCGCAGGGCGCTACGGAGCGTCCGCAGCGCGTTTCGGTCTGTGGAAAGCTTTAAAATTGTCTATACCCAGTCACTGAAAATGGCGATAATCCTTCATTCACAAACACCGTGATTGGCAGTTTAGGGGTTTCCATAGTCAATTAAAAAAAAATTACTTTAATCCCTAGAGATCAAAAAAGAGCTTTAGTCCCGATATGCAGATACTAAAGTAACATTTTAAGAGCATGAGAAGTGAAAAAATACATGTGAAATAGAAACATATACTTAAGTACTTAGTCATTAAAAAATTAAACACATATTTACGTAATGAAGTACTAATGAAGAAAGAAATGATTTACCAAGCAAAGTCGTTTTAATATAAAAAGACATAGTAATAATTGGCATAATCATTATCCTCAATCAACTAGGGGTCCAAAATGCAGTACGACAGCACGTGTATCATACCATATCGTATCATATGTTATGCCCCTCAGGCCAAATAAAATACAATGACAGAAATCTGCCAACCATAAGTTTAGTGAGGCCCGAGTAAAACTACTTAGTCCTCGCCTCGTAAGTACGCCGTGCTTAGCTCAGTTAATTTGCTTAGCGAAGCTTGGATGGATGCACTTAGTATGGACACGGTGAAATATAAATATTTTTTCACTTCTCATGCTCTTAAAATGTTACTTTAGTCTCTGCATATCGGGACAAAGCTCTTTTTTGATCTCTAGGGATTAAAATAATTTTTTTTTAAGGCGAGGTACCTCTAAGAAACGTAATTTTTAATTTCATTTTATTTAGAAACGGTAATGATTAAACACGTGAAAAAAATATATGTTGCTTTTGAGACCTTTCTGTAAGTACGTCGGGCACTCGTTACATAATTGGACAAACTTCGCTCGATAGAAAAAAAATCCAAACATACCCCTATTTTGTACCTTTAAACTCATTTCATTTCAATATTATACTACTTGATGTATTGAAAGTCACATCAAAATAAACGTCTGTAATGATGTAATGTCCGTCGGGTTTAATTTTGTTAATTTTGTAAAACATATAATTTTTAACCCAATATTAACGAAGTTCACGGCACGATTTACTGGCGCCCCGCTGCCAGCCCGCCGCTCAGTCCCGAGCGGAACGTGTTGGAGGTCGGACGCTTGCCAATTTTTGAAGCGCTCCACATTACGACTAAATATCCTTGATGTGGGTAGTAGTATCATCATTTATTTCTGTTATTTACCACTATTCAATGTAACCGCCACACACAAAAAGAAACACCCATCCACGCAACTATACACAGTACACAGTGTACAAAGAAAAACAGTACGGGCACAGAGTAAAAATGTAACCAGCTATTCAACTTCATACTAGAGCGCCCGAATCGACGCACGCATACAGCCAAGCGTATTACACTGCCGCTAAGTAATCTTCGGAAAACAAAACAATGCTGCAGTCCCACGCGGCGCGCCGTCTATGACGCTTGGCTGTGTGCGTGCGTCGATTCGGGCTCTCTAGTATAGGTAACGCCACCAGAGTTGAGGCCATGCACACAACCACATCTCATGTAATGACAGCGGGATTTTGACGTTGTGTTGTCGTTAAACGTCAACACAACGTCAAAATCTCGCTGTCATTACATGAGATGTGGTTGTGTGCGTGGCCTCAACTCTGGTGGCGTTACCTCTATGAAGTTGAATAACTGGTTACATTTTTACTCTGTGGTACGGGTCTATCAAATTTTTTACAAGTTCCTGTAATATAAATTCGCAATTTTACAATTTTAAAACTACAATATCCCTGATTGACGTAGGCTACTTTTCTACGGGAAAATCCAAATTTCCCGCGGGATCGAAATAAGTAAATTCAACTTTGCGGCTGATTTAAATAAAAAAATTTACCACTTGAAAGCTACATTATCCCTGATTGACATATTACTACTTTTTCTCCGGAAAAATTCAAAATTCCCACGGGATAGAAATAAGTGAATTGAACGTGGGGGCTGATTTTTAAAATTATTTCACTTATAAAAAGTACATTGTCTCTGATTTTCAAAATAGGTCAAAACAGTTATTTCTGTCCTGCGGTAGGTATGCTGTACTTTGCACTTTCCCGGGATAAAATGTTGTTGTTTCAATCAGGACTCCTCCCAGAACGAGAAAACTTGGGCCGTAGTACTCACTTGGGCCCAGTGCGATTTGTACAGTGCGGGTGTGTACCATTGAATTTCTTCTCAGGTGTGTGCAGCTTTTCTCGCGATATTGTCCTTCACTGTAAAGCTCATAGTAAACTTCAAACGTAATTTAGCACATGAATTATGAATAACTCAGAGGTCCAAGCCCGGGCTCAAACCC
This sequence comes from Archips xylosteana, assembly GCA_947563465.1. Classification (NCBI taxonomy): domain Eukaryota; kingdom Metazoa; phylum Arthropoda; class Insecta; order Lepidoptera; family Tortricidae; genus Archips; species Archips xylosteana. The sequence goes on from OX387344.1 coordinate 15,649,925, forward strand.
ATGACCCTCTGCTTAAGAGACCATAGGTCAAACCACTAGGCCACCGTGGCTTACCGGCTTTAGAATTAACTTATTCAAATTCCGCGGGAACTTTGCATTTTCCTGACATTATCCTATGTGTTAATCCACGTAATAAACTACCTGTGTGCCAAATTTCATGCAAACAACTAACGTTATTGTCTTCGCGTACGAAGTCGCGGGCCAAAGCTAGTCGTGTATAAAAGAAGAAACTGACTGACGGACTGACTGAAATATCAACGCACAGCCCAAACGGCTGGATCTAGAGATTCCAAATTGCCAAAAGGTTCCTTATAAGGTCTAGAGGTGCACTAAGAAAGGATTTTTCAAAATTCAAAACTTAAGGGGGTGAGACGGGGGCCCGAAGTTTGTATGGGGAAACAAGATTAGTTAGACTATTTTATTCGAAATTTTTCAGGAGTACTAACGATAAATGAGTAAACACGTGTTTCAGGTTTTTTGGGAATTCAACCCCTAAAAGAAGGAAATGGGGTGACAAGGTCTGGAAATCAACATGGGTATTGTTTCTATGGTTTAGGGACCTTATCGGGTCGCGCTGGTTACGAAAACAACCAACAATTTTAAAATCCAACTTGGCGGACGTGAAATACCATCTCCCCCGGTGGGGTGCGATGGGGTTGAAATATCTAAATATCAATATGGGTGTCGTTTTTATGTTTTTTTTTGGGACGTTAATTACGAAAATGACATCGATTTTGAAATTTAATATTGTGGACTCCTGACACCTATCATTTTCCAAATTCATTCATTTCATTCATTCATTCATTCATTTTTTTTAAAGTTTATAATCTCAGTGACTTTTAGGTTATAAACAATATGGAAATGACAGGTGTCAGGCAGGATTTACTTCTTAACTGCTGACCACTATGTATATACGCTCATTTTTTCATAAATCTCAAATTAGGTTTTTACAATATTGACTTAGACCGCTGACTACCGACACAGTGCCACTTTTAGCAATTGTTGTAGTGTGTGGGAGCGTGAGAAGTATGGTGTCATATGGCTTACGAGGCTCCTGCGAGTGTATACATATTTTTGACCACTTGATCCGTGAAGAATGACCGACACCTACCGTTATTTGTATTTTAGCGCCATATACCTATAGTTTAGTTTTGTATCTAACTTAAATTCTGGAACTGTACAAGCTGCGGACAAAGAAGTATCCACTTCGAAAACGTTTCATATTTTACATTTATAACACAAAAGTAATCTAAGTAATTGCACCTAAACATTTAAATTACAGCGTGATCTTGGTCTCGGTCGCAACTTTTTTTTATTTTTTTATTTATTTAATATAATCAAAGAGGTACAAATGAGTGGAAAATTACGAGCCACTATTGAAAACCCCTAAGGGGTTTATGTAATAGCTGGCGAACTACTTACACTACTGTAAATTATATTACACTGTGGCTGGCAAGCGTGACCTCCGTCGGCGAGTTCACGGCGCGCGCGGCGATCGTAGCTTTTGCGCGGGCGGGGTGCGGGGTGTAAATTAACGTGGCGCGCTTCAAGAACCTCGCCTTAATTTTCTTTGGAAACCCCCAAAACTGCCAATCACGGTGTTTGTGGATGTAGGCTTATTGCCATTTTCAGTGACTGGGCATAGACAATTTTAAAGCTTTCCACAGACCGCAGCGCGCTGCGGACGCTCCGAAGCGCTCCGTAGCGCTCCGTAGCGCCCTGCACTTTGGTCTGTGGAAGCCTTGGTTGTGTGGGCGTGGAAATAACTTCAAAATGACAACTGTAAACTGTCAGTCAATTGAAATTGCAAACAATGTAAAGAAACTTTGTATTTAAAATGTCTTTAATTTCCATTTTCCCTCATCAAATACTGCTAAATCCGTCTGTTATTTAATCAATACTTACCACAACACTATCCTAAACCATTAAAACAATAAACAAGTGCTAGAACATTTCATTAAATGGTTTGTTTACATTGTTCGCAACTTCAATTGACAGCGATTTTATAAAAAATATTTTAAAAATAATAATTTCGTGAAACACCATGAATAATTACGAATACTAATCTATTTAATTATATTAAAGATGAATTCATTTTATTATGCATACTTAGTCCAAGTATGCATTTTCAAGTTTGAATCTGTTGGCTAAATATGCAAACATTTAAAGCGTCACTCAACAAAAAAATACCGCGGAACAAATTTAAATTGCTATTTGAATTCTGAGCAGACGTCCATTGCTCGTATTGAGCGTACGTTCTATAAAAGTAATATTGTACATTAGTATACCTAAAACATCGTTTTTTTCCTCGCATCCAAAGTGAAAAGTAGAGTGTTTAACGCGAGACTAAACTGCCATAATGACACGCGAATTATAGCCACCCTCGCTCTGCTCGGGTGGCTAAATATCTTGTATCATTTCATTATGGCTTGTTTTAGTCCCTTGTTGAACAATCTACTATTAGCAGGCACACTTTGACGTTCACAGAACTCCATCTTCACTTTTTAGGGTTCCGTAGCCAAATGGCAAAAAACGGAACCCTTATGGATTCGTCATGTCTGTCTGTCTGTCCGTCCGTATGTCACAGCCACTTTTTTCCGAAACTATAAGAACTATGCTGTTGAAACTTGGTAAGTAGATGTATTCTGTGAACCGCATTAAGATTTTCACACAAAAATAGAAAAAAAAAAACAATAAATTTTGGAGGTTCCCATAAGTAGAACTGAAACTCGAAATTTTTTTTTCATCAAACCCATACTTGTGGGGTATCTATTGATAGGTCTTCAAAAATGATATTGAGGTTTCTAGTATAATTTTTTTCTGAACTGAATAGTTTGCGCGAGAAGCACTTCCAAAGTGGTAAAATGTGTGCCCCCCCCCCCCTGTAACTTCTAAAATAAGAGACTGACTGACTTTATAAAACTAAAAAAAATATATGATGTACAGTCGGCCAAAAATATGGTCTACCACCCTACGGCTGAAGTTCATTTGTAACCTTAGCGATATCTAGATATCACAGGAACTTTTGTGAAAACTGGTAGACCACTTTCTTGGCCGACCGTACATTACCATGTAAACTTCCGCCGAAAATTGGTTTGAACGAGATCTAGTTTGTCTGTCTGTCTATATCAGTAACCAATCTACAATGATCCCACACTGCGCACATTTTGCTTAGGAGCAGGGGTCTGCTAAGACTGGATTATCATAGATGCATATAAATTTGTACGGAACCCCTGGGTGGTCGAGTCCGACTCGCACTTGGCCGGTTTTATTTGATCTACGTTATGCCCCGACGATTTATAGAAAATAATTTAGTTTTGCCCTTGAACTTACAAGGTTATATTGGTCTCGCAGCATCTGCATGACTGTCTGATAATGTTCAGCAGTCTTGGGCCGATAGGTCTCTATCATTGCGACCATTCTTCTAGCCTGGCCTTCGAGCTGATCCATCGTAGTGGGAAACAATGGCGATTCCATAAGCTGGCCCTCCTGGCGGCCGAAGAGGGAAACCCGTAGGTGATAATTTTGAGCACCTTGGGGAGCCTGCAAAATTCAACTGTGTTATTTATATAACAAGTATGTAGATTAAACTTTTTACTTTTTCTAAGTACGGATTCGGATTTATAATTTTACAAGCAATTACAAACAGTTACTGAAGTCCATTGCAAAAGCCACAGTTCTGACTGCTTCATTTACCTATTATTATTATTTATTTAAAATATGGCTTCTGTCCCATTACAGGACAATTTCGCCAGTGTAAAAGTAAGCTCTCTTCGGGAGCGACGTTGTACGGTGATTGTAGTTTTTGCAACTTGATAATAAAATTCCAGAAACCACGTGGAGACAACTTGCACATTAAAAAATGTCAGACACGAGAGCAATATAGAATTTTGTGATCACTGTTAATTAAGGTTAATCGCCGCATAAAACACTATCAAAATTATACTTCAACTAGCCGAAGAAACAGAAATACCAAAATTATATAAGTACTTTCTACATCCGCCATGTTCGAATGCTACAAATCGAATCCCATTTGCCTATTTAATATGTACACCTACTTATGGCGTACTCATATGCTAGGTTTACACGGAACTTAGTGTTAATGCTTAGTACTTGTCACTTACACTTGTCAGATGCGTGTATTGTATAATACTAAGCACTTGTACAATTAGTTTACCTTTGATCAAATAGTTTACACACATCTGATCTAACAAGTGTAAGTGACAAGTACATTAGCTACTAAGCTCCGTGTAAACCTATCAATACATAACTTTTTAAACACAAATATCGCTAATTTATACGTATAACTGCATGGATCAACCTTTGACTGCGTCGTATTTTTTGATAATAATCCGCTTTTCAAGGTAAAAGTTTAAAAAATTCAAATTCGCACATTTGGGTATGTATTACAATACCGAAGGACGAAAGACCGAATGTATTAAAACATCGAATGGGTCAAAAGACCGACGCGATGTTTTTCTGAAACCGTAAACTTCTCAGAATTTATTAAAACGGCATCATACAGAACCCATTATGGTTAGGTTAGGTTTGTTTTATAACAATCTTAAAAAGTTAACGGTTTCAGAAAAAAATTGTGTCGGTCTTTTGACCCATTCGATGTTTTAATACATTCGGTCTTTCGTACTTCGGTATTGTGATAGGTACATACCCGCACATTTAGGGCTTATTACAAATGCGAAACTTTATAAATGCTTTTACGCTAAATCTGCTAAACGACTTTGCATGATATTTGGCACACATAGTAAGTAGTTTATAACTTGAAATGGTTTTTTCACTTTCTCTTTAAGTGCATTCTTCTTAGATCAGGATGCGCACGGTTTAAGATGGTCTCAAGTATTTCTGGACATTCGGTATGACAACTTTTAATTATTAACTAAAACATAGTTCCAAGCAACCAAAGCATTCATTTTTCAATAAGAGGGTATCTTAAATCTACCCTATACTTTTAACTTTAGGACAGTATTAGGCCTTATCATAAAATGTAAACTACTTACTAGGGAAGTAAAACATCGTGTCTAGTTGCGTACGAACTGACCAAATTCTTTGTTCTAGGACCTTATAAAGTCTTACGAAATAAATGAAATGTATCTTAACAAATTGTAAAGAAACAATGTCTTATTTTTTCTGTCTTATAGATTGCTAACTTTTCGAAGTTACTTCTAGCGTAAAAACTGTAAGACGCATTTTCTTCTCGAAGCTTACTTCCAGACATATTTATTCTTTTGGTTGATGGGTATTTAGGAAATCACTAGCATAGTATGCATTTCCAGTCCTATTCCATATGGCTCGTTAATCAATTTTACTTAAGGTTTGTTCATAATTTATTCTGGTGTCTAAAAGTTACTTAATTAACCTAAGGTTAATTTCTCATAGTATTTTAAAATAAAGACCCTCTCGCTTTAAGAGCGGTCGACAGTGAATAATCTGTTTAAGTGTTTTTTTTACGAAATAAACTTGTTAGTTATTCATCAAACTTGTTTAATTTAGCTATCTTCTCAAGCTTGCTGGTATTGTCATCTGGCGCTCACTACTAATAAATATTGATGACTTACCACTCTGGTCAGCGCGAATGTCACGACCCTATATAACTTTTCATGTTCTACTCATTTATTTTAAACATCCACTGTGGTCTAGTCTCGGGTAAAAGGTTACACTGGCTCTTTTTTGATCTCTAGGGATTAAAGTAATTTTTTTTAATTTAGGTACTTTGGAAACTCCTAAACTGCCAATCACGGTGTTTGTGAATGGAGGCTTATTGCCAATTTCAGTGACTGGGCATAGACAATTTTAAAGCTTTCCACAGACCGCAGCGCGCTGCGGACGCTCCGTAGCGCTCCGTAGCGCCCTGCGCTTCGGTCTGTGGAAGCCTTTAGGGCGTGGAAATAACCTCAAAATGACAACTGTATAAAATATTAGATTGTTCAACAAGGGACTAAAACAAGCCATAATGACACAAGATATTTAGCCATTATCAATACGAGCAATGGACGTCTGTTCAGAATTCAAATAGCAATTTTAATTTGTTCCGCGGTTTTTTTTTGTTGAGTGGCGCTTTAAATGTTTGCATATTTAGCCAACAGATTCAAACTTGAAAATTATTTCATAGCTAATTGGACTAAGTATGCATAATAAAATGAATTCATCTTTAATATAATTAAATAGATTAATATTCGTAATTATTTATCGGGTTTCACGAAATTATTATTTTTTAAAATATTTTTTATACAGTTGTAATTTTGAGGTTATTTCCACGCCCTAAAGGCTTCCACAGACCGAAGCGCAGGGCGCTACGGAGCGGGTGTCACGGAGTGCTTCGGAGCGTCCACAGCGCGCTGCGGTCTGTGGTAGGCTTTAAAATTGTCTATGCCCAGTCACTGAAAATGGCAATAATCCACCATCCACAAACACCGTGATTGGCAGTTTAGGGGTTTCCAAAGTAAATTAAAAAAAATTACTTTAATCCCTAGAGATCGAAAAAGAGCTTTAGTCCCAATATGCAGAGACTAAAGTAACATTTTAAGAGCATGAGAAGTGAAAAATATTTAAAATAATAATATTTTCGTGAAACACGATGAATAATTACGAATATTAATCTATTTAATTATATTAAAGATGAATTCATTTTATTATGCATACTTAGTCCAATTAGCTATGAAATAATTTTCAAGTTTCATCTTTCATCTGTTGGCTAAATATGCAAACATTTAAAGCGTCACTCAACAAAAAAAAACCGCAGAACAAATTTAAATTGCTATTTGAATTCTGAACAGACGTCCATTGTTTGTATTGAGCGTACGTTGTATAAAAGTAATATTGTAGATTTGTATAAAACATCGTTTTTTTCCTCGCATTCAAAGTGAAAAGTAGAGTGTTTAACGCGAGACTAAACTGCCATAATGACACGCGAATTATAGCCACCCTCGCTCTGGTCGGGTGGCTAAATATCTTGTGTCATTATGGCTTGTTTTAGTCCCTTGTTGAATAATCTACTCTTATCTCGGAAAACTGCAGGGTTCCCGCGGGATATCAATGAAATGAATTAAATGTTTTCTTTTATTATTGCAATAAGATACTTTCCATAATTTTTCATATTTTTTTTATTTTTTTATTATTTTTCCTTCCCTATACAAAGAGGAGTCAAACAGGGAGACCCGCTATCGCCTAAGCTATTTACCAGCACTCTCGAACAGGTCTTTCAGAAGCTAGCGCCGAGCTGGGAGAGCAGGGGCCTGGTCGTCGGTGATCGGAGTTTAACTAATCTTCCATTCACCGACGATATAGTCCTGTTCTCCTCATCAGCCACCGACCTCGAAGGCATGCTTAGTGATCTAAGCAAGGCAAGCCTCAAGATTGGACTACGGATGAATATGTCAAAGACCAAGTTAGTGACAAGTAGCACCAAAGGTAGGATCGAGATAAACGGTGAATAAATCGCATATGGCCATGAGTATATTTACTTGGGCCAATTAGTTTCCTTCCAGCACGGCAGGAAAAAGAAGTCGAAAGACGGACAGAAAACGCCTGGAGGAGCTATTGGTCCATGAAACATCTTATGAAGGGTAACTTCCCAAGTTCCTTAAAAAAGAAACTCATGGACATGTGAGTACTACCAGTTCTCACCTACGGTGCTCAAACTGGGAACTCAAGTGGGACTGGGCTGGCCATGTTTGCCGCATGCCAGATGAGTTGTAGGCCAAGATAACCACCGAGTGCAAACCCAACAACTCGAAAAGGCGACCTGGCAGACCCAGACGGCGAAGGCGGGATGAACAGGACTTCTTCTTGCAGGACTGGCCCTCGTATGCAGCGGACAGAGAGCAATGGAAATGTTAGGGGGAGGCCTTTGCTCAACAATGGGACAGAATAGGCTAATCTATCTAATCTAATACCTTTAAACGAGCAATTCTTGTATATATGTATATAATCAGGATCTCGGAAACGGCTCCAACGATTTCGATGAAATTTGGTATGTGGGGGTTTTCGGGGATGAAAAACTGATCTAGCTATGTTTCATTTTCAGAAAACCGCTTTTACTCGTGTTTTCCGGCTATTTTTGTTTGCATTAGAATACAAAGCTAAATTTCGCCAACTTCGAGCAGATCATAATAGCACATTAGAAATCGGGTGGTCGCGGATCCAGCCGACCTCGGTTCGATTCCACGTTTTTTGTCAAGATTTTTAGTTTTTTTTTTTAGTTTATTTTTCATGAGAAAACGTCAAGTTTCTTCTTTTGTGAGAAAAAGTTACTTTTTTGTGAGAAAAAGTATTATAGGGAACGTGCAGTAACTATAGGCGGCAGCACTAATGCGACAGAAGAGACACTATGCGGACAGTAAAACAAACTTATCAAGGTAAAACATTCAAATTGATGGCACCCTTATGGCACCAGTTGGCAGCACCGTCTATGTGCACGTTCCCTATTGGGAGCACAGAACAGGAAAAGCCGGTTGTCTGTAAAGTCGGTTTACGGACGAAAGTTTAACGTGACTCACCCCCCCGCCCCCTCCGGTGTTTTTGTCAAATATCTTGAAAACGGTACATCCTACGGCAAAATCAATGAAATTTTCATCCCCCTTTGAAACCCCGTGAACCCCCTCCCCCGCACATATATAATCAGGATCTCGGAAATGGCTTTAACGATTTCGATGAAATTTGGTATTTGGGGGTTTTCGGGGATGAAAAATTGATCTAGCTTGGTTTTATCTCTGGGAAAACGCTTGGTACCGAGTTTCTGCCCGAGCAGAGCTCGGTCGCCCAGGTACTAATTATAATAAGATAATTATACATTTCATGTATATACAATGAATCTCAAACTAGGCTGAGCCTGTATCTCGGGACCCGAAGTAACTAGATTGACTCGCTTATAGTTTACAAGGTTTAAGTACAATACAAGTGATAAACGCTGTAGTAATACTTACTTGGGGAAGGACCCTTTCCCGCTCGTCCATAGGTCTCGCCGGTTGATCCTCAGGTTCTGTTAAGTTCACCATCTTCTCTCGTTTTCACTTCCAATGTCACACTCCAAACGACAAGACACAACTAAATGCCAATAAAGCAAAGTATAAAATTAAACTTTGGGTATTCCCCAATAACCACCATTTAACGACCTCTAGGTACAACTAACAAAGGCATTAATTACTTGTAAATATTAACAAGTAAGTAGTATTTGGTGCGTAATTTTTTTGTTATTAGTAGCTAATTACTTAGAAGATTAAGACTAATAATTGTATAATACCACTTATTTATTACCTGCAACCTGTTTTACAAGCGCTGAACAATAGGGATTAAAAATACAAAGGCCTATCCTCAATGACGGGTACAATCAAACATACTTATTTGTGTGCAGTTTTATCTATAACGGGATTTTATTTTACGATAGGAAATTAAGTAAACACTTATCTATACCTATATTTATACCTATATTTGAAGTTTAACGTGAGCTTTACGGTGAAGGAAAACATCGCGAGGCAACCTACACACACTAGCGAAGAAATTCAATTGTGTGAGTGAAATTCCCGATCCGCGTGGGAACTAAGGCCCAAACTCTCTTATTTCGAGAGACCTGTGCCCTGCAGTGGGACGTAGAGGCTGGGGTGACTTTACTCGTATGTTATTTAGTTTATTGTATAAACACGTATTTTTAGAATATAAAATATTTGTTTGTTAGCTACTACTAGCTTTCATTATCAACATCCCAGCCTATACTCGTCTCTCTGCAGACATCTCTAAGGCTTCTCTAGGATTTGGGCTGTAGTTTCCAAGCGGGCTCAGTGTGGATTGAGAACTTCACACACATCATTGATTTTCTTCGCAGGTGAACCTAAGCGGTCTTCCTCACAAAGTTTGCTCTAACCGTGTGTGTGCTTTGCTTGTGGTACGTAACTTTGAAATGTAATCTCCAAGATAAATTTCGAAAAATTCAGAGGTTTGAATCCGGACTCGAACCCACGACCCTCTGCTTGACAGATCATAAATCAAACAACTAGGCTAACAACAGGGTCGTCTTTAAACTATTGGGGGACTATGATATGACCATCAAATGGAGTCCTAGATAAATCCAAAGTTTACATTTGTTAAATTGTAATTTTTTATAGCCACTAGGGGGCCCCATTGTCCGTGGGGCCCAGGGTACGTGCCCATAGTGCCCAGTGGGAAGAAGGGGCCTGGCTACTAAGGTTACTGACTAGACAACTAACTTCAATCGGTTCTTTGACAGACTGAAATGAAAGAGAAATAAAAATCAAACTAAGTACATAATTAAAGACCTGCTGTGTCTTGTGATACTGAGTTGGTGATCTCCGACATCGGTGACCTATTGCATTTCTCTCTTTAGTATGTCTAGTGTGTTTTGTGTATATCTAGACAAAACATATCAAAAACCTTTTCCATCTACAATATTAGTAGAAATAAATTATTTTTTTGCGCAAAAACGTTGGAAAGACATGGATAAATGTAAGGCTGGCCGCACTAAATTGTCGCTATTCGTCATCTCGGGCGATTGACAAATAGCCGTCGCGTGCTGGAAGCCACCACGTGACTCACAGTCTCACGTTAGCGTTCACTTTAGTTAGGGGGTGTTGGGGGCAGCACATGGTACAGTACTGTAGTCCCGGGACGTGTTGTACTTCATCATCCTCATCATCATCATCATCCCAGCCTATATACGTCCCACTGCAGGGCACAGGCCTCCTCTCAGTATAAGAGGGCTCGGGCTGTAGTTCCCACGCTGGCCCAGTGCGGATTGAGAACTTCACACACACCATTGAATTTCTTCGCAGGTGTATGCAGGTTTCCTCACGATGTTTTCCTTCACCGTAAAGCTCATGGTAAATTTCAAATGTAATTTTGCAAATAAATTCCGAAAAACTCAGAGGTGCAAGTCGGGATTTGATCCCACGACCCTCTGCTTGAGAGGCCATAGGTCAAACCACTCGGCCACCACGGCTTTGTTATACTGAGGGCCCCAAACCAGTGAACTCCACTACTTATATTATATCTTAGGAATAGTTGTAGCTTATTTTTATTATTTATCAAAATTATTTTTTTGCTGAGGTAATTATTAATAGCACTCCATTTTGCTTTAGGCAAATAAAATTTTGATTTACCTAAATACAATCACATAATTAAACACAAACTAATTTCTAAACCATATCCAGATTAATTCGTCTATAATCCATTAGTTATTAAATGAAAAATATTTGCAGTAAATATGCCCGTAATTTTTTGTTAACGAGCAAATTGTAGTAAGTAGATCAGAATATAATAATAAGAAAAACCCAAGTTCCTTAACTTAAGGAAAGTTTTTCTACGAAGCATCTATGCTTAGCGGGGATGAAATCCTTGGGATTCCTACGTAAATATCTTGGACCAAATAAAAAGTAAAGACGGAGTTCTACAAAAAGTAAAGAGAAGCCTCTAACTAAAACCTCAACTGAAAACTGAAACTGAAGCCTCTAAGTAAAACTGCGCCTTGTCATACGTATACAGTTGCACGCACATACGTGCAACCAGACTACACAATGGAAACTAGTTTAGCTGCGTACGGTCGGCTGCAGAAAAAAGGTACCCCCTCGGAGTGGTAGCCACCGTTACAGAGGAGTACCTTTTCTCTGTAGCTGACTGTACATGCATGAGATTAGGCGTAGTTTTACCCGGCTTCACTTTGTTATTCGCAAAATTCTGTCTTGCTTTTTTATTTGATCTGAGGTTAATTTAATGTAATGCAGGTAATGTTTACCTACATTCTAAACAAAGCAAGCTAGGTAAAAGGAGCTCGTATATTCACAGAAAATTATGAGTAAGTATCATTATTTTCTGTGTCAACTGTGTTCTAGCTACGACCTTGGATTAGCAGATATGTGCAGATCCCTCGTGTTCGCCATCCCTCCCTCCATAGGTGGAACGAGAGCTACTACGCTATTAATTATTATTTTATTTGGTTTAGTTTGTTACAAGCTTAGAATAAATGACAAAGACGGATTTAACCATAGAGAGGTGGCATTACACCAACCCCTGAGATAATCCGGATGAAGCTGGCAATTAAAATACTTATCCCGTCGGTGTTACACCCAGCCGACAAATTTTAACGGTTCTTTGTGGTCGAAAACAATCTAACTCGAATAATTACTATCTGTTTTAACTAGGACCCATGCAAAACGGAAAACTACAAACTAATCAGACTTTTAGTTTTCGTGGTTATGTATTATTTGAAATCTGAAAACTCATCCGCTGAACATTTATTGCGCATGTAAAATTTAATAAATATCGCAATGAAACAAAATACATGTGGACACAATTTACAGGCAACCGTAAATTTAAAACACGGCGTGCAAATTTTTTTTATTTGACTGCCTACCTACATTAATACATATAGACTGCTAAAAACTTTATAATATCTTAATTATGACTAGCTATCCATGTGCTCGACACTGACCCAATATATGGCACCTTCAATCTTATTTATGTCATAGTAAGACAGGTGACAGTGACAGATGGGTGTCATCTACTATGCGTTGAGGCGTCGAGCACTGGTACGTTTACCTTACAGTCAATAGAGTGGAGCTCTCTGGATCAGGGGCTCGATTCAGGACTGGCCCAAAACGGTTTGCGACCGGTAACGGAATCGTTTGAGCGAGGATTGAGATAGGATTCCTATTCAGGAACGCCAAAAAGCACTGGTTTGCGAGAGGTTTGGGCTGAGATTGGGATGAGCTTTATTTTCCTATTCGGGAAGCCACGTCATCATTGTAGGGGAATTATTGGCAGCTGTCAAAGTTTTTTAGAAAACAGAGCGATTGAGGTCGCATTTTCTGTCAAACATATAAAGAACTCTTTAATGATTACTTTGTCAATGCGGGAATATCAAACCATTACAATTTAACTCATAAATAAGAAAAACTAAAACCCCCGAATCCCCGAGAGCCGAGTGCGACGTAGCGTTATGTTGTCTATTCGGCAGGTGCCAAAACGTGGATAGGATTGGACTTCGTAAGCTGTCATTTTTTGTCGTTTCTTGTGTCAAATTAGGATGAGAATGAGATAAATAACGTTTGAGGTTTTGGTATGGTTTTAACTTATCTCAAGCTCATCTCAAAAATAAAATTGAAGTAAGGCGGATTTGTTTGAAATCTGTCTTCAGTTACAAAGAATTAAAAAATATTTGTTTTGAGTCGACAACATGTATCCACAAAACTCGGATTGCAGTGATAATTGGAATTTTTTTAACATGAAACGAAGCTTGACAAATCGCCATCTTGGAGATCACGGTTTGACACGTTGCGATATAAAAATGTACACATAAACATGTGTAGTTGTGTGTTTCTGCTTCAGTGCCTTCCTTCAGTGACAGACAGTCGACAGTGTATAGTGTATTTTTGTGAAAATGTTGAATGTTTGTCAAATTTCAATAAAAATAGAAAACGACCTCTTCAACTGCATACTGCTCATTTACCATCTACGAAAACACCGCTTTGCCCTGCTGCCCGACTCAAGAAGATAACGCCAAACTTGAGCTGCTAGCTATCCACTGCTGAAATACAGAATTAGAAGGACTAGAAATTGCGCATCAGTTTATTAGGCAGGAAAGTAGGTCACGGTACATCACCGACTGCAGTGCAATAGAAGCAAATACTTCAATCCAAACTCTTAAGTGATGTTGTTGTATCACAACGGCTGCAGATTGAAGAATCTGTACCTGTGTGGGAAAGCTGCATGTCAGAGGAGTATGTACTCAAAACAAGAAAAGAGGAAAAGTAACAATCAACACCAATAGAAGAAGAAAATTTAGCAATTTTGTGGAATGAACTCCCCGAACTTGGAATAAGTGCGCCTTCAGTGAACTCGTTTAAAAATAGACTGGATATTTATTTAAAAGGACTTAAGATACAAGTGCAGTGATATGCGTGTATCAGTTTCAATGAGTTGCTAGTGTATTATTTTAAAATAAATTTGTATGGTCCAGAAAGATTTGGGTTAAAACAAATTCTGACAAGAAACATGCTGAGCTTTGCAACTATGTGTAATTTCCCCTGTGGAATAATTTTCTAAATGATACAGTTGAAGTCATACAGCCATTGCATCAAATATTGTGTGAACATCAATCTTGCGGTTAATGGCATAGAGTTGTATAGATATTTGTAAACTGTACATCAATTCTGTTAAGAGGATCATCGTTGGGATCACATAATCTTCTCTGTGTGGCCGTGAGCATCACACGTGGGATCAAAAGCTCATTTTTCAGTGTATTGATATTGGGATTGTTTTGGGGGCCCGACTCAAACTGTGCATGCTATTTTGTAGATGATATTCTACATTTATTTACAAAAACTTAACTATTTCAAATTATTAGATACCTAGCAAATACTTGCTAGCACCATAGTAATAGGGTGGTTTTGTGATCATCACTGGTGGATCACTAAATTTGTATAAGGCTTGGGAGCAACATTTTAGTTGAATTTTAGTTGAAGTATGGTGGGCAGCCAACATGTTTATAATAAAAATAATAATAACATTTATAATGCCTGGCTCTTAGAGCACGCGCAGACAGAGGCGGTCTGGAGTTCTTAGTTCAGAGTTCTGCGTTCTTTCAAATGTACTGAGTCTCTTACGATAATGCACACAGCAGGCAACTGGAACTCTCGAGTGGTCAAAACACAAAACTGAATGCCAAACTCGGAATTCCAGACCGCTCTCTGGCTGCGCGCACTCTTAGAGATCAAAAAGTACTTGACACAACCTAGTTTATAATTTTGACTGGTCAGTGAAAGTCTATAATTTTGTGTCTTATGCATAAAGTAAATTATGCAATATAAATTTGTTTATATGATTTATATACAAAATTACTATGTTACTTTTACCTACATTAATTTGCTTTCTTTACATTAAATAGAAATTGATATAAAATATTGACAGTAACAAGAGTGTAAAACTATAATTACCTACATACATAATTATGAAAGAAAAAATAATTTATCTAAAATGCCATTGGGGCGATGGATATGTTTGGGCCAAGTATGATCCGGACCGGATGGATAGTGTTTAATTTAATTTTGTATTAGTTTAATAAATTAAAATAAATACTTTTTGTAAAACTACATTCATGCAAAGAAATAAATGATTTAGCTTTAAGATAAATGTATTTTGAAATTTGTTTTTTTTTTTATATTAGAAATTATAAACAAGGTAATAAGATTAAGGGATAAGTTTGCCTGTGTTCATATTTTTTTGTTTTGTGTACCTACAATAGGTAGTTATTTATAGTAAGTTAGATTAAAATACCTACTTGAAATTGTCTTTTTTTATTTTTAATGTATTGTATTCCTGGGTTTATGTGATTATCTTACTATTGTAAAATATTTGGTTACAAAGTGCAGGCATTAGAATTTCATAGATTAAAAGAATAATAATTATTAGAATGTTTTAGAAAATTTTCTTTTTCAATAAATTACTTATTTTACCTTTGTTTTTTTTTATTGCTTCATCCCAGAGTTTAAATCAAAGTTGAGGAATGTTTTATCTCTTTTGACTTAGCTTGTCTATAAGTTATAGTGTTATATCATAGGTACTATTGGTAGTTATCATTTCGAATAAGACATTTATATTTTAAATAAGAACTTATCAATTGCAAATTATTGATATTGTCACGGTCGTAATGACGATAGTATTGATACTCTCCATTGTTTCAGTTTATTGATAACAGTTCAATCGTAGCAATGTAGTTTTTAAAGCAAATGTAATTAAGTGATTAATACCTAAGTAGATAGGAGTAGGTATAATGAAAATACAGTCAACAAAACCTAAATTTAGAATTTTTATTCAAAATTACGTTTTTAACAAAAACTTATTAATCCTTAGTATCCCATGTTAGCCCATGGAGGATTTCTCTTAATTGACATAATAATTTCAGCTTAATTTTATTGAAGCCGTGGGCTAGTTTTGTACATAAAATACCAATCTATAAAACAGTAGGTACCGTGACTGACTGACTGCTGGGCTAGAGACTTAAAATTTGGCATAGGGTCAGGGAGGGTACAGTTGCTCGGAGGGAACAGTTGCTCGAATGCAGTGCTGGAAAGGGAAAGGGCTTTATATCTGTCCTCTACGTCAATGAGAAGGGTTCGACACGCGATCGTGTATGAACTAGTTCATGAGTCGCTCTGGCGCCGCGCGGTTGAGTAATAACGTGTTCCGTTTTTTACCCGGCCGAATTTACATTTCACGTAAGTTTCATTTCGTTTTTTAACTAAACTTATGTGAGATTCTTAAGTACTGCTGTTTTTGTCGAAAAGTTTGTCTAATTTATTTAGTATTGACTGATAATTCAATGCTCTAGGTCTATGCGTTTGTTTCTTTTTTGATCTTGATTCCAAAATGGCGTCAGGGTCAACAGTAGCTCGTTTCGGAGAAGTACACAGTGGCTCGCGAGCCACTGTGTACGTATGAACTTGTAAAAATAATACGGACAGTTCAATTTAATAAATTTGAATAAAAAAATGTTGTCCATTGTTCTTAGAACTTCAAATTTAAAACCAAATGACTGCTAATAAAATAAAAGTTAGTACTAGAGGGGTAGAACACAGCGGCTCTATTCCATCCGTAGCCACTGTGTACTGTTAGAACCACTGTATACAGGGGTAGTACACAGTAGCTCGAGCCACTGTGTACTGTTAGAGCAAATGTGTACTTGGAGGTACTAGTCACTGTGTACCTATAGTCACAGATTACTTAATATACGCACCGGCAAAAAATTTGGCCCACAGTCCACCTTTCATACAAACGAGGCTACTTTGATGCCTTATTTCTACACCAGGGTAGTGCCCTGGTTGAGATCTGATGATGGATATCCAGAGCATCGATAATGGAGGTCCGGTGTTCCCAACATACCCAACTGATCCAACAAGCAGTTCACACCACAGAGAGAGAATTTGTACAGCAGCACTGAGATTTTCATTCATTTTATTGCCATTTTAGCTGTTTTTCTAAATGTGTATAATAATAATAATAATAATAAATTTCTTTATTAAGGTATGTACCCATTGAATTAAAAATAATGATTTGAATTAATAATTTCCGTGTTAAACGGAGATTCAATCAGGTGGGTATTTTAGGAACTCTGAATGTCTTTTATCAATGCTCGGAGTAGCCATCATCAGATCACAGCCAAAGCACCGCCTAGTAGAGAACCAAGACATCAAAGTGACTTCGTCTGTATGAAAGGTGGACTGTGGGCCAAATTTTTTGCCGGTGAGTGTAGTTGCTTCGAAACACATACTGCATCCTGTACAAAATCTTGGTACTTACCGCGATTATAGCCACAGATTACTCCTTAAGAATATGTGCGTGCCGACAGTGACAAAAGCTGGCAGTTTGGATAAAAATAATTTTTTTTCTATTTTTTGTTTTACCATTTTGTCGGGATAATTGCTATATATTATATCCATGCAAACTTTCTAACTATTCCCTAAGCTAAGCCACGGACGGACAAAGGGACAGACGGTCGTCGGTCATGGGGAAACTATACCTAAGGGTTCCGTTTTTGCCATTTTAGCTCTGGAATCCTAACAAAAAAAGGATATTTATTGTAATGCGCAGAACACATTGCCATGCTCACAGTATCCTAGCGTTGTACTAGATAAGAAGGTCAACTTTCGAACTTCGCATCGTGCCATCCCGCTCACGCTTATAGCTTTTTATAGAAGCGTAAGACGGACAGCACGATACGAACTCTCAAATTGTTATATTTGCTATTAATTCTAGCATAGTCATATTAAAATTTGCCCCCTGTTTCACCATTCACGTATAAAAGTCCAGGCGGCAGGCGCGGATCTAGCCCTCAAAAATGGTTGTGGTCACAGAGCCAGCCGAAAATCGGCCAAGTGCGAGTCGGAGTACGAACTCGCTCATGAACAAACCATGACTCACGCACGATTCATTGTTTTTTTTTTCATTTTATCCATCGCAATAGACCGTAAAAGTGTGTCGTCACAAGTCTATTAGGGTTGTGGGCATGCCCATTGTGCCCACAACGGTGGATCCGCCCTTGCCAGGCGGCATATTTTTTTCGTGGAACACGAATGAATGTGTGTCGGCGCGCGCTTGTGATAACGTACTAAAATTTCGATCCCAGGAGATCGTCCCCGCGGTAGGTAAATATCGCGCGTAAGTACATGGCATGCAGGAGGCCTGCTATACCTAGTAGTATACAGTGGCTCGATTCCCATTTTTTTAAAAAAAGGTCGTTATCTCTTTTTTGGTGAGAGTAATTGGAAATCTATTTACTACATATAAAACTTAAATAATAAACGCTGCTTTGTGCCTACAAAAAATATTTCAGGCATTTATACTTTTCATGCTATAGCCCGTTGAAAAAATTCTAGCGACTGTACCCTCCTTGACCCTACATACTTATTTATTGAATCAGGCGTTACTTTACGGAGGTCCATATTAAAGAACTGAAACAATTACTTTGCTCGCCCACGACCTTACGATAGTTACGTTTATGCAAGAAATGTGTGTTCATGCAGTTCCTCCACCTCCACACTACGAACACACAAAAATCACACAAACCCAACCATCATCACCACCAAACTACACTGACGCGTTTCGAACTCAACCAGAGCTCATCCTCAGAGTAAGCACCACAACCGTATGCTACACTACCAAATGTTAAACTCGAGTCGCGGGTGAGCAAAGTAATTGTTTCAGTTCTTACATACTTATAGGTACCTAGAATGTCATAGAGGTGCACTAAGGACGGATTTCCCGAAATCCTATGGTATCTATAGGAAAATATCTAAACTTTGTTTGAAGGGGGTAATTCTGAAACTACAGAGCTGATTTTAAAAACTTTCAGCAACAGAAAGCTACACTATTCCCGAGTGATATACTTAGCTCCTTTTTTTACGGGAAAATGTAAAATTCCCTCGAAATAGAAATAAGTTAATTTAACTTCGGAGCTAATTTTTAAAAATTTTTTCACTAATAGAAAGCTACACTGTCTCTGATCGACATTTAAGCATATTTAAAATAGGTCTAAACAGTTATTACTATCCAGCGGGAACTTCATACTTTCTCGGGATAAGTGTCCTAAACCAGAACAGTGTTAGCTTTCTATTAGTGAAAGTTTTTTTATTTGGTCTAAATGTAGAATTTAGTACCTATTTGTATCCTCTGGGGATTTTACATTTTCGCCGAGGGAAAGTAGGTACAGCTAAATTAGCTACTTAAAACGTTGGCTGCGGCGCTGATTTTTACGTACATTCAGACCGTGCGTTACTTACGCGACACACAGTCCCGCCCGCACAGGCGGTAAGACGCGTACCGTGCGGAAAAGACATGGTTTCGCAGCCAACGTGTTAATTGTCAGTCAAGAGCTATCCCGCGGGAACTTTACATTTTCACGAAATTATACATATTTTTCAAAATAAAAATCCTGACCGATTGACTGATCCACTCTCACTCACCGATTCATCAAACATTCACGCGAAACCCTTGACCCTGAAAGTAGTAGAAGGCTGAGTGACCAGAGATGAGTGGCTATCTCGCTTTCCACATATTTTTCCGTCGGCTGGTGGGAGATGGTATTCGTTCGTGTCTCTAAAGTCATAAAAGGTAATTAATAATGCATAATTGGATTATTTCATTATTTATTAATTTTCAGAATCAGTCTTCGATTCAGAATTATCATTCTACATTTATTTTTATCTTTCAATTAATTAATAACTCAATGTTGAAAACAAATACAGTAAAAAATTAAAACATTAAATAAATAATGACACTCGAATAATACAATTAATTAAATTAATAACTTAAATTACAATAATAATAATTATAAAATAAATAATCTTTATTCAATTACAAGTCCATAGGTCCACAATCAAGAAATAAATAAAATTAGTTAAATAGGGATGTTTCCTAGGTAAAAAAATAATAATTCTTATTAGTCCGTATTTTACATTATCAAAAAATATTAGATACGTAATTTTTCTTTTGACAAT
This sequence comes from Archips xylosteana, assembly GCA_947563465.1. Taxonomy (NCBI): domain Eukaryota; kingdom Metazoa; phylum Arthropoda; class Insecta; order Lepidoptera; family Tortricidae; genus Archips; species Archips xylosteana. The sequence goes on from OX387344.1 coordinate 15,669,940, forward strand.
TAAACAAAAAATTACGAAGATATGGCGCGTTGAAGTTCCGCGTGACGTCACTTGTTCCTAAAACGCTCATACATAGTGTAGGAACAAGTGACGTCACGCGAAACTTAAACGCGCCATATTTTCGTAATTTTTTGTTTAATTGACAAAATAAAAAATACGTGTCCAATATTTTTTGATAATCTAAAAGACTGACTAGTTAGGAAAGTAGCCAATTGTTATACTTATTAAATTACAACAATAACCTTGAATTAACAATACAGTTGTATTGTTGATCGAAGACAATAACAATAGCGAAAATATACGGATCATTCACGTCTTAAAACGAGTTTAACTCGACATACGACGACGTATGGTGTCGGGAAGAATGGCTACGGATTAGCCCGAAACATGTCCAGTTAAACTCTTTTTAACTCGACATGTTTCGGGTCGACACTCGCGTCGTACTCGTACCTGGCTCAAAAATTCCCATAACATCCGCAGCATTGCCCCGCTATATGGCCAACGCAATCTGCTGAACCAGGTACGACCCGGAGCAAGGGTCGCAGCCCCTGGAGGAGCTATTTCTACCGCAAAAGGTACGAATTCATACGTGGGCTCCAAGGCTGAGTATTTGAGGTGTTTAGACCTTGCGACATTCTCAGCCTCACATCTAGTCTATCTAGTTCGACGTGCAATTCAAGTGAGAAGGCGTGAAGGTAGTCGCTCACGTCGCATCCCAGCATCCCACAAGAGGCAGTGCCATCTCTACCAAGGAAGGGATTATCATTTGCATTATACTAATACTAGCTGTTGCCCGCGACTCCGTCTGCGAAGAATAGGGGTATAAAAAATAGCCTACGACCTATCCTTTGACCTACCAAATGTGGAACAAAAAATTTCATAAAAATCGGTCGAAAGCCATGTCGGAGGAGTTCGATAACAAACACCGTGACACGAGATTTTTATATATTAGAAGAAGAAGCTGGTGCCCGCGACTTCGTCCGCGCAGTAAAGCTGTACGGTCAACCGTACGCTACGTAGGCAATAATTATAATGTAGGTCATGTGAAATGTATTTTTAATATAAAAAGAGTTAGTGCAATAAACGCATTCATTCAATCAGCGCGGTTGTTCACATTATTACCTGCCGCCCTGAGTCAATTATCACCGAATATCATCATTTATCAATCAATTATCAATATCATTATAGTGTAGCCGCTACATTTATTGGTTCTTCGAACCTTCTTTGGACTACGTTTGCGTGTTTCGTGCCGCGGATCCGTAGGGTTACAGTGTGTCGTGTCGTTGCAGTTTTGAAAAAGTGCCTTAGTGTATCCGGTTTCCCTGTGTGTTAGCAAATCGGTTCGATTGGCCTCCCACAAGCGGGTCTCACCAATTGGATTGAGAAGGTGCAATTACTACACACATTTCAACCATCCCGAGGCACTAAGAGAAAACCCATCGACACCAATCATATTTATCACCGTTATACAGAAGTAGTACAGACCGGATCTTTATCATCCAACAAATTTAATTTTATATCAGAATGGACACTCTGTGAACCCGTCAAAGTCGGATCATTCAGGAGATCGAAAGGATTTGCATTAATTTCGGCAAAGATGGTTATCATTTATGGTGGAATGGTCGAGTATTATGAAAGGGAAAGAAAGGTCATATCAACATATCAAATCTCCCGTCAACACAAGCCCCAAACTAAAGAAGCCAAGGCGAAAGATAACGCTGGACCCCGATTTGAGATTCCTATGAGCAGTATGGAAAACCGAGGTACTGTACCATGCGGTCCTGTAGAAGAAATGTTATCTCAACAGAGGACAATCTTCAGAGCCTTCGCACGTATCGCAAACCGTATTAAGTTAGAAAGCATGGTAGAAAAATGGGAAATTGAAGACCATCTGACAGATCTGCAATATCGCTGGCGTGTTATTGATTTGCGTATCGATAACATGTTACAGGGTCGGGATGAAGATTATGATTCGGAGTTAGGAAGAATCGAAAATGATTTTAATAACATTCGAAAATTACTTGTTCTAGCTAACGAACTGCCCTTTTTATAACCTCCAAAATTCCGGAATACAACCACAATTTAGCAGTCGAGAGCTAAGTTTATTGGAACAAAATCAAAATATAATTAGAAACTAGAACTAAATATAACTTAAACTAAAAGTACAAAGTAAAAATATCGTCTAAATTTTCGGCCACAGACCAACCCCAAGATACTGGCCGCGTTACCTCTCTGAATTACTATTCCTAATCTTTGTGAGAGGTAAGTGCCAGCCCTTGGGTCGTCTGAGGCCAAAATCAGGAGTGTAGACAAATCCTTAATGAAAAGTTTAGTGTCTTCTGCCCATGGTCCCATTGTCTCAAAAGTAAGCGAAAACAGTTTTATCACAAACTGAGTTGATCCGCCCATCTGCACCAATCGACACCCAAGGTGGAAATTCCTACGTTTACCGGGAAATACGGACATTGGCCTACGTTCATCGACCTCTTCACGGAAACCATTCACAACAACATTGGACTAAGCAAATCACAAAAGATGCAGCACTTAAAGAGCAAGGTCAAAGGTGAAGCTGAACGGTTGATCCAACATCTGCAAATGTCATCAGAAAATTACGATACAGCCTGGGAGGTTACTTAATTGTTCATCGCTACAATAATCCTCACGCTCTCTTTTCCAATCAAATCGAGACATTTTTGAATTAACCCGCAAACAAACATCATTTGAACTCAAACGCCTGCATGATACTACAATGGAGTGTATATATGCGATTCATAACTTAGGAATAGATACTACCACATGGGATCCACTTCTTGTCCATTTAATTGCGAAAAAATTGGATAACGATACCTACACAAGGATTACAAAGAAGCACGCAAATCGTCAAGAGACTTGCCGTCGTTCGACGAGCAGATGCACTTCATAGACAGCAAATGTACAGCTCTTGAGCCCATCAATAAGAGAGACAAACATGTACTTATCAGAAGCCACCAGCAACATGGTCCCGCAGCCATAAGAATAAATAAGAACATAGGTAGAAGGGAAACTCCCGCTCCGGCCGAGTACTCTAATATCGCGACCTTTGAGTCCGGCCGGAGCGGGAGTTTCCCTTCTACCTATATTCTTATTTATTCTTATGCCGCAGCCTCAGTACGCGCCAAAGGTATCCTAGATCAATCGCAAATTTTAGAGAAATTATCAATCCGCACCTACATATATACGCCACAATGTCCACTTTGTCACGGAACCCTTGATTTATTCAGATGTAAAAGGTTCCTTAATTTATCATCGGAATGCAAGTTGACGACAATTGCAAAACAACAAATATGCCTAAACTGCTTGTATAAGCACTATGACAAGCCGTGCATTTCGAAATGCCGCTGTAAATATTGCGAAGGCAAGCGCAATTCGATTATTCGTAACGATATCATACAAGTACAGTCACCCGTAATAAAATATTCATCATCCAAGACAAATCAATCGCCGAACAACGTGATCGAGACAAAGTCGCCTAATGACAAACAACACAACGTAGGTCGCGTGGCCGCCGAAGATGAAGAAATTCTGTTGACTGCTTTATCATTAAAGATTAAAGCAGCGGACAATACTCATATCACATTAAGAGCGCTCCTTTCACAAATAACGTTGATTTCTGAAAATGCCACACACATGTTGGGATTACAAATAAGGATTCACAAGGATTCACAAATAACATTGATTTCTGAAAATGCCACACACATGTTGGGATTACAACGACATCGCTTCCAAGCGTCGGTATCAGGAATAGGAGCATCATCCAAACAGGAAAAAGGAATAATAATCTTGGAATGTGAATCAATTTATGGAGGCTATCAATATTGACACAAGCCTTAATCATATCACGAGTACTAAACGACTTGCCTAACGCTTCGTTCACTAAACGTTCCTGGCCACACCTGCCAAATATCAAACTAGCAGACCCTGAGTATAACATATCAAAACCAATTGATCTACTTTTAAATGCAAGCGTTTACTCAGAGATTATCATGAGTGGACTGATCAAGGGTTCACCGCCAGCTCCCATTGCCCAGCAAACCGAGCTCGGATGGATTTTATCAGGCATCGTTAAAACGTTTAACTGCAACGTAGTTATCAATCAAACGGACGACTTAACAAAATTCTGGGAGGTGGAGGATATTAACCAGTCTTCCTCCACTATGACAGAGCAGAGCCAGAACGATTTTGTGAAGAATATTATCAAGCGACAACTCGACGTCTTTACAACGGCAGATATGAAGTCACTCTACCGATGAAGCCAGGCTCCGAAGAAAACCTTAGAGCATCCAGATCGAAAGCCGTCATACAATTTAAACAATTAGAGAAAAGAATGACAAAAAATAGATCATTATCTATCAGACACGTACTTATAGAAAATTCATTAATGAATACAAAGAATTACAACACATGCGCTTAGCTGACCCTATGACGTCACAGTTAACGTCACGTTGTTACCTACCGCATCACGGCGTGTTGAAATTGGATTCTACCCCAACCGCATTACGAGTCGTTTTTAATGCATCGGCGAAGACATCGTCAGGCTACCAGTCTCAATGATTTGATGGAATGTGGTCCAAATTTACAGCAAGATCTTCAGGGCCTCATCCTCAAATGGAGGACGCACAAATACGTCGTGACCGCAGACATTGAAAAGATGTTTCGTCAAGTCCTTATAAGAGAAGCCGATCAACACCTACAAACTATCATTATGGAGGAACTCGCCGGAAGAATCTCTTCGTGAATATCATCTGACAACCGTGACTTACGGTACTAAGGCAGCCCCTTCCTAGCGATGAGAACATTGAGACAGATTTCTAGAGATAACGCAACTCAGTGCCCTCTATACTAAACGCCGTATATAGATTCCAAAAAAGTTACCAAAGGTGGCCGAACGTAACTGACACAAGTGTCATTGTCATTGTGACTTTCCAGGTGTAACCAACCCATGCACATTAATAAAAAATAGTCATAATAATATTTTGTTGTTATTTAAGTGTAAAGATTATCCCATGTTTTTGATGTTTCCTATAAGTATACCTACGCATACCGTATTGTGTACAATGTGTGTTGCACATGAATACCTTGGTTTTGAACTCTATCCATGTGCCAAAATTTATCACAATCAATTGACTTGAATTGACACTCATATGACTTCTAGGACGCTTCCTTGGTGGAGAAGGAGGAAGATTCTCGTCACTGTGAGAGGGACCTGAGGCCGTATTGTCTAACGCTTCTGACGCTTGCCTTCGCTTTCACCATCTCTTTCTGTCATCAACTTATACCGTTTGACAGAAAGAAATAGTGATTGCGAAGGCAAGCGTCAGAAGCGTTAGACAATAAGCCTGCAGGTACCGGTTCCATGTTACTTGCTTAAATGCAAAACCCACGAACAAAACATAATAACAAAACTTAACAGGAAACAAAAACTCAACAACGACAAAAACAACAAAAAACAACAAAAATTATCACGAGTACAGAAAGCATTCGATCAATCCAAACGTCAGATGCCGAATGAAGTAACAATTGGAGATGTCATGGTGGTCCTGTGGTCGCCATGTTTACCATAAAGTTTGGCATACGTGATTTGTTGTCAACATTTCTATGTGCACATCAAAAATATTTGTAAATAGTATACAGGGTGACCTCTAAGACGTAACACAAAACCAATGTTTTAAATACGTCTCCCATAAACTAAAATTCTTAGCTAGGTCTCATGTTGTTAAAACGATTATTAGTATTCTTTTTTTTGTTTCAATTGTTCCTAATTTTTACGGTTTAATGTGGTCACCTTACCATTATTTTTACAGTAAAAAGTTCTTATGTAAATAACCCCATTTGTCTTTGAACATCTGACAAATAATTTATGAAGAAAACTCATTTTGATTATTTTTGACGTTAGTTGTCTTGTTAGGATCGAACAACAATAAGATTCATCGTAAGTTTATGTAAAATAATAAAATGCCTCGTGGTCATGCCTATCCGTACACGTCTGTCCAGCGGACGGATATGGTAGTGTTCTATTTTACCTCTCAGAGTACAGTGCAGACGCAAACACTCTTTCACGAACGTTATCCGGACTGTCCAACCCCTACTCGTGCATTGATAAACAGAACTGTCCAAAATTTAAGAGATTATGGACAGTTCTCAGTTCCAGTGCATGCCCAAGATAGAAACCGATGGCCGCGGCACTCAGAAGCGTTTCGGACACGAATCTTTCGGTATTTTAGTCGCCACCCTGAAGCAAGCACAAGAGACGCAGCTGCAAGATTTGGTACGAGCCAATTTTTTATTTGGAAGCTATTAAATGCCGCAGGATTACATCCATTTCATTTCCAAAAGGTACAAGATATTGTGCTAGCCGACTACCCCCGAAGAGTTCAGTTTTGTCGTTGGGTGTTACAAAACCTACATTTAAATATTTTATGGTCTGACGAAGCAACGTTTACAAGAGTTGGCTTGTTTAACGTTCATAATGAACACTTGTGGTGTGAAGCAAACCCTTATGCAACTCGCAGAGACTCCTTCCAGAGTCGGTTTTCGGTTAACGTTTGGGCGGGTATTCTGAATAATCAAATAATAGGACCGCATTTTATTGATGGAAACTTAAAAGGACCAAAGTATGAAGACTTCCCAAGAAACATATTACCAACACTACTACAGGAGGTACCACAAGAAAACATACATAATTTGTACTATCAACAAGATGGGGCTCCCGCACATTTTTCACTACGTGTTCGAAATTACTTGGACGAATGTTTCCCTGAACGATGGATAGGACGCAATGGCCCTGTCGCTTGGCCGCCTCGCAGCCCCGATCTTACTCCGCTCGATTTTTTTTTGTGGGGCGAGGTGAAAAGACGTGTCTACACACGAGAAACAAATACCATTGAGGAACTTCGCCAAAAAATAATAGAGGCTTTTAACTCTGTAAAAGCCAATGAGTTTGTTCTCGACAGACTTAAGGACAACCTTAGAAGACGGGCAGAGTTATGTGTACATGAAGGCGGTGGTCATATTGAACATAAGCTAAAATACGTGTGATTAAGTAATTTCGATGTATAAGATAGGTAACAATAAATTTACTTTTTTTAAATTGTTGTCTCTTATTATTCGATTTAATGTATCAGAGTAAGTAGGTACGGTCAATGCCTTTAATTCATGAGCTGCCATGGAACATTGTCAAAGGAAAAGGCATTACGATTTTCCTTGTTAAGTAATGCGATGTCGCTATGACGTTTACTGCGAAATGGTTCTATGGTGGCTCATGAATTAAAGTCCTTAACCGTACTGCACTTAGCAGTACGTACTCAAGAGTCTTTTTATGTCTCTTGTAATGATAACAGTCGGTTTAAGATTGATAGCTGATAACAGTGATAACATTCGTAAACTTGACAAGAACTTTATGACATTCGATTATTGAATGTACGGTGACCACACTCTGAGATTTTTATTATTTTTTTTGTTTGAAAATAAGGAAAAATTAAAGAAGGCTAATCTTTACAAATGAGTTAGTTTAGTGAATTCTCCGTCATTAACTGAGCCCGAAACGTTAATTTTGTATTACGTCTTAGATGTCACCCTGTATAGGTACGCAAATTACATCATTAATGTATCCAAATGTTGTTTAAACCTGAAGTATTACCACTGTAATATGAACTTTTCTTCTACAAAACAGTTACAACCAAATATCTGTAGGTGAAATTAATATTGATATTAAATTATTTATTTATGCGGTTGCATTTAATTTTAACTTAACAATTACATATAAATAAATTACTTATGTATTATATTTAGAAAAGTTAAAACTTAACGATGAAAAACTTTTTCATTTTATTGGCAACACACTGGTAGTTTTTTTGGATTCTATATACGGCGTTGAGTATAGCTGTAGCAGCCCTAGAGAACTGCTTCTATACTGATGACCTCATGACAGGCTATGACTCACTGGAGCAAGTAAAAGAATTACAAAGACAGTTAATTCAAGTCTTAACTGGAGCAGGTTTGAACCTTCGCAAGTGGTCCAGCAATAACGCAGATCTCATTAAATTAAACATTCCATTTGACTTCAAGGACACAGAATCTAGGAAGACGTTAGGCCTCTAATGGAATCCCGCATCAGACGCCTTTACGTTTATAAATAGAATAGAGTATCAGAAGGGCCAAGGTGATCAGACATTTAAAAATTTATGACCCCCTGGGATGGCTTTCTCCTATCACTATCAGAGCAAAGATTCTGTTCCAGAAAACCTGGTTAACCAACATAAAATGGGATGAACAGCTCCCCGCAGACATCCTCAATGAATGGCGATGCCTGCAAGAAGACCTGAAAAACATTGAAAACTTCAGTATTTCAAGATACCTAGGCGAAAAGGAATCATATCATTTGCACGGCTTTTGCGACGCATCGGAAAAAGCTTACGCTTGCGCTGTGTATGTAGTAACAACTAACTATAAAGGTGCATACACATCGCGCATTGTTGCCGCAAAGACAAAGGTAGCTCCTTAGAACAAGAAAGTATCATTACCAAGATTAGAGCTCCTTGATAGTTTGTTGTTAGCACAGCTCATAAAGAAGATTATCTTATAATTAAAGTGCGAATTCCCCTTGTCAGTAGCGACATTTACGAACTGGATCATATTATCACTGTGCCACAGAAGAAGGGCAAGTACATACAGCACGTCATACCAACATTTTCTTACATAGCCTTCGACTTAAAAAGAGAGATGGTGTTCTTCTTATCATATAGTGATATACAAAGATGTACCTATGCACTCATATGGACAGACTCCTGTGCACAATTGACAAACTCATTTACGATTTAAAAAAACCGGTTGTCTGTAAAGTCGGTTTACAGACGATAGTTTAACGCGACAACGTCATAACAAAACATTCAAACCCCCCCTCACACCCCCCCGCATTGAAAATTACCCGAGCGCTAGTACTAAGACTGTATTATGTAATACGAGCTGCTGCCCGCGACTCCGTCTGCGAAGAATTCGTTTATCGCTATCCCGCGGGAACTATGCAATTTTCCGGGATAAAAAGTATCCTATATGTTAATCCGGATTATAAACTATCTGTGTGCCAAATTTCATCACAATCCTTCAAACCGTTTTTTTTTTTTATGTTAGTGAAGCCAGACAAACGAACTGTTGTTAAACCTGATGTTAAATGAACACCACTGTCCATAGACACTCGCAGCGCTTTACGCGATACCAGTGCGTTGTCGGCCCTGCAGAAAATTGTACACTCGCCTCTTAAAGGCACCCAGGTCGTAACTCGATGGGAAGACCCCAGCGGGAAGCTCGTTCCAGATTTTGCAAGTTCGTGGCAAAAAAGACCGCTTAAAACGCACCGTCGAAGACTGCCATTCATCAACATGATGTCGATGAAATGAACGCTTACGACGGGAGGATCTGTAATGGAACCCCGCAGCTGGAATGAGGTCAAAGAGTTCCTCAGAGCATTCCCCGTTGTAGATCTTATAGAACACGCAAAGGGAGCTAACGTCTCTGCGGAGAGCAAGAGGATCGAGTTTAACGGAGAGTGAGGGGTTGCCGACAACTCGGCACGCCCTGCGCTGAATGCGATCAAGTTAAAGCAGCTGATATTGGGGTGCGCCAGCCCAGAGATGAGAGCAATACTCCATCCTTGGCCGAAGCTGTGCCTTATATATCTGAAGCCGCTGCTTTGGAGTGAAGTATCGCTTAGAGCGGCCAAGCACGCCCAACATTTTAGCAGCCGACTTGGTTTTACCTTCCAGGTGATCTTGGTTTTAGCGTGAAAGAGTAACAAACATCCATCCGTCCATCCATACTTACATACTTACAAACAATACTTACAAACTTTCGCGTTAACTTGTTAAGCTAATTTCAATAATTTTGAAAATTCCCACGGGATAAGGATAAATCAGGATTTATATACTCAAATCAACTGGATCCTATCTCCGTAACTATAATTACTAAACTTTTCAAATTCAGTATAAACGTAAATGGTCATACATAATAGCAAAAAAACTTATTGCAGGAGTTTTGGAAATTCCTGTGGGATAGATAATCTCTGAAACATGCGATCCGATTAAAAAAAATCTTTTACCAGTAAAAAGTGACACTATCCTTTATTGACATAGGCTACTTTTTTCCGGGAAAATGCAAAATTTCCAAGGGATAGAAAAAAAAAAATTCAACTTCGGAGCTCATTTTAAAATGTCTTTCAGCAATAAAAAAGATACACTGTCCTTGATTAACATAGGATGCTATTTTCCGGATAAATGCAAAATTCATGCGGTATAGAAAATAGTAAATTTAGCTTTGGGGCTGAGTTTAAAAAAAATGACCAATAGAAAGCTACACTATCCTTTATTGGTATAAGCTAGGCTAAACTACTATTTATTCGGTAAAATGCAAATTTCCCGTGGGATAGAAAGAAGTGAATATCACTTGGGGGCTGATTTGAAAATTTCTTTCACCAATAGGAAGCTACACCAACCATTATTCACATAGACTACTTTTCTCCGTGAAAAAGCAAAATTCCCACGGGAAAAAAATAAGTGAATTGAACTACGGGGCTGATTTTAAAACTTCTTTTACCGGTAGAAAGCTATACCTTTAAGGACATAGGCTACTTTTTCTCGGGGAAAATGCAAAATTCCCGCGGGATAAAAATAAGCGAAAATTTGCATAGAATAAGGACAAATTTGTTGAAATTCCCACGGGATAGAGAATGAACGGGATTTATAATATTCACTAACTGATACTGATGATGATGAAATGATGAAATGATAATAATGATGGATGTTGCCGTTGCCGGATTTTTGTTTTATACAATGAAAGAGATGAAGAAGCTATACCACTAATTGGAATTCTACGCGGACGAAGTCGCGGGCAAAAGCTAGTAAATCATTAATTAATTAATACGTAGTTAAAGTAATTTTTGATCAAACTATTTAGACGTAAAAAATTATTTAACTTTTTTATGAGTATAAAATAAATTGTCTCTGGTATCATTGCGAATCATCATCATATCGCGATAATATCATCCTGATACTATTAACTGTATATGAAGAGTGCGGAGCGGAACAATTACACAAACTCTTGCACGAAATGGAACGTTAAATCTGGAGTCCCTCATTACGCTCAGGATTCAATATCGCACCCGTGACATAATACAGTGCTTTATCCCCTTGATGTACAATCTACTATTTAATATATAACTATAAATTAAAAATTTTAAAAACCCCTAACGCAATTATGTCACTCGTATGTTTGAACATTAAGTCAATGCCCGTTATGCTTCTAAGATCCCTTCCGCAACTAACAAAAGAGCTGATAACTTTGAAACGGCTGAACTGATTTTGATGAAAAATATCTAAGAACCATTGCCAAGAAACCTGCTTTCTATTAAAAAAAACCGCATCCAAATCGGTCCACCAGTTTAAGAGCTATGATGCCACGAGACAGACAGACAGACAGACACTCACACGTAGCGGTCAAACTTATAACACCCCTCTTTTTGTGTCGGGGGTTAAAAAACAGTAAGTGCAATAAACTCATTCAATCAGCGCGGTCGTTCACATTATTACCTGCCGCCCTGAGTCAATTATCACCGAATATCATCATTTATCAATCAATTATCAATATCATTGTAGTGTAGCCACTTACACCGCTATAAAAGCCGTCCGTAGTAGATCCATTTAGTAGTTTCGAAGATTAGCGTGTACATACAGACAGACAGACAGACGCATGATTTCTACTGTTTTATTATATGTGTAGAAAGAAGAAGATTTAAACGACGATAACTTTTTTCATTGTTACCCATTTTAATAAAACAAAGCTTAAAGCGTATCACACACAGCGCAGATGCGGTAAGATATTTGTACCTGAACGGATATCTGTCAATATCGCTTTCTATACAATTCAATGGAGGACCACACACAGCGCAGATGCGGTAAGATTTTTATCTGCGTATCTGTGAGCATCGACATATATCGACAGAATCCGACAGATGTGAAGATTTTATCTGCAGATAACTACAGGTGGATGCGCAGAGGCACACTTTCATCATCATTATCATCATCCCAGTCTATATTACGTCCCACTGCAGAGCACAGGCTTCCTCTCAGAATAAGAGGGTTTGGGTCGTAGTTCCCACGGGGGATCAGGGCGGATTGGGAACTTCAGTGTATAATAAAATAAATATGAAGATTACGTACTAGGTACTTAAGCAAACAACAAGTCATCCTTGCGTAGAAATGCATTTTCGCATTTTTTTACATTTTGACGTGAAGAGAAATAAAGAAAGTGTAACGCTCTTTTATTGAAAATTCATTGTAGCCTATCTATCTCTCAAAGGGCCGGCGACGCACCTGTGACACCCTTAATGTTGCGGGTGTCCATGGGCGGCGGTGATTGCTCCCCATCAGGTGACCCGCATGCTCGTTTTCCCCCTTTTATATAAAAAAACACCGTGTATAAGCAATCCGCACCACAAAACACGTCTACTCAGCTCCAAAATTTTACAGTGAATGTAAAACCTCGCATCTGCACTGTGTGCGATACCTGCAGACGGATAAGTTTTTATACGCAGATAAAACCTTACCGCATCTGCGCTGTGGGTGACACGCTTAAATGTTGCCCCAAGTTAAGCTTCACATAATATCTGCGAAAAGCGCAAGAAAATCCATTCAGTAAATACTTTCGGAGATTAGCGTGTACATACAGACAGACACATGATTTCTACTGTTTTATTATATGTAAATATAGTTTTGTGTTGAAGCTGTTGCCATGGGCGAAGCCAGTCGGATCAGATCATCATCATCATCGTTTTCGATAGCAGGTATAATCTTGTAATATATAAAAATCTCGTGTCACGGTGTTTGTTATCGAACTCCTCCGAAAAGGCTTGACCGATTTTTATGAAACATTTTTTCTATATACGGTAGGTCTAAGAATAGGTTTTAGGCTATTTTTTATACCCCTAGGCTAGGTGATAAGAAACAATTTATATGGCAAAACAATGTTTGCCGGGCCAGCTAGTAATAATCTATTAGAACGGGCAGGGATGCCTGGCTTTGAATTAATTTGGGCAAGTACCTTGGATCATGGACCCTTATCCACAGAAAAAGGCACATTCGGTTGAGAGCCCGTTTAAGGATATCTCTTGCGGTCCTTATATTGGCTACGTATAGAACATCACCCTTGCCGGGACCGGGATATAGTCTGGTGACTCAGCTCATGCGCCGTCGTCCTTGATGATCACGAGTTCTCCAAGCTGAAGGTCGCGTTGTCTGTTGCTCCACTTGTCCCGTTGTTGTAGCTCAGACACGTATTCGCTCGGTCAGCGAATCCAGAAGTGCTGGCACAGCTGTTAGATAACCGCAGGTAGTGGTCCAGGCGGTTTGGGTTGTGATCTTGCAGCGCAGGCACCGGTAACGACGTCAGCGACCTGCCAACCAGAAAGTGCCCGAAAGTAAGAAGGGAAAAAGTCATTGGAGGAAGTGGAAAGAGGGGGTAGCTATCATTAGGTAACATTGAAATTCGTTACGTCGATTTTCATTTCATCGAAAACTACCACGAATTTAACACGATATATATGTCTCGTGTCATAAACAATAGATCGGAGCAGTCTCATAGTCATCATCTCGACGTATATAGGTCCCACTGTAGAGCACAGGCCTCCTCTCAGAACGAGAGGGCAGCAGCGGAGGTTTGCAGCGATCTTATTTAGCTTTATAGGTGTATTGATCTCAAAAATCAGATGTCTACAATTTTCTGTCATTAAATTACGAGTAGGTGAATCCGCAGTGAAAAACTATTAAAATTCGTGAAAATTTTACTTAATGATGACAGCTTTCGTTCAAAATATATATGACATATGACTTTAATTTCAGTCATTCATTCTTTCTTTTTCGGTCTTTACACATGTCACATCACTATTTCAAGAATTACTTAGTTGTCGTCTAAAAATCAGTGTGATTACGACATGTCTAGTTGTGTGCGCGTTTTACATTTGTGTGACGATTTCGTTTTGGTAGGCATCTGTAGGAACGCACACATTTTTGACATGAGTGTGCGGCAACGCGTATAGATGTGCTGTTCGTTGTACCTCGCCCCCCGGGCGAATTGGCAGAAAAATTTGCAAGGTACCTACGTCAAAGACGTATCCCGTCTTAGATTATCTAAGCATACATCGCACATGATTACCTTATGTGTTAGATAATCGACGACCAAATGGCCTAGTAGGTAGAGAACCTGACTACGAAGCTCGAGGTCCCGGGTTCGCTTCCCGCGTCGGGGCAGATATTTGTATGAATAATACGAATATTTGTTCTCGGGTCTTGGGTGTTTAATATGTATTTAAGTATGTATCTATCTATATAAGTATGTTTATCCGTTGCCTTGTACCCATAACACAAGCTATGCTTAGCTTACTTTGGGACTAGGTCGTCCCGTGATATTTATTTATTATTATTATTATAATCACCTTCTGCAGTGATACAGGGCATCTATGTTATACGTTTTTAGTATGGGAGCCCCCTTAAATATTTATTTTTTTCTATTTTTTAGTATCGAATCGAAGGCCTTCTCGTAGTCCACAAATGCCAGGCAAAGGGGGCGGTTATACTCCTCGGTTTTCTGTATAACCTGCCGCAACGCATGTATGTGGTCCACGGTGCTAAAGCCTTTTCGAAATCCGGCTTGTTCGGGAGGCTGGAAGTCGTCTAACCTGCGCGCGAGACGATTCGTGATGACTCTCGAAAACAGCTTGTAAACATGACTCAGAAGTGAAATGGGTCTATAATTCTTCAATAAGGTATTATCGCAGCACCACTACACTTCTGTTCCATGCTTTTGGTGTTTTCCCTTCACGGATGGCGGTATCGAATAGTTTCTGAAGGGCTTTGAGGATCGGTTTTCCACCCGCCTTCAGAAGTTCGGCTGTTATTCCGTCATCACCAGGGGCCTTGCCATTCTTTAGTTGTTTGAGAGCCGTACAAATCTCATACAGGTTGACGTCCGGGATGTCTTCGGTATAGTGCCGGGTTAATCTAGCTCTCGGGTCTTCAGCTAGATCCATGACGGGTTTCTTCGTTGATGTGTACAGCTGTCCATAGAACTTCTCAACTTCTAACAATAGCTCCGGTTTAGAGGTCACGATCCTACCTTCATCGGTCTTTAACTTTGCCAATTGGCTTTGCCCAACAGACAGATTCTTGGCAAAAACTTTTGAGCCTCTGTTGCGCTCTATCGCCACTTCAATACTATTAGTATTAAACTGGCGTATATCGCGCCTCAGAGACTTTGAGATCTGTCTGTTAAGCCGCCGGTATTGGCAAGCGTCACCAGATGTCTGTAGGATCATCTTACGTCCATCTTCCATGAGCTTTAGAGTTGACGGTGTGATTATTTTGGTTCTATTTGTACGGTGAGTCTTAAAGAACTTTGACCCAACCGTATGGACAGCTTCCACAAACCCGTCATTGACTTTGCCAATTGGCTATTAAAGTTTTTTGAAGAGGTGCTAATTATATATTTTTTCGACAGTCGGCGTTCTGGAGATCGAGAAACTGCAGCTGTTTTATTTTTGTCTCCTATTGTTTACTGGAAATATTTTTTTAAGTGTTCGAGATGACATTTGTGAGATTTTATGGCTGACAAGCCGTACGTGCTCAGAACTTAGTAGAAACAGAAAAAAAACCGAAGTGAGCTGTCACTTCTGTCAATGTCAGATCGTTTGCGTTTCGTTTGCTTTGCATTTTGGTGTGCTCAGTGTGATTTTTGGACTATTTTTATCGACCTCCGCATAAAATCCGGACTTTCAATTTTACCGCATTTCTCCACGACCTATGCACGATAATTGGATCACGATTGAATACTTTCGATCACTATTTTAGAACTGCTTCTTGGACAACGCAAAGCAAACGAAACGCAAACGGTTAGATTTCATTTGACATTGACAGAAGCGACAGTTGACTTCGTTTTTTTTTCTATTTCTTCTTAGTACCGAGCACGAACCGCTTGTCAGCCGTAAAATCTCACAAATGTCATCTCGAACACTTAAAAAAATATTTCCAATAAATAAAAGGAGATAAAAATAAAACAGTTTCAGTTTCTTGGTGTTGAAGTCGACCTCTGTCAAAAAAAAATATAATTAGCACCTCTTCAAAAAACTTTACTTAGCTAATTGGCTTTGCCCAACAGACAGATTCTTGGCAAAAACTTTAGACCCTCTGTTGCGCTCTATCGCCACTTCAATACTATTAGTATTAAACTGGCGTATATCGCGCCTCAGAGACTTTAAGATCTGTCTGTTAAGCCCCGGTATTGGCAAGCGTCACCAGATGTCTGTAGGATCATCTTACGTCGATCTTCCATGAGCTTTAGAGTAGAAGGTGTGATTTTTTTGGTTCTATTTGTACGGTGAGTCTTAAAGAACTTTGACCCAACCGTATGGACAGCTTCCACAAACCCGTCATTGTAGTCATCCATGTCGCTTCCTAGGCATTCGAAACGGTTTTGAAGTTCAAGCTGGAACGTTTCGAGGTTTTGTAGCTGGGCTGGTGCCGGGCGGAGCGTAGACTTTATCAGTCGCGATCTTTCAAGCTTGAACCGAATATTCAATGTGCCTCGTACCATACGGTGATCACTCCCGGTTTTAACCGCACTGATCACGGAGACATCATTGAATATTTGCTTCCTCGTCGACATAATAAAGTCTATCTCATTCCTCGTTACACCGTCAGGGCTCATCCAAGTCCATTTCCTGTGCTCTCGCTTCATGAAGAAGGAGTTCATCATATAGAGTCCCTCCTTCTCCATAAAGCCGGCCAGTAGGTGGCCCCGGTGATTCCTATGCCCTACCACAGAATATATAATAGTACTAATGTACAGAATGGACACGCTCCGCCCCGCACCGATTCGAGTTACCCCACCCCTCAAGGCGCAGATTGCCGGACACCGCCGGAATCCAGAAGAGTGCGCGCGCGATGTATGTAGGCGTACGCGTGTACAGACGTCGTCGTGCTTATGTAGATTCAAGAACGCGTATTTTGTACGTCGTGTCCGCCGTGTGGCCCTACTCCAAATTGCCCCATTCGCAGCTCTTCACCATCCCGTTTGCCCAGTTTTGCGTTGAAGTCCCCCATAACAACCGTGAAGTGAGTTCCGGAGCTATGTACCAACTCCCGTCGAAATCGGAGATACTTTGCTCGAAGTTGTTGACGACTATATCTATCTGGGACATACAATCCAATTGGGTAGGTGCAACTTCGAGAAAGAGGTCAATCGACGAATTAGACTCGGCTGGGCAGCGTTCGGGAAGCTCAGCAATATCTTGTCATCCGATATACCGCAGTGTCTCAAGTCAAAAGTCTTTGACCAGCAGTGTGTGTTGCCAATGATAACTTATGGCACTGAGACGTGGCCGCTAACGATGGGTCTTATAAGGAAGCTCAAGGTCACTCAGAGGGCGATGGAGAGGGCTATGCTTGGAGTTTCTCTGCGGGATCGCATTAGAAATGATGAAATCCGCGCAAGAACTAAAGTCACGGACATAGCTCGAAGAAACGCTAGACTTAAGTGGCAGTAGGCAGGGCACATCGCCCGTAGAACTGACAGCCGATGGGGCCGAAAGGTTCTCGAGTGGCGTCCGCGGACCGGAAGACGCAGTGTAGGTAGGCCTCCAACAAGATGGAGCGACGACCTGGTGAAGGTAGCAGGAACGCATTGGATGCGGATGGCGCAGGGCCGATCTGTTTGGCGAGCCTTGGGGGAGGCCTATGTTCAGCAGTGGACGTCTTTCGGCTGAAATGATGATGATGATTTTTTAGTATTTTTTGTTATAGCGGCAACCAAGATACATAATCTGTGAAAATTTCAACTGTCTAGCTATCACGGTTCGTGAGATCGTGAGATACAGCCTGGTGACAGACGGACAGACGGACGGACAGCGGAGCCTCAGTAATAGGGTCCCGTTTTACCCTTTTTACGGAACCCTAATAAAAACCATCCTATGTCCTTTCCACGGACTCAAATTATCTGTATACCAAATTTCATCTAAATCGGTTAAGCGAAATATCTTTTCTACCATATTAAGGTAAATGTCCCAGTGCTCGTCGCTGTACTAGTCCTCGTCGCCTATATTTTCAATTACGATATATATATAAGATAAGATTAACATTAATTTTATCACTACCTCATTTTAGCGATGAGAAATATTTGTATTTAGCATTTCATAGGCCAATTTTAAAATAGAGGGTTTTCAATTTATAAATAATATTAGTTATGACGTTGTCATGAACAATCAAATCTTTACATTTTCTTAGTTATATGCTTAAGCTCGAGTAGAGCGTGGGCGTGTTTGGTGAGTTATTTAAGATACTTCAACGGTTAGTTGTGAACTAAATTTGTAATTAATTATTATTGATGCCAGAATGTACGGGTAATGATTTATGTTATAAAATGTAGACTTCGTTCATTGTTACTTTGATAAATAAGACTGTCATCTATTAGGACTCAAAAGCGTTGGTTGTCTAATATATGACACGGCTGATATTCATGGGGACTATCGAGGTTATTTCACAGTCCCACTATTTGTCATCCCTTTTTTAGGATTTCGTAGCCAAAATAGCTCAAACGAAACGCATATCTGCCTGTCTTCCCGTAAGTCACAGTCATTTTACTCGACAAATATAATGTACATATAAAATATTATGGCCTTGAGCGATTTTTGTATTTTTTGACAGCTTTTCAACCGACTCTAAAAAAGGAGGAGGTTCTCAACTTCATAGTATGTTTTTTCTTTTGTATGTTTGTTACGCGATTACTCAAAAGTCTTCTTTTATTAGGGTTCCGTAGTCAACTAGGAACCCTTATAGTTTCGCCATGTCTGTCCGTCTGTCTGTCTGTCCGTCAGCGTCTTAGCTCAGAGACTGTAACGGCCCGACCACGAACTCGCGCGTTTGGCGGCGCGGCAAGCGTGTTCTGTGTTCATTGCGCGGCTGAGACGCTCGCCGTACAGTGGTTACCTGGCGGCACACGCAATGAACTGATAAAACGCTTGCCGCGCCGCCAAACGCGCGAGTTCGTGGCCGGGACGTTACAGTCTATATCCGGTCGCAGGCAGACTTACCAGTGATGGAGGATGGACACCCGCGACCGCCGCTCATCGACAGACAGCCACCTGAATACAGGACAGTCGAAGACCCTGTGCTCAGCACGGCACACGACGCACGGCCGATCCTTAGTGTCTTCTTGATCTTGTTTATCTGAAATCACAAATGCTTTTATCTGGCCTAAATAGAGTTTCGTAGTTTGTGATTTCTAATTTATTATTGCTAGTTTGTCTATCCTTTTTGGCACTAAATACAAACTGAAACATAGAAGCACAGAAAAAACCCCAGAAAAAAGACCAATGCTGGGAATCGAACCCAGATCCTCAGCATTCCGTGCCGCGTGCTATTCCCCTACACCACCACTGGCCAGGAGTTTAGACACGAATTTTTCCCATACATCAACAGACATACAGACAGACATACATCAACAGACTTCAACACTCCTTCGGAATTACCCGCTCACCCGGACAAGAGATGTCACTACTAAGCCAAATTTTAAAAAGTGTGATATAGTATTTTTTTTTATTTTTCAACTTCATTTTATATTACTTTTACGAGGGATCCTATCGATGTTTAGAAAATTTTATTTCGGAAGGTTTAGAATCCCGAAAACTTCATTTGTCCGAAAGCATTTTTTTCTGAAACTGTAAATATTTCAGGATTTATTTCAGGACCATCGTGTAGAACCCTTTAGGTTAGGTTAGGTTAGGTTAGGGTTGTTTTATAAAAATCCTGAAATATTTACAGTTTCAGAAAAAAATCATTCGGAAAAAAATAATTCTAAATTTTGATAGGTAACCTTTTCACGGTCATCCTGTGAAATCCATACATTTCATACTAAATACACTGAAACATGGAAGCACAGAAAAGCCCCAGAGAAAAGGCTCAAAACAACACCACACACGTACAAACGTACGTGTAAATGTTTGTCTAACATTTGGTAGCATAGCGTACGGTTGTGGTACCAACTCTGAAGATGAGCTCTGATTGAGCGAAACGCGTCAGTGTAGTTTGGTGGTGGTGATGGTTGGGTTTGTGTGATTTGTATGTGTTCGTACAGTGTGGAGGTGGAGGAACTGCATGAACACGCATTTTTTACATAAACGTAACTATCGTAAGGTCGCGGGTGAGCAAAGTAATTGTTTCAGTTCATCAATTTTGAGTTTAAATAATTATTAAAACTGATAACTTGACTTTCCATAGAACTAAGTTTGGTTACTTTATTAGCTCTGCAAGTGGAGCAACTTTCTTTGTATCAACCATGTTTGATTGCATGCATTGTTGGTTGTACAAGTATGACTTATTATTGAAAACAACAGCTACCCACGTTAAATTTTATAAAGTTAAAATCGGCAAATCAGCTTACTTGCAACTTCAGTAGCCGCGACGAGAATTCACGTCGCTGGTGGCAGCCGTGGCCTTGAGCAACCGACACGTGGACCGCAAAGCTGAAATTTTACAGCCAAGCAAGTGCATAAAGCGAACAAAAGGTGCAGCAGTGCAAAAAAAAAGAAAAATAATTGTTTATCGAAATATAGGCAAATTAAGTACTTAAGCCGAAAACAGAAGGTCAATAGTTTAATAGTTAGTGCTTAATTGTGCAATTATAATAGCTATATAATTATGTTAAGACTTGAGGCAAAGCGTAAAACTAGTCATAAAACAAACTGGGACGTTAGGTAAGATGCAAGGTTGCACAAATTGAGCTAATTTTAGGGAAGTACCTATTGCAAATTAATTTAAACTAAAACAAAAACCCTGAAGCTGCTTTTAAAAAAAAAGCGATCGAGTGAGAGTCGGTCGAACTCGTACATGAAGGGTTCCGTATCTCCTTACAAGCTTTTAAAACAGTTCATTAAAAAAATCGCCAAAATGTAAGCACTAATATTTCGCAAACGAATCACTATATCGAAAAATCGTCTTCACAACCCCGTAATGATTTTAAAAGACCTATCTAACGATACCCCACACTAAAGTTAGACGAGAAAAAAGAAATCACCCCCACTTTACGTCTATGGAAGGTTTTTAGCTTTCTAGCACAAATAGCCACTGCGTTAAGCTGCGGACAGACAGACAGACACACAGACATGACGTAAATTGCACCAAGGACCATAACGGTGGTAACTCAGTCCAGTCGCCCGTAGATCATTCAAATTACCAAAAAAGTAACCGTTCGTCTGTGTGAAATTCTTATAGATCTCGTCACTTTATGTACCAAAACCAGTCTTACAGATCCTAACCTGCCGTAGGTATATAATAATAATAATTTATTCAGAAAACATGATCCATATTTTGTTAGCTAGCAAGAGAAAGGGTATTTTTAATTAAATGTTGCATTATTGAGCACTCATTTCTTGCAGCTAAAGTCTTCAGGAGACTATTTGGGCTGCCACGTATCCTAATTAAAAGGGACGCCATTTTTTTCCGCAAGACTGCAGTGAAATTGTCCACTCGCGCTTCCGCGAACATGGCAGAGGCGCTGCAAAAACGTGGCAGCCCCAACAGTGCCCTGAAGGCGTCGTTGTACTGGACGCGCAGACAGCTGAGGGAACGCTGCGAACAGACAGTCCACAAAGCTCCTGAGTACAGAGAAGTGCAGTATGCTCTAAAGAGCGTAATTTTGACTGCCTCTGTACACCGAGCGAATCTGCGAATCTGCGTAAATAAAGTGTAAAGTCAAAAATCGCCACTTTTACCAAAATGTACATTTCGAGGTAACCGTACCGTTTCACTACTGTCGTGTAATACAGCTTTGTGTGATTACGAAACGTCATAGTAAGACCGTCCAATATTACCGAACACAATTTTAAGACCAGATGAAGCCCTACCATTTTGATAAAAAATTAAAGAATGAAAGAAAATACATTTATTTACAACAACACAAGACCAGATGGCCTAGTAGGTAGAGAACCTGACTACGAAGCTTGAGGTCCCGGGTTCGATTCCCGCGTCGGGGCAGATATTTGTATGAATAATACCAATATTTGTTCTCGGGTCTTGGGTGTTTAATATATATGTATTTAAGTATGTATCTATCTATATAAGTATGTTTATCCGTTGGCTTGTACCCATAACACATGCTATGGTTAGCTTACTTTGGAACTAGGTCAATTGGTGTGAATTGTCCCGTGATATTTATTTATTATTATTATTTATCATCATCAATATTTTACTAAACAAAAGACAACACGAAAAATAAAGAAGAATGTGTCATTGCGGTTGTAAATAGGACACTGGCTCAGCATAAGGCTGCGTTTCCAGCAGAGATGTGCGAGGATGCATTGCGAGGGATGTGTTTGTCATGAACCAATAGAAACACTTCATTCCCTTAGGACCTTATAAATAAAGTGTTTCTATTGGTTCATGACAAACACATCCCTCGCAAGGCATCCTCGCACAGCTCCGGTGGATACGCAGCCTAATGCTGAGGTGTTTATAGCACCCCAGCGCTGAATGAATTACATTTCTGAGTAACCGTTCCAAATTAATACATGTGATAATAGATAGGCCCTCTGAATAAACCGTATACTTATTTTAATACCGTTTCTGTTGCTGGATTAGATTTTAAGACTGATTTAGTCCGTGATAAAAAAATATTGACTGTAAAAAAACCACGAAAATAACTTGTGAATGTTCTCTTAGAAATCACCATTTCATGAATTGCAACTGGTGAGGAACAGTTGGCCATCGAAATTACTCCATAACAATAATTACACGGGTTGCAACTCGATTATTTTAAAGTATGTAAGTAGTTGTTAATCAATATGAGCTCATAAAAAATGTCGTCGAAATGCGTAAAATATGGCGAAGTGGAACTGATGGTGAAGCATCAGAAGTCAAAAGTATTCCTTAACAATCAACGTCTCTGAGTCGGGAAAAGCAATATTTTGTAAAAGATAATGGCAGGCCTCATGCATGCCATGTACTTACGCGCGATATTTACCTACCGCGGGGACGATCTGCTGCGATCGAAATTTCAGTAGGTTGTCACAAGCGCGCGTCGACGCACGTTCGTTCGTGTTCCACGGAAAAAATATGCCGCCTGGATTTTTATAAGTGAATGGTGAAACAGGGGGCAAATTTTAATAAGACTATGCTAAAATTAATAGCTAATATAACAATTTGGGAGTTCGCATCGTGCTGTCCCTCTTACTCTTCTATAAAAAGCTATAATGCGAAGTTCGAAAATTGACCTTCGTATTTAGTATAACGCTAGGGTACTGTGAGCAGGCAATGTGTTCTGCGCATTACAATAAATATCCTTTTTTGTTAGGATTCCAGAGCTAAAATGGCAAAAACGGAACCCTTATAGTTTCGCCATGACCGTCTGTCTCTTTGTCCGTCCGTGGCTTAGCTTAAAGAATATTAGTGCTAGAAAGTTTGCATGGATATAATATATAGCAATTATCCCGACAAAATGGTAAAACAACACGTAGAAAAAAAAATTAATCCAAACTGCCAGCCCTTGTCACTGTCAGCACGCACACATTCTTAAGGAGACGGAGTAGTATAATCTGTGGCTATAATCGCGGTAAGTACCAAGATTTTGTACGGGATGCAGTATCTGTTACGAAGTAACTATTAAGTAATCTGTGATAATGGGCCTTAATCATCAACCTAACTACCTATGTCTGTACTTACATACATCTATTGGGGTTCTATCACTCCTGCTGGCTCGCGCTGAGGCACCAAATTCATACAGATTAGGTAGTGATTTTTAAGATTGATTTAAATTTTTTTACATGTAACTTAACTTACATTTGAAATTCAAAATGATCTTTACGCCGAAGGAAAACATCGAGAGGAAATCTGTATACACCTGCGAAGAAATTCAATGGTGTGTGTGAAGTTCCCAATCCGCACTGGACGCGCGCGTGAGAACTACGGCCCAAGCCCTTTCATTCTGAGAGGCGGTCTGTGGCCTACAGTGGGACGTACATTGGCTGGGATGATGATGATGATGATGATATGTAACTTGATGAACCTATTTTTTATTGAAAGCAATGTTTTATCTAAGTGAATTCAATTTGGTACAAGTTTAAAATTTAATCAAAATCTAATTAAATCCTAAAATCTCGCTCCGTACCATAGAGGTAACGCCACCAGAGTTGAGGCCACGCACACAACCACATCTCATGTAATGACAGCGGGATTTTGACGTTGTGTTGACGTTTAACGACAACACAACGTCAAAATCCCGCTGTCATTACATGAGATGTGGTTGTGTGCATGGCCTCAACTCTGGTGGCGTTACCTATACCATCCGTACTAAAATTATAAATCTGAAAGTGTCCGTCTGTCGGTCTGTTACCTCTTAACGCTTAAACTGCTAAACCGATTTAGGTGGAATTTGGTATGTAGATAGTTTGAGACTCTGGGAAGGACATAGGATAGTTTTCATCCTGGAAAATTGCATAGTTTGTGCGGGATAGCGATAAAGGAATTGTTTGCAGACGGAGTCGCAGGCAATAGCTCGTT
This sequence comes from Archips xylosteana, assembly GCA_947563465.1. NCBI lineage: Eukaryota > Metazoa > Arthropoda > Insecta > Lepidoptera > Tortricidae > Archips > Archips xylosteana. Next base: position 15,694,563 of record OX387344.1, read on the forward strand.
TTTAAGTCGAGCTTTATAAAGTAGTACATTACAGATTGTAACCTTGCCATCGGCATCCCATCGACATCTCAAAACCTTTAAACAGTTATGTGGTTGGTCTGCCGGCTTGCAAGGCATTTCTTGTAATCACACTCAAAAGGCCCAACCTTTTAATGGTGTATTTTAATAAAAAAATCTTTTGGAAATTAAAACATATAGGGTACTTTCCATTCTCATAGGATTGAATTTTTAAGAAATTTAGCCAATGTCAATAATGTCAATGTCTTAATTCATCAATTGTTAAGTAAGTACTGCTTATTAAACTTATTATGGACTAGCTTTTGCCCGCGACTCCGTCCGCGTGGAATTAGTAATTTGGGCAGCTTATTTTTTTGATCCAATTTGCTTTTTCATCAATTATGGCCTTCTTTAGTTCCTCGATATATTAAATACCCCCCCCCCCCCCCGCAACCCCCCTCCCCCCGCACACCCGCGTTCACATTCACCACCGTACTCCCAGCATGATGATATTATAGCCTATTAGCCTTCCTCGATAAATGGGCTATCTAACACTGAAAGTATTGTATCTTTCTTATTTGTCAACCGATTCAAATGAAACAAACACTAAATGTTAATCCAAGAAAATACCAACATATCAGTGAAAACCGCATCCTTCTAGGTTAAGCCGTTTCTGAGATTAGCGCGCACAAACGCACAGACAAACAGACAATAATTCTAAAAATAATTGTTTTGGGTTCTATTGCGCTAATAAATAGCCCTAGTGACAGTTTTTCTCAAATATCTTCAGTGTACAGACACCGACTTGTTACAGATTTATTATATGTATAGAATAGATAGATATTGCTGTTGCACAATCAATTTTATTCTAGTGTGTAATGAAATTAAAAGAGTTTGAAAGAGACAATATGAGATACTCTTCACCTTCACATACCTTGCATGCCCTTAAAAACAATTGGTTCTAATGCATTGTCGTCGACATCATCATCTGAATCTTCGTTAGCACAGTATGTACTCTAAAACAAAAAACAAAGTAGCAATAAATACAAATTTATTTTAGTGAAATGCTTAGTATATTTGAAGAAAATTTTGAACATGGAAAGAGCTATTATTGACTGTTATTTCTTACAAAGATTAAACTTACCCTCAGAGGAGAGTGGTAGTGGTACATATGAACCATTTTTGGGCATACGCGTGAATTTTCCCATGTTGTAAGTCAGTGGAATATCACTTCCACTAAACAATTGTACTGTAAAACAGAGGAGGATGGCTTCTCAAGGAACTACAATTTGACCAAAAGGGGAGAACACAAGAGGTTACCGGCACTCGACTCGATGTTTACATACAACACAACATAACACAGCGAAGGCGCGTCGGTCGCGTAACAAAACAAGATGAAAAAATTATGACGTGCCGTCGTTGACTTGACAGCACAAGATGGCGACGACCCACAGACAGGATATAATAATAGCATACAAATGACAACTAATATAAAGGTATAAAGCCCTCCCTCCACAGCCCGCAGCGCGGGGAAGGCTCGGGGCGTGTGCACGAGGCGACGCGCGCTCTGCATAACACTGATTCAATACGCTGTGCTGCGCTGCCAGAGTGTGTCACCGTATATATGATTCAGTGTTATTGACCGCGCTGGGCATGCTCCGTCGGCACCCCGCGCTTCGGTTTGTAGTGAGTGGCCTTCAATCCGTCCCATTCTATCACGTGCCAACATAGTTGTATTTAAAATATATATTTTTATTTGTTGAAAAAAAAATTAACTAACCACGCCAATTTCGATGAGTCTAGATGTTCGTTTAAAAGGCCGGCCGCATACACGTGGAATTTTTCTTCGGTTTCCGTACGGAATGACGCGTGCGAACGAGACAGGGCTACGAAAGTATATAGCGTTGTCTCGCTCGCACACGTCATTCCGTACGGAAACCGAAGAAAAATTCCGCGTGTATGCGGCCGGCCTAACGCGAAAAATATATTACCTAGAGCATTATGATTCCATGACAAGAAATAAATAAATACTTGCCAAGATAAAATTTAATAAAAAATGTTCATGGTTTTTTTTTAATTACTTACCCTAATCCGTTCTGTTTTACGAAAATTTAAGCGACAGCAAATACTAAACTAAACGTCTCATTTAGATTAATCTAATTTCTAAAAATAAAATTAACCAAACAATTTTTAATAAATGATTATGATTTTTGTAAAATTCATAATCATAATCAATAATAAAATTAAAAACGTCATTATACCGAGTTTATTATTTTGTAGGAACAAGATTATTGCCAATTAAAAAAAGGTTTCGTTCCGTTTTGTATGGGGATAAAAATTTATTCGCCTGGCAATTACCTTTTAGGATAGGAATGAACTAGGGATGAGATTAGTTTGCGATGAGCTTGCGATGAGCTTCAATTCAGCATTATAAAAGTGGTTAGGAATGGGATTGGGATGAGATAAGTGCGTGGCCAAATGCTGAATACAGCCCCAGGAATGAGTTCGCCTTTGTACATGTATCTAAAATTTGTCAATTGTTTTGTTTCTTAAATTTTGTACAATAAAGTTTTTACAGTATATTCTTAATTAAGTATCATGTACTTGTAGATGAGTCCTACAGTTAAGCAAAGGCCTCTCCGCATTTCCTCCATTCGTCCCGATTATTACAAATTATGAGTTTAAAATATGTAGGTATCTACGTAATTTATAATGAATGACGCAACTGAATTGTTGCATGGCGTTCAATCAACCGGCACAGGTTGATACACTAAATTGTTATGCTATCAGTTCTTCGGAAGTTCGGGAATAGTTGTTGGCAAAGTGGGCTTAAAGTTGTTTACTTTCCAAGTTGGTTATCAGAGGCCGAAGTAAAATATTGACGTTGTCCGGAAGCTCGCCATGACAACGGTGCCGTGGTTGCCTAATGAATTTCCTCCTTAACAAGTTTATTTAAGTTACGGAGGTTGATTAATGAATGACGTGCTCGCTTTACGTGCTAACGACGTGAAATGCGCATGATTCGAGAGTGCGATAAGGTAGGTATCGCAAAAGAGTTTTATTAATTCAATATAACCACACGCAGGATGAGTCTAATTAAACATTGAGTGATGTAGCGACAAAACCAGCAAACGTTTTTTTTCTTCTGTTGATTAAAGCCTTTTTAAGTCAGATTTTAGTTCATGCAATCATACTAGAATTGTACTTAGATACTTACTTCTCTAAACTTAAAAGATTCTTGTCTTCTGCCTAGAAAGTGTATAAGCCCCCCAAGCCCCAAGCCCCAAGTATTTAACCCCAAGATGTATTCGGCTTTTTTCACCTATTGCTGTATCTAGGTACGTACCTAGGTATTATGGTAAATTAAGAAGAGTTGACACGGGCATTAAAACTCACCGCAGCAACGTTAATTTATACAGCAACAAAGAAGATTTCTTTAATCCCATAAAAATACAAAGTCTTTTATCAGAAAAGCTTCAACACAGGAAGCTTTGTTGATATTAAGATTGGAAATCCCTGTTTGTGTTTAGGCTGAGCCGCGGCGCGTCTGGCGGCTAGCAAGAGTGGCCGCGAGTTGCTCCGTCGGTGTTCGTGTTTCTGTTTAACTATTGCAGTAGGAGTGAGACGCAGTGAGAGTTAAGTAAGACAATACTAAGGTTGCTAGCCGTGTAGATGCGCCGTCAGCGCGCTCATCAATCAGCGTCTGCCCCGCGCCGCCACTTCAGCGGACATTTTGTTTAATCCCCGCTAGGTACCTACTACGAATAAACGATAATTATGTTACTTGTAACTTACTGTCTGGTGTCTATACCGGTGGTAGATTCTTCGTCGTTCATAGGAGCATCAATTGATGCCTAAATTGAATAAAGAATTTTGACTTTGACTTTGATTTAATAAAAACGTTCAAAAAGCTGGAATTAAAAAGAATATCGGAGATAAAGATAAAAAGAAGATCTTTGGATAAGAAAGCTTACCTTTTTTGGTGATTTAGTTTAGTTAAATAACACACAATATTAAATAATTCAAAGTCTCGTCGCGTATGGTCATTATTATACTGGGTCTCATCAGGACAATTTATTGCTAAAAATACCTCGACGTTTTGGCCACATCGTAGCGGCCGTGGTTGATTAAAGCAGATTGAAGTCGCATCGTGTGAACTCGGTGTTTAGAATAGAATAGAATTAGTTCCCACGCGGGCTCAGTGCGGATTGAGAACTTTACATCAAAAAACCCATTGAATTTCTTCGCAGCTGTGTGTAGGTTTCCTCACGATGTTTTCCTTCACCGTAAAGCTCAAGGTAAATTTATAATGTAATTTCGCACATCAACGAAAAACTCAGGGGTGCGAGCCCAGACTCGAACCCACGACCCTCTGCTTGTGAGGCTATAGGTCAAACCAGTAGGCTACCACGGCAATTTTAAGTTGGATACTAACTGCAAAATGACCAGTAAGTAGTATATTGTGCTATTGCATTGAAACATTTAAAATGGAACCTATAATTGGCGTGTACATTATTGTGCGCGTCACGCACGTTTACTATCTGTGTGATTTTATCAAAATAGTCATCGATTTGCCCAACTTCGTTCATTAAGGAAAGACACGATGGTAAAATTGTTGCAATGAAAACGTTGCCGTAATGAATACAAAACGGAACCCACAGATCAATATCAGACAGGTACTAATGATGTACCAATTAATTTAATACTGCAAAAGCTGAATTAATCGCTTACAATACAATTTTCTACCCTTTATTAATTAGTTTCGGGATTTTTAATCAGTTACACAAAAATCTTGTCATTATTTACTTCGCTGCGGAGGCTGGGTTGGGTAATCATAATTTTCTGATCACTCCACTGACTTTAATAAAGTTGCGAACTTGTTTAATTAAACGTTTATGCTTCATGAAAGAAAGCTGTTAGAGTAAATTTAAATCCTGATGAAGTAATCATACTTTCCCCTGGATGTGACGTTTTTCGTAAATGCGCACATTATTTCTATCTGACAGTTAACTAACGTTAACAGACGATTTAAAAGAGACAAAGACAATTTTATTTTAACCGTTATAAATGATTGATTACAGAAAAATTATACAACGTGTCTCTACCCTCTGGGCTTAGACGAATTAACGTATTTCCAAGCTATGTACAAAGCCTCGCGCCAAACGCCACCGTATTAACGGAGAAATGACTGATTTACGATTTAATAAGTACTTTAGAACAACCTGATTGTAGAGATATATGGTAATTAAAGAGTATTTCAAGTTGATCAAACTCTGAACCGCAAAACTCATTGCGAACAACTGATACAGTATGTTCCTAATTATTGTTGATTTGTTTGTGGGTATTAATTATATTTTGTTTTTTTTTTATCAAATTTAATAATTTTACAAATGTAAAACATTCCTGAGAAGGAACTCTACTCAGGATTTCGGTCTTTGTCCAAAGAGTAGAGCCACGTTGTAGGTATATACTTCGGACATTGAGAAGGGGAGTAATCGTAAGTAAGTATATATTGTATTTTTTACGGACACTGCTATGTCAAACTATTAGAGCTTTATCTTAAAGTTAACCTTTATACCTATGTATATACCCACATTTAAATCTAAGCTGGCAAAGTGGCTTAACGCAAAAGCATTTCCTCGGGGCTGCGTGTGAGATCCGATGGGCTATAATAATAATAATAATAATCATTTTATTTTCGAGCAACTAAACGACTCATACATAATTATGTTAGTAAGTGGCTTATTTCCTAGATGTTAGTTCTGAATAATTTATTTACATGTAGCGCACAAGCATGGTTAACGTAGGCGCAGTCAGGTCTGTTCGCAATCATCATCAGGACGGTGTTGGAGCTGGCCCGCACGCGGCTCACCATGGAGGCAGCGCGCTTGCGCATCGTGGCGGCGAACCCGTCCACGCGCGCCTCGCAGAACATGCCCGAGGCGCTGCAGCGGCGCGGCAGCCCCAGCACCGCCCTGAATGCGTTATTGTACTGGACGCGGAGAGCTTCATACGAGCGGCGGCTGTGATTAACCCAAAGGCTGCAAGTGTAAAGATTTGTACAATATGACCTAAACAGGGTTATTTTCACTTCATGCGTGCATCGAGCAAACCTACGAGCAATCATGTTCGCACGCACACATAAAGCCCTCCGCTCCCTTTCAAGATCATCATCATCTCTGAGGTTTTCCGTCACCACATGACCGAGATACTTTAATTTATCCACACGTACGTACTATGTATGATAGATAACAAAATGAAATGACGATGCAAAATATTCCCTTACGTTACTCAGTAGGGCGGATATCAATTACGGCAGATGCTACCTTGGTAAGCTTGGAGGGAAAACTGAATTGACGTCACTGTCGAATATAATGACTCGACATATCCCTAACACATTACCTTACGTATGCGCAATGATGATGATCGTGACGGTGTAAGTTTAAAAATGCCTCCGTTGCCTCTGAGTCTGAACTCGTGCAAAGTTCCGTACAAAATATAGAAAAACTCGTTAGACTTGTCAGCAACGTTGTATGGTGAAAATGGTCAAAAAATCAAAAGATCTCCGCAAGTCGAAACTTTAGCCGTAGCTAACTACAGGGTGAATTCAAATTGGTGATACAAAATTAGGGCTTCGTACTCAGTTAATGATGGACAATATAATGCGCTAACTCATTTGTTTTAATTAGTCTTATAAAATTTGGGGCGTCCATACATTGAGTTCTTGAGTGAGTAATTTTGTATCACCTATTTGAATTCATCCTGTATATGTATATATTGCAGTGATATGACCACCCAGGCATATTATTGGTCCATTATTTCTAAGTCTAAATATGAATCCACCTCCCAAACAGTAATCTGCTCATGGATTCAGAAAGCAAGCGCTGCTCTCGAACGAATGGGTGGGTAACCGGACACACAATCTACATTTTTCCTTCAAAGATAGGCTACGGTACCCCAAAAATATGTTTCTCGCTTTACACGCTTTTGAACGAGGTTAGTACTTGCAAGCATTGCGCCCGTCATATACTTAATTAAAACAGAAAAAAGTTAAGGAAAAGTAGTCCGTAAGTGTTCTCTCAGAGGTCGGAATTTTCACGGCAAAACAAAAACTTTAGGAACTTATTTTTATCGATATCGAATATTATTAGGTAGGTATATAAAAAAATCATGCCGATATATTTACATAATTTTTATTCTCAATAGTTAATTTAAAATATGCAAAAGACGTGGTAACACCTCATTGAAACACACACTTAGAATATAATAGCAGACTTGACATAACTACGTGTGTGTGCGTACATATTTCCTATTCCCTCACGCTACAATGATCAGGAATATTGTCATCCCGTTTTCTCATGTGTCGCAACACTGTCCAAGAAACCTTAAAAAAAATGACACATGCTATGTTTTGAACGTCAGTTCATTTAAATAAGCTGCCGAAGCTGCAAGCGAATTTTTTGGTAAACTGAGATTTTTTAATGTTTATCTCATCAAAATTAGAACTGATTTAGATTTAAAGATGGTGAAATGTAGTGCCTACCTTTGTGAAAGTGTTACATATGGAAATATACCAGGATTAACCTTTTACCGGTAAGCGTTTGTGCCATTATTTGGACTCGTTATGTCAAGTCTGCTATTATATTCTAAGTCTGTGCATTGAAAATAATCACTTCACGTGTGTACTGACGTGGATTCCGAAAAAAAATTGCATCTGTCTCTATATAATTTTATACAAACATTACGTAAAATTTTGAATAAAACATTTGTTTTAATATTATTTATTTTTTATTAGCAGTACGGCTGCTCACCGAGTCTAAGATTATTTAAAAGCGAAAAAGTTTTTCAGGTGCGCCGGTAGGATTCAAACCCACGTCTCCTGGGTATGCGCCCCAACACGGGTGTTCTACCAATTGAACCACGTCGCATCCAACCGACTCCCCCGAAATTCTTAATCGCTTACATACGCCAACAGTGGCGTGTGGTAACATCCATCGCAACTATTAGAAACTACGACTCCAACGTTCCAAATTACATTGGAAATGCGTAAGAAATGATGTACCACATCTATTTATTCAAATATTATTTATTTTTTATTAGCAGTACGGCTGCTCACCGAATCTAAGATTATTTAAAAGCGAAAAAGTTTTTCGGGTGCGCCAGTGGGATTCGAACCCACGTCTCCTGGGTATGCGCCCCAACACGGGTGTTCTACCAATTGAACCACGTCGCATCCGACCGACTCTCCCGAAATTCTTAATCGCTTACATACGCCAACAGTGGCGTGTGGTAACATCCATCGCAACTATTAGAAGCTACGACTCCAACGTTCCAAATTACATTGGAAATGCGTAAGAAATGATGTACCACATCTATTTATTCAAATATTATTTATTTTTTATTAGCAGTACGGCTGCTCACCGAATCTAAGATTATTCATTCATTTCTACATTTGTTTTATATGGTGGACCGTTTTTTTCTTCTATTACATAACTATCGAAACCGATAAAAAAAAATATTTTAAGACTCTAGTCTGACTGCGACAGTCTTTCGTTTTGCCGTGAAAATTCCGACCTCTCTCTAGTTCCGACCAGTCGTAACTCGATAGCCTAGTGATTTAGCCTCTCATGCTCCGCTAAGTGTCATGAATTCGAGCCTGTACGCTTAGTATAAGTTTTACTTCACCAAAATACTTCTCGATCGCGTTGACGTAAAAATTTCAATTCTATGGAAACATGGACGCGCGCGCGCGGAGGCGCTGTCCATGTTTTCATAGAATTGAAATTTTTACGTCAACGCGATCGAGAAGTATTTGGTGAAGTAAAACTTATACTAAGCATACAGTATGCTTAGTATAAGTTTAACTTCACCTAAATACTTCTCGATCGCGTTTACGTAAAAAAATCAATTACTAGGGAAACATGGACAGCGCCTCCGCGCGCGCGCGTCCATGTTTCCTTAGAATTGAAATTTTTACGTAAACGCGATCGAGAAGTATTTTGGTGAAGTAAAACTTATACTAAGCGTACAGTATGCTTAGTATAAGTTTTACTTCACTTCAATACTTCTCGATCGCGTTTACGTAAAAATTTCAATTCTATGGAAACATGGACAGCGCCTCCGCAGCCGCGCGTCCATGTTTCCATAGAATTGAAATTTTTACGTAAACGCGATCGAGAAGTATTTTGGTGAAGTAAAACTTATACTAAGCATACTAAGCGTACTGTACGCTTAGTATAAGTTTTACGTCACCAAAATACTAAGCGTACTGGGCTTGCACTTCTGAGTTTTTCGGAATTTATGTACGAAATTGCCTTTGAAATTTACCATGAGGTGAAGGAAAACCTGCACGCACCTACGAATAAATTCAATGGTGTGTGTGAAGCTCCTAAGGGCCGGCGCTCACTGACGGCATGGCACGGCATGGCATGGCAAAGGATTTTATTACTATCAAGTTATTTTGAATCTTATTTAAATGAGTTTAGAATTCATGTTACTTTATTTCGATACCACGATGCCGCGACGTGCCGAGGGATGACGTAACGCATAACCAATAAAGTAACATGAATTCTAAATTCATTGAAATAAGATTTAAAATAACTTGATAGTAATAAAATGCCATGCCGTGCCATGCCGTCAGTGAGCGCTGGCCCTAAGGCTTGATTTCCTCCTACGCTGACATCGGTCGCTGACGTCGGTCGAGCGTACCGTCGGTCGCGTATGACAAACGCGCGGCCATCAGCGTCGCTGTGCGGTGCCCCATAGAATATTGTGTTTATTCGTACGCGCGACTGACGTCAGCGGTCAGCTTCGCACTGAGCGCGCGATAGTGGTGTATAACGCACCAACGCGCGCGGCGCGGACGAGCGAGACCGACGCGCGGTATCAGCGGCACGTAGCAATAAATCCGCCGCGGACGTCAGCGTCGCTGTGCGATGGCCCATTAAGTATTGTCATAAGAATAAATAATAACAGAGTAGAAGGGAATCTCTTTTGACCGCGTCCAAAACGCCGCCATTTATATGTATACCTACTTCCCCCTTCACGTCGTTACACCCCGCTGTCGTCCAAGCGTGTTGCTAGGGTTGCTTACTGTTAAATATTACTTACGTCTAAAGATAATATCGCTAAAATATAAGTTTTTGTTTACTTTGAAATCATTATTTTATTCTAGTTTTACAAAATATGAGAATTATAATTATTCTCTCTCTACTACATTTGCTAACAAGTCAATTTCAATGAAATACATAATATAATACTGTGCCGGGTAAATACTGTGTTCATCGACACAGGCCCTTAGGCCTGCTCTAGTTTACCTGTAACCTATACCTACATAGATATAGGTTACTTAGGTACAGTTACCGTTACCATCGAATTTTACGTCTTTTCAGTAGCGAGTAAAGTACATGCGCAAACTTAGCCCCACCACGTCCCATTTTGTTCAAGATGTTTGTCGGAAACTATAGGTACGTATAGGTAGTGTGGGTTTAAATAACTGAATTTGCGCCTCTGGCCACTGCGCTGCGCGATCGCGTCGCGAGGCGAGGCGAGCGAGAAAAGGTCAACGACCGATGGCGGGGCTATTGAAGATTTGACGAAAAGCAATAAAATGCTGTAGGTACCTACTCTAATAGTAGATTGTACACCAAGGGGATAAAGCACTGCATTATGTCACGGGCGCGATATTGAATTCTAAACGAAACGAGGGACTCCAGATTTAACTCCCGAGCGTAGCGAGGGGGTTTTTAGTTGATTCCTGAGCGAAGCGAGGGAATTAAGATGGAGTCCTGAGAGTAGTGAAGGATTTAAGCGCGCCCAAGGCAAAATCAGTTTTATCCCCGAGGAGTATACTCTACTTTTCTCACCTTTTGCGAGACAATAAAAACCAAGACTACTAGAAAAATACTCGAAATAGACCCAGAAGCACTGATTCCGATACAGATTTTGCGCCTTTCGCAGTTTTCTATTTGTCGAAATCGTCGTAAGCTTTTAAGTATTTTTCCTTCGACTTCTCTGGAATTAGATTATTAACAATGCCTAAGGCCGGCTTGCGCGGACCTGGGCACAGAATATATAATAGTACTGACGTACAGAATGGAAACGGTCCGCCCCGCACCGATTCGAATTACCCCACCCCTCAAGGCGCAGATAGCCGGAAACCGCCAGAAACCAGAAGAGTGCGCGCGCGATGTATGTAGGCGTACGCGTGTACAGACGTCGTCGTGCTTATGTAGATTCAAGAACGCGTATTTGTACGTCGTGTCCGCCGCGTGACCTGGGTTAGCTACTTAACTCCGAGTTAACTGCTAACCTAGGGTTAACAAGTGTTTAAATGTATGGAACTGTCATTCTTGAACTGTGCAAGTGGCCCTAATTCTAGGGTCTAATTTAATGGAATCCGGAGTGAAATCACTTTCGTCACTCGATATTTTCTTAATTTTTTATCTTCTTTTGCAGCTTTGATACTTAAAATTGCAGCGCATTGAAACAGTCGCGGCTTTTGAAACTATTTGAATTTGTTTTCGTTCGGCCGCGGAGCTGCAAACAAATTAGGCGCGGCCGCCGCGCGGTCACCTGCGCACCCTCAGCCTGCAGGCCCTGCAGCAGGTGCACGCCGTGCGATACAGACGAAATTAGACTTTAAACGCATAACAATAAGAACTATGAAAAGTGAGAATCATATTACGACCCGGCGGGTTATAATGAAATTCAGTACAACATTACTGCCCGGCGAAAGCCAAGGGCTATAATGATTTACTTTGAGAAAGGTTTGCATGATATATAATAAGGCATTGTCGAGCAGGTGGTGTGAAATAGTACATTACTGCAGCGGCCGCGAAATAGGGGATTGCCGGCCGAGTAGTTATAGATGGCCGAGTGTTAACGAGGCCATCTAGAGATACGAGGCCGGCAATCCCTGTTCGTGGCCAAGGCTTGTATAGAGTTTTTCTCAAACATGCATCACCATCACCACCATCATCATCATCACCATCATGATCATCATCAACATCATCATCAACATCATCGTCATCACCATCATCATCATCATCATCATCATCATCATCATCTCATCATCATCATCATCATCAACATCATCATCACCAGCTCATCATCACCATCATCATCATCATCATCTCATCATCACCATCATCATCATCATCATCGCCATCATCATCATCGCCATCATCATCATCATCATCATCATCATCATCATCATCATCATCATCACCATCATCATCATCATCACCATCATCATCACACCATCATCATCATCATCATCTTACCTTACCTTAAATAAGCGTAGTGGCAGAATGTCTTAATGAACCAAAACGCGAATATTGCTTACAGTTTTTTTTTAATGGCTATATGCTATGATGCCATAGACCTATAAATGTCATGGTATGAAACAATAGACGATCACTTTGCTGGCCTTGGCCAGCAAAGTTGTATGAAATTCCATTATTGACCTCTCGTCTAGGCGGTCCCCCACCACCGGCTGCACCTGCACCTGCAACGTGACCCTTCGTGGCGTATTATAAGGAACATAACGTCAATATTTCATAGCATGTTTGAGAATAGTTATTTATGATACAAGTGCGGAAAGTAGGCTATTCCCAACGAATGGCGGAGATCTAAACAAACGAGCGAAGCGAGTTTGGTTTAGCCGACATGAGTTGGGAATTTCCTACTTTCGACACGTATATCATACAACATTTTACAATGCATTAAGCGAGGAAAAAAATTGGGGCTAAGAGCGCGCGCAGACAGAGAGCGGTCTGGAGTACCGAGTTCTGCGTTCAGAGTTCTGTGTTTTCATCGCTTGAGAGTTCCAGTCGCCTGCTGTGTGCGTTATCGTAAGAGACTCAGTACATTCGAAAGAACGCAGAACTCTGAACTCGGAACTCCAGACTGCTCTCTGTCTGCGCGCGCTCATAAACATTTTCGGAAAAAGATGTTGCGTTCTTATTTACCTTTCATTGAGGGAAAGTCTCGTAGATGTTTACATATTTCAGCATCGGTTTAGTCAGCAGGAGGCTATCACATTTAATTTTGTGCTTGGTCTAGGACGTCAGGCGGCGTTAAGTCCTATGGAAATTCATCACTTGAACTCTCCATTTTAATTTATTAAACTTAAATTAATTCTCCGGACTGAATTAATGAACATTACTGTGGCGGGTTTTCATGACAGGCGCGAACGTAACGAACGATGATTGGTTCGTGTTATCCATGCGCGCGCACTGAAAACTCATTGGTTGATAGGCGCGAACGGGTAACCGTGATTGGTTCGTGTTACGCCATGCGCTCAAACTGAAAGCTCATTGGTTGACAGGCGCGAACGGGTAAACATGATTGGTTCGTGTTACGCCATGCGCGCGCACTGAAAGCGCAGATGTCGTACGGTCCGAAATGGACTCAAGGAATTATTTTAGTACTAAATTTTTTATTTCAAAACTTTTGACGAAATTAAAATTTGTGTATTTTAATATTAAAACAATCTGTTTTATTATTTTATCAGTAAATATTCATTTGGTTGCATCAATCATTTTCTTATTTGTGCAGAGCTGAATTATGAAGACACAACTCTCTAGTCTTATTTTTTAAACACTATCTACCTATCTGTCTTATTTTTTGTAGTGGTAGAGCCATGTTGTAGCTAGCCGCTGCATCACGAATGGGCCGGCTCGTCCGGGGCAGTACTACCCTCTCACAGAACACCGGCGTGAAGCAGCAGTAATCCTGCTTGCGTTTCGTACGGTCAGTGAGAGTGCCGGGGGCCCAATACCTCACCCCTTCCCTCTCCCCCTTCCCCTATTCCCTCTCCTTTAGGGCCGACAACGCACTGGCATCGTGTAAAGCGCTGCGGGTGTCTATGGACAGTGGTGTTCATTTAACATCAGGTGACCCACTAGTTCGTTTGTCCGGCCTCTCTAACATAAAACTAGTTTGGACACAACTTTTTGAGAATTGGCAATTTAACAAGTTACTTTTCCGCACGCGTGTGGAAAGTAAAATCCATACAATTTTTTTTCACACTTGCGGAAGTGTGTTGGGATGACTAGCTTTCTATAGATATGTTGACTCGCGTCAAGAGGCACTTTCCGAGCATATGCATTGTAAAAGTAAATTTTACCATTGGGTGAAACAATTGGCTACACAAAAAGAACTGCTCTTGTCTTTTTGATTAATTAGGTCCGAAAACGAAATAATATTTAGAAAATATTACTTACCGCTCATCATCTTTGGGAAAACTAAAAAAACTTAAGTGTGGCATCGTTTTTCCATTATTCACACACCCAAATACACCACAATAACTTGACGCCATTGTTATTTGTTTCCAATAAAACGAACGCGCAAACAGTAAACAGCCAAATGCGCATGCGGCGACGCCGGCCGTGACACCCTGACTGAGTTCTCTCTTAGAGAGTACTCTAATATCGTGACCTTGAGTCCGCCCGGAGCGAGAGTTTCCCTTCTACTCTGTTATTATTTATTCTTATGGTATTGTGTATATTCGTACGCGCGACCGACGTCAGCGACCGATGTCAGCGTAGGAGGAAATCAAGCCCAATCCGCACTGGCCCCGCGTGGAAACTAAGGCCCGAACTCTCACACTCATGATCATCGCTGGCATGATGAGTATTCGACTAGCATTTATAGTGGTAACTATAGAAATAAAACTTTTGTAGCGTTGACAAAAAGACAGCAAATACATATGTGGTGCCGCATTAAACGATAATGTCCCGGCTGTAACACAGCGCCTGCTTAGCAGACGGTTAGTTTATGATCGCTATGAAATAAAACATTTAACGACTGCTTTTAAGATGGACAAAAAAGGCACTTTCGAACATATTACATTAACTCTTCGGACACACGTTTATATCCGCGACGCGTAGCATTTCGAACCCCGGATTGAATGAAAGGGGTGTTCTAAAAACAAATCTGTTGTTTTCTATTTTCCGTGACTTCTAAGTCGCTATACTCTAGACCAGTGGTGGACAAAGTATGGCCCGAGATGCTGCTCTGACCCGCGAAAGCATTAAGTTATATATACGTACCTACCTACGGCCCGCCGCTTGTTCTTCGAAGTAATTCAAAGTCAAAGTCAAAATTCTTTATTCAATTTAGGCAACAATTGATGCTCCTATGAACGTCGAAAAATCTACCACCGGTTCGGACAAAACCCTGTTGAGAAGAAACCGGCAAGAAACTCAACAAGGTATATTTTTTTCAATCAGATCTACATTGTTATTAAATGACATACATCTAAAGTATTTAATACAATTAAATTTTTTAACACAGTAGATACGCTATTAAAATTTGAGACCTGGGGTCGCCAATGCGGATCGGAATTAGTATATTTTAACGATCCAGACGTACCTATGAAGTTAAATAATAATAAAGGAACCAGCTAGACTAGCTGCGCAGTTCATATGTCGCATGTGTTTCAAATAAAAAATGTTTATATTTTTATATGATTAGTCGGTCTCAATTGGAAATGAATTTTTGCTCCAATTCTGACGCACCTCTGAAATTTCTTAAACTTTCTGGTCCCCCATGAAGAAGATTTGCCCACCACTGGTCTTGACATAGTGATCGTGGTTGAGGATTGGTAGCGAATCTTCGTGACGACTTTCATAGGAAAACAGTGTTGTAGCATCCCATTGCCTTCAACATCGATGTGCTAGAGTCCAAGTTCACATTCACAATTCCACAGTACACTATCACCAGGAATTAATTGTTCTATCACTTTTAATAACCAACTTCCTAATAATGACCCGTTAATAATGTATTTTTTGTAGTCTTCACTGGGTAGTAGAACCTGGGAATTAAAAACCGGCCAAGTGCGAGTCGGACTCGCGCACGAAGGGTTCCGTACCATTATCTGTAAAAACGGCAAAAAATCACGTTTTTTGTATGGGAGCCCCCCTTAAATATTTGTTTTAATTTAATTATTTATTTTTAAAGTGAAAATATAACTAAATAATCTGTGAATATCTCAAGCGTCTTACCTGTTGCCGTTATCCATATCAAGCAAAAAGGAGTAAAAAAAATCACGTTTGTTGTATGGGAGCCCCTCTAAATATTTGTTTTATTCTGTTTTTTAGTATTTGTTGTTATAGCGGCAACCGAAATAAATCATCTATGAAAATTTCATTTGTCTAGCTATCACGGTTCATGAGATACAGCCTGGTGGCAGACGGACGGACAGACAGAAGGACAGACGGATGGACAGCGAAGTCTCAGTAAATGGGTCCCGTATTTACCCTTTGGGTAAGGAACCCTAAAAAGTAAGTTTTTTTAGTGCTACCAAACGAATGTTTTTTCTTAACCAATTTTTACCATTATTTACTTTTTATATATATATATACAAGTGCAAATTATCCTAAAACTAAAAACCTTAAGAAAAATAATAACTAAAACATTATTATGAAAATGAGTCCCTTTAGGCAAGGTTCCGAAGATACTGGTAGCGTTCCCCCTTTGAATAATTAAAGGAACTAATTTTCTAATGTTTCATGCAGATGGGAAGGGATTTTATCCCATACCAGCACCCGACCCATCTTCCATGCAATCAAACTCATGTCATCTCTCTAGCCATCGTCTCTTGCAATTACCTGCCGGCTCAAGTAAAAGTACTCGTAGATACCTATTTAATTTAAAGTCATTGTCAGAAATATTATGTACGTTACCAAGTAGTCGAAAATGTATATGTAGAATAGAATAGAATATTTTTATTAATTCAGATTTCGCAGATCCATAAATCTGTTAGTAAAGAACTTAAAAACTAAATTAGTTCAAAAGAAAAAATATAATCTAAAATTAAATTACAAAATTACATACTTAGTCCAAATTAAATATTAAAATTCAAACATTCTAAAAATTAAACTTAAAATTCATTTTTCTTATTAACATTAAATTTATTAATTTTTATTTTATTTTTTTATTTTTATTATTTTATTTTTATTTTATTGATCAGTGCTGAAACCCAGTGCCTTTGTAGAGAGCTGTCAAAACGTCCGGCTAATACTCTTAGTATGTATTTATTTATACTTACACCTCTATGCCATTAAATCATGCGGTAGGTAGGTGTTTTATTTAAAGTAAGAGATAAAATTTCATATCACAACAGTATTATTTGATTGATTCTGGCGTTACGTTACATCATTCGTTGTGTTTGTGATACTTGGGTCTGCGTGTCCTTATTAAGTATATATTACTAGCAGTTGCCCGCGTCTCCGTCTGCGAAGAATAGGGGTATAAAAAATAGCCTACGACCTATTCTCAGACCTGAAGAAAAAAATTGATAAAAATCGGTTAAGCCGTTTCGGAGGAGTTCGATAACAAACACCATGACACGAGATTTTTATGTATATACTAGCTGACCCAGCAAACTTTGTTTTACCCTAGTAAGTATAAAAAATAGCCTACGGCCTATTCTCAGACCTGCCAAACATGGAGAAAAAAGTTTCATAAAAATCAGTCAAGCCGTTTAGGAGGAGTTCGATAACAAACACCGTGACACGAGATTTTTATATATTAGAAGATTAGATATTTGTGTGTGTTGATTTATGTAGAAGCGTCTCTGGGTTATGGAGTGTTGAATTGAGTGTGTCTGCCTTAAATAACTAAATATAGAGATATTGGCATTGAAGTGTACCTACTCTATGGTTTTATGTTTCGCTCACCCGTTCCTCTTTACGCCGCCATGATGTGCGGACAGGACAAGTAAAAATGTGAGTCTAATAAAACTAGAATATTAAAGGACTATTTCTCAGCAATGTGATTGCGTATTACTAGAGCACAGTCGTGCCTCTCACTCCGTAGAATGTTTCCTTAATTATGTTTCCAATGTTGTCGTAACATTGACACATCCTAACACGTAGATGGGTGAGTTTTCTGCATGATGTCTTGCACGCAGGGCAGGAAGCAAACCCAAATGAAAATGCTTGTGTATTCAAGATCAACATAATTTTGAGGGTGTAATAAAACATTCGAGCGTGGTGTGACATTCGGGTAGCAAGCCTTCATTTCGTGGCATGTTTGTAAATAAACATCTCCGTAATTTACAGCACAATATTTTTGAAGGTAAAATAATTTTGTTTCGTCATTCCGGTCGCTTTGTTGTGGAGCATGCTTATGATGTATGTATGAAACTCGCCCGTAAACAACAATTGACCGGACGTAGTATTCTAACAATCACAAAACAATAATAATGGAGGTAACCAGATGTGTTTCAAACTTCCCAAACACTGGACTAATTTCATGTATTGTTTTTGAGAAGTTATAGCAGAGCGGTGTAGAGTATAATATTTTATTTATATTTCTGGAAAATAGAAGTGTTTCTATTTAATATAAAATTTCGTCATAGGTACTTTACATAAATGTCAAACTCTAATTATTTATTTAGAAATCGTAAAAGATTACATATAGTAAATGAAGAAATAAATACTTACACACCACAAAATTAAATAACAATCACAATTCATTACTTAAGGATAGTCATTACAAAAATTCAATTAGATAACAATAAAATACCATTGATTTTTCCGACTAGCGACCGTTATAATGAGTTTATAAATCAACAGTTGATCATTATAGCAAGAATAAGAATAAGAATAGTTTATTGTTCAAACTGTGTACATTTGTGGTAGTATTTATAGCTTAAATCGTCTCAACAGCTTGTCCTTTTCGGACGTACAATGTCATTCATTGGACTCAAATAACTTTAATATTTTTCACAGAAGTATTCATTTAAATCATAAAAACATTTACAGAGGAGAAATTATTAAGCTTCTTCTTGAATTGCGCACCATCTAGTGATTTGATATCTTCCGGCAAGTGATTGAATATTTTTACTCCATTACAATATAATAATAATAAATAATAAATATTAGGGGACAATCTTACACAAATCGACCTAGTCCCAAACTAAGCAAAGCTTTTGAATGAGTCGCCAGAGGGGCCAAAGACGCGAAGTCTTTGCTGTTTTTTACTTTAAGGATTGGAAGGGTGACTTGTGCTCGGGAAAAATCCCTTCGGACGAACTGGGAATGGAGGGCCCAGACAGTGTCCGACTTGCACGGACTAAAAAACCCGGTCACAAGTCCCCTTCTCTATTGGTTATCAAAACAAAAACGTGTGCTTTAAATTTTGAGGAGGGGAGGGGTAGGGAGGGGACTTAATCTACCCACAGTGTCCTACCTCAGCCAACTAAGCAAAGCTTGTACTATGGGTACTAGACGACGATAAACATACTTATATAGATAAATAAATACTTAAATACATAGAAAACATCCATAACTCGGGAACAAATATTCGTGCTCATCACATAAATAAATGCCCTTACCGGGATTTGAACCCAGGACCTCTTGCTTCGTAGGCAGGGTCACTACCAACTAGGCTAAAGCGGTCGTTATGTGCTCTTTCTAAGTATGTAGCTAGAGGGCCGGATTGTGCATAAGTCGTTTCTATGCTGTGATCGTATATTTTTATTTGAGTCGCTTTTTCTGGCAAAATATTCGCTATGCTCTTTAGCAAATAAACAAATTCAAAACAACAAAAACAAAACTTAATTCAATTGTTATCATTGAAAGACGGCATACTTTCTTTTAAAATATTTTCTCCTACATAAAGTAAATAGGTATTCTAGTAAATTAAATTCTAGAAGAAGTAATAACATACCTAGTACCTACTTACCTCGAATTCAGGTTAACTTAAGAGGGTACGATGCGCACCATTTCTCCATACAAACGTAATCCCCTGTTTCCTCCCTGGATAATGGCTTTAGAGCCAAATTTTTTTTACTGTGTAATCTGTATCTACCACAGCTATGCCCCTATGTTTCGTTTTTTTCCATATTTCAATTAACATAAGAAATATGAGCTTTCAAAAACCGAAAAAATTGCCCAATTTCAACGTCATTTTCAGACACTCGTCAGAAAAGAATCCCTCCTATAAACAAAAAAAAGAAAACATAGGGGCATAGCTAAATCTGTCCTCTAATTATTTATGAAAAAAATAAATTTATTGGCCCAGTTTTCGAGAAGAAAACAGGGGATTACGAAATGCTGTTTTGATCAATTTTACGCGCCTATTAACGGTCTGAGGTGCAGTTGTCCCGCTCTCGCTGTACTGACACGGAGGGGTTCGGGCGAGACAGCGACATTTCATTAAAATACCTATTTCTCAAAATTCTCCCAGCCATCGTACCCTCGAAATTTATATCGTTTTTTTAGGGTTCCGTAGCCAATGGGTAAAAACGGGACCCTATTAATGAGGCTCCGCTGTCCGTCCGTCTGTCCGTCTGTCACCAGGCTGTATCTCATGAACCGTGATAGCTAGACAGTTGAAATTTTCACACATGATGTATTTTGGTTGCCGCTATAACAACAAATACTAAAAAATAGAATAAAATAAATATTTAAGGGGGCTCCCATACAACAAACGTAATTTTTTTGCTCGTTTTTGCTCGATTTTGATAACGGCAGGAGGTAGGCGCTTGAAATATTCACATAATATTTAAGGGGGGCTCGCATACAACAAACTGATTATTTGCCGTTTTTATAGATAATGGTACGGAACCCTTCGTGCGCGAGTCCGACTCGCACTTGGCCGGTTTTTTTTATTTAGCTACTACTTAGTCAAGTAGGTAACGTAACGGGTAGAACTCACACAGTATTTTTTTTTAAATTTAGTTTGGTCCTGGAATTTAAATTCAGTTGCCAAATTTAATGGGTTACCTACGCGTGGGAAGAAGCGGCTAAGGGCTTAAGATATATATTTTAAGTTTTTATTGTAGGTCCAGGGCAGGCGGGGCACACTTACATATATCACACTTTTCATGCGACTACAGCGACCTTTGGTGTTAGGTGTTTGGACGAAGAACTAAATTAGCGGCCATCTTGGTTGACATGTCAAACTTGTCAGTTGTCATTCATCGGCCATGGCCATGGCGTACCAAATTGTACGGTCAAGGACTTTAATTGATAGGCCACTTGCCAATGTTCGTATTTTAGCCGTATAATGCAAATCGGGTTTAGCCTCTTATACTTCGTATATGCTGATTTGAATTAGACGGCTAAAATACGAATAGTGGCAAATAACCTATCAATTAAAATTACGCGTACATCAAGTAGCTGTACATCACTATAGGTAACGCCACCAGAGTTGAGGCCACGCACACAACCACATCTCATGTAAAGACAGTGGAATTTTGACGTTGTGTTGACGTTTAACGACAACACAACGTCAAAATCCCGCCGTCATTACAAGAGATGTGGTTGTGTGCGTGGCCTCAACTCTGGTGGCGTTACCTATACCAACATATACATATAGATAGGTATACATCTATAGATACGTCACATTAGTTCTTGAGTAGCCAGCCGTAGGGCGGCAGCACCTTCCATACATGCATATTTGACCATAGAGTTGCCACTCTTGTTCATATACAGGGTTATTTGTAATTCACTAGCATCCTTTTAACCCTAAACTCCCACCACTTATACAAATGTTTTTTGTTCTACGGCTTTTGTCATAACTTAATATTTTTGGTGTAATAACGTTTTGAAAATTTGAGATTTCCTCTTATTTTTACGATACTCTGTGTATTTGTATGGGAAAAAAAGTGCTTCATTTTAAAAAGTCGTAAAACAAAAAACATTTGTTTGAGTGATAGGAATTCAGGGTTAAGAGGATGTCAGTGAATTAAAAATAACCCTGTAAATAAATGTTGTGTCACGTCACTACTCTGTTCCGTTTCACACATTGCGTCATATAAAAAAAAAAATATTTTTCTATCTTATTCGATGGAGCCTATTTAATGGACACTGATATTGCTATATATTTTTAAAAAGTACAGGTTTTAGGTTACTACAGACACTACACTCTTGAGAGATACAGTCATCCAAATCGTCTCTCACTAAGGCTGGATTTTAGCAAACTTTTATTGCGAGAATACTTAACGCTCACTCTCAGATAGTAATGTCAAAGTACTATGGCGGTTTGACATTACTATCTGAGAGTAAGCGTTATTCTCGGAATAAAAGTTTGGTAAAATCCAGCCTTACTCAACTCTTAGCTCTTACTATAGGTATATATTATGTAGCCAAGGAAACAACCAATGATGTTATCCCGGAGACCCGTCAACCCCATGCCTATGGAATGGGCGTTCATAATAGTTGCATGTATCATGTGTCAAGTCCACTGAACATGTTAGTGACAGTGACATGTTGGGGCAATTTTCCTACTAATGATTTAATTAAAGCAAGGAATGTAATGATAATGGGCGCCGCTTAATATTATACGAGACGGAATCCGACAAATTCAGTGCTGCGGGGGAAACTATGAATGAGTTTAGGTTAGCATACCTACAAGAGAAATGTACACACAAGTCATGCAATATGTAAGTCATAAAACCCGTGAAGATATGCCCAAAAAATAATGAAGCCATCCCAGCTAGCCAGCTAGGGTAGCCTAGTGGTTTGACTTATATGGCCTCTCACGCAGCGAGTACTAGATTCGAGTCCGGGCTCGCACCTCTGAGTTTTTCGGAATTTATATGTGAAATTAGGTACTTACATTTGAAATTTACCATGAGCCTTACGGTGAAGGAAAATACCTGCACACACTTGCAAAATAATTCAGTGGTGTGTGTGTAGTTCCCAATCCGCCCAAGCTAAAATAAGAAACTACGGCCCAAGCTCTCTCGTTCTGAGAGGAGGTCTGTGCCCTGCAGTGGGACGTATACCTACATAGTCTGGGGCAATGACTATGACGAAGTTAAAGCGTTCACCAAAATTACCAAAACCTCAAAGCCCATGGTAAATTTCAGGTGTAGTTTCCTGCAAAAATTCCGTTTAACTCAGAGGGACAAAACACAGACTTGAACCCACGATCCATAGCCATAGGTCAAACCACGCCTTTTTGCTTACAGTAGGTTTTCTGTGATAAATTAATTATTAAATAGGCATAATTTCTGAATATCCCAACAGTCCTCGTCGGCGTCGCCTCGCCGCAAAACCACAACGTCATTAAATGTATCTTGTCATCGACGACGACCGCTTTAGCCTAGTTGGTAGTGACCCTGCCTACGAAGCAAGAGGTCCTGGGTTCAAATCCCGGTAAGGGCATTTATTTGTGTGATGAGCACGAATATTTGTTCCTGAGTTATGGATGTTTTCTATGTATTTAAGTATGTATTTATCTATATAAGTATGTTTATCGTCGTCTAGTACCCATAGTACAAGCTTTGCTTAGTTTGGGACTAGATCGATTTGTGTAAGATTGTCCCCTAATATTTATTTAATATTTATTTATTGGATCGGCGGTTTTATTTATTGATATAATTTGTTGGTTGATAAAATTAATCTTAAATTAATACCTACATTATTCTTTGATAACCGCTGTAATTTCAACATTTCAACATTTTTGGACACGCTTTTACTAAGTCGACCTATAATATATCTAATTAATTAAGTCCGTAGTGGAATCTAATGACCTAATTTTCACCCAATTGTGTGTTATTGACATGAAACTTGGCAATTAAGCGTGGTTGTGATGATAATACAATAATATGGAACCTTCGAGCGGATTTGATGATGGAGCCGGAAGCTTGAAGCTGGAACTCTTATAGGCAGATTAACATAACCTACCCTTATTTGGGCTTATTATACTTTGTCACTGCGTTCTGCATAAGCGTCTGGACACCGAACTTGCTACAGGAACTTATGCAAGCCTTGAGTTAGCTAGTCTTAGGGTATACTTAGGTATAGGTAGACCAAGAGTAGTTAAACTATGTACTAATATTAGAGTGTTGCCAATAAGATTAATATAAAATATGCTTGATATTGGCAAAATTATATTTCAATAAAATGTTAATAATATCTTGGTCTTCATCCAACTGACGTGCAAAAGCGTGGCAAAAGCACGTCAGTTGGATGACACAGCTATACTTACCAGGCCTCATGCATGCCATGTACTTGGGCCAATCAACTTTTAAACCGACACTAATCTGTCCGCGACATTTTTCAAACAATTGCAGATTTTTGTAAGTAAACATATTTTTTCTGTAATTAAATAGATGAATAGCATGAATACATGCCATCCTACGTAAGTTTAACCTATTAAACCGTGAAATATCTTGTTGGAAGTACGATTTTTTGGTAACGCAGGAGACGCCAAAAACGTCGGTTTAAAAGTTGATTGGCCCACTTACGCGCGATATTTACCTACCGCGGGGACGATCTCGCAATCGAAATTTCGAAATTCTAGTAGGTTGTCACAAGCGCGCGCCGACGCACGTTCATTCGTGTTCCACGGAAAAAATACGCCGCCTGGACTTTTATAAGTGAATGGTTAAACAGGGGGTAAATTTAAATATGACTATGCTAGAATTAATAGCTAAGTACCTGGGCGACCACCGAGCTCTGCTCGGGCAGAAACTCGGTACCAAGCGTTTTCCCAGAGATAAGACCAAGCCAGATCAATTTTTCATCCCCGAAAACCCCCAAATACCAAATTTCATCGAAATCGTTGGAGCCGTTTCCGAGATCCTGATTATATAGGGGGGAGGGGATGCGGGGCAGGGAGCGCGGGGATATTAAGAGGGTTTATACCTGCTGAGCTGGCAACGTTGCATTTTTGTTAGTTTTTCTCGATTATTCCATAAAAATTGAATGAAAATTAAAAATGTTTTGAATACAAATTGTTCTAATATATAAGTTGAACAATTTGTATTCAAAACATTTTTAATATTCATTCAATTTTTATGGAATAATCGAGAAAAACTAACAAAAATGCAACGTTGCCAGCTCAGCAGGTATAAACCCTCTTAAAGGGGGATGAAAATTTCATTGATTTTGCCGTAGGATGCACCGTTTTCAAGATATTTGACAAAAACACCGGAGGGGGTGGGGGGGGGGGGGGGGAGTCACGTTAAACTATCGTCCGTAAACCGACTTTACAGACAACCGGCTTTTCCTGTTCTGTGCTCCCAATAGGGAACGTGCACATAGACGGTGCTGCCAACTGGTGCCATAAGGGTGCCATCAATTTGAATGTTTTACCTTGATAAGTTTGTTTTACTGTCCGCATAGTGTCTCTTCTGTCGCATTAGTGCTGCCGCCTATAGTTACTGCACGTTCCCTATAATACTTTTTCTCACAAAAAGTAACTTTTTCTCACAAAAAAGTAACTTTTTCTCACAAAAGAAGAAACTTGACGTTTTCTCATGAAAAATAAACTTAAAAAAAAAAAAAACTAAAAATCTTGAAAAAAAAGGTGTCCGTATTTCATACAAATAAAAGAAAACCTATACGACAATCGTAAAATTTTTGCGTTAATAAGGCTTTAACATGTCGGTAATAAATTATTTATATTTAGAAACATTTTAGAAATAAATGTTTTTACTTCATTACATTACACCAATCGCATATTGTTCTACAAAAATCGAAAGAATTGAAATAAACTTAACTCTGGCAACTCTAGGTCACTGTTAGAACGGGACACAGCGGTCACTGGTTGCCCTCTCACTCGGCAAAACACGGCTTCATGTGTGTGTTACCTCAGAACTCCGTCATTTATGAACCGATTTGGAAAATTTTTTCGTTGTTTGAAAGCACATGCTTCAAGGTTGGTCCCGTTGTTACCAAAATCCAGTTCTGATGATGGGATTCATGAGGAATTGAAGAAACTCCTCAAAAATTCAAGCGATTATAGCGATTTTAGTATTTTCGGTGACAAGTCGAGCATTTGCATTCAGAAAGTATCATGGAACTCTGTAATAAAACGACATAACCCTGTCGAGTTTTAAAAATAGAATTTTCAACATAAACTTATTTCGAAGTCAAACTGATGATTTTATCCTACGCATCTATTTTATACAGAAACAACTAAAAAGCAAAAAATAAAAAAATTTAAATAAAAAATAAAACCTCCTTCAAAAAACATCCAAAAAACTATGAAATAATAATTGAACCGAACCGACCACAATAAGCATGAAAATATCTTTCTTCTAATCTGTTTTAAGTCGGTGCCTCAGCACGAGCCAGCAGGAGTGTAGAAGCCCTATAATAGATAGTAGGTATGTAGGTAAGTTAGATTACTAGGTCCACTCCTGCTGACTCGAGCTGAGGCACCGACTTAAAACAGATTAGAAGAAAGATATTTTCATGCTTATTGTGGTCGGTTCGGTTCAATTATTATTTCATAGTTTTTTGGATGTTTTTTGAAGGAGGTTTTATTTTTTATTTATTGTTTTATGAATAAATTAAAAAAAAAAATAAACACTGGTCATTAGAGTGAATCCTCAAATATCTTACACATGAATTTCAGAACTAAAGCTTTACCAGTAAGTACCTATAATGATACAGCACGAGATTAAATGAATGCAATAAATGCGCCAAAAGCTCGGTAGGGCCTTAATAAAGTAGCAACAAGCACCTTTTGTACTGAAATTCGCTAATAATAGGTTACCTATTTGCTTTGTTGTAATTTTTGCGAACTAAAGGGACGGAACAATTATTTGAGTCTTTGAAACGTAGTCGTTGTTGGCAGCGAGATCTTTGCTGCTGTTATTTGCTTTTTGAATTATAAGTATACTTACCTTAGTTTATTTTAGGTTTTTTAGACTTTAACATATGAAACGGTTAAAAAACGTGACCTTATTGGTCGAGACACAATGTCGACTTTTGCATTTTACGTCTAGGTGACTACCTATTGTTAAGCCCGTAACTTAAATTGCTTTGTCTTTTTCTGTCGCATTAGGAAGGAGGAAGTTAACTGTAAAACGTCTTTTGTGCAATCCGTTTCCGTAATCTGGTGATGACAAATGACGATTTTAAGGCTTAACGATGTGACAAAAGCCCTTTTAACTAAATAAAGATTAAAAAAAAAAAAAAAAAGGCTTAACGAGTGTCGAGGTTCCTCCAAGAAGGTTTAAGTAATACCTTTCAACTTTTGACATTTTAAATCTTTTCAAGAATAGGGTAGGCTTGTCTAAGTTAAAATGACGCACCCCACCACCGCATTTGACATAAAGTATTTGAAATCCTGTATGTCGAATGCGGTGGTGGGGCGCGTCATTTTAAATGAGACAAGCTATACCTATATGAATTTGAGTACTACCTACGAACGACTTTTGTGAGATTCAATTTTTTAATTTGTAAATTTAATTTAATTACCTAGGTGAATCAACTTTTCTGTGTTGTTTACTCTGTCCCCAGTTGTCCAAGTGACATCTTGATACTGGGGGGCTACTCCGAAATTTGAATTTTTTTTTTTTTTTTTTAAACAAAATAAATCTCTGTCAGCCTCACGGGTTGGTTATACCTTTAAACAATCAGTCAATCATACATTCTATTATCATCATCATCTCCAGCCTATGCACGCACCACTACTGGGCATAAGAAAGGCCGGATCAACTATGTCGGGCGGGGCCCCTAGGCGATGCAATTCTTGGGTCTCTTTTTCAGCCATTTGAAACATATTCAAATTCTTTTGTGCGCTCGCGGGGCCCCCAATCGATGCAGGACCCCTAAGCAGTTGTATACTCTGCTCTCTTTCTCTCTCTGTTGTATAATCCGGCCCTGGGGTGCCCTGGGTATTTCCTCCTTTATTGAGAGTACTTGTAAATAGATATAATATATTGATCATAATTAATTTAATTCGTTTAATTTCTATTCTATGTTTAGTTTTTCTTATTGTTTATTTGTATTACTCATTGCTTTACTGATAGATAAGATAGATAACTATTACTATTAAATTCAAATTCAAGTAATTTATTTCAAGTAAGTTAAGCTGTGTAAGTTTTTTTATAAATAATAAATAAATCATCCTAATTAAAACGAGATAGGTACAATTCTCTAGCTACGGTTCTCTGTCGGTCACAATTATTTGTCGCCGTAGATACTCAAGTGAGGTTCACGTAGTGGGCCGAAAGTGGAATAAACCGATTTCCTTTAGGCCCATACTACACGGGCGGTTCTCCCGCCGCAAGAAACCGCTTCTGAACCGCACTAGACACAATTTTATATGGAAGTTGTATGCTGCATACTACACTGCGCGGTTTCCCGCCGCGGTTCACGGGCGGGAGAAATTCGACCGCCGCATGCAGCGTTAAACCGCCGCTGATAACCGCCGCTTCAAACTACACGGGCGGTTTCCCGCTATTGCGTCATTCTGCGCGGCGCGGGGCTTTGCGCGAGGGCGCTCGTTCGTCGTGCGTATTTCGTTTTTTTAGCATTAGAAATAAGGTAAACAATCTTGACGTGTCTTTTTTATAGAAAAACGCTTTTAAAAGAATATAACTAGGTATTTTATGAAACCAAAAGCGTGCAAATTAACATATTTCCTTTCAAATTGTTACAATATTAATTAAGCGCAGTTATCATTGGCGGATCCATGTTGAAATGAACAAAAGACAGCGGTAAACCGCGTTCCGTGTAGTTTGACAGTCTGCAGCAGCTCCGTCGAGCGGTTTCCCGCGGCGGGAAAACCGCCCGTGTAGTATGGGCCTTAAAGGCCACCACATACCGCGGCGCGGCGCGTTCGCGCAACGCCGACGGAGCGGACCCAGCACGTCGTATAACACTGAATCACATACACTACGCCACGCTGCCGGTGTGTGTCACCGTATAAATGACTCAGTGTTATACGACGCGCTGGGTAAGTTCCGTCGGCGCCCCCGCACGCCTCGCGCTTCGGCTTGTGCTGGCCTTTATTGCATTAACAACCGCACTGGTTCGATTTTTTTTCAACAGATTCGATTATTTTTAGGGTATGCGCGCACGAGCAACTTAGTCGTAAGGCTATTTTTTTTGTGGTATGTGTATTTGTATCCCGGGAGTCGCGGCGCACTTCCATACTAACCCATAGACTTGATAAAATAGTCGCGGAGACAAAAGTTGCTCGTGCGCGCATGCCCTTAGCCACATTATTTTTAAAGATTTGATTCTCAAAGATTATGTACGTAAACGTAGATTTTGCGTTAGTAAAAAAACTTAGATTTTTCGTTAGTAATAAACATTAATCTTTTTATTTATAATTTAGAAAACAAACAAAAAAAATTGTGCTCAATTTAATTACGAAAAGGCATTCATAGACAAACGCGAACGAACGTGTAAGTAAAACGGAACGGAACGCAGCTGATGACACATTCATAAATTCATTACTTCATTATTTTATACTTCGCGTAGTCGAAATAATTTAACTTGTATTTGTTGTTAACATTACCCAAATCTGTGATCGTGATTAAATGAACTCAAATACGATGTGGGACCCAACTCACGTTCAAGTAACAGTACAAAGGGCTCGTGGACTTCTCATAAAAGGTAAAAACGGCACCAACAAATGTTTTGTTACCATTGCCCTCGGCAAAGAAAAATTCCAGACATCCGTGAAACACAAAGCAACCGAGAATGTCGAATGGCTGGAGGAATGCGAGCTCCGTATACCGACCCAGGGTAATACGGCAGAAATCGTTTTGAAAGTGTACGATGAAGACATCGTAAAAGATCATTTACTAGGTCAAATATCGATTCCGTTAAAAGACCTCGATGCATACGAGAGACCTAGAAACCGCTGGTACACTTTGCAGAGTAAGCCGGGAAAGGAGAATGACAAGAATAGAGGAGAGTTAGAGGTCAAAGTCGCCTTTACTGTGAAGGAGGGAAGTTTGAGTGATCTTAGTAAGAAAGACAAACATAAGTCATCCCTGTCTAGTATTGCTCAAAATGTAGGTGGTAGTCTTATGAGCATTGGAAGTATTGAAAAACGTAAAGGATTGAAGAAGTTTGCCAAAAACCTTGGATCAAAAATGAATTTGACTAAAAAAGATAAAAAGAGTGATTCATCATCTCTCAGTGGAAGCATTGGCAATCTTAAAAATTCTGCACTATCAACTCCTGAGTACTCTACTCCTAAAATACTACCAACAGAGGCTGACCCTGGGGTAATTAGTGAAGATGAAGATGAATTTGCATTTGATGATTTGTCTCATAAGAGTTCTGGAAGCTCGCTCAATGTTAATACCCTACCACGTGGACATAAATATACCCCATCCCCCATGAATGCCTCTCTTGAAAATCTTGGTGGTGGAGAATTCCTAAGGAGATCAACTAGTAGCAACTTGGCTAGCTCTGACAAGTCATTCCCTGTTCCACAGAAGCCGGTTCGCCTCAGCCTTGACACCTTCACGCCCCCTAAACCACCTACCCAGGTAATCAACAAAGATGATGAATGGTCTCAAAAGTTATACTCTACTACTAAGAAGCAGCAATCTCACAGCCAAACCATGATTGACAGGGAAAAGTCTTCAAGCCTTGAGAGAAATAACAAACTTGACAGCCCAAATTCTCTGAAAGAAAAACCAAGTCCAAAATTCTTCAAGAAATTCAGCAACAACAACAAACCTAAAAAATTACTAGAAGAAAGAATTATTGTTGGAGAAGAAAATATTGTTGAAGAAGATTCAATTAACCCAGCATACAATAGCATACCCAAAACGATTCTGCAACAACTTGAGAGCAAATCCAAGGAAGACCTAATTGTAATGGTTTATAATATGCAAAAGGATGCTGAGTCAGAGAAAAAGAAAGCCAAGGATTTGGAAAACTACTTGGACGAGCTGCTTTTGCGAGTGATGGAAACAACACCCAGAATTTTACAAAACCCTTATTCCAAAAATAACAGTATGCACATTAGAAATAAGTAACTGAATCATTAGACCAAAGCATAATTCCCATTTCTTATGTAACTGCTAATCCCGGTTTATAATAGCAAACATAATTGTAATTTCTATCATTTTTTAGACGTTTTGTTATGCTATTTACACTTTGTAAGACTTCATGTCAATCATGAGAATCAACTTTGGCCTAGCCTCATTGTTCTTTCAATTACTCATTAAAATTGTCTATTGTTCCAGTGTTTTCCAGTAATATAACAACACATTGGAACTCTTTTCAAATTTCTCTATTTCTTTTACTTTCAAATGGTAAGTGTATTTTCTAGAATCTTACCTAAGCCTTATTCATAGGTACCATCGACAAAAAGGTCGCCTTGACACCTTAAATGTCCATTTTGCTTGCAGTGCAGTGGCTAGAAATCTGTCTATACCAATCCATAACAATGAACTTCAACGGCTGCAAGCAAATTTGTTTTGAAACTGGGCAGGCCTCGGTTTTGTCGACTGTACATGCTCAACTTTCATCATGCAAATGAATTGACAGCAGAGCAAATTAATCATATTTGTGCCTTACATGTTGAGGAAGTCTGTGATATGAATTGGATAGAAAAAAGATCTTGTGTTATTTTATTTACTGTGGTCAAATAATTATCATATCAATATTCCTTGCAAAAATTCCATGTTTAGTGCCAAACTTTGTACAACTTTATTCAACATAAAAACGTGTATGTTGTGTGTCCCTAGTTGGTAGTGACAAATTCCACTTGGTTGTACCTAATTAGTAATGATTTATTTTCAACCATTCTTACTTATTTATTTGTAGTTTTATTAAACAACTTTCGTTCTTGCAAAAGATTATGTATATTAAGATATCAAAATAGACTAGTTATGTAAGCTCCAATGCCAGTGTGCAATATCTGTCTTAAGTTAACAACTATAATAGTATGTAGGTGCACACGATTTCGCAAAGACTAATAGGTATATTTAACTAGATCTGAAATAATATATTTCAGTTTAGATGGACCAACATTAATTTGTTTTTCAATACTTAGAAAGTGACTTTTCCTCAAAACTTTGTCATAGTTTTGTGGCAAAACGTCTTAATTGCATGTTTAATAGATATAAAAAGTTTGAAGGAGTTTTACAGGCTAATATGTACAAAAATAATTAGTTTACAATTTTGTTTAACTAATCGATGTTTGTTTTAAGTTGATTAGTGCAAAAAAAGCCATTTTCACTCATATTATACACCTGGGACTTATTGTGATAATTTTCATTGCTAAAACTACAGCAGTTGTGGTCACAAGTAGACCAATTGGCATTAAATTGTTGCAAATAAGTCCGGAGAGTAACAATAACTATAAATCAGTGTTATTGATTCCAACCCCTGTTGATAATTTCTGTAGTGGCAACTCACATTATTGATTTTATTGTATTATCTTTAAGTTTAGCCTGTAAGATTTTTTTGATGGTTTGTGATAATTTTGTTCAAAAATACTTAGAACAAAAGATAATTGTAGGTTGTATACGTAATTATTCAAGAGATCAGAATAATTATTAGCAGTGGCAGACATGAAGTGCAAAATCACAAAATGCAGCCAAGAGATGAAAGTAATTTATTTTTGATTATATTAACAAAATGTTTATTTTCCACATTATCCACATAGTTTAAATACTAACTCTTAAAATAATTTAGTTTTATACCTAAAAGTTAAGAGGAAGATGTGTTTGCTATAACACGATTATATAACAAAATAAACTACAAAATGTGTATTTATTTCCTAAAGCCTTAATTTACGGTTCTATCAGTGTATCAGTGTCTTTCTAAAATAATAAAGAACATATTCATAATTTTGTGGCATGTGAAAATTGATTGAGAGAGCTGGCAACAGTTTTGGTGAATATCTATGTAAAAATTAAAATTGCTTTAATATTAAAGACAGACTTTATTATAAAATTATACAAAATATTACAGACTATCACTTGTGACGGCGGGTCTTGCTGGGTGCGGCCACTGGAGCAGAAGTTGCATATGTTTTTTGTGACAATTTATTCATATAGTAGATCACAATCAGGGAAAATATCAAACTGAAAAGAAAAAATATTTAGAAGTAGCAAACAACAAAATTATTCAAGAAAGTAACTCATCTTTATCTGTGCATAATAAAAACATTATGTTCTTATCTTGAATCCACTCAGTACCTCAAGAGGATATGATTCATAAAACACATTGTTGAAACATTTGATCGCTAATGATAAGATTTGAAATGCATATGATAATTTTGACAGTCAACATGTGCTTTTACTATCAAAACTAATGCACACTTTAAATCCAGCCTTAATCACAAACTAAGTTCTATCAATACCTCTTTAACCATATATTTCAAACTAAATACAAACTGAAATATAGATGCACAGAAAAAACCCCAGAAAAAAAACCAATGCTAGGAATCGAACCCAGGTCCTCAGCGTTCCGTGCTGCGTGCTTACCCCTACACCATCACTGGTCTAGAGGTTAGCGACGAATCTTTCCCATACATCGTACATTTCAGTCTGTTATAATCACTTTATGCAGTGATAAAGCGCTCATCTATGTTATGCCCTCTACCGAGAGACTTTAACACTCCTTCGGAGCTAACCGCTCACCTGGACCAAGAGATGGCGCTACTGTGCAACTTTAAACAAGTCAGATATGAAGTAATAAATATTAGGGGACAATCTTACACAAATCGACCTAGTCCCAAACTAAGCAAAGCTTGTACTATGGGTACTAGACGACGATAAACATACTTATATAGATAAATAAATACTTAAATACATAGAAAACATCCATAACTCAGGAACAAATATTCGTGCTCATCACACAAATAAATGCCCTTACCGGGATTTGAACCCAGGACCTCTTGCTTCGTAGGCAGGGTCACTACCAACTAGGCTAAGCGGTCGTAAAGTATCTTTTTTATTTATTTTTCAACTTCATTTTTTATTACTTTTACGGTCATACCATGAAATCATATATTTCAAACTAAATACAAACTGAAATATAGATGCACAGAAAAAACCCCAGAACAAAGACCAATGCTGGGAATCGAACCCAGGTCCTCAGCGTTCCGTGCTGCATGCTTACCCCTACACCATCACTGGTCTAGAGGTTAGCGACGAATCTTTCCCATACATCGTACATTTCAGTCTGTTATAATCACTTTATGCAGTGATAAAGCGCTCATCTATGTTATGCCCTCTACCGAGAGACTTTAACACTCCTTCGGAGCTAACCGCTCACCTGGACCGAAGGAGTGTTAAAGTCTCTCGGTAGAGGGCATAACATAGATGAGCGCTTTATCACTGCATAAAGTGATTATAACAGACTGAAATGTACGATGTATGGGAAAGATTCGTCGCTAACCTCTAGACCAGTGATGGTGTAGGGGTAAGCACGCAGCACGGAACGCTGAGGACCTGGGTTCGATTCCCAGCATTGGTCTTTTTTCTGGGGTTTTTTCTGTGCATCTATATTTCAGTTTGTATTTAGTTTGAAATTTATGATTTCATGGGATGACCGTAAAAGTAATAAAAAATGAAGTTGAAAAATAAATAAAAAAGATACTTCATATCTGACTTGTTTAAAGTTGCACAGTAGCGCCATCTCTTGGTCCAGGTGAGCGGTTAGCTCCGAAGGAGTGTTAAAGTCTCTCGGTAGAGGGCATAACATAGATGAGCGCTTTATCATTGCATAAAGTGATTATAACAGACTGAAATGTACGATGTATGGGAAAGATTCGTCGCTAACCTCTAGACCAGTGATGGTGTAGGGGTAAGCACGCAGTACGGAACGCTGAGGACCTGGGTTCGATTCCCAGCATTGGTCTTTTTTCTGGGGTTTTTTCTGTGCATCTATATTTCAGTTTGTGTTTAGTTTGAAATATATGATTTCATGGGATGACCGTAAAAGTAATAAAAAATGAAGTTGAAAAATAAATAAAAAAGATACTTCATATATGACTTGTTTAAAGTTGCACAGTAGCGCCATCTCTTGGTCCAGGTGAGCGGTTAGCTCCAAAGGAGTGTTAAAGTCTCTCGGTAGAGGGCATAACATAGATGAGCGCTTTATCACTGCATAAAGTGATTATAACAGACTGAAATGTACGATGTATGGGAAAGATTCGTCGCTAACCTCTAGACCAGTGATGGTGTAGGGGTAAGCACGCAGCACGGAACGCTGAGGACCTGGGTTTGATTCCCAGCATTGGTCTTTTTTCTGGGGTTTTTTCTGTGCATCTATATTTCAGTTTGTATTTAGTTTGAAATATATGATTTCATGGGATGACCGTAAAAGTAATAAAAAATGAAGTTGAAAAATAAATAAAAAAGATACTTCATATCTGACCTCTTTAACCATGTTTAATGTTATGTATGTGACATACTGAGAGTGAAAATGGTTATATAGAACTAGTTGTTGCCCACAACTCCGTCTGCGAAGAATTATAGGGGTATGAAAAATAGATGTTGACCGATTCTCAGACCTACCCGATATGCACACAAAATATCATGAGAATCGGTCGAGCCATTTCGGAGGAGTTTGGTAACAAACACCGCAACACAAGAATTTTATATATTAGATATAAATTATGTGATAATTTTTAACATGAATTCTACAAGACAAGTTGTGTTTATCAAAATCTTACCATGTTGTGAAACAAATTCGGTGCACCATTCCAGCGGCTATGAGAGAAACTGCCATGGCCAACACAATCTCTGGTAGTTTAAGTTGGAAGTTTTTTCCAAACAAGGTTGCTTCCAGATTCCCTATAGCCTGTAGCAATGTTCAGGATACTAAAGAATTGAAGATGTACCTAATACACTCATAATAATGTTTGATTGATGAGGACTTTGGGAGACTCTTAGATGAAATTATTTTTTTAATTTAACACTGAACAAACAAGTATGAATTAAGTTTTGATCACTGAAGTTTTCAATATGCAAGATGATTGGTTATATGTTATTGTAATATGGTATGACATCAAGTAGTACAGTTAGCATCAAAAAGTTTGTGACACCCAAAGTTGGCAAATAGTTCTTTGTTACAATTGGAATAAGGTTGTGTTGCAAACTTTTTGGACACTTTGAGAGCCTAAAACAATTTGATGCTGATGGTTCCCTATCCTAAAATCAGTACCTAGTAACTAAGAACATATCTGCTTTCCAAAAATGTAATGTTAAGTAATGAAATAATGGAAAAAAGTAAAAGTAATCAAGACAGGTAGAGTCAAACCAAGCTAACTCTGCAGAGAATAATAATGGTAACACTGTAAATCTACGCACATTATGTACGTGGTCTGACGTTAAAATACAGTGTTACAGAGTTAGCTTGGTGTGACTTTAGTAGGTAGTACATTTATGGACAAAGCACTGAATTCACAAGAAAAAAACTCTAACTACAATCCACAATTTTAATTTTGAGGTAGGTACTAAACTAGTTTGATACAATTTCTTCAAAATGAGGTGCCAGGTTTTCTTACTATTATCTTTTTTACTGCTAGATGTTTTTTAGTGAACATTTTTACCTTTTTAGAAAATCAATGATCTGACCAAATTTTTTAGCAATCATTTGAAATAGATTTTTTTTTAACCACACTAATGTTTTCAGAATGTGGTTATTTTTCATAAGCCATGGTACTATTTTAATGTAAAAACTTTGTGAATTTTTCAATTCTGTGTTTTGAGTGCCAAGAACACACCAGGCGTGTTCTGCGTTTGTAAGCAGTTTTATGAGCACATAGCAATGTGTGGCAGCGAAAGTGTTAACTGATGTTACCTAGAAGTTGACCATCAGTTACATAGTATAAATCTACATAAAAAAATTGTTTTGCAAGTTTGATTTACTGAAAATCAGGGTTAATTCATACTGCAATGCAAATGAATCCTACAATACACTCTCCGTAGACATGTCACATTACCAATCAGTCTGCATGAAAAAAAAACTACTTTAAAGAGATCCATATTATAAAAAAAATGATTATCATGGGATAATTCACACCAATTGACCTGGTCCCAAATTATGCAAGCTTGTGATATTTATGGCAGCTGGGCAAGAGATAAAAATACTAATACTAAGATAAATATACATATATTCGATTATGATATCGTATTAATTATAAAAAACTGCTAAAAACAGGAGCTGCTTTTGCCCCTTAGTCGCATCACATAAAAAGGATACAGTAACGAAGAACATGAACATGACCGATCCAAGATATCCTCCGAAAATGATTGTCATAGGTGATCTGACTATCCATGGCTTATACATTTGCATGCCGGAAAATATGAGCAGAGTTAATATTGACGAGATCACAAAAGACGTTGCGCTGTTCACCGCTGAAATTATAACAAAAAACTATCAGTATGCTTATTGTTACGGAAAATAAGGACAAGTGCAGCATTTAAATATATTTTATACCCATGTTTTCTTAATGCTTAAATTGAACGTTAATTATTAAAGACTACAAAAACTGCAAATCCTGAAGCCAGTCAGAAGTAAGCAAAAGCAATAGCGGATTAGCGGCGCGGCAGACACGTCAGATCACTCCGTCTGTTTGACAGTTGTAAAGAGTACGTTCATAAAAAATAAATCATTCGCAAAAACAAATGATTACGTTACATCGGTTAAATAAGTGGCTGAAACAAATTTCATCTCTTATCACCAAAATGTCAATTAGAATTATTCAAATGTGATAAGAGCTACTAGTGTGTTGGAAAACAAACTTGGAATTTACTGATAAGAAAATGAAACTTTCGTGATACCCAAATCCTTAGATAGACTTTGGCTTGCAGTCATATATGTATTCATTAAATTTCGCCAAAGTAAAACCAAAAAATTAAGTTCAAAACTATAATGACTTTTGGGGCTCAATTATCATTGATGAAATTGGCGCGACCTGTATTTAACTGCTGTAAATACGTAAGTAACTTTTTCCACTATATTTACTAGTAATTCACAATCTTCCAAATAAAGAATAATGATAATCACTAAAAAGTGAAACAGACTAGTCTAGTGAACAAACTAGCCTTTCATGCGTACCTACCAACCATATGGTAATACCAATTTAATAAGTAATTAATTCAGCTTAGTTGTTTTATTTCAGAGTAGTTCAGTTTCTCAAATCCGAATTTATGAAGTAGGAGTGAGAGATGGCCTGCAAAATGAAGCAAAGTTTGTACCAACTGAAATGAAAGTGGAACTCATCAAAAAATTGGCAGCTGCTGGTATTAAAGATATTGAATCAGCAAGGTAATGAAATAATTCACAATAATGTTTATATCATCTTCTATTGTATAAAAATCTTGTGTCACGTTGTTTGTTATCAAACTCCTCTAAAACGGCTTTTGTTTGTATTTGGTAGAACTGAGAATAGGTTGTAGGCCATTTTTATGCCCCTATTCTTCGCAGACGGAGTCGCAGGCAACAGCTAGTCTAATATATAAAATCTTGTGTCATGGTGTTTGTTGTCAAACTCCTATCCTCTGAAACGGCTTGCCTGATTTTTATGAAACTTTTCTCCATATTTGGTAAGTCTGAGAATAGGTTGTAGGGCAGGCTATTTTTTATACCTACCCCTATTCTTCGCGGATGGCGACGCGCTGCGACTGCAGGCACCAGCTAGTAATATATATTTTATACTTATGTTGTATTTGACCAGTGCTACCAAATTCCTATCCTGAACCAAACGTGGCTCAATAAATTTTCTGTATATTTTTCTTGTGCAGTTTTGTAAGCCCCAAATGGGTGAAGCAAATGAGTGACGGATCTGAAGTAATGAAGACTCTGATAAGAGTACCTGGTGTTAACTATCCTGTTCTCATTCCAAATATTAAGGGTTATGAAATTGCTGTAAGTATAAGCCCTTCATAACACTTAATAAAAAAAGTAAATATAATTTTAAAAACCTTGTCATTAACTCATTATTCTGGACCTCAGAGTAAATGCTAAGAAATTACCTGATACAGATATGTGTAAGTATGTATGTATGTATGTCATCAGTTTGAGTTTTATTTTATTTTACATTTTGAAATTTTTGGTGATCTTGCTGGCTAAGAATAATAGGCATGC
This sequence comes from Archips xylosteana, assembly GCA_947563465.1. NCBI lineage: Eukaryota > Metazoa > Arthropoda > Insecta > Lepidoptera > Tortricidae > Archips > Archips xylosteana. The sequence goes on from OX387344.1 coordinate 15,733,343, forward strand.
AAATTTTAATTTTATCATAAGTTTATTAGAATTTTTATTTATTTACATTATTATTATTAGCCTTATATTCAGATTTCCTTCCTCTTTAGTTGAACTCTACTATTTGCATCTTGGTCTTCCTTTGTAAATCTGATTGCCCCTCGGCAAAGGCCTCCTTTTTTGGATTTATGATTTATTTAAATTATTATTTCTAAACTAGAAACAATGCAACATTGAAGAAGTAGCCATATTTCCATCTGGATCTGAAGGATTTTCTCAGAAGAACCTAAACTGTTCTATGGCTGAGGGACTGGAAAGGTTCCGAGTGGTGGCTGAGCAAGCTGTCAAAGATGGCAAACGCGTCAGGGGCTATATCTCTTGTATAGTTGGATGTCCCTATGATGGGCCTATTGCTCCTAAAACTATTGCCAAGGTACCTATTTCGTTAACGCCTTATTGCTCCATGTAACTAAGAAAACATTCAATAGTAGAGTGCAAATTCATACAATATAACTTGCTATTTGTAACAGCTTTTATTTATTTTTATTTTTAGCTACTTGGTTACTCTATATTAGCTTTCATTGTGCAACAAGTACCCAACATGTACTTGAGTCAAATGGTGAAAGCCAATTTGTACCCTACCTACTCACTTCCAGTTGGTTTAGTATTTTGACAGTGCCATAATAATGTATGGTAAACAAAACCACCCGTTTATTTGATAGGTATATAAAAATTACTTACTAGACTGCTACCTATATTTGACTGTGCCTACTAAATACTAGTTTTCGAATAAAGTCTACTTACACTAAAGTTTTAAATAACTTAAAATCCCATGACTAAGTATTTAAACTTTATTTTTCATGCAGCTATCTGAGCAACTGCTAGAAATGGGCTGCTATGAAGTTTCCCTCGGAGACACAATAGGCGTTGGCACCGCAGGCTCTGTCAGGAAGCTAATGAAGGAGGTCTTGACAGTGGCGACGCCTGACAAATTCGCGCTACACTTCCACGACACCTATGGCCAGGGTCTGTCCAATCTACTGGCTGGTTTAGAGGTATGTTTACAAATTACTGTCAGAGGCATAAATCCGTACAACTGATTGATGTTGATACCCCACCCAACGTTTGGAAGGGCATTTTAAGTTTATTGCGTTTAGTTTGTTTAGCTCGAAAACCGATGGTCTGATTAAGTAGAAAGATAGTTTAAGAAGATGGTTATTAGCTATGTATGTTTAGGCTTTTTTTGGAGTTTTAGATTCCTTTGCCTACATGGTGCCCTAGCCAAACATAACTCGCGATGGCCAACATGAGCAACGGCTCACTGCTTTATCGCTCTTTTCTTACTTGCATTTTTTTTTCGAGGCTGAACACTCCATGTGATCATATTTGCTTGCATCCCTGCCGTTCTAGCTATACCTGGCTATACCCGTAACTTAGACGAAATGCCTAGGCATAGTGCCTAGTAAGGCTTTTAGCGTTAACGCGTGAGAGGGTATAGGTAAATAGAGTTTCACTCGCGGCGGTGGCGTTCTGCGTTTGACAATAATAAGAAGCGTATCGTATCTTTTGTTTTGGTCATTGCATGCCCCTTGTTGACTTTGTAACACCAAGTAAACATCTCGTGAATCTGTCACATAAGTACTTTCATAAAACTCTGATCCTTTATAGTATCAATGACAATTCCACATGTAAGTATGGTATTGTATTGCGACAGCCAAGATTTTCAATCTTACGTCACTTTTTTTTACAATCTTTACAAACTTACGTCACTTCTTACGTTATTCTGAATTTGTAAATTCATGTTTACGTATTTCAAAACTTGTATGACTAAGTAGGTACATAATGTAAATTTTGCCTCTACCACACGATATTTTACGACTGTATTTAGCACACATTAGGGAAAATGGTGCTAGAGAAATACACCGGAAGCAGTATCATAAATATTCACCTTATTTAATCCTGCCGCCGAATCCATTAGATGTTTTTAGGTTTCCATATATAGACAAAAACGAAACCCTTTTCCTTTTCTTTTTTAGTTCTACTCTACTTATAATTCCTCTCGATGTACCTGCGCAGAAGGCAGATTTTTTAGCGCGGGAAAGTTCGATCTACCAACGGCAAAGCAGAATCCTATTCGCGCTAAAATCTTGCGCTGTCATTGGTTGATCGATTACCTACTCGAACAAATCGCGGCAGGCCGTCCGCCATATTTTCGACTCGTGTAAGTGGGACAGAACTAAGAATCATAACGCAATTTTCGACCATTTGTCCTTACAAATAAAGTTCAATATAGATTATTACATGTTCGGCTACTATTTACACTATTCTGCGCGAACGAAAAACTAACCGATCGGAATTATAAGTTGAGTCAAACCTTGTCTAAAAAGTCTGCCTTGTTTATCAAGATTAATTTTTATCGACTCATTTTCTTACTACCGGTTAACGGCAAATATCAAATTGAAATTAATAACGGTATTTTGAAAATGAAAAACTAGTTAAGTTCACGCTATGAAAATATCAAAGGTACAATCAGCATCAAATGTATCATAACGGCAAAAGTATACAAATATATCCGAACAAGGTTCTATTTCTAGAGCTTAAGAGCTCATTCCGATATATTTAGCCACTCACTAGGTACGATTTATGTATTTTCGACGGTGACTGTACACCTTTTTAAACTAACAGGTATTTTTTTTTATACAAATATAGTGGGTATAAAATCCTTTGAAAAAATTGGCGAGCAGTACCTAACTAAGGCCGTTACTTTTGCGGGTAGGTATTATTGAGAGTTACTCATTGAAAATTAGAGACTACCCTCTAGTTGTCTGTATTTAAAAGGAGGCTCAATTTTACCTTTTATGCAAATGCGTGTGTCAATTTATGTACATATGTATCCTTTCTGTGTATATTTCCTAAACTTTTCAGAAGGCTTTAATTTTGCCAAATGAATGAGGTGTCAATTTAAATTTATTTATTTATTCGTTGTAGTCTTGTGCTTACTTAATTATTAAGTAATTAAGTAAGTATAAATGTTCGTAGATACTTAAATCCATGACACCCATACAATAATAATTAACTATTAAATCTTAGAAAACATGGTGTCAAAGTTACATTGAATTAAGCTATTGTGGGGCGAAATTGCAAGAGACGTTATGTCTAGCGGCCTAAGCCGAAGGAAGATAATTGGAAGTTGTATTCATGCATCCAAGTTGATATACTTTTGTTAGATGTAACAGCTGCTATATTTGACAACTAGAAGTCACTAGGAGTCGCTATACTGTCGTTAGTGCATGTTTCTTGCAAACGTAATAGACTAAATTTGTATTAATTAACCTCTCGTATACCGGAACGCGGATCCGCGTCAGATTTAACGCTATCTTTTTGTATATTTTTTTTAAATCTGTAAAATTGGTAAGTACTTACTATTTAAAACAAGCGAGACTAGAATCCAGTTTTTTTTACTTCCGGCATACAAGAGGTTAAGTGTATCATTGAGAAACCTTACAATCTAAGTAAATAGGTTGATTAAATTTTGACAGAAACGTAGTTTTCATAGATTTTCATCATTGTTTTAAAAAAATTAAGTTGAACAAAACAACTTCTTTTGATATTCTACCGGCTAAGCAATGTTTCCTTATCAAAACCATGATATTTACAATATCTATCACAAGTCATCATGTCAGCTAGCAACAACCTAACATCAGTGCCTTACAGATAAAATTATATTTTCAACGTCTTATCTTCGCTCGTTGTTGCTTATTTACCGACTTAAAGTAAATACTTTTCTACAGAACGAACGCAATAAGTAAGCGTTTTCAAAGGATAATAAAAACTACTAATGTTATTTCCATTGCTCGTACTCGTACCTACATAATAAACACACCCACCCGTGAGAACGTGCCGGTAACGCTTACGTCATCATGTTATATTAAGATAACTTGTTTTCGCAGTTCGGGATCACGACTGTGGACTCGTCCATCTCGGGGTTGGGCGGCTGCCCGTACGCGCGCGGCGCCTCCGGCAACCTCGCCACCGAAGACCTCGTCTACTTCTTATACGGGCTCGGAGTCAACACCAATATTGATCTTGTCAAACTCATAGAAGCTGGCCGCTATATATCAAACTTCCTTGGAAAACCTACCGACTCCAGAGTAAACAGAGCTCTAGGCGACAAATTTAAGGACCACAAAGACATCGTCAAAATGGCAGCTTGTGAAGTCTAACCAAAAAAAAAAGTCCAAATAAAATAAACACGCAATGTGATTATGTAAATAAATGTAAATGATACATGTAAATAATGCACATAATATTATTAAAAGTTATTTCGTTATCACGTTGTTGTTTACTTAAAGCGTTTTGTGTTTGTGAGCGACCGTAAATAATACTTACTGGTTTTTATCAATTATCATGCGGAGCGGGTACAGCGCCGTGCCCGCGCCTCCGTGCCGCGCCGCGCGACGCCACTAGTGCTGCGCGCGCGCACCGAACAACTCGCTTTTATATTAAATTGACCTTATTTATTCCATCTGATCTTGAGCGGGAGGTCGATAAACCTCAACATAGGAAGCCAGTGTTACACCGACCACTCGTTGACTCAGTGTACGCTTAGTGCGGGGTTTCATTTAAGTATTTTTATGGAACTTTAACATTAACGAAAATGGTCGAAGTTCAGATAAGCGGTGACATTAAAATTGGTGGCACAAACCCGTGTTTCATCATAGCAGAAGTTGGACAAAACCACCAAGGTGACATTGAGATCGCAAAAAAGTTAATAAAAGCTGCAAAGGTAAGTAACTCACTTCCTAGACACTTAGTAAACGAACAAAAGATCCAGTCATTACAAAGAATTAAAAGAATCTGTTTATTTTACTGCACTAATTAGTAGGTAAACCTTTTTTACAATGCAATAACAGTAACTTTGTTGATAAATGTGGTTAAATTACACTGTTGCTTCGATTTTGTTGTTAGTTTCCTAGCTATAAATAGTAGAAGGTCCATAATACTTTCACTTTCCTCCGGTGATGCCACTTGTTTGGATACAGTACAAACCAGAAGCTACTTTGTTTGGGACAACGTGACTGGTTTTACCAATTTATGTTTGCTCCTTCATTCGGAGGGTTTATTAACAAATTCACATCGTAGATCCAACTAGACTTGGTACGCTCAAAGACCACCAACTTATACCTACATATCTATGTCAGCGTCGTTAAGTAATTGTTTACGCCACTTAACCCATTTAAATATTTTTGTGTACTATTGTTACTCGTAGATATCTTTCTGGAATTAGGTTTGTTGTTGGAATGTGTACCTAAACAAAGGTTTTATTTATTGTTAAGTACAATCACAAGTTGTTTTATTTACTTAACGTGACCTAAGTATGTAGGTACCTACTTACCAGTGTCGATAAAAGTGAACAATTAACTCCAAAGATAAACGTTCTAAGTGCATATTAATACACAGAACTTGGCAGACCTATATGACTATCTGCATCAAATCCTTTATCAGAAGTCTTTGTTTTACCGACTGCTTGGGTACAAACTGTTATTATTTTTAAAATAGGTACTACTAGTAGTAACTGTAGTATCTATCTAAATCGATATGTATTTATTCAGTTCCCATATTTTGTAACTAAGTTTATGTATTTATGTACAAATAAGTAGTTAGTTTTTTTTATTACTTACATTAAGGATTTAACGTTTCAGGAAGCAGGTGCTAGCTGCGTTAAATTCCAGAAAACTTGTTTGAAAGAGAAATTCACAAAGAGATATCTAGAGCGGCCTTACGACAATGCTAACTCTTGGGGCAAGACATATGGAGACCATAAAAAGCATTTGGAATTCTCAGAAGCTCAATACAGAGAGTTATTCAAATACGCGCATGAAGTCGGGATTTTGTGCACTGCATCGGCCATGGATATGGTAAGAAACTAAAACTGCAAAATACTTACTTGGACTAGAATAGAAATATGTAGGTACCTGGTTGTTAACCAAGGCGTTAGCCACTCTTGGTGAGTGGACATTCTTCTATCACGAATTCCCCAATTACCTACCACAAGTAGTAAATCAGTCTAATGATTTTATTTATTAAAAACTGATGGACGATTGATCATCTCACCTACCTAATGGTAAATGTAAAGAAGTGAGGCCGAAAATGTAGCTAACACCTACGGTTAATCATTTTATTTGTCGAAGTGTAATACTTTCTTCTACAAATAGATATCTATCCTCCATTAATTTTCGTTAATATCATCGACACCGTCAAGTGAAGTTACCGTTAATATTTTGCAGGTGTCCTTCGACTTCCTAGTCAACCTGAAAGTGCCATTCGTAAAAATCGGTTCAGGCGACTCGAACAACCTGCTGTTCCTCAAATACGCCGCTTCGAAGAATATACCCCTGATCATTTCGACCGGCATGGTGGACAAAACTGCGGTCAAGACTATTTATGACATTATATCAGCTCAACACAAAAAATTCTGCCTGTTGCATTGCATCTCCGCGTATCCTGTGCCTTTTGAAGACTGTAATCTGACCGTCCTACAGGATTACAAGAACACTTTTGACATTCCTGTGGGCTACTCTGGCCAGGAAGTGGGCACCGCTGTAGCGTTAGGAGCTGTTGCGTTAGGCGCAAAGGTTAGTACCTACATACCTAAGTATTATCTATAGCTATTTTCTTCACTTCGTAAGTACCTACCTACTTCTAGGATAGGTATACAAATGAACTCTAGCTGGAATGAGGGCACTGGTGTTCAGATTATCATCTGCGCAGAGATCCCCAAACATTAGTCTCGTAATCGACTTCAAATGTGGTTTTTCCCCTCTTGCAGGTCTTCGTCGACCCCCGGGGGTCGATATAGACCACTTTGGATATCATCACTATTTAGCACGACTCGTTTGAAATATAAATTTTGCTGAGGTCGTTAAAAATCCTTTTCCTGGTCTTTTCGTACCGTAACCTAAGCATGTATAATTCTAGATGCCGTTGTTGCCCAAATCTCGCAACTTCGTTTGAGTCCCGCTCTAGGGCTTTACACTTTCCCGAGACACAAAATAATGCTAATCAAGAATTGTGCAGCTTACTATGGATGAAACTATTTAAAGAATCGGTTCTGTAATTCCAGAGATTTCCTCCCAAAATTAAAAAAAAACAAACAGACCAAACTTGCCTTTCTTTTTGAACGAGATCTATGGCTTATGTTCTGTACCTAGGCACTTCGCAAATCAAATGCAAAAGTGATATACCTAAGCAAAATGTGACACCGTAAAGAGGATATTTAATAAGTTTCCTCGTGACTGTACCTACGTTCAATCAAAATTAATTTAAAATTCGGCGCACAGAATTGCTTACCAATAGGCACAGTTGTTTTCAATTAACCTTGACCTATCTAGTTATAGTTTTTAAATGAAATGTGAAGTATCTACTAATTAGATACAGTAAAATTACATAAAGTTTACCACTGACAGATGGTTTGCCTTCATTTCATATTCAACTTTAACGACCTACAAATAAAGCCAATTTTAGAATATTGTTACCCACGTTTGCTGATTTTGTAATAGCTACTTTATTTGTATGGTGTTAAAGTTGGAAATGAAATGAAGGCAAACCATCTGTCAGTGGTAAACTAAAAGTAAACGTATTGTAATACATTAACGCTAAAGCAGATACATTAAGCATTATCATCATCATCATCATTTCAGCCGTAGGACGTCCACTGCTGGACATAGGCCTCCCTCATTTATATCCTATCATTACGGTTAAAACCAGCCTGCATCCACCGTAAACCTGCGGCGTTTACAAAATCATCCGTCCATCTCGTTGGTGGACGTCCCACACTGCGCTTGCATTCCGTGGTCTCCATTCAAGAACTTTACGGCCCCAACGGCCGTCCGTTCTACGTGCTATAGGTATGCCCTTTGGCGTTTTAACGAGCTAATCCGTTTGGCTATGTCGGATAAATTAAGCATTTAAATGAAACCAACCTTACTACGCTTTCCTTGATTGTTGTTGTCTTGCAAGTACTCGTAAGTATGATTTCGGTGATGCAGCAAGGTTTTTGTTTATGAACAACAAAAAGTATTGATACTTCTTGAAAATTTTAGCATTTTTCTGTTAGTAAAGAAGCTTTTAACTAAGAAAGTAACTGTTACCCATAGTACCCAAGTTGGTACGTCAATTTTTCACAAGCTAGTAGGTACAGTCAAACTTGAAAGTAGCTGAACTCCTTAGTACTTTGTCACTGTTACTAATTTGAAACATTTCATACTGTCGTCCCAGCACTGCAACGAAGAACTAACGGATTAGGTTACTTTTGAGCTTGATTATACTATCATTTCAGCTTCTTTTCTTTAATATACCAACTCCGCTGTTCGATATCACCAGGTATTAGAGAAGCACATAACACTGGACAAGGGCATGAAGGGGACAGACCACGTGTGCTCTCTCAATCCAACAGAGTTCTCGCAGCTGGTGCGAGACGTTCGTGTCATCGAAGCCTCGCTTGGTACTCCCATCAAGAAAGTCGTTACCTCAGGTAAATTATCAAGTATAATGTATAAAGTAAAAAAAGTGAATGCACCCATTGAGTAAGAATCACGGTGATTTTACCCGCACACTGGGTATTCTACGTGAACAATTGTTTCACTTTTAGCCAGTGGGTAATTGCTAGGAGTAGTCGGACGCAATTATAATAATGTACAGTCAAGCAATTCGATTCCTGGGCCATCACAGAACCTTATCACGGTTATCACCATAACATTTAGTCATCCGTTAAGCGTTGTTACCTATAGATGGACTAATAAATTTTTTTAAGTTTCTATGGCGATCTACCTAAAAATTCAACAGGAATATCAGTTGTTCCTAGTTTTAACATAATCTTGAGCAAAGAATCTTAGCGTAAAGTTTGAGATTGAGATTGCTCCTTGCAGTCGCGGTTGGCCATTTGTGGATGATCATTTTTAAACCTAAGGCGTCTCATCTCGTTCCACTGCAGGGCACAGGCCTCCTCTCAGAATGAGAGTGCTTGGACCGTAGTTCTCACACGGGGCCAGTGCGGATTGGAAATTTTGCACAAACCATTTAATTTCTTCTCAAGTGTGTGCAGGTTTCCTCACGATGTTTCCTTGACCGTAACTGAGGCGTCTGGTGGCCTTTAAGTAAAAGAACTATACAGTAATATAGACGAAAACGCGAAGTAGGTATCTAATATGAACGTGATACAGAGCAATCTTGTATGTTGTTATAATATGTTATAGTTGATCTACGTGACTGGAAAGCGACAAGCTTCCATTTATTTTCCATTTATCTGACTGCTATTAATAAGTACCTACTCGTAGCTCAGTAGATACTGACTTATTGCCGGCACCTTCCTTCTTATCTTAGAAGTTATGTTATGAAACGATAAGACTGCATAAGGTGTCGCTGTCCGATGGTACTTGGCTAGCTGGATAATTATATATTTTTTTTTTTAGAAATTCCATGCATTGATAAGCTTCAGAAATCGCTCGTGATGGGAAGTACAAAGAACAAAGGTGAAATTTTATACCCTGGAGACGTAAAAATTAAAGTAGCTGAACCGAAAGGGCTAAACGCGTTGCACTTTGAGGATGTGATCTACAAAACACTCGTATACGATAAGAAAGAAGATGAGCCGCTGAATGAGGGCGACTTCTGTTAGTTTATTTTTTTATATAATCATCACTACTATTAGAGCTACTATATCAGTTATTTAAGTCTGTTGTAGGTGGTTTCGATGACATAATGACAAATCTGTAAAATGTGTTTGCTTACGCAAGTCAAATCGGAAACTACCGACAGTGCAGCAAGCTTGTTGTACGCTTCTGACGCTTGCCTTCGCAATCACTAGGTATTTCTTTCTGTCAAACGGTATAAGATGATAACAGAAAGAGATGGTGAAAGCGAAGGCAAGCGTCAGAAGCGTTATACAATACGGCCTCAGTCTATCAAAAATAAAACTAACCGTAACTACATGAATATAAGTAGGTATACAGTGGTGGTCATACAATTAAGAACGATTTGAAGTTTCCGATTTTTTTTTATCTAAATCATGTCATATGTCTAGTTGTGTTCCTTCTTAGAAGTAACAAGTTATGTTATAAAATAGCCACATGGATAGAGCAAACGGGATTAAGAATAATAGTGTATAATTGCTAACATTTTTTTTTACAAATTTTATTTGTTCTCTATACTAATAAATTCAAATAGTAATGAAGCTGGACAAATAATTAAGAACGATTTATTAAACTGCTCGAGAGTTGTTTTATATGAAACTTAGATTAAATAAATCATATTAATGTGAAGTTGGTATAGAAAAAAAAAAGCAATTTAATACATTTGAATTAAAATTAATAGTTAGTAGCATGTCCACGGCTTTTAATTACGGCTTTACACCGGCGAGGCATTGAATCTATCAATTTTTGACATTTCGCAAGAGAAATAGAGTTCCATTCTTCTAAGAAAACGTCGTACAGCTTTCTCAAATTGCCACACTGTCGATATGAAACCTTTTTCTTGACTTCGCACCAAAGATGCTCTATTGGGTTAAGATCTGGGCTGTTGGCTGGCCAATCTAAGACAGAAACTGATTGTGATGTGAGGAATTCCTTAACGGTGCGTGCAGTATGCTTTGGATCATTGTCGTGCTGGAATGTCCAAATAACCGGAAGCACGTCTTCGGCATATGGTAACATTGTTTCTTGCAGTATATTTTTGTATTGGAATTGATCCATGTTTCCTTCTATCAGCCTAACAGGTCCAACGCCATGTCCAGAAAAGCACCCCCAAATTTTCACATTTCCCCCGCCATGCTTTAATGTCACTTTTGTGTACTTTGGGTCGAATGCTTTATTCGGAGGGCGTCGTAAATATCGTTTTCCATCAGAACATACCCTATTTATTTTTGTCTCGTCAGAAAAAAAAGGACGTTTTTCCACTGTCTGACTGTCCAGTTTTCATACCTTCTTGCAAATGCAAGTCGGGCTTGCCTATGACATCGTTTCAACATAGGCACCTTCCTTGCTATCCTTCCGTTCAACTTATTTTCTACCAAACGCCTTCGAATAGTGCGTGCAGAGATTGCTGAAGGGTTTTTTTCGCCAAAATATTCTTTTCTCAACTCATTAGACCCTTTAAAAGGATTTTGTTTTGCCAAACGAACGATATTTCGATCATCTCGACGAGATGACTTTCTCTGTCTAGGTCCACGTGGAACGTTTGAAGTAGTTTGATACGTGGAAAAATGCTTTACGGCATGGAAAACCATTGTTTTTGAACATTGCAGATAGTCTGCTATCTTTTTATACGACCAATTCTTCTCGCGAAGTTTTATTATTACTTCTCTTGTAGATTTATCACAACTTTTATTTTTCCCCATTGTTTTTATACGAAGTAATCACTTTTAAGACTTTAACAGCACGAAATGGCGCCAAAATTATACGAATAATAATCTACAACCACAGAGCCACACAGTGTTCTCTATTTAAATTTGAAAAAATAATAAACTATTCAGCGTTCTTAATTACGTGACCAGCCAGTAAGTACTAATACTAGGTTCAGATCGAATGTATTAAGTTTCTCTATTAATTTTTTAACCAACTATGTTGCATAAATGAATGTACCGGTAGTATGGAAAAGTTTCGCAATACCGAGAGAAACAAAAAAAATACGGGCAATTAGTTATACTTGTTACTTTGAAAAAATCATCTCAATAAATAATCGTTCTTAATTATATGGCCACAACTGTATATACATATCATTAGGTCGATAGAAATTGAATCGTTAATGAATTTAATACGAACTGTATATTGGTAATTTATATTTCATACTGTGCCTGGAATTATACAAAATCGCTCAATTCATATGTGAGATGAAAGAGTAATCAAATATTATTATTAGACAATAATTTACTAAAGTGTATCAATAATTGAGAATTAACTGTAGTCACAATTTAATACAAGGGGCTGTTTCACCACCCATTGATTAATTTTAACTGACGGATAAATGTGATGCCGTCGCCGTCCATTCGAACAAAACAAACAGAGACGGCATCACATTTATCCGTCAAATAAATTTGATCAATGGATGGTGAAACAGGGGGTAAATTGAGTAAACGAATTTAAAAGTTTTATCAAGTCTAAATATACTGTGTTTTAACCGCATAAATAACCGAATTATGTTGTAATAATAATTGTTTAAAAATACTCTTTTTATAATTAAAGTCTATTTACTTGTTATTGTTTGTTTTTTTACTACACGAACCTTATGGCACCGTGGTTTCGGTATACTATCGGTAGGTAGGTACTAGTAAACAGTACTACATATTGCTCTTATAGAAGTACACCTACCAATTTTTTTCAGCAAACTCTATTTAAAAGCATTCTTGTTTATGAGGCATGGTTGGCGTGGGTCGTGGTTGGAAATAGATTATTATAAGTAAACGAAGAAATTTTAGCCACACGCACGCTTTACCATGACGTCAACACTCATTCATAAAGTTATTACAGTGACGCGCCAATATTCTCTAAAAACAAACGTAGTTCCGCTACCAGGCTCGTGCCCTAGACGTCTTAGGGCTATTTTGGAAAAAAGTACGACGTGACGCCTGTGTTCGCTAATTATTGCAGCGCAGTGCAGCGAGCCAGCCGGCCGACAGTCCTCGCCTGCCAGCCAGAGAGACCGGGATATTCCGCGGCCGTTTTATTCGCGAGTTTTATTTTTGCTGTCGTCGAGAGCGAGGCAGATCGCCAGCAGAGCGGTCCCGCCGCGGTGTGGTGTAATAGAGCTAAGTGGCGCAGCAGGCTGCGGCAGCGCCGAGAGTTGGCTCGCTGCCCGGGCGCTCCCGAGCCGCCAGTCCCCGGCTCGCCGGCCCCACCGCCGCCTGCGCCCGCGCCGCGCCCGCCGACACCGAACGACACGCACGACACGACTCCAGCGCACCCTCTTTCCGTAATACAGGCTCGCGACGCAACGCTCGTAAATTAACCGCAAGCTTGCGATCTTTTACGATATAAAAATACTTTCTCCGGTGATCGAGTACCTACTGTTTGTATTTACGCGCCTAGAGTCTGAGAAACAGTGGCGAGGAGCTGCCGATTTAGGTCGCCCGGTTCAGTGCTAAGCAGCGGGATATTTTTATTACTACTGTTGGGTGCAGACGTACGAACTCCCGGAGCACGTTACTAGTTAAGTAAATTATTATTTATAGCGTAGAATCGTAAAGCTCATTCCATAAACATATAGTAATCCCGAGCCGTATCTACCGCTAGGTTTTTGTAGTGATCGTGATGAATACGCGAAGCAGGATTCAAAGTGGCCAACTTTATTAACTAGGCAAGGATGGTGTGTTAAGTGATTGAGTTGTAACTGCTGCATTTAGGTGAAATCGTTGACATTTGTTTAGTGCATTTTGTGTAGTGAAGTGTTGAGAGAATGCATCATTTGTATCCGCTGCAAAAGGGGGACCCGCTGTGCCCGTTGGGGTTCCACCCGCAAGTGCGGTGGCCGACGCGCTGCAAGCGCTGCTTCCGGGATTACAAGGAGCACGGCGGCCGCGGCAGCCGGCGCGACGACGACTTCACCGCCTCCACTCCCAGCCTCTCCAGTTTCAGCTCGCCACAGTCACGGTACGACTAACCTCAATATATCTATCCACCCTGCACAATGTTTATCCCTCAACTGGCACAAAAAGAGAATGCACTCAACCCAAATGAGTCGACCTGTCGCTTTCGCACCTGTCACCATTCAGCGTACGATTGACGGTGTTGGAAATAGAATGCTCGCTTGCTTTAGGGCGTTAAAACAAAATTCTTTTTATTTTTAAAAAGACTCGATGAAATATAGTTAACTGGGTCATTTCTTGTGAAGGAATCTTTGGCAGTGACCCTCGGGTTGTTTTTTAACGACAGTGAATTATGAGGTGCGAATTGATGGATGAAATCTTAGGTGTCGACTCGCTATTGAGGTATTGACGCTTTCAGATGCATTCGATGGTTTTTAATTCGATTTCCTTCGGTAGGAAAACTATTTTTCTTTGTATGTAGCTTGATTATACGAGCGGTTAACCCATTTATTAATTCTGTATGACCAACGTCTCCTACTTATAAGTAGGCACACTTAAAATTTAAATTCGACGGTAATAGAGCAAAACAATGAATATCAATTGTAATAATCAACATAAACCGTTCTGTTTCGCGTTTCACGTCATGAACACGTGCTGGCGACTGTAATGTGGCGTGTGGCTAATCATTTTAGTATCGAAACGAAACGTACTGTACCTATATTCCCAATAATTTTTATGTCTTAATCAGCAATAGGTAAAGCTTCTTGTGGGGAATTTTCGATCATTCCGAGTACTTATAGGACACACGGAAACGAATTGGACACAACTAATTCTTCTGGGCAATGATCTAATCTCTCTGAATTGAGAATCGAAAGACTTAACTTTTTAATCTATACATATAAAATCCTTTGTCCTGACTGACGGATCAACGCACAGCCTAAACCGCTGATCGTAGAGACCTGAAACTTAGAGGGTGTGTTCTTTGTATGACGTAGGCATCCGATAAGAAAGGATTTTTCGTAGTTCTACTCCGAAGGGGGTAAAAAGGGGGGGCAAAGTTTGTATGGGACAACGTGATTCCTTGGTCCAATCTACTTCAAATTTTGCATAAACATTCTTTAACAGAATTGATGGAAGACGTGTTTCGTATTTTATTGAAATTCATCACTTGACGGGGTTAAAAAGGAGTAGAAAGTTATTTTGGGGGTGATTTGCTTCGAAGTTGATATCAATACTCCTTAGTGCTTTTGATTTAAATTACATTTTATTTTGACACATGTTTGAATACTCGATCCGAAGATACGGCTTCATAGGAACGTAGAGTTCGAAATTTGAAATGGTAAGGACTAGACCAAGAATATTAAAAAAAAACTGGATGTTGCCCGTCGAACTATGAGTTGAAGCCAGGTTCATTCACCTTTGCTCCTATGTTCTATCTCTTTTCAACACTGTGATATATTGCCAGGTTATTTATAAAAAAATATTATTTTTTTTAGAAATACGAATTATCCGGCATCACCTAATTAATTTACTATTGTTAAATAATATGCAGTGGATTACCGTGGATTTATAATTTCATTTTAATCATCATAACACAACAACACAAAAAACATTCACGTCAAATCAAAATGTAACTAAGACAGTCTTCTTCTTCTTAAAACCATAGATACTTTAAACTATATGTAAAAAGGTTACAAGTCATTACTTTAACACACCTCCTTGATTTGTGACCTTTTCAAACCCTTAACTCATTAATCTAATAATTACTTAAGTCCACAAACACCTTTATCCTCTCTTATGCCCAATAGCTCTCTAAATATCTGAAACTTAACTTTCCCTAAAGCTTTTGTTAGCATATCAGCTATCTGATCATCAGTCGATATTTTCTGTACATTAATTAAACCCTTCTTTTCATAATCATTCACAAAATTACCGTTTTACTTATGACAATGTGTTTCAAATTCTTGGTATACTTTTATTTAAATAACTTTAAACTCTTCTTATTGCAACACCTCCTCAAACAAAACAATCAGTCGATAACAAAACTTTTAAGCCAATAATCACCATATTCCTTCATTTTCTTCTTTTTCTTCATTCTACATCTAGCAACTACTCTTCTTTTAAAAATTCCGTTAATTGCTTCTTCATTAGTTTCTTGTACATTCGTATAACAAGTATTTGTATAAACTAAAAAGTCTTTATATTTTTCTGCCATTTTTCTTGTCCTCTGTGGTCTGCCATATTCAGTCACTTCTCTAGCTTCTTCTGGTTCCAATTCATTTCCAGTATCCTGAACCGCGTCTTCAAATACTTCATTATTTTCGTCTTCATTTTCATCTTCATTATTTTCAATCACTCTTGCAGTCTCATCTATAAATATTACATGTCTTGTTTCATTAATTTTACTATCTACTAGTATTTTATATCCCGTATCTGTGTATCCTACTAAAATACCTTTAACTCCTTTTGGGTTCAGTTTCGACGTTCTTTTTGCTTCAGGAATTCTTACAACAACCTTACTTCCTATTATTCTCATTTTCGACACGTCGGGCTTTTTTCCAGTAAATATCTCATAAGGCGTTCTTTTTATTACTGTATTTGTTAACAATCTATTTCCTATGTACACTGCAGTCTCCACAAATATTGGCCAGTATTTTTTATCTACATTCGCTTCTGAAATTAGACATCTCGCTCTATCCATGACACTTCTGTTAAATCTTTCTGCGACCCCGTTCAGTTCATGCGTGTATGGAGGGCATGGATTTATGTATATCCCTTTATCTTTCGTTAATCTGTAAAAATCTTTATTTATATATTCTTTTCCATTATCACAACGTAGTTCCTTTATTCTTTTCCCAGTCATATTTTCCACTAAATTCATATAAACTTGAAAACAATCAAACACTTCACTTTTATTTTTAATGCAATACACTTTTGCTATTCTACTAAAATCATCAATAAAAGATACAAAGTAACGTTCACCTGCAACACCTGTAGGATTCAATGGACCGTTTACGTCTGTATGCACTATCTCTAATATATCTTTTGCACGCCGTCTATTATTTTCAAAAGGTAAATTATGCATTTTATTCACTAAACAAATCTCACACTGCACGTAGTCATTTTCAATTCTTTCTGGTAAACCTTTTAATAACTTTTGTTTGCACATTTTATCTAAATTTATAAAATTAGTATGCCCAAGAATTCGATGCCACTTTTCTTTTTCAGACATATTCTTATTTATTGTGTATGATTTTACAAATCTTTTACCTACTTTCCCATTCAATACAAACAACTTATTTTTCCTCTCAGCGATAGCTAATACATTATTACTAGACCCATTAAAAATCTTAGCTCCATCATTATCAAAAACAACATAACTATTATAGCTCGTAATTGAAGATACACTCAATAAGTTTCGTTTCATGCTTGGTACATAATATACATTCCTAATAATTGTTCTAAGCCATTTTCCGTTCACATAAAAATACATTAACACATTTCCTACCTTATTTGCTTTTAAAGAAAAACCATCTCCTACTTTAATATCAATTGAGTTATCTAAAGTTTTATATTCTATAAAATATTCATCACTATTTATAATATGGTCAGAACATCCACTATCTAATAACCATGTTAAATCGTCTTTATTAGAATAATCTTCACTCACCGGATCTCTCGCTGAAGTCATCACTTCGACGTTAAAAGAATTATCTCCACTCGTATCATCCTGGGTTGGATTATAATAACATTCTCGCATCATACCTCGTGTTGTACCTGAAAAATTACCTCTACCTCTTGACATCATCCTCGAATTTCCTCTGGTGCCTCTATAATTTTGTCCTCTCCAGTCGTTTATTCCTCTCATGTTGCTATTTCCTCTAAAATTATAATTTCCTCGCCATCTTGGTAAGTTTCGATCCTTTACTTCATTTTTCGGGCAATCTCTTTGGTAATGGCCTGCCTCGTTACAGCCATAACATTTCCTTATTCTCACTTGTGACATTCTCTTCTGAATATTAAAGGTTTCCATTCCTTTAGGCTCATTCTCTTCCTTTTTCTTGTAATTCAATAATAGCTTCGACTTCACATACTCAACTGACTTTTCTTTCGCTGGCAATGCATCAACAATATCCACTATATGTGTGTAACTTTCTGGTAAACACAACAATAAATGATTCAATTTATCATCTTCAGTCATTTCTTCTCCGGCATTCTTCAATTCGTTAATATTCTTCTCAAATAAATTCAAAAAATCTACCGGGTTGTCACTTTCCGCCATTTTCAATTTCAGTAACTTCCGCTTACACAATAACTTATTTGCTGTTGACTGTACTTGATATATTGCGTCAAATTTTTTAATCATATTCCACGCAGTCGATTCCGATATAATTATTTCTAGCTGACTGTCCGTGACACCGGTGACAATCAAATTTTTGGCCTTTAAATCCATTTTTATCCAGTCATTTTCCTTTATATTTTCCGGTCTTATCTCATTTGCGATTGCCTCATAACATCCTTTTAATTCCATTATTAATTTCAGTCTAAATTTCCATTTCTCATAATTATTTCCATCAAATATCTGTATAGAACAATCTTCTCTTACGTTCGCCATTCTTCAAAACAATCTAATCTCACCTTATTTCTTCAAACTATTTATTACACCATATATAATCTTCAGTCCATTTTATTATCTCAACGCTCTGCTACCATGTTAAATAATATGCAGTGGATTACCGTGGATTTATAATTTCATTTTAATCATCATAACACAACAACACAAAAAACATTCACGTCAAATCAAAATGTAACTAAGACAGTCTTCTTCTTCTTAAAACCATAGATACTTTAAACTATATGTAAAAAGGTTACAAGTCATTACTTTAACAACTATTAAGCTAATTTCAACAGAAATTTATATTTTTCTTATAAAACTTTCTGCAATAAAATTTACTTGGTTTTCTTTGTATTATACAAAAAAAAGAACCCAGTCAAAATCCTCATTTCACCGGTATGCACCTCCTGCGTACTATGGCAACACTAAATGGCCGATATGTCAGAATCACGTCAGAATTGTCAGAAGTCATTCACCAATTTCAGAGGATTTTACGTTAAATAAACGTTTTTCGTCGATTTACTTGGGTTATGCGCTATGTATTGCATAGTAAAGCATTGTAGGAGTAATTGGAGGCCGAAATCCGACATAAAACTTCACAGGTGAGTACTTATTTTACGAAAATGTTCATAAATCTTAGTGGCAATCAATTTTCCTATATTTTGCTTCTAAGCTTTGTTAGTTTTTATTCAAAAACCCCACGAATAGGTTTATAATGTTAAGTTAGAAGTATATTTTGTTTATTTGGAGTTAAACATGACCTTAAATGAAAAATTGAAGAATGTTTGGTTTTATTACTAGGGTGACCAATCCTTTTTCATGCATGGTATTTATTCGTATTGAATGGAGCTAAATCTATCAACTTGGTACGGTTTCAATCTTCATAATTCATATCACAGTATATAATAACATGTTTATTGTTTGTATCTTTACAATTAACATGAATAATATTTTACATTGCAGTTTTCCAAAAGATGAAAGAAGGAGGCAAAATTGGCTGTCGATTGTACCGATAAAGGGAAAGGTGTAGAGCGTTTGACAATTTGCAGCTTGCATTTTAAGCCTGAAGATTATGACTATGACCCAGAAAGGCCGGGACGCCTACTCAGTGCAAAACAATATTATTCTCACATGTGTAGAAAATAAAGAAACTGTTATAACGTCCTAGTAAGAATCTAAAATCTACCCCGTATATTAACTATTTAGTACCAGGGTGACCAAACGAATGCTTGGCGTCTTTCGAGGTAAGTATAAATCATAATTCATTTGTTTTTTTTTCTGTATGTTTGTTACGCGATTACTTCCTCAATTGTGAACCGATTCTCAAAATTATATTATAATTATAAGTATACTCCTGAGGTGGTCCCATTGGCACCAAGTCAAGATCTGATCATAGGATCCTAGAGAAATCGAGGGTAACCTTCTAATTTTATAGGCAAACCTATGGTGATTTTTAGCATCAAATGAAGTATTTGCATTCAGAAAGTATCATTTGGTAAACTGGACCTGATGAAGAAGACAGCACATGGCCGACGGAACTCCTCAACGACGGGTCAAATCTTGCAAATTAAATTTGACCCTCTTCCCGGTTTCCTATTGAGCTGAAATTTTACATGCATGTGGAAATTGGATGACAATGCAATATTATTATGACATGGAGCTGATCAGATGATGGAGCTGGAAGGTGGCCATAGAAACTGTAATAAAACGATACGACCGCATTGAGTTTGGGCTCATTTGATTTGTTTTGACGAGTATTATGATCCTAGATGGTAACTAGGGTCTGAAGATGGAGTTGGAATGTGACCTTAAGAACTCCGTAATAAAACGACATAACCCCATCAAGTTTGGGCTCGTTTAATTCGTCTTGACGAGTACTTTGGTACCTAACCAGGGCCAAAAAGTACAGTCAGCAAAGAGTGCCTGTTGTATCGCATAAAGTTGATTGTTCTAAAATTTTTTCGCCAAGAATGTTTGGCATACTGTTAAAAGTCCTAAAGCATTCATTCCCAAAGTGGTCCAGGTGGACCCCCAGGGGTCCACAGGAGACTCGAGGGGGGTCTACGTTAGCGAGACAAAAATGGGGGATTTGGGAATATGGTAGAAATCAAGCAGGCAGCGGGGCTGCAGGGGGTCCACCGGAACCAGCTAAATTTTGAAAGTGGTTCTATGTGAAGAATTACATACAACGTAATATTCCTAATATGAATTGGCCAAAGCAGTCCTAAGAATTATGTACCTAAGTAGGTAAAGCTCACGTTTAACCTGGTTGGGTTCGTTAGTTATCTTGCGTCCCCCAGAGTGGAAATGGAAGTGTAGCTACCGGGGGGGGGTGCTCGGGGGGGCGAAGCCCCCGCAATAAAAAAAATACTTTCGAACCAGCCCCGTTTAACCTGCTTACGTTCGTTAGTTATCTTGCGTCCCTCAGAGTGGAAATGGAAGCCTAGTAACCGGAGGGGGGCTCGGGGGGCAAGGCCCCCGTAATAAAAAAAACACCTTCAAACCACCCCCCGTTTAACCTAGTTTGGTTCGTTAGTTATCTTTCGTCCGTCAGAGTACGAACAGAAGCCTCAGTACCGGAAGGGGGGCTTAGGGGGCGGAGCCCCCGCAGTAAAAAAACCTTCAAACTACCCTCCATTTAACTCGGTTAGGTTAATTTGCCACCTAGCGTCTCTCAAAGCGGAAACAGAAGGTCCGCTATAGGAAGGGGGCACGATAAAAAAAAACCACCTCCCGTTTAACCTGGTTAGGTTAGTTAGATACCTTGCGTTCCTCAAAGCGGAAATAGAAGCCTATTCTTAGAGAGGGGCTTGGGGGGCGGAGCCGCCCGCAGTAAAAAATACCTTCAAACTACCCTCCGTTCAACCCCGTTATGTTAGTTAGCCACCTAGCGTCCCTCAAAGCGGAAATAGAAGCCCCGCTCTTGGCAGAGCCCCCGCAATAAAAAATACCCTCAAACCACCCCCCGGTTAACCTGGGTTAACCTGAGTAGGTTCGTTAGTTATCTCGTATCCCTAAGAGTGGAAATGGAAGCCTTGCTGCCGAAGGGGAGGCTTGGGGGGCCGAGCCCCCCGCAATAAAAAAATACTTCGACACCATCCACGTTTACCTTGTTTAGGTTCGTTAGTTACCTTTCGTCCCTCAGAGCGGAAATAGAAGCGGGGCTTTGTCTACTGGCTACGCCTACGCATGTATTTTATACCAAAACTAAAAACCAAAAATAAAAAAAATTAAATAAAAAAATAGAACCGCCTTCAAAAACACCCAAAAAATATGAAATAAAAATTTAACCGACTATAATGAGCATGAAAATATCTTTTTACTAATCTGTTTGAAGTCGGGCCTCAGCTCGAGCCAGCAGGAGTGGACCTAGTAATTAAATAAAATAAATAAATATCACGGGACAATTCACAACAATCGACCTAGTCTCAAAGTAAGAAAAGCTTGTGTTATGGGTACTAGGCAACGGATAAACATACTAAAGTATACATATAGATTGATACTTAAATACATATTAAAACATTCAAACAAACATTCGTATTATTCATACAAATATCTGCCCCGACGCGGGAATCGAACCTGGGACCTCAAGCTTTATAGTAGTAATTTACCTTACCTACATACATACCTACTATCTATTGGGTTTCTACCTCTCCTGCTTGCTGGTGCTGAGGCCTGACTTCAAACAGATTAGAGAAAGATATTTTCATGCTCATTATAGTCGGTTCAATTTTTATTTCATATTTTTTGGGTGGTTTTGAAGGCGGTTCTTTTTTTATTTAATTTTTTTTTGTACTGTTGTTTTTTTTGTACTCAACATAGAGCGCGTATACTAATTTTATTAGAGCGATTGATTATATTGAACAGAACGAACACATATCGACGGTGGAAAGCATAAACGCTGTAACCCACACCTTGACCAAAAATTTTTTATTGCATATTTAGATTCAGTTTTTTTTTCTGCGTCGAATGATGTAACCCACGTTGCTCTACGACAATTAGAAGTTTCTGGACAGCGTAGTAATTTTTATGATTTTTGGCTGTTTATAAATAAAAAATAAATAAATATCACGGGACAATTCACACCAATTGACCTAGTCCCAAAGTAAGCTTAGCAAAGCTTGTGTTATGGGTACTAGGCAACGGATAAACATACTTATATAGATAGATACATACTTAAATACATATTAAACACCCAAGACCCGAGAACAAACATTCTTATTTTTCATACAAATATCTGCCCCGACACGGGAATCGAACCCGGGACCTCAAGCTTCATAGTCAGGGTCTCTAACCACTAGGCCATCTGGTCGTAAATTATTGGTTACAGCATTTTATGTTTTATGATACATAAAATGCTGTAACCGACATAAAAAAACAAAGAAAATAGAGTTCTTTATCTTACTTCATACACGCGGAACAATATTCAGCCGCCCGATGTCACTTACAGCGTTTACGCGGAATGAAAAATAATATCATTACGTGGGTTACAGCATTTAAGCTGATCAAGAATATATTGCAGGTGAGTGTTAAAGCATTCACTCGTAATCAAAATAAGTAGTTACTTAGGGTTATAGCTTTCTATCAAAGTTTTAAGATAAGAATCATGACGTTACAGCATTTGAAAATTTATGATAGGTAATATTGTTAGCAATAAGTTTACATAATTTTTTTAAGTATGTAACTAAGAGACTGTGACTTCAAAGCATACCCGCGTCTTGTTCGCTTTCTGTCACTATCTTTTTTGGTCAAATTCTGAAACTTGTCTATCTCTTAATACGTCTTATTCGTTTTTCGTCACGGTTTTCCTTGGACTCATTCGTCGTTCTTTCCTTTCGTTTTGTCTCATGTACTTATTGGCCAAAATTTTTTCGATACGTTCGGTGCTGGTAAATAAATGTTCTTAAATAAATGAGACAAAAAACGAAAGGGAAAAACGACGAATGAGCCCTAGGAAAACCGTGACGAAAAACGAATAAGACTTAAGTATTAAGAGAGAGACAAGTTAAGTACAGATTTTGACTAAATAAGATAATGTCGGTTAGCGAATAAGACGAATAAAGATTGAGTGACGAATACAGAATAAGACGAAATAAGATTAAACGAAAAACGAATGAGGCGAGATAATAGGATGCCGAGAATATCACTCCAATTTTCAGAAAGCCAGATCACTTTTTGGGTGATACAAAACTAATACTTGACAAAATCTCGCCACTATAAGTTCAAATTATACTGATAATTCAGAAAATACAATAAACTCTACGGACCAATCTCTACAAAGTATCCTTTGATAGACACAAGCCTTAAAGAAACGAAAGAAGTACGTTAATTTAAAATTAGTTAAAGAACATAAAATTTTCTGCAACTACTTGTGCGTAAAATTTATTTAAGTACCGTAGTTTCGAAGTTAATGATCTCTTCTTTTTGCGCAGTCCTTATCCTACAAAAAATGCGGTTGGCACATGTTTTCTTTCTTCTTCCATTTTCCTCGGTCTTCCGTCAAACTTAAAGATCAGAGAGATCAGATATTTAATTCCATCACCGTTCATCAGGTTGCTAAACGTATTACTAACTGTGCAATACCTATTGCGTTCAGAGTATTTAGTATAAGTTTTACTTCACCAAAATACTTCTCGATCGCGTTTACGTAAAAATTTCAATTCTATGGAAACATGGACGCGCGCGCGCGGAGGCGCTGTCCATGTTTCCATAGTAATTGATTTTTTTACGTAAACGCGATCGAGGAGTATTTTGGTGAAGTAAAACTTATACTAAGCGTACAGTATGCTTAGTATAAGTTTTCCTTCACTTCAATACTTCTCGATCGCGTTTACGTAAAAATTTCAATTCTATGGAAACATGGAAGCGCGCGCGCGGAGACGCTGTCCATGTTTCCCTAGTAATTGAATTTTTTACGTAAACGCGATCGAGAAGTATTTTGGTGAGGTAAAACGTATACTAAGCGTACAGTTCATGTGCATAGTTGTTACGATTATAGACTCATCGGGAAAATAATCCACTCACCCTATTTTTTTTATAACTGTAAAAATGTGTTTCAACTAACGCTTTTTTAATAGGTAAATAAAAAAATAGAGTAGGCAATAATAGGTAGGTATTTTGACACTGAGTAGGTACGTGGGCCAATCAACTTTTAAACCGACACTAATCTGTCCGCGACATTTTTCAAACAATTGCAGATTTTTGTAAGTAAACATGTTTTTTCTGTAATTTAATAGATGAATAGCATGAATACATGCCATCCTACGTAAGTTTAACCTATTAAACCGTGAAATATCTTGTTGGAAGTACGATTTTTTGGTAACGCCAGAGACAATTTTGGTAACGCAGGAGACGCCAAAAACGTCGGTTTAAAAGTTGATTGGCCCACGTTTATAATTATTTTCCAATAAAATTAAAAAAATCGAATAATACAAAATATGTAGTACATTACTGCAGAGGCCGTGAAGTAAGGGATTGATGGACGAGATTTGGGGTATACGGCCGAGTCGTAGACGAGGCCGGATAAAACGAGTCCAGCAATCCCTTTTCCGGCCGAGGATTGTATAGAGCTTTTCTCAAACATGCATCCATCCATCCATCCATCCATCCATCACCAGTAATTTAGGCGGTTTTATAGAAATAAAAGAAGATAGATTTTTTTTAATGTCGTAAGTTGGCTGTATGTAATTTTTCCTTTGTCAGTTTAATGTTAGTAAGAAAATTTAAAAAGTTACAGCAGCGGACATTAATGGTTTTTCATACTTACTTTTATGGCCTAGGCCAAGAAGTAATGTAGGGAGCCATAAACAACAAACTTCACGGCTTC
Source organism: Archips xylosteana (assembly GCA_947563465.1). NCBI lineage: Eukaryota > Metazoa > Arthropoda > Insecta > Lepidoptera > Tortricidae > Archips > Archips xylosteana. Next base: position 15,758,339 of record OX387344.1, read on the forward strand.
ATTTCGTGACATTAGCGCATACATTTCAAAGCATGTTTGAGAAAAATACATTTTCTCAAACATGCTATGAAATATTGACGTTATTTTTCTTATAATACGCCACGAAGTGTCACAATGCAGGCGCGGCGTGGTGTGCGGCTAGACGAGAGGTCAATAATGGAAATTCATATAACATTGCTGGCCTTGGCCATGATGATGGTGGTGATGATGATGGTGGTGATGATGATGATGGTATGATGATGATGATGATGATGATGATGATGGTGATGATGGTGGTGATGATGATGATGATGGTGTGATGATGGTGGTGATGATGATGATGATGATGGTGATGATGATGATGGTTTTTGAACACATAATGGTGGATTTACTATATTGGTGTAGATAAACTTAAGTTTAGTTACGTAGTTCAAAATTACAGCACTATTTAATTAGGTGACTGGGGAGTCGAAAATTTAATTGAAGTTTGCTTTTTAAGCATTCATACCATTTTCGAGTGATATTTACACGGATGCTATTTTATAAATTATCCTCCAGTAAAAAGATAAGATTATAGATAATACTAGCTGTTGCCCATTCCTTTGTCTACGTCCCGTGAGAACTTGGCACTTTCCCGCAGTAAAAAGTAGCGTAATGTTAATTAGGAATAGTTGCCTTTCAATCTGTAAAAGATTTTTTAAATTGGATTAGAAGTTTCAGAATGTTACCGTTACCCCCTTCATACAACCAAACAAACAAAGTGTGGCTCTTTATTATATCTTCTAATCTTAATAAGCTTCTAATCTAATGTATTTATGGAAAAATGGAGGACATGGGGGAGGCCTTTGCCCAGCAGTGGGACATCAATCCAGGCTAGATAATAATAATCTAATGTATAAAAATCGCGTGTCATGGTGTTTGTTATCGAACTCCTCCGAGACGGCTTGACCGATTTTTATGAAACTTTTTTCTCCGTATTCGGTAGATCTGAGAATAGGTCGTAGGCTATTTTTTATCTCCGCAGACGGAGTCGCGGGCAACAGCTAGTCTAATATATAAAAATCTCGTGTCACGGTGTTTGTTATCGAACTCTTCCGAAACGGCTTGACCGATTTTTATAATTTTTTTTTCTTCACACTCGGTAGATCTGAGAATAGAGCGTAGGCTATTTTTTATACCTCTATTCTTCGCAGACGGAGTCGCGGGCAACAGCTAGTATTAGTATACTTAGATTAACATGGATTATCTAAAGTGCAAGGTAGAGTCGCAGACAATAACCAATAAGTATGATAAACGATTCCATAAATAAACAATTAAAATTACCCCCAATAGAACTTCATACTATCTAAACGTACTCTTACCACTCAACCACTCAAAGATTGACTGGATGAATGGACCATTAAAGGGTAAGTTCGCCTTTATAACCACTCTGTGGAGTTTTACCTTTTCTCTGCAGCTGACCCAATCTATCTCAACGGTTGTAAAATAGTATTTTTATTCTTTATTTTTGCACAGAAAACCCTATATTACAACCTAAATCACATACCTACGTACTAGGTCCAAGTACCTAACGACAGTAAATAACGCTCACCTAGGTACATACTATCAAAGTTATGCCGTTCGCGCCATTTTCATAATTATTTCTTTTTCTCCCTTACTCGTTAAAACAAAAAGAGAATTGTGGCACAATTCCAAATTCCCCAGCGTCTTTACGAATTGTTTGCATTGCGCCCGGCAGCAGTGACCGATTGACGCACCGCCTGTGTAGGTACTGGGGGGCTACTCCGAAATTCGAAAATCGAAGTTCGCATCGTACCGTCTCGCTCGCTCTCTTATTAAATACTATTAGCATGAGCGGAATAGCACGATACGAAGTTCGAATTTTGCACTTCGGAGTATAAGGCCTGTGTACACGCTTCGGGGATTTAAACCGAGCCCAAGCTCAAGTGATACGATATTATCAACTATTGATCGATAAACGATGGAAACGCTGCATCGTATTTATGCTCAATTTTCTACGTAGAAAACGTTTTTGGCAAATGTATCGGAATGTTAAATGAAAGCTGCGTGTTTTGAGATTAGGTACTATTTAGATATGAAAAGCTATGGTAGCCTATAATAGTGGTTTGATCTAAGGCTTCACAAGAGGGTCGTAGGTTCCAGGCTCGCACCTCTGAGGTTTTCAGAGGAAATTTACCATGAACTTTACTGTCAAGGAAACTCAGTGAGGAAACCTAGACACACTTGCGAAGAAATTCAATAATGTGTGTGAAGTTCTCAATCCGCACTGAGCTCGCGTGGGAACTACGGCCCAAGACCTCTCATTCTGAGAGAGGGCCTGTGCCCTACAGTGGGGCGATAAAGGCTGAGATGATGATTCAGATTACTATGCCTATGGTTGGAATACAAGTTACATAGAGCTGTATGAGGAATCGCACAATTGGATTGAAAATAAGATACCTATAGGTATTAACTTGAATTTTTATCTCAGGCATGTCTAGATTAGGTATAGTCGGGGTAAGAAAAGGTTCGTCACTTTTCGACTCTATGTCAACGAGTTAAGGTCGAAAAGTGACGAACCTTTTCTTACCCCGACTATACATTCAAGGTTTTAAATATATATATACGTTACTAAGGCGTCAAAAACATCTATACAACTCTATGCCACCAAACACAAGGTTGATGTTTACATACCTATAAGTATTTGATTTGACGCGATGGCTGCATGTATAGATATTTATGCCTTCGACTGCTCCTTGTACTTAAAGTCAAAACAATTTGGCAACAGAAACATGTCCCTGTCACCTCGACATGTATAGTGACCGTGAATTTTAGTATTATTGGTTATAGCGTACGTGTACGCGTAGCCCACTCAAATCTATGAGATCTAACTAAACGCCACTGTGCCGTTAAATGAGATTCCGGAGACATCAGCCTCATAAATGTCTTTTTTATTTGCTCACTCGATTTGATATAATATCGAATCCAGAGCAAACCAGATATGTATGCGTAGTTCTTACCTACTATCTATCGAAACAACTGAACCGTGACCCACTATGGAACCTTTTCTTTCACCCAAAGTCATAGTGACACCATATTGCTCGCTAGAGGAACTCATCGAACCTAATATTTCATTAAGCAATCGTGCAGGTTTTGTTAATCACTTGGATCAGTCGGACAGTGTCAATGGCTATATAAGTAACTATATTCAACAACTGGCAACAGATTAAGTTTTAAGGCCAACGCAGACCAGATGCGTGTGCGTGTCACGTAACGCACACGCACCAGTTGTAATAAATGAAACTGCAAGTAAGATGGCGCACTAGATGCCATCTATCGTACTTTTTGATTCATTACAACTGGTGCGTGACACGCACACGCATCTAGTATGTGCCGGCTTTTAAGTACGTATGGAGCGAACTTTTATACATATAATGAAGTGACCCACCTTAATTCTAACCATTACACTTAAAGCGTTTAATAAACACTAGAACAGGATTTTATTACAGCCCACTGCTGGCGACATGTCTCCTCTCAGAAGACTCGGAAAACTAATTTATCATTTCTTAAAAATTCAACAACGTTTCCGCTACGTGAAGACCTGCCTGTTGACTACAACATTATTAATTTATGGGTTAACAAGTTTTAAGTGTTTAATTAAAGGGTTTTTGAATAGGGTCCTAAGAATAACTTTCATAAGAATGTTTGCTGTTTTCGCGGCGCTTTTGTTTTTCTGTAGCGTCATTAAACTATTTCTGTTTTGTTGTAGGGGTCGTGACGAGGATAATGGTGCAGCGGTGGAGAAGCAGGGTCGTGGGTGGGCTTCCACCACCAACCTCACCGTTGAGCCGCCCAAGAAAGACGCCTTCTCCACGGGTTAGTAAACTACTGTTTTGTCTTTTTTGTATGATCATTATGAGTTGTTTTCAAAAATAATTGTACACAATTAAGATATTTAATTGAAACAAAACTTAATTGATTCCTTCGTGTAACGAAAGTTACCCATATAGTTTGTATGACTACTCGTTACATATGTAAAGGACGCGATCTTGATTTTGTTTTCATTAGGTAAGCCCTTAATTATTAACTTTTTTATAAAAACCACCCTTATACTGCTTTGTGGTGTTCAACAAATAATAATTTGTTGTATTCGGACTTGCTGAAAAATAAAAAAACTTATAAAAACATAAAAAAATTATAATGATAGATAGATAGATAGATAGATAGATAGATAGATAGATAGATAGATAGATAGATAGATAGATAGATAGATAGATAGATAGATAGATAGATAGATAGATAGATAGATAGATAAAGACGTTTATTTGGTACTGCAAGCACACACAATCAAGATTAACAAAAATACAAAAGTCAGTACAAACTTAAAAGTAAAACATTATATATTGTCTGTATGCGCTGTAGTAGTGCAAAAGGGCCATGGCTCAGTGGTCAACATTGCTCATAGGAGCAAAACACTGATATTCTGTCACAACCCAGAGGATCGAGAACAAAATATTACTTACTAATTCAAAATAATTATACAACAAAAGAAAAACAAAACAAACAGTGCTAAGCATCATTAATACCGACAATAAATAGCAGATTGTACAAAAAAAGCACAAAACAAGCCATCCTACCCGAGACGTCCCTAAAACTACCCGAGCCGGTACGGCGAGGGCAGACAGACACGTCGAGGGGAAAATGGGTCCAAAGCTCGACACTCTGCTCTTCACTTCGATTGCAAGGAAATTAAACAGCAACATTGGAAACCATTTATTTACATGCTGCAATTTTCATCCAATGCATTATATATAATAATGTACCAGATTTGCGTAATTTTATTGATTTCGTATTATAAAACAATAGTTATAATTATATAGCAGCTACCGAACCACCCCAAACAAACATGCAACCTCCATATAGTTCCTTCACCCTACCCTACGTTTTAAAATCACACTCGAAATCAAGTACCGGACAACCGCTTTGCTTCTGTAAGAGAATTAATATTTATTATTATTTGTATTGTGTTTTGAAGGATTTTTTTGATGTTAAACGCCTTATCGGTGTTATAAAAACATAATACCTACTTATGTACACCCGCTCGCGTGCTTTTTGCAAATATGGTTAATTTATTATATGCATAATTTTTCAATTAAATTTATTTCTTAAAACCATAACTGTTTGAAATCGCTTGTCAATAAATGTTAATAAATGCAAAATGAAAAGCAGAGTGGATAGCGAAATCTGCTGTATAACCTTGTCACAGTGAACCATCGCCATTGGTAAGATTAATGAGCAAGCAAATGACTGTGATACATATTGTGCAAAGGCTTTACGAGTATTAATGGTCGCAATGAAAATGGCTTGGCCATAACCCTGGTGACGTATATTCCCAACCTCTAGAGCCAGCGATGCACATCCATTGTCATATGAACGTGTATTGTTTCCTTCATACTGCCCGCTTCTATTGCGTTATTCGTGCTATTTGAAAAGAGTTAAATAAACAATCAAACTAATATAAATAACGTTTCAGACAATAACAATTTTCAAATGAAGTTCGGTTCACCCTGGAAGAGACGTGTCAGAGATAAAAGTGTGTGAATAATTTATTTTATTATAAATATTATAATTTGAATCTTCGATATAAAGACTTTTGTGCGGGATATCGTCCGAAGTATGAAAAGACGCAGAGTTAGAAAGGCAGTAGAAGTTACATGGCATCGCCCCTTAAACCGCTCAGTCAGTTTAGGACGTTTAGGTATGTACAGTTCAGTCGAAGGAACCCAATTGCGTGTAAGGTAAAAAAACATCAGTAAGTACCCTTTCACATGTAGTAGTAACATGTCCGTATAGACAAGTTGACGAAAAGTAGAAAAATTACGTAAATTCCATATTAGTTCTGTACACTACTATTTTCATGCAAGAGGAGAGTTTACAAACCACAGTAAAATATTTACTGTAAATGACATTGAGATACCATGCATCTAATAAAAATAAGATAAGTATACAAATCATCATCATCATCAGCCTATAGCAGTCCACTGCTGGACATAGGCCTCCCCCAATAAGCGCCATTGCGCAAGTATACATATGTACTTAATTGTGCAATTCTCTGTGAAATGGTTCCACAAGGGAATGCGATTCAGTTTCTTTCTTCAACTGTAGTTAAATCTATTCCATAGTTAAGTTGTGTTACTGTGTATCTGGTTCTGGGCATTTTCAATTTAGTTTCCTTTTTTAGCTTTTCATAATTTTTTTGTGTCAGTTTTGTAACGAGCCACAAATTGTATGAAAAAAATCACAAAACTGGCTCAAACAATAAAGACACTGTTTTTCTTTATAAAAATGAAGTACGCGTGATTTTGAATAAGAAAACCCAAAAATTTCCTCATTAAAAAATGGTTAATGCACTTCAAATTGAAAATGCTTCTAACATTAGCGCCGAGAGCGCATAAAATTGGTTTTATCGGGTCATTATCATAAAACAAGTGATATAATCCAGGGTTCAGTAAGCCGAGCGCATCGTGGACGTCGACGCCTGACTTGGGCGCCACTGAGGAGTCGACGACGGCTGTGACGGTCAGCTTCAAGCTGCCCAAGCGAAGGCTCACTGGCCCACTGCCATCGCTCGACACCGGCCAGACAACTGTAAACACAGGTGAGGGATAGATGTTTTGATCGGATTCGAGTTATCCCAAGCGACAGTTATAGTATAAATCTTCCCAGGTGAATTTTTCGCTTCGAGCCATTACATTAAATTTGAACCTTAATACTATGACGATACCGTTTGTTTTGAAAGATAAGGGCTCGAAGCGAAAAATTCACCTGGGAAGATTTATACTATACAAGCTCACTGGGAGCGTTTGACACCTGCCAGACCGCCACGGCAGATAAGCGTTACAAAAAGAATTTCGTGATACAAGATTCAGTAACTTACTTACTTTGGACGTCTATAGTGGATTTGGGCACCAGTGAGGACATGATGAAGGTCGATGCAGGCAGATCCGCTGCCACTTCCATTGTTATCAGTTTCGAGTTGGCCTAGTGACGGACAGACAGCTGGCACATGACGCCGGCCACACTACTACGCTATATCTAAATGTAGCTTACAGGTTATTATCATCAAAGTTCATTTTGGTACTTGAAACATAGAACCAATTAATAGTTTAAGCCAATATTAGTATAGCTAATAAATAGAAGGGCTTTTCGCGTGATTCCGGCCGGACCACTAAAACGTAGCTTAGATTTTCCTTAAGAGGATACGATGCGCACCATTTCTCCATACAAAAGTAATCCCCTGTTTCCTCCCTGGATAATGGCTTTAGAGCCAAATTTTTTTTACTGTGTAATCTGTATCTACCACAGCTATGCCCCTAGGTTTCGTTTTTTTCCATATTTCAATTAACATAAGAAATATGAGCTTTCAAAAACTGAAAAAATTGCCCAAATTCAACGTCATTTTCAGACACTCATCAGAAAAGAATCCCTCATATAAACAAAAAAAAGGAAAACATAGGGGCATAGCTAAATCTATCCTCTAATTATATTTGAAAAAAAAAATAATTTTATTGGTCCAGTTTTCGAAAAGAAAACAGGGGATTACGAAATGCTGTTTTGATCAATTTTACGCGCCTATTAACGTTCTGAGCTGCAGTTGTCCCGCTCTCGCTGTACTGACACGGAGGGGTTCGGGCGAGACAGCGACATTTCATTAAAATACCTATTTCTCAAAAGTCTCTCAGCCATCGTACCCTCTTAAGTATTATTTTTCTTTATAACAAAAATATTCGAACACCTAAATACATTCCGCCAAACGCCAAGATAGAAAGCCAAACTTTGAAGCATTTGCGAGTCAACGAGTGTCTAAATCAAAGAAAAATATTTTTGTAATTTCAATTTCAATTTCCTAAAATAATAAGGAATCTTGGATTGTTTTTAGCAGACACGGTGACGCTCCGGCGGCCGTCGCCGTCACCACCGCCCGCCTCCACGACATCGGCCAATCTCACCATCACCAAGAATGACTCACTGGCGGAACGCGTGCGCAAGGTAACATTAATAGCCTTGTCCAGACTCCTACAAAGAATAACATTCTTTATGTCTGTTTGTACTTACTCTTGATGTTTTATAGTCAAGATATGCGTGCTCTTAATCTATTTTTAAAATTCATAAGCAACTCGGATTGTTCCAGAATTTATAGGGTGAACTGAATTGGCACAATGAAAGGGACTTTTTCATGGATGAATCAGACACGTTTATAAATTCTCATAAACTTGTCTGTTTAATAGTTCTTAATTTGAGATTATTTCAATTCCCTATCTGTTCCTCGGTTAATATCGTGGAAAAGATTTCGTAACTATTCATTAGATATAAATACGCTCTAGCTAAATTTCAAACAATAGGTAGTTATCGACACATTATGTTTAAACATGATAATATAAACAAAAATTATAGTGAATATAAATGGGTCAAGACACTAGAACTGTCTGCCATAGCTCTCTACTCGTCTGTTGCAAAGCTCAAAATAAACTTAAAAGGTCATCATCAAAGCGAGTGGCAGCGCAATATGTTAAAATTAATCGACGAAATGGAACTATATCTAAATGTTTGTTTATTTTCTTCAAAGCTGCATCTATCTGTCTTATCAACACAACCCTCACTCACATAGAATAAAACATTTGAAAAATATTTTTACAGATGAATTTAATGAAAGCACAAAACAGTTTTGAAAAGGAATCAAGTATAGAAAAAGAAAAAGAAAGAGAAAGAGAAAGAGAAAGAGAAAGAAGGAGTTTATCCAGAAGTAAAGAAGAAGAAAAACCGCCTAGGATCAAGGAAACCCCACCGCGTTCGTCTACTAAAGACGACGTCACCTTCATGATGCAGGTTAAATTTTTAAATACTTAGCATTCGCAACTAACAGCGAAGGCGATTGTTGATTCAAACACGTAAATTATTGGTTTCCAGGTTAAGAATTCTAGAAATTCGTCTTCAACAATGAAACCACCTATACGAGGCGGGCCGTCTCGGGAGAAGGAAGAGTCTGATGATGACACGAGTACCGCTGGTACTACCACCACCGAAGGCACCCTCGTCGACGCCAACGTTAAAGAGTACCAGGTAATACGTACAATTAAATCGTAAATATAGTCGTTATGCTTGAAATTTTCATCCATCAACATTTTTTTCGATTTCAGGACCAAATAGAAGGAATGAAGCAGGAAATTGATACATTAAGAAAGCGTTGTGAGCGAGTAGAAAAAGAGAAGAGTGACATTCTTCTACGAAGGTTAGCGAACATCGACACGGCTAACAAATACACCACCGGCCGGTCGTCGGAAGTTCTCAAACTGCAGCAGAAGGTCAATGAGCTGACGACGCAGAATGAAGACCTGAAGGACGAGAAAAAACATCTTGCGTTGAAGATTAAAGAAGTGGAAAATGAGCTTGAGGTAAACGTTAAAATCAAATCATAAATATAAGAAGGCTAAAGCTCGTGAGACTTTGCCGTTTTAACTACTTAGGTACTAATGATACAATATTTACTGATTCCCAGTTAAAATAGTTACTAACTGTTCTGAATGAGATGCTTCTATAATATATGATAGGATAGGTTACGTAGCGAATACGCTAAGGATAGAAAGTGCGAAAGAAGAAACCTACACCTGTCCTGTAGTACAGAGGCTTGCAGTCGCATGGATGTTCAATGTCTGAAAGCTTTACGCAAATTTAAGAAGAAGATACGATGCCTGAGAGACTTGAAAAATAGGATTTTAATTAAATATCGCTCTCTTGCTTGCTGCAACCTGCAACCTCTCCATATCGATACAGCAAGAAAGGGACAACTGCAGCTCAGACCGTTAATCTACACTAATATTATAAAGAGGAAAGATTTGTACCTATTTTTGTACGTTTGTAATGAATAGGCTCAAAAAGTACTGGGCCGATTTAAAAAATTCTTTCACCAATAGAATGCTACATTCTTCCAATTTGACATAGGCTACATTTCATTTTGAAAAAAATTAGGGATCCTTGGTAAAATTTGAACAATGTAACCGAAGGTGTAGAAAAATGAGTCTTAAAATGTCTTTCGCCGAATGCGCTGCCGAAACTATTAGCGATAGAACAAAATAATGTACAAAAATATTGAAGAACATCATAATGTCTACAAAAAACTCCGCGGTAGCATATGTCCAACTATTGTAGTTATGTCACTACAACAACTTTTTTCATTTTAAACATTAATGAAAATGCTAACCAATGTATAATATAGTTGTACCCGTGCGAAGCCGGGGCGGGTCGCTAGTAGGTACATAAAATTGATCAAAACAGCGGCGTTTCGTAGTCCCCTGTTTTCTCCTCAAAAACTTGACCAATATATTATTTTTTTAAATAATTAGAGGGAAGCTTTAGCTATGGCCCTGTTTTCGTTTTAATGTTAATATTAGAAATTATTTTTTGATGAGTGTCTGAAAATGACGTTGAGATTGGGCAATTTTCATAGTTTTTGAAGGCTCCTACTTCTAATAAAATGAGAATTGGAATATTGAAAAAAAAAACATATAGATATAGATTTTACCGTAAAATAATATTTACACTAATGTCATAAAAAAGGGAGGAAACAGGGGACTACGTATGTGTGGAGAAATGGTTCGCATCGTATCCTCTAAAACAATATACCTAACATAAACCTGTGAAAATAGATCTAATTAAATACATTTATTATCGGCCTTATTCGACTCGGATTTTAAGTCCACGCGTACCTACCTAAAGACATATTGAACACTATGTTGTTTAAGCTGCTTTTTAGACCAGTTTTTAATGTCAAAAAACTTGTCGCTATCAGTGTTATTTACTAATTTACGTTTTTTCTACTTCAGTCCCGACCATCGGCGGAAGCCATGACGCGGCAAAACGAGCAACTGCGTGCAAAATTACTGGCCGCAGAGACGCTTTGTGAGGAGCTCATGGATGAAAACGAGGACATGAAAAAGGAACTGCGAGACCTTGAAGAGGAGATTGAAGAGATGCAAGACAACTTTAGGTAAGATTTAACTACGTTATAAATACTGGCAACGCACTTATACAGTCATGTACTCACTGTATCAGTAGTATTTATTCACAAAATAACAAAATATCTTTACATTTCAGAGAGGATCAGGCTGATGAATATTCTTCTTTAAGAAGAGAACTGGAACAGACGATAAAGAATTGCCGTGTTCTATCGTTTAAGCTGAAGAAGACGGAAAGAAAAGCTGACCAGTTGGAGCAAGAAAAAAATGACCAAGAAAAGAAGTTGTTAGAGGTGTGTTCTTGATCTTGATTATCATTTTAAGAAAACCAGAATGACGCATGACTTAAATCTACAATACTTGTTTAGTTGCTCAATAACTCAAAATAACATAAAGCATTTATACCACACTCGATAACTACCAAAATACACGCAAGTCACCCCAAACTAACACACTTCCCACAAATAACCAGATGCTCACAATTCACTCCAAACCGTTCCACTTGTGACTGAATCTATTACGACACTCCGGTGGAGAACGTTTATAAATTACACTTCACTCACATGCAGTTTTTCCATCACCATAGCCCTCCATTAATTCCGAAAAGAGACAAAGAAAGTATAGAAAGATTATATTTTTTGTTCGCTTTCTTGTGCGTAAAAAAAAACTAAACAAAATGGATTTTCTTAGGCTGTTATTGCCAAACAAGGTGTCGCAGTCACATTGGTTCTACAATTAAATTTGTTTAATTATTTAATTGATTGTTGTTGCTAGATCAAACCTCTAAACTAAACTTCAATTCAATAGAATCTGACAATCTTATAGACACTTCTAGCCAATACACATGGACTCTGAATTGTCTAGGTCCCTAGTGATTTAAACCTTTTTTTTATTAGCTTTCCATTATACTTAATCATATTGTTAGGAACATAAACAATCAGATATCCATATCAGTTGGCTTAGGTATCTAAAAGATTGTCAGATTCTATTGAAATTAACTTTAATTTAAGCGAATTCTACCAGTAAAAAATAATTTTTCACTTCTCATGCTCGTAAAGTTGTTTTTTATGTCGAGAGAATGCTGCATAAAATGACTTTTTATGCTCTAGTGCATAAAGTAAAATCTTCGTTTAAGACCAAGGCAATCAAGCGCAAACAGCCACGAACAGTAGAAATTTATAAAATATAAGTTTATTTTTTTAATATATTGGTGTTTTACATTACGAAATTAATAAAACTAGGCAAATCTAGTACCTACATTATTACAGGCATAAATTGCAGTGCATGAAAAATAAGACCTTTAAATCGGTCGCTAATATGTAGGTATATGAACGTCTCGAGTAAAATGCCTCGTTTATGTTCCTATCCTACAATCTACTATTATCATATCACAAATTCGTAACAAATAAGTGCTTCCTTCGTATTTATACTTCAGATAGTAGGCGGGCAAGCTGGTTTGGACCGCGTGAACAAAATCAAGGAGCTGGAGCAAGAACTGGCGCGGTCGACAGAAGTGTCACTGCGGCTGCAACGAGAGCTGGCCGAGGCCAATAGCAAGCTGGCAACGGCCACCGGCGCCCCCGCCACTAATGTCAAGAAACCGTTGACACCCTCTGATGGAGTACGTTTAAATCACCTACAAAGTTAATCACTAACGCAATCAGTAACAGAAACTCATAGATATATGTTTTCTTTAGAGATTTAAAATAACGTAGGCATTTCGTAGGTAGGTAGATGTACTTTTGCGGCGCTAGAAGAAGTTTCGAACTTCTAACCTGCCGGCAATGAGTTAATTAACAGTGCTAGATTTTAACTTCCAACCCAAAAACACATCTTTGTTTTTTGTTTTGTGAACAGTATTGTTCTGTGGAAACCCAATAAAAATACTTGTAATTAGCTGTAATACTAGTATTAGGTAAGTATGATCGGTTTCAAATAATTTATAATAGAAATGAAGTATTCGTTAAGTACTCGAACAAGCCCGCCGGCGTATTAATCACCGACTAACAACAACATGTCACTAGCAACTCGTGATATATCGTGCGCTGCCCACACGATTTCCGGATTTCGCTACTGTATTTTCGTTTAGATTGTTCAATAACTTTGCAAAGTAAACATACTCAGAGACACTCGAAAAACGGCACGATTCACTTGTCCATCTTTTGAGGTATATTATTAATTCTTACCCCTACGCAAAGTCCTTGAACTCGGTCATAAAGTACTTCTTCAGAGTTTATTATTTTTCTTCAGAGGAGTGTACCTATCTTGTAAGCTGAAGATGATTATTACGAATCACTTAATGAAATATTTCACTGTGATTAAGAACAGACGTCGGTCGGCATATTGTACCTACTAAATATTTATTTGACGCCCCACCGTTGTTATTTTGGGTACAACTCCAGACTCAGCATTGAGAGGCTATGGGCTGAAGAAGAAGTCTATGGATTTAGTCCTCATGTGCACCAGACTCTTTTTAAATCAGCCCCTTGTTTTTAGTGACTAGTTTTGTGGATCAACTTAGAAATGTCGAAAACCATCCGCTATTTCCATTCCAAAGTGAAATATCTCAAATATTGCTGAACTAGTTCTGACGAAACTTAGCTATGAGCAATCTCAATTAAACTAGCTTTCTATTTAAAAAAAGCTGCCTCCGAATCAGCCCATCTGTTTGACAGCACGATACCGTAATCTATACTAATATTATAAAGCTGAAAAGTTTGTTTGTTTGGTTGAACGCGCTAATCTCAGGAATTACTGCTCCGATTTGAATTTGCTTAGATAGCCCATTTATCGAGGAAGGTCATCATCTCATCATCTCGCTAACGCCAATAGGAAGAATGATGATGATGATGATGATGTTGGAAGAATGTCTCAAAATCGGGGGTTTTTGAAGTAAAACTTCTATAGGCACGCTTGACTTGGGAGTACGGTGGTTAATGTGACCGCGGGTGTGCGAGGGGGGTTGCGGGGGGGGGGTATTTTTTTTTTATATCGAGGAACTAAGGAGAGCCATAATTGATAAAAAGCAAATTGGATAAAAAAATAAGCTGCCCAAATTACTAATTCCACGCGAACGGAGTCGCGGGCAAAAAGCTAGTACACTGATACACGTATACACGCGTAAAACTTACCTATGTCACCCTTGTTTTTTGTCGTGGGTTGCAAAGATCTGATCTCGACTTTTTGTAAACAGCAGAAGGTTTCCCGTGCTATGATGACACGCGGCGGCAGCCAAGAGGACCCGGCGCAGCTCTTGCGGGATCTGCAGGATTCACTAGAGCGCGAGGCTGACCTGCGCGAACAACTCAAAAACGCAGAAGAGGAGGTAATGTTTCTGTCAATTAAGTCCACGGGATGGGAATTTTTTTATAGAACAAAATAAAGTCTTCAATGGGAGATGTGTTAAATCACCAAAACGATCTTAACAGGCTTCAATTGAGAACTCATTTTACAAGTGAGAAGGTTAAAACCTTGATACATATTCCCACACTGCACATCATCGAAGAATTATTGGTATCTCACCGTTCCATAGCATAAATACCTATAATTTTCTGTCAATAATTTATCACATGTTAACAGCTTTAAACTGGTTCTACTTATTAAACCAATCAGTCGGTTTTATGGTGGAACAATTGTATTTAATAGGGCATTAGCTCTCGAGCGTCGCCAGCTGGCAAAACGCCAAGTACTACTGAGTCACACGGCGACGCAAATAGACAAATGTTAGATGCGCTGTCGATAAATAATTAACTTACTCCACCGCACTGTTAACTGCACCACACCGCCCACTCAAATAACATTAGCGTTTAGTCTAGGGACCCAAACTTATACGAATATTAACATCAACGCAGTCATCAAGCATTTGTTTTATCTTCAAACAGGCTAGCCGATATCGGCAACGCTTCGGAGGCAGAAGGATACCTCCGCCACCTAAAATAGCACAATCATCCCATCCTGATCTCATTCCTTCCAGTACTTCCACAAATGAACGTAAAGAGAGCCTCGATGAGAATACTAGTCAAAGACTCCGCATACTTGAAATGCAATTAGCACTAAATCAATCTATATCGTCATTAGATATAAATCATTTATCCATCGGAGTTAACGAAACTGCTCAAATCCCTCAAGATATCCTATTGTGTTATTCTGAAGGCAGTCAGACTGATTTAATAATGGTACATGAGGTAGAGACTGAAACTAGAAAAATTACACTGGATTCCAGTGCACAGTGCACCACTGAAACTCTTGATACAATTGCCCAGACGGAAGCACTATTCATGAAAAGCAAAAATGTACAGACTAATTGCCTAAGAGCCTACGGAACACAGACTGACAAGTTAAAAGTAAGAAATTCTAGTATACAGACTGCAAACAAACTACTAAATTCAAAAAGCCAACAGGTTACAGAGACGGAATTAGAACGAGTCGATAAGAGTACAGAAACGGAACAAAAAGTACTGTTTAATGAAGGGACTATGACAGAGAACCTAGAAGTGTATGATCTTAGTACCTCATCTCTACCAACAGAGAGTAAAATTACAAGTGATGGCGAGAGCAGTACGTCAGATGGCCGTTCAAAAGATAAATCCGACAGTCCTCCTCTGCTACCAGATAAAACTCCAGCAAACACTTCAAGTCAATTATCTTTTCCCTTCGTCTCAATGTTCAATCCATTGGCAGTAAGATTACCAACCATAGGTACATATTGTTTTCCCCCATATTTAAATGTTGTTTTTCTTCGAAGTGACCTCTTTTTGTTTGTAACCAAAACCCCTTTAATACAGAATACTATAGACTAGATAAGGCTATCTGACCATGGTGATCGATAATTATAAACTAACGAATATTTTCAGGCAAATAACTTGCGTAAAACAGCATCACGGGTCGAGGACGACAATGAATCTTTGCTTCTACAGCTGAAGAAAATGGCTACCAAGGCCAGAAGTATGTCAAACTAATTATGTAATGAGACATCCATCTAGTTTGTTTAATGCAACCTCCTTTACGCCACCCGACTGCATCACTCAATAACCTGCCACTTTCATAAACCTTCACTATCCGACGTTTTCACTGGATATCTGCAATTGTATCAAAGTTAACTAACACGCTTTGTCGATAATATCAACTGACGTATCGATGGTAGCCATTTTCTCCAGTTCGGTTTGATACCTCTTTTACGCTGATTTCAATGTACATTGTATAATTGTATAGTGAAGTTGATTTCTATTTTCCATTGAGCTTGATTGGTTTCATGACTTTGTGAGTGGTTCAATATGAATTTACTAACTATCCTTAGTGTTAGTCAATGTAACACTATTAACAACTAGCACTTAGTAAAATAAAGAAAATACATATAAAAGCTTCGCATTTGTTGAACTTAGCCAGAACGCTTTGTAGTAAATATATTTTCAAATCTGTAGCAGGTCGTAAGCTCTCACCGACGCCACCTCCAAACAGACTTTATATTGAAGCCCCAAATGAAAAAGACGAAGGAATACAAGACGAAGAGGATCCTGCCGAGTTGCGGATTCTCCTTGAACTCAATGAACAGGTAAATTGGTCAAAATTCAAAACTCTAAACTTTTTAATGATAAAATTAATAATTTGATTAATTATAATTTCGTAGGAAGCAGCAGTTTTGCGCCGTAAAGCAGAAGAATTAGAACAAGATAGAGATTCTCTAAAAAAACAAGTTAAAGAACTGACGGATAAAGTCGCAAGTGCAACCACTAAGGCTAACTCAAATTCAAGTTTTGGTCTTCGACGAAATATACCTAAGGGCAATAATTTAGCCGAAGAAAAAGTAAAGGTAGATAAATTAACATAAATAAATAGACTCAAGACCTAAATTTTTCAGATGTCTGAAACATAGCTTATTTTTTAGGTTCTAGAAGATGAAATAGCTGAACTTAGAAAAAAACTGATAGAGAAAGAAAGAGACTGTGAAAGATTACACGCTGAGCTAAGTCTTACTCAAAAGAAACCAAAAGCGTCACTTATAAAGAGCAAGTAAGTTTAACGTTTTTTAACAAAAAACGAAATGGGGCTTCAATAATGGATACAGTTTTCCTTACAACAGTTAATGAAACTTTGCAGATCCTTGGATGGAAGCAACGAGCAGCAAAATGTTGATTTAAAGAGGCAACTTCAGGTTATTGAGCAAGAGGCTAGTGTTCTCCGATCTAAAACTCAAAGCTTAGAAGCTGACAACGAAAAGCTACAAGCGGAAAATAAAAAATTACAGGTATGTTTATTTTTATGAGTTTCTCTAATTAAAGAAAAACTGTTAAAATGTTACTAATATGACTGCAATTTGTAGCTTTTAAAGAATACAAAAACATTAAAATCAGATAAATCTTTGGAACAAACTTCTGCTAAACTAACCAAGTTAGAAAATGAATTAAAGGATGCTCAAACAAAAATTAAAGAACTAGAAAATAACAAAGATGCAGAAGAAGTAACAGAAAAGAAAGTAAGGTTCGGCAGCGAAATAAATAAAAAAGATTCTGATGCTCTTAAGGCAAAACAAGAAGAGCTGGACAAACTAAAACTGAATTTTACCAAGGTAAGTTATGAACTACGTTCTCTTATCTCATTCTATATTATGCTCGCAATTAGCTAATTTTTTTTTTGAAGATGTGCTAATTATATTTTTTTTCGACAATCAGATTCTTCAAGATTGAGCAACTGCAGCTGTTTTATTTTTATCTCTTATTTTTTTTTTCAAATATAATATATAAGCAGTACCATATGTTATAGAAAATGTGTTTATAAAAGACCATTCGCAGCAGGAGATTCTTTGTTTGTATCGTTTGATTTGGATGTAACTTGTTTTTCTTTAGCTGGAGAAAGAAAACGCCAAGCTTCAAGCTTCCTTAAAATCTCTCAAGGACGATGCTATCAAATCTTTCAAACCCCGTACACCTAAAAAAATAACCGATATGACTACAAAACTACAAATGAAGCGAATGGTTGAAGAGCTGGAAAATGAAATCGGTTTGTTTTATTGTAATAGCCATAATTTACAGTTATATTTTCTCAATTTAAAGCTTAAGGACATGCTATTTTTTTTTTCAGGACAAATGTATGTCGTCATGAAAAATGCTGGTCTATCAGAAAACACAATTGATTCAAAAACTCAACTCGAGAAAGACATAGAAGAAGTAAGATCAAAGTTATCTAAAAACGAATCTGAGTTTATAAACGAAAAGAATAAGTTACAGACAGAAATAGCTAATCTTAAGGATCTCAATAAAACGTTGGAAGCTGACAAATCAAGCTTTGCTGATAAATGCAAAACGATCGAGGAAGCCAAAACTAAAGCTACTAACGAATTAAGGACTTTAAAGGATGAGAAGAAGCGGCTAGAAGCTAAACTCAACAAACTAACTGACGATCTAAGTATGGAGCTCTATTAAATACCTAAAACGTAATTAAAAGATGTCGAATTATTAACCCTTATTTCATTTTAATTTACAGAAGACTCTTCTTCACAACAAACAGCAATGGCAGACTGCCGAAAAAAGATAGAAGATCTCAAAAAGGAAATGGATTCCAAAGACAAAGAAGTGGAAAAACTTAAAAAACAAGTGGAAAATATCAGCAAATTAGAACAAGACAAAAGTAAATTGCTTAAAGAGGTAATGACATTTTTTTGACTCAATTGCTTTGAAAACAATACATTGAAATGGAACTGAATATTGAACTGTTACAGGTAGGAGACAAAACTAAGAAAATTGTCGAGTTTGAAAAGAAATTGAAAGAAGCCGAAGAGAAATATAAGCGAGCAGAAAAGATGTTATCCACCCGTAAAGATCGTGTTACTAAATTAGAAAAAGAGGTAAGAAAAAAAGGGTTCAATCAAAAGTGATTTATGAATGTAACGTATGATTTTCGCCATAAATCTTAGAGATGCCCAGATATGATATATTGTGTGCCATGCAATAACTTATCATTTCTTCGTGTCAGTTATCAGAGGAAAAGGAGCAAACTGAAGCCCTCGCCCATTCTCATAGACGTTTATCACTTGAATTCACAAGTGAAAAAGATGAAATACAAACGAAACTATTCCAAGCTGAAAGTAAACTTATAAATTTGGAAGCAAATATAAGAGAAATGAAGATTGACTATGAAAGCAAAATCACTCATTTAGAATCAACTGTTGCTGCTAAAGACGTTCATATAAAGCAACTGGTACAATACTTGATATATGGAGTGGACCTATCTGCCACTGCATGTCTCCTTGATCCACTACCCCAATATTTAGTTATTTTGAATCTCCTGTTTGAAAGGTAGTTTTCCACCAACACCATTCTAATTGTTTATGTTCTGATAACTATACATCCCTTTTAGCAAGATATAAGAACACTGTTAGAATATTTAAATTAAATAATATTTTACGAAGAATATATGCTATTTTAGGAGGACGCTCTCCGGGAAACTTCTAATCAAAAGTACGACGAAGCTATATCTTCTGTAGAAATGGCGCAAATGCAAGAAAAGGTTAAAAATACTACTGCAGAACTTCAACAAAAAGAAGATGAACTGGCATCAGCAAAGCAAAATCTTATGAAAACCGAAAAGGAATTGTCGACATTGCAAACAGAGACAGCGGAAATAAAATCGAACTTGGCGAAGGTAGAAAATGAAAGAAAAGATCTTGAAAATAAACTGCTAGCCGAAAAGAAAGATTCTAGTTACTGGGAAAGTAAAGCTTCTGAATTCGATACTGATCTGCAGGTAACTTTAGTTCTTAAGTAAACATATTCTTGTAGCATAAGTTATAGTCATTGAATTATTTAAGACTGGTATTTGTTCCCTAGGCTGAACGTAAAAAACTGGAGAGAATGCGGATCTCTCACGATAAAGACAGCAAGAACAAAGAAGCAGAATTAGCGACATTGAAGGGCAAGCTCAAGATTTTAGAACAAAGCTCCGGCGCCGGCGCCAAACGCATAGCTGATCTCAAACAAGAGTACGAGGAGACTGTTAAAAGTACTATAGCATATCATTTAGAGTTGTGCATTATACAAAACATTTAAAATACACTGTTTTCTTCTAATAATGTTAATGTTGCAGAATTAGAACATTCGCTAGCTGTAGAAAAGGCTGAGTATGAAGAGTTAACGGGTAAATACGAAATGCTAGAAGAAGAGCATGTAGTGACTAAAGCAAGACTGACTGTTGAAAAGGAACAAGCACAGGGGTAAGTTTTATTTTAGACCACGTCTTGCATATTCAATATTGCAAAAGTAATATTTATTCAATATTATTTTATTATTACAGTGAATTGATACACCTACAAAAAGAATTGAGCTCAACATTGTCCGAATTGAAAACGATACAAGACAATTATGAGAAACAATCTTCCACGTGGAACAAAGAAAGGTCCGAAATGCAGGTAAGCCCAGTGTGTGTGTATTCTAAATAAGCCAGAGATGTTACCGATCCTTAACTGATCAGTAGCGGAAATTGTATGAGGCGGAACGAAGCCTCGAGACAAACCTGATTCAGGTTTAACGATGCTATTTAATTGTAAAAATATTATTCTTTTAAATTTGGAAAATTAAAAAAAAATAAAAAAATGACGTGAAATCAAATTAAATGTTTTTTTAGAGCGAAATTTCATCATTACAAGATCGTCTTTGTGGTGGTGGTTGGGAGGTGGAGAAGGCTCGCTTGCAAGCTCGCCTCGACCAGCGGGAGAGAGAATTGAAGGTTGCGCTGGAAAATCGCGAAGTTTTGATCCACCAGCAAGATATCACCAAGAAAGAGGTACAATATATCTAAGACATCTTTGAAGTTTAACAGATTTTTTAAGTTAATTATTATATTTTATAAAGCACGTATTTACTTTCTACAGCTGGAAGAGGCCAAACAAAACCTGGAGGATTACGAGAGAGTATCAAAGATCCAGCGTAACTTAACAGTGGAGAATGCAGAATTAGAACAGGAACTGTCTGCATTGCAAGCAAGACTCGAGCAAGCAGAAAAAGCAAGAAGGACTGAAATTACTGACACTAAGATGCGATATGACGGTCAAATGAACACTATGCGGGATGAACTAAAATCCTTGCAAAATCAAGTAATTCAACTAAAGTATTGAACTATTATTATAACTTTTATTCATTAATTAATTACTTACCACTTATTTATTATATTCCAGGTATCAAGATTCAAACGTGAAAGAGACAACTACAAGCAGATGCTTGATGCGGCTCAAAAGTCAATGACAGATATAAAGAACGGTGACAAAAATCCTAGAACAAATAGGACGACTTCTATATCTAGCACAGACGAAGTAAGTCCCCACTATACGACGCACTGCCACTAACATAATATTTATAATCAATAATTAAATTATTGATTTACAGGAGGAATATCGCACCAAATTGGCGACCCTTGAACAACAAGTGGCGTGTCTTGAAGATGAGCTCTGCGAGTCCCGTCTCAATGCGTCCAAACTTAATACAGAACTGATCAGTGAAAAGTCCTCCGCGGAAGTGCGTTTGGCTGAAATGCAATCCAAACTCAATGAGGTAATTCATATTGAATTATGATGGTTTGAAACAAGACTAATTCCGGAAAATATTTATAATTTTACGATTTTTTTATCCTTAGTACGAAGAGGAAAGACTACTTTCATCTGGTCGGGCTCGGATAGCTGGCTTGGCAACTCGCATGGAATTGGCGTGGCATAAGGAACGAGACGAGCAACAGCGGTTGCTGCAAGAAACTTCTACCCTTGCTAGAGATCTGAGGCAGACTTTGTTTGAGGTAATACTGGAGATAATTAAAATATAACGAAAAATCTAATTTTTCTGATTTAATGTTATAATCCGTATTTTTTTTAAGGTGGAGCGTGAAAGAGACAAAGAGAGACTAGATATGAAGAGACGGATAGATCAGTTAAAGAGAACCACTGAAGAAGAGACTGAAGAAGCTAAAAAGAAGGTAATATAAGTTTCAAGCAGACATAAACGATAACGACCGCTTTAGCCTAGTTGGTAGTGACCCTGCCTACGAAGCAAGAAGTCCTGGGTTCGAATCCCGGTAAGGGCATTTATTTGTGTGTGATGAGCACGAATATTTGTTCCTGAGTTATGGATGTTTTCTATGTATTTAAGTATTTATTTATCTATATAAGTATGTTTATCGTCGTCTAGTACCCATAGTACAAGCTTTGCTTAGTTTGGGACTAGGTCGATTTGTGTAAGATTGTCCCCTAATATTTATTATTATTATTATTATAAAAGTTAAAAAATTTGCTTGTATTAAAATCTAAAATAATTTTGTTTTTCTAAGGTAACCGAGCTGCAGTGCGATTTGTTAGAGCTGCGAGATGCACACGCTAAACTGCGTACTGCAAATGAGAAACTGCGTCGCGACAAAGAGCGACACGACCGCGACAGAGACCAGAATAAGCTGTTAGTCGTGTCGCTCAAGCGGGCACAACAGGTAAGAAAGAGTTAAAAATTGGACGCCTAAGCGCGGACTATTCAAGATTAGGTTCAACTCGTTTACCTTCAACCTTTATTAAATTCTATCACCATCGTATATTACAGGAGGACGATAAGACTATAACGCAGTTGCTAGAAACAATAGAAGACCTCATGAAGCAGAGCCCGGATCTCTTCCGCAACGAGCCAGTCAAACCAGAAAAAACCCTAATGACTCCTACTCCACCGAGGAGAAACAGGGTAATTGAAATGTTCCATTAACATCACACAAACAACTATTATTAACTACTTTAGAATAGCCTGATATGAGCAATAGCTAAAGGTCTTAATACAAAAAAAAAACTTAAATACCATGACAGCCTGAAACTTGCCTTGTGCTCCAATAAAAACACTGTTTGTTGTGCTAAACAAACTCAAAACTGGCATTCTGTAACCAATAATAGTACATTGTGCATCAAGGGCCGTAAGTAGGGGATTACTAACGAGAGCCTATTAGAAGCCCGACGCCGGAGGCGGAGGGCTTTTAATGACTCGAGTTTGTAATCCCCTTACTGCCCGTGATACACAGAATGATTTTCATTACACTGCGAGGAAAAAAAATCCAAAAATTAAATTATTTTGTCTCTAAGCACTTAAATTAAGTAAATAAATAATGGCTACCCGCCAATATAGATTGTTACTTTTTTCAAGTCAGCTACCATAGATAATGTAAACTGTGTTTATAATTCGAATGGCCATACGGCCACATTCTGCCAACATGTTACAATAATACTTACTAAAATTATTGCAAAACTATTTGATATAAATTTAAAACATAAAAATAACGAATTTTCATGAAGCGTAGACAAGTTTTGTGTAGTAAACTTGGGTTAAGTATAGCTAAGTTTTAAACATATAAATAAAACGTTGGCTGACTTGAAACTTCCTTAGTCTGTTTGAAAATTTTAAAACTAAAGTTCGAACTCCCTTGGGAAGAAAAACTGTACGTAAATCCATAACTCCCTTAAGAACAAATTAGGCCTTTGACATTTAGTATACAGGCATGGAATAACACCATTGACGAGCAAGTGTGATGAAAAAGTTATTTCCGTGGCCTTGTGTGAAAAACTAGACAATATATTTGAAACTAATGCAAATACGTTTGCAGTCATCAAAATCGCGTTCCCGATCAGCGACGCCAGAGAGCGCGGAGCAGAGCAGCAAAGAAGCAGCGGCGGCGACCGCGGCGCGCCTGCGCAGACTGACGGACGAGCTGCGCGCGTCGCGCATAGCGGAGCGGCAGCGTCGGCAGCAGGCCAATCAACGACGGTATGTTTTGCTTTCTCAAGTTCTTGTCAGACTTTAACACTATCTCAATTTTTATACTATAGGGGTGTGATAATAGCAATGTATAGTTATAATCTTTGATCAATTATAACTGAAGATACACATTGCCGAACAAAATCCCCTTCAAAGAATGTCCGAACTTTTTTATTTGTTTGCATAACAATTAAAATCATCACCTACACAGAAATTTGAACCTAGTCTTTACTTCATTACAGTCGAATTTCGGTTGACACTTGACAGCTAAACTTGACAATTTCACGCAACGTACTGAGAAAAAAGAAGGCCACTTTTATCAAAGTGGCGCTCATTTGGCTCGGACATTTTCGGGCGCGCGACTGTGGATCTACAGTTATAATTGATCAAAGGTTATAATAACTACTTATATCTGTGATATCAATATCACAGCTCCTAATTAAATTACCTCGTTGGATCGCAATTTATTGAAATAGAAAGCTAGTTTAATTGCGAGTTTCCTGCGCTAAGTAGCTGAAAAGCTGATTTTGGGATATTGAAGTATGAATTATAGCTAATGTTTTATTATAAATGCTAATGTGAGTATGTTTGTTTATTTGTTTGTTACACTTTCACGCTTAAAGTTCTCCATCGATCATGATATAATTTGGCATAGAGAAAGATTGATACCCTAAGAAGGACATAGGATAATTATTGTCCCGGAAAATTGTAAAGCTCCCGCGTCCGCGCGATAAACGAGTTTTTCGCAGACAAAGTCGCGGGCAAAAGCTAGTTGAACTATGGAAAGAAAATAGAGGGGTTTTTAACTTTTTCAGTTCTTACTTTTGTTCATAATATCCAAATGTTTATACAATTTAAATAAACTATTTTCTGTAAGGCACTCTGAATCTACTTAATTAATTACTGATGGTGATATTGGACACTTCATGTTGCCACGTCAATATTTGACTCACTTAAACTGGTTACCAACCACTATTTAACTACTTAGAGCTGATTTTTCGAAGCTGTTAATCGATGGATAGTAGATATATGGATTAAAGACTATAATATTTGAATTTCGGTTTTATAATTTTCATAGTGCTATGTCAACGGAACCACGAGATACCCTGTCAGTAACGCCAACCTCGCGAACGCCGTCCCGTGCCCCATCACTCAAAAAGCGTTCCATTTCCTTAGAACAGACCACGAAAGATCAGGTAAACCACACATATCAATAACACTTATTTTATTTTATATGTACTTACTCTGTACATTCCAATAATATTGTTTTTTTAGAGTGTAATATGGAAAACGGTGGACGATGGCAGTGTATCATCGATGCAGTCTCTGGATGGTGATGGAGACGGCCGTCTATTCACAATGCAGCGCGATGCAAGCCTCGATAGGTATATTCAATTTATCAATCTTTGTTTAAAATAGAAAACTTATTTATAGTTATAATTAAAATAAACGAATCTAAGATTTTTTTAGTGCGTGGCCTAGTACTACAACTATCGTCTCTATTTCAGTCGGTTGTCAGGTGGGTCAGCGCAAAGTGAAGTGTTGCCAACAGAGAAGAAGAAAAAGAAAAGCATATTTGGTAAACTGAAGAAGTTGACCAAATCGCGATCCATTGACGACCAAGCTGATCCTGAAATTGTAGAGTTTAGACCTATCGGTACCGTTTCACAGGTATGTTTTTCCTCAAGGTAGAAAAACAAATTTACTGTTGGTATTTTTAAATAAAATCCAAATGGAAGTGATGATTTTAGCAGATGTATTTATCTCTATTTTATAAATTTTAGGGATCAGACTCAGATATGAGTGCGGCGGGAAGCAAACGAGATTTACGCGGTCGTTTATCAGATATGTTCAGCAGAAAAGGGCAGATGTCACGCGGCAATAGGTAAGCCATTGTTAAACATTTAAAATTTAACATGAACGTTGCAACCTAAATACATGTGTGGATATTCCCAGTTGACCTCATTGTCTGCAGGCAAAAAAAAATCTCACTAAATCGAATCCTTACGGTTAGTGGGAATTTATTTTCTCATCCGTTTACAGTGCGGACAAGGGAGAATAGCCCAAATATATAAGCAGCCAGTGACTCATATTGTACAGTGGTTCATAACTATGTAAAACCAGTTAATTACGCTGATATAGGTAACGCTACGAGAGTTGAGGTCACACACAACAACATGTCACGTAATGACAGCGGGATTTTGACATTTATTCGTGCCGATAGCAGGTTCAACAGAGTCAACAGTGAATTACAAGATTGACTAAAAAAATTTATAACCTATTTCGTTAAGAATTATAAAAAAATACACCTAGTTCAAACAAAACAGAAAATAAAATATTTTGATCCATTTTATTTAAATCAGATAAGCAAATTTTTCGCTATTTATCAATACCGATTTTTTGTTGCGAATATTTCTTATTAGATTCAAATTGTTTTATTTGAAAAATAGGTTATATGAAAAAATAAAAATTATAATATGCGTATTATAGTATTGCGTGGGTATTTTATCATAAGATCATATAACTCACATTTTCATTAACTCATTCATTCACTTCTTTTTTTGTAATCAGTACTTTATGTAGCTGTGTGTGTAATCATTCGCCTCAACTCTCGTGGCTTTACCTATACTACGAGATCACTAAGTCGGGGGTTGGACGAAGTTAACTGGTTTTAGGTCATGGTAAAAAACGACGCTAATAACTATTGTTAATTTGATACTGATCAATGAACGATTAAGTTACATTATTTTAATTAATCTGATTGTAGCAAAGAGCAGAGTCCAGAACGGCCAGCTAGTGCGCTGGGCATAACAACACGCCCCATACTGCGCAATTCAAGCTCAAATACTTTACAACGAGCTTCGCCTGCAAAACCAGTACGTCATCTTAATTAAATCATATTAAGCCAGTGGTTCGGAACTTGGGGAAATTAGCCCCAAAAGGGTAAAACTATGTTTCGTGAGGAGTAACAAATAAGTCATCGAACATAGTGGGTACAAACGTAACGGAAAAATCGTACTACACTGGTTTTTAACGCTTAACCTCTAGTATGTACAGACACCAAAGTGCCAAAGGCTAAATTTTTCTATTTTAAAAAAAACGGTATAATTGGTATTATTTGAAACAAATGAGACTTGAATGCAGTTTTTTTCTGACATACGAGGGGTTAAATGACAACTTTCTACGATTATCGAGGGTAAATTCTAAAAGGAATCACTATTTCATGGTATTTTAAACAACATAAATAGCATGCATCTAATCGGATTGAACAAGTTATTTATTTATCATGAGAATTATAGTTCCCAGAGGAACAAATAATATCTTTATCTATTGTCCTGCTTCAAACATTTTCTTATTTGTTTTAATAATGTTAACTTTCTGCTTTATTTAAACTACACAAACAAACAGACGAAATGTCCACATTTTTAAGTGGGATAACTAGGATATTTTTTTACAGAATGATGCCCAGAATATACGAGGTTCGAGCGCAACACCCGCCGCGAAGAGGAAAGGGAAATAACTGATACTATTAATGTTTCGCATCACTCTTTATGTATTTATCCTTCTTACTTTGATTTTTCCACATAGCATGTAATATCACAATACATATCAGTAATTACATTGCATATCTACCGATGAGACGATGACGTATACTACAAGTATTTATACGAACTATTATAGTAACCAGTTAATAAAATAAGTATTCAATTCTTGTAGTAAAATGCACGCACCTTTGAATCTCTAGCCGATCTGATACCGATTCACAATTATCAACGTTCTCCAGTATTAAAACGATAGTAATATTTTAAAATTAAAGTGGGTTAATGAGTGTCGGAAAAAATAAGATTTTTAATCTCTTTCGATAGCTATGCAATCGTATCGGCGTCACAATATAACAATACAGTGACCGCTCAACTATTTCCTACATCCTAAGTACCTAGTGAGCATTGTAAGCATCCCTTCCTCGGACGTGTGCGTTTCACGTAGGGAAGTTAGCAATTTTGTAGTTATCTGCTGTAATTTTATAATAAAATATCTGTTGCAACCGTTTTATTAATGCCCTTAAAATAAGTATACATGAAATAAGTATTGCAATTTGTGGTTATCATATCAATGTTAATGTAATGCTGTTTTCTTACGTCCGAAAAAAAATAGTACATGAAATTTTAAAGCATAATTATTTTTATGAAATCGTCTGTGCCTAGCTGCGGTGAGAAGTGATATCGATATTAGATCTTGGTTCTCTTAAATCTTGATGCATATTCAGAAATTTAAGGTATGCCCTGTTTATAATAAGGCGATATTGCATTCCAACCAAGGATTAGAAGAGGAATCAAAAAAATATATACGAGTATTATTAGAAATCTATTCAATTTCAATTTTTACAACAGGCGCGGAAATGGTGGTATAAAAACCGAATAACGAAAAATAATAAAAATAAATCAAACCTCGGCGAGGTGTTAACTAAAAGAAGAAATGCTTTTGTCAGCGTGAAGCGGCTAGCTCTGGTCCATTAAGTTGGAGTCGACGCCGGCGGTACCCGAGGAGTCCTTCAGGATGGACTCGAAGATAGGCTGCAGGTCGGGGAACGACTTGATTTGAGTCACGAAGTCCATCAGGTGGGGGTTCTTATCTAAAAGGAAATTTAAAAAAATACATTAAAAACGTAAATAAAATTATTTGCGAGTTTCTCCATTGTAAAGCAATATTTGGAAATATTTCGACGCTTATCTAAGCCACCTAAATCCACACAAATTGGTATCGTTAATTGTATGTTTTCTATACAAAAGATAAAGCTCGAATTGCAGCACCAATTTTAGAAGATTTAGGCAAGTTAAACATGAATCAACACAGACGTAGTTGACGTTACTTGTTGCATTATGTTAAAGAATACATGGAAAACACGATCAATACGTGCATTTTTATTTAAACAGCTGATGAGTCTGGTACACTTACAAAAATACATGCATACACTCAAAACGCATAAACCTTACGTAGTGGTATAAAGGATATAAAGACTATTCAAACCAGTCTCACATACAGGTCGATTCACAAGAGCTGCCACGAATGGACTGAATGAGCGAATGAAAGTATCTGTGCGTTACCCATTTGAATACACTTCACACATGCATCAGTCATTTTCCTACAAAATCGTTCGTTCGATCCATTTGTGCCAGCCCTTGTGAATCGAACTGTACTTAATATAGGGTCAATAATATGGTACAGTAAAATTACATAAAGTTTACCTCTGACAGATGGTTTGCCTTCATTTCATATTCAACTTTAATGACCTACAAATAAAGCCAATTTTAGAATACTGTTACCCACGTTTGTAGATTTTGTAATAGCTACTTTATTTGTATGGTGTTAAAGTTGGAAATGAAATGAAGTCAAGCCATCTGTCAGTGGTAAACTAAAAGTAAACGTAATGTAATGTTACACACCAGCCTCTGGTATATGCAGCAGCGCAGCGGCGGCGCGGAGAGCAGACCGCTTGAGCTCGTCTTGTTTCTCGTACTCCTGCTTTACGGAGTTAGCCTTCACTTTCATGGTGCAAGTCGCGCGGAGCGGCTCCACTAGGCTCTCAAGCCCTGAAATAATTTAGCAAAAAATCCCTCCCAATGACTAAATTTGTGACTGTTCTAGTATTTAATAATAATAATATAATTTATTTCAGATAAATCATCCATAATTTAAATGATCGATTGGCACAAAAAAGTAATTTTCGAAAACTACAATTTTTTTGTTGAATATAATTTTTCAGACATCTATAAATCCAGCTCAATACGGCAGGTTCTATTGCTAAGGTAATAAATGTGTGTAGGCCATTTTAATTCAAGCTCCACAAACGCTCACCCACTTTTGTTGCTAATTGTACAACTCCAAAGATTATTGTTACGTGGCATCAACGATTTAGGTATTAATATTTTTATACTAAATACAAACTGAAAAAACCCAGAAAAAGAGACCAGTGCTGGGAATCGAACCCAGGTCCTCAGCATTCCGTGCTGCGTGCTATACCCCTACACCACCACTGGTCAGAAGATTAGAAGAAGATTTAGATATTCGTCCTAACTGCTTCATCTAAATTTTACACCAAGGATAATGATGTTGTAAAAACTAAAACTTACTCTGCAACACAACAGCGGGGCAGAGTTGAGCCAGCCTAGCGCACATGAGGTACGTCAGCATCTTGATGTCATAGTGATCCCTCAGGCCATCCTCCACGTGCCGCAGGAACTCGAACACGTCGAGTCGGTCCAGGCACGTGCCCAGCAAAGTATACATGCACTCGAACGCGGCCTTGCGGAGATCGAGGCCGTCGTCCACGGAATGCTTGAACGGACCCATTTCAACTTCGCGGATCAGTTCTTTCTGTAGGAGGGACGTTTAAAATTGATCAACTTTAGTGAAACATTCGAATCGATGTATCGATATATTACCGAGAGCGTGGAATTGCATATGTAGTGGTATTGTGTTTATAGGCATTCCACTTTAGTGATAGAAAGACAACAATATAGATCTCTCTTTCTCCAATGCCTATAAATACACAATACCACTACATATGCAATTCCACGCTCTCGGTAATTTATCTAAAAAAAAATCAAAAGAAAAATCAGACTATATTTTACGTCAGTACGTTAGTCGGTACATAGTTTCTATGCATGAGTAGTACTACTGCCTAAGACTTAGATGTGAGTCATACGTAAGTTCTGTAATTTTGAAAATTATTTAAGTATATTTAAAGTTCTTTACATAGTACATTCAGCAGT
Organism: Archips xylosteana; assembly: GCA_947563465.1. Lineage (NCBI taxonomy): Eukaryota > Metazoa > Arthropoda > Insecta > Lepidoptera > Tortricidae > Archips > Archips xylosteana. Next base: position 15,788,861 of record OX387344.1, read on the forward strand.
AGTTCTTAAAATTGATGTTTTTTTTATAAATTACGCTAGGACCCACGAGGATATTAAGTGTTATGACGTCACCTTGACTTTGGTCTCGCTGTAGATGGTAGGCAGAACGGCCGGCAGCAGGTCGCGTATGAGCGACGGCTTGTTGTGTGCGGCGGAGTTGAACGCGACCAGCGCGACGCGGCGCACGCCCAGCGACGGGTCGCACAGCGGCACGAGCAGTTCCGACATGCAAGCGCGGAGCAGCGGGTCGATCGCTTGCGGCTGGGACACCAAAATATCACGGCCTTAGATTATTTATGCACTAGATGGAGCATAGGCGGCATGAAAACGTCCCATAAAAATATAAGCCAACTTGGCTTATATGTCAATTGCGTCATTCCGAATGACAGGGTTGCCAATAGTAATATGCTAAAATCCCCAAACGCATTGTCGAAATTCCCCACGGGTGGGGAATGAAAAATTATGTGGGCCGAGTGACTTAGTTTCGAGCTGTTGCGAATAGTGAATTGTAGGAAATTAATCAAGACTAGCTGAAAAACAACAAACAAAAAAAAATCAAAATGTCAAATGTCGCGTATTTGTGTTCATACTTAAAATCCCCTCATTTTCCCAGAATTGAAGCTCTCCCCACACATTCCCCAATCAGCTTCGCTTTCCCCGCAGTTTTGCCGCACACATTGGCAACACTCATTTGTCATTTTCCCTTCAGTCTGCATTGTGACAGCGCGAGAAACGTTATAGAAATGACTAAATGTGTAATAAATAAATGTAATGTAACCGTGTTTCATTATTATTTTTGGAAATAAATTCTTTTTCACCACTCAAGCTCTGAAAGTAGGTTGCATTCAGCTTGAAATCCGGGATATAAATTCGATTTACATCCTTAGGGATGTAAGTAAATTTGAAAATCGAATGGTGCTCCTTTGTATTCACGAACCCCGTGGCCGCGTGCTGCGCCACGCCGCGCGCGCGCCGCCCTTGCGCTGCTGCACGTGCAGCTGCAGCGCCTTGCCGCCTGCGCACCGAGCTCAGCAAGGTGTGCAGGCGGCCGCGGCGACGTGACGCCGGTGCCGGCCGCAAGGGCGGCGCGACGCGCTCTCTTACAAATGGCGTATATATTTTTAACATAACGGTTTTTCTTTATTTCCTCGCATTTATGATAAAAAGTAGTGTTCAACTCGAGTGTAAATGATCAATTACAACTTACAACTAGAGATGCGCCGAGTACAACTTTTACCGAGTAACCGATTACCGAGTATACTCGGTTCAAAGTTTCTCAAACCGAGTACTCGGCCGAGTTACTCGGTTCTGTTTTGAGGCGCGAAAACGGGTTTAGACAGGTTCGCGCGGCACTACCAGCCACCGCGAGCGAACGTCGCGGGGATCCCCGCCTTCTCCCCGCAAATTAGTCAGTTTTTGTTTAACGAGTAATACGCATTTGGTCCGCACATTAATTGCTTAAATATTTTAAAAACATTGGAAATAGATGATTGTGTAAAGTGACTGTTGACACAATGAGTACACGCAAAAGTTTGCGAATCTGGTTGTTTTACAAGCCCGTTTTATTTTAATACGCATGATTAATAATAATTTTATTTAGACCGAGTATACTCGGCATTTGAACCGAGTTATTCGGCCGAGTACGAGTATCAAAAAAACTGCCGAGTACACCGAGTACCGAGTAGTACAACCCTTATTTATCAATCTACTATCTATTTGTATTGAAGTTATGAAGGGGTCAAAAGTGGCTCCAATTGGTTCGTGTAATATTCACACAGCGCTGCTTTGCCAGTTTCATTTCCTTGAACTTAGCTTGACACACTACCGCGTGTTTAGATTTCCCCGCGGCCGCTCAAATTTCGATTTTGCCACAGAAAAAAATATATATAATCAGTTTTTAGTTTTATTTATTCATACTTTATTTAATTACCATTTACAGTCACTTTTACTCGCGTCTATCGGCCTCTAATATTTTTTCCCCACATTTTGGGGAATGTGAAATTAACTGGTATCATTAAGCACAACCGGAATGACGTAACGCGATCGTAATATGAAGCTGTCAAATGGATGGTGGACGTTTTGTATCCCGATGTTTGCTCCTGACGCTCCATCTAGTGCATAAATAATCTAAGATCACGGCATATTTACAACGCACTTCGATCGAAACCGCATTGACTATCACTAAAAAAAATTTATCTCTAAAATAAATTTACAGTAGCCGCTCGGTAATCCGGCGCTCGTTAGTTCGGCACGCTCAGTAGTCCGGCACTCAGCGACTCAAGGTTACCCGCGTGATAGTCCGGCATTTTACACAGCCGAATGGCGATTACAGAGCGTTGTGTAATTATTTGTTTCGCTCGGCAGTCCGGGCCTAACCTTGACAGTGAAGCCACGTGTTTGTTTTGCTTTTCGTGTATCACAGCGTTGCTTGACAAAAACCTAACCATATGATAAATAGTCTTTTATTGTGGATCTGTAGTAGGTCTCCCGCTTACTTCCCATACAAATCCGATAATCCGGCATCGGCGAAAAAATATGGGTGCCGGATTACCGAGCGCCTACTGTATCTCTAAAATAAGTTCCTTTGATATCTTTCTACTTGTCGACTTTACTTGCATTGTCACCGCAAGGGGTCATTCATAAATTATATTATTATCACACTAATTTGACCCCGACCCAGTCTCTGTCGCAGTTGGAGTTCGTCACATTTGCCAATAATCAAAACTTTGAACACCTAGTTCACTGTCGTCCGTACGCGCACCTTCAGAATTAAACTGACTTAATTCAAAATAATGTCATTTCAAAACTATACCTGATTGATTAGTTTTAGTACAAAGTTTGTTACTGAGATGAGAATATTTCGGATTGAGTCGGTTCAATTCTAAAGGTGCGCGTACGTACAACTCTCATTTAAATTGATTGAAAATGATTTGAAATCATTAGTATTGATAATAAATCTTCCAAACGACGGTCAAGAGCTTTCTCGTTCAAAATTCGTTCTCACATTTTATAGCAAGATCAACAATTTTGAGCCAATCTTATGGAGTGACAAATGAAAATCCTTATTAAACCAAATTTCAAATCAATACGATCACTAGAAGTCAGTGAAATTTCACTTGCAAAATTTAATTTTATCAAACATACAAACAAATATAGGTTTTGAGGTTTAGATTAAGTTAGTTTAACTGTACTTTTCCTTTTTGACGTGACAACGTCTAATAAATCGATGAACGCCGGCTACACGCACGAAAAAGGATGACTCAGTGTAACGTACATAACGCATTGTCCCGTTACGCGTCCCCTTACGCGCGAGCCGATGAACGATCGATCACAATCGGCAAAATTATGCAATCATTTCATCAATGTTTTGTTATGATATGACGTTGTCACGTTAAACTATCGTCCGTAAACAGACTTTTTTTACAAACCTTTCTGTTAATTTTGTACAAAATAAATACTCAATACATTCAAACAAACATTACAGGTACAATAAAGAGTTTTACATACATACATACATACAGGTTAAATGAAAGCTTGTATAAATTACGAATTCGATTACGAGCGTCAATTAAATAAGCAAACAGTATTTTTTCAACATCTAATTAGTTTGTTACCTGATCGGATATAGTAAACTTTACAGCGGTAACGGCAGTTGTTCTAGTGAGAGGTTCAGGTGACTTGAGGAATTCCTTGAGATGTGGCAGTAAACTTTGAGGTTCTAGTAGACACAATTTTCCTAAGCACTCGGCAACCTAAAAAAAAAAGAAAAATCCACACAAATCCAAAAATTTACTGTTTTATGTAATATCCAATGTCTGTTTTACAACTCCGATAAGTTTTTCTTATTTTGTTAATCTGTTGGATATGATATCGTGCTTCTTTTTTATAATACTTACGACATTACGAGATCCTTCCTCCGCGCATTGGCAGTGTTTCGACAGTTGGACCCAGATTTCTGGTATAAAAGGTCTGAGAGCTTCTACGCCTTCTGGAGTACATGATTCGCAAGAAATAATCTGCAAATAATTACACAATTTGAGACAAAAATCATAAATATTATACACTCAATACTTTCTGAACTTAGGTTAATGGGCAACAACATGATATTGTTAAGGTGGAAGCGCACGCTCTAGGCGCGAAATTCAAACTTTTTACAGTTTTTTATTTATTGTGGGTAAACGGTGTAACTGTTTAACTTCATATGGTACTTGCGCTTGTAAAACAGTGTTCTTTATATTATTGTGTAAAGTTTTTTAAGAATAAAACTGTTAGCTTGAGATAAAAGTTGTCAAAACGTTGAAAGTCCGAATTTCTAATTAATTTTGAATTTCGCGCCTAGAGCGTGCTGTTCCACCTTAATCCTCAAATTTATGAATTGCAAATTAAACCGTACTTCTTATTGGTGTTGTGTATGCCAGCCTACCGCGATTAAATATATATACATAGTTACCATAGGTAGGTTTTACTTATTTATTACACGCCTTTGCTGTATTGGTTATGTTTATTATTAAGGAATGATAAATGAAATAAAATTCGTACAAACTTACCTCTCTAAGCGAATGCAGAAGTAAATATTGTCGTTTAGGCTGCGCCTCAATCTCGCCTAGGATGAACGGTAGGAACTCGGGTAAGTTGCCGACTGCGACGGACCCAAGAGCGTAACTCGCGGCAGACTTCACTTCCTCGGAAGACGGGGTGAATGAACTTAACAGAACCTCTTTAAGGTTTGGAATGGAGCTCAGGTCTCTGTGAAAGTAAAAGAAATTTAAAATAATACACACATTAACACGCTTGCACCCATTCCTACTCTCTTTCCATCTCTATTTCAGTATTTATATTTATTTCAATTCAAAATTTGTAATTAGCTATAAGTAGTTTCTTTCTTAACGCTCAAACATTTTTTTAGGCAAACAAGCTAAGGTGTCATTCTATGGGACAGGCTCATGCCTAATGTAGGTGATTCGGATAATTATAAGTTGCAAGTAATCATGTACAGTGAAATTGTGTGTGCAAACTTAATCATATCGATACCGGAAATCTCAAATGGCGTAAAGGACAAAAATGCGAAAATGAGCCTTAAATGCCATCGTATACAGCTTTTTTTTCCCTATCGAATGGCATTTAAGACTCATTATCGCATTTTTGTCCTTTACGCCATTTGAGATTTCCGGTATCGATATATGTACCTAGTACGGAACTCATGTATTTTTACTGTTTCAATAAATTTATTTATTTATTTATTTTTATAAGGTAACAATACCTGCTAAATACCTAACAGCAATTTTTTGCTGTGTTAAATCTGACGTTTTTAAGATATCTGTTATGCCGGGTCCACACGATTGGGAAACACTGGCAAACACATAGGACGCAGTTATGTGATAAAATAAGACAAAATATTGTGTTTGCTTTAACATTATGACTGCGTCCTGTGCGTTTACAGGTAACATGGTGGTAGCGATCCGGATGGAACTGGCACAAGGTCCAACCACCCACACTTATCCACACATCCAAACTTTTGACAAAAAATCGGCACACAAGGCGTCATCCACTTAAATGGGCATTTTCAATAAAAAGTATACTATTTACTTTTTTCTGTACAAGTACTATTCTTAATAAAGAAAAAAAAATGACCCTTTTTTAGTAAATTTTGTGAGTTTTTCATACAGTTTATAAGGCTGGTCACAAAAGTGATACAAAAAATATATGGAGAATTAGGGACTTTTTTATCATCAAAATCAATAACATTCTTGAGTGTGAGTAAGAAAACCCCTTACCTAATACTGAAAAAAAAAAGTAGCATGTACATTTTAGGCTGAAAATACCCAAATACAGGTGATGGTCGCCGCACTACTCACAAATGGCGTCCTATCTCAGCGACGGCGAGCAGCGCGAACATGTGGTGCGCGTCTGAGGGTGGCTGCGAGGCGTCGCGTAAGAACCCACGAACCACGTCCAACGCGTCCGACCCGCCCTCCGTCACCACCGCCGCCACACACTTCGCCAGCGAGTGGAATGCCTGCACACGGAAACTGATGATACCCTGGTAGACAATAGGCCACGATAGCCCACTACATTTGTCATTGTGGCGAATGATCGTGGACGATCGTGGCGCGCAATGGCGATGTAGCGATTGCCGTGCATGGGCCATTGTGTACGGGGGCATTAAAGAGAAGCATAGAAGACAAACTGGATGTAAGAACCTAGAAACACGTGGAAGGTTGAGCAGAAGGCTCATGTAACAACAACTGCTATTTATAATTGCACTGCCATCCAAACTACATGTTCATATCAAATTTTAAGTCAATCCGATCACTATTAGTGGACGAATTTCGACTTACAAGATTTGACCCAAACAAACAAATTTGCCAAGTTTTTAAAAAGAAATTTAAAATAAAACTTACGCACGCATCGAGATAAAAGCAGGTAGTTCACTTGGCTGTATGGAATTATTCTATGGTCCTCTCAATTTTACATGCAATCTTCGATCACATAATACGTAGATGCAAAGTCCCATACAAAATCGAATTTAAATCGTCTCCGTCGGGCACAATATTTCAAAGAATCAATTTTTTTTACTAAGTATTTTGACGGGGTGCCTCAGGCAAACACCCCACATGAAGTGCTCATATTCAATGGGGGTACTCTAGAGGGTATAAGGTATCCCCCCGTATATTAATCTGCCGCGCTCGAGTAACTTCACGAATCCCCTCTTGGGCTCCCCTACTATAGGTAACGCCATGAGAGTTGAGGCGAATGATTACACACACAGCTACATAAAGTACTGATTACAAAAAAGTAGTGAATGAATGAAATGAGTGAGTGAATGAAAATTTGAATTATATGATCTTAAGGTGAAATACCTACGCAATACTATGCATATCATAATTTTCCTAATTTTTCTTTTATCATATAACCTATTTTTGAAAAAAAACAATTTGAAACTGATAAGAAATATTCGCATCAAAAAAATCGGTATTTTATAAAAAGCGAAAAATATGCTTATCTGATTTAAATAAAATAAATCAAAATATTTTATTTTTTGTTTTGTTCGAACTAGATGTATTTTCTTAAATAATTCTTAACGAAATAGGTTGAAGAAATTTTTAGTCAATCTCGTAATTCACTGTCGAGTCTTTTGAACTTGCTATCGGTACGAATAAACGTCAGAATCCCGCTGTCATTACATGAGATGTTGTTGTGTGCGTGACCTCAACTCTAATGGCGTTACCTACATACGAGTACCGTTGCGGCTGTGCTATGGTTGTACCCGTACCTGTTTGATGTGGTGCGCGGTCGCGTTGTGCTCGTGCACGCGGTGCACGGGCGCGACGAGCAGCGCGAGCAGCTCCCGGCGCGAGCAGCCCGCCACGTCCGCCGCCACCAGCGCGCTCAGCACGCCCAGCATCGCCTTCAGCGCGCCGCCTGCACAAACACCTCCTTAGCCACATCACAATAGGGATGATGACACCATTACAATAGTACATTGTTGTAGAGGCTGGAAAGTAAGCAATAGATGGACGAGTTTGTTTTTATTATTTTTTTCCATTCACAAATACTTCCCTTATGTTTTGCAGTAAGTATTTGTAGCGTCCTCAGGTAAAAGGTAACCTTTTGCCGGATATCAGTAAGGCCGAGTAACTGCAGAGTGGCATAGAAATGCAACCAGAAATGGACCTTATATTGACGACTGACAAAAAAATTGGTACCTTTTACTTGATTTTGTGAGAATGGATGTTCACTTTCATGATAAAACGGTTGAATAAAAATTTAATAACAAAACCGGCCAAGTGCGAGTCGGACTTGCGCACCGAGGGTTCCGTATAAATTTATATGTATCTATGAACATCCAGTCTTAACAGACCCCTGTTACTAAGAAAAATGTGCGCAGTGTGGGATCATTGTAGATTGGTTACTGATATAGACAGACAGACAAAAAAATTTATGCTTTCTGCTTGCAATTTATGCTTGCAATTTTTCCTTTATCTGTGTTATAAGACCTTGCTTCGTACCAAATTTCAAGATTCTAAGTTCACGGGAAGTATCCCTTGCGAGTGTCGAAAATTTGCGGCAAATGGCTGTAGGTATCTTTTGATTGCGTTGGGTTAGAAGTTTGATTTTTCACAGCTCCAAGGGACAGTACAGTAGACTTGAGTATTTGATTTAAATTTCAGCTTGATACCTCCACGCGTTCCTGAGAAAGAGGGTCTTGACAGACGGACGAACGGACAACAAAGTGATCCTATAAGGGTTCCGTGTTTTCTTTTTAAGGTAGGGAACCCTAAAAATTGAATTGAATCGAAAGTACGAGTCCATCTATTGCACTTTTGGCCGAGACTAAACATTGTGCTTTTCACGACTAATGCGAGGAAATCATCATCATCATCATAATCATCCATCCATCCATCCATCCATCCCGTACATCCCGTCCATCCCGTCCATCCGTCCATCCCGTCCATCCCGTCCATCCCGTCCATCCGTCCATCCCGTCCATTCCGTCCATCCGTCCATCCCCCGTCTATCCAGTCCGTCCGTCCGTTCATCCGTCCATACGTCCTGTTTTCGATTAGTGTAACATTGTTGTCGTGTTTGCGCGCCATAAATGAGTCAGCTGTTAAATGTACATACAGTGGTGGTCATACAATTAAGAACGATTTGAAGTTTCCGATTTTTTTTTATCTACATCATGTCATATGTCTAGTTGTGTTCCTTCTTAGAAGTAACAAGTTATGTTATAAAATAGCCACATGGATAGAGCAAACGGGATTAATAATAATAGTGTATAATTGCTAACATTTTTTTTTACAAATTTTATTTGTTCTCTATACTAATAAATTCAAATAGTAATGAAGCTGGACAAATAATTAAGAACGATTTATTAAACTGCTCGAGAGTTGTTTTATATGAAACTTAGATTAAATAAATCATATTAATGTGAAGTTGGTATAGAAAAAAAAGCAAATTAATACATTTGAACTAAAATTAATAGTTAGTAGCATGTCCACGGCTTTTAATTACGGCTTTACACCGGCGAGGCATTGAATCTATCAATTTATGACATTTCGCAAGAGAAATAAGAGTTCCATTCTTCAAGAAAACGTCGTACAGCTCTCTCAAATTGCCACACTGTCGATTTGAAACCTTTTTCTTGACTTCGCACCAAAGATGCTCTATTGGGTTAAGATCTGGGCTGTTGGCTGGCCAATCTAAGACTGAAACTGATTGTGATGTGAGGAATTCCTTAACGGTGCGTGCAGTATGCTTTGGATCATTGTCGTGCTGGAATGTCCAAATAACCGGAAGCACGTCTTCGGCATATGGTAACATTGTTTCTTGCAGTATATTTTTGTATTGGAATTGATCCATGTTTCCTTCTATCAGCCTAACAGGTCCAACGCCATGTCCAGAAAAGCACCCCCAAATTTTCACATTTCCCCCGCCATGCTTTAATGTCACTTTTGTGTACTTTGGGTCGAATGCTTTATTCGGAGGGCGTCGTACATATCGTTTTCCATCAGAACATACCCTATTTATTTTTGTCTCGTCAGAAAAAAGAACGTTTTTCCACTGTCTGACTGTCCAGTTTTCATACCAAGTCGTTTCAATGCAAGTCGGGCTTGCCTATGACATCGTTTCAACATAGGCACCTTCCTTGCTATCCTTCCGTTCAACTTATTTTCTACCAAACGCCTTCGAATAGTGCGTGCAGAGATTGCTGAAGGGTTGTTTTCGCCAAAATATTCTTTTCTCAACTCATTAGACCCTTTAAAAGGATTTTGTTTTGCCAAACGAACGATATTTCGATCATCTCGACGAGATGACTTTCTCTGTCTAGGTCCACGCGGAACGTTTGAAGTAGTTTGATACGTGGAAAAATGCTTTACGGCATGGAAAACCATTGTTTTTGAACATTGCAGATGGTCGGCTATCATTTTATACGACCAATTCTTCTCGCGAAGTTTTATTATTACTTCTCTTGTAGATTTATCACAACTTTTATTTTTCCCCATTGTTTTTATACGAAGTAATCACTTTTAAGACTTTAACAGCACAAAATGGCGCCAAAATTATACGAATAATAATCTACAACCACAGAGCCACACAGTGTTCTCTATTTAAATTTGAAAAAATAATAAACTATTCAGCGTTCTTAATTACGTGACCAGCCAGTAAGTACTAATACTAGGTTCAGATCGAATGTATAAAGTTTCTCTATTAATTTTTTAGCCAACAATGTTGCATAAATGAATGTACCGGTAGTACGGAAAAGTTTTGCAATACCGAGAGAAATAAAAAAAATACGGGCAATTAGTTATACTTGTTACTTTGAAAAAATCATCTCAATAAATAATCGTTCTTAATTATATGGCCACAACTGTACATAGGCAGTTTTGAGTACTGGATTTAGGTTATCTATGGCCACATTTTCAAGCAGTGCCGTGAAAAATAGACACGACTCCAGTAAAAAAACGCTTTATTAAAACCCTGAAAACCAGATTAATTTCCTATGAACTGCAAAATTGGATTTTTTTTGCTTTAAAACAAATAAATAGTTCTGTTGTTGTTGGCGAACAAGTGACGTCATAAGTTGCTATTGCCATTCAAATTCTATGGGAGAATTGTTTTGACAGCTCATAAAAAGTACGTCAGTTGATTGGTGGTGTCAACGTTCCTGTACAAAGAGGACTTCTGCAGTGGAATTCATTGAATATGATGAGGAAACTGCACTCGATGCTCACAAGTAAGGCCTGTTTTGAGACAGGTTGTCAGTTTGACGACAGGCAAGAAGTGGAATGAACTTACGCATATTGTAAAAAATGCAGCAATGATTTTATGCTTCATCTAGTTCACAAAGTTTTTTTTACATAGAACTGACACGTGATAGACCACTATCTCACCTGGTGAAAAGTGCAGATAAGACCAAGGGTGTGTCTCATTGGTTCAGTAACGGCCTATTCACTCAAACCTTGAAGAGCCCTAGGTTGTATTTATCTGTAAATACAGACGACACAACGACAACGATTCATTATCAACGGCATGCACATTCACTTCCTATAATAAGGCATGTGCACGCACCTTGCAGCAGCGGCGACTTGGCCAGCGCAAGTATGTTGGGCGTGAGCGCGGCGCGCGCGTCGGCCGTCAGTGCGGCCGGGCAGCGCAGGCAGGCGCCGCGGATCAGCGTCAGCGCCGTCTGCGCGCAGTGCAGGTCCGCCTCGCACACTAGCGGCGGCACTTCCACTAGCACCTAACATAATAGCATTTTCACTTCTCATGCTCTTAAAATGTTACTTTAGTCTCTGCATATCGGGACTAAAGCTCTTTTTTGATCTCAAGGGATTAAAGTAAAATTTTTTTAATTGACTATGGAAACCCCTAAACTGCCAATCACGGTGTTTGTGAATGGAGGATTATCGCCATTTTCAGTAACTGGGTATAGACAATTTTAAAGCTTTCCACAGACCGAAGCGCGCTGCGGAGGCACTGTAGCGCCCTGCGCTTCGGTCTGTGGAAGCCTTTAGGGCGTGTAAATAACCTCAAAATGACAACTGTATAAAAAATATTTAAAAAATAATAATTTCGTGAAACACATTGAATAATTACGAATATTAATCTATTTAATTATAAAATATTAAAGATGAATTCATTTTATTTTGCACGTAAAGAAAGATTTCCTTTAGCTTAGGTGTTTTTAATTTGTTTTTTTTTTTTAAAAATGCTGTCGGCAAAGCAATTCCCTGCTCTGTCGATAAAATAGCAATCCGCGCTGTCGGCAAAGCAGTGGTGGAGTGTACGGTAGATAGAGCAGTTACGTTTGAATGTAAGTTTGAATGTTAATATGGCGTGACTTCAAAATAATGCGATGTCAGTTGCATTTAATAGTAAATAGAAAGTATAATTAGATATAATTTAACAAAAATTGGCATATAGAAAATAAACTTAAAAAGTCGTTTCTTTATTCACGGGTAAGTGTTTCAGTTAACAATATATTTTGTGTGTGAACTTAGATCAATTAGGTTAATTTATTTGCCGATTCTAATGAATGAACAATTATCATTCTTACATGCATAGTCTAATTAGTTTTAACATAGTCTTTAAGTTAGAATCTGTTGGCTAATTATGCAAGCATTTAAAGCGTCACTTTACAAAAAAATATAAAAGAAAAGAAAAGACAGCGTTATTTTTTTTGCTATTTGAATTTTGAACAGATGCCCATTGCTCGTATTGAGCATACGTTGTAAAAAAGTAATTTTGTACGTCGTTTTTTTCCTCGCATTCAAAGTGAAAAGTAGAGTGTTTAACGCGGGACTAAACTACCATAATGACAACTCGAATTATAGCCTCCCTCGCTATCGCTCGGGTGGCTAAATATCTCGTGTCATTATGGCTTGTTTTAGTCCCTTGTTGAACAATCTACTATTAATAACCCGATTATTGAGGATATTTACAAAATAGTTCTGCGCAATGATGTGCGCCGCATCTCACTATGAATAAAAAAAAGTAAAACTTGCACACGCATAAACTAGAGATGTCAGGTCAGGTAAAACGAAACGCTGTTACATAAAGGTCTCCCCAAATCTATCGACGCGGAATCGGCTTCAGCCGATCGGAAATAACCTTTATATCAACGCAATAAGAGCGAAAAAGATGTCGATCGGCTCGGCTACGCGGACCGAATGGAGCCGAGCTGATCGACGTCTATTTCGCTCTTATTGCGTTGACATAAAGGTTTTTCCGATCGGCTGAAGCCGATTCCGCGTCGATAAATTTGAGGAGACCCTTAAACTCAAAGGTACGCCTTTTTTTTGCTGATTCATAAATTGACTTGTAGTACTCTTTTTACTCAATAGTTTCAGCTAAAATAATTTGGACAAGAACAGTTGATATTTACAATCTGTGACTTACCTTTCCAAGAAGCTCTATGCTAATATCGTTACTGTAGTTGTGTACCAACGTATCAAGTAAAACTAGTGTAGACAGTTTCAATGCTCTCTGGTTCTTTCTCAGGAATGACCCTAAAATTGGCACAGCCTCCGACTGAAACAAAAATATGTAATTTCTTAAAAAGTTCTAGAAAAAAAGCAAGCTCTGAGTGTGGCAGTGAGATATTGGTTGGAGTCACTTACCAATATAGGCCTTAAGTCGATTCTCAAGGGTGACGAAGCCACTTTAGTTAAAGCTTTGACCGTAGTAAGGCGAGTTATTTCGTTACGCAGACGTTCTAAGAATATTGGCAGACATATGGGCAGCTCATTCTGAAAAAAAAAAATCAAATATAAAATCTATATCATAAAATTGGATCGTTTTAAAAAAATGTACTTGTATACTTAGTTAAGGGCTTAATCAAAACAAAATAACGATCGCTTCCCTTGTGCAACGAAAGTTAGTCATACAAAATATGTACATGGGTAACTTTTCGTTACACAAAGGAATCAATTAAGTTTTGTTTTTATTAAATCTCTTAATTGTGTACAATATTTTTGAATACAATCATAAAATCATCCTTCATCATCATAATTATCCTTTTCACAAAATTGTATTTGTCTTTTTTCATTGTTTTTTGTTTTATTTTAGTTTGTGAATAAACATTCTTTTTTTTTATAACCATCTTCTCTTGCTCGACTTATTTCTACAGCCACAATTACATGTTTAAAATAACTAACACGCCCGGGTTAAGTTCCAATAGCCATTAGCATAAGAATGATGAAAAGAAAGCGCGTTTGTTATGAATTAGAGGAATGGTAATGGGATCACAGTTCCATCGACCCAACTGTGACTGTGACTCACTGTGAAACTTTGAACATTAAAGTACTCACTCACTCATAGTGAAAAATTACGGATAACTGACGTCTATAACCGAGATTAGCCCGAAATGTTTCTAATGCTTGCTGTTGTTTTCGAAATAGATGGACCTGATACCTGTAAATAGTCCCCGAAATGGCACAACAATTGTCCGCAGGTGGCGATGGCCCGTTCCTTGACTTCTTGGTCCATATCAGTGGCCCGCAGTCTAACAAGGGTGCACTCGTACATCGGCAGTATGAACTGTTGCAACTCTTCTGGTGGCGGTTCTACTACTACATCGGTGTCGATCTCTTCAGCATTCTCTTTCATGTACATATCTAAAAACAAAAACTTTCATTTGACAACGAGAGTGATTATATGAGGTTGGTTTCTTACAGGGTTTAGAGCCATAAAACAAATGCAAGTGAAAATAGTCTACAGCAATAAATAACAATACAATTATTATAGTCAGGAGCAGAAATAGATGAGCAGTTGTGGAGCACAAATGATCTACTTACCTATAGGCCATTTTGAGCTCCACCACCGCTAATCCTCTTTTGCTGCTGACTGTACTAACAACATTGTCGCGCATTCCATGCACGAGTAGTCGTAGAACAATCGGTAAGTGTCAACCCTGCTTTAAGTCAATCTATTTTGCGATGAGGTAACCTCAGCTTTATCTATGTTTTGACTAATGTGGGTATTTGTGTGATGACACTTCTGTCGGAGAACAGGAAAACGGCGCCCTACGTAATGCGAGACGGAAGGTACTTGAGCAGTGGAATGAAAGGTGTGTGGATGAGAGTGCTATCGTATAACCTGACTCCACACGGCCGCCAGAGATGAACCTGGTAAGTGCTTATGTATATTATAAGCCTTTATAATCGATATAACTAGCTACGTGAATATGGAATAATGAGCCAACTGACGGACCTCAATTGATTCCACTCTAACGGAGTCCACCCTGTATCTCGCAGGGACGTTGGACTAGGTAGCCCGGGGCTACTAAGAGTATGTATCGGAAACATACAGGCAAGCTATTGTAATACGGTCGATTATGAGTTGGAGCACACGGGTCGGGCCTGAAGGGGTTGGAAGGAGGGCCCCGTGGCGGCAGCGCCGCCATGTCCAGCTGGTGTCAGGTTCAGGGTATTATGGGTTTTACGACCCCCATAATCTCTGTATAATAAGTCTCCCTTAATCACAGGTGGGAACTGAGGATACGTAGGACACCAAGACACACTCACGCAGTGTCTAGACTGGAGGCGTAATCGACTGTACGGAGAAGGTAACTCTGGGTAGACCAGGCCCTCATGCAATATGAAGCCACTATCGGTAGTACTAAATAGCTATACACGGTCGAGGGTGACTCCTTCTTTTACATTCACGTAGCTATGTGTATATTATATAATAGTGGTACTTATCGTCCATATGAACCTATACCCAATCGAATTCAGGCAAGCGTATTTCATACAGGTGGGTATAGAATGCACGATAAACATTGAACCTTAGGGTAGTAAAGCAATTTCTTGGTCGACTATACATAATGCTAATCAACTTGGACTAATATTTTAATGCGACAAAGGAAATAAGTTATCCACTATACCTGACGTCAACAACTATTGTTGTATATACTGGGTATTTTTTTATTAAGTGCACAAATTTTAATATGTGATCCAGTGTCGTTAAAATAACAAATTACAGTATTTTCGTTATAATATTAATCACTTTTTTTTTGTTTTTCATAGTAACTCGACCAATTATTGGATGAATTACTCTGAACAACCCAAATTTCAAAATTTAAAAAAAAAATCTTGAACAGATAATTATGATCTTTTAACGATACTGAATCACGTATAAAAATTTGTGCACTGATTAAAAAATTACCCTGTATAGTAGGGACACAACCACTCACCCAGCGGCCGCATAACTTTGACCAGCGTTTGCAGTACGCGCAACGCCTCGGCCGTGACCTTGTAGAAGGGGTCGTGCACGCAGCCCAGCACGGCCGGCATCAGCGCAGCCACGTGCCCGCGCATTGCCGACACGGGGTGCCCCCGCACCAGGCACACGCAGAACACCAGAGTCTCGATCTTCATTGATGAAGCCGTTCCTTTGTCACTGGTGAATAAGAGTGAATATCTTACAGAGACAAATGCTCAAAGAACATTTACAACATCGTAAATCCTGACTTTTTTTCACAGACATACTGCTACAAACTGATCTGAGATTACCTAGTTTTGTGATTTTGAAAACTATTTCTATAAACTTAAAGTTCTAATTTGATTGAAAAATGTGTATTCCACATAGTAAATAAATGCATTCAACAGTTACTCTTTGGATGGATTCGTACTTAATTATCAAGTACGCGAGAACTTACGAGGTTATAGTCTCTGAATAACACCGATTTGGCAGCGCTGACGATCATCTGTTCTGAATTATACACGGCCTCACGAATTCCACTGCACGCCTCGACGCGCTTCCAATTCTATCGTTTCGCGCTTAACACACACGTTTGCTTACCGGTAACATAACAATTAAATTTTTCATTGAATAAGGCGTTACTTTGCGGAGGTCCATATTAATGAACTGTACGCAAAGTTATTGTTTCAGTTAATTAATAAGAAATCTTCTGAAGCAATTCAATTAGCTGTAATATTCAGCATAAAATGCACCATTTTGGTTGCGCAGGAAACTTCGATCTACCAACGGCAAAGCAGAATCCTACGATTGATCGATTATTCGACAAAATCGCGGCAGGCCGTCCGTTTGCTTTGTTCATTAGATTATTGCAGCAGTTAACTCGTTCAATAGGGTTTACCTAACGATAGGTTAAGTCAATCATAGGGTAAACTCATTAATGGGTTAATCAAGTGGGTTACCCTATCGATAAGATTAATCAAATGAAGAGGTTTCCCGGTCCCTGGCGTGGTGTCCGATGTTCGTGATAATTTTTCTTTTAGACAATAGGGATGTTGACGCCATTAAAAAATAATTCTAACACACGACTCCAGTAAAAAAACGCTTTATATTAGCCCTGAAAACCAGATAAATTCTCGATAAACTGCAAAATTAGATTTTTTGTTGCTTTATAACAAATAAATAGTTAGTTAATTGAGTTGGCGAACTAGTGACGTCATAAGTTGCTATTGCCATTCAAACTCTTTGGGAGAATTGTTTTGACAGCTCATAAAAAGTACGTCAGTTGATTGGTGGTGTCAATATCCGTATTCTGTTAATATGAGCAGAGTCGGACTGGCCATATAGTCGAGGTGGCATTTGCCAGCCGGGCCCCAGCCTGCGTGGGCCCCTCACGGGCCTGGCTTGCGGGGGGGGGGCAGTATTTTTCGATAGTATCCCATCTACCATCACCTAGTCTCGGGCCCCGGGCTTGTGGTCAGCCACCCGGGCCCTTCCGGGCCAGTCCGACCCTGAATATGAGGGCGGCTAGAAAAGCGGCTGTGTATGGTACTGACGTGAGGGCGGGCGTGAGCGCTCTGATGACGCGCGCGGCGTGGTCGGCGAGGCAGCCCGGCGCGGCGGCCAGCAGCTCGCGCAGCAGCGCCAGCGCGCAGCCGCGCGCGCGCACGCTGCGCCCGCGGATCACGCGCAGCGCGCCGCGAACCACCGAGCTCACCTGTACACACACAACGGCTCTGCACTCTGCGGCTGTCTTCAAAGAGCCTGTCCAGATGAGGCGTTTTACGCGCGAGTCGACTCGCGCGCAGAGACTCGCGCGTTCCCGAGATACTAGAGCTACATATAAACCGTCCAGATGAAGCCGCGCGTTTCCTCACTCGCGCGTAAAACGCTGGTAATGAGCGAGACTCTCGACTCGCGCGTTTAACGCTGAGCGCCGCGCGAGTCAAGATACTCGGCGGCATTGCTGCGTCCAGTATTACGCGCGAATCCATTGCGAGTCCATCGAAGGAACCCCAGCGAAGGAACGCGCGTAATACGCGATATCTGGACGCAATATAAATTGAAACGCGCGAGTCCGCTCGCACGTAATACGCCTCATCTGGACAGGCTCAAAACCTTTTTTTTTATCCACTTGGCAGTCCGACGATACCATGGCATTGTTCGGGTTGATAGAATCAAGGAAAATGATAGAGTTAACTTGATATATTATATTTATTATTACGACTTGATAAAACTATAGTAAAATGAGAACGCGTGTTTTCCTTGATCGCTAGTCGCGAACAAACTGATCGCATCCAATT
Organism: Archips xylosteana; assembly: GCA_947563465.1. Lineage (NCBI taxonomy): Eukaryota > Metazoa > Arthropoda > Insecta > Lepidoptera > Tortricidae > Archips > Archips xylosteana. Next base: position 15,806,866 of record OX387344.1, read on the forward strand.
ATATTGAGGTCGAAGACTGAATTTGATGAATTAGCTATAATAATGAACGTGCGAAGCCCGTACAGGCATCCAAAACCAAAATGCTTCCACCCGTCCGCGGATACCAATACCATATAGTATCATAAAGGAGGGCCAAATGAACCGTTTATTTTGGTGCCATCTAGCAAAAACTCCTGGCATTATTTACAAAATGTCAATACATCAATATGCACAAACATAGCCTAGCTAAATTGTTTGCCCTAAAGAATATAGATGGCGATAGTAGCGACTGCTTTATCGATAAAAAAAAAAAACATATTCGGCGGTGACTGTGAATTCTACAATATAGGCTTGCGTTTGACCGCAATCACTCCTGGTGGAAAGCAAAGATAAGGCGTACGATGAAGCATGCTTGCCTAGTAAATGCTCATTCACCCTAGACTTGATCATACTGGTTTGGGCGCATAATGTCCCACTCGCAAAACGTCCCTCCACCTAAATTACGTCCCATTCGCAAAACGTTATTTTGCAAACGGCTCCTTGTGCTTTTACCTCGTTCACAATACGTCCCTTTCTCCAAAGGTCCGATGCCTTTCGCAAAAATGTCCCTTCTGTAAAAGCCCCTTTCGTTGAACGTCCCGCATGCGAAATGCCACATACGCAAAAGAAAGTGGAAAATTAAAAATTTGCGAAGGGAACGTATTGCGAAAGGGGCATTTCGTGAAAGGGACTTTCTGCGAAAGGGTCGCATTTTATACGAACAGACAATTTGAAAACGGGATATTTCGCAAGGCGGTTCATTTTGGGGATTGTACAATTTATAAAAGGGACATTCCGCGTATGGGACGTTATGCGCTTATATAAACCAAAACAAAACGTTGAAGTTGAAAGGTTTCATACCCTCTGTAGAAGCAAAGCTTGCGGCGAGTTGTCAGCTGGAGTAACGGTCAACTGCAGCGAAGGCGGAGGACGCGTGGCTCGTAAGAGAGCCGTGTACGCACTCAAGATGTCACATTTCACATTCTCCTCTCGCTCTGGTTGAACAAAATATCATGTAAACAGTTGAAAGCTGGACAGAACCCTTCTCAGAAGCTCAAATGACTAGTGAAAGGTTTGTAAGAACTTTAACAAGATTCTCGGCTGAAAATGGGCCCTTGAACTAAACAACACATTGATTATTCTTACCTTTAAACCTAGCAATCAAAGCGGGCGACACAGTGAGATACATTTCGGCTAGTAATTCATGACGAGTAGAAATAACTGACTCCAGGCATTTAGCTGCCGCACGTCGCACCTGAAATAAATAGTAGAGTTAATAAATGTAACAGAACCTTAATATTTAAATTCACTCTTTGATTGGAGCGATTACCTAGCGCTAGTAAGTAGCTAGTAGTAGTACCTACTCGTCAAAAGTGCTTAGGAATATTTTTTATCCCTACACAGTCTTGAACATTTCAATATAGGCATATTACAAATGAGTTAAATAAACATAAAATTTGTCTAGGGATAAAAAATATATTTAGGCACTTTCATCATCATCATCAGCCTATGCTCGTCCACTGCTGGACATAGGCCTCTCCCATGGCACGCCACTGAGCACGATCCTCGGCCACTCTCATCCAGCTCTTGCCAGCCGCCTTGTGAAGATCATCGCTCCACTGAGTCTGAGAACGTCCTACGCTACGTTTGCCGATGCGTGGTCTCCAATCAATAACTCGTCTACCCCAACGGTTATCGGTTCTTCGGGTTGTATGGCCGGCCCATTGCCACTTCAGCGTGTTAATGCGGCAAATTAGGCACTTTGAATGAGTGCAATAGTAGTGCAACAAAGACAATGCTAAGTACTACTAGTTAGTACTTAGCATTGTCTTTGTTGCAACAGTTATTATAACAAGGAGCTGGGAGGAAGATACCGTAGGTAATATAGTCAGCAGTCCTGTCTCACCTTCCAGGACATATCATCATCATCAGAGTACTCTTCAGAGTCGGAGTCAGGGTCAGCATCCGGAGCGGCGGTCTCGTCCTCCATTTCCTCGTCCTCCCCGCCGCCGCCTTCCTCCTCGTCCTCGTAGTTGTAATTGGGATCATATGTGATCATCTTGAGACACAACTCAATGATCTGGTGAAAGAAAATAATAGATTGTAAAACAAGAGAATAAAACGAGCCATTTTACACGAGTAATTCATATAGCCGAGCCGGTATGGAACACTGGATATAAAAAAAAAATACTTATATTTTATAAATTTCTATTGTTTGTGGCGGTTTGCGCCTGATTTGATTACCTTGGTCTTAGACAATGATTTTACTTTATGCACTAAAGCATATAAAGTAATTTTATGCAGCTCATATAAAGCATAAATACAAACTTTACGAGCATGAGAAGTGAAAATATTATTTTTAATGACAGTCAATCCTATTTGGTTGGAATAGCAAATAAAAATTCAACCTAAAAATCCCATTTCGGACACAGCCTTCTGCCTTAACTTGAAAAAGTCCTACATCTTAGATCACAAAAATCTTAACTTTTCTGCCACAACTTTTATAGTTTTAACACTTTTAACTAATAAAAATGTTTCACCGTAGGGATATGGGGCTGCACTTCCTTGGGGCACTTTAGGACAAATGCCTCCAGAGCTTGCAAGCAATGCTCGCGTAACTCCTCATCAGCGTCTGTAGAGTGTTCAAGAACTTGGGGCGCCACTCGCCACAGCTGCTCGCCGAACCTGTGCCCAGCTTGACGGCTGGAACATATCAAATTTTATACTCATTGCCAAATCAAGTATTGTGTTTGCATATGCCAAAATATTATGTAAGGCATAATCACAATAGTACATTACTACAGAGGCCGGGAAGTAAGGGATTGCCGGCCGAATATTTATGAGGCTGGCAACTCCATTTCCCGCTGAGGTATGTATAGTGCTTTTCTCAAACATGCAATGAAATAATTGAAAAAACTCCAAAAAAATCAAATGTTTATTTCTAGAGAGATACATGTAAAACTAGATAAAAAATATACCTTAACCCTTTCACCGCCGCGCCTCGACAAAACGTAAACCTGCTTTGAATCTTATGTAATTGTGTCAAGGTCACTTTGACACTGTACTTTGTGACCTATATTATGTGTCGTTGGCGTTGAAAAGGTTAATGCTATTTATTTCGTTCTATTTACAACTTGGATAGAAAACAGAGATAATTCATAAATATTTATTTTTAATAAGCATAGTGGCAGAATGTCATAATAAACGAAAAAGAAGATATTGCTCATAGTTTTTTTTTAATGGCTGAACATCATGATTTATGTGGAATGGAAACCAAAAAGAGCACATTGCAGTTTTGTATGAAATTCCATTAATAACCTCTTGTCTAACCGCGCCTGTGACATGATACTTTGTGCCCTATTATAAGGAACATAACATCAATATTTCATTGCATGTTTGAGAAAAACATATTTTAATTTAAGTACTGTAAATACATTATCACATCACAACAAAAGTTAGTGACCAGGTGACAGGACAAATGAGAGTCTATAGGTAATAAATGATTGTTAGTTAATGTTTATTTTAAAAAATGTTTTATAACTTAACCTTACCACACTGAAGCAATACACTGAATGTGTGTGCGACTGACGCTTGAAGATGTTGATGAGCCCAGTCCTTCCAGCAAGTGATCAATGAGCTTGTTATACAGAGATGCATTACAAGACATCACCAAATGGGACAGAGCAACTATAGTGCGTTTACGGACAGCCTGGAATAAAGTATGTTTAATTTATAGTTGACAGGATGAGCACTGCTCAAGAAAAACAGAAGTGGAAAGAGATGGAGGAGGCTTTTGTTGTTGCTAATAAAAAATTATAGACAAATAAAGCTTCAATAATAATAATAATTTATAGGAACTTGGTTAATGTGCAACTTTGTCTAATGAAATTCTGAGTCATAATAACACTCAGAGGCCATATTGTCTCATGTGCAGACTATTTCTTTCTGTCAAATGGTATAAGATGGTGACATAAAGAGATACAGCCTCCAGGTTTTAAATTCTTTACAATGAATGAAATAGAGAAACTATGATGAGATACAATGAATTTTATCTTTGGGCATTTCATATTGGATTTTGCCTTAACCATTGAGCCAAACTTTCTATTCCATTCAAGAAAAGCCAAGAAATTATTTATTGCTCCTTTAACCCATTATAGGTCTCAAAGGTCTTTATAGGATCTCAAAAAAGACCACCCTGTAACAACATCTTTTTGTATTTTTGTAAGATTGGCGATGTGGCTTGAATTGACGATTTTTTTAGTCTTGCCCTTTAAAGGGTTAACTACATTGTTTACTAGCATCTAGCTAGCAGATAGGAATTTATCTATAATTTTTTCTGATATTTTAAAACAATATTACACTTACCTGTCTAGGAGAAGCCAATTGAGGCAGCAAAGAATTTAACAACATAGGATGGAATGAAATCAACAATCCACCAAATCTGCTCAATAGATCTGCCAAAATATCTAAAGCCTCCAATTGGACTGACACATCTTCTTGCTGTAAATAGATAAAAATATATTTAGATTAGAAAATTGTGAATCCAAAATGCTGTTTGTTGAAAATGCTGTAAATTTGCAAAAATATTCTCAAGTGGTCAATTGAGTTGAATGTTAACTGTACAGTCAACCAATTAGATTCCTAGGCCATTGTAGGGGGCAAAATTTAATGACAGGTAGTGTGTTCCTTTATCAATATACTCAACTATCAATGCTTTTCCCATATGGTTGTGATCAACCCAGCTTTGTTTGAAGTTTGTATTATTTTATAAGTCTTATTTCGGAGACAAATATGATAAAGTTTACACAAAACATATTTTAAATGATAGCTGGGTAATGAGTTCCATTGAACAATAACTAATATTAACACTAAACTCGTAAGACCCAATTTGCTATATTAAATACATATGTCAAAGCAAACATCAACTTATCGCGAAAAAACTTATCTAATACCTTTAAACGAGCAATTCTTGTATATATGTATATATATATATATATATATACATATATATATAATCAGGATCTCGGAAACGGCTCCAACGATTTCGATGAAATTTGGTATGTGGGGGTTTTCGGGGATGAAAAACTGATCTAGCCATGTTTCATTTTCAGAAAATCGCTTTTACTCGTGTTTTCCGGCTATTTTTGTTTGCATTAGAATATAAAGCTAAATTTCGCCGACTTCGAGCAGATCATGATGGCACAATTAGGAATCGGGTGGTCGCGGATCCAGCCGACCTCGGTTCGATACCACGTTTTTTTTCAAGATTTTTAGTTTTTTTTTTAAGTTTATTTTTTATGAGAAAACGTCAAGTTTCTTCTTTTGTGAGAAAAAGTTACTTTTTTGTGAGAAAAAGTTATTTTTTTGCGAGAAAAAGTTACTTTTTTGTTAGAAAAAGTATTATAGGGAACGTGCAGTAACTATAGGCGGCAGCACTAATGCGACAGAAGAGACACTATGCGGACAGTAAAACAAACTTATCAAGGTAAAACATTCAAATTGATGGCACCCTTATGGCACCAGTTGGCAGCACCGTCTATGTGCACGTTCCCTATTGGGAGCACAGAACAGGAAAAGCCGGTTGTCTGTAAAGTCGGTTTACGGACGATAGTTTAACGTGACTCACCCCTCCACCCCCTCCGGTGTTTTTGTCAAATATCTTGAAAACGGTGCATCCTACGGCAAAATCAATGAAATTTTCATCCCCCCTTTAATACCCCCGCGCTCCCTCCCCCGCATCCCCTCCCCCCCTCTCAAACCCCCCCCCCCCCCCCCTCCGGTGTATATAATCAGGATCTCGGAAACGGTTCCAACGATTTCGATGAAATTTGGTATTTGGGGGTTTTCGGGGATGAAAAATTGATCTAGCTTGGTCTTATCTCTGGGAAAACGCTTGGTACCGAGTTTCTGCCCGAGCAGAGCTCGGTCGCCCAGGTACTTACTTTATAAAAAACAAAAAAGTAAAAGATATAAATATAAACTAGTATTGCCCCTTTCCAACATGAAATTATTTAAAAACAGCCCTCACTACACAGCGGCAAGGGTTTACAATCAATTACCGGATGAGATTAAAGCAGAGGAAAAAGATGAAATTTATTCAAAAAAGTTGAAGTCACTCCTAGTAAAAAAATGTTATTATAGCCTTAATGAATTCCTAAACGACACAGTTACATTATTATTTATTTTATTTTTATTGTTAAATATAGCTGTTTTTAATTTTTACTTTTTATTTTGTATTTTTTGAATTTGTTTTGTTTTATTCTAATTATTATTTTGGACATTATTTTATGAAATTTTTACATGCTTCTAATATACGTTTGATTAATAGCTTGACATTGATTATCTGGGATTTAATTTTATCTGTACTTGTGTGTGTAATTTGATAAATTCTTTTATTCTTAGACTTACATTTTTACATTGAAACAACATTGTATTTTAAGAATTTTTTTTACTTTTTTTTTATTTTTTAATCATCTAATTATTATTTTGGACATTATTTTATGAAATTTAAATGCTTCTATTATAAGTTGATTTATAGTTTGACATTGTTTAATTTGTAATTTAATTTTTTAATTTTATTTTAAATTAAATTTTATACTTGTGTGGGTAATTTGATGAATTATTTTGTCCTTATTCTTATTGGTTATTTTTTGTTATTTTGATTGTTATCGATACTCTACGTTTAGCATGCAATTTTTTTTTTTTTTAGACTTAAGACATTGCAACACCTTTTATGGGTAGCATGTATGATACTATATAAATATAGCTTACCATCCTAATTATACCTACTACATGTATGCAATAAATGAATAAATAAATAAATATGTTTCTAATTATGATAGTCTATATTTGATGTGGGCTTTACGAGGATAAAGAAGAAGAGAATTGATTTATTATTGTGTTTCATTTTGATACTTTCTATAAAATTATATTTTTACAAAAAAAATCTTGGAGCAATCAGTAGTATATGGGGAAAGCATCAATAGTTGAGTTTATCAATAAAGGAACTCCCTACCTGTCATTAAATTTTGCCCCCTAAATTCCTATGTCTGATAATCATTGTCTAAGGCAAATATTTTTTTTAGCAGTTTGTTTCTATTGTGGCACTGGAATCAAAATGGTTGACTGTACAAAATTATTTTTTTGTAATAAATACCTTTTCAATGGCACTACTCAGTCTGCCAGTTATCTTCTTGCATACATTAGCAGCCAGTGTATTAGAACCCAGAGGCAATTCCGATATGACAGTCTTGAGACCAATGCTACTAATGTCTCGGAGCTGCTCAGTGTCAGACAGCATGTTAGCACACAGGGTTTCCACTATACCCTCCACATGATATTCCTTTACTTTGTTTACAAGAGGGCCAAGACTGGAAGAGGGATGATTATTTTACCAATTTTATTTTTCATGATCAGGTACTCACACAAATGATAATCAAATATACACACATTTGTAATCGAAAGCAAGTATAAGTAGACAAAGATGTGAACTTCTCATTGATGGTATATACATATAAATGAGATAGGCACTTGTGGCACAGGCCAAAGTAATCACACACAACCATAATTATTATTAGTTATAAACTTATCATAACAAACTTGTTCATTATTTTATAGGTTACTGATAATCAACTCACCATTTTACAGCTAGGTTTTGAACTTCACCATTTTTGTCTTCTAGTAGTCGTAGCAGCATCTTCACTACTTTTCTCTCAGAGTCGTCATCAAGTTTGATGCTGTCCTTTTGCAGCTCGGTCATCAAGTCATTTGTAGCCATAAACCTGAAGTCTTTGTCGTTGGACGTCATCTAGAGATGTAATTTTAACTTTCTGTATCATATTAATTCTACAATATGGTAAACTACACCCAGAACGCAAACGATGCCGGCTTACCTTCTCCAGAAGATTCGCAATTTGGTAGGATACACTAGCCATTTTGACAACTTTGCGGCTCTTCCAACAGAAAATTTAACTAACTACTCCTGCATCCAAATCACTAATAAAGAATTCTAATTTTCACACAGAAAAAGTGAGAAGTAAACATTTGAACAATTACTAAATTAGGCAGTCGAAAACCACCGAAAATAATAAAAAGATTCCGCCTGATGATGCTCCAATGACCAATGAAAATGAACAGAATAAAAATGCAAATGACATGCCCGTCAGTTGATTTGACTGGCTTATAAAAAAAATGCTTAGTCTGTGCAAAGTTATTTGAGACTTAATTTTAGAAGCTCGAGTTTACCTATTTTCATATTAGATTTTTCTCTTCCTGTGGTTGACTGTCAGCTGTCAACTCAACGTGCTTGAAACACATAACCTTAAATCACCACAAAAATCTGTGTTGTGTTGTTTAGTTTATATTCATTCGTAGGGAAGAGGAGTACCATGGACTTATTTGTTATTAACAGGTAAGTAATTTTAAGTAAGTTAATAAATTATTTTTTTACAAAAAATACATGTACCCTTTAATGAAAGTACAAAAATAGAGAAAAATATACAAATTATGGACGTTAAGATACATGCCCAAAGACGAACTTATCCCTATAAGGGATCTCTACCAGGCAACCTTCATCATTACATGATCACAATCACATCATTATTTTCTTAAAGGTATCGGGATCCTGAGGAAGACGTAGATTTTATAAATCAGGAATCAAAACAGTTGCAGAAACTTAAACAAAAGATAGAAGAAAGAAAAAGAGCTCATAGTAGCATTAAGCGTCAAGATGTTATTAGTTTAAGAGAAGATAAAGTCCCTCCCATAGCTGCAGTGGCAAAAAACATACCAGAAAATGACACTGAAGTAGAAACCACAAACAATGATTTAGAAGATATTAAAGCAACAGAAATACCACATGATACACAGCAAGCAACTTCAAAGGAAAAACCAACATTTGAGTTCAAAGTTTTGGGCACGGACAATTTTGAGAAGAAGATAAAGGTAAGAATTATTGTTGTGTCTTTGACTTGATTCATTATTTACTCGTAATATACTTTGAAGCATATTTTTTTGTTGCCAGGTCCACAGGGTTTTGCCATACTGGCTGTCACACCCCTATAGTATATCCACAAATCTACAAAAGTTATCATGTACTGTTGATGATATGCACTGGTTGCATGATACTTTAAAAGCAACACTCCGGAGTGAAGGAGTCACACATTTATTTCCAGTACAAGAACAAGTTATTCCTTTTGTCATTAAGGAAAATCAACAGCCTCATCCATTTTGGCCCCATGATATTTGTGTATCAGCCCCAACTGGAAGTGGCAAAACATTAGCTTTTGTTTTACCAATTGTTCAGGTAATTATCACTTTGTAACACCTGTTTACTAATTGCATAATTTAGTATACATATTTAATCAATCAGTCACATCACAATTTAAAAAATGAAATATTACATTACAATTACAAAACTTAATTTAATGTAAGTTTTTTTAATTTGTATATGAATATAACATATTCTTCCAGGTTTTAATGAATAGTATTGGCCACCATGTCAGAGCAATGATTGTTCTACCAGTTCAGGAGTTAGCAACACAGGTGTCCAAAGTCTTCAAAAAGTACTGCACAAACACAGGCTTAAAAGTGGTGCTACTTAGTGCATCAACACCACTGCGCAAGGAACAGCAGCAAATAGTAAGATACAGTGAGTTTTGAAATAATTGACAACCTTTCATTTTTTTAACACCTGAAAATTACTACAGGAATCGAAAGACGCCTCCTGAACACAGAAAAATATTTATTATAATTTATTTCTCCATATTTAAAAAAATACAACAAATTTAAAAAAAATATATGTACTTACAACTATAGCCACAGAATAGATATGTTTCCTTTACCCTTTTCACTAGAAAAAAGAGCTGTCATAATTTTAAATTTGATATAGGTAACGCCACCAGAGTTGAGGTCACGCACACAACCATATCTCTAAATCACCAGCTAAACGTCAACACAACGTCAAAATCCCGCTGTCATTATGAGATGTGGTTGTGTGCGTGGCCTCAACTCTGCTCTGGTGGTGTTACCTATAACAACCTTAACATCAAATTTAAGTCATCACTTTTTTTAATAGAGACTAAACAAAAGTAATGGATCTATTCTATCGTTACGCTCTTTTAGAATAAGCACATCTTTAAAAAATTGTAATAAATTAATTAATAATCCTAGTGAAAATTTAAAACTATCAACGTCTTTCTCTTTCCTAAAAGTATACAGAGAACAAATCAAATTATAGTCTTAGAAATATGAAATGTTCTCAATTTATCTTAGTTTTTTGAATATTTAATTCTTTACTTAATTATAATAATAATCATAAATCTTTATTCAAAATGGATTTTTACAGTATAAAACTTCAGTCTAAACAAATTTTTTTTTTTTTTTTTATTTTAATTTTTTTTTTTCCCTTGTTGTTGAATGACATTATTGTGTACTAGAAATAGTTTTTATAAACCAAATTTAAATGTTTGACATTATTATAATGTATAATCAATGTGATTGTGTCAATTTCAATATTTGCATGATTCTAATTATTATTATTTTTAATGCTTTTTGGACATTAAACGTAAATATTGTACACCATGCATATGGTAGACTAGCTTTTGCCCGCGACTCCGTCCGCGTGGAATTAGTAATTTGGGCAGCTTATTTTTTTTATCCAATTCGCTTTTTCATCAATTATGGCTCTCCTTAGTTCTCTAACTCTTCAGCTTTATAATATTAGTATAGATTACACAGTACCTAGTGTTCTCAATTATCTGTTACATCATATTTTTTACCCGTTATCACAATAAATATTAATATTATTATTATTATATTATTATAAAATTGAAGAATGGCACATGCCTGAACTAGGAGGATCCTGTGTCTCAGGCGAAAAATTATAATTCAAATCTTTCTGACACCTGTTTCACTGCTCATGGATACCCTCCCGTATAAGACTAAAAGTTTTCTAACAGTATTGCAAAGTTCAATGCAACATTATCCAAAATAAAAATTTATATTGACACATATAAATTTCAGCTGAATCCTCTGGGTGGATCAGTGAGGCCGACATCATAGTCTGCACAGCAGGAAGACTAGTGGAGCACATACAAAGCACAGAAGGCTTCACATTGAAGCACCTAAAATTCCTTGTGATTGATGAGGCTGATAGAATAATGGACCACATCCAAAACGACTGGCTCTACCATCTGGATAAACACATCAAGCTAGAGAATGAGCTGATGACTGGCAAAGTGGCCAATTTGAGCTGGAACAGTCTCAGTGAACAGAATCCACCTCCTCACAAACTTCTGTTCTCCGCCACTCTTTCTCAAGATCCTGAAAAATTGGAACAGTGGGGATTGTTTCAACCAAAATTGTTCTCTGCTGCTCCTACAAATGACTTTGAGGATGAGGATAGTATCAGAAAGTTCACTACTCCAGATGAATTGGTTGAGCAATATGTTCAATGCAATGCTGAGGAAAAGCCACTCATCCTTTATCATTTCTTGGTTGAACAGAAGTGGGACAAAGTCATCTGCTTTACTAATGCGGCACAGTCAGCACATAGGCTCAGTGTGCTTTTGAATGTCTGGGGTAAAGGCAAGCTCAAAGTTGCTGAATTATCAGCTGCTTTGGATAGATCTACAAGAGATACAGTCTTGAAGAAATTCACTCAGTCAGAGATTAATGTGTAAGTAGAACATTATACATATTCCTTTTTAACCCCCAACACAAACAGAGGGGTGTTATAAGTTTGACCGCTATATGTGTGTATGTGTGTCTGTCTGTGCCATCATTACTCTAAAATGGATGTACTGATTTAGATCCTTTTTTTTTATTTGAAAGCAGGTTTCCTTTATTTCTCATCTCCTTAATTTTTGTTGACTTAACATTAAATTACTTATGTTTCAGTTTGGTTGGTACAGATGCCTTAGCTAGAGGCATTGACATTCCTGACTGTGATTATGTGGTGTCATATGATCCACCAAGGAACATCAAGACATACATTCACAGAGTAGGCCGCACGGGGAGGGCTGGCCGTGTTGGTCATGCCGTTACTATACTGCAGCACAATCAAATGCACTTCTTCAAGGTGTGTAGCTATTTAAATAAAAGAGCAAAAACAACTATTCAGGATGCCGCTAATCTAACCAACCAAGAAGTCATAATTATTATTTATATTATTGTCATTACTTTAATAAAACTTTTTTAGGGTTCTGTACCCAAAGGGTGCCAACGTGACCCTATTACTGAGACTCCTCTGTCTGTTTGTCTATCTGTCCGTCAGTCACAAGGCTCTTCTCTTGAACCATAATAGATACTTGAAATTTTCACCGATTATGTATTACTGTGGCCGCTATAACAACAAACAACAAATAAAATCTGCGCATTTAATGATTCTTGACTCCAAAGGTTTACGCACACGTTTAGGTTGATTCACAAGAGTTGGCACGAATGGATCGAATGAGTGAATGAAAGTATCTATGTGTTACCTATTTGAATACACTTCACACAAATATGAAAATGTCATGCATCAGTCATTTTCCTACAAAAATGTCAAAGTGACATTGCTTTTGTTCATTCCATTCGTGCCAACTCTTGCGAATCGATCTGTGCGCTAGTTAGGAAGGATCTTTTTCAATAAAAACAGCGTGCATAATAAGCCTACTAGTATCAAGTACTACTAGGTTTTTTTTTGTACAATATGTAGTAGTTTATCGTAAAAAAAAATACACTCACCATCATCATAAAATATTACACTAGACAAATATTTACATTTTAAATACAAGAACAATTATCCTAAAACCTTACGAAATATAATAATAATAACTAAAATATATTATGCAAAGAGGTTCCTTTAGTTAGGCAATGTTCCAAAGATACTGGCAGTGTTCCCCCTCTGAATAGCTAAACTAAACTAATTCTTTGTCTGAGGTAGCTGCCAGCTCTTCGGTCTCCTGTGACATTGAGTAACCTTTTTGCTATTTTCTTAAATAGCCTCATAGCGCTAAGACCCCACGGACCAAGGGTCTCGACACCAAATGGGACAAAGTCACTACTAGTTACTACTAACATTTAAATATTTATATTGTCATGTAACATAAGATGCATTTCAGTTATTAGTTAGCATAATACACTCTCGACAATTAACTGACTAACAGTTGTCTAATAATTGCAGGAACTATTGCAGTCTGGAGGAAAAGCAGAATTAAATCAAATAAAAATTCAGCATGATGTATTTGATCGTTTATCAACCGATTATGAATATGCTATACAAGAAACTAAGCACATAATAAACAATGAGATAAGTTCTAAAGTCAAGAAATCTGTAGCATTAAAAAGGGGATGTAAAAAAAGGAAACATGAATAAAAAGTTATGATATAGAATTATTAAATTTTATTTTTTATATAAATCGCATACCTAGATCGAAAGCGTATCACTTAAAATAATACATTAATACACTATTATAATTTAGACCTTCCAAAAATTGAGTGTTGTTAACCTTTTCGACGCCAACGACACGTATATCAGCACCGCAGGTTCTACGCCAACGACTCGTATATCAGTCACGGCGTGCAGAGCGATATCTACCTACATGCATTTCTGTAGGGTTCAACTTCGCGTTTGACATTCCGATGTCATGGCGTATGAGTGAAGAGCAGAGCTGTTGTATTTGACAGAGCGTTGAAAAGGTTAATTTTATTGCACTTTTTGATAGTCAGTTAATACACTTTCGATCTAAGTCCATGATATTTTGATATGTAGGAGACATCATAAACGAACTCCTTTCAATCTGCCTCATAGTAACTCGACCAATTATTGGATGAATTACTATGAACAACCCAAATTACAAAATTTAAAAAAAAAATCTTGAACAGCTAACCATGATCTATCAACGATACTGAATCACGTATCAAAATTTGTGCACTGATTAAAAAATTACCCTGTATTACTCAGAAATAATGTAGCATTCTATTCGTGAAAGAATTTTTGAAATCGGTCTAGTAGTTTTGGAGTTCATTTGTTACAAACATACAAAAAATACAAATCAATCCTCTGTATAACATTAATAAAAGTAAAACAATAATAAAAATAAATAAAATAATTGTAATATAAATATAAGATCAGTGTAGGCTTACATTATTTCTTTCTAATTCTGAATTGACTCATTTATACTTTTTTAAGAAAAATCTTGATAATAAAATTATCCGCAGGTGTACTTGGACACCCTAATTAGAATGAGATGCAATGCACTAGTTTGATTTCTCTGTCGGCCTCACTTTTATGTCGCAGTACTCAGTCCGGGTTAGGTATTAAGTCCATGAGATTATCTCAAAATAAAGTTTTATCAGTTTTATACATAATTAGTGTTTACATACTTTCATAATTTTTGTCAGGACATTTACAACGAATTCTGACTGATGTACGAATTTCAAAGCAGGGTCCTGGCAACATTCAACAAAACGTCAATCGTCACGTCAACGTCAAAATACACTAGACTGGCGAATGAGATTGATTGCTTTGTATTGTATTGTATACACTAAACTAAAACTTATTTGGTTGCTAGTTATCAATAAGATCCAATTACTTTTTTTGTAAAACTGTAAAGAAACTTAACATGTCTGATTCTGAAGACTCTGATCTCTTCGAAGAGCAGCCAAAAAGGTCCTTCCAAGACATTCATGCTGAGATAGAGCGATGTAAGAAAAACCCGGCAACTTCGGGAATGTTTGTGTCTGGTTGGGATGATCCAGATGAAGACGTCGAGGAAGTAAAAGATCCCAAAGGTAAAAGCAAAGTAAGGAAGTGTTACAAAGTTGATTTCTTGCATTTTAACTTTTAATTACGTGTAAATCTTCCAGCTAATCCAATTGACCATGTTCTATGGGCTGCTGAAAATGGAGAAGTAGAACAACTCAAAGAACTTTTAACCACTCAGCCAGGATTAGTACATGCCAATGACTGTAATGGATACACACCACTTCACCGAGCAGCATATGGAAATCACATGTCAGCTGTAACACATTTGCTGAGTAGGGGAGCTAAGCTACATTCCAAAACTGAATTTGGATGGACACCTCTACATTCTGCGGCCAATTGGAATAATTATACCATTGTTGCTAGATTACTAGCAGCTGGTGCTGATCCTTTCGCAGTTTCTGATGGAGGTAATTAACTTAATCAATATGTATACTAATGTTACAGCATACTATAAAATGAATCTACTTTACACTAGCCACATAAGTTACATTAATATTCTATGTTCCAGATCAAACACCACTACATTTAGCAGCAGCTAAAAGCCACAGCAAGTCGTCTTTACTTATATTACTTTTTAGAGAAGACAGTGCAGAAGTAGCTCAAAGAGTCAATAATGTTGGTGAAACACCTGAAGAGTTGGCTCGTTGTCATGGTATTTACGCCCCACTTTTTGAAATGGTAATGCCAGCAGCATCATATATTAAATCACTGGAATTTACTTGCAATCCCTATGTACGAGGAGAATAAAATAAGAGTGATGGAACTAGGAATATAAGTTTAAGATTAATTTTTTTTAAGCTTATTATTTACGTAGGTATTTAACCCTTAATAAAGCCCCACTTATTGGAACATACTACCACAGAATTAAAAGCAGCTATTGAATACATACCTGACAAAGGATATTTTAAAGCTAGTAGTATTTTCAATAATTACAATGGCAATTGGGACATATAATGAAATCAAAAAGGTTCAATTTCCAACTCCTTATTACCTTATTAAGAATTAAACTTATTGTTAAATATGAACTATGATTGATTTTTACTAGCTTTGCATCAAGAATAATGTGCATTTGGGGTTCTGACAATAAATTATATAAGCAATTAGAAATAATATACTTATATTCAAAAGTTTCAATTTTATTAGAATAAATTACAGACAAGTTGAATACACAATTATTAGTATTACATATACATATATTTTAAACATAAAATCTTTCTTTTGTTTTAAACACAACTATAGGTGAATAATTTTTTTGTGTTATTTACACTCCCCAATTGTCCAAGTGACATCATTGTTTCATAGGAAAATGCTTAGGTTGTCCATTTGTCCAATAGACTATATAGAATTTGTCCAACCATAACAATGGGCGGCAAGAAAAAGTTGATTCACCATTCAACACATCCAATTAAATGATTTGGATGCAAATTCAGGTTTGACAAAGGTAGTAAGAAATTTTGTTAATATGTTGTTATTTACCATCTACCATTACCATTTAATCTAGATTAAATGTTATCATATCACTGAACCAGCAGTAGTTGAAATGGTCAGAAGCTAGACTTCAAATAGACTAAAATAATTATAATTAATCTTTATACATTATTCATACTAAAATTACAATTTACATTTTTTGTTTGCTTACAATTACTTTAATTAGCTTTAAAACTTACTCGAAAAATAAGGCACTAGCAAAACTATGTAGAAAGTATTGTTCTGATTAAAAAGTAAATATCAAAATGCTGATGTTTTTGGACTCTTTCCATATGATCTACTTGCCATACTCTCAATAACATGCATAGCACCAGGGACAAGGTAAGTTTCAGTTTGTAAATTTTTTAAGCTAGCAATTAGATTTCTTCTATCTATTTTTTGTAACTCTGATAATATCTGTCTTGACGTAGTGGTCATGTAAGGCAACAGCAAGCAACCTAGTCCAAAACATTTACATCTAACACAATTCTTCCATATTTCGATTAAATCTGTATCTCTTATAGCTGGGCAGACGGGCAATAAGTTTAGTGCTTTTAGACATTTTACTTTTTGTCGATCAGTTATGGGGTAGTCTGCCTGCTGGAACGGCGACAATAGTACGGCTCTCCAGGCATCACATACAGCCTTGTCTGGTGCAGCAGTAGTTTTAAGTAATAACGGAACTAATTCGTCATGAAGGCCAGCTCGTAATAACAAAGGAATCAATTTTTGAATAACATTAATATTACCAAACCGCCGAGCAAGTTCCGCAGTTATTTTTAATCCTTCTATGTTTCCTCCGACAGCTTGTAGTAGTTGATCAAGTGCATTGACTTTATTGTTCACAAATGTGGCCACAATCCATGGCATGTCGATATGTTCGAGGTTAACCACATATAGCAATTCCAATAGTGAATCCCATAAAGAATCTCGTTCCCTATTTGTGACTTTCAAAGCAGTGTCCGACTCAATGATACTCATTAGGCACTGAAGAGCTCTTAATTTTTTACATTTATTGTAGTCGATTTCATCATCCAATGCAATGCGGGAAAGATAAATGGCCCCCATTTTTGGGCAAGTTGCCTTTAATATGTATTTAGCTGTCGTCAAATCCTTATTATCAAGACCAAAGCTAGTTTTGTTTTTAATATCCTCTCTTGTTTTTTCCAAAATGTTTTCTAAAATTTCGATTCGAATAGTGCTAATGTTAATGTCATTTTTATCAGCAATTTCATTTGCAGCTCGGTTAATATCATGGCGGGAGATCTTTTCCACGAAATTTGGGTGAAGGTACAAGGCTCTTATTAGCTGGGTTGGTTCTGTTGCCAGTCGAACAAATTCTTCGCATGCCCAATCGATCTTATGTAACGCATGCCTAGTTGAAAGTGTGGAATGTAAGCGTTCCATCTGGCGCACTGCGCGATTTCCGGGCTGTACAGCAGACCAACGTCGAGCAAATTGATAGCACAATTGCGCCGCTGCAACTTGATCTGCTCCACGAGCACAACCCTGAAGAACGTAAAAAAGACATGCGCCTGCCCATTCCATATTGGCTATGTGCTTAACACATCGGTGAGCCGCGCGAAGCAACGGCTCCTCGCGTGTAGTAAGTCGCCACGGTTCGCTTTCTTTCTGTTCCACTTCTGTCCCATCACTTTTCTTCCTTGCTGTCATAGTTTGTTTCAAGGCGTTACTGCAAACCATATCCCTAGCCGTTTGTAAATCATTGTCGAGTGAAAGCAACGCAACGGCAGGTAGCCATTGTTCATATGTCTCCAAGGTAATTTCTGATTTTAGATTGGCCCACATATCTTCACGCATAAAGAGGTGAAAGGGTAATCTGTAATGACCAATTTCTGGAAACATACCTTTGACTGAAAACAGTTCAAATTCGTGCTGTTTAGGACAACTTTTTCTATTATAATTCTTCAGAAAGTTGAGCAGAAAGTATTCTTTTAAATATGGAGAATCGACTGAAGAACCGAAGAGTATGTGATAAATGCATAAATATACTTCATAGTGGTAGGGATTAATTGATACTACTCGCCCAAGTAAAGTCACTTCTCCGTTTTTCCAAAAATCGTTCAATATGTCTGTTGCAAAATCCTTGTTATTAATGCTTTCCCATAACTGTAAACTCATCGACAGCAGTTCACTTTCATCGTTTTCAAAAATAATTTGGCAGCAACCAAGCTCATCATTAAATATCTTGTATTTCAAGTCCCATGTGGTTAATAAAGATATAAGTTGGAAGGACAGACCATCATTGACAGGCACGTTTAAAGTACGACACAAATCTACTAAACGCTCTGCTGTAGTATCAGGATACTGTTTCAAAAAGTAGAAGAGTACAACTTTAGCATCCCAAGTATCTTCGTTTATATTGGGTAAGGCTACATCAGCTAAGTTGAATTTGAACTTGGTTTTCAAAATGTATTGAGGAGAATATGGAACAGTATTCTGTGATAAACAGTAGGACGCGTATGTGCGCCTTATGACAGGGCTAGAAAGATATGCGATAATGGCATGGGGTAACAATTCATTCTGACCTCGTAACATATCTATAATCCACATTTTGTCCTCTTCACCGTTATTCAAGATATCTAATAAAATTGTTGCTAACAGTTCGTCAAATTCTTGAGATGCGGCAACTTTTGTTAAAAGCTGTTTAGCAATTTTGTTTCTGATTTGGAGCAACTCATCAGGTAAACCTTTTCCAGAAGTAGTAACGTCTTCCAAAATATTTACGATCATTCTAATCGGTATAAAATCACCTCTGTTATTACACGTAATAGGACTTAGACCCGAATTGATGTGTGGCGTAATATAAAAATCGATTAAATCATTCATAGTTGAGATTGAAGACATGGGTAGAAATATGTAATGGAACTTCCATGCAACCGAAAGGTTTTTGACAACTATGTTAGCATTTACTAAAGCATTTAGAATCGCTAAATATTTAGTGACATTATGAATATGTTCTTCTTTACAATTTGATATAAGTTCGGTCAATACGTTACAGCAATCCAAGAGTACCTTGGAATTGTTACTATCTTTAAAGGAAGATAGAATTGTTGCAATTTCTTCATTTGCTTCGATACTCCTACCCTTTGATGTTTTAACACATAAAAGGGTTTCGACCATTTTTCGTACTTCGTGATTTGAAGAAGTGCGATGTAACAATGCTACTAAGGCCGTTCTTTGAGTTTGGTATGCATGTGTAAGTTGCTCTGCACACCCTCCGATTGCTACACTAACTGTAGATTGGTTGTGTATATTTGCTTCAGCTTTATCTGCACTTTCACGATACATATTATTTATACTTGATTTGATATCAAAGGAATTTTTCAGATAGTACATATTTTCAATAGTATTTGTTTCTATTTCACTCATCATTTTAGTCCCTTTCAGAAAGTCTATGTAATTTCTTTCAGTGGTTGTATCATTTGAAGAACCTTTAATGATTTGTTCGTATTTTATCATAATTGATTTCAACAGTATCTTCTTTTCTTTATTTGATAGGAGGTGAAAATATTCTAATGCACCTCTTGTTTCACAGTCACGGAGACATCTATTTAAATATAATAGGCTGCCGTAGTTTGTATATTCCGTCATTACAGTGGTGATGACTTTTAAATCATTCAAATCAATGTTTGGCACCGTCATCAATTTATGCAACACCAATTTATAATCAGAGCACTTTAAAGAAAATTTATATTTTTTTAGTATTACCTTTACTTTCGCGTAATTTAGTTCGCGCTGTACCTCTTCGGCAAGAATACGGTCGGTAGCAGTTGTTGTAAAATCTTTTGTGCCCGAAGATGCAGCTTCAATTGCAAGCTCAAGCACAATAGGGTTCCATGGCACATCCAGAACTCTCAAAACTTGAAGGAGGCACTCGAGTTTATTTGTGTGTAAACGAAATGAGTTTAACAATATTTTTAAACGTACGCCATCTACATCGCCGCCACTGCTTGCAGCCTCCACTTCTATAAAAGAGCGTAATGTATCGTCCAATTCGAAAGAATGACGAGCAGAATATGCCGGTAGATACTGCTGCAGAAATGGTTCTAAATCTTCCGTGTAACAGCGCCGCAACATAATCAAAGCCACTTCGCTCGGGCTTTGAGAACTGAGCTCACCCAACAACATATTGATTTTATGTTTTTCTTTTAATTCCATGATGTTCTTCATGTGAGTTTTTAACATATCAAGGTCATCCATAGAAATAGGTCGCAAAGGAATTGTTTTTAGCGACGTTTCTAAAACTACACCAATATCTTCTATGAATTTCAGTCCAATTTTGGGCCAATAACCTGATTTTTCTAAGAGAAAAACCCGTTCAGTAACCCATCGCACAAATAAATCCATGTAGAATGGGTTGTGATCTAGTAGGGGTGGCAAAAAATTTCTTAGCCAATTAATGAGAGCACCCATTTTAATATTATGCGGAATTGCACCCATTATTCCCAAAATATCATTAGGACTAATCATCTGCGTTAGAGATGAATATTTCAACCAACATATAGAAGCTAAATCAAAGTCAGATTTTGAAATAAACAAAGTACAGATTTCCACAAAGCTAAGGGCAAATATGTTTTCATTCTCATAGGCATTACTTTCTCTGAAATAGATGTATTCCAGGATGTCAATCTTATTCATTATATCACACAATGATTGAATCACGGCATCATCAGCAGACACAAATGCTTTCTTTTGCAGGAGGTACACCAGTGGTTTATATGCAACATTTTTTTGACAGAGTAACAAAGCAATACTTATAAGAAATGGCAAGTCTTCAACTGTTTCAAAATATGGCTGCACTTGGGGTAATACCTGATCTGGTGCAGTAGACAGTAATACATTATCTACAATTGATTTTAGCTGTAATTTTAGGGTTTCCTGTGATGAAAGTTTGTGGATAGACGAGTTGCTATCACGCTGCTCACTATTTGTTGAATCAAGTGCAAATGACTCCCTCCAAGCACAACAAATGTAAACCTGAAATAATAACAATTACTTACTTCTATCTTTATCACTTCCATTCTAGATCACTCTAATACCATCCCACACTGCCCCAATTTCTTAAATAAGTCGGGTTAGACTAGGGTTTAGGCACCATCATCATCATCATCCCAGCCTATATACCTCCCGCTGCAGGACATAGGCCTCCTCTCAGAATGAGAGGGCTTGGGCCGTAGTTCCCACGCGGGCCCAGAGCATATTGGAAACTTCACATACACCATTGAATTTCTTCACCATAAGGGCCTAAGCACACGGCGTTTTTTGAACGCGCCGTCGACGTTTACAGCGCGTTTTTCATTCCATATGAGCAGCCATAAGGCCCCTAGCATAAGGCGTTTATTAAAAAACGCGCCGTCGACGCGCGTTTGTATCGATGAAAACGCGCGTCGACGGCGCGTTAAAAATACGCCGTATGCTTAGGCCCTAAAGCTCATGGAAAAATACAAATGTAATTTCACACATAAATTCCGAAAAACTCACGAGGTGCAAGCCCAGACTCAAACCCACAACCCTCTGCTTGAGACCCCGGCGCCACACAACACAAATGTATCAACATATATTTGAACACATATTTGATCTATGGTTGATTGTATGGTTGTTCTATTGAACAAATAAGCAAATACCGGTGCTACACATGTGATCAAATAAATGTGTTCAAACATTTGTGCTATGTGTGGCGCCGGGGAGAGACCATAGGTCAAACCACTAGGCCACCACAGCTATATGGGTTTAGACAATAAATTAATAATTATAAATATAAATTTAAAAAAATCCCTATTTTGGAAAAATAAACATCAATCAAAGATTTGATTAATTTGTGAAGGTCCGTATCAATGAACTACAATATTTTTACCTTGCTTCTCTGCTACCAAACATGCTCCACAGCTACCTCTGTGCAACATATATTTCATTGATCAACAGAGAAGCTAGTTAAAGATAATTTACTATTGTGGTTCTTTCAATATCAAATAATCAAAAACAAAAAGCTTTCAAAATCATTTTTAGAAAATTCTCAGTTTTTCTTACCTGATTTTGATCCCAAAGCAAGTAATAAAAGTCATTATTATACGTTCCCAAAGGATAGTATGTAGTTTCATTATCTTCCTTAAACTCAAATACAATTTGAGAATCTTTTATATCAACAACCCACATAGTGGCTCCATCAGAAATGATTGGTGAATCTCCCCAAGGTACCACATGAAGTATCTTTTTATCTGAATATAAAACTTCATACAACCCAGTTATAGGACACTTCAAAACCAACGCTTCTCCTTCTGTATATGCATTCAAGCCATTTGAGAGTAGATACGATTCAACAGCAGAATAAGTACTACAAGACTTCTCTATTGTTATTGAGTGTTCCGGTTTTCCATCAACAATGTCTTGTTCCAATTCTTTGATCGAGTAGAACACAAGCAGACACTCTCCACTCTTACTTATTAGCAGTATATTATTATCGTGATTCCTCAACTTCTGGATCTTGTAGTTTGCTAACTTTTCACATGCTATCTTGATTCGAGATCCAGTTACTGTGTTAATGACTGTTATTTCACCGGACTTTAAAAGAATCCATAAGAGCCGCTGATGTAAGAAGGTATTGGAGATTTTGGTATCAAAACAAAAGAGCCAGTCGTTTTCCGTGTGTTTTTCATTTCGTACTGTGACGTCCAGTATTCGCACTTTATGAGAATCTTCAATAATTATCAACTTTGGATGTATAAAATGAGCGTTCAGTAAGTCGAAGCTTGAAAACTTTTTTATTCTTGAATATGTTATAGACATGATGGTATATTTACCGCGGATAGGTTCTGCAATCACACAAATTACCGTAGGTCTCAAAATAATATTGCATCATTTATCATAATAAAATTTTGAAATAATCATTCAACGAACGATTCCTAACGGCAAAGAAAGTCAGCAATTAGTTGGGCGCAGTGTTGCCAGATACAAAAAATAGGACCTGGGCTTACAATGGCATATGTGTGGCATATTTATAAAAAAGTGGATCAATCAACGCGGATAGCGGGGCCCATGGACTTAATACCTAACCCGGACTGAGTACTACGACATAAAAGTGAGGCCGACAGAGAAACCAAACTAGTGCCTTGCATCTCGTTCTAATTAAGGTGACCAAGTACACCTGCGGATAATTAACAAGATTTTTCTTAAAACAGTATAAAAGAGTCAATTCAGAATTAGAAAGAAATAATGTAAGCCTACACTGATCTTATATTTATATTACAATTATTTTATTTTTATTATTGTTTTACTTTTATTAATGTTATACAGGGGATTGATTTGTATTTTTGTATGTTTGTAACGAATGAACTCCAAAACAACTAGACCGATTTCAAAAATTCTTTCACGAATATATTATTTCTGAGTAATACAGGGTAATTTTTTAATCAGTGCACAAATTTTGATACGTGATTCAGATCATGATTATCTGTTCAAGATTTGTTTTTAAATTTTGAAATTTGGGTTGTTCATAGTAATTCATCTAATAATTGGTCGAGTTATTATGAAAAAACAACAAAAAGTGATTAATATTATAACGAAAAAAACTGAAACTTGTTATTTTAACGACACTGAATCACATATTAAAATTTGTGCACTTATTAAAAATAATAGGAATCCTTGCTAAAACTTCAGTAGTGTAACCCAAGGTGTAAAAAAAAACTTTTATCGCATGCGCGTTGTGGAAATTATTAGTGAGAGAACAAAGAAATGTTAATGTTGTATTATAGAACAAAATTATTAATAGTTAATGTTGTATTATAGAACAAAATACTAAAATTGCCTTTAACACTTAACGCCCAGCGTTCAAAATGCAACACTGCTCGATAAAAAAACGTCGCGTTTTAAAAGCGCTGTCGTATGAACATATATGAACACACTTAGGCTTAGGGTATGCGCGCACGAGCAACTTTGTCTCCGCGACTATTTTATCAAGTCTGTGTATTTGTACCCTGGGAGTCGCGGTGCTACGTGTGCGCACTTCCATACTAACCCATAGACTTGATAAAATAGTCGCGGAGACAAAGATGCTCGTGCGCGCATACTCTTATGCTGGCTCTTCACTTGGCGTATTTGACGAAATAGTTGCGTGTGCGAGAGAAGACCACTATGCCGATTCTAACGTGAAAGACGGAGATGTCAATAGCGCAACGCGAACACGCAACGCCAAGTGAAGTGCCAGTGCCACCATTAGGTGATTTTTAACTCCTTGAAGCATAGACGTAGGAAAGAAACCTAAAAACGGAAAACTAACATTCTGGCAACACTGCTCTTCAGCCACATTCTAGTAAAATGGAGGCCATAAAATTCCAAAAAAAAAACATTCTAGTAAAAAAGAAAATATTATTTATTATATTCTATTCATATTATTTGAGAACTTGACATAAAAAACAATTAATATTTATTTCATAATTTTGTCAGTGGCAAATATATTTTAAAATATGTGAGTGAACTTAGAGTCCATTAAGATTAGAGATAGAAACTAGATAAAAACTAGATACATTTTCACGTATGTCCACACCGGAGTGTCCGCCATGATAAATATATAATTTCAACATGGCGCCCGGTTGTGCGAAGTGTGTGTGTGTGAAAGTGCAGTGAAATTATGTTAAAATATCTAATGTTTTTAGTGATAAATTTAGTGTTTAAGTGAAAAGTGTGTGCATTCATGCAGCGGTTTCCTTATAATGGCTTTGGATTTACGCCTGCACTCTCCTGCAGGCGCAGAACCTGTTGTTTATACATGGCCCCTCACTTCGGGTCATGGTTCGGTAAGGAAATCGTGTATATTTTACTTTGGTATCTTGATGTGATACTGACTATGTGTGTAGTTTGTTATCGCAGTTTTCCCTTCAGAATATAGTGTCGCTATATGCTCATGGTCATAGATAACCCTCTTAACTGGAGAACTCTTATTATCCACCATAAAATGTGGTCAAGAGTTTTCGTTTTTAATTCATATCGATTATAATAGTATTTGAGCTGATAAATCACAAACAACAACTTGTTTGTCCCACTATAAATGTAACATGCTTTTCTTAATATCACATGGGTCTTGCAGTCTTGAGTGTATTGACCTCGTGTTTTGTCAAGGTGTCGGCTTTTTTTAGATGGTTCTTTATACACTGCCCGTTGTAGTTGTAGATCATCGTCATTTTCATTTTGAGCGTAATGAAGCTAGAGTATGTTCAATGATTGGTGGCACTGTTATCTCTATTTATCTTGTGTATCATCTACATAGTTTATGTTGTGATACATTTATTATCATTGGTAATGCTGTCCAGACCAGGGAAAGTGGAGACATTTAGTTAGAGGATAGAGTATAGTACCAGTTGTATTGTTTATCAGATGATTTAGACATCAACAGGTTGATTTCATTCAATTGAAAATTAATCTTATTAAAGTCTATTTATTAATCCCAAATACTAAAATAATGTTTCATGTGTTGTCCCTTTTTTACATCTTATAAATAGTGATGTGCCACAACCAATACTAACCAAAAATAAACTTTTTTGTTATTATGCAATATGTGTAAAGCTATGAATGAATAATTTGTAACATAACAAAAGGGGACAAGTAGCATATTAAAAAAAAAGGTAAAAAAAATATAGATAAAAATTTAGAGATATTTAGAATTTTGTAGATAAAAATATTTCAAATATTTAAAGGTACTTTTTATTCTATGATTTTAATCTCAAAATACATCAAATTACTCTCTATATTTTAGTTTCAAGAATTGAAATTACACACCACTCATAAGATATATTTTATCCCATTATTATGAGTAAACAAAGTTTCATAAATATTGGAGCTATTTACAATTTAAGTAGATTTACTACTTTTTATGTTTGCACTAACTGTGCTAAAATGTAGTATTAAAGTTAGTTTGTATGTATTAAAAATATCATTATATCATTATTATGCATTATAAGTACCAAACAATTTGGTCATAAATAGTCTTTTTTTAGGGTTCCGTACCCAAAGTGTAAAAATGGGAATTACTGACCCTTCATGCGCGAGTCCGACTTGCACTTGGCTGGTTTTTATTGATTACTTACAATACACCATTTCTTTTTACATTTGACATTTGTAATTGTCAGTTTAGTCTTTGGGATTAATAAATAGTCTATAGATAGGTTTTGACATTCCTCTCACCTTTTACTTTAGTCTGAATTGGAATAAATTAAAGACTGTTCATCAGTAGCAAAGAAAATTAATATAAATTCAGTTTGTTTGATTTGTGTTATTGTAGTGGTCTGATAAAAATGTTATTTGTTTACAATCCACATACTAGAAATGTACATGACCTCATTGACACATCTGCATGTAACCTTTAAATGTAAGCAGATGTTATAATCAGAGGTCGGAATTTTCACAGCAAAACAAAAAACTGTTGCAGTCAAACTAGTTTCAGAAACATATCTTTATCAATATTGAGTATTATTAGTAGACATCGGTAACTCAAGGCATTTAGGTAGCATTTGACGTTTCTGACAGACTAGTGAAGTGACTATGTTTCTCTGTATGAATCGAGCAAAGAAACCAATTACAATAAATGTTTTCAACCATTTAATATTTGACTTTCGTGATAGACAATAAATATTTGTTCAAAATTTTTAGAAGTTATCCTACGTCTCCTATTTGAGGGTGTTGGTAAAAAAAGTTTTTGGTTAAAATTTCATTTTTATTGCAATCTTTTTTGTTGATTGTACTTGCATTGTCATCCAACCCACATAGTTATACTAAATTTCAAGCCAATCCGACCACTAGAAGTGGGTCAAAATAAACTTCCAAAATTTGACCCGTACATACATACATATATTCATACATTACAAGTTAAATAAATCTTGTAAAAAGCATTCTTGCGTAAATTTGTTGGTGTTCTCTTTGATTTCAACTTCTTTATTTTGTAATAAGCTATTAAAAATTACTATTGTAAGATATCCTGGATTTTTAGATAATGCTATTTTTGCTTTTGATAAACAAGTTTACCTTTTGGATGTAGTCTCGGTAATAAACATGACCTTTCAATTTTAAAGGATTATTTTATCTTATCTGAAAAGGCACTTGAAAAACGTGTGTCATCACTAGTGCTACCTAATTGCCACAAGTTACCAATGTCTAATTATTAGGTGTATAAAAAAATCATGCCAATATATTTACATTATTTTATAATCATTAAAGACAGTTAATTTAAAATATGCAAAAGACGTGGTACCTACCACTTCTTTGAACATAATCACTTTAGAATTTAGTATACGAAAATGGCTTTTTAGTGATGAACGAAATAGTCTATTCCCAGAGAATGTTGAGAAATTAATTATTATCTATTCCTATCACTATCACAAACCAAATAAAATGTCATGGTGCTACTGTGGGTACTGACGTGGATTTCTAAACAGAAATTGCATCTGTCTCTATATCATTTTATACAAACCTTACATAGAATTTTGTATAAAATATACTTTTTATTTGGTGGACCGTTTTTTCTTCTATCCTCCTGAGGTCCGATGTCCTATTATTAGGACTTGTGAAAAAGTTTAAATTTCATAGAACAAAATTTGACATGGGCGGCAGGAGGGTATTACACAACTATTGATATTGATAAAAAATGTTTCTAAGACTAGTCTGATTGCGATACTAGTCTTTTGTTTTGTTGTGAAAATTCTGATCTCTGGTTATAATGCTTGTAGGTACCTACTTTTATTTGTTTTCATTTACTTCATATTAAAATTTAATTTAATATTGAATCACTAGGCAACACACCACACCAAATTTAACTTTTTAATTTGCATTGTTGAACTGTAAGTTTAGGTATGAATGAAGAATTATCTGCAGGAAATTTAAACTTGTGCCATAGTTGCAGTAATCATTAATTTAACCTCCACATGTTACTATGCTAATTTCAGTATATATTATAATAGCAGGAAGTGCTGATTTAGGTCTCTAACCATTTATTACTTTTTTGTAGCCAATGATTTATTCATTTGCTAGTAAGGTAAATCTTTGAAATTTATTTTGTGAGATTTAGGGGCTGTTTCACCACCCATTGATTAATTTTAACTGACGGATAAATGTGATGCCGTCTCCGTCTATTCAAACAAAACAAACAGAGACGGCATCACATTTATCCATCTAATAAATTTGATCAATGGTTGGTAAAACAGGGGGTAAGTCTACATGAGAAGGGGTTGATATGGTATATTTACATTTTTACAATACACAATGAACCCTTAACCATGAATTTAAGGTATTCTTTTTCCATTTTTGTTATTGCCATATTGTATTTTTGTTTTTGGTTAGTCGCGGGCAACAGCTAGTATATGTATAGTAATTTCAGTAGGTTAGAGATGGACAACATATTAACCTGTTAGTTTCAGATAATTTCTGTTAGTATTAATTTTTTTTAGGAAATGCAATATTTTTAATTATTTTATTTTTTATTTTATAACAGAAAATAATACAACCTGGCAGCATCTGAAATTATTTTTAACTTTTATACCAGATATGGGTATGGATTTGTTTTTTAGATATCTGGTACCGGTACCATATGTAGGTTAAAAATTCTCCTAATATACCCTGTCTAAAATATGTTGATCTGTGATTATGTAAAAACCTACCAATATTTTGTGCTCTACTAATAAACCAGGCTGGGGCTAGGTGTTAATATTTCATTTACTTACTATGTATGATAGAATAGATTTATGAACAGTCAATATTTGAACTATTCCAAAATATTACCAAAATCTTATTAAGTTGCAATAATAGTGTGTAGTACTAGTACATATTTTAGAAACATTGCGCAACTATATATTTATATGCTAGGTATACTGTAAAAACACAATATAGAATTTCCATGTTCTTAAGACAAAAGTAACATTGATGTCAAATTTGGAACAGTGTAGATGTCAATTGGTGAAAGAACCTTTAAAATTGGTTTAATATTCATTGCAGAGACAATACAAAAATAACAAAGTACAGATGTAGTATACATACTTTGAAATAATATTGATGTCATCTACAAATAATTAATCATTCATTATTAATTACATTTTGTGTGTGATATTCAGTGGACATCTTATAAAAAATATATTGTAGGGGCATGAATGACCACATGAAGCAAGAGGTTGATTCAAACCAGATGAATATACTTTGGTGGCAGTGGTTTAAGGTCTGTTTTGTTGCAAAATTGTTAGAACCCTAGTAGAATATTTACTTATACAAATCATTGGATAAATAATGGACTAGCATGAATAACACCCTTTTTTTGTCATTTTCTATATCTCCTTGTTAGTCTGTGAATCAATTTATTTTTCTTTTACAGGACAAACTCGACGGGGCGCTAGAAATAGTAGAAACAATAAGGTAGGTGCAATTAATTACCCTTGCTTACTTGCCTAATATGCGTAATTTTTTTTTTTGTCATTATAATGAAAATTCATAAAAGATGTGTTAGAATATTTAAAATAGTGAAATTCGCCACAGAATGTAGTGGTGAAAGTGCCGACAAAACTGAAGTTACTATTTGAAATATACCTAAGTAGGTAGTTACAGCACGTTATCTTTATCGATTGTACCTAGTGGTGTAGATTGTAGCAACCTATGTGTATTGGCTTGTTCTGATATGACGTGCGTGTGTAAAGCGTGAAGGACGTGGGGGCATTGACCGAGGCGGTTTCGCGCCGAATAATAGGTAGGTATAGGTACGTAATGTACGTACATACGCTATACCTTTACAAACAACTTGTACACAGTGTCGCTGTCGCCCTACTGCCCGCGATCGACCTACAAAGTCGGACTTTATAAATGTAAGTAGGTATGGTGTATTCAAGTATGTATGCATAAAACCGGTCAAGTGCGCGTCGGACTCAATTGTTCGAAGGGTTCCGTACCACTGTACTTAACAAAAAAAAACACGATACTTTTTTTGGTTGATTCAGTCATTTATTTCATTACATACTTTGCGAAGGTCGATATCAATGAACTACAACCATTTACCTATCTTGCTACTCGGTCGTACTGACATTACATACGTCGCTTTAACGTAAAGCAACAAGGTACAGAAATAGCCAACTGCTTTTGACGCTTACTGTATAGTCGGGGTAAGAAAAGGTTCGTCACTTTTCGACCTTAACTCGTTGACATAGAGTCGAAAAGTGACGAACCTTTTCTTACCCCGACTATACTTACTTTATTTTAAAATTGACTCCAATTACTCGTATTGTTCCATAGGTATAGACATCGCTAAATACACAATTACACACATGTAACCTACTAACCCATAATGGAAGTTAAAACTAGAGCACACAGCTGCTAGGTAGGTACCTACCTACCTACCTATGTTGAGAAGAATCGGGGTCAACCGTTTTACGCGACCGAGCACACTGATGTTGAAAAATCTGTGTTCAGATATAGAAATTATCTTGTTCAACCAACATTCAGTACAGTACAACCTTGTCTCAGTAAGGTACTCGTCAAGGAAGACGCTGGAGTATTTATTGCGAAAAGGTTGTACTGCGGGTTGAGCTCACCGCGGTAAATATTCTACTCACTCAGTGCTAGTGTGTTATACATACACGAACAGGTCACGTGCCAGGTTTTTTAACTTTGAGTGGCACATAAATCACGCTTATCTATCCAAGTTCAAAGGTCAGCAATGTTTAAGCATCTTCTGCTTATCTACCTACTTCTTCCTGTTCGTTGCATATGCATACAAACATTTCGTAATTGCTTAGTATCAAACATGAACAGTTGCTGGTCCCTGTAGCCAAAAATGTTGGTATATAGTAACTGATTTGTACAATTAAATTGTTTGCGCGATATCGATATTGCCGATATAAACTCCTACATTTTAGGGTTCCGTTTCCAAATTTGGAAAATCGGGCCCTGTTACTAAACCTTCGCTGTTTTTCCTTAACAGGGACCTCCTTTGTTTTAAATCGTGATTTAAAATTGAAATAACGTAACTTGTAATTTTTCAGAGTGTGTATTGCTATGGCTGATGTATCAATAAATAATAATTTTACTATGTTTAAGTTAAATGAGGCTCCTATTCAAGGAACGTGTTCCTTTGCAGTTTTACAATTTCACCTACCTATAGATTAAAAAACGAATGTACGATTATTTAGCTTAACGTGCCACTCGACCTTGAACTCCATCTTGTGTGACCTAGTAACAGTAAAGTTCGCTTCCGTATAAGAACTATGCGCTAGGTAGGCTATTTTATAATCCTGTATTCGTTTATAGTATGCTTTCTGTGTGTGGCTCGTTCGTTCGTTGAAGATTGACCTTGGCTCATAAAATTAAGTTAAATTATAGAAAAAAAATATAAAATAATAATATTAATTAAGTTAAGTTATAGATGGTAATAGTTTTCATTCTGTGCATTTTAAATTGCTAAATCCTTACTAGTGTTATAAATGGGAAAGTAACTCTTGTCTGTCTATCTGTTACCACTTCACACTTAAACCGGTGAACCGATTTAGTAATTTGGTATGGAGATAGTTTGAGACCCTGGGAAGGACATGGCCCATTATGTCACATGGGATAGATTTTATCCCAGTAAATTGCGTAGTTTCCGCGGGATAGATATGAATTCTTCGCAGATGCAATCGCAGGCAACAGCTTGTACGATATTTCAGTCGTGTGAACAGGCTGTGAGTTTTGTAACCAAAAAGCAGCCTGAAAAGTCCGTCTGGGCCCTCAAACTATCTTTGTCAATCCAGTGTTGGCTCTCAAAAGTGTAAAGAACTTAAAAGAAAAACTATCATCGCTACGTAAGCTTTATAATTATAATAACTCGACGAAGAGTAATAAAATAATAAATAATAGTCCATAAAAAAAAAATACTGCATCTTTGTACGGGGAACCCTACACCGTGCGTGGCCCGATAAGCGCTTGGGTAGTTTGTTATACTATAATATTATTCCAAGTCGAAAATTAGCAGGGAACCAGTTTGGGTCGACCGATCGTTAGGCGTTAGGAGGGCCATTCTACTTTTCGTTGACCAGTATTTTTTGTACTGTGCTCTTCAAATATTTTTTTTACAAAAACGGTGAAGTGCTCGGTTTATATCATTTAAGATTTAAACAGGCACATAATTAAGCTTACATTTAAAACCATCACTACGTATAAAAAGTAATCATTATTATCTATAAAGTAGGAAACGCAGTGGACATGCATGTCCCCGCCATTTGTATGGAAATTGATGTATTTTCCGCTGAGTTACCAATTTTTTCCACAAAATTTCTTTGAATTTAGAGTTCTATTGCTTTAAAATATTAAATTTAGGCGTTTCAGTTTGTATATAAGTTATTTACACTTGAAAAAAATCACCAGGTATGCCTTATATTTCACAAAAGATTAATGGTTACTTAAAAGTAGAATGGCCCAGGAGTCGATTCGAGGGCCGGCGACGGGCGGTTCGCTGAGGCTGTGACCTCTTCTCGACCGGACCGCACTGGTTCACCCTCCCGCGTGACCTTGATATTGTCCTCGATCGGGATCGCTGGATAAATTTCTGTCTCGGATCGCCGAAATATATTTTAATGTGTATACTGATGTAATCATTTACTTAGACGTTTAGGTAGGTACTATATCAAAATCTTAGATTATTTATACACTATACTCCTTACACTGTAGCATGGTGCGGGTGGCAGGTGTCAAAACCCACAAACTAGATAAGTGAAAGCTTTAAAACTCGAATCGATAAAACTATAAATTTATAACTTTAATTAGGTATGTGTAATTAATAATATAAATTTACGATTATTTCATGAAATCAAGTAAAGTAAACTAAGTACCGGAGTTCTTATTAATGCAAAAAAAAAAAGAAAAGTCGAGGCTTCCGTACATATTTTTAGGTATATCAAAAATAGGCCATAACATAAAGCTAAACTATAATTAAACAAAACTAAAGCAGTAACCATAATGTGGTGGTTAATGATGTCTCTGTGATAGATAAGATGGAAACCGGCAGTGATCACTTAATAGTCAGAGGCACATGGATAATTTAATACTGCTTGTATTAAAGATGCGATAGAGCGGAATAAATGCCTTAAAGTGTTCGTTAAAGATAGGTCTACATTTATGTCATTGCTAGCTGGTTGAAATAGCTACGAGCAGGACATATAGCACGCAGAACAGGTGGCCGTTGGAGCTGAAAAGTTCTCTAGTGAGACCATGGAATGGTAAGCGCAGCGTGGGATGTCCACCAATGAGGTGGAAGGAACATTTAGTAAGAGCTATATGTTCAAGGTGGATGCTATCCGCTTCCAACCGTAATGTTTGGGTATCAATAAGGGAGGCCTATTTCCAGCAGTGGACGTCCTATGGCTGAAATGATGATAATGATGACCTACTTGTATCTTTTATTTTAACAGAACCTTATTGAATAAATTAAGTCATTATTTTTGAAGCATTATATCACGTAGGTAAGGTAAGTGTCACTCATAAACTTGCGTATTTGTCGGACATACCAACCTGTTCTGTTACCACGGCATGGAATATTTTTTTTTAAAGCGCATCGTTATTAACATTACAAATTAATAAGTATCGATAAACTCGTGGTAAATTGTGTCCCATCATTAAATGTTTTGTTACACGCATATTACGTTTCTTAACTTAATCATATTTTATTTTATTTATTGATAATAAAAAATAATTAGGTTAAATCTCTTTTGTGCACGATAGTTTTTTCGAAGTTTAACCTTTTCAACGCCAACGACACATATAGGTGTCACAAAGTACAGTGTCAAAGTGATCTTGACACAATGACATAAGGTTCAAAGCAGGTTTACGTTTTGTCGAGGCGTGGCGTTGAAAGGGTTTAAATGTTTAACTTCAGACAAATTCAGACTGGAATTTAAATAATTCGTCATGAAATACACCGCAGCAATTTTGTCAAGTGTAACGGAACGGTGTGTCAAGTGTCACCCGCACCATGCTACAGTGAAAGGAGTATAGATAGTGTTAGTAGCGAACACTGCGATATAAAACGTTCAAAAATCCATTTGACAGCTTCATTTTACGATCGCGTTACGTCATTCAGACTGAAGGAGGGCAAATGACATATAAGCCAACAGTTGGCTTATATTTTTCGGGACGTTTTCATGCCGCCTAAGCTCTATCTAGTGTATAAATAATCTAAGATCAAAATAGTATTTCGGCGATTCGCAACAGAAATATTGACGTAAGAAAGCGAGCACATATTTAACGCTTCGACCGCACCGAACTCGGTCGGTTAGGTATAAGGAAGTAAACAAAAATATAGAAAGAGGAAGTTGATAATTAGTTTGTATATTTTTATACGTAACTACGTAAGGTACAACATCATTATTGTTCTCCCATGTAATAATTCGTAGAGATATAGATGGGGTGACTTAAGGTCTACTTCGTCCACGTTGTTCAACATCAAACTCTATTGTTCACTAGGGTAAATATGGGTGAATCAACTTTTTAGTGACACCCGTTGCTATGGTTATGTCCCTTGGACAACCTAGAATTTTCTATGAAACAGTATGAAGTGTCACTTGGACCACTGGGACAGAGTAAACAACACAAAAAAGTTGATTCACCCATATACCAATTAATCTAGAAACTTTAGTTAGAATGTAGACGAGTTGAGAATGTGGGCGAGTTAAGGAACTGACAGAGCGAGATTGTAAACGTTTTGGGAATGTGAATTCAAGGCTTCCTCCGGTCTATTTTCTTGCGCGCGAGCGCTATTTCTAAATGAAAGGAGTTCCCCAATTTAGACCTATTTTTAAAAGTTCCATACTAAAAATGACAAAACGGAACTCATGTTTCGCCATGTCCGCCTGTGAGTCTGTCCGCGATTTAGCTCAAAGACCCCTTAGTACATACTTGAAAGCTATAATTTTGCTATGAGTATATAGTAAATCTATTAAACTACGATTTTTAATTTCGTGTAATTCTGACATTTCTTAGTGTTACTAGGCAAAAAATATTTCCCGAAAATTTAAACGAGATAAAACAAAAACTAGGAAATACAGAGCACAAATTCCTTAGTATACACATTAAAATTGGACATAATGTAATAAATCATTAATTAATATGTAGTTAGAATATTTTTTGATCTAACTGTTCAGACGTAATAAAATATTTAACCCTTTTATGAGTAAAAAATTAATTGTCTTGGGTATCATTGCGATAATTGACATGTATAGCAAACTTTTGGACTTAAATTATAATTAATAGTTCTGTATTAAGTATCAATCGTCGTCTCAGGAGGTTTGTAATGTAATTTAAAATTTCATAGACAAGGTACATACTTAAGTAATAAAAACCATCAAATATCATTCTTCTGTCAAAACAATATTAAAGTCATTCGGCTTCTGTCTTGAATGTTCGAATGTGCTCGCTCTCCTGTTTCCGTATTATTTTTGTCGTTTTCGTTGATTTATATAATTATTTCCTTGAAAAGTTTTCGTTTTTTGCTATGTGTTATGTTTTTTAAAGAGGACTAATATCATTATGAACTGTCTCACACGAACCATGAAGACACGAATCTCTTAAAAACCTATGAAATAAATATAGACTAATAAATGAAAACTGATAACTTCTTATAGTAAAAGCTCTCCTTCACTATATTTATAATTAGTAATGTGCCTATTTTATTGTTTCTAAAATAATAAATAGATTTAAAATGAAAAAAGGTTTGTTGCCTCTGAAACATCAAAATCTGGCATTTGTCAGAATTCCACGAAATTAAAAATCGTAGTTTAATCATGCCGACAAGTGATAGAATAATTTTAACTTTTTGTCTTCAGAACCCTAAAAGGCTCGTATATCAAATCAATACATAAATAATGTAAAATAAAGTGAACCTTGAAGCACACTTGGCAAGACTTTAGCATTGTAGTAACGTATAAAGAACATTACTAAGATATCTTCAATTTATTTTATGGAATAGGGTGGCAAACGAGCAGGTGATGAGATATGATATGAGATTAAGTAATCATCATCACAACGGAAGATTGTAGATGCGTTGCTAGCCTAGAAGTCTTAGATACTAAGATAAATAAAATACGTTATTTGTCTGTAAATTCACTGCTATCTTACTCTTCATGCTGGAACAGATACAGTACCTAAGCGCAAACACTACTGCTTAGCGGCAGGATTAGCGAGTAAGATGGTGGTAGCGAAGCGAACTTTCTTTGAACATCGTCTTGCGACTCGCCTTATTTATTACATACTATTTACAAGTTTATTCTAATATTTCAAACATTCTTCAATATCGCGCCCTATTTGTCTGGATGGATGGTAGGGTTGGAAGAACATGATCAAGGGCAAGGTACTGCAAAAAGGCCAGGTCAGAAGTACTCGTAACAAACGAGCTTAATAAACGATGTACAGTCAACAAATTTGATTTCTAGGCCACTACAGAACCTTGTCATTGTGACATTTTACGTCATTTGATAAGCATTATTATAGGCACATAAAACTATTTACTACGATAGGATTCTAGGTGGCTAGAAAGGAATCAAATTGGTTGATTGTATGAGTGTGTTCGAAGAGTGTGTTTGGCATTCTGTAATCTTTGGCTTGCGTATGTAATAAATTGTAGCTACCATGTTGCGTTGCAGTTTGTCAATAAATATAAAATATATTGTTTAGGTGGGTGTGCGACGACCTTCCGGACATGAAGGCCGCCCTGGAGAACAATATCCTGAGCGACTACAACACCCACTCGTACGAGAGCATGCGAGCTCTCTGCGACCGCTTCAACCGAGCCATCGACTCCGTCGTCGCACTGGTAATTATTAATATTTATTAATTTATGACTTAATTCACAATTATTACAAAACAAACGAATAAAAAGAGCGTTGAACCTACATTACAACAAGTTAGCTGGTTCTAGATTTGACTGGTGTTATTTTAGTGTCGGTTGTATAAACTGGTTGTGTATGCCGTTGCGTCACCCGCGGCGTGACCTCCAACGCAGGCAGAAGTTGTTCCAACGGCCGGACCCACCTCCGCTTGCCGCCGGCCCACCCCACCGTCGCTCCCGACCTCACTCCACATTTCACTCAATTCATATTTCAGGCGTTAGTTATATGAACAGCACCTACTCTCGTCTCGAACTGGAACCGCGGCAGCCATCGAAAGTGAAAAGCTCCCGAATGGGGCGTGGGTTCACCCCGGGGCTGGCGCAGACTTGCTTGACCTACATACGTCGCAAATAGTCGCAATTGTCGGCTTAATTTAGTCACAGCATCCTTTTGAGCTGCGTCCGTGATGTTTTTGTTTTGGGTGAATATAACATTTTATCAAGTGTGAAGCAAAGAATAAACTTACAATGTGTAATTTTACAAGTGTTTATTCAATTTATAATGTATGTTTGTTAGGTCATATCTTGCAAGTCGAATTTCACCCACTTCTGGATTGACTTGAAATTTGATACGGATATGATCCTAGTTTGGATGACAATGCAACTAAAGTAAACAAGAAGTATAATCAGGGAATAGCATGTAGCAAAAAATATTTCTTTACATAGACTTTTCGTAAAATAAACGTTTGACAAAAAAAAATTAGTACAAGCTTTTTTTGGCTGACTGTATTTTTTTTAATGTACATTTACATGCATTGTCATCTAGACTACATATGTATCCATACCAAGTTACAAGTCAATGCCGTTAACCGTTGAACAGTCCCGTCTTGTGAAGATCCTGCCCGGATCACCAGAATTTCACAACCAGATTATTGTATTTTCATCACACTTGCTCGTCAATGGTGTTATTCCATGCCTGTATACTAAATGTCAAAGGCCTAATTTGTTCTTAAGGGAGTTATGGATTTACGTACAGTTTTTCTTCCCAAGGGAGTTCTAACTTTAGTTTTAAAATTTTCAAACAGACTAAGGAGGTTTCAAGTCAGCCAACGTTTTGTTTATATGTTTAAAACTTAGCTATAACCTAATTTTACTACACAAAACTTGTCTACGCTTCATGAAACTTCGTAATTTTTATATTTTAAATTTATACCAAATAGTTTTGCAATAATTTTAGTAAGTATTTTTTTAACATGTTGGCAGAATGTGGCCGTATGACTTTTCGAATTCTAAACTAAACACAGTTTACATTATCTATGGTAGATGACTCGAGAAAAGTGACAATCTGTATTGGCGGGTAGCCATTATTTTATTGAATTTAAGTGTTTAGAGACAAAATAATTTTATTTTTGGATTTTTTTTCTCGCAATGTGATGAAAATCATTGTGTGTATCACGGGCAGTAAGGGGATTACAAACTCGAGTCATTAAAAGCCCTCCGCCTCCGGCGTCGGGCTTCTAATAGGCTCTCGTTAGTAATCCCCTACTTACGGCCCTTGATGCACAATGTACTATTTCACCAATCTTAAATAAGTATGCCAAATTTCAGTTCAATCGGATACCAGGAAGTGCTCGTAAAATCCAATTTTGCTATTTACAACTTACAACATCTAACGTTATAAATAACTAGTTAAATAAAAGCTTGTAAAAAATATTTTGAAAAATAAGTGGACGATTAGAAATTGTTTTGTTTTTACGCAAAGGGTATAGCCGGGTGAGCATAGTAAAACTGCCCTTAGCGAAAAAATGATTTTCCTTTTACCAGATTATTAGCCTTCATATATGTAGTGCTTTCACCAAAAATTAAGCCTCAAATGCTTCTGGTTTAAAAAAAAATGCATAAAAAGAAAAAACATTTTTATTTTTTTTTAGCCAAACTACTAACCCGATTTATTTGCAATTTGGATATATTGTAGATATAATTAAGGTCGTTTTTTGAAAAAAATATGATTGATTTATCTTTTGAAAAAATAGTTTATATTTGAGATGAAAGTTTTTTAAAAAAAAAAAACTTGCGAGTTAGCGACAGTTACCAAATTTATATATTTCATGTTAAATTTAATAATGTTAAACATATATTTTTTTCAAAAAAATAAAATGGGATTAACAGTGAGAAAATATCGAATTTGTAACAGCCCATACATTCTCTCCAAACAAAGCGAAGCTAAGTAGACAATAAATTATTAAGTACCTACCTACCTTTGCATCCTTCCCTAAGGGATCAGCTTCCGGCCTGGACGGCATCTCTCCACAGCACCTCGTAGACCTCACTAGTCACGGCACAGGGGCAACTGGTGAGCACTTGATCAAAAGCATAACAAAACTAACGAACCTTATGCTACTGGGAGATGTCTGTCAGGAAGTGACTTCAGTGATTTATGGAGCCAACCTCATTGCCCTCACCAAGAAGGATGCCGGCGTGCGCCCTATTGCCGTGGGGTCGACCTTTCGCCGTCTGGCTGCCAAAATTTGCGTCCGACTAATACGATCAAAATTACAAAATCTTTTTGAACCCATACAGGTCGGCTTTGGAACCCGCGGAGGCTGCGAGGCGGCGGTTCATGCTGTGCGCACCTTTGTGCAATGCGACCTGTGTGAGGTACTCTTAAAATTAGATGTCAAAAATGCTTTTAATTCAGTCAACAGGGACACCCTGCTAAACGAAATTAAAATTCATGTTCCGGAAATTTACAACTTTTTACTTCAGTGTTATCACTCTCCCTCTAAATTAATGCACAAAAACAGTGAGATCCTTTCGGCCGTGGGTTGCCAGCAGGGTGATCCCCTCGGTCCAGCCATTTTTAGTTTGGCCATTAATTCCATAATTCACAGTCTAAATTCTAAATTAAACGTGTGGTACCTCGATGATGGCACCCTAGGAGGTGACTCACAAACTGTTCTGGCAGACTTATCACTAATTAAAAACAAATTTACGGCTATTGGCCTAGATTTAAATTTCAAAAAATGCGAGTTGTATATTTCGGACAAAGTAGATTCTTCTTCGGCATCACAGATTATTCAAAATTTTAACGTCATCGCCCCAAACATTAAAATCTTGCATAAAGACAGTCTGCATCTCCTCGGGTCACCCATTTTCGATGAAGCCATCCCTCCCCTTCTGAGTAAATCAATGTCTAAATTTAAGGATTATTCGGACCGCCTTACCAAAATTAGCAGTCACTCTGCTATTTTTGTTCTTAAGTGCTGTTTACTCGTTCCTAAATTTACTTACCTGCTCCGCTGCTGTCCCATTTGGAAATTCCCCCATCTGGTAGGACCTATCGATCTAGTTCTAAAATCCCAAATTGAATCTATCTTAAATATCCGTTTTAGCGAGCAGGCATGGACTCAAGCCTCCCTACCGATAAGGTACGGTGGTTTGGGAACCCGCAAAATTTCAAGTATTTCTCTGCCGGCATTCTTGGCTTCAATTCATAGCACCTCTGATCTCGCAGGTAAAATCCTTAAAGCCTCACCGGCTACAAACTGCGAGATTGCGTGCTTGATTGAAGCTTCAAATGCTTGGCTAGCTGGACCGAGCCCAAATCTTCCATCCAGACTCAAAATTCAAAGGGCCTGGGATACCATAGCTTCCGAGTCAACCCTAAATTCATTGATTAACACCGCCACAGGCAGAGACCGTGCCAGACTCTTGGCTGTTTCTAGACCTGAAGCAGGCCACTGGCTCCATGCCTATCCATCACCCAACATCGGTACATTTATAGACCCATGCACACTCCGAATAGCCGTCGGTCTCCGGCTTGGTGTTGAGGTTTGCGTGGACCACAGTTGTGCCTCCTGTGGAGCCCCCGTAGATTGCCTCGGCCACCACGGACTTGCTTGCTCCTCGGGTGCCGGCCGCCTGTCCCGCCATGCCGCCCTTAACGACATCCTCAGAAGAGCGCTCGTCAGTGCCAACGTTCCTGCTGCTCTGGAGCCCCAGATCGTGCGGAGTGATGGCAAGCGCCCTGACGGGATGTCGTTAATTCCATGGAGGATGGGCCGTGCACTGGTGTGGGACGCCACTTGCGCCGACACCTTGGCAGCGTCCTACCTCCCCACAACGAGCAGACGTGCCGGTGCAGCGGCCGACACCCGAGAACGGCTCAAGGCCATTAAATACGAGTGTCTCGGCGCCCAGTACGAGTTCGTCGCATTCGGTGTCGAGACACTCGGATCGTGGGGCAAGGGCGCACGAGGGCTCTACGGAGCTCTAAGCAAGCGCCTGAGAGAGGCAACAGGTGACCCTCGCGCAGGCAGCTTTCTCGCACAAAGACTTGCTATAGCAATTCAACGTGGGAATGCTGCCTGCGTGATGGGCACTCTACCTAAGGGTCCAAATTTAGATAATAATTTTTAGTTTTTAATTTCTGTTTAGCTATTTTAAGTTAGTTTTAGTTATGTTAATTTTATACTTAGTCCCTGTTTTTATACCTTATTTTATAATTAAATTTAATACTAGTGTTCTAGATTAAAAAAAAAAAAAAAAGTACCTACCTATATATTTCGAACGCAATCTTTACGAATTTGAATTAAGAATGTGATGTATAGCACTTTAAATTACTTCTGTGGCTATACAGGGTTATTTTTAATTCACTGACATCCTCTTAACCCTGAATTCCTATCACTCAAACAAATGTTTTTTGTTTTACGACTTTTTAAAATGAAGCACTTTTTTTCCCATACAAATACACAGAGTATCGTAAAAATAAAGAGGAAATCTCAAATTTTC
This sequence comes from Archips xylosteana, assembly GCA_947563465.1. Classification (NCBI taxonomy): domain Eukaryota; kingdom Metazoa; phylum Arthropoda; class Insecta; order Lepidoptera; family Tortricidae; genus Archips; species Archips xylosteana. The sequence continues at coordinate 15,848,724 of OX387344.1, forward strand.
AAAACGTTATTACACCAAAAATATTAAGTTATGACAAAAGCCGTAAAACAAAAAACATTTGTTTAAGTGGTGAGAGTTTAGGGTTAAAAGGATGCTAGTGAATTACAAATAACCCTGTATACGGCTAGGACGTACACATTTCGTAATATATCTCATAATACATATATTCGTATTATTACACACGTAGTTGTACCAGCGATTTATATTGTAGCCATAACACATAGCTCGAAGAATCGCTAGACTTAAGTGGCAGTGGGCAGGACACATCGCCCGTAGAACTGACGGCCGATGGGGCCGAAAGGTTCTCAAGTGGCGTCCGCGGACCGGAAGTCACAGTGTAGATAGGCCTCCAACAAGATGGAGCGACGACCTGATGAAGGCAGCGGGAACGCATTGGATGCGGATGGCGCAGGGCCGATCTGTTTTGCGAGCCTTGGGGGAGGCCTATGTACAGCAGTGGACGTCTTTCGGCTGAAATGATGATGATGATGATGATGATGATGATGATACCTACTAGAAGTTATAGTGTCTTTAAAGTGCTCTGCCCTTATATTTCAGGACACGCGAGAGGTATGGATAAATATTATTTTCTCAAACATGCTATGTAATGTTTACGTTGTGTTCGTTAAAACAGGCTTCAAAATACACCGTTGCAGGCCTAGGCCGGCAATGCGATCGTCTATTGTTTCATATCACACAGCACCATGATGTTTATAGGTCTATGGCATCATAGCATTCAGCCATTTAAAAAAAAACTATAAGCAATATTTGCGTTTTGGTTCATTATGACATTCTGCCACTACGCTTATTTAAGGTAAGGTAAGATGGTGATGGTAATGGTGATCTGCCTAGAAAAATATTTCACCATCAACATCATCATCACCATCATCACCATTATCATCACCATCATCACCATCACCATCATCATCATCATCATCAATCACCACCATCATCGTCATCATCATCATCATCATCATCATCATCACCACCATCATCATCATCATCATCACCACCATCATCATCATCATCATCATCATCATCATCATCACCATCATCATCATCACCATCATCATCATTCATCACCATCATCATCAATCACCATCATCATCATCATCATTCATCACCATCATCATCACCATCACCACCACCATCATGATCATCATGATCATCATCACCATCATCATCACCATCATCATCATCATCATCATCACCATCATCATCATCAATCACCATCATCATCATCATCATTCATCACCATCATCACCACCATCACCACCATCATCATCATCATCACCATCATCATCATCACCATCATCATCATTCATCACCATCATCATCATTCATCACTATCATCATCACCATCATCACCATCACCACCACCACCACCATCATGATCATCATCATCACCATCATCATCATCACCATCATCATCATCATCATCATCATCACCATCATCATCATCATCACCACCATCATCATCATCATCATCACCATCACCATCATGATGACGACGATGATGATGATGATGATGATGATGATGATGATGATGATGATGATGATGATGATGATGGTGATGGTGCATGTTTGAGAAAAGCACTATACAAGCCTCGGCCGGAACAGGGGTTGCCGGCCTCGTATCATGCCGGCCTCGTGTACCACTCGGCCGTCAACTTAGATACTCGGCCGGCAACCCCTTAAGTCCCGGCCTCTGCAGTAATGTACTATTTGTTAAATGAACTAAAATTACGCAGGCTGTGTCATGACTACAATGTAAATCGCTGGTATGTACAACTACGTAATAATACGAATATGTACCTATTATGAGATATATTACAAAATGCGTACGTCCTAGCCGTATGTAGCCACAATAGTAATTTAAAGTGCAATACGTCACATTCTTAAATTTACAAAATTTAAAATTTAAATTTTCTTTTAGGCTGTTACAAATTCGATATTTTCACACTGTTAATCCCATTTTATTTTTTTGAAAAAAATATATGTTAAACATTATTAAATTTTACATGAAATATATAAATTTGGTAACTGTCGCTTTTTTTTTTTTTTTAAACTTTCAACTCAAATATAAACTTTTTTTTCAAAAGATAAATCAATCATATTTTTTTCAAAAAGCGACCTTAATCATATGTACAATATATCACAATTGCAAATAAATCGGGTTAGTAGTTTGGCTAAAAAAAAATAAAAATGTTTTTTCTTTTTATGCATTTTTTTTAAACCAGAAGCATTTGAGGCTTAATTTTTGGTGAAAGAACTACATATATGAAGGCTAATAATCTGGTAAAAGGAAAATCATTTTTTCGCTAAGGGCAGTTTTACTATGCTTACCCGGCTATACCCTTTGTAGCTATAAGACCGAAAGTTTGGGTTGGGCGTTGATGAGTCAATAAGTCAATCAGTCAGTCAGTCAGTCGATTTTTTTTTATATTATCTTTTACTTTTTAAAAAATTTAGTAACCAAATTACATTTTCATTACTCAAGGTCTAAGTAGCCAATTTTTTGAAACAATGGTATTTTAGTTGAATACTACATCTATTGACATCTAATGCGTGTTCAGTGAAGAATCAGTCATTTATATAACTCTGTTGACTCGTGACAGGGGTTACGCCCTCGTCGTGCGATCGATATCGTTTGTACTATTATAAGCTAAGGGCAGCAGACGGCTGGCGGTCGGCCGGTGCACCCGGGGGCTATTCCCCATGCGACCATTTAAATTATCACTAATATGTGTGCTTACTTATATGTATACTTATCGACCGTTGGCAGGTGAAAATATTTAGGTATCAACTAATTATCATATTGCCATAATTAGCGAATTATTTGGGAGATTCATGTCTCTTTAGTGCTCAAAATATTGTTATAAAATAAAGCAGACCGTTATTGGCACTGGCGCCGACGTATCTGGAGAACCATGACAGGAATTGAAAAATATTTACCTGCCATGTGGATCCTTTTTGACGGAAGGTTGGATAACAAGCGGTTATGAATGGTTCAGGTGGAATTGTATTCAAAGATGTCGTGCTACGCAACTTGGAGGCCTTTGTCGAGACGGACCGGACGTACTTGCGCTAATTTGTATAACGGCGTTACGTGATCTGCTCCCTAATTCCTTTGGCAACATTCATGGGAGTCGGAGCGAGCGCAATACGCAAATCAACTTACGTCACCGTCATTTGTATTTTTTAACGCTAAGGCACGGAAGTGTTTTATTTCCGCGCCTTCGCCCTGGGGCTTCGAGTTGCCACAAATAAACACGTGCGTATAATTGACCGCAAAATTATGACAGTTGCATCTTATAGTTAGTTCTGAAACTGCATATTATACGTATTTGGGAGTAGTCAAAAGTTACCGTAGAGTAGAGCTCGGCTGCCTGGAGTGAACATTTTCGCTAGGCAATCAGGAGTGAGAGAGGCGTGAGTTAGATACGTTTTTGAAGGAACATCTTGTAGTTAGTGTACACAACCTTTTGCCATTTTTGTTATCAGTGACGTCACGAAAAAAATTAGTCAATCTGGTGGGAATAGAGTTTAATACGGCGCCAATTCATTGGTAGAGCTAGGCTCAGCCCGTGCAAGAGCGGCCGGTCAAAGCCGGGTGCGTTGATCAAGTAGTTAGGGCTCATTCGCCTCCACCCGGCCGCTCGCCCCGACACCCCTTGTCAGTCTTGTCACGTGTTCGCTTATAAACAGGTCCATCGATTACGATGCCATTTACCGCTCTAGCTTTAATTAACCAATAGTAGCGTGGCATCGTCTCTACCGCATATCTTGATTGACTGATGTAATTTGTGAACGGTCTCCGTCAACCAACATTCTCAGTCCTTCATTAAGGGCCTACCGAGCTTTTCGCGCTAATCGATTTCGGGCGTGGGGGAGGTACGATGGCTCGAGATAGGTTGGTTGGACTGCGCGTGTTTTTGGGTATTTTCATCTTATTACTAAAACAAATAACTACATATTTTAAAAATGTAGCAACACTACGCCCTAGAAAACTTCTTGTTTTATTAACATTCAAAAAGTCATGACCTGCCTGCCGTGCAGTATTAGCGTCGTACTACGAATTTATTTTATTTTTTAGAGACTACTTTGGATTTTTTTCTATCGAGCGAACTATAAGTAATCGTGTTTCGATAAACATTTGTCATTAGTGTGAATCCTCAAAATATCTTACACATGAATTTCAAGACTATAGCTTTACTTGTAATGATACAGCACGAGATTAAATGAATGCAATAAATGCGCCAAAAACACGGTAGGCCCTTAAGTTACAATACATGCTCATGTTTAACGTGTATGCAACTTTGATGTGCGTAACTAGTCCTCTTTAGGGTGTTATCGTCATATCGTGAGTTATTAACGCTGTTATCGCGGAAGGTCGAGCCAGCTGATGTTCACCTTCGGTGCTATTATGTACTCAGTAGTTTGTCCTAGCGAGACTATTCAAGTCTGTACGTATTTGATGCAATATTGTTGTTGCACATGCGTTTTAGAATGATACCATTTATGTTTTAATTATTTTTGTATTACCTGTTTCAGTAGGTACCAACCTACTAAAACACCTTTTAACGCAAGTTAATGTCAAGTTGCATCTTAAATTATCTAAAAAAATGTTTTCCAATTAAAAATAGGAAAAATAATGTGATCTAATAAGAATAACACGTGTCGTCTGCAAAACCTTGACCTCTATTTAAGACGGTTCTAACTATAACGCGATGTAGGTAAAAGCTACAATGTAACGTTCAATGTTGAATTTCCTACACTTTATTTATACCTAACATACAAATTACCAAATATGCAGGCAGGAGGAAGACTTAAAACTTCGATATCAATAACTACCATCATAAAGCGTTTGTGCATACTGATCACAGTATCTTCTTGCAAAATTGCTTGAATTAATTCAAAATAAGTAAATACATAGATGAATGTCGAAAATATCAATTGAGTGTAGTTTTAGTTGCTAGTATTTTGTAAAGGTTCGACTCTAGGAGTCCAAGCCATGTTTTGTTTCTGTAACTAGAAAGCCAAAGTAGTAGGCGGAGGTAGAATGAAGATATTAGACAAACACTTGTCTGATGTTTCAAAGCTCAAAAATTAACTATCTGTTAGGCTGAAACTTTTTTTGTTATTTGCTATATAAATACCGAAGTTGTTAAAACTGAAGTCACGTTTAAATAATGAGAAACGTCATCTATTGACGTAGAGTGATTTAAATAAGTGGCTACTTTATCAACTGGCTACTTCAGTCAGTCCCACTGTTGGCATGCCTAGTCGCGCCGCGTGGCGGAAACATCTTCAATGTCACCTTCATCTATTTACAGGCTTCCCACATTTGTATTTCCACCTACATTACGCATCGTTCGTTTTGTTAATTTTCATTTGAATATAATTATGTATGTATTATATCTAAATACCAGTTATTGTATCATTTGCACCTATATCGGATCTATAATATTATCTATAGCTTCTTAGAGTCTTGTTCTTTTTGGCTCTAATCTCATACACCATATATGACTATGCCTACTTAAAATTGGAGCATTTTGAATATCTTTACTAATAACGTACCTACACATTTCGAGCAGGTGCCCACTTCAAAGCAAAGGGTATTTAAAAAAAAGTTTATCATATATATTTTGTTATATATTCTCCCGTACTAGGAAGTGAGACCTTTAGGTGATGGGCAAAAATAGTCAGCAACATTAAATAGACAGCAATAAGAAACAACAAACACGCCGCCGTGCGCCTATAGCAATGCGAAACGATGCGGTGAATGTGGGGCAGTGAGGGGCGTCCGCGGGGCTTGGCGCGCGGGGCAGGGGAGACACGAGGGCCAAGATGGCGGCGGCGACGCAGCGATCGATGTCCGCTGCAGACGCCGCGCGAGGCTAACTCTATTTATACACGTTGCACATACCATTTCTCATCGTGACATGGAAGTTCTACTTATAGTCCCAAACTGAGATACTTAGTTTGCATAGTTCGCAGGAGTTAGCATTAGGATTAGGACACTCCTTCAATACAGACCAATAAATTCCTTATGAGCATAGCAGCAACATCACGGAATGAGGAACACGCACTATGTATGAGCATGTAAAATAATATCTATGCAGCAGCTCGCTTCACTTCACTTTAATTAGAGATTAAATAATTAAATGGGTACTAAATTAAGTAAATTAAATATCTTTCCTGGTTTTGTAACATTATTTACCACCAAAACATAATCGACACTACTTTGAAAAAATCTCGTATCTTTAAATCGAAAGTCTGCCAAGTTAACTTTACTAAAAGTATATCAAGGTTCAATTTGGTTTACGTATTGATTTGAGATACGAGGTTTTTCAAAGTAGTGACGATATATTGGATCAAATGGTAGGTACCCAACTATCGTAAGCTGTCAATAGGTTTTTATTCAGGTACCTACACTTTTTTTTTTTATAATTAGTAGGTACTGGAAATACCGAAGTGAGGTTGGTGCCTGACATAACTAGTTTCTCAAAAGCGATGCACCTGTTGATTAAACGATATCACTTTTACTTTCCACAAACCGGTAATTCTCTTATTTAACGGGGTAAAACAAAAGACCTTAAGAGGGTTTATACCTGCTGAGCTGGCAACGTTGCAATTTTGTTAGTTTTTCTCGATTATTCCATAAAAATTGAATGAAAATTAAAAATGTTTTGTATACAAATTGTTCTAATATATAAGTTAATGTGTCTACTGCAATAATTATTCGTGATAGACTTTCATTTTCTTTATAAAACTTTCTTAGACATTCAATTCCAGTAAATGGGCCAAACCATGGCTAAATAGTTATTCTAAGAGCTTCATTTATATGTTAACTAATAAAGGCATTCATCTTAAAAGATAGAATAAGCTAAGCGCTCGTCGGGCACAGTAATTTTTTTACCTATTCAGTTGAACTTAACCGCGCCGAAACAGTTATTTTCTTCAGCATGTTCCCTAGTCGGCGATTTAGCTGTCGATCTTCAAGTTTAGTGACCTTATTGCGCAGAAAGTTCGTACAGTAATCGTTTGAAAATCTTCGTCATGCTTAGGTACCTGTGCTCAAACCAAACGTATTCTGAATATTCATGTAGAGTTACGCTTTGTATGTTTATGAAGACACGCTGTCCGATGCTGTTTTGTTTTCGGGATAAACTAGTAATAAATCGAATTAAAAGTAATGTAGCGATATCGATAGACTTGATTTCGTTGTGGGCCGCGTGTGGGGGCGATGACCGCAATATTGAGCGAACGCGAATGTCTCACGTAGTGTTAATGACCTTTTTTTTTTTTGGCTGAGCCATTGTAACTTTAGCTTAGCCAGAGATTTGGTTGTTACAGAATTCTTGATGTTTGTTGCTCTTGCAGATTGATAATTTAGACAATCATAGTTCGCAAAGTAATATCACGTCCAACTACCTACTTATTTAGTAAGGAGATATTTTAATAAATGGCTTGTGTAGATATAGAGATTGTTTATATTTCTTAACAGGCTTTAAGCGTCTAGACTAGACTTATTTGTACAAGTGGCTTTACAAAAATACACGTGATAATGAATTAAAGATAATACAGACCGTTTTTACTGAAAAATTTTAATTTTAGTTAAAAAATATGAGTTTAAGGGGCTGTTTCGCCACCCATTGATTAATTTTAACTGATGGATAAATGTGATGCCTTCTCCGTCTATTCGAAAAAAACAAACAGAGACGGCATCACATTTATCCGTCAAATAAATTTGATCAGTGGATGGTGAAACAGGGGGTAAATCTTCAAAATTAATCCATGGCAAGAGACAAATCTTATACGAATGTGATTGAGTTGCAAACCTAATGAAATTTTATTTTAATTTAGTCTTATTTTCATAAAAAAGTATTATATTAAGATAATAAGTAGATACGAAGAAGCACACAGACAACACAAACATTTTTAAAGATCCCCACTACGGTTTCAAAATAACCTAAACTCATTTTAAAGTGGCAAGAAATATCTAAATGTATCCCCCGCTTTGTTTTAGTGGTATAACGTCAGACACAACCAAAAATACAATCGAGCACTAGCAGATTTCAATACGTATAGTTGGATCATGCGTGTTGTAAAATCTGTTCGTAACACCTACTTACTACCACATTTCCTGTTCGGTGTATCTTTCCCTGCATTCAATGTCTATAACCTTACACAGTTGTGCACGTAGTGATGATTTGACGTGAGAGCCGCTTTCTAATTTTCATCGGTAAAGAGTGACGCAATTCTTAGCGCTAACCATATAGAATGAGCCATTTGGGCAACGGCCCTTCGAGCACCTACATACCTACAGTTCTGGTTGCGTCACTAACTAGCGACGCGTTACCGTCAAACTATTCTGGTATTAAACAAACTGCTAGTTCAACTTACATAACGTAGGTTGAAATACACTTCCTTACGTACCAATCGAGCGGTGGAAGTAACGCGTGCACTAGTGCTATACGCAGTTTAATATGTAGGGATAATGCAGAAATAAACAATTTACTATACTTCTAATGTTATCCTATGCACTATGCCATGTAATCTGTTAGCTAACGAGTGTAGTATATTCTATAAATTCATAGTGTATTATAAAAGCTGTAAAGTAAAGAATATTAAAAACTAGCTGTAACTCGCGGCTTCGCCTACGTTAGAAGTATATTCACACAAACACTTTCAAAAACATAATGGGTTTCGGTTAAATTTTTCAATAACAACACAGGTCTGGACTATCTACTAAGTTAACACGTCATCTTGGTAGCCGAGGTACTTCAATATTCTTGGATAAAGCGAGTCATACGCAGCGCAGATGCGGTAAGATATCTGTATCTGAACGCATATCTGTCAATATCACTCCCTATACAATTCAATGGAGGACAACACAGCGCAGATATGTAATTTATATATTTTATCGTAAGGTATCTGTGAGCATCGACATGATAAATACAGGTGGTTGCGCAGAGGCTAGGGCTTGCAATATTCAACCATTTTGATTATTCGAATATTCGATTCGTAAATTCGGAAGTATTCGAATTATTCGAATAATATTCGAATATTTTAGAAAGGTTTAATAAAACACAGAAAACTACAGAATCAGCTGTCTAATTAGTAGTATTTAGGTACGTAATCAGTCTGAAAAATCACATGGCAATAAAAAAAAAAACAGTAATTATAATTTTCATAAAAAAACAACAAAGATATCAACGCAAACATAGGAAACATGTATTAGTTTACTTAAGGCGAGGTACCTCGTAGAAACGTAATTTTTAATTTCATTTTATTTAGAAACGGTAATGATTAAACACGTGAAAAAAATATATGTTGCTTTTGAGACCTTTCTGTAAGTACGTCGGGCACTCGTTACATAATTGGACAAACTTCGCTCGATAGAAAAAAAATCCAAACATACCCCTATTTTGTACCTTTAAACTCATTTCATTTCAATACTATACTACTTGATGTATTGAAAGTCACATCAAAATAAACGTCTGTAACGATGTAATGTCCGTCGGGTTTAATTTTGTTAATTTTGTAAAACATATAATATTTAACTCAATATTAACGAAATTCACGGCACGATTTACTGGCGCCCCGCTGCCAGCCCTCCGCTCAGTCCCGAGCGGAACGTGTTGGAGGTCGGACGCTTGCCAATTTTTGAAGCGCTCCACATTACGACTAAATATCCTTGACGTGGGTAGTAGTATCATCATTTATTTCTGTTATTTATCACTATTCAATGTAACCGCCACACACAAAAAGAAACACCCATCCACGCAACTATACACAGTACACAGTGTACAAAGAAAAACAGTACGGGCACAGAGTAAAAATGTAACAAGTTATTCAACTTCATACTAGAGCGCCCGAATCGACGCACGCACACAGCCAAACGTATTACACGGCCGCTAAGTAAACTTCGGAATATAAAACAATGCTGCAGCCCCCGCAGCGCACCGTCTATGACGCTTAGCTGTGTGCGTGCGTCGATTCGGGCTCTCTAGAATGAAGTTGAATAACTGGATACATTTTTACTCTGTGGTACGGGTCTATCAAATTTTTTACAAGTGCCTGTAATATAAATTCGCATTTATTGACAAAATTGCCACATTACAAAGTTTACTAATGGTACCGCTGCAATCGCCGAAATGATAATTCTTATTATTTCAGCATGAAGGTGACAAAGATGACTGTTTCACACATCTAAATATACACGATGATTTTTAATCGGTGATCAGGAATTGAAAAATCTTGATCCCTAGACAAAATGGAATTTAATAGATGAGATCTTAAAGCAATGAGGTCTCTGGTTAATTAATAAATAAAAAAAAGTTAAAACATCTTCCATCCACCGAATGCATGGTCATCCTACATTTGTTTTAGTTAAGTAGTTCCGTCAAGTGTCATCGCTTTGGCGGGAAATTTGACAGGTCTCACGTCAAAGTTTGTTAAAGAAACTGACTTGTTCAAAGAGGTTTCAGGCTCATAGACTAAACCATGCGTAGGGTGACAATAAATTTAGTTAAAAAATGATTTTCCAAATAATTATTGTTTAAAAAAATAGATGGATTTTGTCGTGTAACTGCGACTTAAACGTGGTCGCCATCGAATACTGATCTAGAAAAATTGGTTCCTGATCACCGATTAAAAATCATCGTGTATAAAAGAAGAAACTGACTGACTGACTGACTGAAATATCAACGCACAGCCCAAACGGCTGGGTCTAGAGATTCCAAATTGCCAAAAGGTTCCTTATAAGGTCTAGAGGTGCACTAAGAAAGGATTTTTCAAAATTCACAACTTAAGGGGGTGAGACGGGGGTCTGAAGTTTGTATGGGGAAACAAGATTACTAGTTAGACTATTTTATTCCAAATTTTTCAGGAGTACTAACGATAAATGAGTAAACACGTGTTTTAGGTTTTTTGGGAAATCAACCCCTAAAAGAGGGCAATGGGGTGACAAGGTCTGGAAATCAACATGGGTATTGTTTCTATGGTTTAGGGACCTTATCGGGTCGCGCCGGCTACGAAAACAACAACAATTTTAAAATCCAACGTGGCGGACGTGAAATACCATCTCCCCCGGTGGGGTGCGATGGGGTTGAAATATCTAAATATCAATATGGGTGTCGTTTTTATGTTTTTTTTGGGACGTTAATTACAAAAATGACATCGATTTTGTAATTTAATATTGTGGACTCCTGACACCTATCATTTTCCTAAAGTTTATAATCTCAGTGACTTTTAGGTTATAAACTATATGGAAATGACAGGTGTCAGGATTTACTTCTTCACTGCCGACCACTATGTATACGCTCATTTTTTCATAAATCTCAAATTCGGTTTTTACAATATTGACTTAGACCGCTGACTACCGACACAGTGCCACTTTTAGCAATTGTTGTAGTGTGTGATAGCGTGAGAAGTATGATGTCATATGGCTTACGAGGCTCCTGCGAGTGTATACATATTTTTGACCACTTGATCCGTGAAGAATGACCGACACCTAACGTTATTTGTATTTTAGCGCCATATATAGTTTAGTTTTGTATCTAACTGAAATTCTGGAACTGTACAAGCTGCGGACAAAGAAGTATCCACTTCGAAAACGTTTCATATTTTACATTTATAACACAAAAGTAATCTAAGTAATTGCACCTAAACATTTAAATTACAGCGTGATCTTGGTCTCGGTCGCAACTTACAATACTGTAAATTATATTACACTGTGGCTGGAAAGCTTGACCTCCGTCGGCGAGTTCACGGCGCGCGCGGCGATCGTAGCTTTTGCGCGGGCGGGGTGCGGGGTGTAAATTAACGTGGCGCGCTTCAAGAACCTCGCCTTAATATGAATAACAAACCATACATTTTATCATTATCCACACATCTAATAATCAGTTTTAAGTTTTTAACGTATGCGTGGCTTTAAGTATGAAATTATTGTTTAATTCACAGTGGACTGTAGGTACTGTACGTCGTTAAAGCCAACTTTCCACTTTAACAACCTACCTTATTCACCTAATCATCTAAATATTACGATCACTTTAGCGCTTTAGCACCGTAGACCACATATATGCGTTGCGGCAGGTTATACAGAAAACCGAGGAGTTTAACCGCCCCCTTTGCCTGGCATTTGTGGACTACGAGAAAGCCTTCGATTCGATCGAGACTTGGGCTGTACTGCAGTCTCTCCAACGGTGCCAAGTAGACTATCGGTACATCGAAGTGTTGATGTATAATAACGCCACAATGTCCGTCCGACTTCAGGACCAGAGATGTCGTGAGCGTGGGGTCAGACAAGGAGATGTTATTTCTCCGAAACTGTTCACCGCTGCACTGGAGGATGCTTTCATTCAAGACTCTTGACTGGAAATCTCCTATCATAATTGGAGACTCTCCTCTCGAAGTTGTTGATGACTATATCTACCTGGGACACACAATCCAATTAGGTAGGTTCAACTTCGAGAAAGAGGTCAACCGAAGAATCTGGCTCGGCTGGGCAGCGTTCAGGAAGCTCCACAATATATTGTCATCCAATATACCGCAGTGTCTCAAGTCTAAAGTCTTTGACCAGTGTGTGTTGCCAGTGATGACTTATGGCACTGAGACGTGGCCGCTAACGATGGGCCTCATAAGGAAGCTCAAAGTAACTCAGAGGGCAATGGAGAGGACTGTGCTCGGAGTTTCTCTGCGGGATCGCATTAGAAATGATGAAATCCGCGCAAGAACTAAAGTCACTGACATAGCTCGAAGAATCGCCAGACTCAAGTGACAATGGGCAGGGCACATCGCTCGTAGAACTGATGGCCGTTGGGGCAAAAAGGTTCTCGAGTGGCGTTCACGGACCGGAAGACGCAGTGTAGGTAGGCCTCCAACAAGATGGAGCGACCTAGTTAAGGCTGCGGGATCGCGTTGGATGCGGAGGGCACGGGACCGATCTGTTTGGCGAGCCTTGGGGGAGGTCTAAGTTCAGCAGTGGACGTCTTTCGGCTGAAATGATGAACATAAAATCGAATATCGAATATTCGAATACCAAGCCCCCAAATATTCGAATTGCAAGCCCTAGCAGAGGCACACTTTCATCATCATCATCATCATCCCAGTCATATACGTCCCACTGAAGGGCACAGGCTTCCTATCAGAATAAGAGGGTTTGGGTCGTAGTTCCCACGCGGGCCCAGTGCGGATTGGCAACTTCAGTGTATAATAAAATAAATGTAAAAATTATGTGCTACTTAAGCAAAAAACAAGTCATTCTTGCGTTTCTACGCATTTCTATGCATTTTCGCATTTTTTTTACATTTGACGTGAAGAGAAATAAAGAAAGTGTAACGCGCTTTTATTGAAAAAAATCGAGACCGTGTTAAAAATGCAAAGATTTATGACATGGTCTATTTTCTTATCAGAACTAAATGATTTTACACAAAGGTTGACTGGTAGAGATCCCTTAAAGGGATAAGTTCGCCTTTGTATATGCAATTCAACGGTTGTCAACAGTGTTTTTTTTCTTAATTTTGTACAATAAAGAGTTTACATACATACATACATGATTTTCAACTTTTTAGTTATTTTTCTTCATAATATAGTTAATAAAAGCTCGTTTTTTTTTTTTATCTTTTAATTTTTTTTAAGTAGTTGTAGGGTTCCGTACCCAAAGGGTAAAAACGGGACCCTATTACAGAGGCTCCGCTGTCCATCTGTCACCAGGCTGTATCTCATGAACCGTGATAGCTAGACAGTTGAAATTTTCACAGATGATGTATTTCGGTTGCCGCTATAACAACAAATACTAAAAAATAGAATAACATAAATATTTAAGAGGGCTCCCATACAACAAACGCGATTTTTTTTGCTCGTTTTTGCTCGATATTGATAACGGGCAGCAGGTAGGCGCTTGAAATACTTATTCACATAATATTTTTTTATATATCCACTTTAAAAATAAATAATTAAATTAAAATAAAACAAATATTTAAGGGGGCTCCCATAAAAAAAAAAGTGATTTTTTTGCTGTTTTTTATAGATAATGGTACGGAACCCTTCGTGCGCGAGTCCAACTCGCACTTGGCCGGTTTTTTTTCTATAAACAAATCATTTGTACCCTAAACGCTACTATTATTATTATTATTATTATTACTACTATTATTATTTGTATTGTATTAATTGTAGCCTATCTATCTCTCAAAGGGCCGGCAACGCACCTGTGACACCCTTAATGTTGGGGTGTCCACGGGCGGCGGTGATTGCTCCCCGTCAGGTGACCCGCATGCTCGTTTTTCCCCCTTTTATATAAAAAACATCCTGTGTAAACAATCCGCACCACAAAACACGTGTACTCAGCTCCGAAATTTTAGAGTGAATGTATCACCTCGCATCTGCACAGTGTGTGATACCTTCAGACAGATAAGTTTTTATACGCAGATAAAAATCTTACCGCATATTTCGCAGTGTGTGACTCGCTTAGGGCGGTCTATTCATGTCTGAAGTTAAAATTTTACGCAACGGGAACACATTACTGGGATATTTATTAGTATCCCATGTCTCAATCAAATATCATTGTGTATCTGTATACTAAATTTCACCTAAATCTGGTCAGTCGTTATTAAATACGTGATTGATTATCAAACATCTCATCATCTTCAGAAACTTTATCTTTTTCTTTGTATTAAGAACTAGGATAGGAAAACCATCCGATCATAGAAAAACAATTTTCAAATATCTAATAAATATGCGAACGAAGTCCTACGCACTAAAATGACAGTTTTCTATGAACTGACATATGTTAAAGACATGCTTAACCATTGTTTAAGTTTTTGTGGTAACATGACATACATGTCAACATTTCGTAATGATCTCTACCAAAGAAAATAACTAGAAAGCCAGAAAATAACAGTTAAGTACAATTCTGACTTGTACATTGAAGGTTTCGATCGCGATCGACCAGTTAGCCACCCTTGCTTATAGGGTTTGTTTGATTTACTTGTGACTGTCGAACATGTCAGACAGTCTAGTCGTTCGATATCCATATAAGATTTATTCTTTTGAGGTACAAAATCTAAAAACGATGTTTTTCTTAACAAACTGCTAAGCAGTAATATTTACTAAAGATTTGACAATGACACCCATTTCCCCTAAGCCCCTAACCTAGTTTCATAACCTTCCCATGTACGCACAAATTTATTATTGGGGCTGGAAAAGGGGTTATTGCAGGTTACCTTTTTTTTGTAAATCTAATAAATGGTTGCTATGGTTACACAAATTTTGTCTCATGGACAACCTAAGCATTTTTTCTATGAAACAGTATGAAGATGCCACTTTGGACAACTGGGGACTGAGTAAACAACACGAAAAAGTTGATTCACCCAAGTATTGTACAGACCCGTGTATTGATTTCCTTGGACTGAAAACTTTTTATCTGTTATTTAATTTATAATATAATTTATAGTGAATTGACAATTGAGTTGAAAGATATTAGAGAATAAGGTAAACGTACCAATGCTCAACACGTCAACGCCCAGTAGATGACACCCACCTGTCACCTCTCTTACTGATAAGATTGAAGGTGCCATGTATTGGGTCGGTGTCGAGCACAGGGACGTTTACCTTACCTTGTCAATGTAATTTCTAATATCATCTTATCACATGACACGATTGTTAAAAAGTAAAAATGTATCCTAAATTATTAGACTCTTTAACAAAGACGTGAGACAGTAGAGTACGGATTATTTAGTGAAATATTGAGGTCCCGCGGAAGAGTCCAATAACTGCCGACGCTTTTGCTCGGATACATGACTCCCGTGGGTTGAACTAACGACCTCAGCTTATTTAGACTCATTTTGAACAAAATAGACCGACAGAAAACCTAGAAATGTCCCAGATCTCAAGTTTCAGATGGTCTAAATCTAAATAAGTGAACTGTTATACAATGTAGGTAAGAGCGCTCCGCCGCTGAATGAAAATGCCCGCGGAACGTAAACAAACAAAGAATATCGCAAGGCCGTGCGCCCACCGACTGCCGCCCGGGCGGTGGGAGGAAGGAACCTACCGCGACTATACGCCCGCAGCGCTTATGGAGGCCGTTATTGATTTTCCTCAGCCCTGGCTAAATATAGTACATACCTATCTATTTTGTGACTTTACCGATTTACGCCTAATTATTTAACAGTTTTCCGAGGTTTTGTAAACAATGACTTGGTCTCGCCTTATGAATATCGATATCTGTCGGCATTGGAAAAGTAGCATTAACAACACGGCTACTACTTATATTATGAATATGATAGTTATCTATATGCGGATTATATGAAATTGGCGCAATAAAACTAGATCTCCAAAAATGCACTTTGTTAACCTGTCGTTTACGAAGCCGTTTGTATTGTATTACTGTACCTATTGTGTTAAATAGGGTGAGCGAGCAATCTTAGCATTAAACAGCGCTCACTGCGACTAAATCAACTGTCCTACTGGCCCCGCCTGAACTGGGGTCACGATCGCTTATGTAGGTGTAGATATGAGTCTTTTGCGACTGTCGCTTTAGAGATGTATAATGCAACACTGACTTCTACGTTACGAAGAATTCAATTTAAATTTTGTCAGGGTCATGCCTTCATTATAATATTGGAATAAATACCTTACAAATATAAGGCAATAAAACACGTGGTTAGTATGAATTAGTCTCATCTTGTTTTTTGTTTTTTTCTGACAATGTTAATGACCTGTGTCTATATATTAAACCTGCACGTAAACGTCCGTATCGCAATGATTAATAAGATACTACATAACCTTGGAGCATTCAAGGCAATCTTCATTGCTCTTTAAAGAATTATATTGGCCCAGACAGGTTTATAACGTCACAATATCAATGTCAAGGCAGTATAAATATTTTGTCAGAGGAAATACTTTAATAGCTCTTTAGTTTACTTATTACATTTAACCAATTGTCTGTTATGTAGCAAGGAAAACTAATTTTGACCATCTTATTTTTTATATACCTTTAAAAGACTAATATGACCGGCTGACTGACAGACGATGCACAGCCTGAACTACTGGAGCTTAGTAAAATTGCCACGGGATAGAGAGATATCCAATTCTTATGCATCCATGGGATCGAAGCTGTGGGATCAACCTAGTAGATTAATAAATCTAAGAGAACTGCTTGTATCTCCGTGAAATTAAGGACATTATGAATAACCTTGACGAAATTTCGTCATCCAAATCTTCGGTTTTATTCATATTTCGTGTTTCTGTTTCAGGAGAAAGGCACGTCATTACCAGTCCAGCGTCTGAACAAATACCCGTCGCGGGGTCTGCTGAAACATATCCTGCAACAGACGTATAACCAAGCCGTCGCCGATCCGGACAAGCTCAATCAATACGAACCCTTCTCACCTGAGGTCACTAATCTTTTTCAATACGCTATACAATGTCGATACATATTATTTTCATCAATCAATCAATCAAAATTCTTTATTTTACATAAAACATGGTGTACAAAAACAGGTCTTAAACATAATAAGGTTTCATATGCTCTGTTGCTAATACAACACGTAAAATACAATACAATAAAATAAAATTAATTGAGTAAAATAATAAAAACAAAATATAATTTTACAAAATAATAAGATGTCAGTATCAATTTAAAATAACACTAATTATTTATTTTGCACATATATTAAACATGAAACTACCGTGAGACTCACTCATAGTGAAAATAAACGGATCACTCACGTCTCAAAACGAGTTTAACTCGACATGTTTCGGGCTAATCCGTAGCCCTTCCTCTCGGAGTCGCACGTCACGGCGGCTGCCACACGTGCACTGCGTGCTAACGCCCTGGTCGCGCGGCTACTCGACGCAACTGACAGCGACACACAACTACCCCCGTTTTCATCATCACTTTTATTGTCATTGTCAAATGTAGGGTAGCACACAACACTAGAGAGGACTTCCGAGACTTCCGAGAGGAAGGGCTACGGATTAGCCCGAAACATGTCGAGTTAAACTCGTTTTGAGACGTGAGTGATCCGTTTATTTTCACTATGCACATATATTGTTAGTTATCAATATCATTATTTAAAAATTCGTCCACAGAGTAAAAGCATTTTGTCTATAAGGGCCGGCGCTCACTGACGGCATGGCACGGCGTTTTATTACTATCAAGTTATTTTAAATCTTATTTCAATGAGTTAAGAATTCATGTTACTTTATTGGTTATGCGTTGCGTCATCCCTCGGCACGTCGCGGCATCGTGGTATCGAAATAAAGTAACATGAATTCTAAACTCATTGAAATAAGATTCAAAATAACTTGATAGTAATAAAATGCCATGCCGTGCCATGCCGTCAGGAGCGCCGGCCCTAAGCCAGTTTTTGAGTTTTTTCTTAAAATAATTTAGTGGCAATGTCTTAAATTTATCAGGCAACCTATTGTAGATGGTTATAGACATACAGTATGTGCTTCTATTATACAGTTTGGTTCTTTTAATAGGCATTACTAGTCTCTCTGGATATCTTGTGCGAAAATTACAAGTATCTTTTAAGGTCCTTTAGGATTCTGGAAACTGCCTGTGATTGTTTAAATAGTTGGATGTTACAATTAATTCAAATGGATAAATATTATAACTTAGGTATTATTAGTTTGAAATTTACCATGAGCTTTACGGTAAAGTAACCTCTATTGTAACCGTATCCTGGCAAATGAATTGATTTGATTTGATCGTGAGGAAACCTGCATACACCTGCGAAGAAATTCAATGGTGTGTGTGAAGTTCGGCCCAACTACAGCCTAAGCCCTCTCATTCTGAGAGGAGGCCTGTGCCCTGCAGTGGGACGTATATAGGCTGGGATGATGATGATGATGATGAATTATTATAGTCTTTTTCTTATTTCAAGATAGCAAAAAGACTATTGCGTGAAAACTCTTAACTATTTAGAATTTGCAAGTTAATGATTCTAACGAAACGTGATCTTGTGCATACAATTTAATTTATTTCCAATATATGCTCAGCTTTATGACCCTTTTCTTAGACTGAATAGTCAAAGTTTGACTGATCAGTGAAAGACTGAAATGATCAGTTCAAGGGTGTTGCAGTTACATTAATAGCGCGCGAAAACAAAAGAAAATCTATCTACTGCGTCATACCTTGTTTATAAACCTTTGTTACGTGAACACGTTATAAACGTAACGGTACTCTGTCTTAATGGCGTTGTTAATTTTCAACAGGTGTATGGTGAAACGTCGTTTGAGCTAATCGCGCAGATGATTGACCAGATTGATATCACCTCTGAAGATGTGTTTGTGGACTTGGGCTCTGGAGTTGGGCAGGTTGTGCTTCAGATGGCGGCCGCGACACCCTGCCGTATATGCTTCGGCGTAGAGAAAGCAGAAGTGCCGAGCAAATACGCTGAGGTACGGTACATGATAAGCTTAATGCATCTTTGAACTTAACTACCGTGAGACCCAATCATAGTGAAAGAATACGGATAGCTCTCGTCTATGAACGAGTTTAGCTAGACATGTTTCGGGCTAATCCGTAGCTCTTCCTCCTGGAGCACACGCCACGGCGGCTGCTGCCAAACGTGCACTGATTGCGGATTAGCCTGAAACAAGTCGAGCTAAACTCGTTCATACACGTGAGTTATCCGTTTTTTAGGGTTCCATACCCAAAGGGTAGAAACGGAAACCCTATTACTGAGGCTCCGCTGTCCGTCCGTCTGTCACCAGGCTGTATCTCGGGAAACGTGATAGCTAGAGAGTTGAAATTTTCACAGATGATGTATTTCGGTTGCCGCTATAACAACAAATACTAAAAAAAATTTTAAATAAAAAATAAAACCTCCTTCAAAAAACATTCAAAAACCATGAAATAATAATTGAACTGAACCGACTACAATAAGCATGAAAATATCTTTCTTCTAATCTGTTTTAAGTCGGTGCCTCATTTTTTATTTTTTGCTTTTTAGTTGTTTCTGTATAAAATAGATGCGTAGGATAAAATCATCAGTTTGACTTCGATATAAGGTTATGTTGAAAATTCTATTTTTAATGCTCGACGGGGTTATGTCGTTTTATTACAGAGTTCCATGATACTTTCTGAATGCAAATGCTCGACTTGTCACCGAAAATACTCTAATCGCTATAAGTTTCTCTTGAATTTTTGAGGAGTTTCTTCAATTCCTCATGGATCCCATCATCAGAACTGGATTTTGGTAACAACGGGACCAACCTTGAAGCATGTGCTTTCAAACAACGAAAAAATTTTCCAAATCGGTTCATAAATGACGGAGTTCTGAGGTAACACACGACAAAAAAAAAAAAAAAAAAAAAAAAAAAAAAAAAAAAAAAAAAAAGAACATACAACCGAATTGAGAACCTCCTCCTTTTTTTGAAGTCGGTTAAAAATGGAATAAAATAAATATTTAAGGGGGCTCACATACAACAAACATGATTTTTTTGCTCGTTTTTGCTCGATATCGATAACGGCAACAGGTAGACACTTGAAATATTCACAGTATATTTAATTATGTATTGACTTTAAAAATAAATCATTAAATTAAAATAAAAAATATATTTAAAGGGGGGTCCCATACAACAAACGTGATTTTTATAGATAATTGTACGGAACCCTTCGTGCGCGAGTCCGACTCGCACTTGGCCGGTTTTTTTTTCACTTATTGCATATGCAGTCCTAGATAGTAGTGATATTTTTCTATTAGTAACGTTTACAAGTATGTTTCATCATCATCATTCTTTGTTAAGTTCCTGACATCTTATGCGACAGATATATCTATGTATGATGCCATCTCTGTTAATTAAAATCTCTGTAATTAAACAGAGATGGAAACGCATAATACTTGTTACGTAAGATAACAGGAACTTAACATGGAGTGGTTAAATAAGCCCTTATAGCCTTGATGAATCTTGTACACATTCAAATCGTTTGGAGTAAATTATTCAGAAATACCCCGATACTATTGGGAATGTCTAAAAAAAATTACCAATAGATTTTACATTTTTTTTTGTAAAGAAAAGTGTAATATAAGAAACTAATTTCAATGTTTTGTCATGTAGTTCACTACTTTTTTCAAAATTAATTATTGAAACTATTTTGGTTGATGACGTCAGTTTATAATTGAGGGCACAGCCAAATTTCTAAATCATCTAAATGCGTACGATTACCCCTTTAATTATTTTTTGCGTAGTGGTACACTGTAACTAGTGTCACTTTACTGGCGCTTTCAAAGTGCTAGATGTCAGACAGCGGGTCCAAATCAATCTCCGTAGTTTAAACCACGCGTAAATTGTGAAGAATTCTAAATAATGCTATTCAACACTGATTAAAGTACAACTTGGACCATCAACGACATTTACTTCAATGTCAAATGAAGGTCATTGTTAATTTGATATGTAATAAATGCATTACATTATATTAAAATTAAATAACTACCAAAAACGATTTAAAAAGCATTTATCTCGAAATGGTTTTCGTTTTACTATACATTACGAAAAATAGACATCCCCAATTCTAGTTATTCAAGTTTTTAGCAGTATTTTTATATAATGTTTTGCGACACCTATTTAATAACATTATTTATTATTAGTGAATATTGAACTTATCTTTTTTATTTTCTTATTTCAGAGTATGGATTCAAACTTTAAGATGTGGATGAAGTGGTATGGCAAGAAGTTCGGAGAGTATAAATTAATAAAAGGCGACTTTTTGATGGACGAACACAGAGAAAAGATCAACGCTGCGACGATAGTCTTCGTTAACAACTTTGCCTTCGGACCGCATGTCGACCATCAGTTGAAAGAAAGATTTGCCGATTTGAAAGACGGCGCAAAGATAGTCTCGTCAAAGAGTTTCTGTCCGCTGAACTTCAGGATAACGGACAGGAATCTTAGCGATATCGGGACCATCATGCACGTCAGAGTGATGTCGCCGCTGAAGGGATCCGTCTCCTGGACGGGGAAACCCGTGTCTTACTATTTACACGTTATAGATAGGACCAAATTGGAGAGATATTTTCAAAGACTGAAAAATCCGAAACTCAAGGTCAGCAAAAGGGTCTGTTTCCAATCACATAATATTTCTTCATAGTTTATTATTTTATTTTAGACTTTATGTATTGTTTTTGTTTCTTTAGTCGACCTTATTTACGTATTAGTTGCGTATCGTGCATCTTATTTACTATTATATTATTTTATTAAATAAATTAAGTTTATTCATTTGGATTTACATTTTGTTATTACCTTGAACAAATATTTTCTACTTACACAGACTTACTTTCGGTGCTTTTACATTTGTAAACTTTTTCGACATTATAGAGTAATTCTATACCTTTTATATTTTAAATTCTATTTTATTTTATTACATCACTCTTTATTCCATTTAAACGAATAATAAGTTTATAAGTATAAAATAAAAGCAGTTTAATGTCATCATAGTGATCTTTTAGTAATTTGATTCAATGTTAAAGGTTGATGGCGCTGGTTCAATTCCCGGCAAGGTCA
This sequence comes from Archips xylosteana, assembly GCA_947563465.1. Lineage (NCBI taxonomy): Eukaryota > Metazoa > Arthropoda > Insecta > Lepidoptera > Tortricidae > Archips > Archips xylosteana. The sequence continues at coordinate 15,871,248 of OX387344.1, forward strand.
ATTACTTGTAATACAATGTTTTAAATGTCTTTAATATGGTATTAATTTAATAAAAATAGTACAAAGTAAGCTTGAATAACGAAAATCTGGATAACCAATACTTGTAAATCCATTAATCACGTGGTGTTTGAAAGGGTAAAATTATGAAACATGAAAAATGATTATGATATAAAATTTTAAAATGATCTTTGAACAAAAACTTCATGTGATTTTGACTGCAACTCCCAAGATTGCAACAAAGGTGAAATATCACACAAGTATCAGCACAGAGTGGGGTCGGGCAAAATTAAGCATACAATAAATCCCTGATTTATGGGCACTCCCTAATAATGCCTGGTACTTACACCTACACTGTGTTTGAAAATATAATTAATATGGTTTAACTAGCTGTTGCCCGCGACTCCGTCTGCGAAGAATAATAGGGGTATAAAAAATAGATGTTGACCGATTCTCAGACCTACCCAATATGCACACAAAATTTCATGAGAATCGGTCGAGCCATTTCGGAGGAGTTTGGTAACACGAGAATGTTATATATTAGACTAGCTGTTACCCGCGACTCCGTCCGCGAAGAATAGGGTCATAAAAATAGCCTACGACCTATTCTGAGACCTACCGAATATAGAGAAAAAGGTTTCATATAAATCGGTCAAGCCGTCTCAGAGGAGTTCAATAACAAACACCGTGACACGAGATTTTTATATATTAGACTAGCTGACCCTGCAAACGTTGTTTTGCCTTATATCACCTAGAGGTATAAAAAATAGCCTACAAACTATTCTCAGACCTACCGAATACAGGGAAAAAAGTTTCATAAAGATTGGTCAAGCCATTTCGGAGGAGTTTGGTAACAAACACCGTGACACGAGATTTTTATATATTAGATTATATCAATGGGGTTAAATAGAGCTATTTATATGCAACCGCAATAAAAGTAAGATCAGAGTTGAAGATATTTCATATTTGTTTATTTATGAAGAAGCAGAAGGACCTTTACTTGCTTTTACAGTGCTGGTACAAAATTAACGTCTGTTTTGTGTCTATCAAGTCACTGAGTTCGCAAATGCGGTAAAAATGCTCAATAATACCTCAATTTTCTTGACACTCAGACCGCCAGAGAGAAGTAGAGACATTAAAAGGGTCTTGTTACAGTATGTTTGTTCTCAGCAGATATCATCATCCATAAAGTATGTAGTCTGTTTTTCAAGCACATCAAATTACAATTATACTTCTGCAGTCTGACAGTAGCCTCTGGCTTTCAATCTGTTGTTTTTCGATCTTTTTTGATCCCAACAAACAAACTCTCTGGTTAAAAATAGTTTCTGTGAAACAACAGCACAATATCAGCCACACTTGAGCGTCTTCCCGCTTTTACTAATTTGACACTATTGCTAGATGTTGCGACAACTATTAAACTATTAATGGATTTTAATATACTTTTGAGTAGCACTACTCCCACCCAATATTTATTGCTTTTACCATCGGTCTGAGCTGTCTCCTCTTGCAGGGCGCCGGTAACTGCGATGAAGGCGAGACCTCTGGCAAACGGAACCTGAGTGCGCCTCCTACGCGACAGCCGACTCCTGATCTGCTCAACGGAAACAGTAACCACAGCACTATATCTATGCCTGAGCGGAGGCGGAAAGTCACGCGACCGAGGGCTGTCCGGTGAGCCATGCTTATTTACCTAAATAGTTGTACAGTTGACCAAGACTACATACTTGAAGAGATGCATGACACGAGATAATGATGTTTAATTTATTTTTTCTTCAATATAGGGAAATTTATCTGACAATTCATAATTCAAGTTCAATGACATTAATTTAATTATAATTTTTAATGTAATTGTTATTACTATTATTTTGGTTACATTTTAATTTTAATTTTTTGACATGTGTGAGTTAAGTATCTTTTACTTATTATCTTTTTATTAATATTCTTTTACTCAATGAATTATAAAACATTGTAATTGTTATTGACCGAGTGATTGAATCACTGAGCTCAAATTTTCGCATGCCTAACATGTCATGGGAAGCAATAGTATACAATGTAAGATCTTATGTAACCATATGTTCATTGTGAATAAATAAATTAAATTTCATTTCAAGAAATTCCTTTACCAAAAGTTCAGTGTCAGTTGTATGTCTTAAAATATCAAAAGGAGGAAGGGTCTGAGCAGTTGTGCAGCGCGCGCGTACTGGTTACAGTGCTCCGTATTTGTTGTACGGTTTGCACTGCTTGGGGGCGCGCGCAACACCGCGCTCAACTGCTTTCATCCTGCTTATTCCCCTAACTTCAGGTCTAGGGTGATTGGGCATTTAGTAGGCAAGCGTGCTCCATCGTAGGCCTCATCTTCGCGTGATTGTGGTGAAACGCAAACCTATATTGCATTAAAAAAAATGCTTTGTTTTTATAATGAACTGAAACAATTACTTTGCTCACCCGCGACCTTACGATAGTTACGTTTATGTAAGAAATGCGTGTTCATGCAGTTCCTCCACCTCCACACTGTACGAAAACACACAAATTACACAAACCCAACCATCACCACCACCAAACTACACTGACGCGTTTCGAACTCAACCAGAGCTCATCTTCAGAGTAAGCACCACAACCGTACGCTATGCAACCAAATGTTAAACTAACAAACCAAAACAAATGTTTTAACACGCATTTCTTACATAAACGTAACTATCGTAAGGTCGCGGGTGAGCAAAGTAATTGTTTCAGTTCATTAATATGGACCTCCGCAAAGTAACGCCTGATTCAATGAATTATTTAAATTGTTTTTATAAGTAATCCAACATTGATATTTCAGAGGCGAGAACGGTAGGACGCGAGCGCGTGCGGCGGCGGCGAAGCGTCGCGTGGCCGCGCGCCGCTCGAGCGACGACAGCGACGAGGAGTCGAGCGGCACCGACGACGCGCCGCCCGGCCCCGAGCCCGCGCCGCGCGAGTGGGGCGCGCCCTGGGCCTCCAGCTCCGACTCCAGTAACTAACACACTATTTCATCACTATCCCAGCCTATATACGTCCCACTGCACGGCAGGAGCCTCCTCTCAGAATGAGAGCTTTGGCCGTAGTTCCCACGCGGGCCCAGTGCGGATTGGAAACTTCACACACCATTGAATTTCTTCTCAGGTGTATAAAGGCTTCCTCGCGATGTTTTCCTTCACCGTAAGGGTATAAGTTGGCAGCCGACTCCACACAGCAGCAGCAGACGACGTGTCGTCGCGTCATGTCGCCACGACACGTCGTTGCGTCCTGTCGCTGCAGTCATGATTTCGAACCAGACTGCAGACGGCAACAGCAGACGGCATCCAGTTGGTTCAGAGTGTTCCGTAAAACAAGATTTCTGACGTGTTCGAGAATAGTGATCGCAGTTTTTTATATCTATTATTAGAAGAGAAAGAAGATGATGATGACTTGTTTTTATCATACAGAAGAAGAAGACGAAAGGCCACACGTCCTATGCTGAAATGCAGAGCAAGTGAGGGATGTTGGGCCACCTGATTTGAGTTTATCTTCTTCAGAATTGGAGAATTTCATTTTGAAAAGAAACTCGCTCGACGTGTCATTGCTCCGGCGTCAGCGGCACTACTACTTTTCTGCGGTCGGTCGGGCGACAATACGGAGGGAATTTCATAGAAATGCATAGAAACCAGTAGTGTCGCGACGATTTGTCGTCTGCTGCTGCTGCGTGGAGTCGGCTGCCAACTTATATCTTAAAGCTCATGGTAAATTACAAATGTAATTCACATAAATTCCGAAAAACTCAAACTCTGAGATACCATAGGTCAAACCACTACGCCACCACGGCTTTTTATTTTTATGATATTAGTAAGAAGTAAGATATTAGTAAGATTGTATCGTTTTGCGTAGATCGCAGCCGTCGCACGTGCAACAAGCGCAGCGCGAGCGCGGGCGGCGCGGGCGGCGCGCGGCGGCGCTCGGCGCGCACCAGCAAGCGGCGCCGCGCCGCGCCCGCCGCCATCGCCGGACTCGATCTACTGCATTCTACTACTCTCGCCTCTACGCTACACAATGGCACGGTTAGTCACCAAACTCGTACTACTTACTATACTACAGATGTAGTGCATGATGCTTTTGCATTGTATTTTATTGGAAAAAATCGTATTTATTGTACTCTCTTCTCTCAATTAGCTTCACTACCCATTGTACAGTCAACCAATTTGATTCCTAGGCCGCTATAATTACAAGATCAGTGTGGGTCACTGTGGGTCAAAGGATTATCAACACTCCAATCACAACATGCAATAAACGTAAATAGTTTTACGTTTTCGCTCTATGACATGAGAAGAGAAATATGTTCATTGTCGTTGACACATGTTCGCAAAGATCGAGATGTCGTCGTGACATACTTCACGCGATAATCACTGTAGTAGAAGATAAACAAATTAATTCATTATGACATGGTTATATAATGGCATATGAATCAAATTGGTTGACTGTACAGCCGTAGGGGGAAGACATATGACACAAAAAAATAAAGTTCTACAATAATGGATACGAAAATGTCTCTCATTTAATTCTATAATTGATTGACACTTCGGCTGCCGTCGTATTCCGATTGAAACCCGACTTTTCCCGATGGAAATACAATATGCACTCTTCGATCATATAATTATGTAGATGCACGATCGCTGCTCGAAATATGGAGCCATCAAAACAACGCGTAAATCATCAATTGCCTTCTTTCTTTCTTGTACCAAAATAACGAAACTCGCATATTTTAATATCGTGGTTGTACCTTATTACTTAATTTTAAGGTTCATTTTACAATACACTTTCTTTTAGATATTTTGTTCTATTTCTCAACACCGTCGTCAAGCGTCGTCAATGTTGTCATTCCATTTTTGGTAACAAAACTGAAGCGCCCACAGATGATTTACGACGTTATGTTCTACTACGTAAAGTATACATTTACTATGTACATATCAATCAATCTTAATCTGTCAGCGTTGTCATAAATCAGTATTGGCGCGACGGAGACGATTTTTGAGTTTCATTTTGTATAGGACCTTCCATCTACGTATTATTATGATCGAAGTATGCACTATATCCTGCAACGGCGAACGGACAATTGAATTACTTTTCCAATGCACATGCTCGGAAAGTGCCTCTTGACGTGAGTCAACATATCTATAGAAAGTTAGTCATCCCAGCACACTTCCGCAAGTGTGAAAAAAAGATGTATAGATTTTACTTTCCACACGTGTGCGGAAAAGTAACTTTTTAAATTGCCGAATCTCAAAAAGTTGTGTCCAAAACAGTGTTTAAAAAATGAGACTAAGGGGTTGTGTCTTTATAATTCAGCTTTGCACAAATAAGAAAATGTTTGATGCAACCGAGTGAAAATTTACTGAAAAAAATAATAAATCAGATTGTTTTAATATTAAAACACACAAATTTTAATTTCTTCTAAAGTTTTGAAAAAAAAAAAAATTAATACTAAAATAATTCCTTGAGTGCATTTCGGACCGTACGACATCATGCGCGCGCAATCAAAATTCACCCAATGAGCTTTCAGTGCGCGCGCATGGCGTAACACGAACCAATCATGGTTACCCGTTCGCGCCTGTCATGAAAACCCGCCAAAGTAATGTTCATGAGTTCAGTCTGGTGAATTAATTTTTGTTTAGTAAATTAAAATGGAGAGTTAAAGTGATGAATTTACATCGGACTTAACGCTGCCTGACGTCCTCAATCAAGCACAATCTGCCAGAGACAGCCTCTTGTCGACTAAATTGATGCTAAAATATGTAAACACCTACGAGAATTTTATTCAATGGAAGGTAAATAAGACCGCAACATCTTTTTCCGAAAATGTTTAGCCCCGATTTTTTCCCTCGCTTAATGCATTTTAAAACGTTGTACGATATAAGTGTCGAAAGTAGGAAGTTCCGAACTCATGGCGGCTAAAACCCACTCGCTTCGCTCGTGTATTTAGATCTCCGCCATTCGTTGGGAATTGCCTACTTTCCGCACTTATATCATAAATAACTATTATGCTACAGGCAGTGTGATTAATTGTCGACTACCGAGACTGTCGAGTTATTCTTTTTGTTGCAAACCAGAGCCCATATTGGTGAACGCGCGGAACCGCGTGGGAACTACGGCGCAAGCCCCATTTTAATAGGAGCCTTGTACTCAGCAGTACGACGTACACAGGCTGTGATGATGATGATGATGTTGATGACGCTTTAAACATGAAACTACCGTGAGACTCACACATAGTGAAATAATGCGGATGACTCACGTCTTAAAACTAGGTTAACTTAACTGGTTTAGTTTTGATGCTGTTAGTGTTGTGTGCTACTCTACATTTGCAATAAAAATGGCGATGAAATCGCGGGTAGTTGTGCGCCGGTATCAGTTTCGTCGAGCAGCCGTGGCGTGTTGCTCCGAGAAGAAGAGCTAGGGATTAGCCGGAAACATGTAGAGTTAAACTCGTTTTGAGACGTGAATAATCCGTATTATTTTCACGGGATTACATAAGTCTAAAGAATTTTGAAAAATTTGGTTTTCCATGACGTTACAACGCCACAGATTCATTGACAACCCAATAACTTGCCATCTGTTTATAACAATTATATAAATAGACTAGGCTAGGTTAGATTAGAGTTTCATAAAGGCGATGCGCCTAAACAACGCGGAGTAGGAGCTCCGCGAATCTGAGTTCCGTCGACATTGTCTGATTGTCCAAACTTATACTTCGATTTTTTAGCATTAGAAAGAAGGTAAGTGATCTTGACATGTCTTTTTCAATAAAAAGCCTTTAAAATTGTTACGTATTAGCTGTGCCTTATTTTTCAATAGTGTATTTCAATAAATACACTATTGAAAAATAAGGCACAGCTAATACGTAACAATTTTAAAGGAAATATGTTCATTTACACTCTTTTGGGTTTCATAAGATAAGTAAAGGTTACTATTTTTTTAAAAGCGTTTTTCAATAAAAAGACTCATCAAAATTTTTTACCTTATTTCTAATGCTAGAAAAAACGAAGTATAAGTAGTGTAAATACACTATTAGTAAATACTACTACTACTTAGTAAATACTAAATATGTTTGAGTCCATAAATATTTACTTAGTGTAATTTACTTTAATTTTAAATTAAAATGTGTTTAACATATTGACTCATTGGTCTATTTTTGGGTTAATGACAAGTTTGGGAGTCATTTGTTTCATAAATGAAATTAAAATTAAAATTTCGCATTAAAATGGAGTTTTAATTTTGGTGTTAATTTACTAATTTTGGCAGTGAAAAGTTCGCTCAGTACCGAATCGTCTATGTAGCAAAATGTCCAGTGACGCAAATTGACCAAAAAATTGAGCAAAGTAGCTAAATGTCAGCTAAATTACCATAACTTCCATAACGCAGAACATCAAAATAGCAATTAGTCCGCGTAGCATAACGTCCAAACTACATATTGTCAAACATGCCATCACCCAAAAAAGCAAATTGTCAAATTTTATTGAAAGCAGTTAGCTGGAGTAGCAGAATAACCAAAAAGTGTGTTCAGGTTTCAAGTGGTCGGTTATATTATCAAATTTAGATCTAAATACATATTCAACTCAAACTCTTTATATCATGAAATACGCGACATTTTATCTTTGGCTGTTCTGCGATTTTGGCGTTCAGCTTAAAGGGCATGTTGCTATCTGGCCGTGTCCCTTCATAGACGTTATGCTAATTGAGTATTTTACGATTAAGACATCTTTACACAATGGACAATTTACATAATTGGACAATGGACATGTGCTTTTTAGACCATCAGAATCGTGGTCATTTCGCTTCTTAGATGATTCGGTACTGAGTGGAAAAGTTACTGTATCTGGTGATCGGTTAAGAGCGTTTATACCTGCTGAGCTGGCAACGTTGCATTTTTGTTAGTTTTTCTCGATTATTCTATAAAAATTGAATGAAAATTAAAAATGTGGTTTTTGGTTCTCTACTAGGCGGTGCTTTGGCTGTGGTCTGATGATGGCTACTCCGAGCATTGATAAAGGACATTCAGAGTTCCTAATATACCCACCTGATTGAATCTCCGTTTAACACGGAAATTATACACATTTAGAAAAACAGCTAAAATGGCAATAAAATGAATGAAAATCTCGGTGCTGTATAAATTCTCTCTCTGTGGTGTGGACTGCTTGTTGAATCAGTTGGGTATGTTGGGAACACCGGACCTCCATTATCGATGCTTTGGATATCCATCATCAGATCTCAACGTAGAAATAAGGCATCAAAGTAGCCTCGTTTGTATGAAAGGTGGACTGTGGGCCAAATTTTTTGCCGGTGAGTATATAAGTTAATGTGTCTACTGCAATAATTATTCGTGATAGACTTTTATTTTCTTTAAAAACGAACAAATTATTACCTAACGGTTTTATAAAGAAAATGAAAGTCTATCACGAATAATTATTGCAGTAGATACATTAACTTACATATTAGAACAATTCGTGCACCAAATTTTTAATTTTCGTTCAATTTTAATGGAATAATCGAGAAAAACTAACAAAAATGCAAGGTTGCCAGCTCAGCAGGTATAAACGGTCTTAAACACGAGCCTTATTCCATGATGGTGATGTTGTTGTGTTGCAGGTGACGGCGCCGCCGCCGGGCTGCGTGGGCCAGCGGCTGTCGGCGCTGGGCGCGCTGCAGCCCGAGCGGCTGCACTCGGAGCTGGACATCCCGCGCGCGCCGCACGCGCCCTACAGCCTGCAGCTGCTGCTCGACTGCTTCAAGGACCAGTACCTCGCCTTCATACAGCGCATGAACTCGCCCGACTTCGCTAACCAGATCAGCCAGCAGATCGACAAGGAGAAGGTACCTCGCCTTGGCTGCTACAAGAACACCAGAGACCTTATTAGCCGCCTTTATACAGTCACTCTACATCAATAGTGATTCTCAAAAACGTATACTTGTAATCGCGCGCGAATGAACGTTAAGTTTAAAAACCGGCCAAGAGCGTGTCGGACACGCCCAAGATAGGGTTCCGTAGTCATTACGAAAAAATCAAGTAATATTTTTCTAAGGATTTCGTATGTGTACAGAATCTTCCAAGTTAGGTATCGTCAATACTTTGAAAAAAGCTCGTATCTCAAAATCGTTAATCTAGCAAAGTGAACTTTATTACGCGGGTATCAAGGTTCAGTTTTGTTTACATGCTGATTTGAGATACGAGTTTTTCAAAGTAGTGACGGTATTTTTAATACCTTAGGCTACTATTTACTCTTAAACTACAAATAATTCCCAAGCAATCTTAGCCGCTATAATTTTCCTTGTAAATTTAATATATTTACTACCATTTTGAATTTTTTCAAATTTTTCCACCCAACAGTTTAGATTTTAGAGGGGGGGGGGGGGGGGGACGGTCGATTTCAATGAAAATTTTCACTTTAAAGTTGAATATTTCGCAAACAAATCACTGAATACAAAAATCAGGTAAGCAACCCCCCAATGGTTTTAAAAGACCTATCCAACGATAACCCACACTATAGGGTTAGTCGAGAAAAAAAAAATCACCCCCACTTTACGTCTATGGGAGGTACCCTAAAAAAAATTTTTTTAGTATTTTTTATTTAACCACTTTGTCGGCGTGACTAGTATATATATTCATGCCAAATTACAGTTTTCTAGTACTAACAGTCTCTGAGCTTAGCCGCGGACAGACAGACAGACGGACAGACATGGCGAAACTATAAGGGTTCCTAGTTGACTACGGAACCCTAAAAACTAACAAAACATAATCGCGCCCGATTGCGCGCACAGGCTTTCCGGCACGCAATCCTGTACGCTCTTGAGAATGCGCGATAGAGTGACTGTATAAAGGCGGCTATTGTCTGATGCACGGACGCTTCCTATAGCTTTTACCATCTTATACCGTGTGACAGAAAGACAGTGAATGCGATAGCAAGCGCCGGCACACACATACACATTTTTTTTCCTAGGAAGTCCTAGAAATATTAATTTACATAATATCCGCAAATTGTTCTGGAAGAACTGTATAGTATAAATTAATGATCTTCGAAGGGTTTTACTTCGCCGTATTTGCGAATTTGGGTTGTATTTTTTTTAATACGTAGTAAATTTCGTTTTTTGGCGCCCCATTGATTCAGTTTTCATAGACGAAATACGGTATGGATTGATAACGTTCCCTATTTATTACTCAGGAGCGTAACCAGAAGCTGAAATCGCGCGCGTCGCAGCTCGACAAACAGATCAACGTGCTGATAAGCGACAGCGTGGCGCTGCTGAAGGCGCGCATGACCGAGCTCGGCATCCACGCCAGCAACACCGTGGACCTGCTCGCGCGCGCCAAGGAGATCGTCGGCCGCCACAAGGAGCTGCAGAGCAAGGCCAGCAAGCTGCAGGCACAGGTAACTGCTGACTGGCGGCAGCGCGGCGCTGCTGAAGGCGCGTGACCGAGCTCGGCATCCACGCCAGCAACACCGTGGACCTGCTCGCGCGCGCCAAGGAGATCGTCGGCCGCCACAAGGAGCTGCAGAGCAAGGCCAGCAAGCTGCAGGCACAGGTAACTGCTGACTGGCGGCAGCGCGGCGCTGCTGAAGGCGCGTGACCGAGCTCGGCATCCACGCCAGCAACACCGTGGACCTGCTCGCGCGCGCCAAGGAGATCGTCGGCCGCCACAAGGAGCTGCAGAGCAAGGCCAGCAAGCTGCAGGCACAGGTAACTGCTGACTGGCGGCAGCGCGGCGCTGCTGAAGGCGCGTGACCGAGCTCGGCATCCACGCCAGCAACACCGTGGACCTGCTCGCGCGCGCCAAGGAGATCGTCGGCCGCCACAAGGAGCTGCAGAGCAAGGCCAGCAAGCTGCAGGCACAGGTAACTGCTGACTGGCGGCAGCGCGGCGCTGCTGAAGGCGCGTGACCGAGCTCGGCATCCACGCCAGCAACACCGTGGACCTGCTCGCGCGCGCCAAGGAGATCGTCGGCCGCCACAAGGAGCTGCAGAGCAAGGCCAGCAAGCTGCAGGCACAGGTAACTGCTGACTGGCGGCAGCGCGGCGCTGCTGAAGGCGCGTGACCGAGCTCGGCATCCACGCCAGCAACACCGTGGACCTGCTCGCGCGCGCCAAGGAGATCGTCGGCCGCCACAAGGAGCTGCAGAGCAAGGCCAGCAAGCTGCAGGCACAGGTAACTGCTGACTGGCGGCAGCGCGGCGCTGCTGAAGGCGCGTGACCGAGCGCGGCATACAAGCCAGCAACACTGGAATATGTAGTAGTTATGACTTGTCTCATGGTAGTCTTATATCAAACATCAAAGGTAGTCTAGCAACAATAATTCAGTTATTGAATGATAGTTCACATAGCTTTACATTTTTTTATTAATTTTCTGATGAAATAAAACTACCAATAATAATAATAATATATACAATACTAATAATACTAATGATAAATGGTGAATAAATTACTTACTTCCGTCTTATTGTTTCAGGTGAATAACATAGAATCCGAGCAAGCTATGCTCGTTAAACAGAGGACATTTGAAATAACAGAAAAGTACCGCCAACTCGGCCACATACCGCCTGACGCAGAGATCACGCAAAACATGGCGCACGACTGCATACTCAAGGAGATATCCGCCACGCTGGCGCACCGAAAACGATTGCACGCCCAAGTCGGCCATCTCCAGAGCGAGATCATACAGATGGAGCGAGCGAGCGAGCACCAGAAGGTGACGCCGTCCGTCCCCGTCGCCACTGTCAAACCGCACACTGTCAATTCGAAGCCCCGGAAATCGCGCGAACACCGCTCGCGCTCGCAAGAGTGGCCCGACGTGCCGGACATGGGGAAAATAGAAGAGCAGAACCCCGAGTTGCTCGCTCAGAAAATTCTAGAAACTGGGCGGCAGATCGAAGCCGGCAAGAACAAGCCCAATGTCATAGTGAACGGGTACTTGCGAGAGCCCGAGCGGGTAAAGGCGCCGCCCGTGCACCGCGCGCCGCCGCAGCCGCCGCCCGCGCACCGCTTGCACTCGCCGCACAAGCCCCAGAAGCCTCTCAACGTGGTCGGGAAGGTGCAGGAGTCGCCCAAGGTTATCAACTTCGAGGACCGCCTCAAAAGTATCATCACGTCGGTGCTCAACGAGGATCAGGTATGTAAAAAATATTAAAAATAAAATAAATAAATATTAGGGGACAATCTTATACCCAAATCGACCTAGTCCCAAATTAAGCAAAGCTTCTACTATAGGTACTAGACGACGATAAACATACTTATTTAGATAAATAAATACTTAAATACATAGAAAACATCCATAACTCAGGAACAAATATTCGTGCTCATCACACAAATAAATGCCCTTACTGGGATTCGAACCCAGGACCTCTTGCTTCGTAGGCAGGGTCACTACCAACTAGGCTAAAGCGGTTGTGTCTGTTTTATTTACTGTTTGTATAGAATGTCGTGGGGATGTCAGTCAGTAATTTAAGTCCCCGTTTTAACTATTATTTCTTAACCTATTATCTATTATTTATTATTATCTTGAAGTATTATCTATTATTTCTCGACCTAATCGTGTGAAAACTAGTAAAAATTACATCAAATAATTAATGCTTTAATTATTATATTTCACTAGCTGTTGCCCGCGACTCCGTCTGCGAAGAATAGGGGTATAAATAAATCAAGTGCGAGTCAGACTCGCGCACGAAGGGTTCCATACCATTATCTATAAAAACGGCAAAAAAATACGTTTTTTGTTTCGAGGGCCCCCTTAAATATATGTTTTATTTTAATTTAATTATTTACTTTTAATAACTAAATATTCTGTGAATATTTCAAGCGTCTACGTGTTGCCGTTATCAATATCGAGCAAAAACGAGCAAAAAAATCATGTTTGTTGTATGGGAGCCCCCTTAAATATTTATTTTATTGTGCTTTTTAGTATTTGTTGTTATAGCGGCAACCGAAATATATCTGTGAAAATTTCAACTATCTAGCTATCACGGTTCATGAGATACAGCCTGTTGACAGACGGACAGCGAAGTCTCAGTAATAGGGTACCGTTTTTACCCTTTGGTTACGGAACCCTAAAAATAGCCTACGACCAATTTATTCTCAGACCTACCGAATATAAACAAAAAGTATCATAATAATCGGTCAAGCCGTTTCGGAGGAGTTCGATAACAAACACCATGACAAGAGATTTTTATATTATTAGATTAGATTAGATATTGCTCAAGTGCAATTTAAATGGAATGAGTGATAAAGATTCGTTAAATTTAGCGGTTTGTCTACAATGTTCACAGATTCCGTCCGCGTCGACTTCACGTATATTTTTATTTCAGGAGCAGCGTAAAGCTTCACGCCAACCAACGCCCAACCACGCGTACACTAACGGCTACGTGCGCCAGCCGGGGCAGCCGCATCCCCACCAACCGCACCCGCAGCCGCCGGCGCACGCGCCGCACGGGCAGCCCTACGGCGCGCGTGCGGCTGGTGGGGCCGCGGCCTTCCCGCGCTCGCGCGACTACCGCCGCGAACGCTACTCGCACTCACAGTACGAGCGCCGCCCGCATCTCGACCGCCCCGATCTGCGCCACGCACAGCCAGACTATACGCAGGTAAATACACTAGTACACTACTTACTCCACCTTTAAGCCTGTCCCATTCGTGCCATAGTCACAAGACAAGTACAGCCTTTAGTAGCTAAACGCGGTTAGCGTTTAAAGCCCCCTGTGCACGATGATCTCCTATAGGCCGTCGTCATTGTGTACAGTGGGCAATAGGAGCAAGCCACTCAGAAGAGACATTGGACATTTAGTATGAAAGTTGATTTAAGGGGCGCCGCGACTTCGACGCGCCCCCGTCCCACGTCTTTTCTGTGTGGCTTGTGTCATAGATTAACACGGTGCGCGTGTTAGAATCTAATACGACTATAATGTCAACTGATTTTACATTGTTACTTCACGAATTAAAATCCAGTCTCTGGGCATTTCCAATTTAAATTGTACCTTTTACTTTTTATAATAAGGACATATTGGGGTTTACTTATTCAAAATCACGAGTACTATTCAAATTTTATAAAGAAAAATAAGTATCCTTGATTTTAAGTCAGTGTGACTTTTTTATACAGTTTATACGGCCCGTATCAAAACTGACACAAAAAAAATGAACAATAAGGGACATTTTTATCATCAAAATCGATAGCGCTCTTTAGTCTCAATAAGAAAACCATCGAACTACCTAATTCTGAAAAAACAGTTGCGTGCACATTTTAAAGAGAAAATGCTCCTGACTACGCTATTTGCTGTATAGCTTGTCTAGTTTAAAATGACGCGCCCCACCACCGCACTCACGCACAGGATTCGAAACTCAATTCAAGCTACAATAGACTCTATTGAGCTCAAATTGAGCTCCAAATCCCGTGCGCAAACGCGGTGGTGGGGCGCGTCATTTCAAACTAGACAAGCTCTAACGATCATGCTCACTATTCATTATATGCTATGTTCAAATTCGTATATCCTATCCATAACGGAGCAAGCAGATCATGAATAGTGTGGTTATAGGCTCGATTTAAAAACCCAAAAGGGCACGCAGGTATCGCCAGCGAAGCTAGCATTGCGACGTCACTTGTCGCAGGAACGCTTGGCATCGCCCGCTGCGGGCGGCGGCGGGGCGGGGGGCGGCGGCGGGGGCGGGGCCAGCACGCGCACCATCGGGGACCTCGTCAACGGCGAGATCGAGCGCACGTTGGAGATCTCCAACCAGAGTATAATCAACGCGGCCGTGCACATGAGCGCCCGCTACCAGGACCCGCCGCATCAGACGCATCAGCCGCATCCGCAGCAGCACTCGCAGCACCAACAGCATCAGCCGCTCGAAGGTAAACCTTAACCTCCTACACCACGCATATCCATTATGGTCATATTGATCATTATTGACCGAATGTGGGGGTAGACCCAGATTTAGAAAGAAGCATGTTGTTAATATGCACCAGGTGCGGTCTCACAGTAAGTGTCATGACATTTTCTGTGAAAAGATTGCACGCTGAGTCACGATTCAGTTGGTTATAGTACTTCGGTAATGTTTTTAGGTTTACCTCCTACCTCTATAAGGAAAACGAAACCCTTATAGGATCACTTTGTATTGGCAGTATCAAGTTAAAATTAAAAATCAAGCTTGAAATTCGACACAATCCAAAGACACGGTAATTTGAGATTTATTTTCGAATATTTCACAAAGTAACTAAAATCTATAGGGTACTTCCTATTGACCTAGAATTTTGAAATTTGGCATGAGGGAAGATCTTACAGCATAAGTAGGTAAAGAAAAATATCCGGAAATCGTTAATTTGTTTTTCCATCACAATAAAAAAAATGCGATTAATCTTTATTAACGAACTATTTGTACGAAATCCTCGATGCGCGAGTCCGACTCGCACTTGAGTGGCCTTTCTTTTATTGCAACACTGAGAAGTGAAATATTAGTTTGTCATCTCAGCAGGACGTACACTACACTGCTGGACATAGGCCTCCCTCATTGATATCCAATCATTACGGTTGGAAGCGGCTTGCATCCATCTTGACCCTGCGGCCTTTACGAAATCGTCCGTCCGTCTCGTTGTAACTAGTATTAATTTGTAAGTGTTTACTACGCTCAGGTTTAGCGGCGTGCCTGCAAGCGCGCGTGCTCGCGTCGGAGTACTGGCGCGGGCGCAGCGGCGGCGAGGAGGAGCGCGCGGGCGGGGGCGGGGGCGCGGGCGCGGGCGCGGGCCGGCGCTCGCCACCCGACCCGCACTCCAACACCTCCACGCCGCTCGTCGACGAGCTGCCCGACGGCGCCAGGCCGCCAGGTGCGTACACCACAACTTGTGCAACTAATGGTGCTCCCACATGGACGTTATAAAGTGTTGTATTGGCTATGAGCGAAGTGGGTGGTGGGGGTACAGAAAACGATCGCAGCGCACAACATGGCAAGAATTGGAAGTAAATGGGGAGGAAATGTTGTCAACGCTACGCCGCGCCACCGTCGTGCACGTAGCCAATAACGTTGTAATAGTAGATTGATAACCAAGGGTGGAAAGTGACCCATTTAACCCGAGATATTTCTGGCGCTCGAACGAAGTGAGATCGCCAATAGTTCGGAAGAAATGGGTAATTTCACCCGAGTTAGACACTCTACTTTTCATTTTGACTGTGAGGAAATTAAAATACTACAAAAAAATGAGAATAATAATAATAATAATAGTACATTATCACCATCCATCCATCCATCCATCCTCTATCACCAGTAGTTTAGGCGGTTTTATAGGTATAATAAAAGAAGATAGTTTTTTTTATGTCGTAAGAATGCTTAGAGTTGGCTGTATGTTATTTTTCCTTTGTCAGTTTAATGTTAGTAAGCAAATTTAAAAAGTTAGATCAAATTTCTTGTTTCAAACGGATGTTCGGCGTACAACCTCCAGTGTTGTATATAAGCTCCATGGTCACGACGTGCATCTAGATGGTCATGCCGAAACGTGAAAAAAAGTGTCACTGACGTAACTGAATTATCTTCGACTCCGAGGCTAATCGTAAAAATTAATAAAAAATTACTTTCCACCCTAGAGATGAAAACGCAATTTTCCACCCGGCTATCTACCCATGAAAATTTAACTTTCCAAACAGGAGAGATGAAAAATACAATATCATTCACTAACATTTCATAACATTTTGTTACAACTTGTTAGGTATTTTAAATGCTCCAACGCTGGTAAAAATTTATACATTTGTAACTTTCTGTTACATTTAGGCAACAGACTGTACAGTTGGCGCGCGTGTTGGCCTTATCGCAAACTAAGCAATCGTCGTGTGTCGCTTCATGTTATAGAAATTCTGGATATCTGTGGTGCCGTCCCTGTTTATTAAACAAAAAAAAACATAGACGGCGTATTAGATATCTGTCACACAAGATAACAGGTACTTAACCGGGAGTAGGGAAGCAAGAGAAAATCCCAGAAGCCATTTAGACGACCAGATGGCCTAGTGATTAGAGAACCTGACTATGAAGCTTGAGGTCCCGGGTTCGATTCCCGTGTTGGGGCAGATATTTGTATGAAAAATACGAATGTTTGTTCGCGGGTCTTGGGTGTTTAATATGTATTTAAGTATGTATCTATCTATATAAGTATGTTTATCCGTTGCCTAGTACCCATAACCAAACGGCGGACACGACGCACAAAACACGCGTTCCTGAATCCACACAAGCACGACGACGTCTCTACACGCGTCAATGTGTGCGTAAGATGCACAGGGCTGACTATCGCAAAAAGAGATCGAAAGAGATAGCTGCGGAAAGTGAATGCCGCGCCGTTCGTTAGCGCGAGCAACGTTGTAATGTAAAATAAAATGAGTAGGTAATCTAATTATCGTAGTACTTATAATTAAACTTATCGTTTGTCTAAATTAAGTGTTTAAAAATAAGTGAATGAGTGTATACCTAATTCATTTTGTAAAGACAATTAGAAAATGTAATTGTAGATATTGATAGAAAATAATTAACAAATTAATTTTACTAATACCTACCTACTAATATAAGACGTCTATTTATACATTATAGGTAACAAACTTTTAAACCTACTTTCCCTAGTTACTAATGTTACATGTTGCTAATTAAAGTTGGTTATCTACCTCCTTTCCTTGTCTTTGGTTGATGCCAAACACCCATACAATGCACAATATATTCCCATTTCGCAAAAGTTTAGTGTCGTGCGGCCACGGACCAGTTGGTCCGTGCGTGCGGCCGACGTGCATCGCGTCGCGCACCCGACTGGTGAACAGCGGTTACATGCAACCGGCGCCTTGGGGGGAGGGGTAACTCGAATCGGTGCGGGGCGGAGCGTTTCCATTCTGTACGTTAGTACTATTATATATTCTGTGCCATAACACAAGGTTGCCTAGCTTACTTTGGGACTAGGTAAATTGGTGTGAATTGTCCCGTGATAATTATATATTTATTTATATATTTTAATGTTGATTACGGAACAAAAGTGTTTTTTTAAGTCGAAATTATAATACCTGTTTTTGTTCAGAAGGCGATGCCGGTGAAGAAGTGGAGGAGAGCAAATGGCAGGACCGGATAGCCTTTCGCTTCGATCAGATAATATCGATGGCTTCAACCGCGATTGATGACAAGCGGCGGCGGTCGGACGAGGCGTACAACACGTCACCGGACTCCGGCATCGGGCACGGCGAGGTCGCGCGGCCGGCGGGCGCGGGCGGCGCGGCGGCGGGGGGCGGGGCGGGGCGCGCGACGCCCGCGGCGGCGGCGGCGGCGGCGGCGGCGCGCTCTCCGTCCCCGCTGGCCGCGCACCACTTCAAGAAGCGCTTCTTCCGGCGCGAGCGCTGGGGCGCGTGGTCGGGCGCGCCGCCGCCCGCCGCCGTGGACTGGGAGCGGCCGGCGATGTGACGCCCGCGCACCTAGCGCTGCGACGTCTGCCGATTCGCGCACCAGCGCTGCTAGCGCGGCCCCATAGTCCTAGGATAATTACCATCGGACCGCTGCTCCCGAAACACCTTTACTTTGTAAATAGGGCGACTCGTCGGCCGCCCGCCGTTTTGCGTGGCGACCGCGAGGGCCCGTTGGATGCCGAGCGCGTCGAGGTTTTTGTTATTTTTTTTCGAATATATTATAATGTAATTATGTATATTATTGAGTTTATCCTACGTTTAAGAATTGTAATTATTTAATTATAGGTTTACGTCGCCGTTCCATTCGGGCGCTCCGCGGGTTGATAACACCGTGACGGATCGTATTTCATGTGTTCATTTAGGTCCTAGATTCTGAAATACATGATTCGCTGATATTGCGGCGGTTCGTTCTGTCGCTGGTTGTTCGATGAATGTTTGTTGTTTATGAGTTATTTTTATTTTTCGATGTTACGGAAGGCTCAGTCTGAATAATGTTAATCATTTCTTTGAGAATCTTAGATGATAACGCTGTAAATATTATGATTATAGATAATGTAAGTGATGCATTTGACGGACATTGTGTAATCTTAGTTAGTACGTGAAATACGAAACTTGACTGGCGCCAAATACTGACTGAATTTGCTACCGATGCCTTAGCCGCACTGCGTATTGTCAGTAGTGCGGCAAAGTTTTCATTTTTGCGTACATACTATTCACTTATCGACAAACAAGCAATTTAATACTTGAAATAAGTTTCTGTCCTTCAACAAGTTGAATAGGCCTTAATTATACATATTTTTTACTATACTAAAATATATGAATAAAAAGTAAAGTACCGGATGAATCGTTACAAGTATTAATTGGGCGCTTATTTTCAGATTCGATATAGTTTGGCATCAGAACTGGTTTTTTAATTATATGATCCGCGATAGAATTTTAGATTAATTACATAACATGGTTTTATACAGCGTGGGTTCTGAATATCGTGACTACAATAGACGCGTGACATGCAATAACTTACTAAATATTCAGCAGCGTTATGCGGTGCTGTTTTTATTTTATGTTATTTTTTACTACTAGTAGAATTATGTACTTCTAAATTGTAAAGTGCCAAATAATCATGTCTTTTGGAAAATACAACGTTTGTTTTTAAACATTTTAGAAAGAATTGTTAATTTTGCATGAAAACTTGTGTATTTTACTATGACATTTCAATTGTGACTATGACATTTCAATTGTTATTATAATATAAGTTATGTATGATCATGGAGTAAGCATTGTATTTGACGGTTTAACACGTGATCGTGAGGGTTTGACACGTGGAATAATTACCTTTTCCTTGGCGTTAAACCGACTAGCACGTCTCTGTTGCTAGAATTTACGTATATTGAAAAGTCATAAAACAAAAATATTCATTTGAATTATGGTTGGTAGAACTTTTAAGCAAAACAGCTGCAGAAATATTATTAGATGACTTGAGGCGCTTAGGATTGTATGGTTCTAG
Organism: Archips xylosteana; assembly: GCA_947563465.1. Classification (NCBI taxonomy): domain Eukaryota; kingdom Metazoa; phylum Arthropoda; class Insecta; order Lepidoptera; family Tortricidae; genus Archips; species Archips xylosteana. Next base: position 15,891,191 of record OX387344.1, read on the forward strand.
TTCGTAGGAAAAAAGTCTTTTAGTCGCAATATCTGTTGCCTTCAAACACGCCTCAAGACTAAGTCCTGTCCAGCAAACCGAAAACCCCATTTTGACAACATCACAAAGATAGGGAAACCTTAATTACATGATTTTCAAAGTGATAGCTGTAAATACATAGTTGTACAATACGTATGCAATTTTAAATTACATGAAAATATTTTTTTTGTTTAACGCGGGTATCCCGGCAGCAATTTTACATTTGAATTCAATTTTATTTGATTTGAGAACTATTCTCGCTAATAATGGATTAAAGTAACTTTAAAGTGGTTACTGAAATTGCTAGTTTTGCTAGGTATGTTATCAATAGTATAACATTTATGAAATTACGACATACTGCCATTGTATTGTTTTCCGAAGGAACTCTTTTTTTTTTTTTTCTTTAGGTAAATGAGGAAATTGTTATATGGATGACTATATTATCCTAGTAAGCCCACATGATACACTTCAAAAATATATATGGCGGATCATCTAGAGTTATTGAGCCACAACGCTTAATTCCGGGTCAGACCTAAATTTAAATTAATCGGCTAGTAATTCTTTTTCGTGTAGCCATACAGTGTAGGTATAAACAACTATTTTCATAAACAAATACAAGAAATTTGCAATTTGTATTTACAAGTTGCGGTAAAAAAAGAGGACATTGTAGCAGTAGAATAGAGTTCTAAGATGGAGCTGTACTTAAAACAATGCACACCTCATTTATTACAACAAGCTTAACATTATGAATCTCCACTGATATTATAGAACCAAGAGAGCGCTATTTTGACTGACCATCGTTACTTCACAGGTCATCACTTTAATGACACTCTACGAAACGAAACGAATAATACATTATTTATGAACAGGTCTAATTTGCTTTTTATGCGTTCCACTGAACTAAGCTTCATTTAACCAAACTGTGCTTAAGAGGGTTTATACCTGCTGAGCTGAATACAAATTGTTCTAATGTATAAGTTAATGTGTTAATAATTCGTGATAAGACTTTTATTTTCTTTAAAAACCGTTAGGTAATAATTTCTTCGTTTTTAAAGAAAATAAAAGTCTATCACGAATTATTATTGCAGTGGACACATTAACTTATATATTAGAACAATTTGTATTCAAAACATTTTTAATTTTCATTCAATTTTTATGGAATAATCGAGAAAAACTAACAAAAATGCAACGTTGCCAGCTCAGCAGGTATAAACCAGACCAGACCAGACGACCAGATGGCCTAGTGGTTAGAGAACCTGACTACGAAGCTTGAGGTCCCGGGTTCGATTCCCGTGTCGGGGCAGATATTTGTATGAAAAATACGAATGTTCTCGGGTCTTGGGTGTTTAATATGTATTTAAGTATGTATCTATCTATACAAGTATGTTTATCCGTTGTTTAGTACCCATAACACAAGCTTTGCTTAGCTTACTTTGGGACTACTTAGGTCAATTGGTGTGAATTGTCCCATGATATTTATTTATTTTTTTTTTTTTTTTTTAAACCCTCTTAATGTTCGGTGGTCATTTTTATCCGATGCCTGGGTCACGTTTGCACCTAAAGCTATATTCATTGATTTATGGTCTTTAAGCACAGATGTGCCCTGCGTTTCCAAGAACTTAATCTTAAGCGATCGGGGGTCAACAAACGGACAGACTCAGTTCAGTACTTTCGTCAACTTGGATTAATCCGCCTTCTAGTAATAAGTTTCATACTGCGAAATACGATGTCTACCAAGCGAGATATTTTTAAGAATTAAATATTTTGATAGAAGTCGCTGAACTTGTGTAAAGACGCGGAGGTTGTCCATATTGTTAAAAATATCTTATGTATTTCTTTAAAAATAATTAAATTTTCCTTGATATTATACCGTTGTGTGACAAACATATTTTTGAAATCAAGATGTTATTTTCAATCACATCATTGGAACGTAAATTGTGCACTATTATTATATGTATAAGGATTTTCACAACATGGCAATGTTGTGATAGCGTTATGAATAAAGAATTAACATGTACGCATCGGTAAAAATCAGACAGAACGATATTGGGCTTAGTGAATGAGATTTTTAGATTTAATACTTGTAATACAGAAACGACCTGGAACTGACCGATAAGAAGGAATCAGATTAAGTAACGATGAAATACCGTTTATTGATGTCGTTTTCTGTATTTCGAGCATTGGACTGCACCGGCTTGATTGTGCCTGAAAAAACTCATTAATGCCGCTCCAAACCTCAAAATTTTGTATTCATCAGTGATGAATACTTAGTTAACTAGAAAACGATTCAGAAGTGTGCTGTAAGATAGAGTTATGTCATGTCTTGACCACATACTCTCGGGGAGTGATAACATTATTCAGTATTGACTTATGTTTTATTTTTTGATGGGGAAATGAGCTAATTGTGTGAGGTTATAGTGTCTAAAATAGTACAAATGAGAAGACTTATTGTGGTAAGGCTCGGACTATTCAACATTGCAAATGCTAAGTTTGAGATGTATCCCTGTGTACTAGTTTTATTTTGTACTAAAAGTTAAAATAAATTAATAATTATAATCGTTTCTTTTTTTCCATCATGTCATTATTGATTATAATCTAACTAATCTGCAAAATCGCCGGTCGGTATATTCCTTGTTTAGCTAATAGTCAAATGAAACAAACTGGACAAGGATGGTAAACGAGCAAGTGATCACCTGATAACGACCCCATACTAGCTGTTGGCCGCGACTCAGTCGCGAAGAATGCGTTTCTCGCTATCCCGCGGGATCTATGCAATTTTTGGGGATAAATATTTTTTGTATATGTTAGTTAATCCAGGATATAAACTATCTGTGTGCCAAATTTCATCAGTATCCGTCAAACCGTGTTAGTGTGAAAGAATTAACAAACATCCATCCATTCATATTATTAGTAAGATATTATCTTAGTTATCGTATCGTAGTCATAATCTGTGTATTATAAGGGTATGCGCACACGAGCAACTTTGTCTCCGCGACTATTTTATCAAGTCTGTGTATTTGTACCCTGGGAGTCGCGGCGCTACGTGTGCGCACTTCCATACTAACTCATAGACTTTATAAAATAGTCGCGGAGACAAAGTTGCTCGTGCGCGCATAAAATATAAATCTTCCCAGGTGAATTTTTCGCTTCGAGCCCTTATCTTTCAAAACAAACGGTATCGTCATAGCATTAAGGTTCAAATTTAATGTAATGGCTCAAAGCGAAAAATTCACCTGGGAAGATTTTATACTATACTCTAATGACTGAACGCAGGCACAGAATATATAATAGTACTGACGTACAGAATGGAAACGGTCCGCCCCGCACCGATTCGAATTACCCCACCCCTCAAGGCGCAGACAGCCGGAAACCGCCAGAAACCAGAAGAGTGCGCGCGCGATGTATGTAGGCGTACGCGTGTACAGACGTCGTCGTGCTTATGTAGATTCAAGAACGCGTATTTGTACGTCGTGTCCGCCGCGTGACGCAGGTGAGTGTGTGAATAGCAAGTTTGCGTTCGCCAGTTGTCTTTCATTTTGACAGTGGTCCGAAAATCCGCTTCCAACGCTAGCGTGAGTCATGCTCATGCTTGCCCAAATCATAAATATTTGTGAATGACCAGCACCCTCGTCATTAGTCGTCATTCACCTCGCGACTCGCATGAATATGCGTCTGACTTGTGTACCACGAAAAGGCAGTATGGACTAAGATTCCTTAGCCTTTCCTAAAGGAGTTAAAACAGATAAAGAAAAACCACAGCTGTCAAAAGTTGAACGTCAAAAATGGACTCTGATGTTATCCTTTTGTAGAAATTATTTAGGGTTTCAATGCCTTGTAATTATTTATTTACTTTGATGTGTTCAGTAATTTATTTTTGATAAAATGAAATAAAAGCGAGCCCTGTTAGCCGAATTCGAAAGTTTAGTGTTTCTGACCGTTCATAGTCATGAAATGCAACATTCGCGAACTAGCTCACTTGAGCGACCAGCCCTGTGTTATCGAGGGGAGATTAAATTATAAAAAGGTTTCTAATGGCGGATACCGTAATCAAGCAGGTATGAATATCAATAACAGACTTAAAATATGGTCAGGAAAAACTCAAAAATTCTGTGAAAAATGCAATGTCAAACACTTGTTTACAAGAAAAAATATGTTATTGTTTTTAACAATGTTGCGCAGGAAGGATGAACTCTTACGGCCTGCTTTGCCTTTTACTGTTAGCTTTCACATTGTTTAATTCATGCAGTAGTGCTTAGTAATTAGTGTGACCAGTGATGATCTAAGTGGTTTCTCCTTCTAGTACTACTTACTCCTCTGGCGCAACAACCCAAAGTGTGTCTTCTGTCTTGGCCTCCAATATGAGTGCACGCTAAAGATCCCGGTCCTGTGCCGTCTCTAGTACATTAATTTTTCTTTCTACCTATTCAAGCAATCTCATTTGATTAAATTAAACTCTTTTCCCTTGTGTAATGCTAAAAATAAGTTTTTGAATTTTTAACCTTTCATAGCCAGAACACGGATCTGAGCCTGATTTAAGGCTATTTTTTATATTTTTATTTTAATCTGTAATATCGGTACTATTTGTGACAAACAAGACTCAAATGCAGGATTTTTTACTTTTGGCATACAAGAGGTTGAGAGATTGGGGAAGAATGCACCCTTTGTCCTCATTGTTAGTCCCCGTTATCAAGTGAGCAGTTTGATGGCTATCTAACATTAGTGATGTGCAATGTCAATAAAAAACTTTTTTTTAAAATTGAGTTCCCATACAGTTATATCTAAGTTAAACCTATCTATACATGTATGTACCAAATTTCTAGTCAATGGGACCAATAGAAATGGGTAAAAATTATGTTGGCAGATTTGTTTACATTGTTACTTAATTAATTATGAAGTATATGTAAAAGAAGAGTTTTATCACATTATTTCTTTTAATGAAAGTCTTTTATTTAAGAAACAAAAAAAAATGGAAAATAACAAATAAAAAATCTTGTTTCTTCTTCTTTTTCTTTTAATTATGTCCACATTTGATTTCCATTACAGTGTTCAAGGAAAGATGGTTTCGGCTCATCAACAATTATTTATTTTATTACAAAATAAGTGAGACGGGCAAATTTGACACAAAGAACCCAGCAGGTGTATTTGTTATGGAAAACTCATCCATTCAAATGGAACATGGACCAAATATATCATTTTCATTTTCTATATCTTTCATGTAAGTGAAAAATTTTATGCATCCAATTTGAAATAGTTCTCTTTTAAACTGTTGTCTCCTGCTGATGCAAATCAGAGTCAGGTTTTTACTGTATTATAAACTTCTTAAAGAATTATTGAAGAATTTTCATATTCCTACTGTTTCAAACAAAGTTATATAACTGAAGAGGAATTGTTTTATATAATTTTTAACATCTTTTGAGGTAGTTCAACTGTCTGGCAAAAGATGTAATTTTTCTAGGTAGTTCTGCTACTTGCCAGAAGATAATACCACCGTTACGTCATAAAATATCTGCCAAACAGATAAATCTCTTAGACCCAAAATTACCTCTAACCCTAGTTTATCATCAAGTGTTACATCCATTTGCATATTATCATGGGCATCTATAACTTTACTTTTATGTCTATATCTCCTATAATAATATAAAAAATATCACTTTATTTTATAATGGTTGTTTGTATCTCTGGAAATGCTTAACTGATTTTAAAAACCGGCCAAGTGCGAGTCTGACTCGCGGACGAAGGGTTCCGTACAATTATCTATAAAAATCACGTTTGTTGTATGGGAGCCCCCTTAAATATTTTTTTTATTTTAATTTAATGATTTATTTTTCTCTACTTGTTGCCGTTATCAATATCGAGCAAAAACGAGCAAAAAAATCATGTTTGTTGTATGGGAGCCGCCTTAAATATTTATTTTATTCCATTTTTTAATATTTGTTGTTATAGCGGCAACCAAAATACACCATCTGTGAAAATTTCAACTCTCTAGCTATCACGGTTCCCGAGATACAGCTTGGTGACAGACGGACGGACGGACAGCAGAGCCTCAGTAATAGGGTTTCCGTTTTTACCCTTTGGGTACGGAACCCTAAAAATTGTTTCTAAAATAGCAAGCTATGTTATCCCAGATTAATAAGCTATTTTCACCACAGGGAAGTGCAAAGTTCTCATGGAACGCGGACAAAGTTGCGGGCAACAGCAGCATTAATATTTCTTTACTTATAAGGATTACATACTTGTTTGATACTATAGGTACTATCCTATACTATAGGATTTAGCAGTATTTCTTTAACTTTTTTTACATTATTTAATTCATAGAGATGAGCCCGAGAAGCGTCATGTGTTTGCGGCGCGCGCTGAGGACAATGTGGTTCACTGGGTCATCAAACTTCGTGAATGCTCCTATGAATATCTTCGGGAAAGGCTACATACGTTGCAGTCCAGAATATATTCTATTACGGGAAAGGTAAACAACTGTAATAACTATTCTGTGTAGTTTTATTATTATTGGATATAAAAAAAATATTTAAGTTTTAATGTTCTGACTGTAACTATCTTCTCCAAAATGTATAGCGTATTGTACCAAAAATAGACCGCGGAGCGGATTATTGTGCGCGACCGTCAAAACTGTATGAATTCCTTTCTGTGTTCAAACATCTTGGTTTCAAAAATAAAACTAAGTTGCCGAAAAAATAAGTTATAAAGCTTTATGGATTGAAAATCTAATTTAATTCTTAAGTGCTTTATTACGTTTAAATTGTATTTCACGTTTAATTGATTTATTATAATATATGTAATTTGCTTTCAAATGAAGTGGCTTTATGGGTAGGTAGTGTCCTACATTAAAAGAAAAAAAACAATATCTAAAAGTATTTTTACAGAACACTTGCGTCAATTAATGGAATATTCTTCAATTTTATTTTATTTCCTCGTATTATTCAAGGAAAGTATTATATAAATATACAATGCCTCGTCAAAAATGACAATTCATGGACTTCGCTACGCTTCGCCCGTCAAACTTTATTCATCCACAAACTGCTTTTTATCGGGCATTGCAATATACTATAATTTAATGAGCTACAACCTTTTTACCTTACTGCGAATCGGAGGGTCAAGGTAAAAAGAACCTAACGCCTGGCTGAATCTATTATTGTTTGTGCAGGACCCTTTATTACTGGTGCCGCGAAATGAGGGTGCTTGCTTATGGGCGCCCGCCATCCCATTTTCCACCACGCCAGCGTGCACGGTCAACACGAGCTCGTTCAGTTGCCACCTCCACGCCGCCAGCGCCTTCACGCTCGAGCGAAGCAAGTCCGATGCCAACACACACAAACACTTGCAACACGCCCACAAAACCAAGTTCTATACTGACGACACAGATGAAAGTGAAATACTAAAAAACGACGCCAAAATTTTCTCCTTAGAAAGAAGTAAGACGGCTGCGGCTTTCAAGAGTCATATTGAATCTTTAGAGGGGACGATATTCGATAACCGGCCGGTGTACTCCCGCGCCGCGCCGAGCCCGCCCGTTCGCACCAAATTGTCCCCAAACAGCCGGAGAGCCGACGTCAACCCTGAAGTCAAAATGCTAGCCGAATACGGCAAGTTTCTGGGCACGACGGGAATATTGGGCGATGCCCCTGTGCCTCCCAGAAGGAAAATGTCACCGAAACCCATGGAGTATGGTGTCAATAATGAAAATGGAAACAGTAAGGAATCTGAAGAAGATCTTATTAAATTTTAGCCTGCCAACATGGTGCTTTATACAATTTATCCCACCTAGTTGAATAGCACGCAGGCTTTGTTTTATCGATGTAGAATTTAGGAACACATAATGAAGTCAAATACCTACATAGAAATAACAAAATATGCATTAGAAAATTGTATCATTGCCAAATTTGTGATATTTTAAGTAGCGAAGTTTCACACTGACTAGCCTAATGAAGCATGCAAAAAACTTGCGAGGAAGTAGAGATTTGTACTATTTTTATATCAAGCGGGTAAGTATTGCTTTATATTTTTGTATCTCGAGTTAGTAACAAATCCGTATAATTGTCACGCTCGGTTAATTAAGTCAAAACTTATCTAATAGTAGCAGGGATGCGATCCTGGCTTCAGGTGTAAATTTTTATAACCGATCGCGGGAACTAAACGTGAACTAATATATACTGACGCAAAAAATCAGTCACTTTTCATAAACTTTGCTCATCAGTGTATTTTAAACCGAACAAGTAGCAACCGTCCCATTGAAGGATTTATATGATAGTTTTTGTGTAGACCTGAAGGAAAACTAAATGTGCAGAATTTCTAGTCACCTTAACTGGAACAAATGTTGCGTGAATGTAATTTAATATACAGCCAGCAGCAGAAGTGGATAAGCGGTTGTAGAGCCCAAAATGATTGATTGGTGATGATGATAATTGACTTGCCCATAGAATCGTGCGTAGATCATTTTTCGTTCTACAACTGCTCATCCTGTTTTGCTCCTGACCTGCCTGCTCCTCATAAGATGTGTATTATTAATCAGCAGATACTTTTATGTGAATATAGTGTTTCCTGCATTTACAAGGCTTCTATACAGTATTGTATGTTTGTTTTTCTTTTGTTTGCGGAGGTCCATAGCAAAGAACTACAATATTTGTACCTTGCTTCTCCCCTACCAACTGTGCCCCAAAGCTACGTTTATATACATATTATGTGGCGCATAGAAGCAGTTGTGGTGCAGTGCAGCTTGTAGATGAGAAGGAAGATATTCATATTGCATTTCATTAATGTTCATTATTTTTTTCTTGTATTTATTATTTAGCGAAAATTAGGGTAATTTAGTAAACTTGGGGTCCTTCCTCAGATTGATGATCAAACCGTCTCATACCTAAATTAAGTATTTGTAAAAATATAAAAACATGATATCGGCCGCCCGAAAGAATAGAAAGTGAACGAAAACACCACTTTCTTCTTCACTGACACATTTTTGCCATCACAATAGTTTTATTTGTCTTTAGTTTGCTTTCTCCTCGTTTTGGGCTGATTGTATCACCTAATGGCTCAGTAAAGGTCATTTCTTTTAAAGTCTAGGTAGGTATTGAACCAACTGAATCGAAACCCACTGTGGGACCTTTTCACAGAAAATGTCAGTGACATCGCACTGTGTAACAAGGCAAAGAATTTAAAGACAAAAATTAAACGCGTCTTAGACATGCCTAAAATTGATAGTTTTCTATGTTTTAAATATACGTTCAACGATTGTCTAAGTTTTGTGGTAAGACGGTTTCTGTGAGAATGTTTTATGGTGGTTGATTTGACTGTACGTATCGGTATTACGGTAAAAGGTATTAAGGTAGTATCACAGTTAATATTTATCTTTAATGCAGCATTTCGGTTTGAGATTATTATCATTACTTTCTTTGTTGACTATATAAAATAAAATCTACTTAAGCGTCACACAAATGGTTTATATTTAAACTAAAAAGAGTACATATATACCTACATTCGGTGTAACTTCCTATTTTTTTGCAATTAATTTAAGTTTTAGTTTTAATTGGCCTCGTAATACTCTTAAAATACTAATTTAATTGTGCACTATTCTTGTCGGATTAGAATTAAAGCAAATAAACTTCATATTTAGATATGCCCTTTTTAAAGTGGTTGTGTGGCGAATATGGACAATAACGAAAAATTATGCGGTTTAAGAATTTCACCCAGCGCGGCGTTACGTGATTCTATTCATCATAAAATATCGTTATTGAAATTAACTGTCATCGACATATATTCTAACATGACTTTCTGCAATTTATGGCGAAAATTCTAGAGCAGAGATCCCCAAACTTTTGAGTCTAGTAGACCCCTAGCCATATTTTTCAATTTTAGGTAGACCCCAGCTTACTTAATATTGATTTATCGCAAAGTAATCGACTTCAAATGTGTTTTATAGCTTACGTAAACCCCTGAGTGTTAATTTAGACCAAATTGGGTATCACTGTTCTAGAGTATGATATGAAAGAGTAGCTATTAAATAAGGGCCTCTTTCTTCGTAACTGACACATTTTTGTCGTAAAATGCTTGAACATGGCAACAATTTCGTGTGTATCACTTTAGTTCCTTTTTAGGGTTCCGTACCCAAAGGGTAAAAACGGGACCCTATTACTGAGGCTCCGCTGTCCATCTGTCCGTCTGTCACCAGGCTGTATCTTGCGAACCGTGATAGCTAGACAGTTGAAATTTTTACAGATGATGTATTTCGGTTGCCGCTATAACAACAAATACTAAAAATCAGAATAAAATATAATATATTTAAGGGGGTCCCATACAACAAACGTGATTTTTTTGCTCGGTTTTGTTCGATATTGATAACTGCAACAGGTAGACGCTTGAAATATACACAGAATATTTAGTTATATATTCACTTTAAAATGAATAATTAAATTAAAATAAAACAAATATTTGAGGGGGCTCCCGTACAAAAAACGTGTTTTTTTGCCGTTTTTATAGATAATGGTACAAAACCCTTCGTGCGCGAGTCCGACTCGCACTTGGCCGGTTTTTTGATGTGAAATGCTTGAACATGGCAACAATTTCGTGTGTATAACTTTAGTTCCTTTTTCATCCATTTTCTCATCTGCTTAGGCCGCAGAGGTATTAAATAATTAAAGAAAATAATTATTTACTTAAATTTCAAAGTAGACGAAAGTTGATTTCAGCCAAAAGTATTTGACGGGTACATATTATATAGAAAGGTTAGTTCATAATTACCACACTAACTTGTTTATACTTCAAGCATTAATCTCACTCTTTCACTGAACTACAATAATGAACCAGTCTCGATATATTTTATATACTTGGCTTCAAGATTGAGTATTACTTTGATCACTTCTACTTCTCTACCAATAATTTAATTGAGGACAGAGAATACGTATTAATTTTATATAATGATAAGTTTTGTATCAAAGAGGAGTGTTATAAGTGTTTTTACCTTTTTTAAAAATATGAATATATTTATGAAGTAAAAATTTGTTATTTAATTAGAACCCCTTGTATCAAATGGAATTTCGACCACATATATACATGCTGACAATTCAGAAATCAGTTGACTTATATCTAATTTGAATTGTGACCCTTTCACAATAAATATCATATTGGCCACCGTGTCAGATATCGTCATGACTTCATAATACCTACTGTAAAAATACGGAGCCAGGATTCAAAAGGTGATGTTTACGTATGGCTAGTAAAAAAAAGTGGAATTTGTAACATATATTTTATTGTAAATCATTACAAGCTTGTCCTAGTCTAAAGCGTCTCGCGGAACAGATTGAGTCTTATTTTAATACTCATTTAACGACACAGTTAACATAACTGCGCCGTTTATCTACATTCGAGGCACGCCGTTATCCTCTACGTACGACATAACTAGCTGCAAGTACAACAGTTAATGCACATAATATATCACTTCCAAGATTGTAAAACATCATACCAAACACAGATACCTAGTTATATAAATATGGTTAACATAATGGACGAGATATGGACTAATAGGCTTTTATCAGGCATAACCTACTACAATTTTTATATAAAAAATAAGGTTAATTCAATTTTGACACTTTCTCAAAGTTTACCCTACGTTTTATGTATAAGAGTAAAGCCATATAATTTGAATATATCTAACCAAATTATTTATAATAACATAATTTTAATTTCTAACCCGGGCATTTCTTTTTCCACTGTACAAATTTGCGATAAGCGTTATATGTATAAAGTCCCTATTACGGTAAGTAAATAAGATGATAACGTTCAGTACCTACCTAATAATATTTATATAGGTTAATTGCGCTAACCAAGCGTTTTCCTTCTAAGGAAGGTAAATTAAACACAAATCTATTCATCTTACATAAAATGAGAATTCTAAAATGTCTTACAATTATTTTGTTAAGATTAGAACCGATAGCCTAAGGCACTTGAATGTTCATACCTATTATGATTTCCACTTATTGTTTTAACCTTTGACCCGTTCGTATTTAATCCGTCGTCACGCGTTACTAAAGCGTTGCGGACATACTTTATGCGAAACACCCTGTAAGTACCTGAAGCGATTATAATAATACAACGGTATAAAATACTTCTGTGCAACTAGGAACTCGCGCGTGATTCCCACATGTGAGCACGTCACTACGCCCGTGGCTGCGCTATAGCGTGGCGGGTGGCTGTGGCGCCTCAGTTGCAACGGCTAGCTGTCAGTGGTGTGGCTGTAGGTCACAGGGTCGGGGCTGGTGTTAGTTGCCGCCGTAGTCGCGCAGCTCGCGGTTGCCGAGTGGCAGCGTGGGCCGCGAGTTGTGCAGCAGCTCCATTGCCTCTTCCCCGCAGGAAGCCTCCCCGCATCGCAGCTTACGCATCAGCGCCAACTGAAATCAACAACGACAAAACGTCAACCTTGGCATTCCAATTTATCTTAATGACGTGTTCGAAAGTGAGGAGGGCTGTGGGTGCACATCAGCAAACAGGTAAACATGTACACGACACTCTCGAGAACCGGTAGGCGCCACCGGTCGGCGGTTTAACTGCTTAATGTGTTACCACGGGAACTGGTTTCCAAGGTGCATTAGCCAAACACGAACCGATGTGAGAGTTGGCTAACTTGACAAAGAAACTAACAAAGATTGCAAATATTGCAATTCTCGTAAGATTCGTGACTTGACTACTGATTGCTGTAGCTTTGTTGTATTAGAATTGTAAATGACCTGTTCTGCAGAGACTTCGACGGGTTCCTTGAAGAGGATCCAAGTGACGGATTCTGTGCAGGGCGGCGTGGTGAGCGAGCCAGGGTAAGTCCAGTAGGCGGCGCGAGCGGGTAGCAGCCGCGCTGGGTCCAGTGGGTCCGACATCGTCACTTTGTCGCCCTTGTGTCTGATGAAAGGTAGGAGTCGCACCACTTTCTCCAACTCAGTATGCTTTTTCCCCACCTACAAAGAACAGAAGATCATCTTTTTAAAACATGAAAATGGCCTTTGACCTTCCAGTCCACGGGCATTGGGTAGCTTATGCGAGATCTATACCGAATAAAAGTTACGTAAAAATTGTATAGGTAATTTAAAGATTTCTTGATTGAATGAAACAGACGTTACTAATAATTAACGTGGTGTTAACTGACGTTATTTTTGTAATGTCACTACTGCTTCTGGTGTTCAATAAAGAATATTTGTATTGTATTGTTACTTTACGGAGTCCATATCCATGAACCAAAACCAATTTACCAGGCTAATAAGCGGCAACTCGTGTAAGACCACAGAATACAGTTGTGGCCATATAATTAAGAACGATTATTTATTGAGATGATTTTTTCAAAGTAACAAGTATAACTAATTGCCCGTATTTTTTTTATTTCTCTCGGTATTGCGAAACTTTTCCATACTACCGGTACATTCATTTATGCAACATAGTTGGTTAAAAAATTAATAGAGAAACTTTATACATTCGATCTGAACCTAGTATTAGTACTTACTGGCTGGTCACGTAATTAAGAACGCTGACAAGTTTATTATTTTTTCAAATTTAAATAGAGAACACTGTGTGGCTCTGTGGTTGTAGATTATTATTCGTATAATTTTGGCGCCATTTCGTGCTGTTAAAGTCTTAAAAGTGATTACTTCGTATAAAAACAATGGGGAAAAATAAAAGTTGTGATAAATCTACAAGAGAAGTAATAATAAAACTTCGCGAGAAGAATTGGTCGTATAAAAAGATAGCCGACTATCTGCAATGTTCAAAAACAATGGTTTTCCATGCCGTAAAGCATTTTTCCACGTATCAAACTACTTCAAACGTTCCACGTGGACCTAGACAGAGAAAGTCATCTCGTCGAGATGATCGAAATATCATTCGTTTGGCAAAACAAAATCCTTTTAAAGGGTCTAATGAGTTGAGAAAAGAATATTTTGGCGAAAACAACCCTTCAGCAATCTCTGCACGCACTATTCGAAGGCGTTTGGTAGAAAATAAGTTGAACGGAAGGATAGCAAGGAAGGTGCCTATGTTGAAACGATGTCATAGGCAAGCCCGACTTGCATTTGCAAGAAGGTATGAAAACTGGACAGTCAGACAGTGGAAAAACGTTCTTTTTTCTGACAAGACAAAAATAAATAGGGTATGTTCTGATGGAAAACGATATGTACGACGCCCTCCGAATAAAGCATTCGACCCAAAGTACACAAAAGTGACATTAAAGCATGGCGGGGGAAATGTGAAAATTTGGGGGTGCTTTTCTGGACATGGCGTTGGACCTGTTAGGCTGATAGAAGGAAACATGGATCAATTCCAATACAAAAATATACTGCAAGAAACAATGTTACCATATGCCGAAGACGTGCTTCCGGTTATTTGGACATTCCAGCACGACAATGATCCAAAGCATACTGCACGCACCGTTAAGGAATTCCTCACATCACAATCAGTTTCTGTCTTAGATTGACCAGCCAACAGCCCAGATCTTAACCCAATAGAGCATCTTTGGTGCGAAGTCAAGAAAAAGGTTTCATATCGACAGTGTGGCAATTTGAGAGAGCTGTACGACGTTTTCTTAGAAGAATGGAACTCTATTTCTCTTGCGAAATGTCAAAAATTGATAGATTCAATGCCTCGCCAGTGTAAAGCCGTAATTAAAAGCCGTGGACATGCTACTAACTATTAATTTTAATTCAAATGTATTAAATTGCTTTTTTTTCTATACCAACTTCACATTAATATGATTTATTTAATCTAAGTTTCATATAAAACAACTCTCGAGCAGTTTAATAAATCGTTCTTAATTATTTGTCCAGCTTCATTACTATTTGAATTTATTAGTATAGAGAACAAATAAAATTTGTAAAAAAAAATGTTAGCAATTATACACTATTATTCTTAATCCCGTTTGCTCTATCCATGTGGCTATTTTATAACATAACTTGTTACTTCTAAGAAGGAACACAACTAGACATATGACATGATTTAGATAAAAAAAAATCGGAAACTTCAAATCGTTCTTAATTGTATGACCACCACTGTATATAATAGTACTAAGACCGAGAAGAGTGAGTTTTTGCATGAAGACCGAAGTATTATATGTATGTGGCGCACATACGTAGCTGCCTTACACGTGTGGTTAGGTTATTGGTTTTAAAGGCCTATTACACTACACAATATAACCATTTACCAGAATTAGTGCGGAATAATAAAAAAAGGGAGGACCGGTCCGTAGAAGTAACATGTAACAAGGTCACTTACGAGGGGCATGCCAAAAGCATATACCATCGTAAAGACTGGTTATATACCTAGCTATAAATTTAAATATGGAATACTTCAAAATCTACGTAATTTTTTTTTAAATATTTTTTTTTTATTGAATCGGGCAGGAATTTGCGGTAATGCTGGAATTTGGTCGATGAGATTTTCGAGTTATGATTTATCATGAATTTAAAAAGGTTTAAAGTTGCCAGAATGTTTTGAACTTTTAATTACTTACAACTTTTGGTGAGTTTGCTTGTTCTCGTGCAACTGTCTTTAATTGGTTTGCTGAATTTATAAGAAGGCGGGGGAGCTTTGAAGATGAGACGAAGTAAGGGCGACCTCTACTCAAGAAAATGTGCAAGTCGTTGAAAAAAATATTCGTGAGAAACATCGAATTACATACGTAGAGCTTGAGCGTGATCTAGGCATCGGATCAGCAGCGCTGAAAACCATAATTAATGGACAACTGTCTCTCCATAAGCGTCATTCGAGATGGGTGTTGCATAAACTTAACGATTTCCAGAGAGAACGCCGCGTGGATTGGTGACCATTTATGATAAATAAATGCGATGCTGGCGAGAAAAAAGCTGTCCATGATATACTGACAAGTGACAAAACATGGTTGTATATCTACGATCGTGAAACAAAGCGTTAGTCAACAGTATGATGCTTTGAAGATGAACCGACTCCAACAAAATGTCGCCGAGCACGAAGCACACAGAAACAAATGATTGCCTCCTTTTTCTGAAAGACGGGGCATATTGCAACTGCTGTACTATAGGATCAAAGAGCTGTCAACTAGGAATGATATTTAACAGTTTGTACTCGAAAAGTATTGTCAGCTTGGTGTAAGAAGCGGTCAAAGTCCTAAAAAGTACAAGCACCTGCTCTGGCACCACGAGAACGCCGCCCCGCTCAGTTCTGCCAAGACATTCGTCTATTTTAGTTCGAAAAACGTCACCACACTCCCTCATCCACCATATTCCTCTAACCATGCACCCTGTGATGCTGACCTGTTAACGAAAATTAAAGAAAAATTAAGTTGAAGGCGTTGTTAGAGCAAAGAAGATGCCCTGGCTGCCTATAAATATGAAATTTCTGAGGTACCCAAAGAAGGATGGTCATTGACATTTTCCAAGTAGTTTAGCCGGATGAAATAGTAGATTGTTCAACAAGGGAGGAAAATAACCCATATCACACGAGGTTACTTGACACCCGAGCACAGCGAGGGTGGCAATATTTCGAGGGTGATATTGGTGTTTTCCCGAGTTAAACACTCTGCTTTTCATTTCGACTACAAGGAAGTAAGAAAATATAAGTATAAATAAATAAAAATGTCTAAACCGGTCAATATGATCGTTGTAAAATATTTCAATAGAGTTTATTGTTATAATTAATTTAACAAAATTTAATATATTCAATATAATAATCAATGAAAACAGTCTATAGACGAAAGTCTTCAATCAGTGCGTCCTACCCGTCATGACATACGGTGCCGAAACATGGACACTCACTGTAGGGCTGGTCCACAAATTTAAAGTTGCTCAACGTGCTATGGAAAGGGCTATGCTCGGAGTTTCTCTCAAAGATCGAATTCGTAACGAAGTGATCCGACAGAGAACCAAAGTTATCGACATAACCCACCGCATTAGCACGTTGAAGTGGCAATGGGCAGGCCATATAACCCGAAGAACCGATAACTGTTATGGTAGACGAGTTCTTGAGTGGAGACCACGGATCGGCAAACGTAGCGTGGGACGTCCTCAGACTCGGTGGAGCGATGATCTTCGCA
Organism: Archips xylosteana; assembly: GCA_947563465.1. Lineage (NCBI taxonomy): Eukaryota > Metazoa > Arthropoda > Insecta > Lepidoptera > Tortricidae > Archips > Archips xylosteana. Next base: position 15,908,253 of record OX387344.1, read on the forward strand.
AGGCGGCTGGCAAGAGCTGGATGAGAGTGGCCGAGGATCGTGCTCAGTGGCGTGCCATGGGAGAGGCCTATGTCCAGCAGTGGACGAACATAGGCTGATGATGATGAAAACAGTAGACAAAGTAGGTATTTTAGTAAATTTATTTGTAAAATAAGTAAATAACCAATTTGAACCAAGGAGTAAAGCTGTATAGAGATAGGCTGTGTGGACATACATATAACATTGTCGTTTACCGTGTTTTTTTTCTTAACATTTTTTAACTTTTCTGGTTTAAGTCACTAAATAAGAAACTAATGTAAATTAATAATTTAAGTTAATAATATTTCACTGGCATTATAAAATTTGTAATATGATTAATTAAGAAAAAAACTCAATACTTAATTATTCCATATATAAGCCGTAATGCTTGGCTGAATGCGGATGTGTTCCATTGACAGCCAATGCCTTTATTTTTTTAAATTCATTTCTACCCTAGGGAAGAAAATAATAGTTATCCTCCCGTATGTCAGATATGATTTGCCTCACTTTCCGAGTATGAGAGATGAAAAAGTGTATACGTGCTCACGGTGAATACTTCGAAAAAATAGATAGCAATAATAAGGAATAAACTTTGTAGATTTGGAATATCTAATTTCTTTTGGCATGACCTTCGTACTATGCGGGCCCTGAAGATCACGCAGAGTAATTTGTACGAGTAATTCAGTTCTTTTTACTGAATAGCCTTGAAGATATATGTGTAGGACGAGGAAAATTTAAAACTAAAATATTTAACTATACAAAAAATAAGCGATTTTTGTGACTTGAGCGTTGGTACTTAAGTGTGTTTTAATAAAAACACATCGTAAGTAATAAGTTTTTATTAAAATATGTCGGTAATCACTAGAGAGACAAGACGTGTGACCAACTATATTTTCCTAAGCCAATAAGAGTTACTTATCGTTTTTACGTGAATTTTATGTGTGCGCTCATCGGTTCATACCTATTTATGGGTAAGTACTTATTCATACACACACTTACGTATTGTGATGCAAATTTTATTCAGATGTAATTCCATTGTATTCAGATTTCGACCCAGAGAAGCAGTGTTTATTATTCCCTTTTTGAGCACAATAAAGTAAGAGTAATGACACTGCCACAATACTGACCTGGGATGAAATTACAGGAGAAGAAGGACGTTTCGGTAACTATCCTTTAGTCGGATTGATCTAGCTAGATGTTATCGTGTTACGGGCATTTTAGCCTCCCTCACTACCGGTCAGGACCGTATTGTCTAACGCGCGGGCGCTTGCTATTTCTTTCTGTTAAACAGTATAAGACAGTGGCAGAAAGAGATGGTGAAAGCGATGGCAGGCAAGCGCCCGCGCGTTAGACAATGGCCTCTGACTTTCAAACCAATCGAATTGTGAGCGAGATCATGTGATCCGTTCTAAATGCAGTAGATACCTACCGTTTCCACGCAGTCATAATAATAACGCCTCGTAAGTCAGTCATTATGCATTTGAAATAAGTAAGTATAGCTAGGTTCCAATTGTAGAATGTCGGTAACGGACATAAATACCTATACGAGTAGGTACAGTACATGCGTTGTAAATCCATTGCATTGCATTTGAGTACCTACTAGGTGAGAAAATAATTAAGTTGCGTTCTTATAAAAGGATTGAGTTGCCGACTCGGCGAGGCTTCAGTGTCGTACATTATAGGACTGTTCTATTTATGTTTATCAGAGCGTTTGCACGACGCTAACGGCTTAGTTCTTAGGCTCAGGTAGAGGCAGAAGCCTCTCTATAACAAGATCAATGTTGCATAATAAAACAACATGCATGTCTAAGTAGGCATAGTATTATATAGCGTCATTATGTGAAAGACATGTAGGTGTACATACTCGTGCCTATGCAAAAACAACTTTTCCTTTTACAAATAACATAACTCGTTTTTAGGGTTCCGTACTATTAAATCCGCTGTCCGTATGTCTGCCACCAAGGGTTGTACCTATCTCTTTTGCACTGGATTTTTTTAATGTCTACTTTTTACGACAATAAAATTGATCCCATCTCGCCGGATAGAAAGTACAGATAAATCAAAGATAAAGCCATAGGTGGCCGCTATAAGACAAAAATTAGCGAAATTAAAAGGATTTCATATAATAAAGCCGGTTTTTCGGTACGGTGTTACGGAACCCCGTGTGTTCAACTCAGACTCATTCTGGCCGTTTTTGAACATAATAAGGATTAAATTAAAATTTTGCACCACGTGCAAATACGAAGCGTGCAGGTGAAAGTTTGTGATCGAAATGGCGTGCCATTCTCTATTTCGTTGGTCTCTTTTCTTTCTAAGCGATAGATATAAATTCGTATCAGTGTGTTATTTGATTGTATGTTCACATTCACATGAACTAAACAGGTAGACGTACTTAACATTTCTGCAGCAGGTACATCTAGACATCACGGAAATTTCAATCAACGCAGCGTTCGGTTCGCGTAATGCGACCAATCAACGACATATGTACCTACCTACTGCGGGAGTAGGTGGGAAAAATAAAATACACACTATCCCAGCTCAGCACGTCAGTGAAGATACATGTAATTGATATGCTATTTATGCCCAGTAGCCGGTAATTCAATATACACGCGAGATCATTATTACCAAATTGCTTGGCAAATAAGACCGCCGCCAAAAAAATGGCCGCGTTAATGCGTCTACATTACATTGTGGATGATTTGTTGATATTAACAATTAGAGGTGAAGTGTTTATAAGACAACTAAGCTAGTCACCATCAAATACATATAGGTCCTGAACCAGTGAAGGTGGTCAGTAATATATTGATATTCATACGCATTTTAGCAAGGATTTCCTTATTTCAAAATATTTTAGAAAACGGCTACCTATATATATGAAGATAATTTAAGTAACGTTATCCTTAACAGGGTGTCGACTGTTCTATGTAGAGCTAGAAGGAATTTTAATAAATAAATATCTTGGGACACTCTTACCAATTCTTACAATTGACTTAGCCCCGAAACATACAAACAAAGGTTACATCTTGCTGTGAGTGTGTACGGTTTGGACAACGGATGGATACATTTATATAGATAAATGAATAATTAAATACATGTATATAACATCCATGACCCGGGTACAAACATACAGATTCATCATACAAATAAATGTCTGCCCCTACCGGGAATCGGGATTCGAGCCTTAGCCTCAGGGTCACTAACCACTACGCTATTCGGTACACATTGCTACAGTAGTGAGGAGTGAGGACTTGATTGATTTACCATAAGTAATACGCCGAGCACCGCAAGTCCGTCGTACTGGCCAGCAGCCTCAGTGAAGCTGTTGTATTTGGAGGTATTCCAGTGCACCAGATGCAGCTCTCCGGAGAAGGACCGGCCGTCCACGGTGTGCTCGGAGCCCTGTCCGTCCACGGCGCCCCAGTGGCAATGCCACTGCTGCAGCTTGTACACGTCTGTACCAAGTGGACCTCCGCGCAATTCTGCAACAGATAATGTTTTGTTAGTCGCTATATTAAGTATACGTTTTAGCTGAGATTATTCTGGATACCTACGATTAGCACAGGTAAACAGACGAGTGTCTATTCTTTATGATGATACTTTATATCCAGTACATATAAACCTACGTCCCACTGCTGGGCACATGTTTCCTCTCGGTATGAGAGGGCTTGGGCTGTAGTTCAAACTCGGGCCTGCAGATTAGTAACTTAACACACACCATTGAATTAGCAGGTGTATGCAAAACCGTTCCTCGCGATATTTTTCTACACCGAAAATATAATTTCTCACATTAATTCCTATTAGCTGAGAGTTTCAAGCCCGAATTTGAACCTACGACCCTCTGCTTGAGAGGCCATAAGCCAACCCACTAGCTACCACGCCTTTGAGAGACTGATATGCTACTCAATATAATAGTTTACTTCACTCTGTCTATACTAGCTCAAACCAAAATATTTTAATCTCTCGTATGTCAAAACGAAAGGTAAATCGATTTGTTGTCATCATATACTACGAATTACACCTTACACCTCTATACAATACTGAAATAACAAGTTAGAGCTTCTCGAAAACCTTAGTCGAAAACACATCCTTTAACAATCTTGATTGAAAAGTTACCTAGGCTAGGAAACTGATCCCAGTTAGATGCAGATCCGTAGAACTCATTTGGTTGGAACGACTAGCCAGCGCCTCGGTGAGTCATCACGTATGTACTTATTCGCGAATCCAACCAAATCGCAGGCGCGATGGAAATGCAAATTCGTGGCGTTTAAAAAGCACCTGGCATATTTAAAAGTTTTAAAACCAAGTAACTGTGAGAATTATCAGAACTTAAAACATTACGTAAATATAAATTTCATTTAAAATCTCGGATTACAATCAACCCGAAATGTGTTATTTAACGAATAAAACGCTCTATTTTACGTACGTGCACGCCACTTCTGCTAATGTAAATATTTATAAACATTTGAAAATACCACCACTAATTGTTTATTGAGTGTTAGTTTAGATCAGGGGGCACGGCCATACCCCCGCCAAGTCGAGAATAACCGTACCTATCTGGGGGCTCCCAAAGCGGAGCGCAAGGGCACTACCTACCTTTTCTCAAAACGTTTCGTCGTTTTTTTGAACTCTTACTTTGCTTTTATGATGTTAAATAATTGAAAATTTCAAGATATAATGACACTAGTACAAACATGAAACATACAAAGTTTGAATGTCGTAGCTATTATACTTTAGATTTTATCAATGTCTATAAACCCCCGATTTCGTCACTCACTCACTGATCATCAAAACTCTTAAGGTACTTCCTGAAGTCCTAGAAAGCTGAAATTTGGTATGTAAGCTAGTAATAATATACAAACAACGAAAAAATCTTAAAACTTGAAACTTTTACCCCCCAACCCCTTAAACTAGGGGGTGAAAGATTGTATGAGACTTCCGCAAATTTTGATGCTAGAGGTCCGAAAATTGATATAGAGGGTCCTTGTGATCCTTGTTATAAATAATAAGATATTTATTTCAGGATTTTTAGTAAATCATCCCCTACCAAAAAGAAATGAAATCCCACAAAAACATTTCATGTTAAATGTTGCCAAGACGAGACCATGTAGCCCGCACTGTCAAAAAGTAATCAGATCTCTTGTAGAGCCAAGTTTCTAACCCTACGTGCCCAGCTCTAAATCTATAAGCCCTAATTTTACACTAATTAATCTCGTAGGCGTGCAAACCGTGGACTAAACTGGCGAGTCGGCCGCACGGTAAGAGTTTAAAAGATTGAATAGATTTTTAAGTTCAAGCCCATATGCCGAATTGCAAAAAATTAGGGCTCTACACTTAGAGAGATCTGATTACTTTTTGTCAGTGCGAGCTACATGGTCTCGTCTTGGCAACATTTAACATGAAATGTTTTTGTGGGATCATACTTTTCTCGCACCGACTCACTCTGTTTTGACCCCCCCCCCCCCTCCCCTGTTCAGGTCATCATTGAGGATAAAGCAAGAAGTTTGAATTTTTTGTATCAAGAGGAAATATTATAACTATACTAGTTACACCATAGGTATATTGCCACTATGCATAATATTATTATATCATAATTGCAATTACAAACTCATTATAATCATTATCCAAATATAAAAGTCTAATATTAATATGGTCACTTTAAAGGTCGATTGGTAATTGATTAGATAACAATTTATAACAAAGGACACTAACTAAAATAACTAACTTGGTTTTAAGCGAGATCTGACATTTTGTAGTGGAAGAACTGCATTGCAGGACTTGGCATTTTATTACATGTTAAATTTCTGATAGGACACTTTTTGCACTGTACGTCAGAGGCGTGAAGATTCTAAGAGCCCCGAGGACGTGCTAAGTGCGCGTACATAAACGTTAATCTGTAACAACGGTTAAATCACGAGGATATAATTTAAAGATGTTTCATTCGAAGGACGATCATTGTGGAAAGAGCTGTACGATGTAGTTTTTCCATTGAGGAACAGTATAGAGGTTTTTTAAAGGAGTATGACAAGATTTTAGCAATATCAGCATCAGACGAGTGTCACTTCTCATCGTCTGGTATATCTATTTATTAATAAAGTTAAATTGAAGTACCTGAGTCGTATCCATTCTCGTCGACCCTCCAACAGTAGCCGGGGTTGACAACCGAGCGTGTGTGGTTGACAGAGTAGCGCCACTCGAGGGGCGGGGCGCTACCGCTGCTGCTAGCCGCGGTCGTGTCGATGTCCACGGGACTCTGACGCGCGCCCCGCGCCTCTGGGAACTTCTCGGTCCAGGTCTCAGGCCCTGCGGATACACCAATTGGTTTAATGAGGCGTGAGAAACGAGTTGCGATCTGATGATTGAGATACATAGGTTCCCCTAACGTCACACCTTCATATCATAATTTATCCCATATTCGCAAGTTTGGCATTTAAAGTTAGGCTAGTTCCTACCGGTTGTCAGTTGAACGACTTTGAAAGGTTACTAAAATTTATAAGCTCCCATTTTAGTTCTTGGATGTAAAAGAACCATGGGAGATAACAAAAAAATGAAAATGTAAAAAAAATACTGTTCACTTAGACAAAAAATATTAGAACTAGACACAAAAACAGACTTCGAGAACGACGTTAATTGCACAATCTATAACATTATTAAATGGTTAGATCACAACAACTTAAAAATAAATTTAGATAAAACTAGTATTATGCAGTTTTCCCAAAGAAAATCAGTACCTATCTTAAATATTGAATATAAAGGTTATCTATTCGTAAATCTCACATAAGTAAATTTCTTGGCATTTATATTGATAGCAATATGTCCTGGGAGACCCACTGTAAAGAAGTGTGTAAAAGGCTATATTCTTTTTCCTATGCTTTGTACAAGCTTGCGAAAACCAATACCCAGAACACTGCCTTGACCGCATATCATGGTTTTGTCGGGTCAACTTTGCGGTACGGTGTCATTTTCTGGGGCAACTCAACCCAAAGAGACATCTTATTTAGGGCTCAAAAGCGCTGTATTAGGGCAATTTGCAGACTTAAGCCTACTGAAAGTTGCAAACCGTATTTTAAATCCCTGAAATTGCTGAAGCTACCCTCACTCTATGTCTATAAGTGCTGCGCTTTTGTCAAAAGTAACCCTACTTTATTCCCAATATTGGAACCAAATAGCAAGTTTAACCTGCGACCTAGGAACCAAATGGTGCGTGTAACTGGGTGTAAGACGGCACTGATGAAGCACAACGTCACTACAATGGCTCCAAAAATTTATAATAAGCTACCTATTGGGCTTAAAAACGCAAATTTAAATAATTTTAAGAGATTATTATCGAAACTATTGATACATAAATGTTATTATAGTGTTAAAGAGTACTTTAGCGATCCTGACTTATGATTATGAATTTAGCTTTTGTTTACTTTATTGATTTGTGATTTGATTATTATTATATTTATGACATAAGAGTGTATTAATTTGACATATTTAGATGGAGTTCGTAAAATACTTGTTTCTTATTATATATATTTATTTTTATTTTTTTTTTACTTTTATTAATGAATTGTATTTAAATTGTAATAATTCTTAAAATGATGTAAATTTATAATACTTGTAATAATTCGTATGCCCGTTCGGGTACGACATAGCTGAACATGACTAATCATTGTAATTAAACCTGCAGTGTATATACCTATGTTCGACGAATAAATATATTGATTGATATTGATTGATTGAAAAAGATAGTTCTAGAAGTTGTTGCTACCTCTTTGGAGGTTCTCAAACTTGATTTTCTTTTTTACTTTTTCTTTTGTTTTCTCAAAATGGTGTCAAAACAAGAGCCACTGCGAAAACGTGTTGTAAATTTTTATAATTTAAAAGTGAACAAGGGCAAAAAGGTACAGTAGATCATTTTACTAAAGAAAATGTACCAGTTTCAACTATATACAGAATCCTTACAACTTTGGCGGTAGCTCGCAAAAGCGGTAGCGGGCGACCAGCGAAGATTATGTGACCAAGAAGAAACTGACCATACTCGATAACACATTTAACAATAATGATGCCATGAACCAACGAGACGCCGCAAGAAAGTTTAAATGTTCCCAACCGTACATTTGCCGATCATTAAAAAAATATAGGTCTGGAATGCTGAAAAAAAAAGAGAGCACCAGAATACTGTAGTGACCAGCAAAAATCGGCCATTATGTCGCAGTGTCGCTGGATGACACGAAATTACAAAGGAAAATCATTCATTTTGGACGACGAAAGTTATTTTCCTTTGAGCTAAACCCACATACCAGGAAACGACCGATACTATTCCAGCAACAGTTCTACAACGCCTGACAATATATAACATAAAGTACCTATAAGCACAAGTTTGAGCAAAAAGTTATGCTTTATGTCGCTATTTCCGATAGAGGTATTTCGAAACTGTGGTTTAAACCTAGAGTGGATTAGCGGTCAATCAAAAAAGTGTATGAGAGCGAGTGCTTGAAAAAAATACTAATACCGTTTACTCGCCAACATCACTGGGATGGAGAATATGTATTTTGGCCGGATAAAGCATCATCACCTTACGCAAAAAAAAACATTACGATTCCTAGACGCCAATAATACATCATTTGTACCAAAAGTCCGTAACCCCACAAATCTCCCACAATGCCGGCCGATCGAAGATTTTTTTCGGTTATTTGAGCATGTTAGTGTACAAGAATAATTGGAGAGCTGAAAATTGTGCCCAGTTGATAAAAAGGATCAAGGCATGTGTGCGGAAAATGGACACGAATGCCGTCCAGCGGTCTCGTTCACACATCATGTCCGAGCTGCGTCGAACAGCTGACCATGGGCCTTATTCTAATGTATATTGACGATATTGTAAATAGACTGATTGTGATAAAAAAGATACATAGTATTCTATTTTACTCTGAATCGAATCAAATTCTCATTTTTTAGGGTTCCGTAGCCAAACAAAAAACGGAACCCTTATGGATTCGTCATGTCTGTCTGTCTGTCTTTCCGTCCGTATGTCACAGCCACTTTTTTCCGAATCTATAAGAACTATGCTGTTGAAACTTGGTGAGTAGATTGTTCTGTGAACCGCATTAAGATTTTCACACAAAAATGGAAAAAAAAAACAATAAATTTTGGGGGTTCCCCATACTTAGAACTAAAACTCAAAAATTTTTTCTCATCAAACCCGTACGTGGGGGTATCTATGGATAGGTCTTCAAAAATGATATTGAGGTTTCGAATATCATTTTATTCTAATGAATAGTTTGCGCGAGAGACACTTCCAAAGTGGTAAAGTGTGCCTCCCTCCCCCCCCCCTGTAACTTCTAAAATAAGAGAATGATAAAACTAAAAAAAATATATGATGTACATTACCATGTAAACTTCCACCGAAAATTGGTTTGAACGAGATCTAGTAAGTAGTTTTTTTTTAATACGTCATAAATCGTAAACCGCAATTTTTTATAGATAATGGTACGGAACCCTTCGTGCGCGAGTCCGACTCGCACTTGACCGGTTTTTTTGTTATCACCCTTACTTTAGATAACTTTTAAAACTTCCAAAAAAAAACAAAAATGAAACCAGGCGGTCATCCATCCAAGTACTGACCGCGCCCGACGTTGCTTAACTTCGGTGATCGGACGAGAACCGGTGTTTTCAAAAAAAAAAAAACAAATAGAAAAAAAACTTGTAGATGCTAGTTTCTGTTTGATTGTTCTCCTGCCTAGATTCAGTAAGCATTAAGTGAGTGTTTTTGTTTTTACAGTCAGTCGATATGTGCAACTAAAAACACTGAAACAAAACTGATTACGTTGTTATACCTGTCTATATTCTGAATCCTATAGTCTGAATCCTGACGATTCAAGTCTTTATCAAGGTCTTATTTGTTTTACGATTCGAGTATAGACCAGAGAAACAAGAGTTCGATTAATATTGATATTTGCAACCAAATGACTTCACAAATCGATTTACAGCAATTTAAGCTTAAACCAAGTCAAACCAGTTTAAGTCTACCATAAACTGACTCCAGTTTGCTCAATCAGAATGATCGGATTCGTTCGTTTACTTCTCGGCGTCGGCCTCCGTTCTTTAAAAAATTAAGTATATACTATAATTTACCTAACTCCAAGTTAATATGACTAATAATACAACAACAACAAGTTAATAGGACTGGCAAGCGCAGCGTGGGACGTCCACCAACGAGATGGACGGACGACTTGGTGAAGGCCACAGGTTCAGGGTGGATTCAAGCAGTTTCCAACCGTAATGATTGGGCATCAATGAGGGAGGCCTATGTCCAGCAGTGGACGTCCTACGGCTGAAATGATGATGGTGATGATGAAGTTAATATGAAGGCCTATTATTTAGCACCATTGATGGCTTATCTAATTTATTGCCATATTTGCTGAAGTAAATAGTTGTGTTAAATAATAATTCAGCGTGTCCATTAACTTAAAGAAGTTTAGAACATGTGACTGCTTAAGGTACTTAAACGTTAGCGCACTTCGACGTTTTACTGAACACTCCATTTGATGCTGAATATACAAATACAGGTGCTCGTTAAAATTCGTTAAACAAAGATTATTCGTAAGTTGTTATTGAAGGATGGAATTTCCAATACGGCAATTTATTAACATCGTCAAACAAATATGTCGTGCTAAATTCGATAATTGCTACAGTAAGATAAGTATAGAGGTGTTGACTTTGAGTTGACTCGGAAGACGAGTAGCGGCGTGTGACGGCCTTTGCCGCCAAACTGTGACCGTTTTCAGTCGAGTGGCTGACAGCGTGACACTGACATGGCTGCGCCCGCGCGCGTTATCTTATCGCCGCCCGCGCGGGATGCAGAGATGAGACAGCTTGGAGAAACAATTTTTATAACGATAACTCTCTAAATTTATAACTTCCTGATTACGATGAACAATTAAGGACGCTACGTTTATTGACGTCAATACTATTTCCAGCCGAACCCACTACAATAGAAAACTGTTTAAAAATAGAAAAAAAAGAAAATAAAATCGTGAGATTCTGATGTTATGTTCATAAAAATAATCGTAAAACAAGGCAACTCGTTTTATTATTATTGGTCTGGATGGATTGTCCGCCAGATGGTTGCCAGTCGGTTGAATAAAGATTAAAGAGCACCCCGAAAAATGTGAAGGTGTGAATTGCTAGTTCGAGCTAAATTTAAGTTCATGATTATGAGCTTAGATTATTTATGCACTAGATAGAGCTTCGGTGGCGTGGAAACGTCCCGTAAAAATATAAGCCAACAGTTGGCTTATATGTCATTTGCGTCATTTGCAGGGTTGTCAATAGTAATATGCTAAAATCCCCAAACGCATTGTCGAAATTCCCCACGTGTGGGGAATGAAAAATTATGTGGGCCGAGTGACTTAGTTTAGAGCTGTTGCGAATAATGAATTGTAGGAAATTAATCAAGACTAGCAGAAATTTGATGTCAAATGTCGCGTAATTGTGTTCATACTTAAAATCCCCTCATTTTCCCCGAATTGAAGCTCTCCCCACACATTCCCCAATCAGCTTCACTTTCCCCACATTTTGGGGAATGTGAAATTAACTGGTATCATTAAGCACGCACACAGTGACAACCGGAACGACGTAACGCGATCGTAATATGAAGCTGTCAAATGGATTTGTGGACGTTTTGTATCGCAATGTTTGCTACTGACGCTCCATCTAGTGCATAAATAATCTAAGATTATGAGCAGTTTTCCATTAAAATGCTATTTTGAATTTTAAGAGCATCCCACTAAACACTCAAAAGTCAAATGTTGTTCACTCAATATACCTTTATTATAAAACATGAACCTAAGTACATAGTTGGGTAATTTTTTAATGAAACCCCATGAAAAACAAACCATTTAAAGTAATTTTACTTGACAAAATCGATGTAAGTACTCGTACCTTCATTTCCTTGAGCTTAACTAAGTAATGTTATGATTTCTCCATGAACCTAACTTGTAAACAAAGTTACTTTAATTGAGTTGATTGTAACCCATTAGCTACCTATAAAGAATTACTTAGGGATGTTCTTTGAAATGACTCATGATAGAGCTACAAATCCAATCACCCCAACTCGACGGCAAGTGCATGGCAGCGCCAGCTATTTTAGTCGAGAATGCAACTTAACATTTTTAGGGACGGACGATAGAGTAGGGTGATTATAATATGACTCAGACATATTGTTGTTTAAAACCTACACGTCAGCTCTACCTATCATTATGTCAAAACATCACCAATTCCGAACAACTTTAAAGGACGCTTTATTTGTCTAGCAGCAAAAACGAGGACAATGGGCCAAATCAACAGTGCCATTTATTTAATACTTAAAGAAGTGTATGTACTCATGTCCGTAAATAGGTTTGAAATACAATGAACAATGAGACCCCTATAATTGCTACATTACTATAAAAAGTAGAGCTGAAAAGTGAGATAGATCAAATATTTGAAAATTGTTGCAGTTTTTGATCTAACTCGTCATCAGCAAAAAAACTTCTATCCAAGTTTGTTTACTATGGAGCAAAGAAATTAAACCTTACGGAAACAAATACACATGAAGAAACTGTTTACGTAGATTCCAGCCGTACACTTTTGATAGGCAACAGTCCAGTTAATAAATTATTGTCATTGGCAAACAGTTGAGAAAGCAGTGTGATCGGTTCAATATAGCACTTCAATGAACGGTGGGCGTTGATGAAAATATACGGCAATTTATCAATTGGGGCCACTTCGGTACCGGATGTTCGCAATGTAAATAGCAGAAGTTCAAAACAATATAGGTTACCTATAGGTACTATTACTACGTTGGTCGGGAGTCAGTAATTCAGTTCAGTCAATTCATGGTTCATTGTACTGCCGATATTACTCTAAATGTGAGGTGCGCTTACTGCGCGACCTGTGATTATCGACCCGGAATGAACGAAATAATGTACGACCCTCATGATTCGTGCCCTTATGGCAAAATGACCTATTCAAATAATGCTCGTACTACTTGTTACATATGACAATCACAACGAGTGTTTAAAATTTATTTTTGGAATATCAACACTGCACTATTCAATTTGGTTATTAGTTTATTTATCTTTTATGTTTATTTCGTGCGTTGAACTGTGTTTATTTCAAGCTCAATTCGTCATGCCCATTTGAGATATGCACTTTTATTAGTCGTTACATTTGAACATTCAACTGTGGGTTACAAACAAAGATCGTCATTATTGCAGAAAATGGCTACTCCTGCACAAGCAGAGTGCAGTGTTATTTTTGTCAAATTCACTGTCAACGTCACTTCAGGTGATTTGTGAATATAACTGTTTTGAATAATCGTCATTTGAAGTGATCGCTATTAGAGCCGAGCAGCGCCTGCACCGCGACCTCGGCCTTGCTTATCTCAGCCAGATTTATTTATCCAGTTTTACAAGTCTGCTCGCGCCCTCGACGAGCACTGCTCCTACGCAGTTCACTCCTTTGCGGACCTTGTTTTTGCTACTTTCTTAGAAGTAGATTTATTTACTTATTTTATAGCTTGGATTGAGCTCGAAACTTGATTAACAATGCGACTTTGTGTTAGTTGACCACGGATTGCCTTATTTTAAGGTTTTTTTTTGTAGTGAATGGAAAAAATCAAATCAACCTTCGTTTCTGCATCGTAGGTACCTATACTTATATATATATATATATAATATGTAGGGACAATAGTGCGCCGGCGCGGGGCGAGGTCGACCGTTGCGAGTCGCGCGATGCCGCGCGCGTTGCTCCCGTACAAATATCACGGAGCGGTTTAGTAATCACACATTTACTTACATATTTAATAGAATCAGTGATACCTAATGGTTTCCAATTTTGCAACAACCTTCCTAGTTCCTTCATTTTGTAATACCGGAAATATTTATAATGCTAATTAACTTCCTATATGAATCTGTAGAGTTATTATAACTGTATTTTTTATCTCCATTGTTACATGAATGACCGGTGGTCCGAACACGTGTAATTCAAAAGTTAATAGCGCGTTTTTCATAGCAATTCAGCGAGTAAGGTCATCTCGTTTAATTTGCACTCAGTTAGGAAACAATCGCATAAAGAGCGGGTCAGGCAGAGACACTCGTCACATTAGAGATGTCATTACAGTGGCCAATAGTCTCGACTCGGCATAATAACCCTTTATTATCTGCACGCAAACAATACGTAGGTAGCTAACCCTATTGAGATCGAAGACGTTTAACAATATCTACGTATCTGCAAGTTATAGCTGTATTGGATTACTTGCTTGTATTCTTGACGGCTCCTCGTTTTTACCACAGCGACAAAACGCAATTCTTCCGTAAAGTGAAGAAAGGGTTTAATTTAATTAAATGTATCAGTATTATATTTTGACGACCAGATGGCCTAGTGGTTAGAGACCCTGACTATGAAGCTTGAGGTCCCGGGTTCGATTCCCGTGTCGGGGCAGATATTTGTATGAAAAATACGAATGTTTGTTCTCGGGTCTTGGGTGTTTAATATGTATTTAAGTATGTATCTATCTATATAAGTATGTTTATCCGTTGCCTAGTACCCATAACACAAGCTTTGCTAAGCTTACTTTGGGACTAGGTCAATTGGTGTGAATTGTCCCGTGATATTTATTTATTTATTATTATTTATTTATTTTAATATCAATATCTACTTCAGTTTATTTTATACTTGGAAAAAGAGCAAAAAAATGTTACTCAAGCAGCATTGTTTACACGAGGATGGTTAGGTGGCCATGAGTGTCCCACAAGGAGTTGCCGATTTTCCGGCAATCTAATTATTTGGAAACGCTCTTGCGCCAATACAAAAACAAGAATTATAATAGCCTATACATTTTCATAACCACGAAATTCTTATGGAAATATTATTTATATTATTCAAAAGTGCCGAACACAGATTATGTAGAGGCGATGTAGAGACACTTAGATAATATGCTCTTGCAGACAATATGTAGATTGGGTGGCTTACTAATAAGAATGTTTGATTAGATAAAACAGATTAGTAAGTCATGCACTTTACCGAAGTCTAATCTACCTATTTGTTAAATGATTCTCAGGAAGAACCTTATACTTAACTATCGTATTTTTTTATTAACGCAATGTTCTAATGTTGTAGTTATTTTGCCAATTTGTTCAGAAAAAAAAATATAAACTAGCGTACCTGTTGGGAGTAGATGTACCAAATCAAGAATTCTTAACCCATTCTTCATCTTCTCACAGATCGTTAATCAAATAACCATGGAAATGGAATACCATGATTATTAACTTAAAGTTTTTTTATAATATTAGGGCGTGGGTATCTGCATTGACAGTCAATGATTATTCATAGCATAATCAAACCATAAGAGCTTAGATGATGCTTAATCTCTATAATTCGATATTTAAATATAATTTGAAATTGAATGAATTCGTATCTTAAAATCACACTAAACGAAATGTTGAGAATAATTCTAGGTAGGTAATAAGCTATAACTAGCTAGTAAGTAATAAATAATTCAGCAGGGCAGTATCAGAAATTAAATTCAGAGTTGTCAGTGTACGATAATGGTAGATTTATGATACACCAATACGATAGCGAAACTTTTCAGTAGGTGCTTTTTCAGAAGTCTCGCTTAAATGTCTTAACTCTTAGGTGATGAAAACTATAATGTTAAAAGGAAAGCTGTTTGCCTTATACATGGCATGAACTTGAAATATGATGAAGCATATTTTGCATACACAAAACTACAAGTGACAGATAAATATTAGTAAACTGGTACTGAAAACAGTAAGGCGTCACTTCTCAGGTACTTAACTCCGGTTTGTTTTTGATAATAGTACCTATCTACATGCTTAGGTATTTGAGGTAAGTATAACTGAGAATGCTTCCGGTGGCTTTCAACATTTATTTAATTTGTAACGAAGATTTTCTTCTCGCATATGAAAGGAAACTATCTAATACAGTTGTTATTATTCCTTTTGTAACAGTAAAATTTTCCTGTACCGTGCAACACGTAATGTTGTTAGCAAGTTCATCGCGGCTTTAACAGCAGCACTGCGCGGCCAGTTATCATATTAAAAAAAAAAACAAATTGTACGTATACATACTAATATGTGTATTAGGATTAGAATACTATGATTTACTTTATATAAAATATTTAGGATTTCGGACAAAAAGATCGAGACCTGGTTTTTTGATTATCAAACATCTATCTATCTAATACCTTTAAACGAGCAATTCTTGTATATATGTATATAATAAGGATCTCGGAAACGGCTCCAACGATTTCGACGAAATTTGGTATGTGGGGGTTTTCGGGGATGAAAAACTGATCTAGCTATGTTTCATTTTCAGAAAATCGCTTTTACTCGTGTTTTCCGGCTATTTTTGTTTGCATTAGAATATAAAGCTAAATTTCGCCGACTTCGAGCAGATCATAATGGCACATTAGAAATCGGGTGGTCGCGGATCCAGCCGACCTCGGTTCGATTCCACGTTTTTTTTTTAGGTTTTTAGTTTTTTTTTTAAGTTTATTTTTCATGAGAAAAGTCAAGTTTCTTCTTTTGTGAGAAAAAGTATTATAGGGAACGTGCAGTAACTATAGGCGGCAGCACTAATGCGACAGAAGAGACACTATGCGGACAGTAAAACAAACTTATCAAGGTAAAACATTCAAATTGATGGCACCCTTATGGCACCAGTTGGCAGCACCGTCTATGTGCACGTTCCCTATTGGGAGCACAGAACAGGAAAAGCCGGTTGTCTGTAAAGTCGGTTTACGGACGATAGTTTAACGTGACTCACCCCCCCCCCCCCTCCGGTGTTTTTGTCAAATATCTTGAAAACGGTACATCCTACGGCAAAATCAATGAAATTTTCATCCCCCCTTTAATACCCCCGCGCTCCCTCCCCCGCATCCCCTCTCCCCCTCTCACCCCCCCCACCCCCCACCCCTCCGGTGTATATAATCAGGATCTCGGAAACGGTTCCAACGATTTCGATGAAATTTGGTATTTGGGGGTTTTCGGGGATGAAAAATTGATCTAGCTTGGTCTCATCTCTGGGAAAACGCTTGGTACCGAGTTTCTGCCCGAGCAGAGCTCGGTCGCCCAGGTACTTACGTTTAGGCATCAACATAATGTTACGTCTATCGGACGGAGGTACCCAAAAAATCTTTTTTTTTAAATTTCATTTTATTACTTTGTCGGGGTAATTGCTACAAATATTAATACAAAATTACAGCTCTCTAGCACTAGTAGTTTCTAAGTTAAGCCGCGGACGGACGGACGAACGGACAGATGGACAGACAGACATGTCGAAACTATAAGGGTTCCGTTTTTGCCATTTTGGCTACGGAACCCTAAAAACACGTAATTATGTAATTAATTAAGAATCGCAAAGTGCACAATGGCTGATACTCTATTCACGACATTAAAAGTGCTTCACAGTTAATACATCTATCTACTGATTATTATGCCGTTTACCTTAAACTATAATTTTGCCATCAGGAACAATGCCTTTAACATCCGTGGTGTTTTTTTATGCGATTACAGATAATCAATTAATTGGCTATAGTAATTGATTAAGTATGTGTCTTATAACATTGAATGAATTAATGATGCGTTGCCATCTTAATTAACCGTGCAGTGAGTGCCATTAAAAGCGTTAAGCATCGTGTCCACTAAACTCGTGATTAAGTGCTTTGAAGAGAATTTTAAAATACCTACCTTAGTACGAAAGTAATGTGATATGTGAAATGATATAAAATCCCGATCAAGTGCGAGTCAAACTCGCACATAAAAGGTTCCGTACCTACGTACAGCGTCTTAAAAATAGTTCAGTAAATAACTTATAAAGATCGAGTTTAAAATGCTGAAAGAAACATGTTTCTTATATGACGACCCCCTTTAATTTTTAACTTTATTTTATTATTAGTAGTTGTTGTTATAGCGGCTACAATAATACATAATCGGTGAAAAATTCAAGTGTCTAGCTGTTACGGTTCAGGAGAGAGAGCCCTGTGGCTGACAGACAGCGGAGTCTCAGCTATAGGGTCCCGTTGACACCCTTTGGGTAGGATAGCCTAAAAAACCCACGCGAGGGACCGTGGTGCTATTTTCCAAATGGATAAACTGGCCAAGTGAGAGTCGGACCCGCGCATGAGGATTGCGAACAAATTTATAAACGGCAAAAAAGTTTGCATATCCGTGTTTTTCAATGAATTTTTTATTGTTGATAGAGGTTTTCGCACTTTTTTACTTGGGTTGTGTGTGATGTGAGGCTTTACGAGTAATTCTTGCCCAATTTTAAAATTCTTATGTCACTAGAAAATACCTACATTGTAAGTCTTGATGTCCACGTTTATTGTATATGAATATATAATATTATAAAGAGGAAAGATTTGATTGTTTGTTTGTATGTTTATTTGTTTGTATTGAATAGGCTCCGAAACTACCGGACCGATTTCAAAAATTATTTTGCCGTTAGAAAGCTACATTACCACAGAGTGACATAGGCTACTTTTTACCGCGGGAAAATACCTTTTCCTACGGGAAAATTAATTTTATCGCGGGCGAAGCTGCGGACGGAAGGCTAGTATTATATATTTTCAATAAGTTGTATTGCCTGAACTTACTAGAAACGACATGACATGAAAAAATACGGATAACTCAGATCTATGATCGAGTTTAGCTCGACATGTTTCGGGCTAATCCGTAGACCTTATTCTTAGAGCAACACGCCACGGCGGCTGCCAAACGCGCACATTATCTTCTTCTTCTTCTAATTTTTAATAAAAATCTGACATGTGTCACGGTGTTTGTTATCGAACTCCTCCGAAACGGCTTGACCGATTTTTATGAATCTTTTTTTTTTCTGCATTCAACAGCTAGTTATTTAATAACTACTACTATGAGTGAGTCTCACGGTAATTTTATGTTTAAATTTCATGTTGTTTTAAGTACAGTGGCAAAATACTGCAGCCCCAAGTGTTTCAAATTAATTTAAACTTGATACATCCATATGTTGCTTTTGGGCCTTGACAAACTGGCAGATAGAGAGACGGGTAACGAATTGCTCCGAATATGAGTTCCTTTTTTTTAGGTATGGATACCCTGAGAAAAGGAATATACATACTTAGTATTTTGTTGCGATTCTTTTATGATATCGTGTAACTGCAATAAACGCTCAGTTATCGCCATTGCAATAAGCCTCATGACGTCCGTCGGTCGAGATGAAAGCTTGTAAGGGTACCGCCTTTGAGATAGGCAGTTACTCTATTATCTAAGCTATTAAGTACCCTACCCTCCCAGTAAACGGTAATGAAATTCTTGGCCAAAACGACTCCGCCGTGCGCGTATTCGGCGCATCCATTTGTGGACATTTTAATCATGTGTTGTTTCTTACTTAGCCAATTGTCACGTTAAATTTATTCTGACATTTTAGTAAGTAAGTAAGTAAAACTCTAATTCTTGTTTTTGTGTGCTCATTAAAATTACCTAAACCAATAATTATCAGAGAATTTCGAATGAATAGAGTTGTTCGGTTTCGGTAATTATTGCGTCTGGACATGCTAATATGGCTGAGTAAAGATTACCATAATTATGGTGGCTAATTAGCCACACTGATTTTAACAGATTTTTGACGTTCAAAGCCCGCAATTATCATTACATCGCTCCAATTTCAAGGCAGCTCGTAATGACGCGAGTAAGTAGGTAAGTACATAAATATATTATTTTCAGACATCATTAGACGTTGGACATACAGTAATTTATTCAAAGTAAAAATTGTTGTTTTTATGAGTACTGTTATGTGTTATTCATGAGACTGAAAAAGTTTTTCACTAAGAACAGTGATTAAATAAAGGTTTTATAGTATAACATCGCGATATAAATTACTATAAGATGGTAGGTAAGAGTAATCGAGCGTCGACCATGCATGCCACCACGTGGAAAATCTCAAGATAAGATGATTACGGATAATTATATTAATAGAGCGGCTTTGAAAATGATGTTTTATGCGGCTACAAGATAACCTTACTAGGTTTCACCAATAAAAAGTTTCATTCTCTACACTCTACAGCGATTTGTAAGATAAATTAATTAATGTGCAAATTTAATGCGGTAGCTATAGGTACATCAATCGTGACTATCATGATGAGGCATTTATATATTTCTTCAGCTTATTAATAAGTTGTCAAGGAAAATAAGTTACTGCTTGGTTTTAAAATTATAATTGTTTTATCTCCTTATCTGATATGGTTAGTCATTTTAAAAAGAGTGGACAGGTGCTGAAAATTAGTGTTACCTCTTTTGTCAAGGAATCGAAAATTTATTTCGAGTTGTATTTTTATAGTTATACAGTTTTTTTATTACTTTTGAATAGTATTTTTGTGGATGTAAAACAACTACAATCTATGTTCGCTTAATTTTTTTTTATATTAGTGTTTAGAATAGTAAATTTTGCGAAAGAAGGGTTTATACCCTTCTAATAATAATACCTAGTTATATTATACCTGCCTACTTAGTCATCATCTCAATAAATATTTCTTGCATGCTGCAATTTTATTGTTTATTTTGTTATCTTTAAGTTGTTCCTAGTAGAGGTGATATCGTTGAAAGAACATTCAACGCAAGCTCACAGTAAGTACTTCTATGAACATTATTATTTGAACTAGCTTATCCCGCGGCTTCGTCTTCGTGGAAGAATATAAAATAGGCTAATTTCCTTCCCGTCTGTATTTCGTTACCATACCAAATTTTAAATATAAACTGTATAGCACAATC
Organism: Archips xylosteana; assembly: GCA_947563465.1. Taxonomy (NCBI): domain Eukaryota; kingdom Metazoa; phylum Arthropoda; class Insecta; order Lepidoptera; family Tortricidae; genus Archips; species Archips xylosteana. The sequence goes on from OX387344.1 coordinate 15,929,063, forward strand.
GTTCAGGCTGTCATTTGTTTTTCAGTTAGTCTGTCAGTCACGGTCACGGTACTGTTGTATATATACTTAAACGTGTAGTTTAATTTTTACCTTTATGACGTCACTTTAGTAATGAATATCTTTTGCGAGTCCGACTAATGCTTTGTTTTTAAAATGTAGGTTGAAATTTCTTGTTTTGGAAATTGAGGTCTTGCAGTTTGGCGTGTATGAAGACTTAGTAGGCGGCACAAAAACTGTTCGATGGAAGAAGTTTCAATTCGTAAGACCGGCTTACGGACTGATCTAGGCCAACGCTCGCCACACGCAATCTCAACCAGTTAAATGTTTGGCACTACTTGGGCCTGCTCGCAATTAACGAACAAGGTAATTTTATAATCCGATATTACTGATCACTCCATTATAATGGGGTGACATCATGTATACTACCAAATGTTATAGACTCCTTATCGAGTGAAAGATAATGAGTCACATATTCATTAGAATTAAAAAAAAATGAGAAATGCAGCAAGAATACAGTAAATCACGATCTCTTTGCGTGTACGAACGATCTATAAATGTAAATAACAATACCTAGTAACAAATCTAACAATAAGTCATAAGAGTGTTACAGTAAAGTTTCGCAAAAAAATGTCTAGTATCCATGTGGTTTCTTTTGTATTTAAACATTCATTTCAAAGACTAAATAAAACCTTTTATGTTGACAACCTTGTGTTTTATGTAAATAAGCAGGTGTACTGTGAACCTGAACAAAATTCATTCATGAGTAAAACCGCGGTAACTACGTCATTTTACTTTATAGCTATTTAAGACAATATTATTTGTTAATGAACATGAACACAGCGTAAACTCTAGAGAGCAGACTCTGTAAAGTTTAATCCTTTCGCGATAAGATCGCCTGTCACTTTGTTTACAAGGGCCATCACGTGCCTCGATGTAAACAAACCGGTCGCAGAGTCCCGCGAAAACCGAGAAGGTCAAGAACTGTGGACTCACCGTTTTCGCCGGTATATCCCCAATCGTGGTCGGCCATTGTCACTGTTTCACTGCGTCGAGTAAGTACTGTTAGTTTAGTTTAGTAGAGTCGCGTTGCGCGTCGCGCGTCGGGTCGGAGTGCACGGGAGAGAGCGGCCGGGCGAGTGCGTGCGGGCGGCGCGGACCTCCGCTTTATACGAGGGGGCAGGTTGCAATGAGGCGCGGGCGCTCGGCTACAGGCTGAAGCGGCGCGGGCGCGGGCGGCGCGTCGCCGTGAGCCGTCGCCGTCGCCGCCGCGCGGGGCTCCACTGCGCGCGCGTCGCGCGACCACTCGCCGCCGCGCGCCGCCCCTCTACGGATGACTTTCTATACACCATTAAAAAAATGCACATGTTTTGCAAATTTTAGGCTAACTTCTACAAATAAGTATATCTGAACATTCGACTTTGCATGAAAATGTGAATTAAACGTAAGTAAGTAGGTATGAGATAATTAGTTGTAAAGAAGGGAAATATAAAATCTTTATGGTTACGTAAGTTGAGTAAGTTATATTATGTATGTACTTAGTATTTTGGTATCCTTCGATATTCCTCACTTGTTACAAAAGTCAATAATTTTTATTAAGTACTTTATTTGAGCGGTTACATACAATTGATGAACATAAAATAATTAAACATCTTCCACTTAGAATATTTTACTGTCCACAGTCCGGTAAACAATAGACCGATCATTCGAATCGATAGTTTTTGCGATGACTTGTGGCCACGCAATCAAATTAACTTTGACCTTCATTAATTTGTAAAAACAAGCAAGTCACTACGTTATCTGAGTTACTCGCCCGGCAGTTGAATATACTTAATGTAAATAGAACTAACTATTTATTCTAAACCAAGAGATTAACAGTTAAAATGATAAATCGTTATGGCAGACTAAGTTTTCGCACGGACTTTAAACTGACCTCCAATTATAAAAAATACATTGCAATTTGTCGCTACATTTTTTACAATAGTTTTTGCAGCCATAAGTATGTAGAGTTTTGTTAAATTAAGCTCTACAAAAACTGCATACAAGTCTAAATCGCTTACGATTTATGTCGCTGGATCCGGAACGTTAAGTCATTTCGTATTTTTTGATTTACTTAATAAAATGAAAGTGTTATTTATGTTCACTTGTTGTTCACAAAATATGGCTCTACAATCCGCTCTAGTAAGAAATAATTCAATATCAATGAGCGGATTATAGTCATGCTTGAGCCATGATATACTTACCGTCACCTCAATGTAGAGTATCTATCTAATTTTTAATATATATATCTATCTATCTAATCTAATACCTACCTTTAAACGAGCAATTCTTGTATATATATATATATATATATAATCAGAATCTCAGAAACGGCTCCAACGATTTCGATGAAATTTGGTATGTGGGGGTTTTCGGGGATGAAAACTTGATCTAGCTTGGTCTTATCTCTGGGAAAACGCGTGGTACCGAGTTTCAGCCCGAGCGGAGCTCGGTCGCCCAGGTAGTAATCTAATACCTTTAAACGAGCAATTCTTGTATATATGTATATATATATATACAGTTGTGGCCATATAATTAAGAACGATTATTTATTGAGATGATTTTTTCAAAGTAACAAGTATAACTAATTGCCCGTATTTTTTTTATTTCTCTCGGTATTGTAAAACTTTTCCGTACTACCGGTACATTCATTTATGCAACATTGTTGGCTAAAAAATTAATAGAGAAACTTTATACATTCGATCTGAACCTAGTATTAGTACTTACTGGCTGGTCACGTAATTAAGAACGCTGAATAGTTTATTGTTTTTTCAAATTTAAATAGAGAACACTGTGTGGCTCTGTGGTTGTAGATTATTATTCGTATAATTTTGGCGCCATTTCGTGCTGTTAAAGTCTTAAAAGTGATTACTTCGTATAAAAACAATGGGGAAAAATAAAAGTTGTGATAAATCTACAAGAGAAGTAATAATAAAACTTCGCGAGAAGAATTGGTCGTATAAAATGATAGCCGACCATCTGCAATGTTCATAAACAATGGTTTTCCATGCCGTAAAGCATTTTTCCACGTATCAAACTACTTCAAACGTTCCGCGTGGACCTAGACAGAGAAAGTCATCTCGTCGAGATGATCGAAATATCGTTCGTTTGGCAAAACAAAATCCTTTTAAAGGGTCTAATGAGTTGAGAAAAGAATATTTTGGCGAAAACAACCCTTCAGCAATCTCTGCACGCACTATTCGAAGGCGTTTGGTAGAAAATAAGTTGAACGGAAGGATAGCAAGGAAGGTGCCTATGTTGAAACGATGTCATAGGCAAGCCCGACTTGCATTTGCAAGAAGGTATGAAAACTGGACAGTCAGACAGTGGAAAAACGTTCTTTTTTTCTGACGAGACAAAAATAAATAGGGTATGTTCTGATGGAAAACGATATGTACGACGCCCTCCGAATAAAGCATTCGACCCAAAGTACACAAAAGTGACATTAAAGCATGGCGGGGGAAATGTGAAAATTTGGGGGTGCTTTTCTGGACATGGCGTTGGACCTGTTAGGCTGATAGAAGGAAACATGGATCAATTCCAATACAAAAATATACTGCAAGAAACAATGTTACCATATGCCGAAGACGTGCTTCCGGTTATTTGGACATTCCAGCACGACAATGATCCAAAGCATACTGCACGCACCGTTAAGGAATTCCTCACATCACAATCAGTTTCAGTCTTAGATTGGCCAGCCAACAGCCCAGATCTTAACCCAATAGGGCATCTTTGGTGCGAAGTCAAGAAAAAGGTTTCAAATCGACAGTGTGGCAATTTGAGAGAGCTGTACGACGTTTTCTTAGAAGAATGGAACTCTTATTTCTCTTGCGAAATGTCAAAAATTGATAGATTCAATGCCTCGCCGGTGTAAAGCCGTAATTAAAAGCCGTGGACATGCAACTAACTATTAATTTTAGTTCAAATGTATTAATTTGCTTTTTTTTCTATACCAACTTCACATTAATATGATTTATTTAATCTAAGTTTCATATAAAACAACTCTCGAGCAGTTTAATAAATCGTTCTTAATTATTTGTCCAGCTACATTACTATTTGAATTTATTAGTATAGAGAACAAATAAAATTTGTAAAAAAAAATGTTAGCAATTATACACTATTATTATTAATCCCGTTTGCTCTATCCATGTGGCTATTTTATAACATAACTTGTTACTTCTAAGAAGGAACACAACTAGACATATGACATGATGTAGATAAAAAAAAATCGGAAACTTCAAATCGTTCTTAATTGTATGACCACCACTGTATATATATATATATATATATATATAATAAGGATCTCGGAAACGGCTCCAACGATTTCGATGAAATTTGATATGTGGGGGTTTTCGGGGATGAAAAACTGATCTAGCTATGTTTCATTTTCAGAAAATCGCTTTTACTCGTGTTTTCCGGCTATTTTTGTTTGCATTAGAATACAAAGCTAAATTTCGCCGGCTTCGAGCAGATCAAAATAGCACAGAAGAAATCGGGTGGTCGCGGATCCAGCCGACCTCGGTTCGATTCCACGTTTTTTTTTAGGTTTTTAGTTTTATTTTTAAGTTTATTTTTCATGAGAAAACGTCAAGTTTCTTCTTTTGTGAGAAAAAGTTACTTTTTGTGAGAAAAAGTATTATAGGGAACGTGCAGTAACTATAGGCGGCAGCACTAATGCGACAGAAGAGACACTATGCGGACAGTAAAACAAACTTATCAAGGTAAAACATTAAAATTGATGGCACCCTTATGGCACCGGGTATGTATTACAATACCGAAGTACGAAAGACCGAATGTATTAAAACATCGAATGGGTCAAAAGACCGACATGATTTTTTTCTGAAACCGTTAACTTTTTAAAATTGTTATAAAACAAACCTAACCTAACCTAATGGGTTCTGTATGATGCCGTTCTAATAAATTCTGAGATGTTTACGGTTTCAGAAAAAAATCGTGTCGGTCTTTTGACCCATTCGATGTTTTAATACATTCGGTCTTTCGTACTTCGGTATTGTAATACATACCCATGGCACCAGTTGGCAGCACCGTCAATGTGCACGTTCCCTATTGGGAGCACAGAACAGGAAAAACCGGTTGTCTGTAAAGTCGGTTTACGGACGATAGTTTAACGTGACTCACCCCTCCACCCCCTCCGGTGTTTTTGTCAAATATCTTGAAAACGGTGCATCCTACGGCAAAATCAATGAAATTTTCATCCCCCTTTGATACCCCCGCACTCCCTCCCCCGCATCCCCCCTCTCACCCCCCACCCCTCCGGTGTTTTTGTCAAATATCTTGAAAACGGTGCATCCTACGGCAAAATCAATGAAATTTTCATCCCTCCTTTGGAACCCCGAACCCCCTCCCCCGCCCCCCCCTCCTTCGCACATATATAATCAGGATCTCGGAAACGGCTCCAACGATTTCGATGAAATTTGGTATGTGCGGGTTTTCGGGGATGAATCGGAAAACGCTTGGTACCGAGTCCGACCTCGGTCGCCCAGGTACTGACATTAAAATCTAATCAAGACATTAATTAACAAGCACACGAATTACTCGGGTTATTAATAAACATTGTGTTATAGTTAAAATCATCCACAAGTAGAAATTAATGGCCAAAATAGTTTTCATATTTTGATACTTGTACTGCGCGTTGAATTCTTTTATACGTTCTTGAACTTGATTAGATATCAACGCACAGTACAAGCCTCCGGAAAAAGAATGACAGTGTGATTTATTTAAGTAGCTATTAAAGTACATGACATATTTGCAACTTTAATTCAATAGTGTCAGTTTAGGTATTAGTATTGTTACGTAATTTGTATGCAGGATACGAGTACGACGTCTTAATGTTTTAAAAATGTTTATGCAGTAACAGCGCGTCTTGTTCGTGTAATAAATTCTGTTTTAAATCAGACAGATATATACATTATTATTCGGACTTTAACTGCACAGTGTGTTAAAATTCGAGTACAGTGAGATTTTAATTAGGGTCACGCATGAAGTACAAAATATTTATAAAAATAAATATTTTTGAACCTGGAAGTGGAACTTGGCTGCGTTCCAAAAAAGCAAGTCCAATAAGTAATGTTTTAATTTGTTGTCCTATATTTTTGAACATTGTTCTCATGTTTAGTAAACATTATCGGTGTTCCATTATCTATTAGTGTGATTTGTGATCTTGTTTTATATTAAGCTTATTCTTAGACCTTTGTAGATATATGCTGGTACTATTGTATGCTTATTTAAACGGCAGGCATTTGACCTGTGATATTGATAAGCGAGCAGTAGCCGGGGTACCGTATCAGTGCGAGCCTTAGGTATTTAATTCTGAACAGTAAATAACAGCTCTTTGATTCTGTTTATGCAGCACACAACAATAAAGAGCGCGTTCGCACTGCAATGTGTTTATTATAAAGAAAGTTCAACTCAATTTTTCTGTTGATTATAAAAGTAGCTCATTAAATAAGGTTGCTTTTTTTGATTGAAGTCAAGAAACAAAAAGGTTATTTTTATGCATGCATGCATACCATTGTTGAGCCAAAATTGATTAGAGCGATTTTGAATATAATATATCCATATTCTATCAGTACAGCTCAGTAGACTCGGCTGGCATGTAAATAATGTTTTGTACATCGTGTTTTGCAAAATTTGAAGATTTTTGCATGGAAATTGTAAGGGGGAAATTTTTGATGTTGGTAATTTCTAAGAAACTTAATTATACTGATCAAACGCGTTCCAGTGTAGCGATTCGAATTCGTTTGAATGGAACATGCCAACGTTCTAATGGACATGCCGCGGCACCCCTGCAGTAGATAATATAATATTAGCTAAATATAGCTAAACATTGCGAGAATTAAAGTCACGGCCATAGCTCGAAGAATCGCTAGACTTATGTGGCAGTGGGCAGGGCACATCGCTCGTAGAAGGTTCTCGAGTGGCGTCCGCGGACTGGAAGACGCAGTGTAGGTAGGCCTCCAACAAGATGGAGTGACGACCTGGTGAGGGTGGCGGGAACGCATTGGATCTCTCCCTTTTAGGGCCGACAACGCACTGGCATCGCGTAAAGTGCTGCGGGTGTCTATGGACAGTGGTGATCATTTAACATCAGGTGACCCACTAGTTCTTTTGTCTGGCCTCTCTAACATAAAAAAAATGCGGATGGCACAGGGCCGATCTGTTTGGCGAGCCTTGGGGGAGGCCTATGTTCAGCAGTAGACGTCTTTCGGCTGAAATGATGATGATGATTGCGAGAGAATCATTCAAGACATTCTTCGAAATACTTATGTGTGAATTAGTTCAAGTATGTTTCAGAAGAGTCCGCGACATTTAAATTTGTCTGCGCCGGCGCCGCCAATTCGGAAACTGAGTGCGTTTTGGTTTCGGTGTTAGTGCGTTTTCAGGCCAAAGGGTAACGGCCGATCTGCATTGCTCCTCTCCATCTGTGTCGATGAGTTCAGCCGCGCCACGCAGGCGCTGTCTCGACAAACATCTGTGGATGTCGATGATAACTTTGAATTTATAACGCCGATTTAAAAATCCAATTTGCGAATTCATATAAATCCCGCTATATTTTTTGAAGTTTTAAGTCATTCAACATTGACGCGTGATATTTTCACATTACGTTTTGTTTGCTCTCGTAATTAAGAGACGCAAAAATAAACACGCTAATTGATTTGCAAACATATTGAAGTTTTGAGAGTCGAAAATAAAGCTTGTAAAAATCAGAGTCAATTGTTTTTTTACAAATTCCCTGGTGATGCTGTTTTGCGACACGTTCGTTTCTACTTGTCTTGTTGTATGTACTTTGTTATGTTTGTTTTAGCGGGTGATAGGAGCCCGTGAAAAGTCCCTCCGGAGCGAGCGCTACCACCATGTTACTGGCCAATCCTGCAGCCAAGCAGTAATGCCTGCGCTGCTGTGTTACGTCGTGAAGGGTAAGACTAGCGTTGAAATTACTGGGACACGATGTATTTTATCTTAGCCCTCTATGCCGGCAACGCATGGGCAATCCTCTAGTGTTGCGGGTGTCCATGAGTGGCGGTTCTCACTACCATCAGGTGACCCACTCACTCGTTTTCCCCCCATTTCTAATACTACTAATACTACTAATCTTGTTTCTTGTTTCTTATGTACAGAGGCTTTCTTCGACATTTCAGGACAAAACTCAAACGGACTCCATTTACATGGACTTTGCCAAGGCATTTGACCGTGTTAATCATAAGATTCTCCATGCTAAGCTCCAGCACCTGGGTATCCATGGCAGTCTTTTCAGATCGATTTAATCGTACCTCCTCCGTCGCACCCAGCTTGTCAGTCTGTGTGGTTATGATTCTGTCCCCTTTATAGCTGAGTCCGGCGTTCCTCAAGGCTCGAATTTAGGACCGCTGCTATTTATTTGTTTTATTAATGACTTACTGGGTCGTTTGACATGTAAGTAATTGTCTGGCTTACGCAGATCATATAAAAATAAACCGGACAATTGATTCGAGAGAGGATTCTCTGGCTCTCCAGCATGATCTTGACGTGATAAGTGAATGGTGCAGAGTGAACATGATGTCCTTAAGTATACCTAAGTGTCAATATATTAGTTTTACAAACAAAAAATCTACTTTAGACTTTGGGTATAGCATTGATGGAATAGAGTTGGAGAGAGTCTCAACTGTGAGAGATCTTGAGGTGGTTTTTGATTGTAATCTTTCGTTCCGCAGTCATTATGAGAGCATGGTTTCAAAGGCAAACCGTATGCTGGGATTTATAATTCGTACGGCGAAGCCTTTTAAAAAAATTGACACGTTAATTATATTGTACCTACACATCGTTGTTGCGAACGAACCTCGAGTACTGTCCCTCGGTGTGCTACCCCATTTACAAGACACACTCGGATAGGTTGGAGGCAATCCAGAAAAAGTTTCTTAGACATCTTTGCTTTCGGAATGGCACCCGCCGTACCTTGCCAGAATACCGCGACCGACTCCTTGCTTTTGGTGTGAAGTCGTTGTCCAATAGCCGTCAGATTGCCGATCTTGTGACCCTTTATAAAATATTGCATGGCAATCTCGACGGTGGCCTTGTTGATCATGTTTATTTTAGAGCCACTAGTAAAACGACAAGAAAACGTAATTTGTTTGCCCTGCCGGTAGTATGTAACAATAATGTCTCGCATAACGCTCCAATTACAAGAATGTGTAGACTTTTTAATAACACAATGATCTCGAGTTAGACATATTCAACATGACGCTGGCAAAATTCAAATCTGTTGTAAATGAACATTTTACTATTGTATGATCATTGGCCTTCGTTTTTAGCTGTACATAATGTGCTTATTGCGATGAATTACCACTTTTTCATGTATTTTTAATTTATTATTGTTTTTTTTTGTTTCCTTTTATGAGGGTTGTGTTAAATGCTGTGTACAATTATTATTGTGATGTAATGCACTGTAATGTCTTACATAGATTAAGTCATTAATTGTAATTTCGATTGCTTGCATTATGTTATTGTACCCAAGTTAATAAAATAAAATAAATTTATAAAAAAAATTATTCGGGAATTTTATACCGTTCGTTATCACTTTAACTCGTTAAGCAAGTGCACACGCTTGGCCAGCCGAAGGTTTTTGATTTTATTTTCCTCAACCGACCACTTATCGGAACTCGAAAGCAAATTACGTTTGTCGTTGCCTTTCGAGAAACAAACAAATTGGAATCTTTATACTGTTTACTAATAGGTACACAAATCATGTTTAGGTACGTTTTCGTTATGTTATGATTATTATACAGTGAATACTTATTAAAGGCGGCTTCCTTCACAATAAAATAACTAAGCAGTTGAACAATCGGCAAGCGTCCGGCGACCCGCCGGTTTTGGTTGTGCGATCGCTGGCTATTGTTAAATATTGTTTAGCGACTACCCTTTATCTCCTAAAAGGAAAAGTTAATCTGGCACTGCGACATGCATGGATAGCCAATTAAAGGCCTAATAGGATCCGTTCGTAGCTCGTCGCTGAGTAGATTAGATATGTTATGACATTTCATATTAGGTGCAGGTACATAGATAACAATAAGGCTATCAGTCCTAAGAACTCTTATACCCTAGTTAACATAAAATAAACCTTACATAGCTACAGTTAGTGCTAATCAATGTAATGAAACTTACCTTTTTTAGAGCAAACAACACTGTAATCGAATGTGAAAATGTCGGCAACCTAAGTTTTCTGCGGAACTGATTTTAAAAGAATATCAACGTCATTTTCCAAATAAGTTTTTCTTAATTTTTGTGCGAAATTACATTTTAAATTTATCATTAGCTTTACGGTGAAGGGAAACATCGTGGAAACCCGCAAACCCGCAATGGTGTGTATGAAATTCCCACTAAGCACTGAGCCCGCGTGGAAACTACGTCCCAAGCCCTCGGATTCTGAGAGGAGGCTTGTAACCTGCAGTGAGATGTATATAGACCGAGATGACGATAAAGTTTCAAAAGGTACTTATAACGACTCTATTCAACTAAATTTAATATAATTTATTCCAACCATCCTGTAATTGTCATCAGATACGGCCACTTGTTCTCTAATGAAGTTGGTTATGTCACATGTGCAGAATGATAAGTGGGACTTAATTCTTGGTTGGACAGATTTATGTGCTCTTTGTCAATGCTACGGCCGTCCGCGCAAGACCGCTCATGATTTAGTCTCCTACGCAGACTAGGCAAGGCACTTACTTAAGAGGTAGAGGCCGAGCACTGATTTTTGCCAATTTCGGTAATTTCCGAACTAAAAGTAAAAATATGATTTTAAGGAAACGCGTCGCGGTGGTATCCACGAATTTACAATAACTTGGGATTTGAGTTAGTAAGTAGGTACAGTGTCAATCTCCAATGCGTATCTACCAAATGTTTAAGTTTGTATACACACAAAACTTGCAATATTATCTTGTATACAACTCGATCATACATTGCGTATATATAGATCTCGCGTGAAAATAACAAGTTTCCTTTGGTATGAATATCAGACAGTTTACGAGAATCGCTCTCCGTCAAGCGGTTTGGATGTTATCCAGAAACGTCAGTTTAACTTTAAACGCTGGTTAAAGATAGAGCAAGTTGAGCAACAGTAAAATATGTACATAATGAGAACATTTCCAGCTAGAGCTCTACAAAACCGCTTGGTACACTACATTAAATTAAGAATATAAAAGAATACATACAAAAACACTCAGTATTTGGTCATTCATAAATTAGGTAGTAGACAAATTGTGAAAAATTTAATCATTGTTGATAAAAGATATGACTTACTTATAATGTAGATACACCGATGTTTTCTCGATTTGACGTAGATAAAACTTGTTAAATAAAGTCATTTCTTCTGAATATACCAAGACTCTACGAAGAAGGCTCCAGTAATGTCATATGTCTACTACTACTACTACTCAGGCTGGATTTTACCAAACTTTTATTCCGAGAATAACGCTTACTCTCAGATAGTAATGTCAAACCACCATATTGATTTGACATTACTATCTGAGAGTAAGGGTTATTCTCGGAATAAAAGTTTGGTAAAATCCAGTCTAAGTACTACTACTACTATTTGTAATGCTTAAAGGTCATTTTGAAGACAAAATGCAATATATTAAAGTATACGGAAATGGATAGTGCCTCTAAGAAAATATTCAGTCGGATTGTTTTGTTCATTAATAAATGTAGTGATTGATGTTATCTTGTGGTAACTGTTGTTACGTAATGATCGCAATAAAATGTAGGATTTTCCGACTAAATCGTTTGATCAAATATGTACCGTTTGACGTAAAACATGTAAATGAAACTACTTACATTATATACTTGTGTAAGGACTGCTAACCATCAAGACGTCTATGTACTTTACAAAATCAATTTTGGGTATATTAACATGTTTCAAATACATTTACGTATTGCACGCTTTTTCATTTTATTTCAAGGTCCCTCATGTATCTTTAATAAACAGACAGTTATAAGAAGGCCATGCCTAAAAGAGCTGAGTTGGGATTGAAGAAATGTGAAATAACCCTTCTTTTGACGCAGTCAGGTAAACATTTGCATGCTGATGGCTAACATGGTTCTTTATTATGTTTTCGAAATATATTTATCACCTGTGTAAATCAGTTAAGTTCTACTAAGACGCTGGTGGTAAATACCAAAGACAGAATAGCGATAGAGGGTAGAAAAACCTGCGTTCAATATCTCACGTTTATTTGCTTATTTTAATCAAAAAGTTATCATTTTTATAACATGTTTTCTTTTGATTGCAGGCTCAGTGTGTATACATAATTAATTACAAGATTAATTTGTTTTTAAATACACATCTTTATCTAATTCAACTGTAGACAGATCTCCTTACATTAAGAGGGAGTACGCAAAGTTCAACAGGTCAACGTTCTTGGTGATGATAGGAAGCCCTGTTTAAAACACGAACATCTCTTTTATACCTTTTTTAGGGTTCCGTAGTCAACTAGGAACCCTTATAGTTTCGCCATGTCTGTCCGTCTGTCTGTCTGTCTGTCTGTCTGTCCGCGGCTAAGCTCAGAGACTGTTAGTACTAGAAAACTGTAATTTGGCATGAATATATATATTAGTCAAGCCGACAAAGTGGTTAAATAAAAAAAACTAAAAAAATTTTTTTTAGGGTACCTCCCCTATGACGTAAAGTGGGGGTGATTTTTTTTTCTTGACTAACCCTATAATAACCCTATAATAGTGTGGGGTATCGTTGGATAGGTCTTTTAAAACCATTGTGGGGTTGCTTACATGATTTTTGTATTCAGTGATTTGTTTGCGAAATATTCAACTTTAAAGAGAAAATTTTCATTGAAATCGGGACGGTCGATTTCAATGAAAATTTTCTCTAAAATCTAAACTGTTGGGTGGAAAAATTAAAAAAAAATCAAAATGGAAGTACATATATATATTAAATTTACAAGGAAAATTATAGGGGCTAAGATTGCTTGGGAATTATTTGTAGTTTAAGAGTAAATAGTAGCCTAAGGTATTAAACATACCGTCACTACTTTGAAAAACTCGTATCTCAAATCAGCATGTAAACAAAACTGAACCTTGATACGCGCGTAATAAAGTTCACTTTGCCAGATTAACGATTTTGAGATACGAGCTTTTTTCAAAGTATTGACGATACCTAACTTTGAAGATTCCGTACACATACGAAATCCTTAGAAAAATATTACTTGATTTTTTCGTAATGGCTACGGAACCCTATCTTGGGCGTGTCCGACACGCTCTTGGCCGGTTTTTTTTCTCTTTTACCACAGCCTCGTTATCTGGTTCGAATGATTTATAATAAATATTAAAGTCCTTTGGTATTCATTAGCATTTATATTTAAGGTAATATAAGTATATGTATACCTCGCATGACTCGTCTCTGAATGATTGATTTGCCATAGGTACAGACATCGCCTCATGCCTACACATAATTTATTTTCTAAATCACCTACCTAATCAATATTCGCAGTGAGTTCAAACAAAGGTACCTAATAATGTTTAATTTATAAAGAGAGGTGTATTATCCACACGTATACTTACATTACTTACCAAGTCCAAGTATATGCTGCGCAAAAAATAAAACAAAAGATGTATCTGGTAACCGATTTATTTAAATTTAACCCTTCAAGTTTCTTCATTGGTAACAAAACAATCTTATCTCTTAATATTCTGCTAAATAGGCCTACTTGGCTAATAATAAAGGTACCTACCTAAACGACAGATCTTTTTACTTAGTTGGAATATTTTTCCTTCACAATTGTGGCGGACAGAGGATTGCAGAATCGTATACAAAAGATCTGGAACAAATAAGTCCCATACATAGGACAGGTACACAAATCCTTACGATTAACGGCATTTACTTTGATTTTTAACTGTATGTATCTATTTAGCTATTTAATGTTTTTGTATAAAAGGTAAGTGGAAAGAGACTAGCATTCGAGTGAAAATTATTAAATACTTAAATCCTAGCTTTCTTAAAATTAAACCTAATTTACTAATACTGAAAAACTTATGAACTAATAAATGCAACCACATCCCGTCCCACTACTAAAGTTGTAAAACAAGTTTCACTAAATGAAACTTTACTTTTACTTTTCTACATACAAAACTAACTTATTATAACATCGGCAAGATATCGGGCCTTATCTCGGTGCAAAATAGTCGCCAATTAGTTGTGATTATCGCGTACATTTAAGCGTAGCGGCGGGTGTCATGACTTTAGAGTGTCATTCTTTGTCAGTAAGTCCACGTAATCGATGACTTCCCAGTTGCTTTCAGGTTCCTCGGGAAGCTGCGGCGGGAAGGCTGAGCGTGTGAGGGGAACACCGTCGTCACTGAGTGAGTGGTAACTCTCAAGATCCCTATTTTCTGGCGATGCGCGTGCCCTCGCGTTGAATGGTCCGTCTATGTCCTCACTTGGAAGCTCCCAAATGTGAAATTGAGTAGTCATCTTGAAATTCTGTTGGAATTAAACATTAGATTTAGATTGAAATCAGTTTGTGTTTTAACCCCCAACACAAAAAGAGAGGTGTTATAAGTTTGACCGCTATGTTTGTGTGTGTGTGTGTGCGTGTCTGTCTGTCATTGGCATCATAGCTCTTAAACGGGTGATCAAAATTTGGATGTGGTTTTTTTATTAGAACACTAGTTTCTTGGCGATGGTTCTTAGATATGTTAAAATTAGATTAAATATGTGAAAATCAGTTCAGCCATTTCAAAGTTATCAGCTCTTTTGTTAGCTGCGTAAGGGATCTTAGACGCGTAATGGGCATTTATGTACCTACTTATGTAATGTTCAAACACACGAGTGACATAATTGCGTTGAGGGTTTTTAAATTTTTTTCACTTCTCATGCTCTTAAAATGTTACTTTAGTCTCTGCATATCGGGACTAAAGCTCTTTTTTGATCTCAAGGGATTAAAGTAAATTTTTTTTAATTGACTATGGAAACCCCTAAACTGCCAATCACGGTGTTTGTGAATGGAGGATTATCGCCATTTTCAGTAACTGGGTATAGACAATTTTAAAGCTTTCCACAGACCGAAGCGCGCTGCGGACGCACTGTAGCGCCCTGCGCTTCGGTCTGTGGAAGCCTTTAGGGCGTGGAAATAACCTCAAAATGACAACTGTATAAAAAATATTTAAAAAATAATAATTTCGTGAAACACATTGAATAAAAACGAATATTAATCTATTTAAATATAAAATATTAAAGATGAATTCATTTTATTTTGCACGTAAAGAAAGATTTCCTTTAGCTTAGGTGTTTTTAATTTGTTTTCACTTCTCATGCTCTTAAAATGTTACTTTAGTCTCTGCATATCGGGACTAAAGCTCTTTTTTGATCTCAAGGGATTAAAGTAAAATTTTTTTAATTGACTATGGAAACCCCTAAACTGCCAATCACGGTGTTTGTGAATGGAGGATTATCGCCATTTTCAGTAACTGGGTATAGACAATTTTAAAGCTTTCCACAGACCGAAGCGCGCTGCGGACGCACTGTAGCGCCCTGCGCTTCGGTCTGTGGAAGCCTTTAGGGCGTGGAAATAACCGCAAAATAACAACTGTATAAAAATATTTAAAAAATAATAATTTCGTGAAACACATTGAATACTTACGAATATTAATCTATTTAATTATAAAATATTAAAGACGAATTCATTTTATTTTGCACGTAAAGAAAGATTTCCTTTAGCTTAGGTGTTTTTAATTTGTTTTTTTTTTTTAAAAACGCTGTCGGCAAAGCAGTTCCCTGCTCTGTCGATAAAATAGCAATCCGCACTGTCGGCAAAGCAGTGCTGGAGTTTATAATATGGCGTGACTTCAAAATAATGCGATGTCAGTTGCATTTAATAGTAAATAGAAAGTATAATTAGATATAATTTAACAAAGAATTGGCATATAGAAAATAAACTTAAAAAGTCGTTTCTTTATTCACGGGTAAGTGTTTCAGTTAACAATATATTTTGTGTGTGAACTTGGATCAATTAGGTTAATTTATTTGCCGATTCTAATGAATGAACAATTATCATTCTTACATGCATAGTCCAATTAGTTTTAACATAGTCTTTAAGTTAGAATCTGTTGGCTAATTATGCAAGCATTTAAAGCGTCACTTTACAAAAAAATATAAAAGAAAAGAAAAGACAGTGGTATTTTTTTGCTATTTGAATTTTGAACAGATGTCCATTGCTCGTATTGAGCATACGTTGTAAAAAAGTAATTTTGTACGTCGTTTTTTTTTCCTCGCATTCAAAGTGAAAAGTAGAGTGTTTAACGCGGGACTAAACTACCATAATGACAACTCGAATTATAGCCTCCCTCGCTATCGCTCGGGTGGCTAAATATCTCGTGTCATTATGGCTTGTTTTAGTCCCTTGTTGAACAATCTACTATTTTTTTAAAAAACGCTGTCGGCAAAGCAGTTCCCTGCTCTGTCAATAAAATAGCAATCCGCGCTGTCGGCAAAGCAGTGCTGGAGTGTACGGTAGATAGAGCAGTTACGTTTGAATGTTAATATGGCGTGACTTCAAAATAATGCGATGTCAGTTGCATTTAATAGTAAATAGAAAGTATAATTAGATATAATTTAACAAAGAATTGGCATATAGAAAATAAACTTAAAATGTCGTTTCTTTATTCACGGGTAAGTGTTTCAGTTAACAATATATTTTGTGTGTGAACTTAGATCAATTAGGTTAATTTATTTGCCGATTCTAATGAATGAACAATTATTATTCTTACATGCATAGTCCAATTAGTTTTAACATAGTCTTTAAGTTAGAATCTGTTGGCTAATTATGCAAGCATTTAAAGCGTCACTTTACAAAAAAATATAAAAGAAAAGAAAAGACAGCGGTATTTTTTTGCTATTTGAATTTTTAACAGATGTCCATTGCTCGTATTGAGCATACGTTGTAAAAAAGTAATTTTGTACGTCGTTTTTTTTTCCTCGCATTCAAAGTGAAAAGTAGAGTGTTTAACGCGGGACTAAACTACCATAATGACAACTCGAATTATAGCCTCCCTCGCTATCGCTCGGGTGGCTAAATATCTCGTGTCATTATGGCTTGTTTTAGTCCCTTGTTGAACAATCTACTATTTTTTTTAAAAACGCTGTCGGCAAAGCAGTTCCCTGCTCTGTCGATAAAATAGCAATCCGCGCTGTCGGCAAAGCAGTGCTGGAGTGTACGGTAGATAGAGCAGTTACGTTTGAATGTTAATATGGCGTGACTTCAAAATAATGCGATGTCAGTTGCATTTAATAGTAAATAGAAAGTATAATTAGATATAATTTAACAAAGAATTGGCATATAGAAAATAAACTTAAAATGTCGTTTCTTTATTCACGGGTAAGTGTTTCAGTTAACAATATATTTTGTGTGTGAACTTAGATCAATTAGGTTAATTTATTTGCCGATTCTAATGAATGAACAATTATTATTCTTACATGCATAGTCCAATTAGTTTTAACATAGTCTTTAAGTTAGAATCTGTTGGCTAATTATGCAAGCATTTAAAGCGTCACTTTACAAAAAAATATAAAAGAAAAGAAAAGACAGCGGTATTTTTTTTGCTATTTGAATTTTGAACAGATGTCCATTGCTCGTATTGAGCATACGTTGTAAAAAAGTAATTTTGTACGTCGTTTTTTTCCTCGCATTCAAAGTGAAAAGTAGAGTGTTTAACGCGGGACTAAACTACCATAATGACAACTCGAATTATAGCCTCCCTCGCTATCGCTCGGGTGGCTAAATATCTCGTGTCATTATGGCTTGTTTTAGTCCCTTGTTGAACAATCTACTATTAATTTATACGTGGGGCATACTGAAAGTTTCTGGAACTGGCCACTTATAAAAAGAAAATTAAAAAAGCAATAATAGGATTTGAAAAAATAACTCTCTGGCAGTATATTACTTTTTAATTTACGAGACTGTCATTTGTTTTTTCATCGTGGTGTTGGATTGAAATTTGTGTGTCGCTGTTGCAATGAATTTAAGTCGTGAAAATTTTCGATCCATGATATTTTTCGATTTCCGATGTGGATTAAGTCAGCAAGAGAGTCGTCAAAGACTTCTATTAGCATTTGGTGATGAAGCCCCATGTCGTAGCTCTGTCTATTCGTGGTTTAGTGAGTTTAGACGAGGACGTGACCATCTCCATGACGATGAACGTGAAGGCCGGCCAGTAACTGCGGTTACCGATATTAATATTAATACTGTACGACAACTAATTGAAACTGACAAAAAAATTACATGTCAGCAAATTCGTACTACCTTAGGAATTGGAATGAGCCAGGTCCAAAAGATATTGCATTTGCATCTGAAGGTTCGGAAACTTTGCACCCGATGGATACCGCATGATTTATCGGAAGACCAGAAACGACTGCGTGTAGAGTGGTGCCGCAAAATGATAAAAAAATTTGACGGAGGACAATCAATGGCTGTATATAACATCGTGACAGGTGACGAAACCTGGGTATACTGCTTTGAACCGGAAAGAAAAAGTCAATCGGCTGAAAGGGTCTTTCCTTTTGAAGACTTGCCGACGAAAGTAAAAAAGAGTCGAAGCACAGGTAAGAAAATGGTTGCTTCGTTTTTCGGCAAATCGGGACATTACACCACTGTGTCACTTGAAAACCAAAAGACAGTAACTGCAGATTGGTATGTGAACACGTGCTTGCCAAAAGTGTTTGAAAAAATTCGTAAAAGCGTCCCCGTAGCAAAATAGGCCTTCATCACGACAACGCGTCGGCACATTCCGCTAAAGCAACGAATGCGTATTTGGAGGCTTCAAATGTAGAATTAATGACTCATCCGCCATACAGCCCTAATATTGCACCATGCGATTTCTTTTTGTTCCCAAAGATTAAAGACCAACTTAGAGGTTTACGGTTTACAAGTCCGGAAATGGCAGTGAATGCTATCCACGAGGCCATCGAACAAGTCCCTAAGGAAGACTGGACCCACTGCTTTTCACTATGGTTCCAGCGAATGCAAAAGTGTGTAAATAGGGATGGTATATACTTTGAAAAACAATAAATGTGTCATAACGATAATGCGTAGTCTTATTTTTTAGAATCCAGAAACTTTCAGTATGACCTAAGTAGTATAGTAAATGAATAATTATCTGAAAACTATGCTATTGCCGCAAAAATAGAGAATACCATTAATGATATAAAAAAAAAATATCTGAATAAAATAGACACAAAAAACATCATAGACGTCTCTACAGATTATTTAGTCTAGCTAGGTACGTAATTTTAATGCAGATGGATTAACGACAACGCTTATGCTCTTACGTTGTTTTTCGTACATTAACTAACACTGTGTATGTATTTAAGTCCAGTGTTTGTTCATGTGATGTTAATAAGCTCAAAGACTTCTGCATCAATAATGAAGTATTAGATAGTAAGGCTATACGATAGAAGAAACAAAGATACGTGGAAAAGTTAAACTGAATTTGTTAAACGTAACTTTATGTGATGGGAAGTATCTATGCAAGTAATTACGAGCATTAATTACCAGCTCGCGGCTACACAAGCCTTGATTAAACCACAATAAACTTGATCCTTAGATGCCCTTGTGTACTTACTTCCGTTTTGTACACACCCATAATAATTATATCAATCTTTTTGCACACATTTTAACGTAATAAATCACGCAATGGTTTTATACTGAAGTACTAGCCGAATATGACTTTGTAGCGTAGGAAGACATAACTACTCGATAAAGTACATCTTATGTGAATAACAAAGTGTTACGATTTTTAGGTCAATTGGATGTTGTTAGTGTTTATAAGTCGCATTATCAAAAGTAAACAGCGACGTCACACGTCAGGATAATGCCAAGCACATGACGAAGTTACGGCATATTTTGAAGCGCTTAGATAAAATCATGACAAATTAGCTTTGTAAATTAGTGGACAATTTACCATGATCATGGCAAATATCATAAAGGATGACGCACGGGTAGCGGCGGCTGACAGACAAACAACACGGAGACTGATGGTGCTCGATGTTGGTTCGTTTGATACGTGATAAGCTGCTTCTTCCACTTATCACAACATTTTTTAATTACTTTTCCTCAATTCCGTAAAACGAAACTGAACTATTTACTTAGCAACAAGGAATAGGTACGGATTGTTCGGACATGCCATCGCCTCATTAAGTACCTAAGTATAAATGCGAAAGTGTGTCAGTTAATTTGTCTTTTTTTTGTAGCCGGGACGGACCAACGGATCGATCTGATTTCTGCATAGAGTCAGTTAAGTAAGAGTCGCAGTATGTCAAAGGTAAATTTTATTTCCGAAAAATAATAAAATATATTGATAATTAAAGCATAACTAAGTAGTTATTATTGACACAAAAATACACTTTAATAATGAAAATTTTTAATTACTTTCCAAAAAGAGACACTCAGTGAAGTAGATTTGAATTGATTACGGTATTTAGTTAGAATGAACGATTGAGTAACTAGTTAAAAGTTAATTTTGTAGATGATACTCATATATTACAGTGATAAACTCCGCAATAGCAACGTAAAAGTCGGATTTATCCAAACTACTGATAATAACTGTAATCCTTCACACCTAGTACTATTTCTCTGCTAGGGTTTCTATTGGTTTAGGAGAGCACGTGAGATGACGCGGTATTGTTGTTGTCATACGACGTTTAAACATGTGCGGTATTAGTCACAACCAATGTCACCATATAGGCACTTTGTAACTAATGTAGATATTTCAAACAAAACGAACCAAGTTGAAATGGAAAGCGTTTTGTCTGCTTTACATAATAATCGAAAAGACGTTAAGATAAAGAGGAAGCGCTGTGAGGTGTGGTAACTTAGTTATGAAATGTATTGTGTTGTCAATCGACTTATAATAATAAATTTAATATTTGAATGTATCAATCAAGCAAATGTTAATATGGTGGAGTCCAATTAAGCTCTATTTTTTTTTAATCATACGGAAATTTTATGCACGCACGGAATAATGGGGAACTGGGTTTGATTTCCGTCAACAACTAAACTTTATTGTTTTTTTTTTGTATAATTCCGAAGAATATTTTTAACGAATAAACCGTAAAAATAAATACGAAAAGTAGCAACAATACCTAGCTAAGCATTTTTAGTGCTCCGCCACTTTCAGTAATTTAGAAACACTAGCTGTTGCCCGCGACTTCGTCTGCGAAGAAGTTATATATCGCTATCCCGCGGGAACTATACAATTTTCCGGGATAAAAGTATCCTTTATATTAATCCAGGCTATAAACTATCTGTGTGCTAAATTTAATCAGAATCCGTCAAACCGTTTCAGTGTGAAAGGGTTAAACATGTACACATCTGTCCATCCATCGATACAAACTTTCACGTTTATAATATTAGTAAGGATTTAGTGGCGTGGTGACTGACCTCTGGCAGGCAGTGGTGCTGCAGGCAGTAGTAGTCCTGCGAGCCGTCGTGGTGGCACCAGGTGCCGTCGGGGAAGTACGGGTCGAGGCCGGCGTCGTTGAGCTCGACGCGCGGCGCGTAGAAGCCGCCGCCCGCCGCGCGCCGGCAGAACACCGCGCATCCCATCCACATGCGAGCTGGACAATGCAACTAATTTGTCTTTGACTGATATACAGGGTAATCAGTCCTAATGGGTCAAAAGGGAGAAGTTAGAAACTACAAGAAATAGGTGAATCTGTTCTTTAGGAACTGTAGAGTCGATTTTAGATTTAGTAAAAACTGCATTTTTAAATTTCATACATAAAAAAGTGTAAGCAATAATTATAAATTCTGCAAGTTTATTCGTTGTCATTGTGGACGGTGTTAGTCAAAAATAACCAAATTTTTTAACCAAAAAGAGGGGAATTATAAGTTTGACCGCTATGTGTGTGTGTGTGTGTCTGTCTATCTGTATATGCGGTTTTTTTTATTCAAAAGCAGGTTTTTTGGCAATAAATAGTCCTTACCCATGTTTCATCAAAATTGGTTTAGGCGTTTCAAAGTTATCAGCTCTGAATCAACTATTATAACAAATACGACATGCGATTCGATTACTTACAGAATTTTGTCCAGGTTCGATTCCCGGTTGAGTATGACAGTTTTTTTAAACCCCAAATTTATAAAACTTATTTTCAACTCCTGAAGAGATCCGTCGAGAATTGCCAACATATTCTTTTTTAATGCACTTTTACGATCCTACTAAAGGAAAGGTTATGTTCCCATGAATCCCGTTTTTTCCTTATCCCGTGAAAATTTCGAAAAATACCTATTTATTGACAACACACAAGGTACGAATATGTCGTGTGTGCCAAATTTCAAGTCTTTAGTTTCAGCGGCGGTTTCTCGGGGACTTACTTAAAGCCGAGGTTACCCGCAATGATGAAACTCTATTGTTCATTCAGCTGAGATATAGTCGGAAACTTGGATGGGACGCTAATTGATACTAGAGTCAAACACATTTTTTTTGTTTGTGTGTCTTCAGTGAACACGGCCAAAATTAAGGGTTAGCCAATATTTTTTAGTTAAGTGTAGGTAGTTTAGGGTGACCCTAGTAACCTTAGGGCACGCCTGGCCAACTTCCGTCCGGGGCGTTTCGATAAATCTTATGTCAGCTCACTCGGAGTCGATAATTTGATGTCAATAGGAGAGACAACTTTAGTGTCTTACGCTGAGTATGAGTAGTATGATCCACTAACAGTTAGGCCCCACTGGTGCGTTGTGTCGCGTTGCGTCATCGCAACGTTGACGCTGCGACGTTTTACATATATTTTTTATGTCATGCCACATTTATGCGTTGTGTTGACGTACGCGATTTTTCAGCGGATCGACCAACAAGACACGAAGCGGGGGAGGGTGATGCAGCTGCGCTGTCTCTAACAGTGCTTTTTTGTCGTGCGTCGAAGTCGCAGTTTTCACCGTAAAGGTTCGTGTTTTCTCATAGAGTACTTACATAAAATCCTAGAAAACCTATTAATAACAAAACCTCAGCCTTAAGTATTGCATTTCCGATCTCTCTCGATAAATGTCGAGAATTGCTGAGTACCAAAGTGGAAATAATCTTACTGTACAATGCGATGATTCGTTGCGAAGACGCAACGCAACGCAATGCAATGCACCAGTAGAGCGTCATCCTAAGAAGATGAACTTACTAGGGTCATGTGGCGCCTGCAGGCCGCCGCCGCGCGCGTCCAGCGCGGGCAGCCGCGCCGCGAACTCCGCGCAGCGCCGCCCTGCCAACTTACTAGGGTCGTGTGGCGCCTGCAGGCCGCCGCCGCGCGCGTCCAGTGCGGGCAGCCGCGCAGCGCCGCCCTGCCAACTTACTAGGGTCGTGTGGCGCCTGCAGGCCGCCGCCGCGCGCGTCCAGCGCGGGCAGCCGCGCCGCGAACTCCGCGCAGTGCCGCCCTGCCAACTTACTAGGGTCGTGTGGCGCCTGCAGGCCGCCGCCGCGCGCGTCCAGCGCGGGCAGCCGCGCCGCGAACTCCGCGCAGCGCCGCCCTGCCAACTTACTAGGGTCGTGTGGCGCCTGCAGGCCGCCGCCGCGCGCGTCCAGTGCGGGCAGCCGCGCCGCGAACTCCGCGCAGTGCCGCCCTGCCAACTTACTAGGGTCGTGTGGCGCCTGCAGGCCGCCGCCGCGCGCGTCCAGCGCGGGCAGCCGCGCCGCGAACTCCGCGCAGCGCCGCCCTGCCAACTTACTAGGGTCGTGTGGCGCCTGCAGGCCGCCGCCGCGCGCGTCCAGTGCGGGCAGCCGCGCCGCGAACTCCGCGCAGTGCCGCCCTGCCAACTTACTAGGGTCGTGTGGCGCCTGCAGGCCGCCGCCGCGCGCGTCCAGCGCGGGCAGCCGCGCCGCGAACTCCGCGCAGCGCCGCCCTGCCAACTTACTAGGGTCGTGTGGCGCCTGCAGGCCGCCGCCGCGCGCGTCCAGCGCGGGCAGCCGCGCCGCGAACTCCGCGCAGCGCCGCCCTGCCAACTTACTAGGGTCGTGTGGCGCCTGCAGGCCGCCGCCGCGCGCGTCCAGTGCGGGCAGCCGCGCCGCGAACTCCGCGCAGTGCCGCCCTGCCAACTTACTAGGGTCGTGTGGCGCCTGCAGGCCGCCGCCGCGCGCGTCCAGCGCGGGCAGCCGCGCCGCGAACTCCGCGCAGTGCCGCCCTGCCAACTTACTAGGGTCGTGTGGCGCCTGCAGGCCGCCGCCGCGCGCGTCCAGCGCGGGCAGCCGCGCCGCGAACTCCGCGCAGCGCCGCCCTGCCAACTTACTAGGGTCGTGTGGCGCCTGCAGGCCGCCGCCGCGCGCGTCCAGCGCGGGCAGCCGCGCCGCGAACTCCGCGCAGCGCCGCCCTGCCAACTTACTAGGGTCGTGTGGCGCCTGCAGGCCGCCGCCGCGCGCGTCCAGTGCGGGCAGCCGCGCCGCGAACTCCGCGCAGTGCCGCCCTGCCAACTTACTAGGGTCGTGTGGCGCCTGCAGGCCGCCGCCGCGCGCGTCCAGTGCGGGCAGCCGCGCCGCGAACTCCGCGCAGTGCCGCCCTGCCAACTTACTAGGGTCGTGTGGCGCCTGCAGGCCGCCGCCGCGCGCGTCCAGCGCGGGCAGCCGCGCCGCGAACTCCGCGCAGTGCCGCCCTGCCAACTTACTAGGGTCGTGTGGCGCCTGCAGGCCGCCGCCGCGCGCGTCCAGCGCGGGCAGCCGCGCCGCGAACTCCGCGCAGCGCCGCCCTGCCAACTTACTAGGGTCGTGTGGCGCCTGCAGGCCGCCGCCGCGCGCGTCCAGCGCGGGCAGCCGCGCCGCGAACTCCGCGCAGCGCCGCCCTGCCAACTTACTAGGGTCGTGTGGCGCCTGCAGGCCGCCGCCGCGCGCGTCCAGTGCGGGCAGCCGCGCCGCGAACTCCGCGCAGTGCCGCCCTGCCAACTTACTAGGGTCGTGTGGCGCCTGCAGGCCGCCGCCGCGCGCGTCCAGCGCGGGCAGCCGCGCCGCGAACTCCGCGCAGCGCCGCCCTGCCAACTTACTAGGGTCGTGTGGCGCCTGCAGGCCGCCGCCGCGCGCGTCCAGTGCGGGCAGCCGCGCCGCGAACTCCGCGCAGTGCCGCCCTGCCAACTTACTAGGGTCGTGTGGCGCCTGCAGGCCGCCGCCGCGCGCGTCCAGCGCGGGCAGCCGCGCCGCGAACTCCGCGCAGCGCCGCCCCGCCAACTCGCCCGCGCCCACGCGCTTCTTCTTACCGCATACCTGAACAATACTCCTGACGTTAACCACATACACCGCGCACCTATTAAAGAACCATAGCGTCGGGGCTCGTCGGGGATAGTGCAAATCCGCTTATCTACCGTAAGTAACTACTGCGTAACTGCACTAGCTAGGTACCTGGTACATGTAGTTTTACAGGGAATGGTTTTAATTTCATATTTGTTTTATTCTATCGAATTGGGTTATTTGACTGACTGCATTTTTTAATTGTGTTTTTTAAGGTTTTTAGTTTTCGGATAATTGTACTTGGAAATGAAATGTAAATATTGGTAAATTATTTTAATTTATCTATACATATAATAAATCTGTAACAAGTCGGTGTCTGTACAATGAAGATATTTGAGAAAAACTGTCACTAGGGCTATTTACTAGCGCAATAGAACCCAAAACAATGTTTTTTAGAATTATTGTCTGTTTGTCTGTTTATCTGTTTGTCTGTTTGTCTGTTTGTCTGTGCGTTTGTGCGCGCTAATCTCAGAAACCTAGAAGGATGCGGTTTTCACTTATATGTTGGTATTTTCTTGGATTAACATTTAGTGTTTGTTTCATTTGAATCGGTTCACAAATAAGAAAGATACGTCTATTTTAAGGATTTTGTAGAACAGTTTTTAGAAGTAGTGACTTGGGAGTAGGTACGGTGGTGAATGTGAACGCGGGTGTGCGGGGGGGGGGGTTCGGTGGGGGGCCGGTGAGGGGGGGGTTGCGGGGGGGGGGGGGGTAATTTTTTTTATACCGAGGAACTAAGGAGAGCCATAATTGATGAAAAAGCAAATTGGATAAAAAAATAAGCTGCCCAAATTACTAATTCCACGCGGACGGAGTCGCGGGCAAAACCTATATTCTAATAAATTTGGAGTAAAAATTGGAAATTAGCCAAATTTGTCAGATACGCGAAATTATCCAATGCTAGTTAGGCGGATTTGCACTATCCTCTACGATTGGTTTTAAGGAGGCTCTCCACGTTGGCCTGTATCTCTACCAACTGAAAAACATGTTGTGTTACGTTGAAATAAGATCATTCCCCAGCTCACTCTAATGATGATGTATACCTATTGATTGAAGTGAATAGCGGCCTTTTTGAAAAGAGTAGAGGTGGAATGAGGGTTGTCTGATGCATAATAGGCATGAGAACGAGACATCCTAGGCGGTTAATCTGGCAACTTGCATTCTCCTGATATGTTGTAAAAACTAATTGAGGTACCTACCTACCTATTACTGATTCAAAAAATAAAGCCAGACATGAGTAAATACTTACATTAAAATTATTATTATAAAAAGACGGCACCATTTATCGCAGCAGTTCGACGCGCAGTACCTATAGGTACCTACATCTAGCGCCGATGTTGCTAAAGGGGGTGATCCATTTGCGGACTTATAAACCGTCGGATTTGCTCGCTGGCTCGCTGCTGCATACTTGAAATTCTAAAGTCCGCAGACTTTTAAGTGCTCCATTGGCGGTTTTAGACCTTTGGCTCGCGAGTTCGTTGGCGTACCGGCGGTTTTGCTCGCCAATGGATCACCCCCTTTAAACGGACACAGAACGAGAGCCTCTAGATATCATTAAAATACGTAAAATTTTGGTTTTGACGCAAATTTGTCGCGTACCTACATTTCTTCCACTCAAAGTGTTTATTTTATACACTTTTGCTGACCAAACTTACGTAGCTCGTGGAGTTTTACTGTAACGTCTAATGAATACGCAAATGAAGGTAAGGAAAACCAAACTAGGTTTTTCATATGATTCATCTATATTACTCAGTGTATTATTGTTAAAAGTGGTTTAAAATGATCAGACTTAGGGAAATCACATCATATCTCCTCGTGCCCATGTTTCGCTTTATCTAGTTTTTTTTTTGTTATTTAGATTTATACTTAAGTAGTATTAAGTAAGTAGGTACTTAAGTTGTATTTTTATGTGTTACTTCATTAGCATAAATTAACTGTGGCATATATATAACTTAAGTTTTTCTTTAAGTTAATTTCTTTCGTAATAGTAATAGCGGTCTTCATCCTGTAGTAAATATATGTACCTTGGTGTCGTCACAGAGCACGACGTCGTAGGAGGCGCCGGCGCAGGCGCTGGCGGAGGCGCTGGCGCAGGCGCGGCGGCGCTCGCGGAAGCCGCGCGCGCGCAGCGTGCAGCCCGAGCGGCACGAGCCCGAGCGCCACGCGCCCCACCCGCCCTCCGCGCCCTCCCCGCCCGCGCTCCTGTCCGAACAACACTATACTTTAAAAATAAATAGTGTACAACTGGTTTAAAAAAAAAAACAGGTCAAGTGCGAGTCGGACTCGCGCTCAAAGGCTTCCGTACAAATTTTAAACGTAAACTGATGGCCGATGGTGCCAAAAGGTCCTCGAGTGGCGTCCACGGACCGAAAGACGCAGTATGGGTAGGAATCCGACGAGATGTAGCGACGACTTGGTTAAGTTTGCGGGAACACGTTGGATGCAGATGGCGCAGGACCGATCTGTTTGGCGACCCTTGGGGGAGGCTTATGTTCAGCAGTGGACGTCTTTCGGCTAAAATGATGATGAATGATAAAGTCAGCCATAACTATAATAGTGTTAGCAGAGCCCAGTGTTGAGCCTCATAAGCAGAGGGTCGTGGATTCGAGGCCATCAGAGTTTACATTTGAAAATTACCATGAGCTAAGCTGCACACACCTGAGAAGATGTTGTGTGTGAAGATCCCAATCTGCACGCGGTGTGGGCACGCATGGGAACTACGGTCGAAGACATCTCATTCTGAGAGCTCTGTAGCCTGCAGTGGGATGTATATAGGCTGAGACGAAGTAAGATCTTGGTAAATAGAAGAGAATAGAATAGAATAGAATAGAATAGAATAGAATAGAATAGAATAGAATAGAATAGAATAGAATAGAATAGAATAGAATAGAATAGAATAGAATAGAATAGAATAGAATAGAATAGAATAGAATAGAATAGAATAGAATAGAATAGAATAGAATAGAATAGAATAGAATAGAATAGAATAGAATAGAATAGAATAGAATAGAATAGAATAGAATAGAATAATTTTATTTCAGGCTGCATAGGCCCATATAAAAATACCTTAAAGACTAACACACATATTTATATTGTAAAGCTAAAGCTACCTACCCATTATTCGCGTTGTTGCCCGTCGCCGGCGCTGCGTCGGCGCTGCTGCCGCTGGCCGGAGCCGCGGCCGCGGGCGCCGGCGCCGGCTCCGCGCCGCCCGACGGCACGCACTCGCCGCCTTGACACCACTGGAAATGCAAAACGCTTGTTGCATGATCTAAATATATAAAAGAAGAAACTGATTGACTGACTGTCTGACTGACATATCAACGCACAGCCGACAGCAACAGAGATTTCAAATTTGGCTTGTAGGTTTCTTATAAAGTCTAGGGGTGCACTTAGAAAGGATTTTTCAAAATTCATTCCCTAAGGGGGTAAAACGGAGATCCAAAGTTTCTATGGGACACAAGATTAGTTAGAAAATTTTATTCGAAACTTCACAAGAGTAGGTACTCCTAACGATAAATGTGTAAACACGTGTTTCAAGTTTTTTTAGAATTCAACCCTTAAAAGGGGGAAATGGGGTGACAAAGTCTGAAAATCAACATGGGTACCTATTGTTTCTATGGTTTATCGGATCGCTGGTAACGAAAACAACAATGATTTTAAAATCCAATGTGGCGAACGTGAAATACCATCTACCCTTGTTGGGGTGCGATCGGGTTGAAATGTTTAAATGTCAATATGGGGTCGTTTTTATAGTTTTTTGGGACGTTAATTACGAAAATGGTATCGATTTTGAAATGTAATATTGTGGATATAAACATCATTCTGGTGAAGGTGGCGGGAACGCATTGGATGCGGATGGCGCAGGGCCGATCTGTTTGGCGAGCATTAGGGGAGGCATATGTTCAGCAGTGGACGTCTTTCGACTAAAATGAATGATGAATTAATGAAACATTCTTGAAAGTTTGGTTCCTTTGGGTACGGAACCCTAAAATGATGACATTATATGGCTGATTGTAAATCATCATTATTTTCACTCAATTAACCGCATAAAATAGACAGTGTAAGCGGAAAAAACTTTTTTTAGGCTGGGACAAGTTTACCTGCGCAAAAATTGAAAATAACCCGCCTACGTTTGCCAAAAAAGAAACCACATTTGAAGAAACAACAACAAAACGGTACGCAGGGAAAACCTTAAACCCAAAAATATGGCTAGGGGTCTACGAGACAAAAAAAGTATAGTTTTATGTATACCTACCTACTGATTGGGAATTTTAATGCACAGAATCAGGTAGTTGTCATATTTGCTCCAGTGTGTAATACTTTTTTGTGTATTGTATTGCAGATTAGAATCATTCGTACGTTGCAATAGGTGATATTTGATAACTTCTATTCTTTGATAATTTTTATAAATCAAAGCTTCTATTAAACGCGGGATTTAATCACGTAACGAAACGACGAATAGAGTACTGCTGCTGCAATGTGGCCGAAATGTCGAGGTAATTTTAACAATAGGTATTTTATTTCGTATTAAAGCACCATAAGTGGTAGACTGGTAGCAAAATTTCGAACGCTTAAAACAATAATGTATAGCTGCTAATGTTGATGAGGATTAACTTTGAGAGAATGAGAAATGTGCGGTGCAACGTCATCGGCACTAAAACTTTAAGCCCTGCTCATGTGCTGTGATTTCAACGGGTAGCTTACTGTCCACGACGGAATAATGAGTGCCCGCGGCAGGATTAATGAGTTAATTAGTGAGTGGTAACGTTGGTAGCGATCCGAAGGTAACATAGCAAAGGAAAGAAGAAAACAAAGTACTTAGGTAATAGATTTGATAGTTTCAAAATTGCTAGAAAATCGATATTGTCCATACGAAATGCACAACATAAAAATGTTGTGTGACCTAAAAGAAAATCGATAGTGACATTTACTAGGAGTTACAAATGCGAATAAAAAAATGAGGAAGTTCACCGTGACACTAATTTTTAAATCACCCCGGAAGTTCCATGTCGCGGTTTACAGTATAGTACGAATTTTTTGAGGTGTCCCGATCTCGTTACAGCCCACCTTTCGAACAAAGCCATTGTATTACATTATGTCCTAAAGTAAATCCTCAGTTTAAAGTGAACGGAAATATAAGGTAAAATAGCTCATTGAAATAACGACTTTATTATTTACAGTAGAGAGTTCATTTTAATCGACACAAAGAAAAGTATGTCAATATGTGAGTGCCACAGATAAAGTTGCACAATATGGACCAATTGACTCTAAAAAAGTAAAAGATCGCAAAAAGCGGGCAAAGTTGTACGTTTCTACGGAATATCTGTATTCTACAAAGGCTGCGGCCCCGCAACCGCGCGGCGGGCGCGGGTGAAAACCGCTTCGTGAGTCCTTAGCCTCACCGGCGGCCGCGCGAAGTCTAGACGCAGCTTAAAACACCAATTGAAGGCATATTATAATGTTGATTGTTTTCGAATCAGACGGAATGTAAGAGGCACTGTATGGGTTAAGTAATGAGAGGTGGAGGTTTGTTAAGGTCGCGCCTGACCATGGCGGGTCCGCAGGGCGTGCCGGGCAGCGCGGGCCCGGCGTAGTAGAAGCCGGCGCGGTGCGGCGAGCGGCACGCCAGCTGCGCGCAGTGCGCCGCCGCCGGCGCCGCGGGCGACGCCGCCGCGTCCGCGTCGCGCAGCAGGATCTGGGAACGATCACCACTAGGGTAGTTGACACAATAAAACGTTAATCTGCAACACCTATCTGTACCATGTCTGAATTGATTACTGAATCCAAAACGCGACTGTTTTAAAAAACTGGCCAAGTGGGAGTCGGAGTCGCGCACCGAGGGTTCCGTACAAATATTTATACGCCGTATACACCGTAACTTTAATAATCCAGTGTTAGCAGGGCCCTGCTTCTAAGTAAAATGTACGCAGTGTGAGATCATTTTATATTGGGTAGTAGAGACCTCCCGTTAATATTTAATTTAATTATATTTTTATTATTTGTTATTATATCGGCCACAGTAATACACAATTGGTGAAAAATTCAACTGTCTAGCTATTATGGTAAAAGAAATAGAGACCTGTGACAGACGGACAGACAGTGGAGTCTCAGTAATAGGGTCCCGTTGGAACCCTTCGGTTAGGTACGGAACCCTAAAAAAACACTTTTTTAGCCCTGAAAGCCAAATTAGTTTTCAATTAACTGCAAAATAAGATTTTAGTTGCTTTGAAAGAAATAAACAGTTAGTCGATTGAGTTGGAAAATTGTAAAAAAACGATAGCCCTAATGATAGCCGACCTCCAATAGGGGATAGCTTCCCAAGATGAAGAAGAAGTCACACTGGAAATACTAATAGGTGTACCTAGGTGATATTTGGAAAGTGCGGCCGTGGCAGTGGCAACTTTTTAGAACTACTCTTTAGAACATAATAACATAGTATCCTTTCTTTCTGCTGAATAATTTACATAACCAATTTGTCCAGTGGCAGCAGAAACTCCTTACTTCGCACTATTTCTTGGCGCCCACAGTAGGCCGGCCGTGCCGCCGTTAGGTAATCATGGCGCAAAGCATCCGGCTCGTGCAGCGCGCCGCCGTAGCGTTCGTGACGCAGTGAGTCCGGCGTGTCCAGCGCGTCCGGCTCGCCGTCCAGCAGACACATCCCCACCTGCAAAATTCACTCACTTGGCTCCAGGCCAGCCTCACCTCGCATTGCTTCTTGGCGCCCCACACCCGGCCGGGTGCGCCGCCGTAGCGTTCGTGGCGCAGCGCGTCCGGCGTGTCCAGCGCGTTCGGCTCGCCGTCCAGTAGACACATCCCCACCTGCAAGATTCACTCACTTGGCTCCAGGCCAGCCTCACCTCGCATTGCTTCTTGGCGCCCCACACCCGACCGGGTGCGACGCCGTAGCGTTCGTGGCGCAGCGCGTCCGGCGTGTCCAGCGCGTCCGGCTCGCCGTCCAGTAGACACATCCCCACCTGCAAGATTCACTCACTTGGCTCCAGGCCAGCCTCACCTCGCATTGCTTCTTGGCGCCCCACACCCGGCCGGGTGCGCCGCCGTAGCGTTCGTGGCACAGCGCGTCCGGCGTGTCCAGCGCGTCCGGCTCGCCGTCCAGCAGACACATCCCCACCTGCAAAATTCACTCACTTGGCTCCAGGCCAGCCTCACCTCGCATTGCTTCTTGGCGCCCCACACCCGGCCGGGTGCGCCGCCGTAGCGTTCGTGGCGCAGCGCGTCCGGCGTGTCCAGCGCGTCCGGCTCGCCGTCCAGTAGACACATCCCCACCTGCAAGATTCACTCACTTGGCTCCAGGCCAGCCTCACCTCGCATTGCTTCTTGGCGCCCCACACCCGGCCGGGTGCGCCGCCGTAGCGTTCGTGGCGCAGCGCGTCCGGCGTATCCAGCACGTCCGGCTCGCCGTCCAGTAGACACATCCCCACCTGCAAGATTCACTCACTTGGCTCCAGGCCAGCCTCACCTCGCATTGCTTCTTGGCGCCCCACACCCGGCCGGGTGCGCCGCCGTAGCGTTCGTGGCACAGCGCGTCCGGCGTGTCCAGCGCGTCCGGCTCGCCGTCCAGCAGACACATCCCCACCTGCAAAATTCACTCACTTGGCTCCAGGCCAGCCTCACCTCGCATTGCTTCTTGGCGCCCCACACCCGGCCGGGTGCGCCGCCGTAGCGTTCGTGGCGCAGCGCGTCCGGCGTGTCCAGCGCGTCCGGCTCGCCGTCCAGTAGACACATCCCCACCTGCAAGATTCACTCACTTGGCTCCAGGCCAGCCTCACCTCGCATTGCTTCTTGGCGCCCCACACCCGGCCGGGTGCGCCGTCGTAGCGTTCGTGGCGCAGCGCGTCCGGCGTGTCCAGCGCGTCCGGCTCGCCGTCCAGTAGACACATCCCCACCTGCAAGATTCACTCACTTGGCTCCAGGCCAGCCTCACCTCGCATTGCTTCTTGGCGCCCCACACCCGGCCGGGTGCGCCGCCGTAGCGTTCGTGGCGCAGCGCGTCCGGCGTATCCAGCGCGTCCGGCTCGCCGTCCAGTAGACACATCCCCACCTGCAAGATTCACTCACTTGGCTCCAGGCCAGCCTCACCTCGCATTGCTTCTTGGCGCCCCACACCCGGCCGGGTGCGCCGCCGTAGCGTTCGTGGCGCAGCGCGTCCGGCGTGTCCAGCGCGTCCGGCTCGCCGTCCAGTAGACACATCCCCACCTGCAAGATTCACTCACTTGGCTCCAGGCCAGCCTCATCTCGCATTGCTTCTTGGCGCCCCACACCCGGCCGGGTGCGCCGCCGTAGCGTTCGTGGCGCAGCGCGTCCGGCGTATCCAGCACGTCCGGCTCGCCGTCCAGTAGACACATCCCCACCTGCAAGATTCACTCACTTGGCTCCAGGCCAGCCTCACCTCGCATTGCTTCTTGGCGCCCCACACCCGGCCGGGTGCGCCGCCGTAGCGTTCGTGGCGCAGCGCGTCCGGCGTGTCCAGCGCGTCCGGCTCGCCGTCCAGTAGACACATCCCAACCTGCAAGATTCACTCACTAGGCTCCAGGCCAGCCTCACCTCGCATTGCTTCTTGGCGCCCCACACCCGGCCGGGTGCGACGCCGTAGCGTTCGTGGCGCAGCGCGTCCGGCGTGTCCAGCGCGTCCGGCTCGCCGTCCAGTAGACACATCCCCACCTGCAAGATTCACTCACTTGGCTCCAGGCCAGCCTCACCTCGCATTGCTTCTTGGCGCCCCACACCCGGCCGGGTGCGCCGCCGTAGCGTTCGTGGCGCAGCGCGTCCGGCGTGTCCAGCGCGTCCGGCTCGCCGTCCAGCAGACACATCCCCACCTGCAAAATTCACTCACTTGGCTCCAGGCCAGCCTCACCTCGCATTGCTTCTTGGCGCCCCACACCCGGCCGGGTGCGCCGCCGTAGCGTTCGTGGCGCAGCGCGTCCGGCGTGTCCAGCGCGTCCGGCTCGCCGTCCAGTAGACACATCCCCACCTGCAAGATTCACTCACTTGGCTCCAGGCCAGCCTCACCTCGCATTGCTTCTTGGCGCCCCACACCCGGCCGGGTGCGCCGCCGTAGCGTTCGTGGCGCAGCGCGTCCGGCGTGTCCAGCGCGTCCGGCTCGCCGTCCAGCAGACACGTTGCCCACCTGCAAGATTCACTCACTAGGCTCCAGGCCAGCCTCACCTCGCATTGCTTCTTGGCGCCCCACACCCGGCCGGGTGCGCCGCCGTAGCGTTCGTGGCGCAGCGCGTCCGGCGTGTCCAGCGCGTCCGGCTCGCCGTCCAGTAGACACATCCCCACCTGCAAGATTCACTCACTTGGCTCCAGGCCAGCCTCACCTCGCATTGCTTCTTGGCGCCCCACACCCGGCCGGGTGCGCCGCCGTAGCGTTCGTGGCGCAGCGCGTCCGGCGTGTCCAGCGCGTCCGGCTCGCCGTCCAGTAGACACATCCCCACCTGCAAGATTCACTCACTTGGCTCCAGGCCAGCCTCACCTCGCATTGCTTCTTGGCGCCCCACACCCGGCCGGGTGCGCCGCCGTAGCGTTCGTGGCGCAGCGCGTCCGGCGTGTCCAGCGCGTCCGGCTCGCCGTCCAGCAGACACGTTGCCCACCTGCAAGGGACACGCACTTGGTCCACATTAATCAACATAGCCTTGCATTAAAATAGTCAAATACGTGACTAGTAAAAACACACCCAGATTTACATACTTATTAAAACTGCGAGGTCACTTTTACCCTTGACGTGCGGTTGAACCGTTCAAAAATAACGAGTTCTCCGTTGATTCTAAGAGTATTTAAATATAACAGAAATGCGGCGACACTAGCAAGAGAATAAATAGTAAGTAGTAAAAGTACTCCAGACACAAACGTAACATAAGCTAGCAGGCGTTACATTTAAAAGTGAAACTACCATTGCTAATATTTTTATAAGGAGTTTAAGAAATACCTATTACGGCGTAAATCAATAGTAGATTGTACAACCAGTGGCGTAGCTACCGTAGGGCAAGCGGGGCAGTGCACCGGGGCCTCCAAGCTCAGGGGGCCGCTCGGACTCTGAATTACAAACTATAAACGCGGACCTATGAGAAACGCGGCTATAAAACGCTACTAGTGAATTTACAAGCGCACGAGTCTAGTGAATTTAAAGTGCATTCATACTTACTTGTCTTATCATGTAGGTAAACAAACACGGGTTGGGGCCCTAGTTTATTTTTTGCCCCAGGGCCTTTGGTTAACTAGCTACGCCACTGTGTACAACAAGACCATAAAACGAGCCATTTTACCCGAGACGTTCATATAGCCACCCGACCAGGTACGGCGAGGGTGGATTGACACGTCGAGGGGAAAATGGGTTTAATGATAGAGTCTTACACTCTGCTTTTCACTTCGATTACAAGCAACAATGGAAATAGACTTTACAAGCTCTTGTGTTGATCCATTACAATTTCTAACATAACGTACTTACTAGATTTGCCAAGTATTATTAATTTCGTATAAAACAAGCTCAAGCAGAGGATCGTGGATTTGAGCCTGGGCTCACACCACTGAGTTTTCGGAATATATATACGAGTATGTGCGAAATTACATTTAAAATCTATGAGCATGAGCTTTACGGTGAAGGAAAACATCGTGAGCAAACTTACACACAACTGAGAAGAAGTTCCCAATCCGCACCGGACCCGTTTGGGAACTACGGCCCGCCACTACTTCTGGGAGGAAGTCTGTGCCCTGCAGTGAAACGTATAGAGGCTGGGAAAATGATTTAGTCATCAATGGTGCAAATTAGTTTAGTACTCCTGGCTGCAACATTACAAGCAAGCATCCATGTCTTACTGCAGGTCTGCGACGACGCGCGCGCTGCACGGCGACCAGGCCGCCTCGCCGCTGGTGCCGCGCGACGGCGACATGATATAGCCGTCGCGCGCGCACGAGTTGCCCGTGCCGTCGTGGTGCATGCCCAGGCTGGAAAACGACGTTTGTAATAATAAAAATAGTCTCAACTCTCAAATTCGATTAGACCCATTCTGACTACTGACTAGCAAAAACAACGGGTCACTTTTTATACATAGAAAGTCGTATCAATTGGAAGTGAACAGTTAGAAGGTTACCTACACGGAAAGAACATATACTTATCTAGTCGCTTAAGTAACTTTTTGAGTTATAGCGGTTTGAAAGTTAGTCATCTCATCACATCACGAACAGTAACCACTTCTTTAAAAGTGACAAAATAAATATTTTTTTCAGATTATCCATGTTTAATCCAATGGTACGGTCAAGGACTTTAATTCATGTCCATTCACGTATAAAGTGTCTTGGCGACCTTTTTGTCGATGGTACATCATAAATGCCATCAAAACTGGCCGTACTGGTACGTACATGCATGCAAAATTTCGTGTGTGAAATGTTCCTTCCTGCTGAGATGATTCTGGCCCGACTACCAGATTATTGTACTCCGAGTTTATACATGTGTACGCAATTTCAGTCCAATCGGATACCAGGAAGTGATCGAAAAATTGTTTGTAAATTTTTAAACCACACACAAGCTTAGGTAAATACATAGATACAAACATACTTTCGTACGAACGTTGCAAGTTAAATAGAAGCTTGTAAAAAGTACCTAAGTAGGTATCTGTTGTCTTACTTGTGTCCAATGTAGTGCACGAATATGTAGACAGCGATGAAACCGGCGGAGGAGGAGGTTTGTAACTTTGCACGTGTGAGCTGAAAGATACTCACGGTACTTCCCGTACACTGACGCCGGCCTTATCGTCACGCCGTCAAAAATTAATGAACAGCTTACTTGTGGCCGATCTCGTGTGCCAATATGTAGACGGAGGTGAACCCTGCGGAGGGGTAGGGTCGGCCCAGCAGGTCCTGCGCACCGAACTCGGCCACGACGCAAGCGTGCGCCGGCAGACATACGCCGCCCACCGGCGCAAGACCCATCGTCACGCCGTTTCGCCGGCCACCCTCCTCTGAATAAAAGTCCAACCTGGAATAATAAATAAATATATAAATTAGGGGACAATCTTACTTAAATCGACCCAGTCCCAAACTAAGCAAAGCTTGTACTATGGGTACAGGATTTGAAATCCTGTATGTCAAATGCGGTGGTGGGGCGCGTCATTTTAAATTAGACAAGCTCTACTAGACGACGATAAACATACTTTTAAAGATAAATAAATACTTAAATACATAGAAAACATCCATGACTCAGGAACAAATTTAATATTCGTGCTCATCACACAAATAAATGCCCTTACGGGGATTCGAACCCAGGACCTCTTGCTTCGTAGGCAGGGTCACTATAGGTAACGCCACCAGAGTTGAGGCCACGCACACAACCACATCTCATGTAATGACAGCGGGATTTTGACGTTGTGTTGACGTTTAACGACAACACAACGTCAAAATCCCGCTGTTATTACATGAGATGTGGTTGTGTGCGTGGCCTCAACTCTGGTGGCGTTACCTATACCATGCATACCAACAAGGCTAAAGCGGTCGTCAAAATATAATTTATCTGTGTTGTAATGACTAAAAGCAGTGATATGTATATGGCTTTTGCAGAACTAGTGAAGTCAGAACTGATGTAACAGATAGTTTGTCTAGAGTATTAAAATGCATGGTTTTAGCCCTTATTCATTAACCCATTCACAGTTGATCAATTCAGCGACCCCCTTGCTGCTTATACTTACTCAGGTATTTGCGATCATTTGATCATAAAAAACCGGCCAAGAGCGTGT
This sequence comes from Archips xylosteana, assembly GCA_947563465.1. Classification (NCBI taxonomy): domain Eukaryota; kingdom Metazoa; phylum Arthropoda; class Insecta; order Lepidoptera; family Tortricidae; genus Archips; species Archips xylosteana. Next base: position 15,967,102 of record OX387344.1, read on the forward strand.
CGGACACGCCCAAGATAGGGTTCCGTAGCCATTGCGAAAAAATCAAGTAATATTTTTCTAAGGATTTCGTACGTGTACGGAATCTTCCAAGTTTAGGTATCGTCAATACTTTGAAAAAAGCTCGTATTTCACAATCGATAATCCGGCTAAGTGAACTTTATTACGTGCGTATCAAGGTTCAGTTTTGTTTACATGCTGATTTGAGATACGAGCTTTTTCAAAGTAGTGACGGTATGTTTTATACCTTAGGCTACTATTTACTCTTAAACTACAAATAATTCCCAAGCAATCTTAGCCGCTATAATTTTCCTTGTAAATATAATATATTTACTACCATTCTGATTTTTTTCAAATTTTTCCTCCCAACAGTTTAGATTTTAGAGTGGGGGAGAGACGGTCGATTTTAATGAAAATTTTCACTTTACAGTTGAATATTTCGCAAACAGATCACTGAATACAAAAATCATGTTAGCAACCCCCCAATGGTTTTAAAAGACCTATCCAATAATTTCCCACACTATAGGGTTAGTCGAGAAAAAAAAATCACCCCCACTTTACGTCTATGGGAGGTACCCTAAAAAAAATATTTTTATTTTTTTTTATTTTACCACTTTGTTGGCATGACTGTTATGTATATTCATGCCAAATAACAGCTTTGTAGTACTAGCAGTCTCTGAGCTTAGCCGCGGACGGACGGACAGACAGACAGACAGACAGACAGACATGGCGAAACTATAAGGGTTCCTAGTTGACTACGGAACCCTAAAAAGGAGATAAAGCAGGCAATGTATTATAATATAATTTAGATGACTTTCCCTGGTAAAGTATCTTAGGGTGCCTGGCATCATCATGAATGTTGTTACTCTACCCATGGCCAAACCACAGGCGGCGTAATCTGATGATCAGTTCTGGTTCATATCCCGACTATGCAGTATTATGACGCGATACTCTGGGACACCATCGACTTCCTCGCTAAGCAATCGTGGTGAGCTCGACAGGTGTCGAGCAGTATCCTCGCTTGGTGTTTGCTGGCAGCGCCAGGGGCTACACGCGTGACATTACCAGTTGCTTAACGGATAGCTGCACAGGGGTGCCAATGGTCCAGTGCTGGCACATACCCTGACAACAGCAACGCCATGTCCCAATGCTCCGGATCGTTGTCGTCTTCCACGTTGAGTGAGCGTTGATACGCACAGAAGGAGTCGAGTAGTCTTCCTCGCTCTGCGTGCGCGGGCAGCGTCTGCGGCTGCGCGCGTAGCAACGTCAGGCGCACCAGGGATAGCTGGATGTGGGTGCCCAGGGTCCAGTGCTGGTACAACGCTTGTACCTGAAAAGTAAAATAGAATGTGCCGAGGATGGAATATTTCGAATTAGGAAAATAACTCAACAGTTATTTAACAGTGATTCGAGACCATTAGGGTGACAGCACCAGTAATGGACAATTGGACAAAAACTAATTATGGACAGTTGTTTTCCGTAAAACTAAATTTTAAGAAACGGTCACACTACGTTTTTAAACTATCGACACTGTGCTGAGGTAGCTGATGGACAGACTAGTAAAGTCCATGAGTGGTGGGCTATATATAAGGCATTGAATCTTTGCTGTCCATTACTAGTCACCCTAATATTTTTTCGTCGGATGAAACAAAATAATTTCCTTCGTTTGATAATTTAGTACCTGGGCAACCGATCTTTGGTTGAGCTATAACTCGAGAACACATGTTTTTCTGCAGATAAGACCAAGCTAGATCGATTTTTTGGACTCGAAAACCCTCAATCAAATAGCAAATTTCATCGAAACCGTTATGGCCGTTTCCGAGATACCACCTGTAATAATTGCTCATTTAAAGTTATATTATCTATCCTATTAGATTAGACAGACCTGTATAAATCTGTTTTACTAATAATCGTATCGTTCATGTGTCACAATTAAATCAAACAAACCTCGAACTCGAGAAATTGAGTAAGGTGGAGCTACCTAACTGAAGAAGAGGGTACTGCGACAACCAACTTACTCCATTAATATAAGCCAACAGCATATCTCTCAGATCAGTCTCTTTGTAATTAAAGTACGGGTAAAAGATCTTGTAGGCGGCTTCGTCTAGGAAGAGTGCTATTTCTATGGTGTAGCTCGGTGGTCCGGGTTTGGGGTGGTAGTGCGCGCGCGGGGTGCGCGTGCGGCGCGGGCGCGGCCGGAGCGGGCGCGCGTCGTCGCGCGGCGCGGGCGGCGGCGGCGCGCGACGGATGACGTGCGCGGTGCGACCAGCCTCCTCCGCGCGACCCACGCCCGTCGACAAAGGGCGGACCTCATATGTAGAGTTGTCCACCACTATGAGACCGTGCTGAAATTACATATAAATAATAATAATAATAAATAAATAAAACATCGGACGATTGACACCAATTGACGGCCTCAAACTATGCAACGCTATGGGTAGTAGACAACGGGTAAACATACATACTTATGTGAAAGCGCATATTCAATACTAAACGAAAGACCCTACGTAGGTACGCCTTTTTTATTTAAATGTAACAAAAGAACGACGAGAAGGAAAGAGAAGAAAAATTGTGATTAAAGTTTGGTCGCCGTGTTAACAGTTACATCCACCAAACTGGCTGTATGGGAATCAAAGAGTATTGTAATATTATATTAACATGGGAATGACCTAATATTTTGCCACAGCGTGCGCAAAGAAGCAAATGTGTACCTACACGACGTTATACAGAGTGGGCCCTGTAACTAAGGATAAAAATTAAAATAGAGATTTAACGACCGCTTTAGCCTAGTTGGTAGTGACCCTGCCTACGAAGCAAGAGGTCCTGGGTTCGAATCCCGGTAAGGGCATTTATTTGTGTGATGAGCACGAATATTTGTTCCTGAGTTATGGATGTTTTCTATGTATTTAAGTATTTATTTATCTATATAAGTATGTTTATCGTTGTCTAGTACCCATAATACAAGCTTTGCTTAGTTTGGGACTAGGTCGATTTGTGTAAGATTGTCCCCTAATATTTATTTATTTATTTATTTATTTAGAGATTCCTTAAACTATCCAAAGTTATTACAAAGTGGTCCTAATGTTTCAAAGTTCTTAAATTCGGAGAAATAGTCATTTAAAGTTAAGAGTTACAATCAATGAATTTTCACATTGCGACATTGTCGCTTTACGGTCGTAAGATGTCTTGGTACCGGGCATTTTGACAGTATCTAACGTGTATTATTTTTAAAATGAAAACGAACAAAAGTAGTCCTTATATCTTCGCAATTTAGAACTATGGTAGTACGTAAGAGTTTGTTGACATTGTTGCACCTTGCCGACCTTTTCTTTGAAATTTATTTAGTTTAATTTCATAATTATTATTGGAAACCTCCATAAACCACATCGGCTCGCTTTGATTATTTAAAAAGATTTAGGTATAACTTTATGGATACATTGACAATGTCAAGTTGGCAAACAGAAATTATCAGCAATTAAAAATGCCAAGAATAATTTACGTTGCACGCGAATTGTGCGATATGATTTTACTTTACGGTGAAAACTGAAACCAGAGGGAACGCACACCGAGTTCTAAGGTTATACCGCGAACGATACCCTGATCGAAGGCATCCCACCAACAGCCGTTATTTTCAACTCAGAGCAACCTGATTGTGACCGCGGGTGTGCAGCCAGATTAGCACTGAAATTATTCGTTGATCTGAAAAAGCCCTACACTTAGCGTTACACATGTCGTGTCGGAACGGTGTCAAACGGAGCACAGGACGTATCATCGTAGTCATGGTCGTGAAAAAGAAACATCTTCACAAACTGTTAAAAATGCAAGTTACCCTGTAAAAGGATTACCCAGTAAGATTGGCACACCTAATTATTAACAGTGATTTTGTCATAGTGCACTATTTTTATTTGAACTGCTTAATAAACAGTCGTAATTTTTATTAGCAAGTGTTTTATTAATTTCGTCCGTCCCCACATACTTGTCTTGGTAAAAAAAACTGTTGCGTCGTGTTGAAAGAATTGATTATTTAAATCAGAAGGACTGCATATAAGTAATATTGATGTATTTAGTAGGATTTTTATTATTATCGAAAACGATCGTAAATGTCAAATGTTCCGACTGGATACAATATGTCTGTACATTGCTGGCTCGATTAATTTTGTTAGAAAATAACAGTAAATTATTTTTCATTTTAATGTATTGTAACCATTTGGACTTAATTACTGATTAGTTAAAGGGTCTATATTTCAATTTTTTGCTTCACTTACAGGGCCCACCCTGTATAAGTACACGCGTGCGCTGAGTCAAGTTGCGAAAGGACAATAAATAAAAAATATTCCATCAGAAATTCAGTATTTTCCATACATAACCGTATGAAATTGCTTAGTGAGAAATGAATTAAAAATCACATCACATGAAATGGACACGGTAATGACAATTGTACTCCTTAGGTATAGCTTGTCTAGTTTATATTTTTATTTCGACTACGAACAAGTAACCAACTACATCAACTGAAAAAAAAGTTCTAATTAACCACTTTGCTCTTTAATAACTTCAATTATTTTTTTACAATTACGAGTGCCCATGCCGACACCGGCCAATAAATTTGAAGTCGCAATATTGGCAGATCAACTCGTATTATCAAACCGCGTTTAGAAAGGGATTCGAGAGTACCGTTAGCACAACAGTACTTATAAATGATGAAATATAATCATAAGTCAATCTTTGATATCTTCATAAGTGCGGACACCTAATGATAATAGAATTAATAGATTTATAGAGTATGCTTTGCATATTTGGACTCTATTCTCGGTAATTTGTTTTATAAAGACTTTCTTGTCGCACTGCTTTTAAATTTTCATTTGCGTCTGGTAATTATTAATAACCGACGGATTTGTCTGGCGTTTTTACAATTATTTTCAATATTAATTATAAGTATGCTATAAAAATTCTAAAATATATTATTTTTATTTTTGGCGTATATTAAAAAAAAATATTTTTGGAAGAGTCTGGTCATACTTTATAACCAACTAGAGCCCGGGCTCACAACTCTGTATTTTTCGGAATTTATGTGTGAAGTTACATTTGAAATTTACCACGAGGTTTACCGTGAAGGGAAACATCGTGCACACATCTGCGGAGAAATTCAATAGTGTGCATAAAGTCCGCATCTGCACTGCACCCGCGTGGAAACTACGGCCCAAGCCCTCTCGAGCGTCGAGGTAAATATTAAAAGCGTGATAAGTCCCGTTTAGTATAGTAATTACAAGCCCTCTCATTCTGAGAGGAGCCTGTGCCCTGCATTGGGACGTATATACATTGGGAAGATGATGATGACAACCTTTTACCTTCCCCTTCTGCTATTAACAACATTGTAAAGCATGAATTAATCAATTACTTGCTTATAAAATATTATGACTTACGAGCGCATGGTCCTTGCACGCAGAGAAGGCCGCGACGGCGTCCGGCCCGGCGTGCTGGAAGTGGCAAGTGGCGTCGACGGCCGACAGCGGCGCGTCGCGCCCGCTCTCCGACCACACGCCGAAGCCGTGCGCCACCAGCCGCCGGTTCGGCACCAGCTGCAGCTCAAAGCTCCTGCAATTTGTGCACTGTTAATCCATCCTTTAAAATTAGAAAAGCCAATACCTGCGTGGTCATATGGAGTATAGCAACACATTATAAATAATATATGCTCCTGATGGTATCATGAACACTTTTAGAGCTTGTCTAGTTGGAAATGACGCGCCCCACCACCACACTCACGCACAGGATTCGAAACTCAATTCAAGCTACAATAGACTCTATTGTAGCTCAAATTGAGCTCCAAATCCCTTGCGCAAACGCGGTGGTGGGGCGCGTCATTTCAAACTAGACAAGCTATACCACCGATTGTTCAATATTTATACCACAAAATGATTCTCATAATGAACTGTCAAAACTACCTTTTTAGGGTTCCGTAGCCAAATGGCAAAAAACGGAACCCTTATGGATTCGTCATGTCCATCATGTGTGTCTGTTTGTCCGTCCGTATGTCACAGCCACTTTTTTCCGAAACTATAAGAACTATGCTGTTGAAACTTGGTAAGTAGACGTATTCTGTGAACCGCATTAAGATTTTCACACAAAAATAGAAAAAAACAATAAATTGTGGGGGTTCCCCATACTTAGATAGAACTGAAATTCAAAAATTTTTTGTCATCAAACCCATACGTGTGGGGTATTTATGGATAGGTCTTCAAAAATGATATTGAGGTTTCTAATATCATTTTTTTCTAAACTGAATAGTTTGTGCGAGAGACACTTCCAAAGTGGTAAAAAGTGTGCCCCCCCCCCTTGTAACTTTTAAAATAAGAGAATGATAAAACTAAAAAAAATATATGATGTACATTACCATGTAAACTTCCACCGAAAATTGGTTTGAACGAGATCTAGTTAGTAGTTTATTTTAATACGTCATAAATCGTAAACCGCAACTTTTTATAGATAATGGTACGGAACCCGTGCGTGAGTCCGACTCGCATTTGGCCGGTTTTTTTATACGTGTATTTTATTTATTATCATTATCAGGGATACATAGATTGTGGGCCAATTTAAGCTTACATCTACTTAAGTTTCCAGCAACTTAAATATGTAAATGTAAGGTATTGTATCTCGATATATTTCTGTGGTATTGTACATGTATAGTCGGGGTAAGAAAAGGTTCGTCACTTTTCGACTCTATGTCAACGAGTTAAGGTCGAAAAGTGACGAACCTTTTTTTACCCCGACTATACAATGCATCTTAGGTAACGTGACAAAAAAATGCTCTACATATTTTATACTGTAGGTAGAGGGTAACGCCATTCGTTTATATTTGATTGAACTTCTCATATGAGTTCTAATCTTATTCTTGAAGCTACATTTAATGCTAAATTTCAGTTTACTTTATGCACGTCTACCTTATTTATCTCGGTTCTTAGAGTTCCGTAGTCGTAAATACTTAGTTTCGCCACGTCCGTCCGTACGTGGTTTAAATTGAAAATTGTTAGTTTTACAAAGCTGTAATTTTACAAGGGTATAATAATTTAACTATACGTGGACAAAGTTGTAAAATGCAATCAAAGAGAAAGATTTTTTTTTTTGTTTTAAAATAAATACTCAAAAATCATAATAAGTAATATGGTTGAGTCTTATACAGTTTATACAGTATTTATAGGACTTGATGAGGCATATTATTGGTCTGAAAATTCGTTTAAGGTGTTGAAGAGAATTGACAGCAGAAGTAAGTAGTTAGTAAGCAGCGTATTAACCATTAAGTAGAAAGCATTTAGGCAATTACGTGAGACTCAGTTCATTAGTTAAGTAACCAATTCATCAAGTCCGTAAACAACCACTTCTCTTTTGTATCGCTGTACGATTACCATAAAGCATTAGCTGTACTTATAGTAGATACACCACACGTGTTTTTACACCTTATACAGATATATTGAAAAATTCTAATTAATCAATGTTTAGTTAATGATGTACTAGACATACCTAGGTATGTTATACTTACAAATTTGTACGTACTTAGCAGAAATTAAGTGTAGCGGCTTACTTAACCATGTAGGTACTGTATTAAGTACTACCGACTATAAAAACTCACAGATATCCTTTTAAAATTAATTAAACCTACCTTTAAATTATGTAAAACACGAAAACATTACGAATGATACATAAGTACCTACTAACTGACATTAATAACACTTCATTTTATTTATTAAACAAAAATTAACAATTTACTTGACGCCAATCGCGAGGCTTGCGAAGTGCGTTATTCAAATGTTTTTTATCGGCAAGCGCTGCCAACTTTTTGTGTTTTTTTGCTGCATTAGGTATTACCGGCCAGCATCATTTTGATTAGAAAAAGATTGCTATAAATAAGTTTGAAGTTTTTCTGATACGAACGATTACGTCGCTTAAATTTGAACCATAAAGGCTTTTTCTTAGAAAACACTCACTCTTTATTTACACACAAAATATATACAAAAATTGCAATGGTAAAATAAATAAGGAAAGGAGAACTAAAATTAACTTATTCTCGCACAGAGTTTCATTTGAAATTTACCACGAGCTTTACAGTTAAGGAAAATATCGCGAAGAAACCGCGAATGGTTGCGAAGCAATTCAATGGTGTCACACCAATTTGTGTGTCTGATGATGACACAAAGGATCTTGGTTTTTTTGTTTTACAAGTCAGAATGTGTATTAAACTTAATTTCATAATATAAAACTACTTTTTTAAATCTTTTTGTATGTTTGTATTGTATGTTTGCGGATAAAATAAACTGTAAGCTATGGTCAGGCACGCGTTTCTCAATAAACATTGTGGTTTCCCACCGATTTCGCTGGTTAGCGCATTGGATCCAAAATGGATCCAAACAAATACAAACCACAACTTCTAAACTGGGACAAAATATCCGCATAATTGCATGCCCCAACATCACGCCGCGGTTCGAGTGTAACACATTAGTTTAATTGTCCGTCTTTTACATATTTCTTTATAATCTCACTTAGTTGACAGTTTTTGTCTGTATGTATTTTATGGTGATATATTTAGTTATAATAAATAATTATGGCATTTTATTTTATAACTAATAAGTAAAGTTAATTACTACTAAGTCTTTTTTTTTTAGTAGTTGAAAACATGCCCTGTAAATTGAACTCAACAACAACTCATTTTACGAATGAAAGCGATTAATTTTATTGTGCTTCCTTCGACAGCAACGCCTGCGAACCCACTGTCTAACTTTAACCAGCAGCCAGATTCAGCCTGCACTCTATCCCTGATGGTGCACTCTGCATCTCGCATCACCTCCGAATACTTGTGATGCCTGCCTGAGTGGTCAGGTAGAGCAGACTTTTTGTCCGACCGACAGTGAGGCTGTCCAGTCAAGTGTAAAAATAATGGGTGCAACTTGCTCATAAAAATGTCCCATGGCTCTTATATCGTCGAATTAATGTATAGGTATATAACGATATGGGAGGATTAAATCGATACCTACTTATTTTTGCACTTGACCGTACGTGTACGGTACACTTTATACCACCAGCGTAGGAAGTAGACCGTGCATCTTCCACTATCAGCCTTGATACCTGACGTTATACGCCACTAGCCGGGCTTGTACATTCGCGGAATGAAAAGGTTCGTCACTTTTCGACTCTATGTCAACGAGTTAAGGTCGAAAAGTGACGAACCTTTTCATTCCGCTACTATACACAGAACTAATAATAAGTGCAATAGAAACGTCACACGAGCTGAAATTACGACCGCGCATATGGCTAAAAAGCCATTGTTTATATTTTTATTCCTAAAACCTATGAAAATATGAAAAAAAAGTGTGCTCATTGACAGCGAGAGAGGCGGAATAGTGGCGACATCGATTGTGGAAGGTAATACTTACTATCAGTGGCAGCGCAGGAGCTAAATTTAGTGTGGGCAAGATATATTTTGCAAGGCTCTATGATGGCGCACCACACATTAGATACGGATACGGATTTGGAGGCGCGATGCCTCTCAGACCGCGAGGCTGTAGGCTGTGACTGCTCGCCTACGCCTAGGTCGCCTACGCGTAGCTCACTGCTTACAACATTTCTATTCTTCTCATTATTAGTTCTGCCGGCTTCTGGCTAAGCGTATGTGTAGAGCCGACTCACCGACCGAAGGCATCGAAGCTGTAGGGCAGCGGCACATCGTCGGGCCGGTCCGAGGCCAGCTGCGCCTCGCGCGGCAGCAGCGCCGGCAGGTACACCACTTGCACGTCCGCGCCGCCGCCGCGCCCGCCCTCGCTCCACCAGCTCGGCAGGGGCGGCAACTCCTGGAAAAATATGCAACCATCTAACATTAAACATCTAACATCCATTCAATTTTAATGCATTCACTGCGGGCTGTCAAACTCGGGATTTTGTCAGATGCATAAATCATAAAAATCATAAATCATTTATTTGCATAAAACATGGTACATATTTTGTGGCATGGAAGAAAGAGTTTCACATGTTTTGTCACTATATGACGTACAAATTTTATTTTACAAATAAGTTTATATTTTAATCTTAATAATATTTAATTAATCTAATTATTTCAGTCAAACATGTGCGTTAAATTGCCTGCAAAGTTATGGTTATGACAGCGGGACTAGGCGAAAGTCAAGAAAACGCATAACTATATGCGTTGCTGGCAGTGAATGGTATTGTTGTTTTATATTTTTCTGCTGACCAGTATAAGTTGGCCTATCGGTTTGAGCTTGACGTCGACTTCTGGGACTTGTATATTATTTTTCCTACTCCTGTACTTTTATCTGTTTTTTACATGGTCGCGAACAAATATATAAGAACATAGATAATATGACTTCAGAAAGTCTATACTTAATCTATTCGCCATAACAGCACTTGTGTCGTAATGTCGTTATTACGATACACCTAGCTGCGACATAATATTAAATGTAGGGTGCACTCAACACTAAAGCAAAGAAGAGTAGGGTACAGTCGGGTACAGTAGGGTAAAATAGGGTACAGTAGTGTACAGTCGGGTACAGTAGGGTAAAATAGGGTACAGTTGGGTACAGTAGGGTAAAATAGGGTACAGTAGGGTACAGTAGGGTGTACCCTACTGTACCCTACTGTACCCTACAGTACAGTACAGTAGGTACAGTAGGGTAAAATAGGGTACAGTCGGGTACAGTTGGGTAAAATAGGATACAGTCGGGTACAGTCGGGTACAGTAGGGTAAAATAGGGTACAGTAGGGCACAGTCGGATACAGTAGGGTAAAATAGGGTACAGTTGGGTACAGTCGGGTACAGTAGGGTAAAATAGGGTACAATAGGGTACAGTCGGGTAAAGTCGGGTACAGTAGGGTACAGTCGGGTACAGTAGGGTAAAATAGGGTACAGTAGGGTACAGTCGGGTACAGTAGGGTAAAATAGGGTACAGTCGGGTACAGTCGGGTACAGTAGTGTACAGTCGGGTACAGTAGGGTAAAATAGGGTACAGTTGGGTACCCTACTGTACCCTATTTCACCCTACTGTACCCGACTGTACCCAACTGTACCCTATTTTACCCTACTGTACCCGACTGTACCCTATTTTACCCTACTGTACCCGACTGTACCCGACTGTACCCTACTGTACCCTATTTTACCCCGCTGTACCCGACTGTACTCTACTGTACCCTATTTTACCCTACTGTACCCGACTGCACCCTACTGTACCCTATTTTACCCTACTGTACCCGACTGTACCCTACAGTAGGGTACAGTCCAGAACAGCAGAGTCGAGTCGTAGAAAAAATATTGTATGCAACGGTGTATAATTTGGTCTTAACGGCTCGTGCCGTCTTCCATTGCGATACTCGCATTCGCTCGTATCGCAACTCACGTCACTCGCCTTTTAAGACCTCACTTATACAACCGTTGCATAAAATACTATTATAAAATGGGCTTTTATTAGAATTATCAGAAAAAAAAATATGCAAAGTGTTTCATGAAACACACATAGGTAGACAAACAAACACATATACTTTATGAAACCCGAACCAAAATGGATTTCAAATGGATTAAAATATGGTTGCTGAATAGAATAGAAGGGTCACTGACTCTAGTGAGAAATATACTCGTAGCATGAAATTAAAGCAGAAATTAATCTATGGTGAACCTTATAACCGAAGTAGCTACGACTGCCTTATGAGCTAAATAATACCTACTAGGTATGAATGCTTTAGCGTTAAAAACTGTAAAAAAATGTGAGTTTTGAATTCGTGTGCATCATGACGACGCGGGTGAATTGAAAACATTCGTAACGGGTCGAAACATTAGCGAGCCCGACTACATGCGTAAATGATACCTACCATTACTTTATATCGACCCGCCCAGCCCACGTCAATTGAACTTTTCTAGGAAAAAGTGCGACGAACTTATGTTATTGTCAAATGGTTCCTAATAGTTCACTGCATACTAATTTTAATAGTTCCAGGCATTCTTCGGAATTTCAGGTATTTAATTCAACAGCAAATTTCATCATCATCATCATCATCATCGTCATCCCAGCCTATATACATCCCACTGCAGGGCACAGGCCTCCTCTCAGTATGAGAGGGGTTGGGTCGTAGTTCCTACGCGGGCCCAGTGCGGATTGGGAACTTCACACGCACCATTCATCATTCTTCGCAGGTGTATGCATGCAGGTTTCCTCACGATGGTTTCCTTCACCGTAAAGCTCATGGTAAATTTCAAGTGTAATTTCGCACATAAGTACCGAAAAAGTGTGAGGTGCGATCCGGGATTTGATCCCACGACCCCTCTGCTTGGCAGCAAATTTATTTGAAGATATTTATTCCAATAATTATGGGATCAATTTGTGCTAGTGCCTATACTAAATAGGGAGCACTTATTATCCCCTTGGTTAATACTAAAAATAAGATCATTGTATTTAGAAGAGGAAAGCCACGCTTACAATCTGGGGGCACGGTAATAGTGCTCCAGCCAAGACGAGCCAAGCAAAACGTAAGGGCACTACTACCTTTTCTTGAAGCGCTTCGCGTTGTTTTTTTGAACCCTCATACATGGGTTTGTATTATACCAGATAAACAAAATTCTCGGGATACAATGTCAATTGTGGACTCATTAAATAAACATATAAAGTTATACATTAGATTTTATCGACATCTAAAAAACCCCGATTTAGTCACCGACTCACTGATGATCATTAAAATTCTTATGATACTTCCTAAAGTCCTACAAAGCTTTTTTTTTATGTAACATAACTAATATAAAATCACAAAACTGCGAGAGGCCTAAAAATGTAAGGATGAAATGATTTAACTTTTTTAACTGAAACGCACAACGCCACATCTCATCAAAATCACTCACGGCCAAAATTAATTAAACGATCAATCAAGGCTTGATGTGATGATATTATAGACTTGCGTGCCTTATTAGATTGTGGTTCGGTAAGTAGTATCAAGTATGTGTATTACGCATTACGCGTGTACACAATGTAACGTCGTCGTCGACATTCTGCCGGTCGCTATTTACTTATATCTATGTATTTATAAACAGGCACACACACATGTGCAACGCGACGAGCGTCGTTGTTAACTAGCAAACGACTGTATTATTTCTGTGAAGAGAGCGCCAACGTTCTTGCAAACTCTATAAGCGTTACGTGCTTCGAATAGTTGAGATTAATGGATACAATGGCAGAGGTATAACTGAAAAGATATTTTTTAATCTCGGCGGGTTCCACTGCGAAATAATGTTGATATGTGTATTGGCAGATTAAGCGATGATCTGACTCACTCGCTTTCAAACGTTAATTTCATTTGCTGAGTCTAATATTCCTAGAATTTCCTGAACAATGCAATCAATGTGGGCATCAAGAACGCGTCAAAGTAGAGTCAACAAAGCATTGATAAATGCGGCGATAATCGGGGTCGGGCCGTAGCGGGCGCCGCGCGGCCGTGGGCGCCCGCGCCCCCGGCGCCGCGCCCTGTTCCCACGCTTCTTGACACCACTTAATTAATAAATGATCCTTCGCTAAACGTCTTAATCAAAATAACAATTAGTGGCGTTAGTCTTCAATCGGCTCTGGGACGTGTTTACCAAACAAATGTTTAATGACTTCTGAACACGAAACGTAGGTAACTTTCTTCTCCTGACATCCGCATCGAAATATAAAAACCAAGGTGTATGATTGATGAGCTCCGACTGTATGCGCCTGACGATTTCAACGCTAATTTTTAGTTGTTCATTGGGTTTATTTGTGTAGCACCGAGTAAAGTAGTTTCGGCAAGTCAGTCAAACTGATGGAGGTTAGTGAAACCGAAATTGACACCACGTGAGTCAGCTAAGTGTAGGTTCGACATTAGCGGATGTGAGCGAAGTAAAGGGGAAAGTAAAACTATTTGTTTTTCCTTTTCTTTAAAGCTAGACAATGGAATTCCAGTGAATTATCGGCCTCCACTACGACGACGCAATCGACAGCTAAAAGTTATTACTTCAATTTCGAAACTCAATTGAGTTACGTTGGAATGAGATAAGTAGATAATGAAAGTGATTCGCATCAGCATCGATCTCGAGCGCGCCGGGGCCGGGAGCCGCGCTGCGCCCGCGCCGCGCCGCAAAGCTCGCCGTGAATCATCGCCGAATGAAAAACTACGTGACGCGCTGCGTACGGTACGTGATGCCGCGCCGAATCGGCTGAACTCAATTAAGTTATGTAACTTGCTTTTGAACCAATTCTGCGAAAGTGTTTTGCAACATAGTTACCCCCTTTCACCCTGCACGTCTTTCCGTTGCATAATGTTATTGAAAGAATCTTATTAGATGTGAACGTGCTCCGGGGTTGTACCATGGTTTATACAGATTAATCATAGTTGGCCTGATAATAACAGTATTATTACATCATTTACGTTATATAACAATATAACTTGATCAAAGAAGAAACTAATATGTAGGAAGAAACATATTTTAATTTAAACTAAGATGTAACAGAGTCCTGATAATTCTCAACAATAGGTACAGGGGGTGAGTGCTCTTGACAAGGCTCAGTTGGGTTCTTCGATGTAGTACGAATTCGATTTACCTGCGCATACTATATTTCGTAGTTACATATCGTCGTATACCTAGCGTAAAACCTGTATTGTATTCACATAAGAGGCATTGAGGCTGGATGACCTTGACGGTAGAAATTTTACCGATGAAACCTAAAATTGTTTTGTAACTCAACAAAGCAATATAAAGAAAGTGCATGCAATAGGACGTAAGTAAACTCTGCAATGGTGTGTTAAATTATCTACTAAAGTAGATTTTAAAGAGCAATCATAACGTTTTTCTTACAAATACAAATACGTTTATTGCCAAAACATAGTAAATACAATAGGTCTTAGTGGTACACGATGTTCTTATGTTCTACCCTAACTAGGTGTGCAATATTTTTTTTTTCGTATTAACTATTAATTCAAATTAATCGACTTCGAATGTAAATGAAATTATAATTTTTGCACCGATCTTGATATAATTTGCGGGATTCATTTGAAAGTAGGTGAGTAAGAATATCCTTTCATTTAAAATCGAGTTTTCCAAATCGGTTTATAAACTATGGAGTTCTGACGTGACAAGATTAAAAATTGTACAGCAGAATTGTGATCCTGGTAAGAATCCGGAGAACTTTGGGAGTAAAATAAACTTAGGTATAATGCGTTATCGATTTCTGTGATATTTAGTTTAGTTTTCATGGGTTATGTTATGATGCCGACTTTGGCATCATAGGTGATGTAATATTGTAAATATCTAGTATCTAGACTGCAAGTATCTAGCTATCCTTAATATTATTAACAAGTAAGTAATAAAATAATTGAGTTTTTTACATATACGATACGGTAGTAAATGTGTACTACGTCAAGTAGGTACTCCGACTAGACATAATGGTCTGCATAGATACTTGCTGGCCCGATTAGTTTTATTAGAAAATAGCCGATTTTATTAAATTAAAATAAAATTAAGCATTTTGCACTTAATTACTGTTATGTATGTAGACACATAAAATTAACAGATAACAAGAAGTCATTACCTTGACTGATTAGTCAAAGTCTGTACATTTTAATTTATTGCTCCTATTACAGACAACATCCTGTATATGTGGGTTTAATGCGCAACATGATTTCTTGTTATTTGTTAATTTAATGTTTACATACATACATATTTACGAAAAAAATAATTTAGCATTGATTTATGAAATTGATGATTACATTAGAATAGTAAGTATTTTAAAAACACAATATTGACACCACTTTAGAATACGCTTGCACTAGTAGGTACATAAACATAATATACGAGTAAAGCACGGTAACATCATTCACAAGCAATCCCATACCTAGCACAATATTGTTATCATGCAATAAATAAATTTACTTGTTTTTAATCATTCCTACTGTGTGACAAAGTTATTATGTAGAAGTATGTAAATCCCGCCTTCACCGACAAAACTACGACAAACAACATCTGCCTAGAGAAATATTTCTCTATTGTAGCTTAATATTTCCCTAATTACTTACGTAAATGCTCCTCTCATTCATTCAAAGGTTAACAAAGAGAGAAATCCCCTTAAGAGGATAAGTTCAACTTTATAGATTTATCTTAATATTTGCCAATTGTGTTTGCTTCTTTATCTTCGTACAGTTGACCAAGAAATTCCTTTACCACCCTAAGGTTCAATGTCAGTTGTACGGCTTGAAACATCAAAGGCTATTTTTTCACTTACAAGTCAATGTGACAATTAGCCCTAATATTTTTCTTCTGATGTAGGAACTGTCATAAAAAATGGTAACGCACTTACTTGGTCCACTTTACAATAAAGAGTACATAAAGCAAATCAAAACTAATTAGAAAATATAAATCCGCCCGCCCTCGCGCCCTCGAGAAAACTTACAGGAAAATGCGCCGGCGCGGCCGCACGCAGCACGGCGAGTAGCGCCACGGTCACTATATCAACTCTCGTCGCCATGGCTGCGCACTGTCATTGCACTCCGACTCTTTCGCGAACTGATCTTGGCGGCCCTTGCACTACTTTATAAACTGGCACTCTGAAGCGTCATGCAGGTGCTTTGAATATCTGAGGAGCGCGATGCACCGTGCGAGGCGCGGACCGAGCTGTTGTTACACCACGATTAGAGCGCGTACACTTATGCGGCGCCAGCTACCGAATAAGCATCGCGAGCCCCCAGTGAACACCGTTCGCACCTCTGAGAGAAAGTCGAAGGAAAGTGCACATTTTGGCTGTCAAGACACCGCCCACACTCGTCCCGGGGGAGCACTGCGACACTCATCCGTCACACTTCATGGACGATGGTTTTCAATTTCATTGATCACGGGATCATAAAACTTTTAAAACCAACCTCTCTCTGAATGAGCCATGCAAACCATGTTAAAATTGCTGTGTTGAGGACTAGCCATCCAGCCACTACTTGATACTAACATAAATAAACCACTTCTGCTATTGTGTTATTTAGTGGTGCAATAATTCCATAAATATAACACAAAATACTTAAATGATCTGCAAGTGTTAAACATCGCTTATGATCATTAGCATGAGCCGACATATCGTCAGAATTATTGACAGCCAGCGATACGATAACAAGTAAAGTCAACTTGACCTCTTTTTACAAACAAAGGTGGTACAAGCTACTGTATACGCAGAAAATTTTCAATTTAAGCAGGTGCTTAAACGAAGTGTGTCGGAATTGGTAAAATAACGAGTACCTATAGATTTTTACACATATGAAGTATAGTAGTAGTTAGGTACCTAAGTACCTATTATTAAGGTTAATACTCACGTAAAAAGCGTAGAGGTCAACATTATTTTAGTTTCTAAACATCAATTACACGCAATTCCAACGACAAACATAAAATCGCGTGTGGTCCACTTGTGGTAAGTGTGTGGAAAGTACCTAATCAAACAAAGCTACTAACGAACTGCCGAATGACCAAATTAAATTTCGCAAATGGCTCTTCGGGTAGATAAGTGCCTCTAAGAAAAACTATACCTATTGTGTTAGGACGATTTTCGTTCAAAAGCAATGTGTTCTTTTAACGGTAGAGCGGTATCAGTATCTGACTGAATAGAGTCATCCCACCCTATAAATATAGGTATAACTGCAGAACACAGAACTCCTCTCAGAACGAGAAGGTTTGGGCCGTAGTTCTCACGCGGGCACAGTGCGAATTGGGAATTTTACACACACCGCTGAATTTCTTCGAAGGTGTGCCCAGGTTTCCTCGCGATGCAAAAACATTTACATGCTGGTGTCGCCGGCGAGAGCGCTGAACACTTACTTTGATATCTTTGTATAGAATAACAACCATTGTAACCGCTTCTCAAGTAAATAAATTATTGATTTGATTTGATTTGATTTGATTTTTTTTTTTTGATGTTTTTCGTCACTATAAAGCGCATAGTATATTTCAAATGTTTGTAACTGAATAATGCACATACACTTTAAATACCTGCTTACCTACGCAATTTTTCAGGACTTATGTGCTGTATACTATCTTACTTTTGTTATTAGTTTTTGCGTTTTATGCACATTGTTTCCAAAAATGGACCTGCTTTATGGTTTAGGGCCATGAACATAAATTTTCTGTGTCAAAATTTTAGATTAAGTATGAGTATTGTTATAACTTATTATAAGTTATAAATTTGCTTCACTTCACTCTACAAACATCATCCAAGGTTAACATACCTATGTGTACTCGTAGAATACAATTAAATAGAAGCACTCTTTATTGAATGCTACAGATCAGTACAAGTAACGTGAGATAACAAAAATAAAAAAGACAGTTGGCGATAATTCCGCTTGAAAGTGATCTCTGTCCGACTACCAGTTAGATACTGCAATGAATACGAAGAGACTACAGTAGGTGACAAAAACAAACAGTAACGAAAAACGTAAAATTAATCAATCAATTAATCATATTAAATATAAAACAAATAATGTATAAATAAAAAATACTTAAATACATTAATATTTAGTTATAAGTATAGTTAGTGCACTGTACAATTAAGTACCACGGTACACGGTAGGTTTATCTAGAGTTCCGTTATGTAGTTGGAAGGAACTTTTCCAAAGTGTACATGTGTTATGTAGAGACATTTTTGTATTAAAATATAACAAGTTTTTTTTCACTTCTCATGCTCTTAAAATGTTACTTTAGTCTCTGCATATCGGGACTAAAGCTCTTTTTTGATCTCAAGGGATTAAAGTAAAATTTTTTTAATTGACTATGGAAACCCCTAAACTGCCAATCACGGTGTTTGTGAATGGAGGATATCGCCATTTTCAGTAACTGGGTATAGACAATTTTAAAGCTTTCCACAGACCGTAGCGCGCTGCGGACGCACTGTAGCGCCCTACGCTTCGGTCTGTGGAAGCCTTTAGGGCGTGGAAATAACCTCAAAATTACAACTGTATAAAAAATATTTAAAAAATAATAATTTCGTGAAACACATTGAATAATTACGAATAGTAATGTATTTAATTATAAAATATTAAAGATGAATTAATTTTATTTTGCATGTAAAGAAAGATTTCCTTTAGCTTAGGTGTTTTTTAATTTGTTTTTTTTTTTTAAAAACGCTGTCGGCAAAGCAGTTCCCTGCTCTGTCGATAAAATAGCAATCCGCACTGTCGGCAAAGCAGTGCTGGAGTGTACGGTAGATAGAGCAGTTACGTTTGAAAGTTAATATGACGTGACTTCAAAATAATGCGATGTCAGTTGCATTTAATAGTAAATAGAAAGTATAATTAGATATAATTTAACAAAGAATTGGCATATAGAAAATAAACTTAAAAAGTCGTTTCTTTATTCACGGGTAAGTGTTTCAGTTAACAATATATTTAGTGTGTGAACTTAGATCAATTAGGTTAATTTATTTGCCGATTCTAATGAATGAACAATTATCATTCTTACATGCATAGTCCAATTAGTTTTAACATAGTCTTTAAGTTAGAATCTGTTGGCTAATTATGCAAGCATTTAAAGCGTCACTTTACAAAAAAATATAAAAGAAAAGAAAAGACAGCGGTATTTTTTTTGCTATTTGGATTTTGAACAGATGTCCATTACTCGTATTGAGCATACGTTGTAAAAAAGTAATTTTGTACGTCGTTTTTTTCCTCGCAT
The DNA here is from genome assembly GCA_947563465.1 of Archips xylosteana. Taxonomy (NCBI): domain Eukaryota; kingdom Metazoa; phylum Arthropoda; class Insecta; order Lepidoptera; family Tortricidae; genus Archips; species Archips xylosteana. The sequence continues at coordinate 15,986,789 of OX387344.1, forward strand.
TCAAAGTGAAAAGTAGAGTGTTTAACGCGGGACTAAACTACCATAATGACAACTCGAATTATAGCCTCCCTCGCTAACGCTCGGGTGGCTAAATATCTCGTGTCATTATGGCTTGTTTTAGTCCCTTGTTGAACAATCTACTATTTATAATTACTACATATTGGACCTAATTTATTCAACCATGACTAAGATCATGACTCATTCCGGGAAATGCCGAAAACTCCCTCTTCTTTCTATGTAGGTACCAAAGTAGTACTTTTACCGGTATCGAACACAAATAAGTATATATATGCAGCCTGTTTTTCAATAATTTCTCATCTCGTAATATAATTCTGTTGTGTAGATCTGTAGAGTCACTTTAATCCATGTATAGTTGACGGGAAGTTTTATTAACAGAATAGTAAAATATTTGAAACAATAAACTGACATGTACTTACAGGGTGTTCCGTAAGTAGTAAGACTAATCAAAAAGATCTCCCATTTGAGATTTAGGCTGCAAACTTAATAATGCCTCATCCAACTCGTTATTTAAAAAAAAAACAACTGGCCGCAAAGACTTTAAACGCCGCCAAATTGAAATTCGAAACTTAAAAATAATAATGTTTATTATTATTAAACACGAATTAACGGATACTAAAGAAGTTTTGTGACGTTTAAGTAAAATAAACGTTAAAATAACGATGAACACAACTCTCAACAACTGATGACGAGGCGATATGGTCCCAGACCTTAGCCTGTCCGAACGGACGAAACAGGAAAAAAAAAAAAAAAAAAACGAATTAACGGTAAGATTAGGTTAAAATGGGAATGACATTTCTTTTAATAAAACGTGCTAAATTAAGATTTTTATTTATTTATTTAGTTTTGTGTAGCTGCTGAATTTAACCAAAGTGCATTCAGATCCAGTTCGCACCTCAACAGGATGGTAGTAATGGCTCAACCCGATTTGTAGTGTACAAGTTATTAAGTGTTAATAATGATTATTGTAAATGTAAGCTTAATTATGTGTATATGTCTTTAAGTTTTAAACTATAGAACCGAGTACTTTAACGTTTTTGTAAAAAAAAATATTTGAAGAGCTTAATCTCCCAAAACTCCAAACTCACATAAATTCTGAATAAAAGCTTGGAAGTGAACATTTATTTGCAACGTTGCCGTTTGTCTATTTAATTTCTAATCTAATCTATCTTCTAATATACATATATCACTATAAAACTCCCAACGCAATTATGTCACTGTCAATGCCCGTTATACGTCTAAGATCTCTTCCGCAGCTAACAAAAGAGCTGATAACTTTGAAACGGCTGCACCGATTTTGATGAAACATATCTTAGAACCATCGCCAAGAAACGTGCTTTCTATTAAAAAAACCGCATCCAAATCGGTGCACCCGCTTAAGAGCTATGATGCCACAGACAGACGCACAGACAGACAGACAGACAGACACACACACATAGCGGTCAAACTTATAACACCCCTCTTTTTGTGTCGGGGGTTAAAAACTCAGAGGTGCGAGCCGGAATCCGAAACCACGACACTCTGCTTGAGAGGCCAATTAAAACCACTAGGTCGCCATGGCTATATACCCACGGGGATAACATTTTCTAGATTCGGTGTTACTTAAATATTGATAAAATTTTCAAGTTTTGTTTACATTGTAACCTTGAGACAAGTAAGGCATTGAAGGGAAGTAAACCTTGCGGCGCTTTGGGACTGAAATACTTTACGGAATTACGGAAGCGGTCGTAAAGTGGTTGCCGATAATCCGCTCTCGAAGCTTAGCGTAACCATTCCCGAACTCATAACTCTTGACGTGCCCACGCTACTGATACCAATATTTATTTATCGGTTCCCAGTTCTTTATATGAAAGCAGATACCTACAAACTGCCCGCATGGTTTTTATCAATGTGCAGCCAAGGGCTCGTGAGTCATTATGAGAATGCATAAACACAAACCAAGAATAAGGACGAGCATTAGCCCGCTATTCAAGTTATTTTTGGGTCACACGGGGCAAACATCATTTTTTTTTATTGTATGGAAAAGCCGGTAAGGTTTGTTAGCACACTAATTACAATGCGGCTTTGAGTCGGCGGTGAATTGAAGTAACGGTGCCAAGAGACCCTTTGTCATAACTTCTGAGGTTTCAGTTTCGATGACTAATATAATTCGGTTACCTTAATAAATTGACACTGTTCCAAAAAATATGTCATGTGTTCAACGTATGAATTTTGAAGTAACAATTTGTTCAGGGTTCTGTAGTGGCTACAAGGAATAGGTACTTATAGTTTCACCATGTCCGTCCATCTGCATCTTAGCCGTGGTTTTAGCTCAGGGACTGTCGGTAGTCGGTGCTGTTAGCTTTTTTTTTATGGATATATGTATATAAATAGTAATATATAGAGTGTTATAATGTGATTATATATAATATTGTAAATTGGGCTCGACGTTTGAATCATGGCTGTAATTATAAGTCTGAATGTGATTGTTGACATGCTGACAAACTATTGTTTGTTACTATCATAGTTAATAGTTATATAATGTACCTTAGTTTTGTATTGTTATCTCATCTGAAAACAAAGATTTGCATGTCGTTTTATTATCGACTGGATACTGTACTATCATATACTATAACAACTTGTATACCTATACCTAAGTATTCTGGCAAATAAATAATTCTTATTCTTATTCTTATAATAATTACGGAGATAAAGTGGTAAAATAAAATAACTTAAAAAAATGGGATAGGTATAATGTAGACGTGACGTGATATTTATTTTTCATTTAGACCTACAATCCACGGTATCGTTGGATAGGTCTTTTACAAACATGTTTGTTAAAATCATTTTTCGATTTAGGGATCCGTTTGCAAAATCAAAGTTTGCAGCATTAAAGTGCAAATTTTTGCTAGATTCAAGTATCCAACTGTGAAACTGTGGCCTTAAAAATCTGAAATAAACCGTAATGGTACTTTACGTAGGTACCTAATGAATTTGTAAGGAAACCTTAGTAAGCCTTAAGTACTAGTTAACGAGCAATAGTCGTTCAAAACTTAATATTGAATATTTGCCGCATATTAAGTAGTACAGAACCTTACTTAAACTGCGCGTGGCTGACACGCGCTTATCCTTTATTTAGAAACACAAAAAATGCATTAATGAACCAATAATCCGGACACTACTATAAGTAGTAAGGTCCTTCGGAAGCTCAAAAACCGTTATTAGTAAATTAAATACATAAATTCATTTTTAAGTGTAGTTATGTTAATTTAAGTACACTCACTGGTCGGGGGGCAGTGGACACCGGCGCCGGCAGTAGATTGCGACCATTGAATAGTAATGAGCAGAAACAGCTATACTACTGACTGTCCTTCCTACATTTTATTAGGTACGTACAGGGCATCTGCGTTATTCGCACATTTACGCCTGAGCGTGCCGAGCGTCAAGCACGCCATCCACCAGAATACTTTACAAAATACGTAACTTAATGCGTCCGTTAAATTCAAAAGTGAAATTAAGAAATAAAACTTATTCCAAGACGCCGGAGAGCGCTCTCTCGCATACACATGTGCGGTGATTCACTGCTGAAAAAAAAACATACCGAGGGACGGCGGAGAACGCGAGTGACGCAGTGTCTGAGAGTCATTGATCCCGAAACGCTCCCGGAGTGTCGACGCGGCGCCATGTCCGCGGAGCCCGCGCGCGCGCTCGCGCCGCTGCTGCCTCCGCTCGCGCTCGCGGCCGGCCTCGCCTGCGCCGCCGGCGTCGCTGCCCTCGCCAACTGCGCCCTCCTCTCCGCACTGCTGGCTCGGACGATAAACGGTACATTTTATATCCCTTTAAACACGTGAACTGTTATTACCTTTTACGTTCATGTAGGTATTCAAAACAACTTAACTGTTTTTAGGTCTGCACGCAATTATAATACAGTTAGCAGTGGCCGATCTGCTCCTCCTCGTCACCACAATAGGACCAGAAATGTGGTCCCATAACAACAGGTCATGGATTTTTGGGAACGGCGCCTGTGTAGTGCACCAAGGATTGAACGTGTTCGCGACGACGTTGTCTTTGTATTTGGTTACCACTATAGCGTTACATGCTATTGCTACAACTAACCTGGAAGAAAAAGTACTCAATCGGAAATCAAAGAAGGGTGATCAGGATGAAGACGAAGAAATAGGATCATCGCGCCACAGTCTGGTAGCCACCAGCAGCGACTCCTCTACGCCTCCTCGTACTATGAATGTGGACTACCGCCGACTCACTGATAGCAAAATATTAGTTACTCGACCGACTCTGTTTGTTTGGGTACTGTCGGCTTCTTTAAGCGTACCTGAATTCACCTTGGCTACATCGGTTCATTTGGAACATGAAATATTTATATGCACTTTAGTCGATTCGAATCACAAATTCTACATGCATTCGCTGATTGCGTTATTCAACTTGTTTCTGCCTATGTTCATAATGACCATCGCATTTGCATTAATAGTTGTAAAGCTTAAATCTCGTAAAAGACTTAGTGAAATTAGTGATGAGCTAGTGTCCTCGTTAAAATTGTCTCTAAGTTTAATTATAGTGTGTGTAGTGTTGTGTATTCCTCGTTCAATTGTGGATGCTTACTCAGTGTATTCTGTGTCAAATGACTATGACGAGAACTCTCTCGTAGAGTCGGTTCTCCGCAGCCGGCCGAGTGATTCCATCGCAGCTGTAAACCTAGCGTTAAATGGCGCTTACTTAGCAGCGACATTAATACGACCTATATTGTGCATAACATTATTGCCTAGTTTAAGGAAAAAGTTCACTTTCAATTTTCGAAGCGAGATTGAAAATGTTTGAAAAATGAACAAATGTTTTTCATCACACTTGCTCGTCAATGTTGTTATTCCATGCTTGCATACTAAATGACAATGGCCTTAATTGTTCTTAAGGGAGTTATAGATTTAGGTACAGTTTTTCTACCCAAGGGAGTTCTAACTTTAGTTTTAAAATTAAAATTTGCAAACAAGTCATTTCAGACTAAGGAGGTTTCAAGTCAGCCAACGTTTTATTTATTATCTTTAAAACTTAGCTATAACCCAAATTTTACAACACAAAACTTATCTACGCTTCATGAAAATTCGTTATTTTTATATTTTAAATTTATATCAAATAGTTTTGCAATAATTTTAGTAAAAATATTTTTTTAAACATGTTGACAGAATCTGGCCGTATGACCTTTCGAATTCTAAACTAAACACAGTTTACATTATCTATGGTAGGTGACTCGAAAAAAGTGACAATCTGTATTGGCGGGTAGCCATTATTTTATTCAATTTAAGTGTTTAGATACAAATTAATTTTATTTTTGGATTTTTTTTCTCGCAATGTGATGAAAATCATTGTGTGTATCACGGGCAGTAAGGGGATTACAAACTCGAGTCATTAAAAGCCCTCCGCCTTCGGCGTCGGGCTTCTAATAGACGCTCATTAGTAATCCCCTACTTACGGCCCTAGATGCACAATGTACTATTAAGTATTTTCCATGGGGTACCAGACATATAATATAAAACTAAGTTTATATAAGTAATTTAAGTAGGTACTTACATAGTAACATATAAGATCATTGGGTACTTAGGTATCATAATAGCTTTCCTTTGAAACACTGATTTGTAATGGATAAGTTCAAGTAAAGACTGATGATGATCACCAAAATAATTTCAATTCTTAAAATTAACTGTTGATAATATTGATTGATACATTAAGTTAAGTATTGAATTAGGTATAAGTAGGTATAGTCGGGGTAAGAAAAGATTCGTCACTTTTCGACTCTATGTCAACGAGTTAAGGTCGAAAAGTGACGAACCTTTTTTTACCCCGACTATACATATAGATAGTCTACATTTCTACAAGTAATAATGTAGGTAATGTGTCAAATTTTAACCACCTAGTATCCTGGTCTTAGACACTTCTGTATCGGTACTATTTGCAGCCAAAGTTTTGCACAAAGGCTTTTATAAAAGCTTAAATAGTGATGGTTGCGATGCAGGAAGTGTTAAACAAGTGTCTGCGTTTTGTGCGGCTCGCCTTGGTAATTCCTACGCATTTCTGTTATGTACGCTTAGTATAAGTTTTACTTCACCAAAATACTTCTCGATCGCGTTTACGTAAAAATTTCAATTCTATGGAAACATAGACGCGCGCGCGCGGAGGCGCTGTCCATGTTTCCCTAGTAATTGATTTTTTTACGAAAACGCGATCGAGAAGTATTTTGGTGAAGTAAAACTTATACTAAGCGTACTGTTCGACATAATGAAACGCAAACAAGACTTGATGTTAGATTTGGTGGCTTACTTCGTTTTTCGCTATCAGGGGCTAAATTCTGGAACGGCCCAACACGGTTTGCGAGCGGTAATTCAATCGTTTGGGAGAGGATAGGAATGGGCTGAGCTTGGGATGAGCCTTATTTTTCTGTTAATTCGCTTAACAAATAAATAAACAAATAAATAAATAAATAAACAAATAAATAAATAAATAAACAAATAAATAAATAAACAAATAAATAAATAAGGCTCATCCCAAACTCAGCCCAAACCTCTCGCAAACCAGTGATTTTTGGCGTTCCCGAATAACAGTTCAAACCAAACCCAACCCAAACGATTGAATTACTGCTACCAAGCATACTACCGCACCATATTTTCTAAACGCATTTCGATGTATTTTCACATCTCTGTCCGACAACACTGGGTTACAGTGCAATGTCATATACTTACATAGAATCCCACAACAAGCCAATTTTCAGTCAAAAACACTCGTTCGATGTTTATGAGAATTCACTATAATTTTATGGACAAATCTCAATCAAGACTTGGTATGATATTATAGCATGTTATTGTTGGAATTGTTTCAGTTAATGCATCTCTTTCCTTCTCAGGAATGTCTAGGCGAAGTTTTGAAGTGAAGACTGAGTTCGCCGAGATTTTCTTACTAGTACAAGCATTTCCTCTTATTAATATGTGAGTACACGTAAGTAAGTACTTGCTTTAAAATATTTGAACATTTTTTCTTTGTGGGTTTTCCAAGAGGCGTGTATATGTCATGTCAAATTATAATTATATTATTACAAGAAACTTTCTGACTTAGCCGGAGTGTAATGTAGAGCTTGTAAACAAACAAAAGCTAATGGTATAGTCCCAAAACCGGCCCACGCCTTGATCGTTGACATTTTCTGTACGCTTAGTATAAGTTTTACCTCACCAAAATACTTCTCGATCGCGTTTACGTAAAAAAATCAATTACTATGGAAACATGGACAGCGTCTCCGCGCGCGCGCGCCCATGTTTCCATAGAATTGAAATTTTTACGTAAACGCGATCGAAAAGTATTTTGGTGAAGTAAAACTTATACTAAGCACTCTGCTTTGAGATCTGTACGCTTAGTATAAGTTTTCCTTCACTTCAATACTTCTCGATCGCGTTTACGTAAAAAATTCAATTACTAGGGAAACTTGGACAGCGCCTCCGCGCGCGCGCGTCTATGTTTCCATAGAATTGAAATTTTTACGTAAACGCGATCGAGAAGTATTGAAGTGAAGGAAAACTTATACTAAGCATACCGAAGTGATCGTTAAGTAAATAACTGATAAGTGATAACTTTATAAGCAAAAGTGCGAAATTGAAACCTATCGCAAGAAATGTTAGTGTTAAGCTAAATATCTACATATCAGCTAATTTACCTATCTACATTAAAGGTTTTTTCATAATATGTACATAGATTTACAAAATATCTCTTTTAACTGTATGTTGGTGTAGGCTGGCAGTGCTGGCACTTCGTTCGTTAGAATAGAACTCATAGCATAATTAATTATGCATGATATATACTTTGTTTATTTTAGCATTAGAAAGAAGGTAACCAATCTTGACATGGTTTTTTTATTGAAAAACAAACATGAAAAATAAGTCACAGCAAATATGTAACAATTAGCAAGGGCACATGGTCATTTACATTCTTTTGGTTTCTAAAGTCACTATTTTTTTAAGCGTTTTCCAATAAAAAAAAAAGAGTCGTCAAGATTGTTTACCCATTTATACTTAATGCTAAAATAAACGAAGTATATAGGTAAGTATGTTAGGTACATATACCTAACTTTGTAATTATTCTTTCAACCTAACGACTAAGATTTTTTTTGTTTAGAGATTATTGGACGAGTTGGCTTACGCTCAGAATATATATAACTGAGTAAACACGATTTGGACAACGATGGAAGTATTTTTAATCCATCTTTATAGCTTATACTTATACTTATGTATATACGAAAGTCGAAAATAAATAATGTTCAAGTACGCAAATTTGTTTTACTCGTGTGTTAAGTCATAGTATTGTTATTTAAGTAGGTACGGTAAACATAAAAATTATAAGGTTTGAATTACATTCATAAATTATTAAGTGCTTTACATTAAGCACTTAATATCAGCGAAGAAGCTACTTAAGATAAGATAAGATACTCTTTCATGCTAAAACGGTTTGACGGATTCCGGTGAAATTTGGCATACAGTACCTCTACCATGAGTTACACTAGTTTACAGTGACCGTACTCGCTAGCGACGGCGTAAATGATTTGTATGGAAAATTGTGTACAGCGCCTCTAGCGGTCAGTATAATTCTCCATACAAATCATTTACGCCGTCGCTAGCGAGTACGGTCACTGTAAACTAGTGTAACTCATGGTAGAGGTACAGATAGTTATTTCATCATCATCATCATCCCAGCCAATAGACGTCCCACTGCAGGGCACAGGCCTCCTCTCACAATGAGAGGGCTTGAGCCGTAGTTCCCACGCGGGCCCAGTGCGGATTGGAACTATACGCACACAATTGAATTTCTTCTCAGTACCACTACCATGAGTTTACAATGACGGTACTCGATAGCGACTGCGTAAATGATTTGTATGGAGTCTCCATGCAAATCATTTACGCAGTCGCTATCGAGTACGGTCATTGTAAACTCATGGTAGTGGTACAGGACCTCTACCATGAGTTACACTAGTTCACAGTGACCGTACTCGCTAGCGACGGCGTAAATGATTTGTATGGAGAATTGTACTTCCGTAAGTGACCGCTAGAGGCGCTGTGCACAATTCTCCATACAAATCATTTACGCCGTCGCTAGCGAGTACGGTCACTGTGAACTAGTGTAACTCATGGTAGAGGTACAGGTGTTAGCAGGTTTCCTCACGAAAGTGGTAAATTTCAAATGTAATTTCGCACATCAATTCCGGAAACTCAGAGGTGCGAGCCCGGATTCGAACCCACGACCCTTGTATGTATTATGAATTACTAGCTGTTACCCGCGACTCCGTCGGTGAAAAATTCGTTTATCGCTATTCCTATAGGCCGTGGTGGCCTAGTGACCTAATTACCTCTCAGAGGGTCGTGTTTTGTGCTCTGAGCTTTTCAGAATTTATGTGCGAAATTACATTTGAAATTTACCATGAGATTTACGGTGAAGGAAAACATCGTGAGGAAACCTGCATACACCTGCGAGGAAATTCGATGGTGTGTGAAGTTCCCAATCAGCACTGGGCCCGCGTGGGAACTACGGCCCAACCCCTCTCATTCTGAGAGAAGGCCTGTGCCCCGCAGTAAACGTATACGACCGCTTTAGCCTAGTTGGTAGTGACCCTGCCTACGAAGCAAGAGGTCCTGGGTTCGAATCCCGGTAAGGGCATTTATTTGTGTGATGAGCACGAATATTTGTTCCTGAGTTATGGATGTTTTCTATGTATTTAAGTATTTATTTATCTATATAAGTATGTTTATCGTCGTCTAGTACCCATAGTACAAGCTTTTCTTAGTTTGGGACTAGGTCGATTTGTGTAAGATTTTCCCCTAATATTTATTATTATTTAAATAGGCTGGGATGACGATGATGAACGTGAATGTCGTAAAATCCTGAAATTTCATTTCGACTGCCTGATCTATTGGTTTACGCGACCAAAGTCGCGGGCAAAGGCTGCTTTGGGCTTAAAACAACTAAATTTCATAATACCTTATTCACTAATACCCCTAATTTTCAAATTACCATGGGCTCATAATACCTAAAAATACCTAAAATTTAAAATTTTACGATAAGACAATTTGAAATTTTAGGTATTATGAGCCCATGGTAATTTAAAAATTAGGGGTATTAGTGAATAAGGTATTATGAAATTTAGTGGTTTTAAGCCCAAAGCGTTTTAACGAATACGCCATATACCTACTCGCATATATTCTACTAGTTGTTGCCTGCTATTCCGTCTGTGAAAAATTCGTTTATCGCTATCCCGCGGGAACAATGCAATTTTCCGGGATGAAACTTAATCCTCTGTCTTTCTCGTGGCTTCAAACTATCTCTATACCTCATCTAAATCGGTTCCACGTTTTAAGCATGATGGATGGGTAACAGACAGCTATTTTCGCAATTAATATTATGTAGTAGTATTGTTCCATGTTCTTCACCTGTCTGGCTGAATCGGAACAAAGTAACGGTGCAATAGCTACTTATTTGTAGGTTCCTTCCGCCACACCTTTGAAAACATTTTAAAAGTAGGACTTTTGTATAAGAAAACTGAGAGCCTTGTGAACAGTTATACAGTATCCGATCCGTTCAGTTGCTTTTTCCTAAGAATATCCTGATTTAATTCAGGGGTTTTCGAAATTTTAAATGGTAGTTACATAATTATCATCATCATCATTTCAGCCGAAAGACGTCCACTGCTGAACATAGGTCTCCCTCAAGGCTCGCCAAACAGATCGCTCCTGCGCCATCCGCATCCAACGCGTTCCCGCAACCTTAACCAGGTCGTCATTTCAGCTCGTTGGAGGCCTACCCACACTGCGTCTTCCGGTCCGTGGACGCCACTCGAGACCCTTTTTGCCCCATCGGCCATCAGTTCTACGAGTATGTGCCTTACCCACTGCCACTTGAGTCTGGCGATTCTTCGAGCTATGTCGGTGGGTGACTTTAGTTCTTGCGCGGATTTTATCATTTCTAATGCGATCCCGCAGAGAAACTCCGAGCATAGCCCTTACCATCGCCCTCTGAGTGACCTTGAGCTTTCTTTATGAGGCCCATCGTTAGCGGCCGTCTCAGTGCCTTAAGTCATCACATCACTGGCAACACACACTGGTCAAAGACATGTGACTAGAGACACTGATACACATGGGTAGTTTTCGGTCACCTAGAATTTTAATGAAATTTAAGAAGTTAGTAGTTCAGCCTCACAAACAGGTCAAGTAATGGAAAAAGATAGGGTTCCGTAGCAGGTGTACGAAAAAATCTTTGCATATTTTATTAATGTGGTTGTTTTGATCCCAACGTCAGCGGTACAGCGCCATCTATCGGCGAATTGGGTAACTAATCTAATCTGCAGTCTACTAGAACTAGTATGAATGTTGATCGTTTTTCAGATGTACCTAATATATTTTTTTTATTTGAAAGAAGATACTGTTAGCGTGATCTTATATGTACTTAAAGAAAAAACATGCTTGCAATGGCGGTTAAATTACAATCTTAGTTTAGAATTTTTTTTACAAAAACTTAAAAACTGCTCAACTGATTAAGTTGAAAATAATTTTCCTAGAAAGTTAAAAACTTTATTAATGTGTTTGTTTTGGTCCCAACTCCCACCGCGCGCTAGGGTTAACAACAGAGCCATGTACAGTCGAGTTCACCAATATATGCATCGCCAACCTTTCATAAATATCTATACATAGACCTTATGTTACCGTAATAAGGTCTATGTATAGATATTTATGAAAAGTTGGCTGTACAGATATAATATTGGTGAACTCGACTGTAGGTACCTAGAATTTCAACGTCGGCGGTACAGCGCCATCTATCGGCGAATTGGGCAACTAATCTAACCTGCAGTCTACTAGAACTAGTGTAGGTATGTTGATGGTTTTTCAGATGTAATTCTTTATTATATGAACCGATTTAATTTTTTTTTATTTGAAAGAAGATATATACATTGCTAGCGTGATCTTATAGTACTCAAAGAAAAGAAAATGCTTGCAGTGGCGGTTAAATTACAATCTTAGTTTAGAAATATTTTTTTTACAAAAATTTAAAAACTGCTCAACTGATTAAGTTGAAAATAATTTTCCTAGAAAGTTTTTATTAAGTTTTACTAACGTGATTTTTTTCTATTTTTTAGATGTGCGGTTCAAAAGTTAGAGGGGGGACACATTATTTTGAACTTTCGGAGTGAATATCTCCGAAAATATTCACTTTATCAAAAAATGGTTATAGAAAATCCCTATTTATTTTCAAATACCTATCCAATGATACCCCACACTATAGGGTAAGTCGAGAAAAGAAAATCACCCCCACTTTACGTCTCTGGGAGGAACCTACCCCAAAAATTTTTTTTGTTTTTTTTTTATATAATCACTTTTTCGGCGTGACTGATATATATATTCATGCCAAATTACAGCTTTCTAGTACTAACAGTCTCTGAGCTTAGCCGCGGACGGACAGACAGACAGACAGACGGACGGACAGACATGGCGAAACTATAATGCCCGGGCTACGCGAGGCTAGTTTTTTAAGCTAGGATAACAAGCTAGTGTTAGTAAGCTAGCAAGCTAGTACTTCTGGCTTCGTGTAGACAAAACAGTAGGTAAGTAGAACAGACAAAACTGCCTACAGTCAGTAGCCTCGTGTAGGCGGGCATAAAGTTGACTACGGAACCCTAAAAACTAATTTTAGGATTTTTGGAAAATCCCACAGGATAAGGAGAAAATGAGATTTATATATTCAATTCAATGGGACCGGGACCCTATCTCAGCAACCATTCGTTCAGGATCATACAGGTGCAGTAAAAAGGGATTTTAGGAATTTCCCGCGGGACAGAGATCGGGAGTTACCCATAAATTTTATTTGAGGGCGAACGAAGTCGCGAGAAAAAGCTAGTATTCTTTTTCTAATATATAAAAATCTCGTGTCACGGTGTTTGTTATCGAACTCCTCCGAAACGGCTTGACCGATTTTTATGAAATTTTTTGTCTATATTTGGTAGGTCGTAAGCTATTTTTTATACCCCTAGGTGATATGTGGCAAATAACGCTTGCCAGGTCAGCTAGTAAGAAGGAACATAAGTTTTTCATATTTTACCAAGCGCAAAAATAACTCGAAAGCCAAATCTGTTTTCGCTTGGCACAATTTAATTAAGTAGGTACCTATTTACTATTATTATGTTTCAAAGTAGGAAATCCTAAGAGCGCGAGTCAGATTCACACTTGACCGGCTAAATTAAAACAATAATGTAACAGCCATACTCTACTATTTCACTACAGAAATACATTGCCACTCATTTTAAACCCAAGACTCCCTCGATTATATTTTAATTTGTATAATAGCAACACTAAAATTAAGTAGAGAGGGTAACCAAGACGAGTTTATATAAGACAGACACCCGAGGAAGCGAGCTCAGTTGTTATCTTCATTAAGTAGAAGTAACTTGTTAAGCGTGGACTCTGTCCGTTTCCTAGCATATAGTTAATATTTAAGTTTTTTTTTAAAATAAATAATTATTATCAGTTCTACGGTCGTTTTGCTGGTCTATTCCCTCTGAAGGTTACAACCTTCAGAAGTGGGATAAATACGCTCACAAAAGGTACGTAATTTTTTTTTTTTCTTTCTAACTTATTATTTGACGGTTATTTTAAATAGTTAATAAGTAACAAGAATTAACAAACTTTTACACTTACTTTCACATTCACACAATACATAAAACACGGCATCTTGCCAGGGCTACTCTCTGGAGATGTACCTACACGCAGTACACAAAAACACGCGTCTTGCCAGGGCTACTCTCTGGAGACATTCACACAGTACATAAAACACGGCATCTTGCCAGGGCTACTCTCTGGAGATGTACACGCAGTACACAAAACACGCGTCTTGCCAGGGCTACTCTCTGGAGACGTACGCTCGATACACAGGACACGTGTCTAGCCAGGGCTACTCTCTGGAGACTTAAACACACACGCACACACGACACGCGTTTTGCCAGGGCAACTCTCTGGAAACGCACTCATGACTCTCAACAGATAAAATTTACTAACATTTTAACTATTGAACGAGGCCCTGATTATTTATAATTTGAGGGTAGTAATGTTTTTTTTAAAAAAAAAAAAAAAAAAAAACAATATATTTATGAAAATTTAATCGCATACTGTGTTTTTATGCTGTGGTGTTCAACAAGTTTGATAGGTAATTGAATCACGAACCCATTATAAATTGTTCAGTCAGGTTGCTTAGAAAATCTTATGTACTTAATTGAAGCTAGGGTCCCGTCGTCTCCTGTCTTCATGAAAACACTTCAGAATATACAGTGGTGGTCATACAATTAAGAACGATTTGAAGTTTCCGATTTTTTTTTATCCAAATCATGTCATATGTCTAGTTGTGTTCCTTCTTAGAAGTAACAAGTTATGTTATAAAATAGCCACATGGATAGAGCAAACGGGATTAAGAATAATAGTGTATAATTGCTAACATTTTTTTTTACAAATTTTATTTGTTCTCTATACTAATAAATTCAAATAGTAATGAAGCTGGACAAATAATTAAGATCGATTTATTAACTGCTCGAGAGTTGTTTTATATGAAACTTAAATTAAATAAATCATATTAATGTGAAGTTGGTATAGAAAAAAAAAGCAATTTAATACATTTGAATTAAAATTAATAGTTAGGAGCATGTCCACGGCTTTTAATTACGGCTTTACACCGGCGAGGCATTGAATCTATCAATTTTTGACATTTCGCAAGAGAAATAGAGTTCCATTCTTCTAAGAAAACGTCGTACAGCTCTCTCAAATTGCCACACTGTCGATATGAAACCTTTTTCTTGACTTCGCACCAAAGATGCTCTATTGGGTTAAGATCTGGGCTGTTGGCTGGCCAATCTAAGACAGAAACTGATTGTGATGTGAGAAATTCCTTAACGGTGCGTGCAGTATGCTTTGGATCATTGTCGTGCTGGAATGTCCAAATAACCGGAAGCACGTCTTCGGCATATGGTAACATTGTTTCTTGCAGTATATTTTTGTATTGGAATTGATCCATGTTTCCTTCTATCAGCCTAACAGGTCCAACGCCATGTCCAGAAAAGCACCCCCAAATTTTCACATTTCCCCCGCCATGCTTTAATGTCACTTTTGTGTACTTTGGGTCGAATGCTTTATTCGGAGGGCGTCGTACATATCGTTTTCCATCAGAACATACCCTATTTATTTTTGTCTTGTCAGAAAAAAGAACGTTTTTCCACTGTCTGACTGTCCAGTTTTCATACCTTCTTGCAAATGCAAGTCGGGCTTGCCTATGACATCGTTTCAACATAGGCACCTTCCTTGCTATCCTTCCGTTCAACTTATTTTCTACCAAACGCCTTCGAATAGTGCGTGCAGAGATTGCTGAAGGGTTGTTTTCGCCAAAATATTCTTTTCTCAACTCATTAGACCCTTTAAAAGGATTTTGTTTTGCCAAACGAACGATATTTCGATCATCTCGACGAGATGACTTTCTCTGTCTAGGTCCACGTGGAACGTTTGAAGTAGTTTGATACGTGGAAAAATGCTTTACGGCATGGAAAACCATTGTTTTTGAACATTGCAGATAGTCGGCTATCTTTTTATACGACCAATTCTTCTCGCGAAGTTTTATTATTACTTCTCTTGTAGATTTATCACAACTTTTATTTTTCCCCATTGTTTTTATACGAAGTAATCACTTTTAAGACTTTAACAGCACGAAATGGCGCCAAAATTATACGAATAATAATCTACAACCACAGAGCCACACAGTGTTCTCTATTTAAATTTGAAAAAATAATAAACTATTCAGCGTTCTTAATTACGTGACCAGCCAGTAAGTACTAATACTAGGTTCAGATCGAATGTATAAAGTTTCTCTATTAATTTTTTAACCAACTATGTTGCATAAATTAATGTACCGGTAGTACGGAAAAGTTTCGCAATACCGAGAGAAATAAAAAAAATACGGGCAATTAGTTATACTTGTTACTTTGAAAAAATCATCTCAATAAATAATCGTTCTTAATTATATGGCCACAACTGTATAAATACATGTAATCTATATTACGTACAGTGTAGTCATTATCTACGTAGCGCAGCGGTTTACTACCTTCGACTACCCTCTATTCACTTTGAACGCCTAAAACCGTTAACTATTTCATGCCGATTCAAGAATGCAAGATGCAATGCGGTTATTCAAGATATCACCTGAATTTACATGCATGTGTTAATTCCTAATAATTATAAGCCATAGGTAGTTAACGACTCAAACGGTTACATACTACTATTAACTAAATCTATAATAATTAAAATAAATAAGGGTCCGGGGCCAATTCAGTCTAATAAGATGTTAACGATTGTTGGAAAACGTGGGTATCGGCGATACTTCGATGTATTGCTATGCTAGCGTAATTTTATTCCTTGTTACTGAGTTTTCGTTTTTCATAAAATGATACGGTGACTACCTACCTTACTTTATTATAAACTTTTAAAATTTACTTGCAACCCTTGAATTCAAATAATCGGATTAAGGTATAAGGTAATTCAAATTCATTCTCAAATAAATATCTACTTTGCGCTTATCTATAAGTTTAGATGACAATACTATTTCATGGTTTCTATGAGGTACCCGCTCTTACGTAATACATAATTAATAAAATTTGGTGTTTCATAATAAAGGCTTGGTCACTAAATTAACATAATTTCTAGTTATCTTAGAGGCTTGATACTATCTTTATATTTTATGTAACAAACTACTTACTTAACATATTGAAATTGCTGAAGCTAATGATTTTTGTTTCGAGTTTCAGCAATGGAACTTGACGAGGAAAGGGTCAACGAGCGACGGAGTCGCAGTCGTACTAGAAGTACGATTTTGAGATCTCGATGCCTGAGGACTCCAGAGAGAACCTCTACCAGACCCAGTCGCGCCGACCGAGATCCAAGCGGCCGTCAGACTTATTCACGTAGCCGTAGTCGATCGCGAAACCTACGAGATAAGGAAGAAGAATTGGAAATTCAAAGACGGAGAGTCGCGGCCCTGGAAAATCAACTGGAACACGAGAGAGCGAGTTTACGAGAAAGCGAGCAACGCGGCGCGTCCCAAGGCAGGCGCGAGCGTTCACGAGAGAAACAAAGGTATGACTCAGCATCAGCACTTTTAGAAGAATTTGTTAAACTGATTAAGAACACGTCTAGACCCAGTGAACGTGAAACCTTTCCGGCGATGAACAATGTCATCCCGGAATTTGATCCACTAATAAAAGAACAGACCGTCGCAACATGGTTAGGTAAAGTAGATGAATGCGCCGAAATATACGGCTGGTCAGACAGGCAGGTCATACACTATGCACTACCTAAACTTGTAGGGCTGGCGAAAGTCTGGTATCAGGGGTTGCCGTCGCTTAAGCGCTCATGGACGGAGTGGAAAACTCTTTTGGAGGATTCTTTTCCGTCTACCGAAAATTATGCAGAGCTTTTGACTGAAATGCTCAATAAGAAAGCTCGATTTGGAGAATCTCTGGAACTGTACTATTTTGGCAAAATAAACCTTCTGAATCGCTGCAGAATTTTCGGTAAGAACGCTGTGGATTGCGTTATACACGGGGTTGACGATAGGGGCGTTAGGGTTGGAGCGCAGGCTGCAAAATTTCAAAAACCCGAAGATGTACTAGAGTTCTTTAAGACCGTACGTAATAATGCCGATAGGAATTTTAGCAGGGACAAACGCGTCTCTGCCGTCAATCATAACGCTCGTTCTAGGTATAACGATCAGCAGAGTTCATCAAAACCTAGCCAAAACACTTCAAATTCTTATCAAGTGACCTGTTTTAATTGTAAACAGAAGGGACACTCTAGTTTCAAATGCCCAAAACCTATAATAAAATGCGCACATTGCCACTTTATCGGGCATACCGAAGCAGAATGTCGTAAGAAAAAGTCTAACCCACCAGACAGTACAGAAAAGGCAGTTTTATAGGTTTTGGTGGACTCTAAATCAGATCAATTAGTAAAATCTTCGGAAGGGGCTAAGGTAGTTGACGGCAATATGAAAGTTCACGGTACAAACAACAAGTACAGGTTGCCAATTACAATTAACAACAGTGGTGTTATTATTAGTCAGCTAGATCTTGGTAGTGAGGCAACCTTAATTCGACGATCTGCAGCCGAGGAGCTAGGATTACGCTGGTCTACGGTAAACGGCCCTTACTTACGTGGCCTAGGTAACGTTCCATATCTGCCTATAGGAGCTATACGTGTTACTATTGAAGCACAGGGAGTCGTAGAGGAGGATGTAGAGGCTTTTATAGTAGACGACCACCTTATGAATTGCTCTGTCTTACTAGGCCATACATTTAGCGAACGTCCAAATTTACGTATCGTTAAGACAGCAACGGAACTTCGAATTGAGAAGGAAGACGAAAAGAAGGATGGAAAAGTTCTTCTGTTGTCTTCATGCGAAGTCAACATTCCTGTGGGAACCTTTCAGTCTGTCCGTGTCAAGTCTACGCGTATAGACAGTGGTAATATTTATGTCCCTGGTTCTGTGCGAGGTTATCCTGGCACTGAATACTACCTATTACCAGGAGAATATCGGCTCACCCGGGGTGAATGTAATATACTGATTCACAGTCTAGGGACAAAGCCTGTAGTTTTCAGGGAAAATTCGTTAATAACACGCGCTAGGAGTATTTCAACAGAACAAACTGTTAATTTAGTTGTAGAGGATAATTGTTATTCCCCAGACTTCACGGTAAATTGTGGTGATAGTGTAACCGTAGATGAACGAAGACTGTTAGAAGAGTTGTTAACTAAATATAAAACTTGTTTTTCCTGGGGTATGCATGATTTGGGCTATACCAACGAAACTGAACTAGTGATCCAGCTAAAAGATTCTGAGCCGGTCGTGTACAGACCTTATAGGTTGTCGTTCCACGAAAGGCAGAAGGTTAAGGGCATGATCGATGAAATGTTGGAGTACGGCATTGTTCGAGAATCTAGCTCGCCCTATGCGAGCCCAATAGTTCTAGTGCAAAAGAAATCCGGTGAGAAGCGCTTGTGCGTGGACTATCGGGCGCTTAATTCCAAGACGAAAAGAGACCATTACCCCTTGCCAAGGATAGAGGACCTTTTGGATCAGTTATCAGGCCAGACCATCTTCACAACCTTGGACTTGGCATCAGGGTATCACCAAATACCAATCGCCGAAGAATCAAAGGAAAAGACTGCGTTTGTTACGCCGGACGGCCAATACGAATACAATCGTATGCCTTTCGGCTTGGCAAACGCGCCAGCAGTCTTTCAAAGGGTCATACACAAAGTGCTCAGTAATGCTCAAATCAGGCATTCAATTGTGTACATGGATGACATTTTGATCCCCGCCAAAACCATCAACGAGGGGCTAAGTCGACTAGAGGAAGTCCTGGTAGCTTTGCGAAATAGTGGGCTCACGTTGAAAATGGATAAATGTCATTTCTTCAAAGAAACCATAGACTTTCTGGGGTTTGAAATTAGCAACGGTGAAATAAAACCAGGTTCACAAAAAACTCTAGCAGTATCTAAGTTTAGTACCCCTAGTAACCAACACGAAGTTCGTAGGTTCCTCGGACTGGCCAGCTTCTTCAGGAGGTTCGTCAAGGACTTCGCCTCAATAGCGAGACCTTTGACGGGCCTTCTGAAGAAAGATACACCTTGGCGGTGGTCTGAAATCGAAAATAGAGCCTTCGAGACTCTAAAACAAAGATTAATTGAACGCCCTGTCTTGGCGCTGTATGATCATGCAGCAGATACACAGCTTCACACTGACGCGAGTAAAGTAGGCCTCGCCGGGATTTTGCTACAAAGGAAAGGGTCTGAACCATACAAACCAGTCGCATATTTTAGCCGCCAGACCACTATTGACGAACAAAAACTTCATTCGTTCGAGCTAGAGACGTTGGCGGTTATTAGTTCGCTGAATAAGTTTAGAGTCTATTTGCTAGGTATAAAGTTCACAATCTACACTGATTGTCATGCCTTGCGCTCTACCTTCACAAAAAGAGACCTCGTGCCACGGATATCTAGATGGTGGATACAATTTCTAGAATACGACTGCAAAATAGAGTACCGGCCAGGAGAAAGAATGTCCCACGTGGATTGTCTGAGTAGGAATCCTATCTCTGGGCACTCAAATAGTACTCATGTTCTCGACATACTCACCGTGAGTACCGAAGATTGGATTTCAACTGTTCAATCCGGGGATCCCGAAATTAGGCTTATTAGGGAGATCCTTGAAGATGCTGAAACCGCTAAAATCGCATCAACTTACAGGGATTTTAGGCTCAAGCACGGTCGGGTGTTTAGGGTCATTGACGATAAAACTGAGCGCTGGGTGGTGCCAAGGGGAGTTCGTTGGCAGCTACTAAAATCTAACCATGACGATGTAGGCCACTTTGGGTTTGAAAAAACTTTAGATAGGATACGGGCTTTCTTTTGGTTCCCAAAGATGCGTAGATTTATAAAAAAATATGTTTCGTCATGCTTGGGCTGTGCTCATCACAAACTACCATCGGGCCCAAAAGAAGGCGCGCTGCACTCAATTCCAAAAGTGGAAATACCTTTCCACACCGTGCACGCCGATCACCTTGGACCGTTTATACGAAGTAAAAGGAAGAACGCATATATATTAGTAATTGTAGATGCATTCACGAAATATGTAAATCTAACACCCGTTCGCACCACCAAGACAAAAGAAAGTATTAAGGCATTTCGTAACTTATTTTCACTGTTTGGTACTCCAACGCGCCTTATAACCGATAGAGGTACTAGTTTCACAAGCAAAAAGTTTAAATCTTTTATAGGGTCCTTAGGGATAAAGCATATTCTAAACGCCGTCTCTACACCACGCGCAAATGGTCAGGTGGAGCGTTATAATCGCACTATCCTGGCCGCCCTTGGAGCGATGACTCACGATAAAAGTCAAGATTCTTGGGACACTTACGTCCCGGAGGTACAAATTGGTATTAATACAACAGTACACGAGGTGACCAAATTAACTCCTACCGAATTGTTATTTGGGAAGAGGGTCGCAAGTGCGTCTCAGGGCATCTTAAATCAGGTTCTGGGTGAAGTCGGAAATGGGGCTATCGATAAATCTCTAGCTGAGGTTAGGAAAGTTGCGAGCGATGCTATATTGAAAAATCAAGAGGTTAACAAGAAGCGATATGATCTCCGTAGAAAAACTACTACAAAGTACAAGGAGGGTGATCTAGTGAGGATCATAAGGACGGTACCTTCTGGATCTGGGCAATCAAAGAAACTGGAGCCTAAGTGCCAAGGCCCATACAGGATCAAGAAGGTATTGCCTCATGACCGATTTGTAGTTGAGGATACGCCACTCACCAAGAAGGGTAGGCGTTATGAGGGCGTAGTTGCAATTGATAAAGTGTTCCCGTGGCTCAGCTATGGGGCCGATTATTCTTCTAGTTCAGGTAGCGATGATGAGGTAAATGACGGTTAAGGGGTTCACGGTCACTGGTTTAAGATGATTGATAATTAACGATGACTATTTGGTGTACATTAATATTTTGTTGTGTTTTATTGATGCTGAGTTTTACATAAAATTGATGTCATTTGAGATGACCAACTGGGTGTCATTTGAGATGACCAACTGGGTGTCATTTGAGATGACCAACTGGGTGTCATTTGAGATGACCAACTGGGTGTCATTTAAGATGACCATCTGGGCGTCATTTGAGATGGCCAATTAGATGTCATTTGAGATGACAAAATGAGCGTCATTTGAGATGACGATCGAACTGGGCGTCATTTGAGATGACCAAAAGGGCGTCATTTGAGATGACCAACAGGGTGTCATTCAAGATGAACACCCATACGTGAGCTATTATGAACACCAAACGTCATTCAAGATGATCATCATTGTGATATTAAGATGACTAGCCAACTGTTACTCGAGGTGGCGCTACTATGATTATTATAAATTAAATGTTATGTTAAGTGTAATTAGTTCCACATATTAGAAGCCATAATTATTACATAAAGTTGTCCTTATGATATTTAAATTCTTCTTTGTATGTCCAAAATCAATACAGAAATAACTTTAATTTACCTGACTGGTTATCATTGGCCAAATAATACTACTATGACTTAAAATACGTTTACTTTAGCTTATTGTTGTTATTGGTGGATATTCTTTTGTTTACTATAGTAAAAGTTGTCATTTTGATATTATTTAATCATTATAGGTATAAATATAAGAATACAGGTGATAGTGTTTTAATAAACGCCTTAGCTTTAATTTCTACAAAATAAAACCATGTGAAATTACAAATATTGTGTGTTGGTGATTCAGGTCACGAATAAATATCGTTACATTACAATACTAGCTCTCAAAATGTTCCTATATTATGTTCTTATATTCTTGTGTGTTATATTGTTATGTATCATAATATTAATACAAATATAAACGAGGGACTCGTTTTTAGAAGGATGGCCGACTGTAACAGCCATACTCTACTATTTCACTACAGAAATACATTGCCACTCATTTTAAACCCAAGACTCCCTCGATTATATTTTAATTTGTATAATAGCAACACTAAAATTAAGTAGAGAGGGTAACCAAGACGAGTTTATATAAGACAGACACCCGACGAAGCGAGCTCAGTTGTTATCTTCATTAAGTAGAAGTAACTTGTTAAGCGTGGACTCTGTCCGTTTGCCTAGCATATAGTTAATATTTAAGTTTTTTTTTTAAATAAATAATTATTATCAGTTCTACGGTCGTTTTGCTGGTCTATTCCCTCTGAAGGTTACAATAAATAATAAAATCGGTAAACGTGGGTAGAGAGAGGTACGGTACTCTGCTTCCGAGGACCTCTCGGTGCGAAATCAGACTTCCACTTAGCCAGTTGTTTATTTTAAGCAAGGGCAAAATCTCGAGTTAATTTAATCTTACTAACTTCATCAAAGGCGTTACGTTGTATTTAAGAGGCTCAAGAAATGCACACAATCGTGAAAGCTTTCAAATGATGAAAACGAGTTACTGCGAAAACTACTTACTTATTTTTTTTATTCAAATCGTGAATTTGAATTCGAGGTATTAGTCCAGGGATGGCGAACAAATGGCACGCGTAGCACGCGATGATATAATACGGGCACGTCACTATAGTCACTAATCATACCTATTATCATGCATCCATGTAATCACTAAGTTTAGTAAAGTATATTTGAGGGCACGTCATAGCCAGATTCTTATTGTTTTTATAAAAAAAACCGGCCAAGAGCGTGTTGGACACGCCCAGGATAGGGTTTCGCAGCTGTTACGAAAAAATCCTTGCAAATCTTATTAATTTTACTGTCCGTATTAAACAAGCAATATTTAAGGTCAGGCTGCTATTTACCTACTCTTAGAGCTCGTTCCCACTATGTCGTGTGTCGGTCCGTTTCTTAATCGGGCGTTCCAGTGGCAGAACATTTTATATGAAGCTATTCACACTCGACCGACAACGATTTTATGTCGGCTCCGACAAAAAATATCGTGTGTTTTGTCAGCCCTCGTCCGGAAATCGTGTACAGAAGCCTCGAAATGACTGTGCGGTCGTGGCCGACAGCCGACTAGTGTTAACAGAGGCGCCGACACCCGATTAAAATCGGAATCCGACACACGACATAGTGGGAACGAGCTCTTAAACTACTTACTAATAATTCTCAAGCAAACTTAGGCGTTATAGTTTTCCTAGTTAATTTGAGATATTTCCTCCCATCCTTATTTTTTCTTTAAATTTTATACCAACAGTTTAGATTTTAGAGGCGGGGGGACGATCGATTTTAACAAAAAAATTTCACTTTAAAGTTGAATATTTCGCAAACGAATCACTGTATCGAAAAATCGTTTGCACAATTAACCCTGTAATGATTTTAAAAGACCTATCCAACGATACCCCACACAATAAAGTTAGACTTTACGTCTATAGGAAGTAATTACCCTAAAAAAATATTTTTTTTACGAAGTCAAAGTCAAAGTCAAAATTCTTTATTCAATTTAGGCATCAATTGATATGCTCCTATGAACGTCGAAGAATCTACTACATTTTATTTTATCACTTTGTCGGGGGTTTTGCTATATATATACCTACCCATGAAAAATTACAGCTTTCTAGCACTAATAGCCACTTCGCTAAGCCGTGGACAGACAGACAGACGGACGGACAGACAGACATGACGAAACTATAAGGGTTCCGTTTTGCCATTTTGGCTCCGGAACCCTAAAAATGGCACATTACATTCGCCAATAAAGGTTTGTCATTCCTGTATTAGTCGCTTATGTGGCGTGGCGATGTATAGTCCCGGCGCAAGATGGAGTAGAACCGGTGTTGCCTAATTTTCGTTAAAATGCGGGTTGCCAATCCCATATTTTTTAAATTTGCCGTTATTTTCCATTGCCAACTTACGCTGGCCGGACTCTATCCACTGCGTGGCTATTTTCAACAACCAATGTATCCAAGCGGCTGACATTTTTATGTTCTGTGGCTGACATAGCCTGCCCAGTAACATTTCAGTTTATCAGCCTTGGCACCCACATCGCGGCAGTGCGGGTTTTGGAGTTCAGTGTAGTGTTTTGGATTTGGTCCATCCGTTTCACTCCAAGCATACCTACGCGCTCTCTTGCTCTCTCTTATACCTCAATTTAGACTTATGTAACTCAGTAAGCGACCATGTTCTAGCACCGTAAACTAGGAGCAACACACCGCTAATTCTCCGATTCAGGGATAGCGGCAGAGCGTTTTTATTTTCGTCCTCGTGACGTAGACCAAAGCTCTTCCGGACATTTGGGATCCGCTTTCGATTTATTTCTTGTCGATGATTGAAAGATAAGTGCTAAACTTTGGCTAATGAAAGCTGATCCTGAGATTTATTTCAAAGTTTTTATATGGCAACAATTTAGGTTAGTTTAGTATGTGGATGGTATGTGTGCATTTTGATCAGGGATGTTATGGAGCTCCGTAACCGTAACCGAAACTCGATATCCGAAATAAAAATATATCCGTAACCGTATCCGTTTCACATGTTTCGGATAGTTTCGTATAAGGGCGGAGTCTAAATAAAACTACATGTTTCGACAGGTTTTTGTTTCACCGCTCGCGCGTCATAAAACCTATAAATAAAACCAAATTATTACATACTATTTGTGTTTATATTTTACTTCAATCTAATATCCGTAACCGAAACTATCCGAAATTAACGGATACCTAATCCGAAATAATTACATACCCGTATCCGTATCCGATATATTATAAGATTATAAGTAAGATTTACGATGAAGGAAAACATCGTGAGGAAACCTGCACACATCTGAGAAGTAATTCAATGGTGTTTGTTAAGTTCTTAATTCGCACTGGGCGCGAGTGGGAACTACGGCCCAACCCCTGTCATTCTGAAAGGAGGCCTGTGTCCTGCAGGGTAGGATAATAATGATGTAAAATTATTTTTGTTCAAGATATCGTAATTCGATCTATAGACAGTGTTGCAATACGCAGACTTAAATTTGCCGCTATTTTCTAGGCTTTCACTGGCCAGTCTAGTTGTCCTTACTCGTCTACAATCTACATAATTATTATGAAGTAAAGACTGCCTTCTACCCATGGAAGTAATAAGTACTACGTACAACCTTCTACCTCGCAACTTTTTTCCTAATTATTGATCTTGCAATAAGGCCCTAGCTAGGCTGATACGAACGAAGAAAAGTTGATTTAGGAGATACTGAATTGAGAGTTGGTCTCTTGAATGACCGGATGATAGTAGTTTTATGTACTGTCATAATCATAATATACGGACGTATGGAATTATTATTAAGGTGGGTTCAATGGCTTTGAGATGGAATACTACAATTTTGGAGCGCGCGTGAAACTGCCAAATGCTTTGGAACAGCCATACTCAACCTTTTTTCTGAACGGGCCACAAATGTGTTGTAGCAATAGTGAAGCGGGCTGCAGAATTGATTGTCAACGGCAGTAAAAATCAAAATGGTCAAAATAAAAACAAATTTTATACCATGCGGGCCAGTCGCGGAACATCGCTCGAAGGGCCACATGCGACCCGCGGACCGCAGGTTGAGTATAGCTCCTTTGGAATAATCAAGACAGTTTAAAATATGTTGGTTGTATGAGATTGCCTTAAAACTGCGTTCAAAACGCATGCGCTTCGGAGCCAATAAGAAAAGAATTAATCGATTACCCTGCCCTATCCAAACCCACCCTACCAAATACTGCTTAGTGCAAGAGCCTGCCCCGCCTACATACTTTTATTACTTAGCGATGAGACAATTATGGTTTGGGCAAGTACCTATACAAAATTTCAGAATCTACATATGGAAATGCGCAATCTTCGATATGCAATGTATCACGAACTGCTGCAGAGAACTTCTCTCTAGATCGAACATTACGTTAAAATAAGTATTAAAATTATAATGCGGAATACCGCTTTATCTAGAGAAGTTCTACGCAACAACACGCCCACCGCAAACAAAGACTGAAACATTCAGACAAACATCTTTAGGGTTAATAGGTGGCGGTTTATTTTTCATTTGGTTCTAAAACTAAAAAGTGTATTTAATACAAAAGTTTATTGGTGAAAACATGAAAAATATAATAGATCAATGGCTGATAAAATGCAGCAGAAATGTTACAATTAAAATGTCCATCACTAGACTATTTTGCTAATAAATGCCTGAAAAATCAGAATGCTATTTAATCAGTGATGGGCACAACAAAATGGTTAATGTCAACAACAATTAGTTTTTTAGGTAATTAAAACTTTAGGACATCACAAAACCACATTAACAAGTTTTTTGTGCCCTTACTTTAAATACAGCCATTACAGTTTGTGGGTTGATTATGAAATCTAACTTTATAGGGTCACTGGGCGCACTTTAACAAACTTTAAAATAACATTCACCATAATAAACTCCATTTCACTGCGGACATGCGGCGAAAGGAATGTTTCATTGGGGGCCGACCAAGCTGTTAAATTTTAATAATATGAAAGGAAAACACTTTTAACTTAAGAAACCGTAATTTTAATAACTTAAGTTATAAATATTTATATTCATCAGGTCAGCTCGATATCTGTAATCCAGTGTAAATACAGAAATACAAAACCGTCAAAGATGACACATAACATTTAGACGGAACGTGAAGGTCCGCTGCGAACGACATTTAACATTTTTTTACAAGCGACGGCTCGCTGCGGCGGCGGGTGGTCCGCCCCGCGCGGCGTTCTCGAATGTTACTCGTTTTCTTATAAACACCGATGAGAACATTTGGATGCTGGGGAGGGCGCGTTGCGCGGGATTAGTTGTCGCCGCCCTCGGCCGGCTCGTCGCCGTCGCCCTGCGTGTCCGACGTCCACAGCGTCAGGTTGTCTCGCAGCAGCTGCATGATCAGCGTAGAGTCCTTGTATGAGTCTTCGTTCAATGTGTCCAGTTCTGCGATCGCGTCATCGAACGCCTGTAACACAACGCACATGTTAGTCTCACCCACTAGCCTCCAGAATTTGTCACTTCAAACAACTGCACTATTCATGATCTAATTTCAATAAAAACAGAACACTGATACTGGCTGGATCGAGGATTAAGTTAAGTTGTTAATTGCTTTTAACACGGTCATGCTAAAATGTCATTTGTTAATTACTCTTTCACTCAATTTTTTTGATTTTTGCAAGTCCATGCAGACAAATTAAATTATTTTTTTACCCTTAGTAGTTCTAGTTAGTAATTAGTTATGAAACCGATGAGATCACACTGCAAATCAACGTGTTTAGTTAAAAAACCTGTTTAGCTAAGTGGCACGCTCGCGCAGGGGAGTTGATAATCTCGTAATAAAAGACTGAAAAGTTGAGTGCGAGACCGAGCCGGATGGGGTGTGTTGGTTGCATTTTGGCTTTGGCAATGTCGAACGCCTCCTGGTAGGCCTTCTGCGAGTCCTCCACGACGGCTGCGGACAAGCGAGCACGCATTACACCGGATCTACCTCGTGCCAGCCAGCACAGCGCCTATGCGTAACTGACACTAATAATGACCTGTTTGGCGAGCTGACACGCTTTGTCTGGTGAATTTAATATCTCATAATAGAAGACGGAGAAATTTAACGCCAGACCCAGCCTGATTGGGTGTGTGGGCTGCATTTTCGCCTTGCTGATCTCGAAAGCATCCTGGTAAGCTTTCTGTGAATCCTCTACAACCGCTGTAATATAAATTCAAATTTACAAGAGGTCTTATTTATAGGAGATGATGACTTCTAGGGCACCTGAGCAAGGTATTTTAAAGTTATCCCAAGGCTAAAAAGCAATTTTTTTTTTAATTTAAAAAGATAAAGACATGGAAAGCTGCTTTAAATGGTGTGTGCTTTGTTCTCTGAAATAGAAACTTACTATTTCTGGTTTCTCCTGTGGCCACTTCTGCGAGGTACCTATAGTAGTCACCCTTCATTTTAAGGTAAAATACTTTACTTTCTGGATTACTAGCTTTGGGAATTAAATGTTTGTCCAGTAAACCCTGGAACAAAAAAATAAATAAATGCTGATGTGCTTCAGCTTACATAATCAATTATGATAATAGCCAAAAAGTCAATTCCGAGAATCAATGACTCAATAATGCTTTTAATCGTTTATCAAGTTATTTTATTGTTAAAATTAACTACGGATTGATATTTAAGTTGCTTTTAATGTGATCGAAAAATAAAATATATGAACACTTAATAGTATTGGGACAGGGCAACGAACGAGAACGGGATAGGAGCGCGCGCAGTGACGCGGCGCAATACGTCACCGCGCCCGCGCCCCGCGCCGCCGCCCCCGCCCGCGCCCGTAACGCCCATCGTCCACGAGCACCGGCCGCGAAGGAAATGACCACGACAACTTGTCGCTTGCATCACCCCTCGAATTGGCGACGCGCAAATGACGTCACCCGCGTAGGCGACGGCTCGACCTAATCCTACTCAATTTCGGAACAAATTCCGTAACAGCCGCTAATTGGCAGACGTGATGAACAAGATTCTCGGAATTGAAATCTTGAAGTTGATGAAATGTTAATGAAATCTGAAAGTAAATCAAGTCTCGAGTAAATTCTTACCAGAACGTCGTAGCATATTTCTCTCAGCTCCTTTTCTACTTTAACCCTATATTCCTTAGCCATCTGTTGTTTTCTTTCCGAGCCTTCGGTTTTCTGTTCAATGGAGGAAATGACTCGCCACGAGGAGCGGCGGGCGCCGACGACGTTCTTGTAGGCGACGGAGAGCAGGTTCCGCTCCTCGTTGCTGAGCTCGACGCCGGTCTCCGTGACCTCCTTCATCGCGGCCGCCATGTCGTCGTACCGCTCCGCCTGCTCCGCCAGCTTGGCGCGCTGCACCAGTTCCTCCTTGTCGACTGACATCGTGGACGATCAAAGAGGATGCTTTACTGATGCCCCTGCAATCAAGTATGATTCTAGTTCAACTACCTCAAATTAAGATTCGATCCGCGGAAAAAGATTGATCGTTCAGAAAGACTAATCGTTAGGCGTCACTTTCACCGAAGCGAATCG
This sequence comes from Archips xylosteana, assembly GCA_947563465.1. Lineage (NCBI taxonomy): Eukaryota > Metazoa > Arthropoda > Insecta > Lepidoptera > Tortricidae > Archips > Archips xylosteana. Next base: position 16,016,420 of record OX387344.1, read on the forward strand.
CAGTTAGGGTATTCGTCATCATGGAATGCAGAAGCACCTTAGACAGAGGCCCCGAGCGCACTGGCGCAGTGTGAAAACTCAGCAGCTCAAAGAGCGACCCCTCACGCCAAACGCGACATCGACGCGGCGTCCGCACGGTTCGACAGCATCTCACAGACTCGAGGTGAACAAGGCACGCGCCGCCGCTCGGCCACCGCCACTGCGCCACCGGTATTGATCCGCCGACGCGGGATAAACACTCCAGACGAAATACGACTAGCGCGACGACTGCACACACCCCTCGCCCTCCCCGCGCGCCCGCCCGCGCCTGCACCGCGCCCGTCGCCCCGGCGCCTGCCTACCCAACATGCCCTCCTCTGCCTCTTATGTAGTACCATCCAACCCCGTATCTACTTTATATTTCACCCACCCAATACCTTGTTGCCAGGCTATATTACTATACGTCAATTTTGACGCTAATTTTTACTATTGGAAGCATACCTATAAGAATTAACATGGATTGTGGGTGTGACAGACATTTAAATTCGGGTGTTTCCCAAGATAGTGCATCACCATAAAGGTTTATTGACATTGTATCAAACCCTTATGTATTTCTCAAATGGTCAAAATATGAATAACTAAAAAAACTTCTCCAGAGATAAATAATTTGAAAAGAACTTGATGTTGCAATTAAAGGCACAAAGTTATATATGTACATAGTTTGATGATTTTATTATCTAAATTCTTCCTTCTGATTAATTAATTCACTCACCAGAAACCCCAAGCTAAATAATTTCAAAAGAACTGTCACACTGAATGGCACAAAACTATATGAATAGTTTAATGATTTTCAAACCATTTAAATTCTTCCTGCTGATGAATTTTACTAAACAAGTTTCCCAATCCTAAGTGATAACTCAATCAGTAATATTTGTGGAAATGACATAACTAATACATTCAGTTAACTAATGGCTTTGACAATTAGCTATTTATTTCTTTATTTCATCAACATCAAGAAATAGTATAAGGTAAATCTTTGTCTTGGATATAAATTTTCTACTTTACCAAAAGGTTAACTGAAAGTGTCTGCCTATTGTCTATCTTGAGTACCTATCCCAAAAAACAGTGCATTTCTTCTAACTGTGACTGTCATAGATATAACCACATCTAATGATAATGTAATAATACATATATTTGAAGATGAGAAGAAATGAGATGTGGTTCTATCTAGGTAGACTTCTATTCCCATTTAAATTTTCAAATAGGTACAGAATTTATTCCCACTTTATGGAATAAATTCAATATAACCCACAGGACAGAAGACAATTTTACATCCTAGGTATGAGCCAAGTTTTATAAAATGACACAGTAAAGTGAATAATGGAGATAATCTTTCTTATTAAGTTTAGTGAGGGATTCAGGCAATTAAATTTAAATTTCTTGTAAAATCCATTAAAGAATGCGGTGGTTAACCTAGTTTGAGACTTCCATCTTAGCCACATTTTCCTAAAGAAAATAATCGTCATTAAGTATGTACAGAGGTGTTTCTACAATGAATGTGATGTGATAGAAACTAGAAATGAATTAAGAGATGGCACTAATTTAAATAAGGTGGTGTATTTGATGGGTGATAGTATTTTGCGTGCTGCGTTCCCGCATAACGCCTCAATGTCACGCACGTGTCCATTTCAACGAGCGAGAAAAGGGCCGCGGCCCACAAAGCTCCACTACAGGTAGGTAGGTACCAAATTGCCTGACAACCTTTACTAGTTACACAACGGAAACAGTCGCAATGAATCATTCAGGACAGCGGCCACACAGTAATTAAAAATGAGTTGACCGATTAGCTCTCTAATATTCACTCTTAGCAACTCGGGTGACTTTAATTCGTTATCGAATCGACATTGATAACGGCACGACTACGCACGGTGAAATTACGACGCACTAGTGTGAGCACTGGTTAAGGTTACGTCTGTGGAAAGTTCAATACTCCTACTCGATAAAAAAGGAAATTTAAATTGACATTCCACAATCATTACGAAACGTGAATATTCTTTTCAACGCTACTTGTACTTCACAGTTTACTTGAAGACTCCAAAAATATATTTAGACTTCAGAAGCATGTACACGGGCCAATTTGCAACTTACGGGTAATTTCAAGACACTTACAAGTTCAACTCCGCACACAGCAATTACAGATTCAATTTAAAGTAAAACTAATGGAATCTCATAATTTTGAGTATAAAATTTGGAATGATAGCTAACCGCACCGCGGAATCGTGTCGCCGGTTCTGGCAAAATGGCTGCAAGGGGCACTCCTTCTATGCGTCACAGTCACATTTATGGAGATGTAAATTCCCAACATGGACACTTTCCGTACTAATTTAACACATATAATGATAAACACTCGATAGAAATTTAATGCACTTACTTGTTGGAAGGGAAAAAAGTAATAAAAACAGCAAATTGCTGGACAATATCAGTTTTTCTCTTGCGGCGAACGATACACTACACTGACGGCGGCGGGGCCAGAGGGGAAACAAAAAACGGAACAGGGTTCTCAATACAAGACGACCATTTTGAAATGACTATAAAGGAAGTTGTTAGCGTGAGCGGGAATTTCAAAAAACTGATTTAAAACAATATTACTTCGTTGGAACACTTCATAATACATGTAATATTTAAATAAATAAAATGATTATGTTCAAAAGAATACAAGGCATATTAAACTGTGTTAAGCAAACATATAAACTTTTTTTTTTAACTTGATTGATGTTAAATTTGTAAGACGTATCTATAACCAAGCGTCAATTATATTGTTAAATCACTGTCACCTAAACATAATAATTTTCCTAAACAAATAAATTAAATATTTTTTAACCTAATTACAGTTTGTTCTGGGCATTAGTAAAAACGTCTAAATTAATCAATTCTGTATTGCAATTATTTTTTAATTATCTTCATCTTCTAGAAAGGTAAAGACTAAAAGCCACACAACAAGGCTTATTATGTTTAAATTATTAAAATATAGTTTTCATGAATTTCTGTTGAAAGTACTATTAATTTGTATTGTTTTTTTTCTATGTATCTATTCAACTTAGCCAGTTGGTTTTAAATCGTAGGAATCAGAAACTGAAATAATTAGAAACATTGAGTTAACCCTGAGAAAATAATAAGAAAATATACATACCATTTGTCACTCTGATTGACAATGACAATCGTCATTGTCAAACTTTGACAATTAATTTTTGTTTACCACGTGCGCGCGTTCACGTTCTTTTTATAATTTTCATATGCAGTTGTAAAACGTGGTTTACGTGGTAGTTATAGAAAGTCTACTAAATAAAATTAGTCTAAATACATAAGAGTATTAAGTACTAAAAGTACAAAATGCCTAAATCTAAACGAGATAAAAAAGGTAAGGGTTATATTCGCATCTTGACCGAAATTTGCTCGATCTAAAACTCACTTTTTCCCAGAGATGAGAACAAGCTAGATCGATGTTTCCCCCGAAAACCTTCACATAGCAAAATCCATCGAAATCGTAAGAGTCGTTTCCGAAATTCCCGAAATAAATACCTAATCATACAAGAATTGCTCATTTAAAGGTTAAATGACTTTTTTTTATTAAAAAATAATGTGATGATGAAATAGAAATTGGACATAGTATTACTGAAATTCAATAGAGTCGCTAATACTATTTACTTGTGCTTTATCATGCAATTAGGCCCTGAATTATATATTTTTTTTATTTTCCAGTTTCGCTTACAAAAACAAACAAGAAAGGACTTCAGCTGAAACAGAAAACCATAGAAGAAATCAGAAACTGCTTGACTAAATATGAACATATATTTCTATTTACGGTAGATAACATGAGAAATGCAAAACTAAAAGATTTACGCCATGAATGGAAAGACTCAAGATTCTTTTTTGGCAAAAATAAAGTAATGGCGATTGCTCTTGGAAGGACTAAAAGTGACGAAATAGAAGATCAGCTTAATCTTGTAAGATACACTTAGTATTTAATTTCAGTTATGCAGTGTTGAGAAGGTTTTTTTAACCCATGGGACATCCCATGCACCACAGTGACAGGGGGGTTTCACTCCGCAGTTTAGGTATGTTCGGCCGGCGCTCCTCCCGCCCGGGGAGGCGTATGGCAGTAGGTTGTCGGTCGGCCTTTGGTTCGCACGCTAGCCGCGTCGCGCGTAATTAAGCTACTTTTTTCTGTGATTTTTGCAACAAACAATGACTTCTGAACAATCTTATAAATAACTTACTTAAAAAAAAAAACTTACTAAAGGTAGTTTACTGAATTAATACACGCTGTTATCTTTCTTGATTTATATACCTACCAAATATCGACGTGTGGAAACCCTGTGCCCTTGGTTTCGGATCAGCGGTGCCCAACAGAATATGAACGCTCGTATCACACAATAAGTTTCAATTTCGCGTGCAAGCAGAAAGAGTACGCAAGTTTTTGTACCTAAACTTGACTTTTGTTTGAGAGTGATCCTTCTGTACGTTAGTACTATTACTTATTCTGTGACAGTGATGCGTAACTAACTGTTTGTGATTTGCCAAATTTTGTTACTACTTTCAAACATAGGTACTTACACAAAATGGCCCAAAAAAGTTGTTGGTCATGTGATGGGTTAATGACTGAAATGAGAGGCACCTGTATATTACTTTCACTAAATTCCAACCTTCAATTGAGATTGTATCTTCTCATGGATCTCTTTGTTTTATTCTGAGCAAAATTTAACATTACTTTGTAGTGTGAGCTAAGTAGCCACCTCTAAATCTTTCAATGCTTAAGAAGTTTGCATGCCATTTATAGTTAGGGCTTTTTTATATTAAAACTGACCAGCAATTGACCTCTATCCAAGGATCATATAGACTGGATTAGCAATCGCCATAGTACAGATCTTCCACAGAAAAATAGTTTGATTATTAAATCTAGATGGCGCTGAAATATAGCCCGAGGCTTTGAAAGCAAAACAATAAGACTACAGATGTTTCATATTACTGCAAATGTATTATTTTTCAAAAATATTGCATAATATTATTATTATTATTAATCAAACTATTTTTCCGCGGCCAATCTGTACTATGGCGATTGCTAATCCAGTCAATATCATTCTTGCCTCTATCTCACTTGATGGTAAGTGAAGATGAGACCAAAGATTTAGCTCCATGGTGTATATATAATCTAAAAAACCGGCCAAGTGCGAGTCTGACTCGCTCACAAAGGGTTCCATACAATTATCTATAAAAATCACGTTTGTTGTATGGGAGCCCCCCTTAAATATTTTTTTTATTTTAATTTAATGATTTATTTTTAAAGTCAATATATAATTAAATATTCTGTGAATATTTCAAGCGTCTACCAGTTGCCGTTATCAATATCGAGCAAAAACGAGCAAAAAAATCACGTTTGTTGTATGGGAGCCCCCTTAAATATTTATTTTATTCCATTTTTTAGTATTTGTTGTTATAGCGGCAACCAAAATACATCATCTGTGAAAATTTCAGCTCTCTAGCTATCACAGTTACCGAGATACAGCCTGGTGACAGACGGACAGACAGACAGACAGACGGACAGACAGCGGAGCCTCAGTAATAGGGTTCCCGTTTTTACCCTTTTATTGTTTTCAGCTTTCAAAAAAAATTAAAGGTCAATGTGGATTGCTGATGACAAACAGAGATGTTGTGGATGTACTACAGTGGTTCAATGACTTCAGTGAAGCAGAATATGCCCGTTCAGGCAATATTGCCACCCGGGATGTCATATTGCCTCAAGGACCCCTTGAAGACTTCTCACACACTATAGAGCCACATCTAAGAAAACTAGGATTGCCCACAGCCCTTGAAAGAGGTGTTGTTACATTAATCAAGGAATACCAGGTTTGCTATAACACTAAATAAATATAAAAATGAAATAAAATAGTAACTCCAATTTTTTTTTAAAAGCTTTTTATTAACTTTTCATGTATGTAAGTAGGTACAGGTCGATTCATAAGAGCTGGCACGAATGGATTGAACGAAAGTAATGTCACTTTGACATTTTTGTAGGAAAATGACTAACACATGTCATTTTCATATTTGTGTGAAGTGTGTTCAAATAGGTAACACAGATACTTTCATTCACTCATTCAATCCATTTGTGCCAGCTTTTTTGACCCACTTCCAGTGGTTGGATTTACTTGAAATTTGGTATACTTATGTAGGTTGAATGACAATGCAAGTACAGTCAACAAAAAGTACAGTCCGTGAAAAAGCTTGCACTTAAAATGAATTTTTTAACAAAAACTTATTTCTTCACTATTGTAACTTTTTTATAGTGATGATACTCATTACCCAGCTATGATTTAAAATATGTATGGTTTGTGTATACTTTATCATTGTCTCCAAAATAATACATATTGATACACAAAGCTGAGGGTGATCAACAGTACATGGGAAAAGTGTTAATAGTTGAGTTTATTGATAAAGGAAATCCCTGCTGGTCATTTAATTTAGCCCTCTAAATTCCGATGTCTGGATATTATTTGGTCAGTCACATGAAACATATATACATTAACAAGGTGTCAAAAATATCTAAGTATACAACTCTTATGTGATGACTGTATACATATTTATGCTTTCGACTGTACACCATGGCACTGACAATGTCTGATTTTTCCTATTGTGGCTCTCTTTCACTATCAGGTCAAGTAAAAAATTCCACTAATGAAGTGGAAAAATGACTATCTACAAATGATTAGAATAATTTAATACCCTAAATTTCAGTTTCAGCTGAATGACTAAAAACATTCCATTATTCTTACTTACAAATCAATGTAACAATCAACTTTTTTTTTGGTTGATTACAATAATAATATGATTCTGGTATAATATAAAACATTGTGGCATTGAGGGGTATAAAATCAAAGTCTGCTAAATCCATTTTGGTTTGGTTACAATATAATTATAATTATTCATATATAATTATTTTTAAACTTGACTTTTCTTATCTTTGAGATGACAAGTATTCAGCTTTCTCTGCTCAAATAATAATTTTAAATATTTTCAGGTTTGCAAGGAAGGTGCAGTATTAACACCGGAACAAGCCACTGTATTGAAACTACTGGGTATACAACTAGCAACATTCAAAGTTGCCATTAAGTGCCACTGGTCCAAAGGTAAGGGATTCCACAAAGATATTGATGGTCCAAGTGATAATGAAGATGATGAAGATGATGAGAAAGAAGAAAATGTGGAGGATGAAGACATGGAAGCAGATGAAACATAAGTGTTACAAAGTGTCCTGTGGATACACAAATGGCCATTTCAAAATTTATTCATTTTCTAGTGTCCAAAGGATTCTATTGTATATAAAATGAGAGTTATGGTTGTGTGTGTCTGTAGGATACTTGGTGTTGTGGAATTATAATTAGTTTTTAATGTTATGATGTTTTTTTAATTATGGAACCAACTTTTATCACACCAAATTTTTTTTTTAATGCTTTATTTTGGAAAGATGTTAATTTCATAGTACGTATCGTTTTTCCACATAATTCTCTTGCAATATCTAACGCAAAGCCATTAATTACGTCACAATCAATACACACTTCCTGGAGTCTGAACCAAATATGTATTTTTATAGTCAGGATTAGGATCCTTTTCAAAAAATTTGTAAAGGTAAACCAAAGATATATGACTATTGTCAAGAGGGCGCTATTATTCTTATTTATATGGCAATAGTTCAGTATAGTCGGAACAAATGACATCTTGACTTGTCTAAACTGTCAGTCAATTGAAATCGCAAACAATGTAAACAAACCTTGTATTTAAAATGTCTTTAATTTCCATTTTCCCTCATCAAATACTGCTAAATCCATGTGTTATTTAATCAATACTTACCACAACACTATACTAAACCATTAATACAATAAACAAGTGCTAGAATATGGATATTTCATTAAATGGTTTATTTACATTGTTCTCAATTTCAATTGACAGCGATTTTGCAATGTTTACCTACCTGTTAGCTCTGATTTTAATTTGGAAGGTTTTGTAGCGAAATAGTTTCATACGCCCTTTTTTTTTCCAGTAGTTTATTATAAACATTATTTACAATGATCCATTGTTGACTACAAATCGTTTTGGGCATTTTTGTTATTGTTCAAACAAACTGCCACAGTGACACTGACAATCATTAAAATTATTGCCAGTGTAAGAAATTAGTTCCAATGAAATTCCACAACATGGCGAATAGTCATATATTTCTGGTCAGGCTTTACATATATTATGTAGTTAACGGCTTAATAAAAAAAAATCACGATCGCTATTTTTGTGTAACAAAAGTTAGTTATACAAAGTATATGGGTAACTCCGTTACACAAAAATAATTAATTAAATTTTGTTTTTAATTAATCCCTTAATTGTGTACAAATTTTTTGAAAACGACTCATTAATCCTTTTGTCTGTTGTTATTATTATAGAAAATCTACTATTTAATTATATTTGTGGATACATACAATTACGCCTTCTTCCCAGCAAAGGGATAAGCAGAGACTTTTTTTCCACCTGCTATTCCTGACATACATCTTTCACTTCCACAACCTTCATCAGTCTTTTCCATGCATGCTTGCTGGTTTCAGGTCCTCTTGACCTGCCCTTATTTTCTGTCGTTAGGACAGAATAAATGACCTGTAGGCATAATTACTCTTTACTTACTTCATTTCAAAGCATTAAGAACGTAGTAACACAAGTCTGACACTAGCCCGTGCGTCATTTAATGAAAATTTCAACCACACCTGTCGACATCGTCGCATGTCGTCGCTCACATGAATAAATTGCGGCCACGGCAAGAACTGCCAGTATTACCTATTAATGAACATCACCTCACCTCAGTCGACGTAATTTAAGAGAGCGGATTTGAAGAAGCGATTACAAGTTTAATATGGATATGACTAGTGAGATTGGTTAGATAGATTATTTATTAGTTATCATGTTGTTTATTGGTCTTATCTTATTACTTACCGCAATGCAATCTTATAGATAATTAAATTCAATAAATGTTACACTTGTAACAAACTATATGTATATAGTATATGAAGGACGATCCGAAAAAATTATGGAAATCTATAAAGAACATCTGTCATTTTCAAAACACTGTCAATTCCGCAAACAAACTGACCACCTTGGCTAACTGGCTGTAATTTAAGTTTGTCTTCGGGTTGCTTCCCGGATCGATGGAAACTAGCTCAAGTGTCTCCCATTTACAAAAACGGATCTAGGAATGATCCCAACAACTATCGTCCGATATCTCTTCTTAGCGTCTTTTCTAAAATACTAGAAAAAATAGTCTACTCTCGTCTAGTGGATTTTCTTGATAAAAGCAAAGCTCTCTCAGATAACCAGTTTGGTTTCAGGACTGGGAAATCTACGGAAGACGCAGCAATCCAACTTTCAAATAAAATATCCCGTTTTCTTGATAGTGGCCATAAATGTGTGGGCGTATTTTTGGATCTTTGTAAGGCTTTCGATACGGTATCTATTGACATCCTGCTTAGTAAACTAAATGCCTTGGGTATAAGAGGGATAGCTCTCGGGTGGTTTCGCAGTTACCTGAACGAAAGGTGACAAGCTGTTAAGGTTGGTGACTTTAGTAGCGACGAGTTGTTGAACTCTTTTGGAATCCCTCAGGGCAGCATCCTCGGCCCCACACTCTTTCTCATTTATGTTGATGACATCTTTAGACTTGGGCCGGATGGTGCAGAGGTGATTTGTTACGCAGATGATACGGTAGTGCTTTTTCACGGAGAGACTTGGAATAATGTTTTTGACCGCGCAGAGGGCGGTCTGTCTGTCATTAGTTCATGGCTGGAAAATAACTTACCCTTAATGTCAGCAAATCTAACTATCTAACATTTTCTAAGACACCAGTTTCCCCTGTTCATCTACGTAGTTATCTAGTAATCCACACTAGTAAATGTCGCAATCGTGATGGTGTCTCTATCTCATGCTCGTGTAGTTCGCTTGTCAGGTCTGAAAAAGTCAAATATCTTGGACTAATAATTGACGATAAGCTATCTTTCAAACAACACATCTCGGCACTGTCTAGTAGGGTCAGGAAATGCATTTACATAATGATGCAACTTCGCCGCTGCGCTTCGGAACAAGTGCTACGAGTTGTATACTGTGCGAATCTATTCTTCAATATGGTATAGCAATTTGGGGTAGCGCTCCAAAAAGCACTCTTTTACTGCTGGAGAGGGCACAGCGCGCAGTGATAAAGGTGATGCTCCGGAAACGAATCCGTTTCCCAACGGACATTCGTTATCGGGAATCAAAGCTGTTAAGCGTAAGGCGACTATATGTTCTGAAAGCGGCAACTCGAGCGCATGCGGTGGTTTTAAGGTTACCTATCTACGTGCAGCTCCTGGCCAAACGTGTGTTTAGAGTTCCCCTACCGAATTACCGATCTACCCTTGCTAAGCGTTCGCCAGACTATATGCACGCGTATATATAATAATATTTGCAAAATACATAGTATCCATTTTGCACAATCAATAAAGTTAAGGTGACCGTGAAATTGTGGTTACTTTCACTTTCTTATCAGGATTCGGAGGCCCTACTTCTTGCTAGTTAATTCATTTCTCCTACTGGTACACATTCATTCCCACGCGCACACACATGCACACACACATATACATACACTCACGTACACACACACACACGCAAACCACCTGGCGCATGCGCTTGTCTTAGCTTTCTTTTACGTAGTTTGTTTCTCTGGACTAAAATTTGTTTTTTTTTTCTGTATAATTTAATTTTAATTTTATTTTTGTATTATTTTATTTTTTTTAATTATTTCTACTGTTTCACATATTGCACTCCAGGGTCCCAAGATACAGGCTCAGCCTAGTTTGGGGTCCGTCAGGAATACTTACTCTGTACACTTGTGAATTATTAAGCAAATAAATATTTTTGTATTTTTTTTTTTGTGTGTAGTACTTAAAGAAAAATATTTTATTCTATTTAAAGGAGTTTTATACAGCTCAAACAGTATTATCATCATAAATCCTTTGTGTACATATATGACCTTTGTACAGTTGATATGAAAAATAAATACTTACTCGTACAAGTCTTATCCATATTAAACTTGTACACATTTTTTATATTATTTTTACAGTAAATACACATTTTTTTTGTTTGCATCTCTCTTGTGGACGTGGCAAAAGTTAAGTGTCTAATATTATATTATAGCTAATATTTTTTAGTCAAATCTATATATCGGCGTGTGGAACGCTTGGCTAACTTTGGGCCTATTTAAAATTATGATGATTAAAATTTGACGTAGGCTTTACGAGGATAGAGCTTAAAACACGTTAGCATTTTGTAAGGTGCATGACAATGTGATCGTTGTTAGTTGGGTCTGTATCACATATGTTGATTTATGTGAAACTGTATGGGCGGGTTTTTTATATGAAAACACTATAATGACCGAGGAAGCAGTCTTGCACGCGTGACTGCCGGAGTAACAAGCGGTAACAGTTCGTCGTTCAAAATATTTGTTTCCTCGAAAAAAAAAATCTTGCATTTGCTCTGACTTGCAAGACCAACAGACTGGAAACAAGCATTGACCACATTTTAAAGGGAAAAGGAACCAATAAAGTCTATTAAAATAAAATATGAAAATAATAGTTTATTAAAATAATCACAGAGACAACAATAAATTATCTAATTAATTTAAAAGAAAAATACCAAACTCTAATCAGACAAAACATTATAAACAATTTGTATGGACTTACATTAGTACAAAAAAATAGTGATTTTCTAATCAGTATTCTCTGTAAAACATGTCAAATAGAAGTCATGAAAGAGGCTTTGCCCCTATTGTTTTGTTATGGATGTTTCTAAACAAGAAAACTTAATCATACATACAAATAAGTAATCACAGTACAAAAATAAAGCATAGCTTCATCAGTCGACATCACAGCATACGCCATCAGCAAACCAAAACTCATGACTTACAATCTACAAATTCATGATACGTTATAATCATCAAGCGTGGAACTATACCAGTCTTTGTAAATTATAATATTATAAACTAAATTTACGTTTCTATAAACACACGTATCTACTGAATACGATGAAAGCACATCATTCGAATATTTTTGTCAGCGTATTTAATCAGAGCGACTACTGCTTTGTTATCCTTTTATATGTTGGTGGATGCCTTGTGTAATAAGAAGCTTTGTAAGTATTGAATGAGAGTACGTACAGTGCTGCAGCAACAAGCATGTCGCAGCTTATTATTGTAAAGATATGATAATCTAGCAGAATTGTTAAGCTACACAGGCGATCGCAACATTCGCCATATACTGATGCCGCGAACCCGAGATCACTTAGTATCACAGCATTTATGAAACGCAGTAGTCGAATACAAGTATGTAATATATTTGCTTCCAATTTTTAGTCATTCTTATGGAACTATATCGTGGGGTATTTTTGTAAACTTAACACATTTTCACGAGAGTGATAAGTAGGACTTGGAACTGGTAAGTATCTAACTCAGTCGGGTTGGTCAACAATATTAGTATTATAATAACGTTATTAATAGAATGGGTAAAATTTACTAATACATGTATACCTACGCCCCTATGACCGCTGTGTGTTCCGGAAGATAATCACTGAGTAGTCTGTAGCAATCAACCATGACATTTTCAAACTAAAGATACGATAAATTAAATAATGTTGTTTTTAATTTCAGATATACATACAATTTAAATTCTAATCTCTGTGGCTTTTGTACTAATGGTATTTAAAAATGTCAAGACTATTGCGTGCGACTTTCTTTTTGATTCCCTTTTCGCACATTACTGTATTAGAACTTTTACATCAGGTGATAACAAGTAGGTATTACTTACCTAAAATGGTCATAGGCCATTCAATGACGCGAGGTCAAACTCAAAGAATGCCAGTACGGGGCGCTGGGAGATTACAATGTACTTTTTGAGGGTTGCGTGACTTAGGTCATCCATCCATTATTAGCTTCTATAAATGTTCACAAAGATAGCAATATTTTTGGTACAAGTAAGCTTTTAAATCAGTAAACGTCATGGTTTGTGCACGCTATAAAAAAACGATCATTAAACTAAATTGGTTTCTCAAATTACTAAAATATTAGACGGTGACCGTTTAATAATGGCGTGTACAGACAAGTAGTTTGGTGCATAGCCTTACAGGTGAAATGGTTTATGAGAAGGGTCCCCAACCCATTTAACTATATATCATTCATGTACTTACACCAATAAGACGACATTCATTAAGTAACCTATAAGGAACGAGCGTATAATTTTTGAGATTCTCGATACGGAAATGGCTTAGTTTCCATACATTCATGACGCAATGCATGTATCTCTAAATGACATTACTGAGACTTTTGGGCTAGCAGATACGCTGTTACGTTAACTATGAGAACATTTTATTACTCGTAGCGTAGTTTACCCCGAGGCCTTAGTAATAACATCAAACGCCTTTTCAACTAGAAAAACTGTCATGAATGCTTTCCGAGAACATCCAAAAGCTGCATACACGTAACTCCTTTGCCGTTGATATGATACAATCGCGTTTATACGCCAACCAGCGAAAGGGACATGGTATGTTACCATAACATTAAATTAACTATCCCTTGTAGCACAACTACATTAGAACCAAAATCTAGATGCCTGTGAGGCCATAATAATCATTCGATTGTCAGCAACGGGAGAGAAGGACGCACGTTATGTGACAGGAGCGATATGTATTGTTATGGCCTCGCGGACAACATTTTCACACTACTTACTATTAGGTAGGCATTTTCAATTTAAAACATACTATCTACTTTTTCCAGAATTAGGTAGTTTTGGGTTTTTCTTCCTCATAGTCAAGAGCGCTATTGATATTAATGATTTAAGAAAATAACCCAAACTGTCCATATAATTTTATTTGTCAGTTTTGTGACGAGTAGGGCTTGCTCCCGGTACTGAGTTTGTATGGCTAGAACCGGGCATTCCCGGTTCCGTTACCGTATTTGTATGGAAATCCAGTTCCGGGAGCAAGCCCTAGTGAGGAGCCATATAAATTGTATGAAAAAGTCACAAAGCTGGACAAATAATTTAAGGACACTTTTTTTCTTTATGAAAATGAGTAGTAGTACACGTATTTTAATAAGAAAACCCCAAAATGTCCTCATCTAAAAAAAAGTAACGGTTACACTTTTTACTGAAATTGCCTAGACATTAGTTTAGTGTGTTTTCTGGGCGGTCCGCGGTGCTAAGGTCACCGGCAGCGGCACTTCGAGTGTCGGCAGCGGGTCGCGCCAGAACACGGTTTGGGAGAACTCGTCGCTTGGCTCGCACAGCGCCGGCGGGAACACTTGGTCCACTAGCACCGTCATGTGAGAGTACCTACGAACAGAAAATGCACTCATGTAAAATTATAATACAAGTAGAGAAAATTTTAAACGGGATTGAAACGCTATTACATCGTTATTAATTGGTGTATTTTGTTTTTATCAATGAAACTTAAATATAGTCGCTGTTCAGTTTTAAATAAGAAGTAACTGTTTCGTTGAAACCGAAGAAAATGCTACAGTTTAACTTGCAGCATAACATAGTCACTATGTCATAGTACTGGAGGTTGACATGATCACTTGGAGTGCTGAAAGCCTAAAAAAATGACATAGTAGTCCATGTAAATAATGACAATATAATAACGTTACTTTTAGGTCATGACAGGATTCAATGTAATGTAAAAGACACAATATTTTTTAAAAGCCTTTGGATTGACATGTATAATGCATTCGCAAAATAATGTAAAAAATATTACATCGAATCTGATCATAACCAATCCAATTAATAAATGATTTCACAGAGATGTAGTTTCCCATGAGCTGATATTTTATCACTACATTTACTACTCAACTCAGACAACACAATGGTCCCAGTGGCGCATGAAAAATTAACTACACTGAAAACACACATCATGGGCTCATGTACAAACGTACCATAGGAAATTAGAGAATTATCTCTTATGACAATTTCAGTACACTAGTTACCTATAAGCAGTCATACGAGTCGAGTCGATCGAAGTGCTGTATTAGGACTGCTAATATTTATAAGCACAGTAGCTATTTGTGCTGAAGTAATGTAAAGAAAACCACCTGGACTCGTAGTGCTAGGCAGAAGCTGTGCTGAATATGCGATCGATTCTGTCATTGTTTACGATAGCACAAATAACGCGTAGATTTTGCTGCGCTACTTATTATAAGTGGTCCCGTAATACTTATCATAGAACTCATACTTCGCCTTACTTACTGGCGGTCTCTATGATGAGAGCCAAGGAGAGAAATAAGATAGCGAGCGCATATTGTTTGTTTACATTACTTCTGAAGCACAGTCGACATTTCTTTATTTGTAGTTTCATAGTCGCACTTAATTAATTAGATTTCGACTGACAATTAACTTCGTGCGAAGTGAGGAAGTCAATAGTCAGTTAAATGTTTTGAGTAGATAAATATTTTGAAAGTGATTACATGTTCACACGTTTATTGCATTCTGCAATGTGCTTGTGACAATTCTGCCCATCTTCAATGTCAATTTGGTAGGACAGACGAAACACGCACTGCCATGCATGGGCATTTAGAAGATCAGATGAACATCCAGCCAGATAGAATAGGAAAGAAGGAACTACCCTAACTATCTATTTAACTACCCTTCTAACTTTTATATTTCGAGGAAACGTTAATTCGATAGTATTAGTGTTCCACAAGAGTTGAAATTATTTAGTCCTGATATTTAATTTTAGGTAGGAATTCATATTATTTTTTATTTAATTTGCTTTTATTATATATTTTATTTGTGATTTAACTGAACCCGACACAGAATATAAATTCCATCACCAATGTTTACATAGACAGAGGGAGGACAAAAATAGTGCATGATTTTATGGATTCTGTATGCAAGATCCGTTTGAATAAGTATGTAATGATGTATCGAAATAATTAGGTCTCACATGTGTTGAAATAGTAGATAGTCCACAACTCTATTTGAGGTTCCACAGCCACTATAGTTAGAAATCCCTAGTTTTTACACATTGTATCAAGCGGAATAAAGCTTTCGAATGAGCAATTTATTTCAGCATTTTTTTAAATAATTTTGCGGCTAGATATTAATGGCTGTTATTTGACTGTTAGTTTTTTTAACACTTTTTATTAATATAAATTTAGTTAATAAGCAAAAATTAGTAATCGGAGCATCCGCAAGGATGTTCACACGTGAGTTATAATTATTTAGATTTAACTCTGAAGACAGAAATAATACGAAACAATGACTCACGATGATAATTGTCTGTTATTTGGCTGTAATGAAGTTATCGGTAGGTGTGAAATTGGGAAGTATCGACTGATGGCAGTGAAGTGCGCCCGCGAGCGACCAAGCCCTTGTCATGCCATACGGCTTACCGGCAATGCGTTGCGTGATTATCCCCGCCATTTTTATATAATTTACTACTACGCTAATATTTGAGCTAGCTTATAACAACTTTATCGCATTTTTGTGGCGGGAAGAAATCATCGACCATGTCACTTTGCACGTTGTAACTGAAATAAAAATATACTTCTTTATTACAATGCGGAAGTACAGGATGTTAGTGGACGTGAGGCAGTGAGGTGGGCGCGGTGCGGACAGGAGGGACGAATACTCACGTCGATTGGAATGTCTGGGTCAGTTCGTGCTTCAGTTCACCCTTGTAGTTGATGGTGAATATTCTCACGATCGGAATGCCGACGGCTTGGTACGCGCACACGTCCTAGAAATAAAAACAATTAACACTTTAAATATATTAAATATTATGGTTATGGTTCATGGTAAAAAGAACGTCGTGTCGCGATAGTGATCTATTAAATCAGATTGACCGATTTCTAAATAAAAATAACCCACTTTAAAAATATCAACAAGATATTGCACGCGCCAAATGGACGAGATAGTAGAGTAGGGTTTACTTGTGTTAACTGTTACTTCAAACAGTAGCAACTGTAACTGTTTGCTACTGTTGTATTTGCATCCTCATCATGTCGCCAGTGGCAATTATTTATATTTTGTCGTTATTTTTAAAAAAATCATCATTTACATTGACTCTGTTCCCGTATCCCGCATAGAAAGGGTTGGAGCCGGGCGGGAAGAGCGCCTTGATGTCGGCGAGACACTGGATCTTGAACTCCTCGGGTTTCTTCTCGATGACTTCGCGATGGAATGCCCGGAGCAGCGAGGTGGGGTTCAGCAGAAGCGGGCCGTCCGGCAGGCACACCTCGCCTTGCCGTATGGAGCGGAGGTACTCGCGGGTGACCTGTTAACATTAACATAATATATTTAAAACTTGAACTAAAATAACCAAAATGCATTTTAAATTATGAAAAACCGGCCAAGAGCGTGTCGGACACGCCCAAGATAGGGTTCCGTAGCCATTACGAAAAAATCAAGTAATATTTTTCTAAGGATTTCGTATGTGTACGGAATCTTCCAAGTTAGGTATCGTCAATACTTTGAAAAAAGCTCGTATCTCAAAATCGATAATCTGGCAAAGTGAACTTTATTACGCGCGTACCAAGGTTCAGTTTTGTTTACATGCTGATTTGAGATACGAGTTTTTCAAAGTAGTGACGGTATGTTTTGTACCTTAGGCTACTGTTTACTCTTAAACTACAAATAAATCCCAAGCAATCTTAGCCGCTATAATTTTCATTGTAAATTTAATATATTTACTACCATTTTGAATTTTTTCAAATTTTTCCACCCAACAGTTTAGATTTTAGAGGGGGGGGGGGGGGGACGGCTGATTTAAATGAAAATTTTCACTCTAAAGTTGAATATTTCGCAAACAAATCACTGAATACAAAAATCATGTTAGCAACCCCCCAATGGTTTTAAAAGACCTATCCAACGATACCCCACACTATGGGGTTAGTCGAGAAAAAAAAAATCACCCCCACTTTACGTCTATGGGAGGTACCCTAAAAAAAATTATTTAGTTTTTTTTATATAATCACTTTGTCGGCGTGACTGATATATATATTCATGCCAAATTACAGCTTTCTACTACTAACAGTCTATGAGCTTAGCCGCGGACAGACAGACAGACGGACAGACATGGCGAAACTATTTAGGGTTCCTAGTTGACTACGGAACCCTAAAAACGAGGTAGATCCCATTTGTCCTCTAGAACTGTGAAATCGTGAAGTAACAAAGTTCAAAATCGTACCAAATAATATCGACGGTGGAAAGGTAAAAGCGCCACATATCATATATGGGCGCTTTAACGATTTTAAATATTATCATTAAGGTAAAGGCCATATGGTCAATTGGTCACCGCGCACCTTTGCGATGCTTGTGTAACTCTTACAATAAATTGTTTCTGTCAGTAGATATGTTTAATACGACGAGACAAAAGTTCAAAAGCAAAATTTATGAAACTTTAATGTAACACCAGTGTATAGTGTAAGTCTACTTAATTCATATTACCCATGTGTTTTAGTGGGAGCTAGTTAGGGGAGTAAGTGCATGTAATTTTGTATCTAATTTATAAGTATGTGTTGTATACATTTGCTTCTGTTTGCTCTCCTTGAAATAAATAAATAAATATGATATATGGCGCTTTAGCGATTTTGCCTTTCCACCGTTGATATCAGTTCTATATAACAAATGGGACGTTTCCGAAAAACGCAGCTCTTTTCACTATAAAAAAATTTTACTCGTTTTGCGCGAGCAAGACAAAGATAACATCTATGCATGAATTATGGTGTTAGATGTCCTATATAGTCACTTTCAACATTTTTCACACAAATTTTCAGTTACATTTTCCATTCGTATTTTGCAAGGAGTTTCAGCATTGAGTGACAAATAAAAACGACCCGCTTCATTGGCAGATCTTTGAACAGTATAGAAATGTCGTTAGTCAATTGTCTTCTAACAGTCCGTTTCGGTTTGCTGGACAGCATAACTTGTGTAATGAAGTATTCAAGGCACGCACGCACGTCGCACAACGAAATTACTTCCTTATCATATAGCACGTTAAGGATAGGAAATAAGAAAATCGGAGTAGTAAAACTCACTCTAGCCTGTCCGATGGCTCTGGCAGACAGATACAGCAATTGGTAGCCGTTGTTTTTGATTTTGGTGAAGAGTTGTGCCACGCCGGACTGCGCCCAGTCCTTGCCAACCAGTGGGAAGATGTGGCCCAGTACGTCAGACCTGTCCGAAAAATTAAGAAACAAAATATAAATAGGTGTATTCTCCCAACATTTGCGCGTTTAAAGTGTATTATATTTACTATTCAATGCGAGGGAAGGATAATTTGAATTATTGGCAGATCGGTACTGTATTGATATTAGACCAAGCTACTAGTCGCGGCGATTAACGTCCGCTACTAATATACTATGAACACCACAGACCAAAGGATAATTTGAATTATTGGCAGATCGGTACAGTAACAGTACTGATATTAGACCAAGCTACTAGCCGCGGCAATTAGCGTCTGCCACTAATTCTATGAACACCACAGACCACAGGTGAAAATGACAAGCAACCACTCTGCTGTCTTAAAATAAAATAAAAATAAATATCACGGGACAATTCACACCAATTGACCTAGTCCCAAAGTAAGCTAAGCAAAGCTTGTGTTATGGGTACTAAGCAACGGGTAAACATACTTATATAGATAGATACATACTTAAATACATATTAAACACCCAAGACCCGAGAACAAAAATTCGTATTTTTCATACAAATATCTGCCCCGACACGGGAATCGAACCTGGGACCTCAAGCTTCGTAGTCTTGTGGCTTAGACTCGGCTTTCACAACAAAATTAGCCTCGATGTCAAATATTATTCTTCCTGTAGTACATAATTAAATCCCACGATGAAAAAAAAAAACAAAACAAAAAGCGGGTCGTCAAAAAGAGTGCAACGCAAAAAATCGCATTGAAATTTTGAACTTGCGCCCACGGTTTTGCCCTCCATACTCCATATTCCGTGGGCATTTCGCAAAATCCGTCTAAGGACGGATTTTGCATAGAGGCTCATTTAATCGACAAGGATTAAGATCATTGTCGATTAAATGAGCCTCTATGCAAAATTTCAGTTGGGCGTTAAGTGAAGAATCTTTTCTTTTTACGCCTTAATAAGCACTCGTATGCTTTGTGAAACTGTGGTTGCCGATTTATTTATTTATTTCATTCCTTATGACAATAATGACATTGTTTGAAATCACTTTTCAATAAATTACAGTAAATGCATAAAAGCGCGTGAGTGGCTAGCATGCGTACACGGCTTCGTCCCCTATGCAGATCTCCCTATCCCGTCGGAAATTAAAAATTTCAGCCTTGGTGCTGTCCTACATGATATGATAAAAAGGTATGTGCAAATTCAACCTCCCGACCCAATAGTTTGGCGTGCGTTGATATATCAAATGGCTATCAGGGTTTCCTACTGACTTGGTGATGGTGCCGTCGATGTCGGAGATGACTATCTTGTCGTCGTGCCGCCAGCGGAACACGTTGCACTTGCAGCGCGTCGTGCCCTGGTACGCAGTCGTCACGCTGAACACCATTTCGTTCATACCCTCGCGCAGGTTCAAGTTTTTCTGGTGAGAAAAAAATGCAGTCGAACATGTGCATTTTCATTTTAAAGTGCGCAATTTACCTTTTTTATTTAATGAGGAATTTTTGGGGTTCTCTTGCTCAGAATAAAGACCGCTATTGATTTTGATGATAAAAAAATCCACATATTATTAATTATTTTGTGTCCGTTTTGTGATAACTGTGTATATGAAAATAAGTCACAAAACTGACTCAAAAATAACTTTTTTACTTTATATGAATGTGTATGGTTCTCGTGATTTTGAATAAGGAAACTAAATTTCCTCATTGAAAAAAAAAAGTAAATTGCCCACTTTAAAATGAAAATGCCCACATTTTGAATCTTGACCTGCTTTTCCTGCTTGCAAATAAATTTCACTT
Source organism: Archips xylosteana (assembly GCA_947563465.1). Classification (NCBI taxonomy): domain Eukaryota; kingdom Metazoa; phylum Arthropoda; class Insecta; order Lepidoptera; family Tortricidae; genus Archips; species Archips xylosteana. The sequence continues at coordinate 16,037,444 of OX387344.1, forward strand.
CTTTGGCAACCAAATTACCGTAATTGTATACTGTGATTACAACCTAAAGGGGAAATTTGGTGATATGTGTTATTGGGATAAGAACCGAATGACAAAAGATAAAACCTCTTAACTGTTGCACCTGCGTTTTAAAAAGTTTTGTAAAGATATCAGGGTACGTAAGACATAGCTTTCTTCAAAATTACAAAGAGAGGTTGTTAGCCCGGCTTGCTGCTAACAATAAACCTAAAGGTAGATAATTGGGCCCTTTGGGTCTCATTTGATTAGTATTACAGGTAGACGATTTTTAAAATCTTTTGAAAACATGTTTAATAAAACGGGTAAGTATAATAAAATTTTGAAATTGGTACTAGTCGAAGAATCTCGGAATAGACCACAAGCCCAATTAATTCCTTCATTCGAATCACTCGTTACGCATACCAACTGCACATCACTTTAGCAACGCGTGCAACCTTGAAACAAATTGTAAATCATGTTAAAAGTTAAGAATACTAACGATCTGTTCGGAGGATAGTCGCAGTGTTTTCCGGAAGGTGGAGTGGCGCCGCGAAGGCCGCGGCTGCCCTTCCTGTTCTGAGTCCGAGGAACTTGGCTCTTGCGGCTCTGCTAGGAAATACGTTGAACATTAACAATAAGTTTAAAGGCTTTTATCAAATAGCGGGCGTTCCTCAGAGTTGACAGAGTTTGCTTGATGTGATGAGAACATACTTTGTAAAATGAAGTCACATTTCGTGTGCTTGGTTTGTAGAAACGCGCGAAGAATTATCAAATTCGACTTTCATACCACCAAATATTTTGAAAAAAAAAATCCTGTATACAATGTAGACATGCGTTTGACCATAATCACGCCTGATGGAAAGCGAAGATGAGGCCTACGATCGTTAGCTATTAATGAGTTAAAACGTGATGTTTTTAATCATACATATGTAATTATACAGGCATAATATGAAAACACAGACGCAAATAATCCATTAAAAACGCATTACGCTTTATAGCCACATACATTTAGTGAAATGTGAAACAATAAATTTAAAATAACCCTTTATATTTTTAATCAAACGTTGCCTAGAACATGGATGAGGGCAGACAACAAAGTATTCCGGTTACGTTTCCATATCGCATTATCAACCGCAAATGGAACGATAAAAATCACAAAATAAAATAGTGTTCATAGCATGTCACTATCCCCAGATATAGGTACTTAATAAGTAGCGAAGCAATGAAAGTGTGAAAGACACAGCGACACGCCACACTCGCCGCACGTGCTCGCTATAAAAAACCCGCGCTGGACTTTACACCGCCGCGCTAGGGTGTTGACTTCTCACAAGCCGTTTTTTGTGCAAAAAATCGTGAGTCATCCTCATAAGGGAATCACTCGAGTTGGTGGATCTCAAAGCCGGTTACCAGATACGGTTAAGATGTTTTCTATTAGAGATTTGAATTTGCATTTCAACAATTACTTGCAAGATAGTTTTGCGAGTAAATTCGCAATGAAAACAAACATGATAAATATGATTGTCACTCGAGCCATACACATTTTGTTTATACGTGATAAAGGGGATGCTTTTTTATACCAATTTGAACTTTGCCTACATGCTGATTTTCCGTTCATCTTATTTTTCCAATAGTATCATGTCAAAGTGATGCGAAGTTTTTGTATATTCTGGGTAATCACAAGAGCGGTTTTTTGCATTAGAAACGACACACCACAGAATCCGAGACTAGAATAATAATCTAAATCCGGTAGTTCTGAAACGTATCAATCAACTTCTAATAAATCTCTCACCTTGTTCACGATGTTTGATATTCTCTGGCAGTACAGTCTCCTCTTCCTTTGGCTCGGCAGGTTCGACTACTTCCACGGATTCTGCCGGTTCCTGTGCGTCCTCAATTCCTACTTCATCCTTCAAGATCTCTGGAAGCGCCTCCTTAGCAATACCATCGATCTCCTCCATCTTCAACACCATACTCTCCGATCTTTCGGGCAAACTGGTACTCTTGAACTCTTCCTTTGAAGATTCCGGGCTATAAAAATTAAAAAGTATTTTCAAACATAATTTAATTACAATATCCATGTGGAATCACGTATGTGTTAGGATGATTAGCGTTTACTTTATATGTATCTGCATAAAAGTGTCAATGATAATAATTAAATGCTACCACGTTTATTTGCAAAAGCAATATGGAATGGCACATTCAATCTTGCAATTTAAAAACTGAAGAAAAGTATTAAATTAATATCTAGAATAAAGAAGAACTGTTAGTTGAGTTTCTTTTCATTTTAGAAGAAATAAGTTTTAAAATTACTCAGGCAAAGTAACAGCTAAAAAATATGGGTCAATGATTTCTCAATACGCTTATAAAATTTTATCTTTCCATAACATAAGTTACAAAAACATAAAAATAAAGTCATCGGGTGAAACTACGAGCAAAACCGACGTCCGTTGGGTCTGTTAAATGTTATAATTTCTTTTTAGCTATAAAAACTGCTCCTACCATTTCTACAAAATACACAGCTGGCGGGGCTGGGTGACAAACGAGATTCGGCACGTCGCCGCGTATCGTTTTGTTGCTTTGAATGCTACCGACATGCCTACATTGCAAGACGCTGTGCTAATAAAAAATAAGAAACGTTTATTGTTTAAAACCGTGTACAATTGTGATAACATTGATTTGAGGAGTTCCAACAGTATGTCCATTTCGGACATATTAATAGTGCGACACGATGTAAAGTGTACTGTAGGGTTTATTTATTACCAATTTAATCAGACAATTCACTGAATCCTCTTTAATATTTATTACGTAGTCTTAGACGGTGTTGAATACAGAACAAACAGCTAAGTTAGAAAAAGACGCACAGAACATAAACACAAATCGCGTTCACTTGGGTTACTCTCAAGAGGTCCTGATCAAGTAAGGTCCTTCGTACACAAGGCTACGCAAATCTTCGATAACCGATGATTATAGTCTCTAAACGACTACCGCAATACAAATTCGTAGAGGTTTGTTGTACACAGACACACGTAAGTATCTATTCCCTTGCGGTAAAATCTGACTTTCGTCGTGTAACTTGTAGGTATCTTGTCTATGGCCAGTGATCGTCGGTCCATTTAGGTCTTCCATTTTGTGACGTTAGTGTCATCACCTAATACAGTGGGGGCACTGACCGGGTGGCCTCAGCGTTGGAGCGGCGCCAGCTCCACCAGGAGTAGCCGCGCGGTTTGGTGTCGGCGGCGGCTGGCAGCTCGGAACACTCCTTCTCCATACTCTTTTCGAGAGATTCCAGCACTCGCTAATGGACAAATGAAGACACATGTTAAAGCAATATTAGTTAGTGCGTTAAACAATTACAACAGCATTCTACAATGAAAAATACTTTACTGCCGTTTATTTTACAAAAATGCACCAAATTCAGTCTGCATAAGCGCGTACCGCCTATGCGCAATTACTACATTGGGTGAGGTAGTGGGCCTGTTATGGCTTCAAATAGATTAAAAACACAGGCAAAAAACAGGCAATTGTGAGTCGGAATCGTACACGAAGGGTTCCATACGACTAACCCAATTACCAGTAGGTATAATGATCAATCAGAAATCGTCAAAAATCCCCTCTTTAAAATGTACCCTAATTTTTAGTTGTTATAGTGGCCACAAAAATATACTAAATTAAAGTATCAACGAAGTAGGTAGAAACTTGAATTTTTCAATCACTGTGATGTCTCAAGAGGGACGATAAACGGAAGAATGAGCGAGAGCAAAAGGCCGCCGTTTAAACCAATGGTTCTTTCTTGGTTTCTACCGCACCACGAGCCGCCCTGCCGCCAGGCTGCCTGCCGCAGAGCTGCCGCGAGCTGTACTCACGCTGGGCAGCGGCCGGCGGTAGGCCAGCAGCGACAGCAGCAGCGGCCCGGCGCTGCGCCACGACAGCCAGCGGTCGCCGAGCCGCACCACGAGCCGCCCCTGCGCCGCCAGGTTGCCGCCCTGCGCGCAGAATTCCTCGAACGGCAGCGCGCGCGACACTTGATCCTCCCGGACGTACACGCCCACTTGACCTCTGTCACAGATAATTACAGTTTAAGTAACTAAAATAATTACGACTTGAAGTTCCAGTGCCTGCCCGATAGCGACTACCTGATTGTCAGACCCTGGATACCACTCTTGGTCAAAATACATCGTAAGACTATTCTAACAAGCCTTAAAACCGCTAGGTTACGCTGTTCTGTCTTGGAGTTCCCGAGCCTAGCATCCGGCTCCATGTTCAGATCACCGCAGTGGTACCATAATTCCCACTGTTCAGTTCGTTACCGGCCGCTAGTGGCACTTTTTTTTACGTCCACTGTAAGAGTTACGTCAAGTATCAATTTTTGTTTTAATAACCGATTAGCCATTCAAGTGCATGATTAATTAATTTACGCTTCACAAAGATGTGTACAAATCACAATCGTCTGAAGGAAAGAGGTGTGATCGATAAATTTAATACAAGGAAAGGTTAACGTTTGTCATTGAAGCAAGTCATTTCCGTATTTAACGTGAACTTGGCATTGCTAAAATTCCTTATCTTCACTCAATTTTTTATCATTGCTGACGAAGTTGCAATGATCAAAATATTTCCTTGATCGTGTTTGCCAGCAGTTTCCTTGGAAGCATAGAGGCCCTGGCTATACAATAGTGAGTCCTCTTTTTACATACCACATTGTGGCGAGCTACTAAGTAAAAACCGTTTTCCCCCATCTGTTCTTAGGACTTTATGTGTCATTACTGTGACCCACTTTAGACGATAGTTATTAAAACATTGTCAATAAATGAACAAAAATCAAGTCAATAATATTTACTTCGTAGAGGTAAGTGCGAATCCAAGTTGTTTGAATGTTCATTATTCGTTGAGGTACCTGAATGTCATTTTGTTCGTACCAGCCACTTTCTGAATAAGAGGATTGATGATCAATCCGATCTATACACGAGTTGTAAGCTACTGCAGCCAATTGTAGTCTCCGCGTACAGTCAAGGGCAAAAATATGTATACACTTTAGTACCTTGTCTATTTTCGTCATATTTGAACTGCCATATATAAACTGTCACAGTGGTTAAAGTGACAAGGTACTAAAGTGTATACATATTTTTGCCCTTGACTGTACGAAGTTTACGACGTACGATACATACAGTATTATCTCCACTTGGCTCGTTTTCGGGCATAATATACAGATTAACACGAATTCTATTACATCCTACAAGGAGCTAATACATCTACTAGACTACTTACTTTGCGAGCAGCTTTTCGTCGTCGTCAGAGTCGAGTGGCGGCGGGTCGAGCGATACCGGCGACTGTGGCAGCGACGGCCCGTTGCCAGACTCGTACTCCTCCTCCGTCGGCCCAGCAGCTGCATATGTGTTCGTCGTCACACCTGCGCATGATAACTGTATTAATACTTGGATTTCAAAAGCCAGAGTCGAGAGAAGCATAAATCTCTTGAAGTGCCCATCACGCTACATGTTAAACTTTATTCCATAAGAGGAAAAAACAAGGCCACTGACACTGACTGGGAGCCGAAAGTACGTGGCATTCCATGTTAAGTTCAATTCAGTTACACCTGGGGTTTAAAGATTGTTCACTCAGACTCATCCCACAAGTATATTGTAAATCTCGGACGCTGAAATACTTTACATTCTTTAAATTTGTAAACGTTAATGCGTCACATTTCACATTTTTATCGAATGACGTCTGACGTATCGAAACAAAGAGATTCATTTTAAAACTAAAAACTTTGGATTTAGTATAATTCAGTACACTGAATTTAGACTGAGACAAAATCTTAAACTCAAACGACTATTATTATTTACACAGCATCTTGTAATACCATGTGGTTATCAATAATTAAGATAAACGTGAAGGGCTCACCGCTGCGGTTCCTGGTTACGTGATGTTTGGGGAAGTATAGATCCGGGTCCACCTGTCCGCGGTCCAAGTCGTCGAGGTAGACGCCGCCGCCGCCGGCCGCGTCGCTGGCCTGGCTCGACATGAAGCGGAACATGCCACTGAACACGCTGCGGTTTGCGCGCTCCTCGTCCGAGCTTAGCGGCTCCGCTGGCGACCCCGGCGTGCCCGGAGTAGCAGGGGACCCGGGCGGTTGGGGAGAGTCTAGTTCCGCGGGTGAAGCGGGCCCTTCGGTCCGCACGGGCGGCTCGGGCAACTCGCCCCAGCGCCAGGATTGCGACGATTTGTCACCCTTCCCCGTCCGCGCCAATTCGACCTCCGTATCTGATTGCACCGGTGTCCCGCTACGCGATCCCCTGCACACGATCAACCATTAGTAATCTCAACTGCATGACCAGGGGCTCGTATGACAAATGGTGCGCGTCTGGTATCACCAGTGTTTCATGATACAATATCACTGGTAATACCAGACTAGTACCATTTAAGGAACGGGCCTCGGGTCTAATGACAGTTCCATTCGATGCGCATTTGGTTACTCGACGTCTGAATGCTGGTGTTACGAAGACCTTTAGAAAGCGCGACGATATTAATTACGCATTATCTACGCTCATTCAAAAACATATTTTTGTTCGTTTACGTAATTACATAAATACATCGTTGAGGTTAGCCGAATATGCTGATAAGCTCTCGATTAGATTATCATAATTAATCTTTAGGAAGGTCGTTCGGAAACTAGGCATTTATAAAAAATGGGAATACGTGAAGGGGTGAAGGATAAATGGAAGGAAATGATTGTTAGGGGGTATGGGTGGCATTGGATTAGCTTTATCCTACGATGTGATTACACGATATCATTATTTGCCGTACTAAAAGCATGATATGCGCCTAGTGATACTGAAGCTTTCTACACTAAAGCCGTAATTACGACCGCTGATATGTTTCGAGAGTTACATACGCATCGACATCGATATTTTAAAAGGGCATTAGACTGTGACAAGGTAAGTAGAGTAGTGCAAGCGAGATGCGGTGATCGAGTAGTATATTGTTAATGTTTACGCGTTTCTGGAGGCGGCGTGCACCTCGAACGCTGTGTCGGACAGCGCCAGCGGGATGCGGTTGTCACCGTTCAGCTTCAGGTTGGACATCTCTTCGCTGCAACCAGGCCACGCGCTCAATCACAAACAACACGACTCATGACTCAATATGGAACGTAGCGGTAATGTCCTTACCAGCTTTGGCAAAACGGTTAAAAAACATTAATATAGATATACCTAACTGAGCTCTAACCTTTGTCTTGAGAGGTATAGAGGTAATGATAATGAGTTATTTTAGGAATATTGCTAGCCGAATGGAAATCGAAATTAAACACGCACACCGCAATACTTTGAAAGTTAAGTTTGCTCACCTTAGCGCTGCTGCGTTCACTTCGCTGTCGCTGTAGAAGTTGATGTCCGTGGCGTTGGGGATGGCGGTGGGCTGCGAGGGCCGCTCTGAGCCCGCGCGGTCCGACTGGCTCGAGACAGAACTCGTCGAAGACTTGCGCTGATGCTTCTTCTTAGAACTAACTTTCCTAGTTTTCTTTTTCTTCTTTCCGTTGCCGTTTGTTTTGGATTCCTCCAGGTTGGCAGGCGCCGCATCGATGGGCCGGAAGTCATTGTGAGCGCTGATCATCTGCACCGCTTGGTTGGCCTCGCTCCCGGCCTCCAATTGCGTTGCCGAAAACGTTTTGGGAGTGCGGGAATCGCTCCAATTTGCCGGCTCGTCAAGGCCGTCTAGCCCGTCCATTTCGAACAGTGCCTCATTGTCATTATCGCTAGTCGGCTTCAAATCTTTTTTGGCATTCAGCTTAAGTTTACTAAAGTCAGGTTTCTGCATCGACTGGCCGTCAGCGGTATACCTGTAAAAGCGTGTGGAAATATCAAGCGAGGATCGGTTACCTGAACTAATTGCGCGTCATTCGAAAGAACTACTTAGTGCTATTTTCATTATCATAGTTAATTAACGTAGACATAAGCAACGGTTCGCTTTCATACTGCACGCAAATGCAAATAGAATAATTAACTGCTACGATCTAACTAAACAAACCCCCTCACTTTCTGCTAGTCGTTTCCAGAGCACGATGCATATGAATGAACGGGGTTACGTAAAGGCGCCGTACGTTTTTCATGGCCGAGTGGGTGTTTAGTTTACCTGCGTTTGGTATAGTCGGAGGCCTGTCCGTGGTCGGGCTCGACAGCGGAGAGCGAGTTGCGGCGCCGCGGCTCGTATAGCTGCTCGAAGCGCGTGGCCGGGATGGGCGAGGTGGCGAGGTGCGCGGACCAGCCCGCGTCGTCCTCGCCCACTTCCTCCACGAAGAACGCCTCACCAGACTCCCCCAGTTTCATGTGAATATTCAGCGACTCGCCATTCAGTTCCAAGTCCACCTGAACAAACACACGTCATACGATTTACTTCATTCTCTCGTATCGAACGATCAACAGGCGATACGAGACGACACAGATGAGATGCAAAGAGCAGAGGCTATCTTATAATTCACTTCAAACGTGATGAGTGCAATATCGAATGTAATTACTAGTAATTACGCGGTTTTTCGATGAATTGTATACTTTGAATTCTTCACAGAACGACAGGTGCCCGGATCAGGAATAATATTTGTGCCAATATTTTTCACATTCTTGGTGAAATAATATCCCACGGTTGGCTTTACTCCAAATTCAGTGATTCAGCCACAGATTACCCATCTCATTTTGGCAACAATTGCCCTATACTATCTAGAGCTTCCTGTGGCTGCTGACTCATGTTAAAAATAAATATTTTAAACGTACCTAGCCTTCAATTTTACGTAACGAAAGATGTTGATAAAGTACTGTCTACTTTCTATATTTAAGTCATCTTTCGTTCGGTAACCACAACGTTGATGTAAGCCAAATTCTAAATTCATTAAAGAACATTCTGGTGAACCTCTGTGAATGTGTGCGAGCGTCGAACTCTTCTGCGAACTTCGTATGAAATTCCTAGCGAGTTGCATATTGTTTCTCAGAATACTGCTCTATAAACTCCATAAAGAGTCGGCAGCTAATCCAGTTCCAGTATACTGCAATTTACTGGAAATTCTTCAGAACATATATTTTATTATTATTTAAATACGCAACCGAAAACGCGGCTATATGTTACTATTTACAACAGACAATTACAGTAAATGTCCCTAATCGTTCATCGATTCTCTTCTTGCGTGGGACCTTTTATATGGAATTCCCTCACACGACACCTACGATTTTGTGAATAGGGGTGAATGAGAGTTATTGTTCACTAATTAAAACAAAAGAAGAACTTAGTGTAGGTAATTAAATATCTTAATTATTGAAGTTAAAATCCTTGCTGCATTATGTGAAATTGTAGCTATTTGTATGCTATACCGATACGGCCTGATATAGTTCATATAGTGATACAAATGATTTACAACATCAATTGACAACATTTAATTTTTGTGATTAATTTTTTTTTGATCGCTTTGGATGCGGATGGCACGGGACCGATCTGTTTGACGAGCCTTGGGGGAGGCCTATGTTCAGCAGTGGACGTCTTTCGGCTGAAATGATGATGATAATGATGAATTTTTTTGAGCCTCTCATTTTATTGGTTCCTTGTACTTGGTTCGGAAAGATTAATACGCTGATAGTTTATTTTTTTTACCAGGGTTTGTATTTAATTTATTATTATTCACTTATTCTAAAATAGCGTAACTCCAATTCAACCGTAGAATAGACACTTTACTTTAGACGTATCTCCTTCGAAAAAAAGTGATCCGGTTTTATACAACGAAATTCTATTCTCGAACTTCGCATTGTGCCGTTCCGTTCACGCTAATAGTACTAAACATAAGAGTGAAAGGAATGGCATGATACGAAGTTCAAAAATGTAGTTTCGTAGTAATCCCCAGGTTATGTACTTAATAAAATTGACAATGTCAATGTCAAATACAAAATTATTGAACAGCTTATTTTTTCTTTGGCAAAAGGCAAGGGTGTTTCATCTATTGTATGGTAGACCTGGTAAAATTAGGACATATTTTTTATTCTTTTGTATTTTCTACGTTAACTGATATAATTTTTTTATAAATATAGTGTAGTGTTCAGGAAGCAAAATGCTTTCGAATGGTATATATACATTTTGAAGTGTTTTTAAAATAAAAATGTCAATTGTGACATTTGTATGTACATAGGTACCTATGTACATACAAATAAATTATAAGTATTTAAAAGAACAAAATATTACGAAAATTGATGTAGGGTCGGCCTCAGAAGTAGCTGAACACTTTAGTTACTAAAGTGATGCTAAAGTTTAGTAGGTAGGTACTTTGTCATTTTCACTAAAGTGACATTTAAACCTTCACAGTATACTACTTAAGTGTTCAGCGACTTCTGAGGCCGACTGTACGTCGTCAATCGATTGTAAAATGAGTATCACGAAGTACTGAACTTCTATCGCTCATCTTTTATTTCTTTGTTTAGTCTGTGTTGGTTGATACGGAAAATGTCACTATTACGTGCAATTTTCTTTGCATTGTGAATTCTGAACTTAGGTCTGTTGTAAATAAAATCTCTAGAACTTGTTGAAGATAAAGCTATATAAAAGAAGCTTTATCAAGTTATAAACAACTGTACTCTTGTATATTAAGCTAGCTTTATGTGATGTGCAAGTGCAACAAAGTTGAAAATGATGAGATGACAAGACTTTGAGGAGCACAGGGAGGGATGTAAAGACTGATCCATGTGATTTCAGCAATTTTCAAGTTTACAAGTCGTTTAATTATTTAAGACTGTGGACAACAGTTTGCGTTCTCGTAGGGTCAAATGCCTTATAGCTTGTTCATGTTGTTTTTTTTTTTTCAATATAAGTTATTAAGACTAAGACCTTATATGGAATGTTGTTGTAGTTGATATTACGTCTTCAGAGTAGTAATGAATCGTGAGAGTAGCAAATAGGTTTGATAAGTACGCCTGAATGACGCGTCAGTTCCAAAAGAGTCTTGGTTATTATTCAATGACTCCGTCCACGCTGTGCCAACTCCGCGTCTCAGACTTTGCACTAGAATATTGTGAGGGAATTGTTTATTTTTCCGGCTTCAGGGACCATGTGACAGTGAAATGTAGACTTCTTATTCTATCAAACTTGGATATTTTGTTTTCCGATTTTTGTTTCCATTTTTAAAGGTTTTACTGTTAAAAAATATATAAACCGTAAAAATTAATAAAGATAGTAATCGATAACACATTGAAAAACTTCGTTATGTATACTAACTACTCGAGTTAGTTAGTGTACTCGGTGAAGCACGCATCTCGGAATGAAGACGACCTGGTTTAGACTCCTCAGCCCCAGGTGTACCTCTCTGGTTTTTCTGTATGTTTTGCTATAATTTAGAAAATAATAAACCCTCTTATTCATCGAAAACCTAAACCCATTTTGACTTTCTCTTAAAACCAAAGTCACACCAATAGGTACAAACAGTTATTCAGCTTAAATATATACTGAGTGATAGATTAGTAATACTAGGGTAGCACATTTCAAATAAACTGACAGCTATAAATAAGACAGCCCACTTATGAATTGGACCGGAAGATTCGATCAAACCCAGTTGATTAGTCACCATAATATTCCAAATACATAGGTAGGAGTTCCTTAGTATAAAACTAGATTTGCTCAAACGAATACATCCTTGTTACAGCCCCCGAAAATACAATAGTGTTATACTCGGCAGTACAATAGAGAAGGTATGTAAGTGAAATCATGGGTTCGTTTGTGACCGCATTAGAGAGTTCTTTTCTAAAGCTATTTGCAAACCCCATCGGTATTTTCAATCACTATGCTGTTATTCACGAGAGACAACATTTCCTTATTTAGATAGATGCGCTACATAGAAACAACAAGACGAAACTCATTGACGTCAGTTACCAGTTAGGTATCTCATTTATAATACTATTTAATGTAATACGAATTCAGATTATTTATGTGTAGGTACGAAGTATACGTTGAATGAAGGCTCTTAACATCTTAAGCTATGCTGGATGCGGAGCTCTATATTCCAGAATATATATGCATACAGATGCAAGGTTATGTCAATAGTCATTCATAGGATGGGCGACAGGATGCAACGGGACTAATTCATTCCATCTAGAGGCTGCCACTACGGAAACCATTCAGAGAGAAGGTCAAAGGACCGACGCAAAGGGACGTTTCGATTTCAGAGCGTTTTGACCGCCGCGTTTTTTTTCATTAGTGTCGACGTAAATATCGCAGAGGGGGATGATGATCAGAGTTAACTTTTTATACAAATGTGTGGCGGTACCGAGGCTTAGTCTGATTTTATCCAAAGTTGTCGCGATTTATCATTATTTTACAGCAATAATCGAGTGACACTAATTAAATTTAAAAAACGCTGACAAAACGCTCTGAAATCGACCCACACCCGCAGGGTAAAATATAGTCGGGGTACGAAAACCTTCGTTAGTTATTAAATTGATTCCTTTATCAAGTCGTAGCATAGACTCTTAGTACCATTTGAAAAATGGGAAACGTCAAACCCTTTTTTTACCTTGACTGTACACGTACTTACAATTTATGGCTTATAAATAAATGAAAAAAAGTATCGCCTCAAATCAGTAGTAGGAAGGTCGATGACCGAAACGATGCAAATCCATCACACACAACTCAGATACTATAATTATTATCAATGTTTCAGCTATATGGCGATATGTTTAATTAATATTAGGCGCTCTATAAATATGAGTATCTAAAAAAATTATTACAATATACAGGGTGACATCTAAGACGTAATATAAAATTATATTTTCTAGATCCACTCATGATTACTATCAACTTTTATTATGGGACCAACTTCAAAAACGTAAACACAAAATCGACGTCTCCATACAAATTGCGAAACCAGTTGATTGCTTTTAGTATGGGAGGCTCAATTTTTTGTACCGATTTCGATATTACTCCCATAATAAAAGTTGATCGTAATCATGAGTGAATCCTGAAAATATAATTTTGTATTACGTCTTAGATGTCACCCTGTATTAATGGTTTGTGATAGAGTCTATACGACGACGACGATAGACGATAGGTATCATTATCAACACTAGTAAACTTTTCAAAACATTCGATATACAATTAATCTTCTTGATGATTAGGAATAGTTAACGGACTAGCGTGGTAAAGGTTACTATAAGTAGCTCTACCTCTATCTACACCAGTGATACCGAAAGTATTCTAAGATATCGATCTCCAGGGGTCAATGAAATCCTGCGACGGGTCTACGTTCGACAAAAAGGAAACTCCTTAGAAGTCAATTACTTAAAAAAAAAATAAGTATGCAATCAGGGTGTCTGCCTTACAGCCCGGCCACGACTTCGCGCGACCGGCGGCAGCGGTGAGCATTTTATCAGTTCATTGAGTGTGCCGCCAGATAATCACTGTGCGGCGAGCGTCTTGGCCGCGCATTGAACGGAGAAAACGCTCGCCGCTGCCGCCGGTTGCGCGAATTCGTGGTCGAGCCATTAAACCGAAAAATAGGGGACTACGTAACAAAAGTTTAGGAACCTCTGATTTACAAGATTGCTAATTAACTATCTGCAAACAGTAGAAAGGATTTGTGTTGAATGGAATTCGTTACCCTGTCTAACATATAACTACATGTTTTGCCTCAGCCGACGTTTGTCAAGCAAGCGTGTAGAAGATAGAGACTTGTCGCGGATTTTTCTATAGGCCGACTAGGCTCCGCCCTAGGGCGACCATATATTAGGAGCGGCTATCGCGGATATTAGACGTCTTAATAACGATGAGCCGAGAGATGGGTAGCTGATACTACGCCGTCCGGGGCTGATAAGACTAAGCTGCTAGTCCGTTTCGGCACGGTAGAACTACCTAGAGCTACTTCAAGTTCAAAATGCAAGATGACTTACCACTTTGAACCGCGAGCGCAGCACTCCGAGCTTGCCGAACCGCACGTGGAAGGGCGAGCACGTAAAGCTACCATCAGGCTGCTCCACCACAACCACATCGATGGCCCCAGTCAGCGTCGCACCGTTAATCTCATTGTAAAACTCGCGGAAGTTCGCAATGAACTTTCCAATGTAGTTCATAGAATACATGTTGCTATTTTGTTGCTAACACTCCCTGATAACAATGTCTCGTGCTATATTTAGACACACTAACACTAATATCTCAAATAGTCAATCAGTCCAATAACCCGCGTTCGCTACCCCATTGTGTCACTTAAGGTCTTCGAACTACTGTTCAGTTCCTGAAACAAAAGATATTCATTATGAATCTTGAACATTACACTATTATTATGCTAACAAGTTTGGTCTTTGTTTTTTATGTAAGTACCGCTTAATTTTGTTTTTTTTCAATGAAAACAAAGAGGTGATAATGGGCAAGTAGGTAGGCAAATAAAATGTAACACTTACGTTTTTAATTACGATAAGGCACGACGTCATTTAAATGAATACAGGAGAGGTTAGATAATCGTTAATTAAGTAGTTGGTTTGTAAACAAATTGTTATATTGAGTTTGTTGCAAAATTTCATTAAAGTATTACACGTAAATCTATTTTTTTATATGAAATGTTATACGAGTATACAAGCGACTTTATCGAGCGATAGTCTATTTTTAAAATTAATTAGCTTTATAAACAGTTGGCTCATGGTTTCTGCAGCATGCTGACGCAAAGTAAATTAAATATCACTTGAACTACTAGGTCGATGCACTGCCAGGCACCAAGCGCAGGATATTACTCAATGTTGCATAGTAGAGATATAATTATTAAAATAGTTTGTGCAAACGTGAATACGTTGGTAATAAAATTACCAAACGGCATAAATAAACATCAACTACAATTAGTAGTTCCTGAAGACAGAGCTTGCCTTATTCCAAAATTATATGCTTGTAATATTCATTTCCATGGTAATCCAAACTGTACCGGCAAGAGTTTAATTATAGTTTCTAAAATGACTCGGAATGTCTTCCGAGTCCCGGCTAATCTCAAGGACAGTACGCTTAGTATAAGTTTTACTTCACCAAAATACTTCTCGATCGCGTTTACGTAAAAAAATCAATTACTAGGGAAACATGGACAGCGCCTCCGCGGCCGCGCGTCCATGTTTTCATAGAATTGAAATTTTTACGTAAACGCGATCGAGAAGTATTTTGGTGAAGTAAAACTTATACTAAGCATACTGTACGCTTAGTATAAGTTTTACTTCACCAAAATACTTCTCGATCGCGTTTACGTAAAAGTTTCAATTCTATGGAAACATGGACGCGCGCGCGCGGAGACGCTGTCCATGTTTCCCTAGTAATTGAATTTTTTACGTAAACGCGATCGAGAAGTATTTTGGTGAGGTAAAACTTATACTAAGCACTCTGGTGACATTGGAGCGCGATTCGTGAAAAACATGCGGCCTCGACGTGCGTGACGACTGTCAAATCGGGAACTCTGCCCCCGCCTACACACCTACTTATAATATAAAACAACCACTTAATCCGCTTAGTAAAAACTGTTACAAGCTGATCCAATCGCCTACTTAATAACTATAAATTAAAAAAATTAAAAACCCCCAACGCAATTTGGTCGCACATATGTTTGAAAATAAAGTAAATGCCAGTTATGCGTCTAAGATCCCTTCTGCAGCTAGCAAAAGAGCTTATATAACTTTGAAACGGCTGAGCCGATTTTGATGAAACATATCTAAGAATCATCGCCAAGAAACCTGCTTTCAAATAAAAAACCGCATCCAAATCGGTTCATCCGTTTAAGACAGGGGTTCCCAACGTTTTCTTGGTCAGGGACTACTATTATAATATTCTTGTTAGCAGGGACCACTATGTAGGCGTATACTTAATAAAAATAATAAACTGTAATAATCAAACTGAAACTTTAATAAAAAACTCAATAGTAAATTTAAAAATCATTTAATTTAAAATCATTTGCGGACCATATTTTGGCTTCTGCGGACCACTGGTTTAAGAGCTATGATGCCACAGACAGACAGATACACAAACACACATAGCGGTCAAACTTATAACACCCCTCTTTTTGTGTCGGGGGTTAAAAAATATGATACCTACATTTACTTGACTAAAAAAACGATTGGATGTAAACCATGTGATATAATCTTTAAGAGGTTATCCATCTTTCGAAATATCTGCTTGAGCAATAGACAAACTAAACATTATTAACTATTTTCGTCTATCGCACTTCACGGTATCTATCGGATGGTAGGTACGACACATTTCGTAAGCCAGTGTGTCGGCAAGTATGATTTATTTAACACATTGCAACTCTACCGTCAATAGCACTAATGCACATAAGAAATACGCATTCTTTTGGAGTAGGATTCAATTGCAACGGCGTTTTGTCTTTTAATCTAACGATCGCAGAACTCGGCTCGAAGTAAATTTTTCATTAAATCGAATAAGTATTATAATTTATTCTGTGAAAAACTTATAGGAGCCCGGTTGTACGCAATTTATTAGTAGATGCAGTTAGATCTACGGGGGTAGAGTGGCAGGTGTCCAGTGTTCACGGACGAGTACGTCAAACTTGAATGGCAGCAGCTGCCAGAAGTCAGACCTAATTTTAGCACCAAGGGCACCAAGTTCAATGAGCACGGAGACATGACGGAAAATTAGCAAAATTTGTCGTGAGTATATCAACTAGCCACATAAAGACAAATAACGTAGGCTCTAACAGCTAAACAAATATGAAACACTGACATGTACCTATACATCTGTGCATAAGAACGTATCGTAAACCACCTAATTTTACTAACAGTTCCTCATTCGTTTTATTATTAGTAAATCTATGCACTATACACTATATAATTTCTAGAGAGAGGATTCCTTATTAAGCTTTTGAAATGAAAACTAGAATTAAAAATAATAATAAATATCACGGGACAATTCACACCAATTGACCTAGTCCCAAACTAAGCAAAGCTTGTACTATGGGTACTAGACAACGGATAAACATACTTATATATGTAGATAAATACATACTTAAATACATATTAAACATCCAAGACTCGAGCACAAACATTCGTATTTTTCACACAAATATCTGCCCCGACCGGGAATCGAACCCGGGACCTCAAGCTTCGTAGTCAGGTTCTCTAACAACTAGGCTATCCGGCCGTCTGAAGTCAGTGAAAACATCACATTCAGCCATTTTTACAACATATAGGCAAGTACTGGCTGAAACTCATTGGGTAGAGGCCAATTATTCTAAGTCAGACGTACACATTTGTACGCTGCTTTCAATCTGTTCAGTGTATGTGATAATAACTGACGTATTCGTTTTTGTTTACTCGACTAAATTGCCAAACTTATTTGACAAAAACAGCCGACTGAAATTCCACATAAAACAAAATAAATTCAGGAAATCAAAAGACCGGTATATTGGGTTCCAACAACTCGCAACTTGTTTAAGGTTCAGTTACGACATCGTTGGGTATAGCTACTGTTGTATCCGGACAACTTATTAGTGAAGTACTTGTATGGTAGAGTATGGTATTATATAGGTAGGAATGATTGACCTGGTAATAACAGATTATAATTGAATAGCGACTGTTTTTCATTTAATGCTGTACAACAATGAATAGGTATGAATCATATCAGTTACTTAGGTAAGTAGACAATATAGGTACATAGTTATGATACTGCCTACTGAAACCTTATATCGACACGTTTGTCTCAACCATAAGAGTTGCGATCTTCACGTGGTGATAACACATGCGGAGCACACGTGACAATCGATCAAGTGCTGACCTTTGAGAAAATTATCTACGACCTCAGAGATACACCTTGTTCCATACAACGGATTAAATAAACGCAGGGCATACAGGTAAAGAAAATATTGCAATATGCATGAGTCACGTCGGTTTTTCCTTGTTTAGATTTAGACGATAAATACTTTGTAACAATTCAGTTTTCTTTCAGTCAGTCATACCTACAAAACAAACTTAAATCAAAATAAATGACGTTAATGCCTTACTTATACATAATCAAATCCATCGTCATTCGATTCTAAACGCTTCTGGACTGATATACGTGACAGTAATTGAGGCGAATAAAAACAACAAGAGCATTAATGACTTCTTAGAATCAACATTGCAATTTTACCATACGTATATACATAGGTAAGTACTTATTGCATTTGTTTGGCATGTTTATTGCTGACGTTGAAAATGCTAGATGAATAAGAGTTAACTATAGATCTATTTTATGTTTACTCCTATATAGTTAGGTACCTAACGTAAATACACCTGCACATCTGAACGCGAGTGCACATTTCTAATAAACGTCTTGCCTGCAGTGAGCTTTGCTTGCTCGCAAGATTCTTTTACTTACATTTAAGGACACAGCACTATTACTTTTTTTATGTATTCGTTTAGATTAAAATTTAAGTACAGGGCGATCCTGGAGACGTATTCAGGACCAACTCTACGTTTCGTACCAGTATTTTAGTAAAATTTGTGTTCTTTTGTTTTTAGTTTTTTGTCGAATGTAATATGGGTTACTAACACTCCAGATTAGAAATTCACCTAAATACGGTGGTAATTGACTTTTATTAATAGTAGTTGTGTAGGGTTAATCTCGATCACGTCTCCAGAACAACGCTGAATAATTTTGAAGATATTTAAAACAGAGAGCGGAACAGGCAGATAGATAAAATAAAATAAATAAGTAAATAAATAAATCATGGCACGATTGACACCAATTGGCCTAGTCTCAAACTAAGCAAAGCTTGTACTATGGGTACTAGACAACGGGTAAACAAAACAAACATACTTATATAGATAAATACATTACTTAAATACATATTAAACATCCAAGACTCGAGCACAAACATTCATTCGTATTTTTCACATAATAAATAAATAAATACCAATTAGAATTTCAGTAATAAAATAAGGGAACTTTTAAAATACATATAAATATAAATGTAAAGACTTGCGATACCTACACAAGTAGGTAGTAGGTACGTACATATTTGAAATTGTTATGCAAAGTGGACATTGCACTCTGACCCGATGGAAAGGATGCAGTTAAAGTTTGTTAGGTCAACATTATCTCGCACAAAGGAGGACAATGAAATTGTGAGCACACGCAATGAATCATGTGGTTGCCAGGTTATTGTGGTGCAGCCCAAGGGATTACGATAAACTCAGGACCGGTGATGGCTTCCCTTCTGTCATTTGCAAATTTCCGGCCGGAAAACTACTAAAATTACTACTTTGCTAATCAACCGAAAGTTAGTAGGTATATTTGCAGTCATCTTGTTAGTGAGGATAAATAACAACACATTATCAAAATTACATACATATGCGTGTTGTTCGCTTTGATATTAGATATTCCATTATCAATCTGTTCACTATTTTCATGCTTAATCAGTTATCTAACTTTAAAATTCCATTGCTAAATCAATAAGTGTTATTACTACTTGTATAAATGTAGGTGAACAAAGAATAAAGCAATTATGTCAATAGATTATCAACCGTAGAAAAGTCACCATGCGTAAACAGGTGTCAACCATACAAGCGATCTTTGACATTACCTTATAAAAACTTAGCTTCGCCTTTATAAACAATGTCACCGTAAACTTCCTAAGGCACAAATAGTTCTATTGTTTGCCGCTTGCAATCGACGTGCTTCGATGTTGTGTCAGCTGCAAGTTCGCGCACCGTACCGATCTAAGGTAGGACTTCGACGCGTGGTATGCGCGCCGACTCTACCAACACACTGTGTTGCGTTGCGAACCGCCTGAGCAAAGCAACCGACCGCAAAAAATCAGCCGAACCACGAGCTCGTTGTGACGTCGACCGACGGATGTAGATATCACGTACACATACACGCTACTATCACGTATGTCTACTACATAGAGTCCCCCAAGTATGAGGGCTCCTTCAACATTAGGTACGCACCTACCTTAATGTAAATAAATAGTTTAACAATAGGTAGGTAATTCACGTGGTGACTACGATCTTCTGAATGAGAGCACAGAAATCAACGGATTTTGTTACTACTAGTCAAACTAAGCACCAGCCTACCAAAAGGATGTTTTGAAATAATAGTCAGCCAAAGGAAAAGTGAAGATACCTAGGTACCCAAACCGGCTACGAGTCTAAACATTAACACCGAAGCATTTTCAGCTAAAGATGATCTTAAAATTATATGATGCTAGCTGTTGCCCGCGCCTCCGTCCGCGAAGAATAGACCCCGGCCAAGTGCGTGTCGGACTCGCGCACGAAGGGTTCCGTACAATTATCTATAAAAATCACGTTTGTTGTATGGGAGCCCCCTTAAATATTTATTTTATTCCATTTTTTTAGTATTTTTTGTTATAGCGGCAACCGAAATACATCATCTGTGAAAATTTCAACTCTCTAGCTATCACGGTTCCCGAGATACAGCCTGGTGACAGACGGACAGACAGCGGAGCCTCAGTAATAGGGTCCCCCCGTTTTTACCCTTTGGGTACGGAACCCTAAAAAGCAGCCTACGACCTATACTCATACTCAAATACAGAGAAAAGAAGTCATAAAAATCGGTCAAGCCGTTTCGAAGGAGTTTGATAACAAACACCGTGACACGAGATTTTTATATACTTACTAGCTGTTGCCCGCAACTCCGTCTGCGAAGAATGGGGGTAAAAAATAGCCTACGACCTATTCTCAGACCTACCGAATATAGAAAAAAAGTTTCATAAAAATCGGTCAAGCCGTTTCGGAGGAGTTCGATAACAAACACCGTGACACGGGATTTTTATATATTAGAAGAAGATTTATGAAAATAGCACAAAGGATAAAATAAAACGAAAGCGCACATGACATGTCTTGAAGGAAAGATGGCATGCGTGCGGAGAAAGTTTCGCGAAACGTATAGCGAGCGAATAATCATTACGGCAGTTAAAGTAGTTCGCCAATGCCATACATAAATACTTAACATATATTTTGTCCAAAATCTTTACGGTAAATAAAGCATACCAAATACGTTATTGTTTTTAATTCAACTTTTTCTGTTTTGGTCACCAGCGGCAGGATTTACATGCTCCTTGACACTTAATTGCGAAATGTTTTAGATAGAGGTGTGTTCTGTTTCCCCTTCTTCAATTTGGTTAACATACGACCTCACCAATAAACTTTAACGACTTGAATGGTTGTATCAGCTTGCGTTCTATGTCAGTCAAGTTGGAAACTCAAGGCGATCGAATTAATCGCGATTGGCCAGTGAGCGAATGGTTCGACACGCGAGCCCGCGCCCCGCCTGCGCCGGCGCCGTGGTCAGGGAAGCCTCGCATCGTACGAGCGTCGCGCGATGTGGCGTGACGCCCGTGGATCTCATAACGTCATTGCGAAAGTATATTTTCTCCCAAATATGCAGACAGAATGATACTAACTTATTCTACTTCCGTTACATCTGATATTACCTATTTAGCCTTTACCTACTGACTGATCGACTTTAGGAAACCACGAGATTTGGATTCGTTTAAAAAGCTGAGCACAGGTTTTTTTATTCTGAAGCGTAATAGGCGTAGGTAGAGCTTATATTAAGATAAACAGTTTAGTAAGTGTGTCAGTGTCTTCTTTTTTACTATTTCCTCGTGGGTGGTGCCAATCTGATGCCATAGAATGTACTACAGGCAGAAGCATTATCGTCGTTGTATGATTTTAGATAAAAAGTGTCGGTAGCGTCGGTTAGACCTTGAAGTGAGGATCTATTATGTTTTTCACATTTTTAAGATAAGATATTTCAAAATAATAATTACCAAATACTTAGGTACCTTACTGATAATATAAATCCCGAATGTTTAATTCACTGCGCATGAAAAGACTAAACAGTCATGAGTTATGACTAATAATTCACAGAATTATTGTAATCATTAAGGCAGAAGTTAAGTATTCCAAACAGCATTGTAAATTAACTGATTGTGCACTAAATTAAAATGTATTATCTTTTCTACTTGAATTTATTACCTGGAAATTTTAAAATATGTCTCACTTGTTTTTGTATATAAAAACAAGTTACTTAAATTGTTTACAGTGTTTACAACACAACCTAAACATACAGTATGTATAGTATCAGACTACAGGCACCTTATTTGTCTAGCAAATGGGTGTGTCGTGACGTAGCCCACTGTTAGCGGACTGTGATGGCGCCGCGTGAGCCTGTTGCGTATTATTTTAGCGAACAACAAGGCCACAAACAATGACTCCCGCCCGTCGTCCAAATAAATTTAACCGACGACCTACTTTCAACCGTATCACGACTCCCTTAGAAACCAAAACTGCGTTTTAAGCTGACTACGCAACGAAAGCAGCGCGCGCGCATAAACAAATGTTATCGTCGTAGTGACCTTCTACAATAAATGCGCATACTCAAGAAATCGCTCCTGTCACGCCACCGCATGCGGAAAAACAACACATGTTTTTGAAATGATACTAGATAGCTAGTAAAATTATCACATACCTATTTAAGGGTGTGTCTGCTAAAATTGAAATCAAAAAGGATTAGGTAGGTATATACATATATTTCACAATTAATTTGAAGATGATTTCTTGCAGCGAAAAGGTACCACTCTGGTATTGGTTCAGTTTCTTCGTCTTCGACTGTATACGAAATCACCACTTTACCACTATATTGTCTAATAAAGAGAATGGTCGAATGTATGACTTCATAACCCAGCTCCAACTTCTAGCTAGAGTATAATTTCCTTATTCAGTTCGTACAATAAATTATACAAAGAAAGGGTTTCCAATATTTAATACCCTAGCTAGGTCGTGTTATAATGATGTAGAATTGACGACCAGATGGCCTAGTGGTTAGAGACCCTGACTATGAAGCTTGAGGTCCCGGGTTCGATTCCCGTGTCGGGGCAGATATTTGAATGAAAAATACGAATGTTTGTTCTCGGGTCTTGGGTGTTTAATATGTATTTAAGTATGTATCTATCTATATAAGTATGTAATCCGTTGCCTAGTACTGTGCTAGTACCCATAACACAAGCTTTGCCTAGCTTTACTTTGGCACTAGGTCAATTGGTGTGAATTGTCCTGTGATATTTTAATGAAGTAGAATAAAATGTACGTAAAATAATTTAAATTACATCTTCTAACCACTTTGATGAGATTTGATTATTTCACCGATAGTAGGGTCAACGTCATAAATAAGTGATTACTTTTGTACCCTGTCACTTTAACATCATGTTTGAAAAGCCATACGAAATTATGTAACGACTAAAAGCGACAAGGTACATAAATGATCACTTATTTATGACGTTGACTGTACTACATAGTTTAAAAATTGTACTAAAATCAGAACCCAAAGAAACTTGAAAAATATTCTTTAAAGTTTAAACATCTATTGTGATCACTCCTCCTTAAATGTTTTTTATCAATATAAAAAATCTACAACACGAAAACAGTGTGGCCTACTTACCCATTCATCTTGTTATATAACTTTTTACCAAACAATAGCGTTTGGTACATATTATTATGTATCTATCTAATCTATCTAATCTAATACCTTTAAACGAGCAATTCTTGTATATATATAATCAGGATCTCGGAAACGGCTCCAACGATTTCGGTGAAATTTGGTATGTGGGGGTTTTCGGGGATGAAAAACTGATCTAGCTATGTTTCATTTTCAGAAAATCGCTTTTACTCGTGTTTTCCGGCTATTTTTGTTTGCATTAGAATATAAAGCTAAATTTCGCCGACTTCGAGCAGATCATAATGGCACATTAGAAATCGGGTGGTCGCGGATCCAGCCGACCTCGGTTCGATACCACGTTTTTTTTCAAGATTTTTAGTTTTTTTTTTTAAGTTTATTTTTTATGAGAAAACGTTAAGTTTCTTCTTTTGTGAGAAAAAGTTACTTTTTTGTGAGAAAAAGTTATTTTTTGCGAGAAAAAGTTACTTTTTTGTTAGAAAAAGTATTATAGGGAACGTGCAGTAACTATAGGCGGCAGCACTAATGCGACAGAAGAGACACTATGCGGACAGTAAAACAAACTTATCAAGGTAAAACATTCAAATTGATGGCACCCTTATGGCACCAGTTGGCAGCACCGTCTATGTGCACGTTCCCTATTGGGAGCACAGAACAGGAAAAGCCGGTTGTCTGTAAAGTCGGTTTACGGACGATAGTTTAACGTGACTCACCCCTCCACCCCCTCCGGTGTTTTTGTCAAATATCTTGAAAACGGTGCATCCTACGGCAAAATCAATGAAATTTTCATCCCCCCTTTAATACCCCCACGCTCCCTCCCCCGCATCCCCTCCCCCCCTCTCAACCCCCCCCCCCCACCCCTCCGGTGTATATAATCAGGATCTCGGAAACGGTTCCAACGATTTCGATGAAATTTGGTATTTGGGGGTTTTCGGGGATGAAAAATTGATCTAGCTTGGTCTTATCTCTGGGAAAACGCTTGGTACCGAGTTTCTGCCCGAGCAGAGCTCGGTCGCCCAGGTACTTATCATTATAGATGTTAGCGTTGGTGACGTCACTAGATTTGATTAGCAAGAGACTATCATAATTAAAATATTTTGCACATAAATGATTTACAGTCATACATTAAAATGTTATTATAATATCTTCTAATAATTTTGTTAGAAAGTTAATAAAGTCTGAATTTTAGTTTATTACTGAAATAAAGGTCATGGATAAGTTAGAGAACTATGTTACTTTATCCATTGTAATAAATGCCCCCGCACCGGTAACTTCCTGTATATAAAAATCTCGTGTCACGGTTATATATTAGACTAGCTGTTGCCCGCGACTCCGTCTGCGAAGAATAGGGGTATAAAAATAGCCTACGACCTGTTATTCTCAGACTTACCGAATACAGAAAAAAAAGTTTCATAAAAATCGGCCAAGCCGTTTTGGAGGAGTTCAATAACAAACACCGTGACACAAGATTTTTATATATTAGACTAGCTGACCCCGCAATTGTTGTTTTGCCATATATCACCTAGGCTAGGGGTATAAAAAATAGCCTACGACCTATTCACAGACCTTCCGAATACAGAGAAAAAAGTTTCATAAAAATCTGTCAAGCCGTTTCGGAGGAGTTTGATAACAAACACCGTGATATGAGATTTTTATATATTAGACTAGCTGATCCCGCAAACGTTGTTTTGCCATATACCACCCAGGGGTATAAAAAATATCCTACGACCTATTCTCAGACCTAACGATTATGGAGAAAAAAGTTTGATAAAAATCGGTCAAGCCGTTTTGGAGGAGTTCAATAACAAACACCGTGACACAAGATTTTTATATATTAGACTAGCTGACCCCGCAATTGTTGTTTTGCCATATATCACCTAGGCTAGGGGTATAAAAAATAGCCTACGACCTATTCACAGACCTTCCGAATACAGAGAAAAAAGTTTCATAAAAATCTGTCAAGCCGTTTCGGAGGAGTTTGATAAAAAACACTGTGATTGAGATTGAGATTTTTATATATTAGACTAGCTGATCCCGCAAACGTTGTTTTGCCATATACCACCCGGGTATGTATTACAATACCGATGTACGAAAGACCGAATGTATTAAAACATCGAATGGGTCAAAAGACCGACACGATTTTTTTCTGAAACCGTAAACTTTTCAGAATTTATTAAAACGGCATCATATAGAACCCATTAGGTTAGGTTAGGTTTGTTTTATAACAATCTTAAAAAGTTAACGGTTTTAGAAAAAAATCGTGTCGGTCTTTTGACCCATTCGATGTTTTAATACATTCGGTCTTTCGTACTTCGGTATTGTAATACATACCCTACCACCCAGGGGTATAAAAAATATCCTACGACCTATTCTCAGACCTAACGATTATGGAGAAAAAAGTTTGATAAAAATCAGTCAAGCCGTTTCGGAGATTTTTATATATTAGATTATAGGAAACCTGCACTATACTTAAAGTGATATCATAACATAACATTATGTAATTAATTAGAAGTATTGTTATATGATTTAACAATTACATCAAATGAGTGTTCAAAACTATAACTTTCATAATCAAACTTATGGCAAGCAAAATGGAGTAGAGTTTCCATATTCAAACATTCAAGAAGCGCAAGAAATTGCCATTTCTATGTATGTATAGCTTACATACAACCATTGTAAAAAAAAGCAATCAATGTGTATTAGACCATGCCTAATGTATGGTCCCATAAACATTACCAATATACCTACCTAGTGAAAGTGGATACGGCACTAGAATATTACAATGTGAATCAGGTCATGTAAAGCAGGTATGTTTGTTCAACCAAATGTAAGATTATTTTAAAACAAAAAGTTTCAGGTTGGTTGGTTGGGAGCCCCATGGTGGTTGGAAGCTAGGGTCGCCAACCTTAGTGCACAGGTCTGCGGGACTTGTCTATATAATGCGGGACTCCATCACCCAGTGTAACTTGGTAAGATATGTTGGTTGTCAACATATTGAGAGGCACAAAAAATTAAATCAAGTTAATTTTTATTGGAGATTAGTACTAAGTTTAATATCCATATTCTAAAAATCTTGTTCAATATAGGATGATGGACAGGGAAGTCCCGAGCGAGTGAGGGAGCGGACGATGTTCACGTGCGTTACTTGCGGTGTATACAAATTAGAATCAAGTGCTCTATTATAAGTTCAGTTGAACATTAATTGCAGCACTTACATATAGTTTAGTCTGAAAACGGGACAATCGGCGTCCCGCGTGGACCTGCTGCGGAACGCATGCTCTAGGGATCCAGAAACGGGACGTCCCGCCTGTAGTGGTACGGTTGGCAACCCTCTTGGTAATCAGGAGATGCGGGTTCAAATCCCAACCGGCACATTCTAAAAATTCTTTTGTTTAAAAAAAGTCTAAGTACTAGCTGTTGCACAAAACGCCGTCTGCAAAGAATTCGTTTTTCACTATCCCTCTGGAACTATGCATTTTCTGAATAAAACCTCCTTTATTTGGCTTGAAAATGGTATTCTAGGCTTCCCGCTATCTCTCATCATATCAATCCTGCCTTCTAAAATATGTATTTAGAAAAAAGTTGTTGTGGTGTGTCAGGTGGCCTTACTATTAATTAGATAATTAAAAAAAAAATTATTATTAATTAGATTAAATTGGGATAAGCCTTATTTTTTTCTTTCTAGGAAAATAAGGGCTCATCTCAAGCACAGCCCAAACGTCTCGCAAACCAGTGATTTTTGGCATTCCTGATTAGCAGTTCATCCCTATCCTCTCGCAAACAATCAAATTACCGCTCGCAAACCATGTTGGGTTGTTCCTGTATATAGCCCCAGGTAATACAACTTCCATATGCTTTGATAAACTAGGCTCTAGTGTCCATGTCATAGTAAATGCTTTACTTCTAATTAGATTAAGGACTAAGAAAAAATGCTACCTCTAAGTCTCTATTTATCATTGTTACTCGAAGAATAGGTACAAGTCCTGTCAGAAATCTAGTGTTTTGTGTCATGTTGATGTGACTGTGGATGACCCTCAAATTCTTAAACAAAAGTTTCAGAGGAGAGCTCCAAACTTGTAACTTAGCATATTCAAATATACCCTCATTATTTACAATACCTTGTTCAAAGTAGCGCTACCTTGACTAACAAAAAAATGAGAGCAATGGAAACAAAAGAGATTAAAACTATGTTATCAATGGTTAATTTGCAATCATTTCCTTATTTTAACAAAAAATATATATAATAAAGAAAAAAGATTAATATGAAGAAGGTAATAAAAAGTATCCACCAATAATTTTCTAAAATCATAGCCAAATTAGCTTTTGCAGCGAACTGTGTGCTAGGAGTAATTGGAAAATTTATTTGACAGGATATTTCACTGCAAAAATCGTGCAGAGGGCAGTTTTTATATCATTGTATTGTACTTAATGAATCATTAAATGTAGTTTGTTATAATGAGGGGTTTTCAATATAAATGTGATAGATGTAACATTGCATTGCAAGACTAATACAAAATTAAAGAACAAAGCTCTATAAATTTCTCCAGTAAGAATAGTACTTACCAATCACATTTTAGGTCTGCAAAAGAGACGAAGGAACACTTTTTCACACAATGAAGAGATGAACACCAAAAATTCTTGTAAGAGCAGTTAAATATTTTTTTATTTACGAGATTGTAGCGTAGTGAGTGATCGATGACAATATGACTTTTACTGACTGACAATGAAAGTCATCGTTGCCACACTAGAATAAAAGGTAAATAGTCTAACAGTAAGGAGGTCTCTACATGCATAAAATGTGTCGTAAGTCAGAAAATTAAATGCAGTAGTGTAGTGCTTTCATAACTACATTCGACCACGCAGAAAGCTCTTTTTAACCCCCGACACAAAAAGAGGGGTGTTATAAGTTTGGCCGCTGTATGTGTGTGTGTGTGTGTGTCTGTCTGTCTGTGGCATCATAGCTCTTAAACAGGTAAACCGATTTGGATGCGGTTTTTTTATTAGAAAGCAGGTTTCTTGACGATGGTTCTTACATATGTTACATCAAAATCGGTTCAGCCGTTTTAAAGTTATCAGCCCTTTTTTAGCTATGGAAGGGATCTTAGACGAAAAATGGGCATTTACTTTAAGTTCAAACAAACGTGTGACTTAATTGCGTTGGGGGTTTTTAAATTTTTTAATTTATAGTTATATTAAATGATATGGCCACTTGAAATAAGCAGTACTTATACATACGGTCAGACTGGATGACACACCGACAGCGAGGCTTAGCGTATAAGATTCAGTGTTATGCAACGTGCTGGGCACGCCCCGCGCTGCGGTCTGTGGAGGGCTTTAGCTCTCTGTTGCATGGACTTAATACCTAACCTGGGGGGTACTACGAAATTCGAAGTTCGGATCGTGCGGTCCCTCTCACTCTCGTAATAAATACCATTAGCGTGAGCGGAACGGCATGAAACGAAGTTCGAATTTCGCGCTTCGTAGTATAGGGCCTGGACTGAGTACTAACTTTTATTAGTCAATCAAAAGTGACCCATATTACGTGCAGA
This sequence comes from Archips xylosteana, assembly GCA_947563465.1. Lineage (NCBI taxonomy): Eukaryota > Metazoa > Arthropoda > Insecta > Lepidoptera > Tortricidae > Archips > Archips xylosteana. Next base: position 16,066,438 of record OX387344.1, read on the forward strand.
TTACCAAGCCATACAGTTTAATAATGGCAACTAGAGACAGCGGTCCGAGAGATAACAACAAACTAGAGAATTGTGTCCCACTCGCACCAGTACTTGATTATGTATGATTACACTAAATAATTAGAACAAGATGCAACTCTCTGGTTTGTTTTTTTTCGGCCTCACTTTTTTGTCGCAGTACTCAGTCGTAAGGTATTAAGTCCATGCTCTGATGTGACTGATGTTGCCAGTCACAATTTTGTGGACAGATATTAGTAGCAGGGGGGGCACACTTACTGTACATATATCACACTTTTCATGCGACTGCAGCGACCTTTGGTGTTAGGTGTTTGACGAAGAACTAAATTAGCGGCCATCTTGGTTGACTTGTCAAACTTGTCAGTTGTCATTCATCGGCCATGGCCATGGCGTACCAAATTGTGCGGTCAAGGACTTTATTTGATAGGCCACTTACCAATGTTCGTATTTTAGCCGTATAATGCAAATCGGGTTTAGCCGCTTATACTTCGTATATGGTGATTTGAATTAGACGGCTAAAACACGAATAGTGGCAATTAGCCTATCAATTAAAATTACGCGTATCTATAGCTGTACATCACTACCAACATATACATATAGATAGGTATACATCTATAGATACGTCACATTAGTTCTTGAGTAGCCAGCCGTAGGGCGGCAGCACCTTCCATACATGCATATTTGACCATAGAGTTGCCACTCTTGTTCATATAATATTAAGGTGGAAGCAAGCTTCTTGGTGGAAGCGCAAGCTCTAGGCGCGAAATTCAAAATTTTTACAGGTTTTAATTTATTTTGGGTAAACAGTGTAACTGTTTAACTTCATATGGTACTTGCGCTTGTAAAACAGTGTTCTTTATATAATTGTGTAAAGTTTTTTAAGAATAAAACTATTAGATTGAAATAAAAGTTGTCAAAACGTTGAAAGTCCGAATTTCTATGTTTGACAACTTTTATTTCAAGCTAATAGTTTTATTCTTAAAAAACTTTACACAATTATATAAAGAACACTGTTTTACAAGCGCAAATACCATATGTAGTTAAACAGTTACACCGTTTACCCACAATAAATTAAAAACTGTAAAAAGTTTGAATTTCGCGCCTAGAGCGTGCCGTTCCACCTTAATATACTTTTTGATTAGTAGTCTGTGCAGATATTGCGGCGCAGCGTTGCCAACCGTACGGTAATTACCGTATTCATACGGTAATTTTATGCCTTGTACGGTGTAGTCAATTACCTTACGACAAATGTACGGTAATTCAAAACAAAATTAATAGAACCTCCAAAAAATACGGTAATATAAAAAAAGGTGGTTTTTTGAGAGCCGTCTAGTGGTAACGAAATTTTTTTTATACAAATTAACTGAATCTAGTGTTTTTAGAATCTTTTTCGGTGGATTTGTTAAAACAAACAGACTGCCCGCAGGGCAGTGTATATCCAGCTTAGGAGGTCACGCAAAACGACAAAAACCTTGGCATACTTGCCGATCTTTAATCTCTAAAATAACAGCGCATTTACCTAAAAACTGCAGAGATATTCGTTTTTTGTTAATAGAATAGAATTAAAATAGAATTTAATTTATTGCCACAACATAAAGTACAATATAGAAAACTTATTAGGTAGGTACATAATTAATTAATATTAAAAAAAAATTTAACTAAAACTAACACTGTCACATTAGTTGTGGCAAAGGGGATGCACTCAGCATATGCTGTGAGTCAGGTGCCCACAGGAGGCCCTGACTGGCACAGCGCTGATTTTCAGTACACCCCCTTAATACATCCCTGTTGTCAATCGATGGGTGCCGAATGTTGAAAGCAAGTTTAAAAATAAAAAAAAATAAAAAATTTAAAAAACAAAACAAGATAAGGGAATAATACTAATAAAATGCGTACGGTTAATTATACGGTAATTTTAGGGTAAATAAAACGTAATTCTGGCAACACAGGATGGCAACACTGTTGCGGCGGTATCTTGGCGGTAAATGAAGAAAACACTCGAATAGAAAACGTAATTATATTTTTATTATTTACACTTTTAATGATTATAGAGGTACGTAACGTAACCTAACTTTCATTTAATTTTTATAATCATCTGTTTAAAAAATAGACGCGTGTACAGTGTGATACTGATATAGTTGACGATATAAATTGGTTTGAGCTATCCATGACCCAACACTATACTCTAGAGATGTTACTTAACATTAATAGAAACTCTATTTCTTCTTTTATTATATAAAATCTTTTTTATGACCGATTTAATAGTTAAGTAACATCTCTGAGTGTGTCAATTAAGGTCTTAAACAAAACGTAACACATTCATGAGTATATTCGCGGGCACGGCATGAAGCAACTGACCGTCATCGTAATCAACGGGGCACTCAGGGCCTCTTTCTCTGGCCAAAGCTAAAGATGAATGTTATGGACTCTGCGGGGGATCGGGGGTTTCTGTGGAGTCGCTGGCGCCGTTGGGTAGGGGTTCGGGCGTGGCTGACGGCGCGCGCGCCGCTGAAGCCGCGTTCTGACACTTGTTACGTAGCTCAAACACTTGCGTTATCGCGTCGCGGAAGCACAGGAAATTGTAGTCTATTACACCTTGAAAAAAAAAACAATGTGACAAAATTGTTTTACTTTGCATGAGTTTAATTAAATTAGGGCTTGAAAATGTAACGAAAAATAACGTTCTGTACATCATTTTCTTCGAAACGAAACAAGTATTTTTTAACGTTTTCTAAAACTTTGTAAACCGCAAGACGGGTTTGTGTGTGGTGTGGAAGGTTACAAGCAATACAAGCATAAAGCTTGATATTAAACAACCATACAAAAAAACGGTTAAAATCCTTTTATTAACCGAAATCTTTTCAAAAACGTCTGTTCGTAAGAAACCGAAACTGATCATTTTTTTTAGGTATTTAAGTCGAAATTGTTTTGCAAAATATACCCGTATCCGCATAGGATATTTTTTTATTCCGGAAAATTGCATAATTCCCGCGGGATAGCGATAAAAGTATCCTTTGCAGACCGAGTCGCGGGTAACAGCTAATCTAATATATAAAAATCTCGTGTCACGGTGTTTGTTATCTGCTCGTTTACCCCCTTATATAAAAAATAAACTCCGAAACGGCTTGACCGATTTTTATAAAACTTTTTTCTCTATATTCGGCAGGTCTGAGAATAGGTTGTATGTAGGCTATTTTCTATACCTACCCGCGGAAGGAGTCGCGGGCAACAGCTAGTCTAATATATAAAAATCTCGTGTGACGGTGTTTGTTATCAAACTCCTCTGAGACATCTTGACCGATCTTTATGAAACTTTTTTCTCTATATTCGGTAGGTCTGAGAATAGGTCGTAGGCTATTTTTTTTGTACCTACCCCTGTTCTTCGCGGACGGAGTCGCGGGCAACAGCTAGTATTATATAAATTATAGATATAAATGTTTAAGGACTAAATGTACCTTGCTTCTGGAAATTCTCTTCGCGTAGAATACAAACTAGGGCAAGAAATTTGTTGACTTCTCGTAAATATAAAACAGTGCCATTGTTGAGTTTGATTAGACTTGAGCTTTGACTGTTGAATGTGTTCACTTCTGTCTCATCTACCATTCTGAAATTGACCAAAAGTAAAATAAAAACATAATGTTAAAGACAGTGAGTGTACAAAGAAATAATAGCTATTTATGCAACTGTATTGTAATAGGGGTTCTTAAAACACGAGTGTGGTTTCATGAAACGAGGCGTAGCCGAGTTTCATAAAGGGTCACACGAGTGCTTTAAGCCTAATTACGTACAGTTGCATACAATATTTTATCTTCTTCCATGGCATAAAATCTTGATAGCATTTATCGTATAATTTTCTGGACTTTGCTGGTAATAAATTATGAATCATTTTCTTCGCCGCATCTAAAATATCGGGCGGAGTCAAATTTTCTTCGCATTCACTGATATCAGACATTTTTGAGCAAGAACAAAATTTTCCCACGAATTCAAACGAAATTCATACAACAAAACGACAAGTAAAATGAACTGAATGGCGTTATAACCCAGTACATCACCGCGCATGTGCACGCATGCGCTAAAGCGGGCGCTGCCACAGACAAGTGATTGGAATCAAAACTTGTTGATATAAACTTTTTGGATTTGCCCTGTATCGTAATGGTAAAAAAATTATATTATAACATTATTTTGTTAGAAGAAAAGTGTAATAATATGTTTTTTTTTTAATATTTCGGTATTGTGTTTAAAAAGTATGTCAATATAAACTCGTTTTGAATTTTATAATTCGAATTTTACGATATGAGAGTAGATAAAATTATTTATACTTTACACTCTTGTTTTTGAAACTATTTACACGTGTCATACCAACCATTAATTATTTACGTAAGTAAGCCAAGTAGGCAGTTATCCCTTCTTGAAATAAACAGTCATAACATAAAAAACGGATAATTAATTATTATGCTCTTATTTATCAATACCAGATAACCCTTGCGTTAGTAACATCACTCAGAAATAAACTGGACGTCAATGCCAATATAATAGACATCGATCGATAATTTATTTATTAACCCTTAGGCTGCGTATCCACCGGAGCTGTGCGAGGATGCGTTGCGAGGGATGTGTTTGTCATGAACCAATAGAAACACTTCATTTAAAAGGTCCTAAGTGAATGAAGTGTTTCTATTGGTTCATGACAAACACATCCCTCGCAACGCATCCTCGCACATCTCTGGTGGAAACGTAGCCTAAGAGCCATATCACACTGGGGATTTGCGAACTTATTATAAACGGAGCAAACGCGCGGCGTGTTCTCCGCGGGGCCTCAAGCTCAAAAAACTCACTTTCCCGAAATGTGCACTTTTTCGAAGGGTACACTTGTTTAGAAGGATCACTTTCTCGGAAGGCGACTATCTCAAAAAGTTCACTTCCCAGTTGGTACACTTTCTCAGATAGAGCACATTCTCAGAAGGTGCACTTTCCCAAAAAGTGCACTTTCTCAAATGGAGCACTTTCTCAAATAGAGCACTAGATTTGGAAAAGTACGTACTATATACCTATATATAGACTATTCGATAAACGGTGAAAATGCACGAGCACGAAGGATTTATCTAGGTACTTAGGTAAAAAAGTTAACATCGCCATAGGATATTCATCTAAGGAAAACTTTGTGGTGAAGACATTTTTGGCTAGTGTACATTTTGGGAAAGTGTGCGTTTTGAGAAAATGTACTTTTTGGGAAAATCCACTTACGGGAAAAGTGCCCTTAATGGGCAAGTGTACATTTTGGGAGTGTACATTTTGCGGAAAGTGCACGTTTCGGGAAAGTGAGATTTTTGAGCCTAAGCCTCCGCGGGCGCGCAACGGATTCGCCATAAATGCGCAACGTATTCGCCGCGTGTACAGGGCTGGCTGGGACGGACGCTATGGAAAATATGGTCTACTTACGGTTAAAGTTCAATTGCACGTCATAATACTATACTACGAGGTCGATTTCCCCTTGCAATAATATGACGACAGTGACTAATGGCTTCGCTCAGAAAAGTAACCTTAGTGATATTTAGATCTCACAGAAACTTTTGTCAAAACTGGTAGACCACTTTCTTGGCCGACCGTACGGTACATACGTCAGCTAACACCTACTTTACCACTTCAGTTTTTGCAAACACACCGCGCGTCAGCTCCGCTTCTAATAAGTTCGCAAATCACCAGTGTGATACTGATACGACTCTAAGATCACTATGTAATACATTAGTTAAGTCAGTTTACACAAACAAGAAAAACTGTAGGTACCGTAAACTGAGGTTACTTTGAAATGCGGCTACTTTAGAAAACAGTTTTTTACGCCGTGTCCTTATTTCTTTTAGATCATCTGTGGCAGAGAAATAACTACCTTAACTTGAAGAGATAAGAATTAAACTTGCCCGTAAATACACGAGATGTCAATGACAACATCTATCATGTCGCAGCATAGTTCGTAACTCTGCATGTCCACTGGGGAGCTGTCTGTTGCTATGTAGATCTTGGAGACCACATCAAATAAGAATGCCTTCTCAATTCCAGAGTTCTGTAATGGAAGGTTGAACAATGATTAATTAAATAATTTACCTACCGTAAAACTACATAACTATAGACCTAGCCTGCAACAATAGTCCAATTTTCGTCCTTATATTATCCTTAAAATATTATAGCTTACTGCTATTATTTCTGGGTATATAATTATGTTGTTAGGCCTAAAATAATTTGCTTTAAAGTCTAGCCATATAGCTATCATATTTTAAGGATAATGTAAGGATGAAAATTGAACTATTGTTGCAGGCTAGGACTATAGTTATGTAGTTTTACGGTACTAAATATTTATTCTACATTTGTGCAATCAATGTCCTTTCAACGTGAAATAAACACGACTTTACGAGTATGACTAATGTGTGGTTAAGCTTCAGGATAGGGACTACAGCAGAAGACTGTTTCTGTGTTGTTTATATGTTTTCCTATTTATCTGTAATCACAACATCATCCCAGCCTATACATATACGTCCCACTGTAGCGCACAGGCCTCCTCTCAGAATAAAAGGGCTTGGGCCGTAGTTCCCACGCGGGCCCAGTGCGGATTGGGTACTTCACACACACCATTGAATTTCTTCTCAGGTGTGTGCAGGTTTCCTCACGACGTTTTCCTTCACCATAAAGCTCATCGTAAATTTCAAACATAATTTAATAACTCAAAGCTCACCACCAAGTTTTCACGGCAATAATTACCACATTGATTCCTAGGCCACCATACAACCCTATTGTAGTAATTAATTTGATTTGTCTATAACAATCTTGCAGAATGAAATAAAATGTCACAGTGACAAGGTTCTGTGGTGGCTTAGGAATCAAATTGGTTGATGTAATGCAACCTTTTTAATATGAAACCAAATTTGATACATTAACATTACAGTAAAATTACATAAAGTTTACCACTGACAGATGGTTTGCCTTCATTTCATATTCAACTTTAATGACCTACAAATAAAGCCAATTTTAGAATACTGTTACCCACGTTTGCAGATTTTGTAATAGCTACTTTATTTGTATGGTGTTAAAGTTGAAAATGAAATGAAGGCCAGCCAGATAGTCAGTGATAAACTAAATGTATTGTACACAATCGTTTGCAATGAGTATCCGGTTTTAAGCATCTTTTTAAATGTAACATACATTTAACACTAATTGGCCACTATGCCTATATCAAGTTGTGAAAATTTGGATACTTACAGATATGAGTATGTTGAGTAGATTTTCTAACGTAGGTAGTTGTGGTATTAACTTTTGGACTACTTTACTGAATGCTTCAAAGATGGAATGATCATATATGGAGGTGAGATGGAACGACAAGTGCACATGCTCGAGGCCTGCTTCTGCCAAGTCGTCTGTTGCCCGTTGGTGGATGTCTCTCTGAGATTCCATCTTGTAATCATCATTCAAACCATCAACCTGGAATTAGATACATTCTTAATACTAAATGCAAAATAAATTGTTAATGATTTTAACAAAAGCTATTGACTGTTGGAAATAAGGGGTTGCCGGTTGCCAACCTTCGAGGCTTTGAAGCAGCTTGTTCCATGTAAATTGCACACACGCAAGTTGTTCCAGTTAGATATACACAAATTATTAATTATATTGTTTCATATCAAATCCCTTATAATAGTGTAATAGATCCATGGGTGTGAAGCAATTTCTATGTTTCAGGCATTCATTGGATTAAGGTTAGCACAACTAGTGTTTCAAGCTCCGAACCACTGTCCTTCATAACACAGGGTATCCTAGCATGAAGGCCAGGGAACAATTTTATTGTGTCGTTAACAGCAGGCCTTTTATAATGTTAATGCTTGATTTTATATTTTTATTTCCTTTGTAAGAGGCTTATGAAATAAACTATTATTATTATTTATTACAACAACAAAAAATTGGCTCTTTAAAAGCTTGAATTTTTCGCTCTTCCATGTAGAAAGGTTGCTGATTCCAGTTGTAAACCATTTTAATTTGGTAATATAGCATATCCATCAGCGAAGTGCATGCGCATATGCATCCGAGAAACATTGTAGCAGTATCCATCTGATTGAATTTTGATATGCAAATAAATGTGACTATTATGCCTACACTTTACGAGTATAGAACAGTACCATGTAAGTCAGACCCAGTCCAATATCAAATTTATCACCAAAGATGTACCTAGATGTAAGTGCTTGGCTAATCCTGGGTCCAGGTTGTGTGAACAATTCTAGCAAAAAAGGTCCACATTCCAGGAAAAAATCAACTTGAAAAATATAGTGTTGTTGATAAGTAAACACTAGGGAGAGTGGAAAATTTTAGTCTAGTTTTTTCCCTTTCCAGTTGCACTTTATTGAGCTGATCCATTTTATTTGATAAGTCTCAGTCACCCAGTAAGTTTGTTATCATAACTTGGACAGTGGTCAAAAACATACTGATAACTGACACATTCTGGATGAAAGTCACAACTAATCTGCAGTCAAATACATTATATGTACCTGGGTTGTGTACTTACTTTATGAATAAACACTTCAAACTTAATATTACTATTAACTCTATATGCTTTAGTGACTGTTAGCTGCAACTTGTTCAAAGCATCTCCATAATCATCCTGAAAAACAAGAAAAGTAATGTAAATAGAAGAAAGGCTCAGGCCTGAAATGTCAGTTTTCCTAAAATGTATCTTTCCCAAAATGTCTGCTTTTCCAAAATACGTCTTTTGTATAGTAAGACGTGACATATTATGGAAAAACAGACATTTTGGGAAAGATATATTTTAGGAAAACGGGCATTTCAGGCCTGAGCCGAAATAAATGCACAGTGATGCAAAAATTAAAACAAAGACAATAGATGAAAGAAGTTTGCATCTAGATATAAAATTGTTGTTGTGGCCAAGAATCAAATATTGGAACCACCATTTAATTTCTAATCTTTATTGTTGTACTCTATCTGCATTATAATTGAAATATTTGCATGGTTGCATTAATAATTAGTTTTCCTATTAATGCTACCAATCTTTGCTTAGCTAACAATACTGCACAAGTCGGAAAATGATCATATACTTACCACTTTATACACTAGTTAGTAATAATATTGCATAAGACATTACATGGCCAATCTCTGACTTGTGCGGTATTGTCTGCTAAATCTCAAAATGTAAACGTTTGGATATTAATCTATCATGCAAAAACCAGTCAACGGATGAATGATGAAATTCGGGACACAGATAGTTTATAGCTGGAATTAATACATAGGATAATTTTTACTCAGGAAAATGACACAATTCCCATAGAATAGCAATAAACAAAATTTCTTCTCTGCGCATAATGATATAAAACTCCAATAAGAAGCCATATAAATTTTCACAATCTTCCACCTTCAATTAGAACAAATTATCATTATTAAGTGAGTAATTTGAATGTTACAGGAATTAAGGTCACACCTTTTTAACCTCTCCATAAATGTAAAGTAGATAAAACAAATCTGAGATTAAAGTAAAACTACTTGACAGTTAGTATCCACCCACCTGTGCATCAATAACAAACACTAATGCCCCACACCCACCAAATATAGTGTCTGAATCAAAAGTGGGATCAAAAAAATCAATTTGTCCAGGAAAATCCCAAATTTGAAACTGGACAAAACTACTGTTGTTAATATCGTCTTTGACGATTTTGTTTGTAGATTCCAAAAACAATGTTTCATTAGGAGACATTTTATGAAAGACAACTTTCTGAATTGATGATTTTCCTGATCTAGAACAAACAAGCACACAACATTGTTAGAAAAAGTTTAATGTACAAAATAAATAAAAGAGGTTTAAAACGTAACAAATACCTCCGGAGTCCCATTAGAAGAATTCGTGGCTTGTGGTCTTCTTGTAATGACGTGTTGTCTCCTTCCCCGTTCTGCTCGAATGGTCCGTAACTAAAGTCCTTGGGGAATGATCCCACATCGTAGCCACTGGGTTCATCTTGATAACTCTAAGTAAAAAATAGGACATACGTAAAGTGATTGCAGCAAAGTAGGAGTATACTGCGAGATAAACGCAAGTACCAAGGACTTTGCTCACCATTTTCACGGATACCGTAATACATACGTAACTTAATATAAAGTTAGTAGCATTGCTTAATACATATTCAAGAAATTATCACGACTAACGTAAACATTCAATCAAGTAATGGAAAAGAAAAACAAAATTAATGTATTGCGATTCGACCAGACTCATCAAATCCCTCCACATCCAGTTGAAAACTTGAAACATACCTACACCTACATGACACAATAATGACATGACATGACAACACAGGAGTACGGAATGTGACAGATGACAGTTGTAGTGTTTTTCTGTACTAGAAAGGTATAGACCACAGGCCATAGAGTGCATGCCTCATTAACAATATCACACTATCTATATACTTACATTTTTTTTATAGCCTATAATAAGTCCCACTGCTGGGCAAAGGCCTCCTTACATATCCTTCTTTAATCATCTGCTACATTTTAGATCCCGACGGTAAAAACTGCACATATTTGAATGAACAAAGGTCGTGTCTCATTCTAAAGAGTCTGCCACATGACACTCCAATACAGCTCCAATTAGCTTAGAGTATGCGCGCACGAGCAACTGTCTCCGCGACTATTTTATCAAGTCTATGGGTTAGTATGGAAGTGCGCATACGTAGCGCCGCGACTCCCAGGGTACAAATACACAGACTTGATAAAATAGTCGCGGAGAAAAAGTTGCTCGTGCGCGCATACCCTTAGAGATCCAATGATGTTCTAATCTATGGAATTGGAATGGCGGCAAATTTGAAAAAAGTTAGGATTGGCAACACAATTCACAGATAAAAAAATAACTGCAAACGTTCGTAGGGCCAAAATAGCAAAAAAGGTTAGTCGACATCACAGGAGACCGAAGAGCTGGTAGCTACCTCGGACAAAGAATCAAAAGAATTAGTTTAGCTATTCAAAGGGGGAACGCTGCCAGTATCTTCGGAACCTTGTCTAAAGGCACTCCCTAATAATAATATATTTTGGTTATTATTATTATTATATGTCTTAAGGTTTTTAGATTTAGGTTAATTTAAGGCCCTTCGCACATGGAGCTACTCAAAGAGAACTAGTTACTAACTTAAATTACTAACGAGTTGCTTGAGCGTCACCGCCCATACAGTGTCATGTCAGTAACAGTCACGTGGTGTGCTAACTTCAATGCGAATGTATGGGCGGTGACGCTCAAACAACTCGTTAGTAATTTAAGTTCGTAACTAGGTAGTTCTCTTTGAGTAGCTCCATGTGCGAACGGTCTAATTTGTATATGAGTGTGGTTTAAGGTGGAACGGCACGCTCTAGGCGCGAAATTCAAAATTTTTACAGGTTTTAATTTATTGTGGGTAAACGGTGTAACTGTTTAACTTCATATGGTACTTGCGGTAGTAAAACAGTGTTTTTTATATTATTGTGTAAAGCTTTTTAACTTTGATCAATTATAACTGAAGATACACATTGCCGAACAAAATCCCCTTCAAAAAATGTCCGAACTTTTTAATTTGTTTGCATAACATTTAAAATCATCACCTACACAGAAATTTGAACCTAGTCTTTACTTCATTACAGTCGAATTTCGGTTGACACTTGACAGCTAAACTTGACAATTTCACGCAACGTACTGAGAAAAAAGAAGGCCACATTTATCAAAGTGGCGCTCATTTGGCTCGGACATTTTCGGGCGCGCGACTGTGGATCTACAGTTATAATTAATCAAAGCTTTTTAAGAATAAAACTGTTAGCTTGATATAAAAGTTGTCAAACATAGAAATTCGGACTTTCAACGTTTTGACAACTTTTATTTCAAGTTAATAGTTTTCTTCGTAAAAAACTTCACACAATAATATAAAGGACACTGTTTTACAAGCGCAAATACCATATGAAGTTAAACAATTACACCGTTTACCCAAAATAAATTAAAAACTGTAAAAAGTTGAATTTCGCGCCTAGAGCGTGCCGTTCCACCTTAAATGAAAGTACCTGGGCAACCGAGCTCTGCTCGGGCAGAAACTCGGTACCAAGCGTTTTCCCAGAGATAAGACCAAGCTAGATCAATTTTTCATCCCCGAAAACCCCCAAATACCAAATTTCATCGAAATCGTTGGAGCCGTTTCCGAGATCAAAACACCGGAGGGTGGGGGGGGGGGGGTGAGAGGGGGGGGAGGGGATGCGGGGGAGGGAGCGTGGGGACGTTAAAGGGGGGATGAAAATTTCATTGATTTTGCCGTAGGATGCACCGTTTTCAAGATATTTGACAAAAACACCGGAGGGGGTGGGGGGGTGAGTCACGTTAAACTATCGTCCGTAAACCGACTTTACAGACAACCGGCTTTTCCTGTTCTGTGCTCCCTCCCAATAGGGAACGTGCACATAGACGGTGCTGCCAACTGGTGCCATAAGGGTGCCATCAATTTGAATGTTTTACCTTGATAAGTTTGTTTTACTGTCCGCATAGTGTCTCTTCTGTCGCATTAGTGCTGCCGCCTATAGTTACTGCACGTTCCCTATAATACTTTTTCTAACAAAAAAGTAACTTTTTCTCACAAAAAAGTAACTTTTTCTCACAAAAGAAGAAACTTGACGTTTTCTCATGAAAAATAAACTTAAAAAAAAAACTAAAAATCTTGAAAAAAAACGTGGAATCGAACCGAGGTCGGCTGGATCCGCGACCACCCGATTTCTAATGTGCCATTATGATCTGAGGCGCTACTACGAAATTCGAAAATCGAAGTTCGTATCGTATTATCCCTCTCACTCTCGTGTCAAATCATATTAGTGTGAGCGGGACGGCACGAAACGAAGTTCGAATTATGCACTTCGTGGTAGGGCCTCTGCTCGAAGTCGGCGAAATTTAGCTTTATATTCTAATGCAATCAAAAATAGCCGGAAAACACGAGTAAAACCGATTTTCTGAAAATGAAACATAGCTAGATCAGTTTTTCATCCCCGAAAACCCCCACATACCATATTTCATCGAAATCGTTGGAGCCGTTTCCGAGATCAAAACACCGGAGGGTGGGGGGGGGGGGTGAGAGGGGGGGGAGGGGATGCGGGGGAGGGAGCGTGGGGACGTTAAAGGGGGGATGAAAATTTCATTGATTTTGCCGTAGGATGCACCGTTTTCAAGATATTTGACAAAAACACCGGAGGGGGTGGGGGGGTGAGTCACGTTAAACTATCGTCCGTAAACCGACTTTACAGACAACCGGCTTTTCCTGTTCTGTGCTCCCTCCCAATAGGGAACGTGCACATAGACGGTGCTGCCAACTGGTGCCATAAGGGTGCCATCAATTTGAATGTTTTACCTTGATAAGTTTGTTTTACTGTCCGCATAGTGTCTCTTCTGTCGCATTAGTGCTGCCGCCTATAGTTACTGCACGTTCCCTATAATACTTTTTCTAACAAAAAAGTAACTTTTTCTCACAAAAAAGTAACTTTTTCTCACAAAAGAAGAAACTTGACGTTTTCTCATGAAAAATAAACTTAAAAAAAAAACTAAAAATCTTGAAAAAAAACGTGGAATCGAACCGAGGTCGGCTGGATCCGCGACCACCCGATTTCTAATGTGCCATTATGATCTGAGGCGCTACTACGAAATTCGAAAATCGAAGTTCGTATCGTATTATCCCTCTCACTCTCGTGTCAAATCATATTAGTGTGAGCGGGACGGCACGAAACGAAGTTCGAATTATGCACTTCGTGGTAGGGCCTCTGCTCGAAGTCGGCGAAATTTAGCTTTATATTCTAATGCAATCAAAAATAGCCGGAAAACACGAGTAAAACCGATTTTCTGAAAATGAAACATAGCTAGATCAGTTTTTCATCCCCGAAAACCCCCACATACCATATTTCATCGAAATCGTTGGAGCCGTTTCCGAGATCCTGATATATATATACTTATATATATATACATATATACAAGAATTGCTCGTTTAAAGGTATTAGATATATATATATATATATATGTATATACATATATACAAGAATTGCTCGTTTAAAGGTATTAGATAGATATTTTATATTTAGTTAAGGGTGAGTTGGTCTATAATAGTGGAATGACTACGGATAGGTCATGATTATGGCAGCGGCACTAAGCGAAAATAACGGATAAGTAATGTCAAATTGCATAAAAACTGTCATCCATATGTCCGGTTCTCACGAGGCGATTTTAGTTGAACAACTTTCAAGAAAAATCGATACGATTTGCGTTCTCAAGTCGAAGTTGTAATTTGGTTGCAATGTATATTTTATGGTGGCGGGATGCTTTGTCACGCACTCTGTCTTTCATTCAGCGTCGACAAATAGTCTGGTCAACATGTACCTTTTTGCATGAAATTTTTGTAGTCACCGAAAGTTACGATCAAGGTGTCATTCGATTCGGAATAATATTACGTAGAAAGTTTAAGGAAAGGTCCCAAAAGGGGCCGATAAAAATTGCAAAAGTTATAAAAAAATAATAAAAAAAGGTAGGGGGTTTGGTTTTTTCGAATATCTCGGAAATTATCAAAGATATTCAAAATTTAAAAAAAAATCTGAAAAAAGCAGGAAATTTCCTAAAAAAAAGTTCTGACTCCCGGAACTATATCTCTATCCTATAGTACTTGATTTTTTTTACGTCTTCATATTCATATTTAATATGTTATAATGTTTTTTTTGTTACCGTGTCCGTGTCCGAGTGATGAAACGCGCGCGGAAGCCAGACTACCCGCTTTAGTCGCTACTTTGATCAATTATGACTGAAGATACACATTGCCGAACAAAATCCCCTTCAAAGAATGTCCGAACTTTTTTATTTGTTTGCTTAACAAATAAAATCATCACCTACACAGAAATTTGAACCTAGTCTTTATTTCATTACAGTCGAATTTCGGTTGACACTTGACAGCTAAACTTGATACCTGATTTACACTCTCGCCTCGTCACCTCGCCTCGCGCCTCGCCTCGTCGTCTCGCTCCGGACGCGAGAGTCAAAATCAAGGCAAATCAAGAGACGAGGCGCGAGGCGCGCCTGTTCACACTCTCGTCTTACCTGGTTTACACTCGCGTACGAGTGGCGAGACGAACTGCGGGACGAGCCACGAGACGAGAGTGTGAACAGGCGCGCCTCGCGCCTCGTCTCGTGATTTGCCTTGATTTTGACGCTCGCGTCCGGAGCGAGACGACGAGGCGAGGCGCGAGGCGAGGTGACGAGGCGAGAGTGTAAATCAGGTATCTCGTGGCTCGTCCCGCAGTTCGTCTCACCACTCGTACGCGAGTGTAAACCAGGTATGACAATTTCACGCAACGTACTGAGAAAAAAGAAGGCCACTTTTATCAAAGTGGCGCTCAGTGGCGCTCATTTGGGTCGGACATTTTCGGGCGCGCGACTGTGGATCTACAATTATAATTGATCAAAGAGTCGCTATTAAAAAAAATTATAAATATTATTAGGGCTCTGTAAAAATTATAAATATTAGAGATATAGTTCCGGGAGTCAGAACTTCTTTTTAGGAAATTTCCTGCTCTTTTCAGATCTTTTTTTAAATTTCGAATATCTTTGATTGTTTCCGAGATATTCGAAAAAAACCAACCCCTACTTTTTTTTATTATTTTTTTATAACCTTTGCAATTTTTATCGGCCCCTTTTGGGACCTTTCCTTAAACTTTCTACATAATATTCCGAATCGAATGACACCTTGATCGTAAGTTTCGGTGACTATACAAAAATTTCATGCAAAAAGGACATGTTGACCAGACTATTATACTTACTTACCTAAAGGGTCGTTGACTAACCGCACCCTGGATGTTAGAGTTAGAGGAATTCTATATAGTTCGAGATCAGCGAAATAAAAAAAAATCAAGTGAATAATATAATTTTATATTATAAATGAAATATGCCGTTATAAACTAAAATAGTATTAAATACGAAATAATACCTACAACATTTTACCTTGCTAATTGGCAACCAGAATGCCGGTTGCTGACGTGGTTCAGTAGATATAACCTGAATCAATCAATCAAGTAATATAAAGCTAACTAGAAATACGATTATCATAGTAGATATTATTTAAGGTTGGTTTTCTAATTGTACATTTACACACCGGACCGGATATTGTTGTTTTGGAGTCTGTCATTAGCGGGGGTCGCAGCGGGCGCGATGCGGCGGCTGTGAGCCGATCCACGCTGGCGAGCGACCCCGTCGGCTTGTGTAGCCTCAACTCGTGACGCACGCGCAGGCGCTCCGTGAGCTGCGCCTGCGCCACGGCTTGCTGCAACACTGCTAGACTGTTCGTGCGCGCCGGAAACCTTTGCATCGAGTTAGACACGTCACCTACATCCGCAGTATCAGTATCCACTATTTCTTTATGATCTAGTACCATACCAATATTTACTTTCATATTACTTAACCCATCTCTAAATATCAAATACACTGAAGCTTGATCTAAAATTTTAAGTGAAAAATTCTCATTTATTTTCAACGCCTTCATCTTTATCTGGTAAGGCTGAAAAGTCTGGGTTAGCTTCCTGCTTTTTTCCTTAATGAAATTGTTAAATTCAATTGCTAGCATATCCTCGTCATGCTTAGCAGGTCGTGTTCTGTTTGATTCTCCTGTGCCGGGGTGGATGCTGTAAATGCGCGGATCTTTGTGTGCCACTTGTGTGTCGACCATCACCTGTTGTAGCACAGGTGGGTCGTTCAGGTCATGCCACTTCCAGTGCGACACAGGACCAACTGTGCGATCCAGTAGAACTCCTTCTGTTTGATTGTACTTCAATCTTAAAATAGAAAAAAAGAAAGTCATTCTCCGGCTGGATTTCCATCAGAGATATTTTGATTTGGAGGAAATTTGACCCAGTTGAGACAGTAGAATTAAATACCTATGACATCTTTGAGCATCTAAACCAACTATTGGAAGTGAGCTCATCGCTGAGTACCTTATTTTCCCGTTATGGTCAAATACAACTCCATTTCCTGAGTAATCAAAAGTGGCCAGAACAGTTCTGGGCCGCGAACGTCCCCTTTCATCAGGCTCTCCGTTGCTGTATACAACATACCGTTGTTGTGCATTGCTTTCTGTGAATGATAAAGCAACTAAATTAATTAATTTATACATTTTATTGCACACCTATAGATGAATAATATAAAATTCTAAAATTGGGCAGGTTGCAAGGCCTTCTACTGGTTGACCGTCGTGTAAGTTTAATGACGAACAGCGGAACCAAATGACCGTGCAAAAGGTGACATTATTCTCGAAGTAAAACCTTCAGCATTGTAGTAATCAAGTGCCAGCTTGCCGCTCCTGTAAAACCAGCGACCACGCCCGTCGTCACTGAATTCAGCTAACTTTTGCCCTGAATCGTATAGAATTTCCCTTCTTTTCTTATTATGCTCAAACCAATCGAATTCGGGATGCGCTGGGCGCATACGGTAGACATTCATCTGAAAATAGGAATGGCTTGATTAGGTAGTAGATCGAAAAAAAATAACTAAATCTTTAAAACATTAAACAGTTACTTTTCTAACGATTTTTTCGGTGGGAAGCTTAGTCCAACCTTTATCAATAAACGTGCGATCCGACAAGGCGTACCGTATAACACCTTGCCTGTTTTCTGCAGCCTGCGGAAAAGTTTCAATTTAATCAGCGATGTTTGACTTCTGATGTTTTCCATCTATGTACATAGGTAGCTAACTAAGACGTAATTATTAATTTTTGACTGTTCAGCTAAGTCTTCTGTTGGTTTTACCTAAAAGTTAATGGTTTGCTCAATACGCGTTACAATATGAGATGAACACGTAATCCGTGTAAAACGAATCCCACAGGACTAAATATCTTGTGTCAATAAAACACGAAATAGCTGAAATCCAGCCCCCCGCGTAGAATCCGTGCCATGCTCGATAAAGACTATCAAATACAGCACTACTGTATATGTATACATTCTATCAAAGACAATACAACCACCGGTTTACAGCTTCGTGTATGCTATCAAATGGCAGCTACTGACAATACCTCTATCACAGGGATAATAATTATATCACTAACAATACCTAAGGTTATATTTCTGAGTAGGTACCTAACTAATTAAAAAATAACCGGTGAAATACCATTATTTCCTTTTGAGGTTTTTTTGCTGCTAATATAGGTGGATCAGTCTTACGTTGCTCAGAGACCGCTTCTTCTTGAAAAGCAGATTTAAAGAAAAGAGGGAGCTTTTCATCTTGCTCCTTGGCTGTTACTATGGACGCAGCGTTTTTGAATATCTTTTGACCAACTATAATATGGAATTCTTCATCCGCTTTTTTATCTCGGAAGTCACTACTACTTTCTTCTTCGAGTTTCAACTGAGACTGGTTTGAAGTTTTCATTTTTGGATTTTTAACTTTTACAGCTGCTGGCATTACAACAAGTTCTTTAAGTTTTTGTTCAGCTAATAACTGAGCTTTTTGGCTGGCAAGTTCTTGTTCCTTTTTATTTTTTTCATTTTCAGCTTTTGCTTTATCGTTTTTGGCAAGCAACATTTTCAAAAAGTCATCTGCCTCATTATTTTTCTTGGTAGATTCCTTATCAGGCTTGGCATCAGCTTTTGCTTCTTTTTCTGGTTTAGATTTCTCAAGATCTTTGACATCTTTTTCTTTTTGCGGCTTTTGTGTCACGATGTCTTTCGTTTCCTTTTCTTTTTGTGGTTTTGGTTTTTCCACCTCTTTCGTTTCTTTTTCTTTATGTAATTTGGATTTCTCAACATTCTTGTTTTCTTTAACCTCTTTTTCTAT
Source organism: Archips xylosteana (assembly GCA_947563465.1). Taxonomy (NCBI): domain Eukaryota; kingdom Metazoa; phylum Arthropoda; class Insecta; order Lepidoptera; family Tortricidae; genus Archips; species Archips xylosteana. The sequence goes on from OX387344.1 coordinate 16,085,279, forward strand.
TTTTGGTGTACTGTCTCTAGAAGATTTATTTTTTTCTTTCTCATTCACTGTTTCAGGTTTTTTATGATCCACTTGTTTGCTACTTCTTTTTCGACCGTCTTTTTCTTGTAGATCTCTTATAAGTTCTGATGAACTGATCTGGTGACTTGGTTCTGCCTCTTTGTCTTTCGGAAAAACGAAACTAAACGGTTTTTCTATAGGGTGTTTTTCTTGATATGGCAGATCTTTGCAAAGATTTTCATCAGAATGATACTTTCTTGACCCCAGGATAGACTGCTGCTTAAGCTTAGATTCACTATGCCAAGGTTTTGTTATGGCATCTATTGCTAAAGCTAAATCCAGTTCCTTTTCAGACATTAAAAAACGAGTGATCATATTTTTGCATTTGCATTGTGCTCGGTTTGCTGCGCCATGTAATGTACTATGTCTTTGCTGAAGTTTTGCACAATGATCACAGATTCCTATTGTTTCTTTCTTGGCGAGCGATGAAATATTTTTGAATAATTTTTGTGCACGCTTATAAATATGAAAACAGCGTGGACATGAAATTTTATTCGGATCTGAAAATTAAATCGATTAATACCTAATGTAACGTGATCCTATTGACACCTTCCCTAAGTGCCTAAATGAGGCAGTACGCGCGATACATACTCCGGAAGTATGACTATCTAGTAGGCGAAGATAGTCTTGGAGTGGAGGGCTACGGGAGAAAGAATAAGGCTTAAGAGAATACCATAAATACGATAGAAAGATGATGCCAAGGAAGTTGCAGGGACGAATTAAATGCAAGTAGCACAGGGCAGTCAAAATGGAGGAATCGAAGAGGCCTAACTATACCAAAACGGTTGAATAAATCTACGAAGAAGAAAGAAGAGTACCTGGTGTGGAGTCTTAACGCCTGACTCAAATAGTTTTCGTTATAAGTTTTTGTCAACGAGTAACACTATGACACTTGTCTATTACTCTCTGGATCGGAACATGCCCAGACGCAATATTATGCGTACCTATGCTATTTTGTAATAATCGTGTAAACGTGAATTAAAGTGTATTAACTTCACTGGTTCTTTATTTGGTTGACGAGAAGGACCCGGCATCTTCAGGGAGGCAACCCAACAATTCCCCAAACTACTTAGTTAGGTTCGGTCGACCTCAGAAGTCGCTGAACAATTTAGCACATTGTCACTTTCACTAACGTGACTTATTTGAACTTCACAGCATAAAAAATAATAATTCTTATTAGTCCGTATTTTACATTATCAAAAAATATTAGACACGTAATTTTTCTTTTGACAATTAAACAAAAAATGACGAAGACGTGTAGACGTGTAGACGTGTACTTGTTCCTAAAACGCTCATACAAAGTGTAGGAACAAGTGACGTCACGCGAAACTTCAACGCGCCATATCTTCGTAATTTTTTGTTTAATTGACAAAATAAAAAATACGTGTCCAATATTTTTTGATAATCTAAGAGACTGACTAGTTAGGAAAGTAGCCTATTGCTGGCTTCGTATTAGTTAAACGGACTCGCAAGCTCGTCCGTTTAATACTCATACTCAGCCAGCAATTGCCTATTTCCAGGCCACGACAATAATGTACTAATGTATGTTTATCCTGACCTGACCGTCTGTATTCTCTGTTCTAGTTACTTACACACAAACGGTTAAGTATTTAATTTTTTTTTCAAACGGACTGTACGCCTTTGATGGCCATTATAGTTTAGACACTGGAGAAAGTGCGAGGTGCCAGAGGAGCAACTCGAATGGTAAGTCATAGTCGATCATACCTGTAGCTAAGCTTAAATTTTACTAAAGTAATTTTAGTTTAATCAAAGCATTTACGTTATTTATGAGTACGCAAGGTACTTTAGTTTATGATTATGATTAGACTTGGGGATGGTATCATCACGAGAAATAGCAAATAAAATTGAGAGCTAGGCCTAAGTACTATAGCAAATATACGTAACGAAGTGATCTTACCCAAAGCCTTTTGTATATCGTGTGACGACATTTCAACGTCTTTGTTATTACGGATAATAAATACTGTTCTATCTCTATTGTGGGTCTCCTAAAAACAAAACCTCAAATCAGCATTAGGATAGTATCTGGCAAAAAAATGGAAAAATATATAAAAAAACAGTTGAATCTTCTCCAGAAAACCATGAAAATTACTTTCTACCGCTCTGTTTGAATTCGGTGCCTCAGCACAAGTCAGCAGCAGACGCAGCAGTGGGCCTAGTCATCTAACTTGTCTGCATACCTACTATTAGGCTTCTACCATTCCTGTTGAGGTGTGATCAAGGGGAATAGGGATCCATTTATATCTATATCATTATATATAGTACTCGTTACTTTATTAGTGAAATTCACATAAACTTACACCTAACTGAGAGGAACCATGGAAATAAACGTTGATTCCCGCATCCGCTGATTCCAACAATTGCTGGAAATTCGAAGCACTCCTGCATGTTTTTCCACACGCGCACCATTGTTGCCTAGAATAATAATATTAACCATCATTAACTCACCACCACAATCCATAAAATCGTCCACCTACGTAAGTGTACTACTTAGTGCCGCTTCGACATTTTTCTTCACAATTTTTTTTCCCCCAACCACTTATATAAACATAATATCTCAAAGCACAGAGTAGCTTAGGTATATTATTGAATAAAATGCCGCCTGGTCTCAGAAAATGAGAATTACGGTTGACTCTAGAATTAGATGTTTGTTTGTAAAAGAAAAATGCTCACTCTATCATTGACTGCATTTTAATCTATAGCAAATAATATTTATTCTAAAATAATGTAGGTATATCGTAATAATTATGGTAAATAAATAGAAAATCTTCAGCTAACGTCACATCCATGCGACTTTGATGCTGACATGCTTTTGGATTCTGACATAAAAATGATAAAACAAAGTCATAAAATATAACTGCTCCAGAGGAATTAGAAAGAGGCTTCGATTATATAGTATATATGATCGAAAGAAAAAGGAAAAAAGTGCAAGAAAATAAAAGAGATAATAAAGTCAATGTTTCCATCTGTTTTGGTCCATAGACTAACGCTCGCCATCACTTTCACCATCTCTTGCTATCGCCTGTCACCATCCTGAGTGGCACTCATGTGGCACTAATTTCTAACGCACTTGGAATCTTTAAGCAGGGTAAACGTAGAAAGATATAAGTACTTACTTTGTGAATGAGATGGCAATTGTACAAACGTCAGACAATACGGCCTCAGGGGTTTCCAATCTATTTTTATTGCGACTTTCTTAGATCTATGTATTTTATTCCTACGAAACTAAGAAGGAAACACTACGTGTAGCGATGCGTATGCAGACGACCCGAGTGTCCCCTGGGACAGGCCTCATTCATACTTTACTTATCTACTACAAATTGAATTTTTCTAAGTTCGTACCTTGCCGTTCTGTTCATATTGACAATCTTGAATAGAAGAGCAAAAGAGACGGCACGATACGAAATTCGCCTTGTAGTAACCCCCCCCCCCCCCCTTCCAGAGTCGCGACGCATCCGCATCGGAGCTTTGCGACGCTACGTTTGGGAATCTCTGGTATAGACAATAGAATAGACAAACAATTCCAACGTTTTCCCCTAAAAGAATGAATGAGGTTCTCTTTGTGTGTTTTATAAGTAGGCTCTACCACGACTAGTGCTCCAAAGAATTATTTAATTTGCTGCCTGCTGCAAAAATCCACCATCGCACCTCCTGCCGAAAGTTCCCGGTGAATGATGGTCCGCCACTGTACGTTTTCGTCGGCACTTCCTGTCACGTGCAGTGAAACTGTGGAATCAACTTCCGGCAGCAGTGCTTCCAGACAATACTATGACATCGGAGCTTTCAAGAAAAGGGTTCACAACCATAATTCAATTCAGAAAATAGGTAGGTTAGGTTAGTTAAGCAGTTTCTTCTGCCCGAAGGGCAAACCGACCAGAAATAGGAGCCCCGCAAGCGGGGCTCCGTCGAGTTGGTTCAAATTAAATATTTATATTTAGTCAAGGGCGGGTTGGTCTATAGTGGTATGACTACGGTTAAATAAAATGAACCATAGTTACACCAGTGTAGTAAATTGGTGTGACTACGGATAGGTCATGTATTACATGTGAGCATAGACTCTCACTATGAATTATAAGTTGTAAGCACTGTTTTTAAATACTTATTTAATTCAACTAGGTGTACAAATTTAGTAAAAGAATTTTACCGCATCGCATCTTCACGGTGAATGAAATATATACTATCAGGTCTATTAGATTTAAGTACGGTCGCGTGCCTTAATTTGGACCCATTTCGAAAAAATATCCTTTGAATTCCTATGCAATATGACAGGACTGTCAAACTTTAAGTGGGTCCCAAATTAAAGCTCGTGACTGTACCTATAAAGATAGGTAAACTACAGGGTGTTGTATTGTAGGCCACCCTTTTCTACAGTGAAGCCTTGCCATATTTTTTGGTCCTACGAATTAGTTAGGTATGAATTCTAAAATTGCACTTATCGCATTTCTTTTGCATGGATGAAATGAGTCTTATAAAATATGGTTTCGTCAGAAGGCCTATTAACAATTGGAAACTGTACCAATTCGAAAATGTAAATTATTAGTGAGTGGGGGTCAGATGAAAAGCAGTGTAAGATGAAAAACTACTCGTAGCACCCAAGTGTTTTTCATCTTACACTGCTTTTCATCTTACCCCCACTCACCTATCTAAGTAGCCGGACTAGGCACATCTCCTATTCTGGTCTTTTTGTGTATGGGCACTTTCCATAGTCTTTGGTTTTAGTAATATAAAATGGCGATATCAATATGGTTATAATAATTTCGCAAAAACAAGCAAAGCAACTTTTTTCGTAAGTTGCATGTCCACGGGCGACTGAACTATTAGCTATAGCGGACTGAATCAGCTGTTTTGAAGATCAAAAGCTGAATAATACCACAAAACACTTTAAAACCCCTTAGACATCTCTAAAGACAGCTTTATTGAAAATTAGAAGTTTTTGTGGTAGCACGGCTAAAATCCCACATAAAACATCAATTTGGTTAACCTTTTCAACGCTCGAGCGCGCTCTGTAGTAGGGGAGCCCAAGAGGGGATTTCTTGATTTACTAAAGCGCGGCAGAATAATACCTTGTACCAGGTTTAAGTACCTCTATCAAATATGAGACCCATATATATGGCCGACCGTCAAGGAAGGATACGGGATCAGATAACAAAAAAAATTTGATCATCAGAAATTCTCGAGCGCGTCAGATTATGTTAGGGTCAGGGGAGTTAATTACAAGCTAAAAAGTGTATATTCGTTGTAAAAGTGTGTTTTGGATTATTTTGGTATTTTAATATATAAGTTATGTGAATTGAAGTTTATAAATATTAACTATGAGTGATATTAATATGTGACGTTATCTATGAAAAGGGACCTTATTGTCGGTTCTAGTTTCCGAGATAATCACGTTTAAAGTAAAATGTCGAAAAAAAACATATTTTCTTTTTTTACTCCATAATAATAAGCAGTCTCTAAATTGTGATTTGACAAAGACATAGGTTTTTAAATCGATTTTTATGGGTTAAAAATATGCCTTAAAGTTTAGTGAGAAAGGGACCTAACTGTCGGTGTCTCTGTCGTATGCTTTCTGTGTGAGCTGTATCGGTTTTTGAAGACATGACGGTACTTGTCGGCGCGGCACCGCAACCGCTCTTCCTCCGTCTAAAAGAAAAACTCCTACATGTTCTTACGGGTTGTTCGGGTATAAAGTTTAAAATTAATAATGGACGAAATAAATAATGGTCATTTGATGTAATGCAATTTTCTTGGAAATTATCAACTTTAATACAGGATTTTCATAAAATAAACCTAACCTAACCTACACCAATCTGTAGATACACGATTAAAAAAGTTCGTTTTATCAATAGTTTCATAGAAAATTTTAGTATATATTATGACCATTATGTATTCGTCCATTATTCGTTTTAAACTTTATACAGGGTTATTTGTAATTCACTGACATCCTCTTAACCCTGAATTCCTATCACTCAAACAAATGTTTTTTTGTTTTATGACTTTTTTTTCCATACAAATACACAGAGTATCGTAAAAATATGAGGTAATCTCAAATTTTCAAAACGTTATTACACCAAAAATATTAAGTTATGACAAAAGCCGTAAAACAAAAAACATTTGTTTAAGTGGTAGGAGTTTAGGGTTAAAAGGATGCTAGTGAATTACAAATAACCCTGTATATTTTGATACGTTCCCGTTCTTACTGCGGTCAGGATGGACACCGAAACCAGTACAGAAACGGAAAATATTTTTGTCAAAAACGTCAACCAGAATTATCACACGATTAATGATCTATTTGCCCAATTTCATTGCAGTAAGATAGGTACATTTTCAAAAACTGGCCATCCATAAATTGACGCATTGTATGATGACTTCAGTTATGAAGACATTTACCCAAATTTGTGTCTTTAGAGGTTTACAGCTCGTTGATTTATAATTATACTAGCTTTTGCCCGCGGCTTCGCTCGCGTGTACTATGAGAATTCCAAAGAACCAAGATATCAAGCAAGCAAGCATACAGGCAAGCAAGCAAGCATGCAAGCAAGGTGCGAGCAAGCATGCATGCACGCTTGTTTGCTTGCGTGACAATAGGACCATCTGAGGAGTAGGTATATTATTATATTCTTTCGAATAAAAAAAGAATTTTTGAAATCGGTCCACAATTGACTGAGAAATCGGTGAACATACCTACATAAAAAAAATACTTAAAGTGGAATGCATAACCTCCTCCTTTTTTGAAGTCGGTTAAAGAGCCCTTTGCGGCCTGGCCTACTCACAGTATAAACGTACGAATTTTGAAATTTTAGCTTACAACCAGTAAAACGCAAAATCCCGTTTTTTTCCCGTTACCTACCGTAAGAATTTCGGGGAATACTTTCTTAATACTCCCCTACACTCCCCAAGGAACCCACTTGAAAAATTTCAGCTTTCTACGACCAGTAAAACGAAAAATCCTGTTTTTTCCCGATCCCGTGGGCATTTTGGAAAGTCCTCTCTCAATATGCTCCTCTACACTCCCCAAGCAACCTCATGCCGAATTTCAGCTTTCTATGACCAGTAAAACGAAAAATCCCGTTTTTCCCGTTCCCGTGGGAATTGTGGATAGTCCTCTCTTAATGCTCTTCTACACTTCCCAAGCAACCTACATGCCGAATTTCAGCTTTCTGCGACCAGTAAAACGAAAAATCCCGTTTTTTCCCGTTCCCGTGGGAATTTTGGAAAGTCCTCTCTCAATACTTCTCTACACTCCTCAAACAACCTATATGCCAAATTTCAGCTTTCTACGACCAGTAATACGATAAATCCCGTTTTTTCTTTATCCCGTGGGAATTTCCAAAAATCCTTAAAACATTTTTTTACTATTATAATTTCCTACTTCTATGCCAAATTTGAAGAGTCTAGTAATTATAGTTCATAGGATTCCGTTGAACTGAATATATAAATCCCGTTTTTTTCCTTATCCCGTGAGAATTTTGAAAAATCCTGAAATTAATGTTTTAACTACTGTAATACCTACTTGTGTATCAAATTTGAAGAGTCTAGTTATTATAGTTACTAAGATACGGTCACGCGTAATCGAATATATAAATCCTGTTTTTTCCCGTTCCCGTGGGAATTCCCAAAAACCCTTCCTTAGTGGATGCCTACATTGTATAAGGTATCTATGTGCAAAATTTCAAGTCTCTAGGTCCAGTGGTTTGGGCTGTGCGTTGATAATATCAACAGTCAGTCAGTCAGTTTAGAATTTTATATATATAGATTATTAGTAAGATTCTTTAAACAGAGTGACAAATTATAATTAATAGTTAGAACCACAACATTTATCGTATTTTTGAATCCTTGTTTTAACTTTTTTACTAAAAATTTTACATCCGACAATAAGGTCCCTTTTTAAATACGTGCATACTTTAATGTTAACGGAGACAATTAACAGATTTTTAGTATAAGTTTAGTTTCTAAAGTGATCTAAAAGTAATATTATCTAACTTCATCAAAAGTTTTATAGTTGTTTTCATATGATATCACTAAATATTTTATTACCGACGATAAGGTCCCTTTTAAAAAACGTGTAGTGATTGTACCAGCTTTTTACTAAACTTTAACTTGAATTTTGAGACTGAAAAAAGGTACTTTTGAAATAGAAGTTTGTATGTTTGATCTCATTTGGCTATGCTTTAGCGTAGTAAATATATATCTTTGTTGATTTTGACTGATTAAGTAATTAGAAAACTAAAAAGTTATTTTTGTTAAAATTGTTTTTTTTTTTATGATAAACAATGTTGATTTATATCAGTGTTATTTTTATTTAGTTACGAATTATTCGAATTATATCCTTCTCCTATAAAATCCAATAGAAAACATACTATAAATGTAATATTTAGCAAAAACCTATCAACCGTACTTTCATTACTTTGGTCCCTCCACGCTGATAACGCCACATATACTATACTTAGTGTGTATTTTGTGGTGAAACTACTTTGCAAAAAACAATTAAAATTACATTAGAAACATTACAAAAATGTATAAGTAGGTACTTAAATATTTTAGAATATCGTCGGAGCAAACTGGTTCTCCGAAAATCCCGAACAACATACTTACGATAATCTTGAACTTTCGATAGAATCTTCATTAAATGAAGTAAGTATATATCATGCACAGTGCTATAAATTATTTACAGTAATAAAAATACCGCGATTATCGGTAGTAAGTTAATTTACATAATACATGGTTTGTGTTATGAATATTCTGTTACTGATAATAAGTAACACGCATTATTAATTATGAGTTGTTATGCCCTGATCACGAAGAAGCGATTATGATTGAAAAAAAAAGCTCAAAAAATTTATTTTTTATAGTTATTTTCTTATAAATACAAGATAAGTATATATTCTACTTAAAACACATAAGTATCTATACTTTTTTATTTGCATGCTATTTCCTGAGCTTTTCAATTAATTAAGTTAAATGATTAATATTTTAATCGTCAGATTAGGCGAATCCCTTTTAGTAGTGGTAGAGCCATGTTGTAGCTAGCCGCTGCATCACGAATGGGCCGGCTCGTCCGGGGCAGTACCACCCTCTCACAGAACATATATTACCTCGTCTCATTAGTTTTTCGTTTAATTCTTATTTCGTCTCATTCTGTATACGTCACAAATTCTTTATTCGTCTTGTTCGCTATCCATGACAAATCCTTGAGTCCAAGGAAGACCATGACGAAAAACGATTAAGACGTATTAAGAGAAAGATAAGTTGTAGAATTTGTCCAAAAAATATAGTGACGGATAGCGAACAAGACGAAGCCGAATACAGAATGAGACGAAAGAAGAATTAAACGAAAAACGAATGAGGCGAGATAATAGGAATAGGATACCACTCATAAATCAGTCGTTGGCGTAAAGTCGAAAAGGTTAAAGATTTATTTTAAGACATACACATAGGGTAATTCCAGGATAGATGCCCCAGTGGCATAGATGCCTCGATTTCAATTTCTACTAGTAGCAAGGCTTTGGGACCAAAACTCCACTACATGATAGCAAGCGCCAGCAAGCGCCCTCCCTGCAAACTTTTGGGCCGCTGCTATCATGAGCGAGAGCGCACGCGTTTCGTCGGTAAGTGCCAAAACCTTCCGCGGCAAGATCTCTCAGAGCGTGAAAATTATATTCGTTTTCAAAGGGCATCTATCCTCTGACTCATTTTTGCGACGAGTTTCTATCCCCCACGGTAGGCACCTATCCCATTTTTAAGGGGTCAAAAAAAGTACGATTTACACAAAATCTATACGATTTATATTAAAACAAGTACAGTAAAATAATAGATTAAGGACCATAGTTATCATACGCATTGGACGCATTGCTATAAACTGATACATTTTTGAATTATAAAGCTATTTCAAAAAGTGGGGCATCTATCCTGGAATTACCCTACGTACGTACATATACGTGTTTCAGAACAAGAAAAATACCGATAGAATTTAATATTTAACTAAATATAATAATTAGGCACCTTGATTACATAAATAAATTATGAAGTTAAGTAGATATTTGTATTAATCATAAATAAATCTTAATAGCCCACCTTCCATTTGTGCATCTGGATAGTCAGATGAGTTGACAAAATTATATACGAGTGCAGATTTATCATAGACGTGTATCATAATACAAATTGGAAGGAGGTTTTCTTAATGTACATGGGCACTTTGTGGCTACTGTTGTGCTGGAGGAAGCGGTTATGAGCGGGGGTCGCAGCGGGCGAGAGGCGGCGGCCGTCAGTTGTTCTGCGCTGGCGCAGGGGTCTGCTGGCTTGTGTAAGCGCCGCTCGTGCCGTACACGCGAGCGCTCCTCGCGCTGCGCCTGCGCCACGGCTTGCTGCAACACCGCTAAACTGTCCGTGCGCGCAGGAAGCCTCTCCATACTATTCAAAACATCACCAACATCCGCAGTATCCGTGTCCACTATTTCCTTATGATCCAATATCATACCCATATTTATTTTCAAATTAGTCGTCCCGTCTCTATACAGCAGATACACAGTGGCCTGGTCTAATACTCTAAGCGAGAAATATTCGTTTATTTTCAACGCCTTCATTCTGATTTGAAACGGCTTGAACTTTTGCGTTAGCTTCCGGCTTTTCTCTTTGATGAAGTTGTCGAACTCTATTGCGAGCATCTCCTCGTTGTCCACCCGTTTCTTTGCTGAGCCTGGACCACCGAGCTTCATGATGGTTGGATCTTTGTATGGCATCTGTGTGTCGATCATGACCTGCTGCAGTACGGGTGGATCGTTGAGGGTGTGCCACTTCCACTGGGACACGGGGCCGATGCTGCGGTCTAACACCACTCCCTCTGTTTGATTGTACTTCAACCTTGAAAGATATTGTATTAGTAAAAATCTGAAGGTTTAAGAGTATAATGCGATAACAGCATTGAAATGGCTATTGTTTCCTACGAGCGTATCAATATCATATATAATAAAAAAACACGGTAAAATCCGTTCAGCAGGTTTTTGAGAAAATGGTAACAGACGTACAAATAGACAACTTTTTACCCCAATCACATAATATACATTCTCGGTTCCATTGTGGGTAATAGACATTAGCGTCAGGAATTTTGAGTCAGCAAAAAGCGAAAACACACAGAAAGCAGAGGTAGGTATCTTCAAAACGGGCAATATAAAAATGATAATTACTTCCTTTTTTTATTCAAAACTCACCAGCGAATCTCATGTGATGGAAAGACTTTTTAAATGCAGATGAGGCCGAAGATGTAAAGAACTCATAGTTTTGGTTGGTAACAGCCCATTCACTCTGGCTTGGAATATAAATAACCCTTACCGTATTTTACCGGCGTGATCAAATACGATGCCATTTCCTAAATAGTCGAACGTCGCCAGGATGGTCCTGGGTCGGGTACGTCCCCGCTCGTCAGGTTCTCCGCTGCTGTATACCACAAACCTTTGCTGTGCATTTATCTCTGAAAATATCACAATCTGTGAGATAATATTCTACGTGTGGTGGCTTCATGTCCGCAAAGATAAATCCTAAGATTTTTTTTTACATTTCACATGTAAAAGCCTACTTAATACGATACTGGAATATCCAAGTGTTTATAGTACCTAGATGCGTACCAAAATACACACACTCCGTGAATGATGTCTTTTTCCAAATCTCTACCAATTTTACGTTGGTATTCATTTATGTGGAGCAGTCAAGGTGCTCAAAAATATCTGAACACGGCCGTATCGTCAATGCGTACGTCGCATGTTCACGAAAAACGTGAATGAAATGTAAACCAACCAACAACAACAACCAACCAACCAACAACCAACCTTCTGCGTCATAATAGTCAAGCGCCAGTTTTCCGCTTCTATAAAACCAACGACCTCGACCATTGTCGTCAAATTCTGCCAGCTTCTCTCCCGTATCGTACTCCATGACCCGTTTGTACTTGTTGTGTTCAAACCAATCGAATTCAGGGTGAGCTGGCCTCATTCGGTAAACGTTCATCTAAAGCAAAACAAGACGTCATAAGTATTTTATGATGTTTGAGATAAATATGGTCTATACACAATCTATTAGGGAGTTTTATTCATCTCAACCGCCATACGATAAAACAGCCTGCGCGGCTGACTCTCGCTCTCTTCTCTTTCCATCCTGCCACCAAGCGACACGTGACTGAATAAGGTTTATATTTGGTGGTTTTAAGCCCAAAGCCTTATAATCACCAAAACCTCATAGAAGTTCCAAACATGACCTGTTCAAAACAGCTTTTCTATCGAAACCAAATTCAGGCCTTAAACTGCGAAATCTTTACATCTTTGTCAAAATAAAATGTAGCTTGGCCGTTTCGCTACTAGGTACAAGAACGATTGTACTTACTTATAACAGAAAAGTAATAAACAGTACTTAAAAACACGTCCATGTAATGACAGCGAGATTTTGACATTTATTCGTACCGATAGCAAGTTCAACATACTCAATATAGAATCACGAGATTTACTAAAAATTTCTTCAAACTATTTCTTTAATAATTTAGGAAAATACATCTAGTTCAAACAAAACAGAAAATAAAATATTTTGATCTATTTTATGTAAGACATTAATATGGACCTCCGCAAAGTAACGCCTGATTCAATAAACTATTTTATGTAAATCAGATAAGCATATTTTTCGCTATTTATAAAATACCGATTTTTTTCTTCCGAATATTTCTTATCAGATATAAATTGTTTTATTTCAAAAATAGGTTACTTAAGTAAGTATAATATGCATAGTATTGCGAAAGTATTTCATCATAAGATCATATAACTCACATTTTCATTCATTCACTATCTTTTTTGCAATCAGTACTTTATGTAGCTGTGTGTAATCATTCGCCTCAACTCATTTGGCGTTACCTATAAACTATAAACAACAGCAAAAAATAAATAATATACAGGGTTATTTGTAATTCACTAGCATCCTTTTAACCCTAACGCCCTTAGTACACCTACGCGTTTGCATGCGACAGCGAACCTCTGCGAAACCATTGCGGTAGCGAAACTCAGCGAAACGTTGAGTACACTAAGGTTGTTTCGCAAAGAAATTTCATTGTTTCGTGGATTGTCGTTTCAGCATGTCGTCCCAGTCATCCCTTTCAGATTCTGAACTAAAATTAAAAAATATGCCTAGGGGTCTACGAGACACGAAGGTATGGGGATCTCTGCTCTAGAGCATCTATCGTTTAAACTTAAGATCTGCAGTAGTAAACTTACTTTTCGTACAACTTTTTCTGTAGGTAACATCGTCCATCCTTTATCAATAAACGCGCGATCCGACAATGCGTACCGGATAACGCCTTTACTCGATTCAGGGTCAAACTGAAAATATTTGATAGTATATTGCGAACAGTTTAGCTTACAATTTCACTACGACCGGATGATTACCATGTAAGTATACCTACCCATGCCTACCTATTTCAGTTTTCTGCTACGAGCTAAGCCGCTGACAGACGGACAGACAGACAATAATTATGTGTTTTTTTTTACCATTTTAGCTACGGAGGAGGATCTCAATCCTATTGTAATTAAATTAAACAAGGTCTTTTAAAATTAATCTGGAATATTTTCGCAGGTCGTTGACTTAATATTCCTGAAAATATTTTTCGGGTTGATTTTTTCAGATGGACAAAATTAAATTCAGGTAGCATCACCATTGTTCTATGTAGGCTAATGAAGTTAAATGATTCGCAAAAGTTTAATATCAAAGCAGACCAAAAATACTCTAAAAGTTTCAAGTAGGTATATACTAACTTGCTCCGTTTTCTTACCACCTTTAGACATTATATTTCACACTTTCGATGACTAATTATTTATGTATTCTAACGGGCGTAAGAATGTAAAAAATAAAAACGAAATTTACAAAAATCACGTGAAATCATCAAAACCGTTCAAAAAGATACAAAAATATTTTCCGTCATATTAAACATAAACGAAAAATTCAAAAACGTCAAAAGTGACAATTCATGAAATAAAGCTACCAGTGATTGGTTTACCATGAAATTTGTTATGTAAAAAGTTCCGATGTTTTAAGTGACAAGGTTCGATTCCCAGTGTAGTCATCTCTAGCATTCATAGAAAAGATAGCTTTTATAAACCAATTTTTCAACACTTCACGAGACCTACTTAGCTTTTAGGGTTCCGTAGCCCTAACAATTAACCATAGTTTCGCCATGTCCGTCCGTGGCTTAGTTTATAAACAGAGTAGTATAGTCTGGTCAACAAACATTTCGCTAGACAAAACAATGCAGTTCCCACGCTCGCGCCGTGTAAGACGCTTGGCTGTGTGCGTGCGTCGATCCGGGCGCTCTAGTATGAAGTTGGATTACTGGTTACATTATTACTTATTCTGTGTAATAAATAACTATACAGCAGAAGATACTGCAGAAGGGATGACATGATTTTTGCGCCCGCATAGGCGTTAAGTAAGACGCATACCGTACGGAAATGACATGGTTTCGCATGGCACATTGCATAATTAAGATAGGACATCTGCGTTTTTGGTATTACACGTAATAAAAATTTGGTAAATCACGTATTTGGTATGTTGCGTGTTTGGAACTACGCGAATGAGGTCTTTAGCGTTTATTGGCCTTTTGCGTTTTTGGAAGTATGCGTTGGAACTTGGAAGGCCTAATTTTGGTTTAGTTTTAAGCTGTAAGTATAGTTGTTTTGTATACATAAATATTTTGGCAGGTACTTTTAAAAGAACTTTATTTACTTATTTTTTGTAATTTCTTTTTAAATTTCTATTTAAAATATTAACGTACTTGTTATTTAGTTATTCTTTTATTTTTAATTTTAGCTTTACGTAATTGAGAGTAAGTTTTTTATGGACGTTAATTAATTTTCTAAAGGTACTTGTCTTTTAAAGAATAAAAACTACTCTTTATCTTCAAAAGTTCTAATCACTTACCAGATCGTTTTTCCCTTTTAATGGTTTTGTTGGAACAGTTTCTTTCGGACTTTCTCGTATTATGTTATCCTCTTTTTTTATTTTAACTTCAGTATCACCATCTACTAACTCAACCGTCGGTTCTTTTTCTTTTTCTAGAGGTTTCCTATATGGCCCTGTATTTCTGTATATCTTTTCGCCAATGATAATGTCATTAATTTCTTCAAGTTTGTACGCATCAGCTTCAGCTATCAAACATTCGTCGAAATCTAACGCCAACTCTGAATCTCTACAAACGAGGCAATTGGGGTCTATACACTTATGTCTGGCATGTGACTTGACGAGAATCTGTGGTAAATTCATCTTTGAAAATCTGTAACTGTCCTTATGACGAGGTTCGCTTTGTTTTAACCTAACTAAGCGCAAAATTAGATCGTCACCAGACGGTCTTCTCACTTTAACGTCTTTGAAAGCTAAATCTTTTGGAGGAGGTGGTGATTGTGGTTTTTTGGGTGGAGGTTCTTCTGATTTTACAGGCTTTTCTTTAACTTCTTTACTTTTATCAAATTTTATAGTATTTTTGGCTTCTTTAGCCGCCTTTTCAGCTTCCATGGCTTTTTTGTCGACAAGTTCTTTTTCAATTTCTTGTTGTTTTTTTAGTTTTTCTCGTTCAGCTTTTTCTTTTTCTTGGAGCGCAAGCAAAGCTTTTAGTTCATCATTAGCTGCACGTTGTGTTTGTTTATCTTCTTCTCCTTTTTTGTCACTACTTGATTCTTTAATTGTTTCATCTTTTTTTGGTGTTTCATCTTTTTTTGGTGTATCATTTTTTTTAGGTGTTTCATCTTTCTTTATTGTTTCCCCTTTTTTAGTTGTGTTATCTTTTTGAGTCTTATCATTTTTATCACTATCTTTTTTAGCAGATTTATCGGCATTTTCGCTATCTTTTTGTGATCTATCATCGTTCACTTTTTTTAGAGATTCTTTCTCTTCCTGCTTTTGTTTTAACTTTTGTGCATTCTCCTGCTTTAATTTTTCTTGTTCTTTTAATTTTTCATTTTTCGCTATACGTGCCTGTTCTTCTTTTTCCTTTTTTTGTTGTTCTTTCAAAGACTTCTGAGCTTCTTTTGCTGCCAATTTTTCCGCTTGAATTGCTTCTTTATCTTGTTTGGAAGAATCCTTTATTAACTTATCTTGCCCTTCTAATTTCTGCTTTTGTTTCTTATCTTCTTTGTCTTTTTGTGAACTTTCTTTCTCTCCTAACTTTTGTTTTTGTAACTTTTCTTGCTTCCCTCCCTTAATTTCTTGTCCTGTTTCTTCAATGTCTATTTGATCTTTAGACGGCTTTTGAGGTTCTTGTTCTGTCTTTTCCGTCGAAATGGACGAAGCTATCACTTCATCTTTTTTTTTATGAGGTATTTTTTCTGTGAGCCGTTCTTTTTCTTCCTGCGCCAATGCTTTTCTTTCAGCTTCTTCTTTTTCAAGTATTTTGCGTTCCTTTTCTTCGCGTTTTCTTTTAAGTCCCTCTTCTTTTTTTCTCTGCTCCTCTTCCGCTTTTCTTTTGAGAGTATCTTGCAAGTCTTTTATAATTTCTGCTGAACTGGTTTCACTAGTGCGTCTTTTAATTACTTCTACTTTCTCCTTCGGAAAAAGGAAACTAAAATTTCTAGAGAGATCTTGCTCACTCGTTGACTTGATCCAAGGCATTTCGGGTGAAAGTGATGTTCGCTTTTCCACACTAGGTATGAGGGCATCCTCAAGAGATGTTTTTGATTTTAAAGTATATTCTTGCGTTTTACCTACAGTAGAAACGCCTTGTTCGCTAACCGCCTTTAAACTATTATCTTTTTTCCTGAAAATTCCATTTTTTTCCTGTTTTTCAAATTGATAATTTTCTCGTATTTTCAATATACTAGGCATTTTACGCTTTGGTTTAGGTTCGACGTAATCTTCAGATGTTTCCAGGAATGATGTTCTTTTTTTACGTCCAATTATTATCTCGCCTAATTTACTTACTCCTAATTGTTTATCTTCAGGCAACTTTGTAAAACCAGGCTTTGATACGTCATCTGTTTCTTTATCTTGTGGAAAATCAATAAAACAAGGTTTAGATGTGTCACCTCTGTGTTCATCAGATTTTATAACATGTTTCAAATATGCTTTTGCATCTGTGTACACATCTTCCACTGTTGCTGAAGAAGACGAAGTTCTAGCCGTATTTGGGCGCTGAGCACTCGTTTCCAATCTTACTCCAGCTTGGGATACTTCCTTATAATATTTAGGCTCTGACTTCTTGAAATCGGAGAACAATTTATCAAAACTTATTTCCGAACGTGCACGTCTTATGGATTTGTATCCTTTAGAATCGTCTATCACAGCATTTTTTAACAGATGTTGCACTTGTGTAAGCCACTTTTTGACACGTTTTGTTTCAGCTTCTCTTTCTTCTTTTGCATTTCTTCTGAACTTTTTTACTACTTCTTTGCATCTGCAAGATGAGGTAGCGCGGAGTCTTTCCTTCAGACGACAGTGATCACAGATACCTAATACGTCTTGTACTTCACCTAGCTGGACATTCGTAACCAAATTCTCAGCATGTTTAACAATCTTAATACACCGCGGGCAGGTAATTTTACTGTGTTCTATAATGGAAAGTTAAGGATTAATTAATTTTAATGTGAGTATACACGTCTAAAATATGAAATATAACGTTGTACGTTACCAAACGCCGTTGTTAAATCTTCTCGCGTTATTACATTCTTAGTTTTGCAAAGTATAAATGCTTCACTGGTTTCGCTTGGCCTTTTCTGCAGGATCAAAATTCAACAAATTAAGTCATAAGATATGTACTTACTTCACCATATGAATTAAAGTTATTCTCCATTTGACTGAGGTCGCTGCGTTAACGTCCGTTTGACAAGATGCGATACTGTAGTCCGAACAATGAAGAGTGTCATCACAGCCACGTATGTACATATATAATCACGTCAAGCGGACGCCGCGCTTCGCCTGAAGCGTTACAAAGCTTCAAAACAAAATTTATCGGGTAAGTTCGTTTGAAGAGACTGACGTCATTAGTTTCCGGTTTATATCGATAAATAGCAAGTCCACCATCTTCAGATTCCACAATTTTTTGAAAGCCCATACAGTCTGTGCCCAATTTGTAACAACTGCAGGGGCACGTCTGCGGTCTGAAAAAAACTCGATAAGGTCACACACATTTAAGTAAATTGCAAAGCCACAATTAAAGATCATCGCAAACCCGCGGACAGGACGGCCGGCAGAGGATAAAATAAAAACAATGTATATTTTAAGCTACTTGTTTCAATTCCAATGCAGAGGGTCGTTCAAGCCAAGACTTGCGCCTTTGAATAAGGGTCTCCCCACATCTACCGACGCAGAATCGACTTCAGCCGATCGGAAAAACGGAAAACCTTTATACTTATAAATTTCAATGCTCGGAAATCGACCTCAAGACCTTCAAGTATGCGCCGGAATCCGTGTGGTAGGTAATCCACCGGCGGCGTGTTGGGGGATCTCGCGACTTTCCAACGGACGCTCACGGGATTATCCTCATAAGGTGTGACCATACGGACGTAAAACTCTGCCGTCACAGTTTTGTCATCATCATCATTTCAGCCGAAAGACGTCCACTGCTGAACATAGGCCTCCCCCAAGGCTCGCCAAACAGATCGGCCCTGCGCTATCCGCATCCAATGCGTTCCCGCTACCTTAACCAGGTCGTCGCTCCATCTTGTTGGAGGCCTACCTACACTGCGTCTTCCAGTCCGCGGACGCCACTCGAGAACCTTTCGGCCCCATCGGCCGTCAGTTCTACGGGCGATGTGCCCTGCCCACTGCCACTTAAGTCTAGCGATTCTTCGAGCTATGTCCGTGACTTTAGTTCTTGCGCGGATTTCATCATTTCTAATGCGATCCCGCAGAGAAACTCCAAGCATAGCCCTCTCCATCGCCCTCTGAGTGACCTTGAGCTTCCTTATAAGACCCATCGTTAGCGGCCACGTCTCAGTGCCATAAGTCATCACTGGCAACACACACTGGTCAAAGACTTTTGACTTGAGACACTGCGGTATATCGGATGACAAGATATTGCGGAGCTTCCCGAACGCTGCCCAGCCGAGTCTAATTCGTCGATTGACCTCTTTCTCGAAGTTGCACCTACCCAATTGGATTGTATGTCCCAGATAGATATAGTCGTCAACAACTTCGAGCAAAGTATCTCCGATTACGACGGGAGTTGGTACAACATGGGCGTTCGACATGACCTTCGTCTTGTCCATGTTCAATTTAAGACCAACTCTCTCGGAGACTCTTCCGAGGTCAGCGAGGTCACTGAGGTCCTCCAAGGTCTCAGCCATAAGCACCACGTCGTCGGCAAAACGAAGGTGAGTGAAGTATTCGCCATTTACATTGATGCCACGCCCTTCCCAGTTCAGAGTCTTGAACGCATCCTCTAGTGCAGCGGTGAACAGTTTCGGAGAGATAACATCTCCTTGTCTGACTCCCCGCTGCAACAGAATGGGCTTCGACATCTGATCCTGAAGTTGGACGGACATTGTGGCGTTATTATACAGACACTTCAACACTTCGATGTACCGGTAGTCTACTTGGCACCGTTGGAGAGACTGCAGTACAGCCCAAGTCTCGATCGAATCGAAGGCCTTCTCGTAGTCCACAAATGCCAGACAAAGGGGGCGGTTATACTCCTCGGTCTTCTGTATAACCTGCCGCAACGCATGTATGTGGTCCACGGTGCTAAAGCCTTTTCGAAATCACACAATCACAGTTTTGTACTGCCGGCCTTTACAGTAACTAGGGCACTATTGTATTTTTATTTTTTAAATTAGAAATGAGTGTCATGAATTTTGAGCAAACCAATTTTAGGCCGGTTACACACGGACTATTAGCAACGACTTTTAAAGATTGATAGGTAGGTAAGCATTTGTATTCGTACCTATAGATTCAAATGCGATGCGCAATAGTATCGATCACGTATCGATATATATAACGCGCAATTGTGTCGATAGAGTTGCTCTTATCTAATACTTACTTTTAAACGAGCAATTCTAGCATATTTATTTATTTCGGGTATCTCGTCAACTGCTCTAGCCAATTTCAATGAAATTTGCTATGTGGGTGTTTTTGGGGACGAACAATCAATTTGGCTTGGCTTTATCTCTGAGAAAACGAGAGATATTGAGTTCTAGCCCGAGCGAACCTCGGTCACCCAGGTACTGAATCAATAAAAACGTGCTGTTGTATCAAACAAGGTGTTGAATCGATTCATGCACGTTAGAATTGATGCAAACGCGCTCGTGTAAAAGTCTTCGCACATTTATCAACTCCACACCACTGCGGCACCAACTCAAACTTTCGGTGGAGCAGTCAACTAGGTGGTCCACCCAATGGTCACTAGTGGACAACGTTGTCAACGAGTGGTTAGTAGTTAACTGGGTCAGCTCGTCTTCTAATATGAAGTGCCTGCGCATAGTTCCCGCAGGGCCGCAACATTATGGGTTCGATCGAGTTGACCTAAAGGTCTTACTTAAAGTGTGTAGGTACGACGCGTAGTCGACGCGGAGACAAGGCAGCGTACATAAATTTTGAAAATTGTATTATAGTAAATAGGACATAAGGCTTCAATTTCAATATTTAACTTCGAATCGAGTGGCTGTTGGGTTGTATGCGAAGACCTTTACGCGACAGATTGGCGTAGAGGCGTTTGTATCAATACTACATTGCGATTGAATCACTGCAGATGCCGTGTCCAGCGACTGCATTGCTCGCGCTTGTATCGCTGCTAAAATTCGCCGTGGTAACCGGTTTTACTAGTCATTGGTTACTGAAATATACAGGTACAATTGAAATACATTTATAATGTACCAATATAAAACTACCACACACGTTCAACTTACCTGCTAGTTGATTCCATTGCAAAATAAAGATATTATTAAATCAAAATTACTAAAAATAATAAGAATACATAAGTATAAACACTAGTAAATATTTAGAATTATAAAAAATTCAACTCGTACAAAACACTGCATAGCATGTCATACTATAAAGTCAGCCTGACTTAAAAATAACGCATGGTAGGTACTTAGTCGTATAACTGTGCTTAGACCATAGAGTAATATAATATACGGGACTGGTCAAACAAGTGTTCTTCGATAATTCTTGATCTCATTTGCAGCAAAATACTGTTAGATTATAGAACAAAAAATACTACAATAACCGTCAAGCGACGAAAGTATGCCGTAGCTTGAATATGATGTTAATATAATTAGTAATTATTACTAAGTAGAATACTGTGTGCTTCAAATAACATTTACTTATATTGGATTTGCTGACAACTTCACCCGCTACCTGTAAATTTAAGAGTTGCCAGGTGCGTAAATGTGTAGGTAATTTTTCGAAAGAAAAATATCGCTGAAATTCGCACTTTTTCAACAGACTTCTGTTTGAACAATATACATCTATCCGACTATCTAATACCTTTAAACGAACAATTCTTGTATAAATCGAGCTAGCTTGTCTTATCTCTGAAAATACGCTTGTTTTCGAGTTATAGCCCGAGCAAAGCTCGGTCGGCCAGGTACTCATTATTATATCTGTCACATAAAATATCAGGAACTTATCAGAGTGGTGAAATAGGCTAATCTGAGGCTTCATGAAGCCTATGGCGGTTTATCCAGACCTAATAGGCATCTAAAATTTATGAGAGTCTAGCCAATGCCCGCGGCATAAAAACATGTTTTCCCGTGGGAATGAGATATTTTCCCGTAGTAAAAAGTATGTCCATACAAAAAGTTACTTCAAAAAACAACTTTAACTATGTCCATACAAAAAATCACGGGAAAGGACAAACAAACAAACGAACACACTTTCACATTTATAATATTAATATGGATATAACCATGAACATAGGGTAGGTATATAACAGGCATATTGTCAGCTTCAGTTTGTAAAAAACCGGCCAAGTGCGAGTCGGACTCGCGCACGAAGGGTTCCGTACAATTATCTATAAAAATCACGTTTGATGTATGGGAGTCCCCCTTAAATATTTTTTTATTCAATGATTTATTTTTAAAGTCGATATATAGTTAAATATTCTGTGAATATTTCGTGTCTACCTGTTGCCGTTATCAATATCGAGCAAAAACGAGCAAAAAAAATATGTTTGTTGTAAGGGAGCCCCCTTAAATATTTATTTTATTCCATTTTTTAGTATTTGTTGTTTTAGCGGCAACCAAAATACATCATCTGTGAAAATTTCAACTCTCTAGCTATCACGGTTCCCGAGATACAGTCTGGTGATAGACGGACGGACAGCGGAGCCTCAGTAATAGGGTTTCCGTTTTTACCCTTTGGGTACGGAACCCTAAAAACCGGTTGAGCGTCCTAATATCACTACATAGTATAAAACAAAGTCGCTTCCCGTCTGTCTGTCCCTATGTATGCTTAGATCTTTAAAACTACGCAACGGATTTTGATGCGGTTTTTTTCAATAGGTAGAGTGATTCAAGAGGAAGGTTTATATTTATAATACATGCATAATTTCACCCGTGCGAAGCCGGGGCGGGTCGCTAGTACCTTCATATTTAATCTTTTCAGTTTTACTTTAGTTTATAAAATAAAGTTACAGGAAGGGTTATGAACAACATAATTTATTAATCAGTCTATAGTTAGTACAATATAGATGTTTAATATCCAAATGCAGATTTAAAATTCAAAATCAAAATTTACAACAATAAATATAACAGAATAACATAAGTACAAGAACATAATATAATGTGAATGTATCTACATTAGTATTAGAGACATGAAAAATAAAAAAAAAAGAACAAATACTTTTCGTTCTTAGGCCAGCTTGTTACTCAATTATTGAAAATGTTGACTTTGAATTTCAGACCTCAGGTTAGACTAGTCCTTCTTTTTCTTGAATAAACTCATAATTTTCTGAGTTAACGACATGGATGTACCTACAGGCTTAAGAACTAGTTCCTTTGTCGAGATATTATGCAATGGACCAAAAGCTAGTGCCACCACAGTGCAGGCAAGGCAAATAACATTGTAGGGCATACTGAAATCTGGGGTCGGCAAAGAAACCATGGCACCATTTGTCCTGAATATGATTGGATACCCTGCAAATAAAATATAAACATGTTTATGTTAGCTATTTAGCTTATTCATAGCTTAACTATAAATAGGTAGTTACTTAACCTTATGCCAACAATTCATACAAAGGTTGTCACCTAAATGACAACTCATGTTACCATAATTCAGCTGTATACTTGATTATTAATTATATTTTCATTACTTCTTTTGCTTATTACTAAGCATTGGCATAGAAATGGTTTATTAATTAATCATTCATTTTCCCAGACATAAAACCAAGTTAGATCAATTTTTCACCCCCAAAACCCCCACACAGCAAATTTCCTCAAAACTATTACCAAAAATAAATAAATAAACAACAAATATTGCTTAACCCCTCATATGTTTATGCTCATATGCTCTCCATGCCCAAGTTTAGGTACTCTTTTTGATTTTTTTTAAATCGTTATCATTGGATGTATATGAAACAGTTGAACTAGAATGCACAATTTTTTCACTTCCTGCATATGAGGGGTTAAATGTTTGCATTTTTCATACTTACAAGGCTGTGAAGCATTCATAATAGAGTCAAATGAGCTTCCAGTAATGGGCAGGCTGGTATAATTCTTAGCTGTTGGCAGATTAGCAGCAACTAGAGCAGATCCTATGTAGAACCCGTGGTTTGCATCAGGCGGGTATTCTTGCCATTTCAGGAAAACAAATTCAAAATCAATGGTTATGGTTGTAGTTGACCGGGGAGGCAGAGTCAATAGAAGTTCCAGGTGGTAAGGCTTTTGCCTGCTGCGTCCAGGAGAGTAATACTGAGATTTGACTAGTTTGCTTTCTGCTTCACCATTAACTCTTAATGTACTCAGCTGTATTGGGAGCCACCAGGGCGCATTTTCTAATAGAACTATGTTTATTGGAGACCAGTAGTTATTGGTAAACTCAGTTACAATACCACCAAATTCCTTTCCATAACCTAAGACATAACGGGTGAATGACAAAGGTGGTGGTCTGGGAACAACTATTTTATTACTTGTTGGATACTTTACACCTATGTTTATCATTTGACCATTGGCTTCTACATCATAAAGCGCAAGTTTTGTATCACTGCCTCCTCTTTGGCTAAATTCAATTCTATCTGGTGGTGTTATCAATTGGAATGGCAGAGTATCATTGGATGTTATATCTACATATATTTGGCTTTTTGAAGACAAGGGACAAGCACCCGGCAAGCCCTGTCCAAACAGTTTTCGGAATGACCAGTCATTACTTTTGATTATTTTATAATCATACACAAGAGCCACAGTCTGTTTAATTTCCAAATGCGTTTGAGAGCAATCTTTTGTCATACACATCTTTCTGAAATGCACTCCGATGGAGTGGTAATTAGTGTTATGAATCATTCTGGAGTTAAGTAGTGAGGAGAATCCCTTGCTGGACTCACACGGCAGGAGTTTTTTCCAGGGAGTCAAATTTTCTGTGCAAACTATTTCCCTTGGCAAAGATGCATATCTGAGTCGAGATGTGACATTTTGATTTGTTTTAAATGCTCCAGTGGGCCACAATGCCATTTGTGGTGTAACAGTGTTAAAACTGTCTATAAAGTTTAAAGAAGCACAAAATAACCCTGACAGCGTTGAGCTTAGTTTGCGCCATTGTTTATCAATGTCGTTGACGTCTTCAGCAAACCAGGCGTACAGCTCGGCGCCAGGAGCTGCATCCAGGACTGGGTAGCCCCACTGATCGTGTCTCCACTGGCCTTCCGTCAGGGTCAAGTGCAACTCTTCAACATGAAATCGCGATATAATCTCGCCCAATGATCGCGGTGACAAATGAGAGTGTTCAACTACAAAAAATTACAAGAATAAATTAATAATACTATTGATATATAACGAGATGTCTAATCGTAGCAAACTGTTAGGTTATAATAATACTTACATGAAGTTTCATCGTTCACTTGAGTTATAAACTGAAAATATGTGTAAAGATGTGTCGGTAATAGGGGCTTAATGAATATTTCTTCTTTGAAGTCATCGCCGTAAACTTGTGTAGACAGAGTTACAAATGTGATATAAAAAAAAAGTTGTGTGAGTGCCATTTATATTCAATTAAATATTATTTTACAGACTGTTTATTTCTTACTAAAAATACAGCATAATATAGATAATTCTATCGATCTTAGATAAATTCACCGATAGCGGTGGTTTGTTCTGCAGTGTTGATAAAACAATCTGTCAATGTCAAACGTCAACGTCACGTCAATCAAACCAAACCATAGACATTTTTGAAATCCTATATGGATAGTATAAAAGTACTCTGTAATGGATAGAGAAAAGGAACTATGCTTATACAACAGCAAACTACAAAGTCGGTGGCCCGTTTCAGGTCCAACTCAGAATAAATAATAAGAAGAATAGAAATGTTTACAAGTTTGAGGTGTGGTATGGCTAAGTTTATACCGAGCATAATGTGAATTCGGCGAGTACTGAGCGACGGGACAGAATAAAATGCACTGCCACTCATGCTGCCGCTCCTTTGACATCCGCACAAAAAACCGCTCTTTTGGGGAGCGCCGGGCAGCGCGAGTGGCAATGGCAGTGGCATGAGAAGTATAGTGCTTACGCCCACTTTCCTGCTCACTTCGGCTGAATGTAAATACGGCATTACTTCCATACAGGCCAGACTTAGTGTTGTGTAGGCTTAGGTCCTTTTTCCTCTTCCTGAAGGTATAAATTTAAAAATATCCATATGACTTGATGCGACTTGATGTGACTGACAGTTCATATAATATTAAAATACTCTTTGCAGGACTGACATGACACTGACAGACAGCTAACCCTTGGTTGCATGTTGGTTGCCGATTCTTTTGTATTGTTTTATCAAATTGAAAAATTGAATATAAGTAGCTGCCGCGTGTGTGCTCAACCGATTGCTATTGCATATTGCGTAGCACTGCCTTAGTTTATTTTTATTATAAATAAGATTTGAATACGTAGCAAGAACCCGCGAAAGTACAAATATATTTTTTGTCATTGTGTGTTAGTGTTAAACACAACAATTATAATAATTTTAATGTTTTGTGAGTTCTGAGGAAGTAATAATGGATAACGAATTTGTTGATATATCCACGAGTTTGCGACTGCAGCTGGGTTATGGAATCGGGCACGTTTTGAACGACGTTTGTGCGAGTTTGTGGTTTACATACTTTTTAGTTTTCTTTCATTTAGTTCTGGAGTTCAGTGCATCCCAAGCTGGTAAATTAATGTTAATAGGACAAATTGTAGATGCTTTATCTACTCCATTTGTTGGTTACTGTTCTGATCGTACGGACAATATTGTGAGCCTAAGATACGGCAGGAGGAAACTTTGGCACTTATTTGGTGGGTGGATATTTGTTATCTTATTATACTAACCGAAATGAATGATTTATTTTAAATTGACAGTCTTATATTAAATTGATAAGTGACTGACTTAGCATAAAACTTAATCATTTGAATTACTTTTATTTGTTTGCTTTTTTGTTACTTTGTTAATATTTTTCCAGGGACAGCATGTGTGTTGGGATCATTCCCATTTATATTCTCAGAATGCATCGGATGTACCATGGCCCACAAATGGGCGCAGATGTTCTATTTTGCTGCTTTCATTATGATATTCCAAATTGGGTGGGCAGCAGTCCAAATTTCACATCTGAGTTTGATTCCTGAACTGGCTGACAATGACCACACCCGGACTCATCTTACTGCAGTTAGGTACCTTAACATTTTATGATTATGAATGTTGCCCTGTTTTACTTACATAGAATTCTGATTGGAAAACATTTTAGAAATAGTTCTGCTCTATGTTAATGTAAATGTAACATTGAAAAAAAAACATTTTTTCTTATAAATTTCAGATATGGATTTACAGTATTCTCTAATTTATTTGTGTACATAATCACATGGGTGGTGTTACATGTGACTGGAGAGTGTGATAAACAGGTATTTTTTTTGTAAAATTATTAATGACTAGCCATCCGTCCGCAGCTTCGCCCACAATAAATTATTTTTTCCGTAGGAAATGGTATTATCCCATGGTAAAAAGTAGCCTATGCCACTCAGTGATAATGTAGCTCTCTAACGGCAAAAGAATTTTTGAAATTGGTCCAGTAGTTTCGGAGCCTATTCAATGCAAACAAATAAACAATCAAATGTTTCCTCTTTATAATATTAGTATAGGGGCCAATCAACTTTTAAACTGACGTTTTTGGCGTCTCCTGCGTTACCAAAATTGTCTCTGGCGTTACCAAAAAATCGTACTTCCAACAAGATATTTCACGGTTTGATAGGTTAAACTTACGTAGGATGGCATGTATTCATGCTATTCATCTATTAAATTACAGAAAAAACATGTTTACTTACAAAAATCTGCAATTGTTTGAAAAATGTTACAGACAGATTAGTGTTGGTTTAAAAGTTGATTGGCCCATAGATGAACATTATTCATTACAATTTTTAGTTATGTTCAGTATTGTAATATATTGGAAAAAGAGGGTACCCTCACATATGTGTCATACATCATACATTTGGTTATGTCAGGCATGTACAAACATGTGTGCTGCCAATTTCTCTAGCAATTTTTGCTACATAAGTATGTATGGTAGATATCTTTCAACTCTATTTTTTACTTTTTCCTAATTGTCATATTGAATTAAAGTTTGAGTTAATTTAAGAAATTTGGGGATAATATAATTGTCAAGTAAAGTTAAAATTATGATTAATTATTGTCATCAGAAAAAACCTTTTTTTTTACTTGTTTCAGCAAGTGGGTCCTGGAGATGCGTGGAAGTTTAGGCATGTAGTGTACATAGTGATGGGTGTTGGCTTTGTAGCATCCATAGTGTTCCACTTGAGCGTGCGAGAGAAGAATTCATATCAACGTCAAGAGCAGTTGATGGAGCATGGCAATCAGACACATTGCAGTTTCCTGCAAAGGCCTATTATGTATCAGGTATGGCTAACATATTTTTACTGTGTTAAGTGGATTCATTTAACGCACAAGAAGTTTGAGGGTGTTCCTCTGACAGGAAGGACTACAGATTGGCCCGAAACATGTTGAGTTAAACTTGTTTTGAGATGTGACTAATCCATATTATTTTACTACCTTTGGGGTGATTCAGATAATTATATGGAATGAAATTATTTGATTAGTTTGACTACTGTTTGATTACTATACCTAAGAGCGCGCGCACACAGAGAGCGGTCTGGAGTTCCGCGTTCTTTCAAATGTACTGAGTCCCTTACGATAACGCACACAGCAATCATAAGCGACTCAGTACATTTGAAAGAACGCGGAACTCCAGACCGCTCTCTGTGTGCGCGCGCTCTAAATAATTAACGTTGTGAGATTACAGAGTTCCCCAAGTAAACATCCAAACAATACACATGCACTCTTGTCTTCCAAATTAATATTATCTTAATGTTTTAATGTCTGGACATGATATTTATTTATACACATTAATTACTAAAACCTTATTCTAGACCTAAAAACCTATATTCTTGATTGTACCTTATTCAACTCAAGTATTGTACAAAGTTCTTGTTAGAATTATTAGTTAGGTATTGTAATTACAATACTAATGACTCATTATATTAGATAATAAGTTACCATGTTATCAGAGCTGGGCACAACGTTTAACCCTTTAACGGGCAAGACCGAAAAAAATCGTCAATTCAAGCCTCATCGCCAATCTTTAGTCCTAAAAATTTTGTACAAGAAAAAAATACAAAAAGATGTTGTTACATGGAGGTCTTTTTTGAGATCGTTAACCTATAAAGGGATAATCCGTTAATCGTTAATTAACGAAGTTAACATTTCGATAACGAATTAACTTTTAAGTTATCCATTAATCGTTATCTGAAATCGATTAATCGTAATCCAGTAACTTTATTTACCAATAAGTTTGTTAAAAATTTAATTTTCAATGCAAGCTTTTTCGCTGACTGTATTTTTTGTTGACTGTACTTGCATTGTCATCCAACCTACCTATGTATACCAAATTTCAAGTGAATCCGACCGCTGGAAGTCTAAATTCTCAAAGCTGAAGTGGGTCAAATTCGACTTCCAAGATTTGACCCGTACATACATTGCAAGTTAATAATTAAAATCTTTTCAAAGATACCGCGCGAACCGCGCTGCGCCACGAAAAACACTTCCTAACAAGTAAGTTTGCGCCGACCGCAAACAGAGATAGACAGAAAAATGTGTTTATTGCTATGCAAATAACATTTTGTGTTCAATATGTGTATTTATTAAGTAAGATTGTGCTGTGCAAATTAAACCTGATAGAATATCTGATTCCAGTTTCCTTAATTAATTAAGGAATTAATTAAGTTTTCTATGTTACTTTTCTATCGAGATCGGGATAGCAATGTTTATGTTTGATAGCAAAACCCGAGATGTTTATAACCACCCGAGCCGCAAGAAAAAAACACTCCGGCTTTCATTTCGATTGCGAGGAAATAAAAACAGAAATACCTATTGAAAACAAATTTCCATTTATAATCTTTTATTTTTCATTCTGGAGGAGGAGTTACGAGTATATTTCTATAACAACACTGTAAACTTCCAGAATCCAAACTAACAGTTTTTATAAGTACTTACATCACTAACGTAACGACATATGAACCGATTAACATTAACTTCCGTTAAATCTACCGAAATGTGACCGTTTAACTTATTTAGTAACGGATTGACGTTTAACACTTTAATTGCCAAGCCAAAACCAAATTAGGTATTACTGATTTAATAAGTCATTTGGTGTATCTATGTGCTAGTCGCATGCTTGATGGGATTTTATATTTTACTGGGGTGTTGCCGTGTTACCAATTGACTATCTCCGAACCATTTGAAATCAACTTCAATGGCACTTATATTTCAGATAGCAGGCGTGTACATGAGCACAAGACTAGTGGCGAACGTAGCTCAAGTACTAATCCCCCTGTACCTTCACTTGACGCTAGGCCTAGCTGCCCGGGCATTGGCAGTGGTGCCTCTCGCCATGTATCTAGGCAGCCTCGCAGCAGCCGGAGTGCAGAGACTGGCCCCGAGGTCCATAACGCGGAAGATGCATTATGCGTTCGGAACTGCATGTGCTATGACCGGTTTCGTATGGATCCATCTCGAGTTTGACGACAACTACAAGACGTATTATATTTACGTCGTTGCCGTTTTGATAGGTAAGATTGACTCGTTGAACTTAGTTTAGTCATAGTATAATACCAAGAAATTCCTTTTTCACACCTTTCATTGAGAAAAGTAGATTTTGCTCCCTGACGACAGGGATCAAAATGCTACTTTTCTGTGCAAGCTACTTTTTTAATTTATTCATTGGCATGTATCATTTACGCAAGTGCCAATTGAACACAGATCTCAATAAAATAATCGATTGTAATTTCATCGTTAACGATTAAAAACGAACATATTTCAAGTTTTAACTTTAATAACGTTAAGTATATGAAAATTGATGAATTTTTCGTAATAGTTAAAAAAAATGTCACAATAAATTATACGATTTTCTGAAATCAAAACTATCAATGACTGTTATTGTGATTTAACAGTTATTTAAAGCATTTTATTTAAATTTTTGCTCATAGTCTGTGTGAAAACTTGTAAGTGTCACTCAGGAGCAAAATTATTTTCGTCTTGGGCGTTAACACTTGAATCTTTCGTTACGCTCAGGATTCTAACTTTTTTTAATTTTAAAATTTTATGTTTATTACAACAAATCGGACAAGTTTAACAATGTTTAACAAGAAGTGAAGAATTGTCCGATTTTTTACGTTTTTTTTTTATTGTAAAGACTTGAAAAAGTGCGTAACCAAACGGACAAATTTTAACTCCCCTGTTAACAATTTCTTAATTTTGGTACAACGAAAAATAGAAATGCCCACCTAGATTAAACAAATACTTTGACATTGACTTTTGCGAGCGACGGGTGTTGTAAGTGCTTGTAATTTTAGGTTTTGGTGCAGCCATCATGCTGGTGACTAGTCTGGCGCTGACGGCGGACCTGGTGGGGTCGCAGACGGAGGCCTCGGCGTTCGTCTACGGACTCATGAGCTTCACGGACAAACTGGCTTGCGGCTTCGCAATTGTCATCATTCAGACATTGTAAGTTCAAGATTTGCACACGTACCTATACACGATATTTAGTTTGATTATTATTTTTCACCTCACTAGCTCGGAAAGCCCTTTTTGTTTGTTTGACATCTATTGAGAAAATCGCTTTTTATCCACATGTGGAGAAAGAGTTTTGACATTTGAGGGCAGCTTAAGTGATATTTGACAGATAACAAAACGTAAAACGTTAAAAGTGCTGAATTTTTAAAATCACAATTAATGAATTGCATCGAGTAAAAAACACTAAATAGTCTTACAACTTTATTTTAATTCATAAATATCAGCATTCAACATTAACCTTCATTCTTGTTGTAAAAACGGATGTTGTAAAAATGTTATGACTGTCCAAGTAAGTCGATGTGCGAACAAAACGCATCCGAAATAATAAAAAAAAAACTTAAGTCAAAACTTTTCAATTAAATATTCGCATGTTTTTCTAATTATTTTCCTCGCTGTAGTGAGGTGAAAAGTTTTGTGTTATACACGGGTGAAAAGTTATTTTACGTCTCGTGTGTTGAAACACTCACTATCGAAAGGATTCTATTTTTGAACCACTCGCTTCGCTCGTGGTCAATCATGGAATCCTTTCGATAGCTCTTGTTTCAAATGAACACTCGCTGGTAAAATACAACTTTCCTCCCTTGTATAACAAATAACTATTATTTCGTGGTAGCCTAGTGGTTTGACGGCAACTGTCAGGCGGAGAATTGGGAGATTTGCGAATCCCTGCTCGGACATAGATTTCGAGATAGGATTCGAGTTTTTCGGATTTTATAAGCCAACTAGCGGACACGACAGCCGTTGTCCTGCATGAACCTAGATACCGACTGCAGCGCCATCTGCCGGGCTCATTTGTGAATCTAAACCATCCAGGGCGCCACCCAAACTCATATACAAAAAAAATCATTCAAATCGGTCCAGCCGTTTAGGAGGAGTTCAGTGACAAACACACGTACAGTGGAATTATTTAAATAAAGATTTACATTTGAAATTTACGACGATGAAATAACCTGTGAAGCAATTGAATGGTACATATATTGGAAGACTGAGTCCACGTGGGAATTACAAAGATTTCTCATCCTGACAGGAAACCTGTCCCCAGCAGTGGGATGTATCTAGGCTACATATAAGTTTAAAATTTTAATTTATTACTCGGATTTTATGCATGACCCTCGTAAAGTTGCTTAAATTTATAAAAATATAGACTTAAACTACAGAAGAACACACATACAGTCACACGTTACACATGTAGTCGGTGTTTCTTTCTTGTTCCATGCAGGCTTCAAGTAAAAGGATAAATACTAGAAAAACTCAAATCGATCCTCGA
This sequence comes from Archips xylosteana, assembly GCA_947563465.1. Classification (NCBI taxonomy): domain Eukaryota; kingdom Metazoa; phylum Arthropoda; class Insecta; order Lepidoptera; family Tortricidae; genus Archips; species Archips xylosteana. The sequence goes on from OX387344.1 coordinate 16,117,887, forward strand.
ATATTTATAACGCTGTCTAATGTTAAATGGGCACTTAGAGCGCGGTCTGGCGTTCCGCGTTCCGCGTTCAGAGTTCTGCGTTCTTTCGAATGTACTGAGTCCCTTACGATAACGCACACAGCAGGCGGTCGGAACTCTCGAGCGGTCAATACACAGAACTCTGAACGCGGAACTCGGAACTCCAGACCGCTCTCTGTCTGCGCGCGCTCTTATATCTAGCCAAAACGTGTTTTCGAGTTTTAGTGCGAGTGAAGCTCGGTCGCCCAGGTACTTATTGTAGAAATGGTTACTGCAATAGCAACATTCACATTTGTTTCACCATCTGTGCACACAATTTACACTAAGTCAGTTACTGATATGTAAATGTTAGGACTTCCGTATCAATACAACTCAAAACTGGTTCATCGACTTAGTCATACTTACTCGTATTACTCATGTACATGTACCTATAATATAATAATAATAATAATAATAATCGTTTATTGATAAAACTGTATTACATTACACGTTGAGGTTGAGGCCTTCTAGTAGGTAAGTAAATTACCTGTAGCAGAAGACCTAACCTACTATAAACATTTTAATAGCTGTTTAAAGATGTTCTACACCCTAGCAAGTAATCATACGTCAAAAAAAAACTGTTTTCACTCTAAGAAACACATGAGATACCTAGTACCTGCAGTATAGTCGAGTAGTCTGTTGCGGCATCACCCCATTTTTTAAGAGCCAGACATAAAATTTGTAAGTTTCGATTGGCCGAAAAAATTGTTCGTCAATTAATTGTACCTACAGAATTGGCCGTCAAATCAATAGTACAATACATTACTGTTTCCACTTGCTACACTGGTTATACCTACTTCTCTCGTGCGTTTTTTGAAACGTCGTCCATGAGAAAGGTTTTTTTTTATCAGTAGATGAGTGCTTTTGTTTACAGCGCGGAGAGTGCAGCTGCCAGCTACTATCGCTTCGTACTATCTTGGGTGTGCGGCGGCGCGGCTCTTACCGGCCTGTTGCTGACTCTGCTCTTGCCTAAATTTACCACCGACTTGATTGCTGTAGTTAATGATGGTACGTTTAATCAGTTTAGACGTTTGTATTGTAAGGTACAAGAAAGTACATTCAACAAGTTTGATTCTTAGACCACCACAGAATCTTGTCAATGTGACATATTACAGATGTAGTGCATAATGGTTTTCCATCGTATGCTGTCGGAAAAATTCATATTTATAGTGCTCTCTCAATTAGCTTCAGTACCCATCGTACCTACAGCCATTATTCGTTTATTTTGACATAAGACACTTATTTAATAAAGTTCCATGTTAATGGATATAACAATGTCAATCATTTTATACAATAATTGATTGACACTTCAGGTGCCGTCGTATTCCGATTGACGTTCGAGTTTTCCCGATGGAAATACAATATGCACTACATCTGTACATCGTTCGATAAGCATTGTTAAAGAATATAAACTAACTTAGGTACCTAATTATTTATTATGATAAGAATGATGATGATGACATATATATAATTTGGTTCACACATTTTTCATTAACTCGGTGTGTACCTACTAACCCTTAGAAAACTGTATTTCACAAGACATATATTTTTAATCTCCTTGCATATTCTTTGAAACAGAGGATATTTACTTTCTTAATATATTACATACGTTAAATTTCATATTTTTTGTTTAGATGCAGCAGAAAACGTATCAGAAGATTCAGCGACGGCACCTTTAGAATGATAACTTAGATTAATTAGTGACAAGAAATAGCACAATTTTCTAATGCAAATCTACTGTAGCGAGCAATAAGTTGTGTATACCTTGCAAGATCGAAGAGTATTATAGCACAAGCAGGTCTTTTCCCAGGAATAGGACACAAGTATAGGCTAAAGAGGACCCCAGACGGGCTATACTTTTGATGAAATATGTGGCTACAACATTGCCGACTATATCCCGGCAATACAAAAAAATTTTAATGCAGCATAAGGCTGGAAAATGTATATCTCGGAAATATTTCTGCAGCAGTATAGGCTCATTATTTTGTCTTTACATGGGCTACATACATTGCTAGTATGGCTACAATGGCTGACGAACTCATACGCGTTGCAGCAACTTACATTGTTTTAAAAGCAAAGACAAAACAAAAAAAAAACAAGAAAAATGTGATATGTTAGATATTTTAAATCTGGAAATAAGCATTTCTGTCTTTGTAGGTTCCGCATTCCACATTGCACAATTGAGGGTAAGTACAAATGCACTTCATTGATGAAATCAATTATTGTTGCATTTGACCATGTAGGTACCTACCAGTCATTTTGATCCGTATTTTAATTTATTACCTCAAACTTTAAACACGAACCAAACTAAACAGAAACAAACACGAACATAGCTATGCTACTCGAACGAATCGCGGCAAACTTCACGTAGCATGAAAAAGGGACGCACTTATGCCGTATAGCGAGACAACAATAAAAGTGGCTGAGAAACATTGCAGTATTTTCGATTGCAAAGCGATTATTTCGGAAATATGGCTGGGACCCTAAACATTCATCGGCCACACTAAAAATATGTGACAATATATCCCGGCCATACTAAAAATATTGCCGAGTGTTTCATAAGTTGTCTGGCCGTAAATGCCGGCTGATGCTGCCAGCCACACTTGCAGCTATACATTTTCGTGAAAATATGGCCCGTCTAGGAGCCCCTTAGGCTAAATAATAGCTATACATAACAGCTCGTGACGGTACTATACCGAAAGACATTTTTTATTCTATGTTTTATTAAGATTTGTAGATAATCTCATCTAAATATGTGATATTGACCTAACCTATATATATATTGATATATTGTGATAACCTATTTCAACTTTATGTTATGATAGTTTCTTCGGATAGGAAATTGTTAAGCTTTATCTGTTTTAATGAGAATACAGGTTTACGTACATAAATAGAGCTCTCAACTTTCGCTGTTGCTAGGTAAGTATTAAATTGATAAAAATATACATGAATTCGTATGTTATTTATCATAAATTGATGAATGTATTTATCAGTTATAGTAGTAAATCTAAATAGATAAGATTAAGTTATTAAATTTGTGACTTACATAAATTATGAATATTCAGATTTAATTTAATAGACGAACTTACATATATTTTGTTATTGCCTAACACATTCCATGAAGTACTTATCAGGCATAGTTCTGTTGTAATGAATGTGTTGTGTATGTTTCATGCTGTTAATAAATTAACATTAAACAAAAATATGAATGCCTCACAGAAATTGTATATTTTAATTACCTATATAGCCCATACCTTGGTTGCATTAGAGGCGAATATAAGTTTTTAATAAAGTAAATTTAAAGAGCTGCTGTTATGGAAGACAGCATTCACGACGTGAACACCCGCGAGAAGGCGTGAACGTGAGTAAGGTAAACGTACCAATGCTCGACACCTCAACGCCCAGTAGATGACACCCATCTGTCACCTCTCTTACTGACATAAGATTGAAGGTGCCATGTATTGGGTCAGTGTCGAGCACAGGGACGTTTACCTTATGGAGAGTTTTCGCGCTTGTTTATTCAGAGCCAATTTTTTGTGTTTGGTTTTAAGGATTCCCTGCAATCCCTGCTGAGAAACGTGAGTCACTTTCCAGACTCACTGCATAAATTCAATTTCGTGCAAGAAAAAGTGGCGGTGAAAGAACGATGTAAGCTCATTAATTAATTTTTTATTTTCCTAGCTTTTGCCCGCGACTCCGTCCGCGAAGAATAGTAGCCTACGACCTATTCTCAGACCTAACAAATACAGAGAAAAAAGTTTCATAAAAATCGGTCGAGCTGTCTCGGAGGAGTTCGATAACAAACACCGTGACACAATATTTTTATTTATTAGATATGCAGAAAATATAAATATGCCAGCGCATATGGTGCTCCCTTAAGATTAAACTTCCTGACCAAGCAAATGGGCCGGATTAACAGTGTTTGGGCCCCAAGGCAATGCAATTTTTGGGACCCTCTTTCAACCAAAGACCAACTGCACTTTCAAGAAGTGAAATCAAATCAAATGGTAGCATGCATCGAAAAATAGCAAGAATATCTTAATGTCGTCGAGGATACAAATTTTCAATCCGAAACCTTTTTAATTTTATTTGTTGCGCGCGCGGAGCCCTTTCGCAATGCAGGGCCCCTTGGCAGTTGCCTACTCTGCCTAATGGTTAATCGGGCCTTGCGACCAATAAATAGAAAATCTGGCAGTTGACTGCACAAACTTGGTTGTATGGACTATGTCTCCTTTGCCAATCCCTAAAGGATGAATGGATAAAAATTGGCCGTTATTGACAGTAGTCTGTGGGTGCCTCTGTTCATATAGTACGTCTATGTCGGTTCACTGTTGTGTTGTGACGTTATGATGACAATAAAAGTGAAATAGGGTAGGTGAGTGAGTGTATTGATCCACCTAAGCCAGACAGCCGCAGTAGTTTTACGCCTTTTACGGCATTTCAGAGCGGCTATTCTAGAAGTCAACATTGTCTTAAATAGTAACAGGTAAAACTAGAAATAAAAATTCATTCATTATTTTGTTACGTTAATAATTCTTACGTATTTTTCTTGCGACGCCGGTAACCTTAATTTTTGTATAGTTGCAGGACTGACTGAGAAAAATGGCTTCTGAAAGACTTATCCCGTTGGAATCCAATCCGGAGGTAATGAATAAATTTCTCCAAAAGTTAGGCGTTCCAGACAAATGGACCATGGTTGATGTAATGGGATTGGACTCCGAGATGCTGTCATGGGTGCCGCGCCCCGTGCTGGCTGTGATGTTGCTGTTCCCGATATCCGAGTCTTACGAGCAGCACAAAAAGCAGGAAGAGAGTGAGATTTTGTCCAAAGGACAAGAAGTTTCTAGTGATGTTTTTTATATGAAGCAGAATTTAAGCAATGCTTGTGGGACCATTGCTCTGGTGCATAGTGTTGCTAATAACACTGACAAGATTGAACTGACTGAGGGGGTCATGTTTAAATTCCTACAAGATGCCAATGGACTTGATTCTGCTGCTCGTGGCAAATTGTTGGAATCAACTGAGGGCATTATTAATGCCCACAAGGAGCTAGCACAAGAGGGGCAAACTAATACTCCCAGTGCTGAAGACCCTGTCAATCATCACTTCATTACTTTTGTACACAAGGATGGAGCTTTATATGAATTAGATGGGCGTAAACCTTTTCCCATTAACCATGGCTCAACTACTCCCGATTCTTTGTTAGAAGATGCTGCCAAAGTGTGTAAGGAATTTATGTTGCGTGATCCTAATGAAGTACGCTTCACTGTAGTTGCCTTTACTGCTGCTGACTGAAAATTGAAATCTCAACTTTTTATAGACCTACCTGAAATTTAAGATGGTAGGTCATTTTCAAGCTGTGTGCTTCTAATGTTAAGCTTAAAAAGTATTCTTGTAATAGATTTAATAAAAGTGCAATGCAAAGCAAGCTTTTGTGGTACCAATTAAATATTTATGTATAAAAAGAATTTCATTTATTATGCACAAAATTATAGTTGGCACACACCTGTTAAACTATAAATAAACAATAAAACAAAAGAAAAGATAGTAAAGCAAATAAAACTATTTTTTTAAACTATAAAAGAGATCTAATGTTAGTATGACTGGATTACTTTATTCATTTTTGTTTTGAATGCTCTATTAACCCTTTGACTGCCACAAAACAAACAAAGTGACATGCTCTGTACGCCACGGAACAAACCATCTAGTCGTCATCTATAGATGACTCTGGCGTGTCAGGCATTTTATTGGCTGTCACGACTGGTTGACTCTGGCGTTCAAAGGGTTAAAAGTAAAAAAAAATCCAGATCTTAAGCAGTAAACCTAATTTTTGAAATTTTGACTTTTTTAGACACCTTTTTTTACATAATATCATGCCTGTATTCCCAAAGGGGGTAGGTTAGGTAGAGTAGGCACACAAAATGTTAAGTACATTTTAGTTTTTTTAATTATTGCATTATCATTTGATTTATCTATACCAGATTTCAAGTCAATCAGACCATTGGAAGGATGATGGGAAGTGGATTAAAATTTAGTTGCAAGGTTTGTTTACTTTATTTAGATACAGGTGAAGCTACTGTAAGTGTTCAAAAAAGTATAACTCTTTATAAATTGCTACATGGTTTCTTATTTATTGCCAAGTGCCTCTCTTTTATATCACTGTTGTCATGAAATCAAGATGCATTAGATAATTATCCCCCCCCCCCCCCCCCCCCCCCTGTAGATCTTAGCTATTGCTCCCAACATGCTGCAGAAGACTGTTTATTACTAAAGTAACACCTAGCTAGTTTTCATTAGTCCACTCAATAGTTATTTTATATTATAACAGTTGGCACTATATCTCTTTTCTGTCATAATATAATATGTAGCAAATGCAAGGCCATATTTTGGGGAGGGCATATGGGGCCTACACAATATAGGTTTATAAATAAATATCCATATTTCAATAGGTCGGCAATTTTTGTTGGGCCTCCAGTTCTTTGTTAATCCCGTGGGCCTCCAGACCTATAAGTCTAATGCCTTATTGTCTAACACTTGTTTTTATCACTTCTTTCTATCACAGTGTAGGATGAGGCTAGAAAGACATGGTGTGTTAGACAATACAGCCTGGTCCTGGCATCATAATAAGATTATCTGTACTTAAACATTGCACTGTTACTCCCAGTGTACCTGAGAAGCATGACATTGTAAGTGCCATTTACAAAAATGGCTATTACAATGTTGCACTATGGAGGTCAAAAAAAAATGGAGTTAGTGTAATATTTCTCAGGTATGTATATTTACAGTGCAAAAAAAAATCAGACTCACATTCTTATAAATATTTACTTCATATCACAAAAAGTTGTTTTGTATTGCATTATATCACAACAATAAATTACAAGAGTACTTATAGCTGAACATTTTAGGCACAATCTGAACATGCATACCAGATTAAAATTTTTGGCAGGTTGAAGAAATATGTGTTGGAGTGGTCATTTGGTTGTATAAACTTGCATTATCAGTCAGTAGCAGCAAAGGCAACAACAGTGAAGCGAACTTCATCAGGGTCACGGGCCATGAATTCTTTGCATAATTTAGCAGCATCTTCTAACATAGAATCTGGTGTAGTTGGTCCATGATTTATGGGAAAAGATTTACTTCCATCCAATTCATATAAAGCTCCATCTTTGTGTACAAAAGTGATGAAGTGATGATTGACTGGGTCTTCAGCACGAGGAGTGTTAGTCTGTCCTTCCAGAGCCAGCTCCTTGTGGGCATTTATTATACCTTCATTTATTTCCAACAATTTTCCACGAGCTGCAGGATCCAGGTTTTTGGCCTCATCCAAGAATTTTTTCATAATACCATCAGCCAGTTCAACCCTGTCAGTGTTGTTAGCAACACTATGCACCATAGCGACAGTACCGCAAGTGTTACTTACATACTGCTTCAGATAAAACAAATTGTTAGAAACTTCTTGGCCTTTTGACAAAATCTCATGTTGCTGCTGCTTCTTGTGTTGCTCATATGCCTCTGATACGGGGAACAATAATATCACAGCCAGCACCGGTTGAGGCACCCACGCCAGCAATTCCGAATCCAAGCCCATAACATCAACTATCGACCATTTGTCTGGTACGCCTAACTTTTGAAGAAATTTGTTCATAACCTCTGGGTTAGATTCCAACGGAATTAGTTTTTCAGAAGCCATTTTTTTCTGAAATATTAAAATTGCAAGTTACCGGCATCGAATGTTTAATACAACAATTCTTATTGTTTAATACAATTTCGTATAAGCTTGTTTAGTTACTATCTACGCGCGAGCAAAGAACGTTACCTTTTTTATATATAAGTTTCGAATAATTACTGCTCAGCGGACTCAATTTAAATGAAATAAAAGTATTTTTAATCACGGAATCACCGATCACGGTGAATATGAATAGTATACACCACAGCGCAGACAAACAATCACACCATGCAATCACATATCACATCTGTCATTGTCACTAATCACTTTATTTTTTTCCCTTAAGGCCACCCATGGGCCACCCACAACAAACCGAGAGCGCGGAGCGCCGACGGAGCGTGCCCTGCGCGTTCTATAACACAATCAAATATACGGTGACACACAAACGGCAGCGCGGCACACATGATTTGATTCAGAGTTATTGACCACGCTGGGCACGCTCCGTCGGCGCCCCGCGCTTCGGTTTGTGGTGGCCTTTAGTTTTCTTTATCTGTTTACTAAATGACAGTTAGTTAAAAAAAAACGTTTTGGCTATGGCTTTACAATTCTCGATATAGGCATTCGTTCGTACATTTTCATCTAATTTAATTCAAACCCACCAATTAAAGTTGTTTTGTTTACATTCTTATCATCTTCAATTGAGTATGGATAATTTAACACATCAATATTCATCGTGCAATAAAGTACAACAAAAACAAGTACAAAATAACAAGTGAATGTAATGTAAGGGTAACTGATTCTTTAAAAAATGGCAATTTGCGAATTAAGAGCGGTGTTATTGAGTGTGTGCATTATAGAACTGGTATGTACGAATTAGACTTTGCAATTCGATGTTGTGAATGTTCATAAACACTAACATAATTCTTTCTTTCAGATCATTACTGTTCAGCGCCAAGTGTTCGACTTTTTGGGGTTCATGTGGTTACCCATTATCGCTAATTTTGTTAATATTTTGCTAATTATATTTGGCTCATTTGGAGCTGTCCAATATATCACACGGTACCTGGTAGTGGTAAGTGTTCTCATCTCTGAGTCATATCCTTTGTGGGATGATTAACTCTTAGGTATGCAGTGACCCATTTTCGTGTTTAAGTAGTTTTTGATAACATTGTTTAGTATGAACTAATTTTCAACCAGTTTTGTCTATGTACTAAATAATATTAACTTGTTGTGTCTGTTTGTGTGTAAGAGATAGCAATTCTACTTGCTGTGAACTTATTGACCTATCTCTTTCTTACACTGGCATACAAAGGCAGTATTACTAATCAGTAATATATATTACTTTTCGTATGATGAAATCTGTTAAATTGTTTTCAAGTAATGTTGTACTTTAAATAAACTACTTTTTAGTAACCTGTAGTAACCTCCCAGAAGCTTGTCACATTGGAACCACTTTGTACCCTGCTGTGTGTTTAGCTTATATTTATACATTTTCATTACATTTTTTTGAGCGGATCAGTCCACTAGATGCATCCAGCCTGCATTTTAAAGATAATTTTGAATAATATGTTTTTAAATAATGTGTGGAATTTTAGATATAATAAAGCAATTTTTTTTTTCAGTATGCAATACGGAGTTTTCTGTGGCTGATGTGGAATGTGTTTTTGATTTGTTACTATCTTAACCTTGGGACTTTAAACAGGGTAAAAATAAAAAAAAAAATAAGTTAATCATTCCTTTAACCTTACTCATTTTATAAAAAAATAAAACTTAACAATTCTTTTCCAGGAAAATGGTTTACTGTCACTTTACACAGGGAGCATTAGTTGGTGGGAAGGCAATGGTTGGGGTTGCCAGCCTGTTTGGAGTGAAGATGATGGACCTGGGTCCTGGCGACCAACACGTGTAGACGGATGTTTCCTCAAGTGGGACCATGTGGAACTTACACAATCAGCTGTAGCTGCTTTCCTGGCAGCCACAGCATTACCACTTTCCATACTCTTAACACGCCAATCATTCAAGAGAAGAAAACCTGCATCAGGTAACAATAAGGATAATACTTAATTGCTAACACTTTTGGTAATCAAGATTATCTCTATGAATAATTTTATCTTTACAGTTAAAGGAACATTACCTCGACGGCCAGTATACACAATAGAACTAAGTCCCACAGAGAATAATATAAGTGAAAGCTCTCTGAAGCCGATGACGCCGCGGCGGGTTAAGCGCCGGTCCGGTTCGCGGGGGAATGGGTCGTCTGTGCGGAGATCACGACGTTCTTATAGGAACAACGGATACTTAGCGTCGACCGCGTCACTGCCGCGCGAGCCACGAACGTCGCGTCCGACCTCTGCTCATTCCTCTTATTCCAATTTCCACGCCGCGCGACCCGCGTCCTACCACGCGGCTGAAGCGGAAGCTAACGCTCGCTCTCAAGACGTCTATGATCCGCCGCCACCCAGTGAATCTGTCACGATTATGACTAAGCGATACGATACAGGGCCTCGCGGAGGACCTAGCACAGGGTATGACGTCGTAGGACCTTACAACCAACCCAGTAAGGGATACGATAGTTCAAGAAACTACGAATCGAATCCTACTTATGGCAACGTGGTACAAGGGTATGATGCTTCTAATTACGACAGTAGGTCGGATATGGTGTCGCCTTGTGAGTCGCCGTACGGGGCTAGTGCGTATGGACGGGGCGGGGCCGGGTACGCGGGCGGCGAGGGGGGTTGGGACGCGCCGCCGCCGCCAGCACCGCCCTACAGCGCCCGCGCCACGCCGCAGGCGCCCGGCCCACCCGCTTACCAACAAATAATCGATCCCTACAACATGTCTTAACTTGATACTGTATCTTATGTGCCTTATTCCATTGACAGTACCTTCCTAGCTATAGTATTTGCCTGCCGTCAGCTTCGTGTCTGAATAAAGAATGTTAAGTTTATTTAATGTAATGAAGCTCTGCACAGGCATGCTCATTTTATTTTAAGACTTGTGTGTTCTAATAGGAATCTCTTTATTGTGATGTATGAAATACATTTACATTCCTTTTTACTATTAATTATAGGAATTACTGTTTGTTATACTTACTCTGTTGAATGTATTATTCTGTATGATTTTTCAAGTAGATATGCAACCAAAAATATGTTTACTACATGCTACTAAGAGAAAGTCGACCAAAATAATAATAATAATAGTAGAAAAATATTGACTTTTGGGTTTTAAAATTTTAACCTCTTTCTTTGTTTGTATTAATATTAGGAAATATCATTAACAATTAATACCTACCGAATTATTAAAACTATTATTGCGTCCTGGTGGAAGCTGGAAGCAAATTGGTAATTATTTTATACTGTTTTAAACTTTCGTGATTTTCACTCATAATTACTAAACTAAACGGGACTTATCACGCAATAAATATTTATTACGAGTTAACTCGTGACCACGGTTGCTGCAATGCGGCCGAAACGTCGAGGTAAATAAATAAATATTTATTGCGTGATAAATCCCGTTTAGTTTAGTAATTATGGGTACTTATTTTGTATAATTTGTGACCTTAAACATATCAAATCTGGTATTATATCATTCTTTTTTATACTCTTTAGAGCAAAATCTACAACGATATTGCTGCCATGATAATCTCATAGTATGTATTAGAATTACTTTTTACTTTAGTACTGAAAAAAATCATTCCATAAATCTTGCAATGTAATAAAATTTATTTAAGTAATGAAGTCCAGTGCCCATTTTTGTCTAAATCATAAGTTTCTTACTAACACAATTTTTGCACAATATCAGTGTAATTAAGAATAGCACACTAAGTATTACTTGTGTAATTTTGTCATTAATTATCTTGCCAAGTGTGTAATTTGTCCGTCCATATAAGAAGAGCAACCAACATTATATCTGATTATTGTGCATGTATGTTCAAATAAGTCGTCTTTAAGATTTAAATGTATCAGTAGCTTCAAATGTGAATCTATATTTTACAAATGTGGTCCAATACTTAATAATTTGTACTAGAAAAACGAGCTTTATTAGTTTTTAAGACGAAAAATAGTTTTAAGTCTAACTTTAAGGCAAACTTTTCAGGTAATTTTATACCAAATACACACACTTACACAATACAATAATAGTTTTTTTTTTAATTAATAGCCCTAAATGTTGGAAGAAAAAAAACCAAGTTTTTGTAATCGAGCATTGGAATTATATTCATTTATATTAATAAATTAATCTTAAACTAACCTTTTAATAATCTAACAAGGTTCCTCAAACAATCAATATCACATTATTTTGTCTACAATCAACATCTCTCAAAGAAAAATGCAGAAGTTTTGAGATTTCTCTAAATGAACCTTAGTGGAGACTAGGATACAAAATAAATAATATGTTATGAATCATAACTCATAATAACTGATAATGCTTTGAGATTAAAGTATGGGTAACCAAACGCATGGTATATGAAATCTCTTACTTTCTTCAGAAACAATTGTGATTTTAGCTGTATATTTTAAAAATCATGTTGTAAACCCATTATATTATTGTCTCATTCACTTAAAAGTACTTCTTTTAGATTTAAAAATAAATTAAATCACACCACGTGATAAAATAGCAGTCAAATCGATCTTTCGTGTCTAGCCTCAAGAGGCAAGAGTCCCAATTTTTTGTAACAGTTGTACCTTTTAAAACCCAGATCGAGTAGTTTTTTTTTAAAATTAGTAAATTATTTCAGAAAATTAAGGATTGAATTCAAGCAATTGAACCATTTGTACTTAATGTAGTACTTAGTACATTCTGCAATTATTCTTACTTGTTATTTGGTCTCTATAAAGTACACGAGGAATCATGGGTATTGTTTTGGACTGAATATTGAGTTGCTGTGGTGTGATCAAATGGCAGGTAGTTGCCTGCGCTCGGCCGCTGTGAGTTCTGGATGCCACACGTCTACGATCAGTACGAGCCGGGACCCTGTGCCGTTATGCCACACCTCGTGCTCGAAGCTATCGTCGAAAATTAGCACCTTGCCTTCTTTCCACTGTCTGTAATAAAAAAAGGTAAATACTATTCTTAGGCGGTACTTTAGGTCTTTAGGACAAAAGTAAGGTTTGTACTTTTTTTTAAATTTCATAAACAACTAGCTGTTGCCCGCGACTCCGTCTGCGGAGAATGGGGGAGAGATAAAAAATAGCCTACGACCTATTCTCAGACCTACCGAATACGGAGAAAAAAGTTTCATACAAATCGGTCGAGCCGTTTCAGAGGAGTTTGGTAACAAACACCGCGACACGAGAATTTTATATATTAAATTTTCATTTTATCGTTATTTTATTGTTACTATACAAAAATAATTTCGGCCATTATCTGTTTATACAAACGTACAAACTTTGTTTTTTAATCGACAGCTTATCAAATTCTGTTCATGTTTAGGGACTTTAGGTGGAAATTGTAATCACTGTTTGTATGGAAAGATATATTTTTATTCTACTTAACAATCTTCTTAACCCTTTCGTTCCGGCAAAGTCGTAGGTACACAAAGCCTACACTGCTCCTCAGTCCTGTAGGCGAGTTAACTCGTTAACAGAAATGATGTTCTTACATCCGAGAAAAGACTTAACTCGCTCAGGTAAAACCTTTTTCAGAGCCGGTAGACGAGATAACTCGTTAGCTAATATTATCAAATGAAGGGTAAAACTAATGTAAGTAGGTATAAAAATCTCGTGTTAGGTGGTTTGGTCGCACTCTTCCTAAACGGCTCGACCGATTTTTATGATTTTTTTAACAACATGACATACATATTTAGTACATTTAAATTAAATTTATCTACAAGAGTACGGGACGCAATAAAGTGACGTTAAAGTGATTGCCGAATGCAATCACTTTGACGTCACTTTATAATTGATTGAATCCAGGATGTAGTGGCAAAAATTTTAAAACGAGTATACTCTTCTACCGGATCTGAGAGCTCATCTCACAAAACGAGTTATCTCGTCAGCCGGACTGAAAAGCTTAATAATCACCCACGTTACAGTATTCGCTGCCAGGTGATAGGCTGCATTCGGGGCCTGTTGCAAGAGTTGTTTGCAAAAAATACATTAAAGGCTTAACGATAACAAAATCGCGTCCTTTGTGTAACGAAAGTTAGTTATACAAACTTTTATTACTTTCGTTACACAAAGGAATCAATTAAAATTTGTTTTAATTAAAGCCCTTAACTTGTGTACATTTTTTAAAAACGACAACACTGATAATTATTTTGTATTATGTGACAGTATTCGAACAAAATAAAATAGACGGCATCACAGACATTTGCCACAAAATATATACCTACTAGCTTTTGCCCGCGACTCCGTCCGCGTGGAATTAGTAATTTGGGCAGCTTATTTTTTTTATCCAATTTGCTTTTTCATCAATTATGGCTCTCCTTAGTTCCTCGATATAAAAAAATTACCCGCCCCCGCACCCCCTACCACAGAACCCCCCCCCCCCCCAACCCCCAAGTCAATCGTACTCCCAAGTCAAGCGTGCCCTGCGTGCCTATAGAAGTTTTACTTCAAAAACCCTCGATTTTGAAACATTCTTATTGGTGTTAGCGTGATGATATATATATATAGCCTATGTCCTTTTTCAGGCTCTAGACTATCTGTGTACCAAATTTCATTTAAATCGGTCCAGTAGTTTTAGCGTGAAAGCGAGACAAACAGACAGAGTTACTTTCGCATTTATAATATTAGTTAGGATAAGGAACTTAGTGGTGATCGGCTGAGTATTTAGCTTCCCTAAGCTTGAAGTAAAAAGCCGTGGTATTCCAGTGGTTTGACCTATGGCCTTTTAAGCAGAGGGTCGTGGGTTCAAATCCCGGCTCGCACCTCTTGAGTTTTTCTGAATTTATGTGCGATATTACATTTGAAATTTACCATGAGCTTTACGGTGAAGGAAAACATCGTGAGGAAACCTGCATACACCTGCGAAGAAATTCAATGATGTGTGTGAAGTTCGCAATCCGCACTGGGCCCGCGTGGGAACTACGGCCCAACACCTCTCATTCTGAGAGGAGGCCTGTGCCCTGTTGGGACACATATAGGCTGGGATGATATGATGAAGCTTGAGGATCTTATTTCTATCATAAGGGCAATCTTTACTTTTTTTCAAATGAGGATATTTTCGGGTTTTCTTACTCAGAATCAAGAGCAGAGAGCACTATATTGGATTTGATGATAAAAAATGCCCCTAATTTTTTTGTCACTTTTGTGACGTTTTTTTCAAACAGTTTATATGGCTCGTCGCAGAATTGACTCAAAATAAAAAAACCGGCCAAGTGCGAGTCGGACTCGCGCACCGAGGTTTCCGTACAAATTTATATGTATCTATGAACATCCAGTCTTAGCAGACCCCTGCTCCTAAGCAAAATGTGCCCAGCGTGGGATCATTGTTGATTGGTTACTGATATAGACAGACAGACAAAAAATGTATGCTTTTCGCAATTTTTTTTATCTGTGCTATAAGACCTTGCTTCGTACCAAATTTCAAGATTCTGAGTTCATGGGAAGTACCCTGTAGGTTTTGATTTCCTTGCGAGTGTCGAAAATTTGCGGCATAAATCGATTGGTTACTGATATAGACAGACAGACAAAAAAAATATGCTTTTCGCAATTTTTCCTTTATCTGTGCTATTAGACCTTGCTTCGTACCAAATTTCAAGATTCTGAGTTCATGGGAAGTACCCTGTAGGTTTTGATTCCCTTGCGAGTGTCGAAAATTTGCGGCATAAACGGCTGTATCTTTTGATTGCGTTGGCTTAGAAGTTTGATTTTTTCACAGCTCCAAGGGACAGTAGGCCTGAGTATTTGACATAAATTTCACCTTGATACCTCCACGCGTTCCTGAGAAAAAGGGCCTTGACAGACGGACAACAAAGTGATCCTATAAGGGTTCCGTTTTTTACTGCTTAAAGGTACGGAACCCTAAAAAAAGTATGGAAAATTAGGAATATTTTTTACGAAAAGGGTACAGTTTTTTCGAAAACCCCTATAAACTAGTAAGGGCTTACTGACCTGGTTTCCTGATCGACGCGTATAAAAGTGTCTTTGGTGTTGCTCAGTCCGAGATGCATCCGGAGCCTGCAGTTGGTGGGCCCGACGTGCGGGCGCACGTGCGTGCCGGCGCGCATGGCGCTGAACTTGACCTGGCCGCGGCGACAGCCCGCCGCCGCCGCCTCGGCCCGCACCGCCGCGCACGTCACAGGCGCGCGCTCACACCGCCCCGGGACCTCTTGCCCTCTAGCAAACAAATCCAACTGCGACCATTCCCCTCTCTCCTTCAAACCTTCTTTCTCTTGCTCGTACAACGCTTTCGCCGCCTCGCCTTCCCGCAATATGGCGCGCCAGGATTTTTCTAAAGCGCGCGCTAGTTTCGCGTACGGCGTGTCTTCGATGTTCCACCACGGCTGGCCTTTTAACCTCGGGACGTTGTATAGGGAGCGTTGGGCGGGTGAGAGGAAATGTCCGTGAGCGGCGGCCCGCTTGTGAACTTCGTGGGCTTCTTTGAAACGGCCTAGTAATAACAAGGTGTCGCCCAAGTGGTAGTAGTATCTAGGCTCGGCCGCCGGGCCGGTGTCCCCTTCTAGCGCTCTTTGTAAGAAGTCCACCGCCTCTTCCAGGCGGTTATGGTGGGTTTTTAATACGAATCCATACTGGGCTAAACTGAGGCGATCGTCTGGCCAGCGCTGAAGAGTCTCTTTAAGTACATTTTCGGCCAGATCAGCTCTAAAAACAATTGAATATTTTACTTAGTTAATTACTTTTTTTTTATTTGATTATTATGTGTGTAAATGCATGAACCGAGAAGCAAAGGCTAATCCAGCAGTCGGACACATTACAAAGTTGTTAGTAAATAAAGAGCTTGAACCTATATTTCTAACCTGTTGGCCATCAAGAATATAACTGTCAAGTTGGTCCTGTGAGCAGGATTATCAGGAAACCGACGTATGAGTAGTCGGTAAACAGGCTCCGCATTTAGGTAGGTGCCTTTTGAAAAGAAAAACAATTTATCAACTCAATTCAGAAAGTAAAGTAGAAACAAAAACTCCAGTAAAATAAAGGTGGGATAATAATAAACAATGCGTAGCGCACCAAGTCTCACCTCTAAACTGTATCCGATTGATAGTTCTCTCGGCGACTTCGAGAAGTTTCTTGTCCGAGAGGCGTTCGTTCATCTTGAGTAGTTCGAGGTAGGCTGTAATGGCGCGGCCGAGCAGCGCGTTGTCGCGTTTGTGTTCGGCCGCGGCGTCGAGCGCCCGCGCCGCCAGCCGGCGCGCGCGCGCGCTCGCCTGAAGCGGCCTCGCGCCGGCACGCTCCGCTGCCGCCAACCACGCGCCCTCCATGTTAGTACACAACACACTTAAGGGAAGCTCACACACATACACATCCCACGCACACTTGAATGCTTGGTCACTTGTAGAGATGAATCTAATCTAGTCTATGGTTAGGTCGCCGGTGGCGGGTCGGGGGCGACGCGCGCGGGGTGCGGGCGCGGGTCGCGACCGCCCCGCTGCCGGGGAGCATTTCAAAAATGGCACAACGAACAAAGTGTAAATAAATTAAAATAGATAAATAGATGCATTCAGTTAGTCCAACCAATCCTGGAATTGAATTCGTATATCATTAGACTGAGGACATACTTTATTAACATTGGGGTCCCAACTCTACCTACATAAAAACACAGTTGGCGCATCCTTTTAAAATAATCATGCAGTCGTTAATGTGCAGTAAGTTTCATGCGGAAAAACAGTTAAGTCATAAATTAATCTTTCAAATCAAATAAAGAATACACCAACTTATTTGAGACCAATTGGATAGCCACAATTAACTTCCTATAAATAAACGAATATTATAATTATGTATCCCAATCGATTTTTGCATTGATATTGTTTTGTGTTAAAATTAAATTACTATCAATAAATGGCTCAGGCCTGAAATTTCCATTTTCCTAAAATCTATCTTTCCACATTTTACACATTGGGAAAGATTATTTTTTGACATTTTGGGAAAGATACATTTTAGGAAAACGAACATTTCAGGCCTGAGCCCAATAAATACAGTACCCGGCCATAAAGATTGCACATCGGTCTTTGGAAAAAGACTCGGCAAATGTCGGCTTCGTATAGCGTTGTCACACACTACTTATGTGACGTTTGTCAGTCGTTGTTCAGGTGCAGTAGGGTACGGACGCGTTCCGATGAAAATATATAACATAGAGTTATTGAATCCTTCCAACTTTAAATTGTATGATGGATTACACTGATAGACTAATAATAAATACGGCTGATATTGACCAAATTGAGAGCACAGATAGTGAAATTGAAGGAATAAAGATTTTTTGAAAATTTAAATTTATGAAAAAATAGGTGTCTTTTAATATAGGTACTCTAATCTCTTATTTGACTATCCTTTTTCTAGTAGTTGCAATATCCCTCTCTCTATAGATATCAAAAGTTTACATATCATTAATTTGACGTAAACTAATTAAGTCCATGGAGTGCAGTATTTATTTGATATCAAACGTCACTTAATAAATACGGCGATTGAAGGACGTTCTCCAGTGTTCGGAAATCGTCGTATACTACGAATTGTCTCTTGCTAAAGGCCGATGTGCAATCTTTATCGCCGGGTACTATACCTACCTATGGATAATACTAAACGGAGGAACATATTTACACTAAATTAGTTAAACTCATAAAACATTTTCTGTAATGGGACAACTATGCATGAAAGCAATAAGATA
Organism: Archips xylosteana; assembly: GCA_947563465.1. Lineage (NCBI taxonomy): Eukaryota > Metazoa > Arthropoda > Insecta > Lepidoptera > Tortricidae > Archips > Archips xylosteana. The sequence continues at coordinate 16,136,392 of OX387344.1, forward strand.
TCTTATCGTATCTATCACTAATCAAGGAATAATAGATGTTACTCACAAGTCACTTGACTGTATCTTTTTATTTCCAGATGACCAAAACCGATATAGATATTAACCATCATAGTATACCTGGTTAAACTCTTGCTCGGCTTGATCGAGCTGCCTACGCCAATAAGAGTCGCTGGGCTCGCCAGGCCACTCGTCTTGTATACTGTTGCCACCATCCTCTGCAAACAAATTAGCTTCATCACTAAGGTTATATTATAACAAAAAGAAATGAGTGAGAACTGACCACTAACGTATTTTTACAAATCGACATCTTGCAAAAAAAGAAAAGTACACCCATACGAGAAAACTAGAAAACAAGTAAGAGACGTCCCCATAACTTTACAGTACATTAAATATCGTGTTCAAGTTATATTAAACATCCTAAAAAAGACTTACAAGGTATAAAAATAACAAACTCACATTAGGTTAGTCATGCTCAGAATGTTAGGCGATTAATAAAGGTTTAAATCGGTTAGCAAATGCATATAACAGGTATGCAAACACAAAAACTAAGTTGTGTTTACTACGTCTCTGCGGTCTTTCTGGCTCCGGGAGACGGCCGTATTTAGCTTCAAGACGTGTAAGTAATTCTTCGTCATCGACGTCGGATATTTCTTCTTCATCTTCTTCGTCCTCTTCAGCTTCTTCTTCGATTTCCTCGTCTTCTATTATTTCAACGTCGTCAGGTACATCATCATCTGGTTCCGGAGTAGGTGGTTTAGCAACTTGAGGAACTGCTTTCTGCTCAGTAACTTTCTCTTCTTCAACTTCCTCTTCCACATCTTCCTCGTCGCTGTATAGTTCCTGCTTATCGCCTTGCTTCGCTGATTGCGCAGCTTGAGCGACCTGTGAAATGTTACTTCTACTCATTCATCACTTTAATTTATTCGATACGTTATTTTTAATGTTCAACATTGCAACTCGTACTTACTTTAGAAACAACGGGTTCCTCTAGTTCCTCTTCTTCTTCTTCCACTTCCTCCTCACTATCCTCGAAAGTCGGGGGCGATTTAACGATAGAAGGTATATGTTGTGTGCTCTCTTGCGTCACCTTTTTTATCGGAACTGTGTAAAGAAATCTGTGTAAATTTCTGACGAATGCGAAGAACTAACGTAGCAAAAGTCTAATCATCCCTACCAGATTCAGCCGGCTCTTCCGGAATCAGTGTCATGCGTCGGTCTACGGGCGTTTCTTCTTTACGAACGCGCTGTTCGGTTGGCGCATCTGTTGTGCAAAATTGCGTCTTAGCATCAGGGAATATACCGCATAGCATGAAAGTCTGATAATTACTAGATATATTTGTACGCACCACTCGAGGCGGTGGCGCGGCGTACGATGGCGTGCGTGGCGACCAGCAGGGCTCCCCCCACCGACAGTTTCAGCCACACTGCAACACACGCCCCATACGTTTAAAACCCCTTACTAACCGTACACAATAAAATCGTCAATTGCCAAGCCTATTACCGTACGACACAAAAAAATTGTAATTGTAATTTGAAACGACCGCTTTAGCCTAGTTGGTAGTGACCCTGCCTACGAAGCAAGAGGTCCTGGGTTCGAATCCCGGTAAGGGCATTTATTTGTGTGATGAGCACGAATATTTGTTCCTGAGTTATGGATGTTTTCTATGTATTTAAGTATTTATTTATCTATATAAGTATGTTTATCGTCGTCTAGTACCCATAGTACAAGCTTTGCTTAGTTTGAGACTAGGTCGATTTGTGTAAGATTGTCCCCCAATATTTATATTTATTTATTTATAAAAGATGACTTCCTGCCAAGTTTCTTGCGGCGCATTCTTCTTGGCTATGATGGTCCTTACGAAAGCGCTGGTAGTTTAAAAAAAAAGTGACATGTAAAAGAGCCCTTTACGGCCTACTTGCAGAATAAACGTTTTGATTTTTTGATTTTTTTTTCAAAACCAATAAATTATAAACCAGTGTGAGCAGGTGGCCGGAAAAGGTGGTCAATACACCAGCGAGAAATTTTATTTTGTGTCTTTTTCATTTTAAAAGATTGATTAAATTGGAAAAAAAAATTGTTTATTTGCACAAAGGGACAAAATCGAAAAATGTTCGTCAAAATTTTGAATTTTTTTCATAATAATATTAGGTGTCGAGATGACAGAATTCCTTATTTGCGAAATAAAATTTCATGATTTCTATAATCCACAGGGTGCATCGTCAGTCGTACATTATTTATTATATTCTAGGTACTACAGGATACTGACATTGCGCCATGTTGTAGTATATATAAACGAATGAGATACCTACCTAACTGAACTGCATGATAACTATATTGAATTAGCTGAATCGTTGAAATTGGGTCTTTTGTCATATGCCTAATTCCTATGTTATGGTTATGACAGGGCCCGTACTTTTTATGCCGATGACATCAATTTGACGTCACGCTGCATATAGGATGATCCCAAATAGTTTTATTGTAATTATTAATCATTACTCATCAGTCATTTTAATCATGCACAAATGACTTCAAAAGTAACCTATTCACACGTGGAATAATTAATACCTAATTGATAAGTGAAACGTAAATGAAACTATTGTTTTGTTTTTATACATACATTTTTTTAAATGGTATTGTTACCACATTTCAATAATTACGTAGAAAACCGAATTCTTCCCTAACTTGTAACACGCCATCCTTCTTGCATTGATTCCTACGCAGAGAAAATCTAAGTCATCTTCGAGTTCATACGTATGCAATATTCATAAAAATACTTTTATTTTGTAGCTAGTCGTATTTTTGTTTATTGCGTCGCATATTTGTTTAATTTTTAATGATTAATGATTGATTATCACAACTACTCAAATTGCAATCATCCTGTACGCGGCGTGACGACTTCGGCATCAAATGTACGGGCTCTGGTTATGACTATACGTACTTATGACATGCCTGTCACAATCCGTAAGGCAAGTTTAAGTAAAGCATTCCTATAATGAAGCCTGTCACGTATTCAGCCAATCACAAGTAAGCATACACCGAAAAAACGCAATTAAGGACAACATCAACATGTAATTTAGTTTCGTAATAGTACATAACATATTACAAGGGGTTTTAATAGAAGTAATGCCTGGCAGCAACGCAAACAAATTCGAACTATCATAATTATTGTAAACAGCTGCATGATCTCAGAACTGGAATTGATTAAGTATTTTAATTATAGTATAAAAGCTTGGCACCCTATCAAATTAGACCGAAATTTGTAGAGTAGTTAACAAAATGACGTTATTTAATCTCAGGATATTATAACTGTTGCTACGAAAAAAACCAGAACGAATTTTTTTGATGTTTAGCTTTCCAGTGCCATTTTCAACTAAACTATGGTAAACAGCGTAATCGTCAACGACAGTTAAGTTAAGTTAGTTAAGTTTTAGAATTTTTAAGCAAGTTATGTTTATTACACTAGTAAAAAAAAACCGGCCAAGTGCGAGTCGGACTCGAGCACGAAGGGTTCCGTACCATTTATCTATAAAAAAGGCAAAAAAATCACGTTTGTTCTATGGGAGCCCCCCCTTAATTATTTGTTTTATTTTAGTATTTGTTGTTACAGCGGCAACCAAAATACATCATCTGTGAAAATTTCAACTGTCTAGCTATCACGGTTTGCGAGATACAGCCTGGTGACAGACGGACGGACAGTGGAGCCTCAGTAATAGGGTCCCGTTTACCCTTTGGGTTCAGAACCCTAACTAGTGTAAAGTAAGCAACTTTAATGAACCGTGTAGTAGTCATGGTCACCAAAAAGCGCATTGGTACAAATAACAGTGTAAGTGCCTAAATATGTTTTTTCCTGAGTCAAATGAAAAAAAAAACCGAGCTGCGAGTAAGAAGAGAGTATGAGGGTCTAAATAAAAGATATTATATAATGAATCTTTATTCTGTGTTTTTGCGTAAAACCAGTTAAATTTTTTACGTACATTGCTTTGAGTAAGTTCGAATTTTTATTAGAATTAATTATTATCATGCATAATGGTTAAGCAAAGCGTAGTCAAATTAATTAGCTCGCAAAGAATACAAGTTAGTACTAATTTCAATCAGGTAATGTTGGAAGAGCAGGCGTTTGGATCTTAAATGATATAAATGCTGTTAAACCAGGAACAAACATACATTGGTGCAAGCAGTTTACGCATTTGTATCAGATTTGTATAATATGACACAAGACTTTCTAGCTGCTTGCATCGAAGCGTGCAAGATACTGTTTTATTTCACTAGGATGTTGTTCTCTTTTGTTAGTTTGGAGCAGTGATTCATGCTCTACTTTTCATGTTCACTTCTGAAATGTGCAGATAGTTGTTGTCTACCCCCTTGCAAAAATTAAAAATATTGACTTCTCTGTCCCTATTTTACCAGTTTTAAGGTAATTACCCAAAGATTAGAAACCACTGCTTAATGCGGCTCATATTATCAATGTTTTTGACAGATTTCAGTATTGCTAATCAGAAGCGCCCCCTGTCTCTAGCCTGGAAAGGCAGAGCACATATCTGTTAGAAACTTTTGATAATGCGTCTTGAAGTTGAAAGGATCAATCAAGCATGTAAACCATAGTAAGTAGGTAACAAATCAACAATTTACTTACTGTGCGAGGCCTGTGCTTCCTCCCTTCGGAGCTCCTCCTGTCGTTTCTCGTACTCCTCTTCTTCGGCTAACGTATCTGCTGGCTTCTCTGATGACGTTTCTTCTTCTTCTTCCTGAGTAAAAAATTATTCGAAAACAATTTTTAGAAAAATTGTATCACAAAGTACTCGGCGCTCACCAATTATTTGTTTGTCCCACTCGCGGTGGAGACGACTGGTTGTTGGGGTTCCGAGGTAAAACTTTTTTTTAAAGAAGTGGGGCGCCGTCTTCGTGAGAGAGGTCTTGACCCTCGCTCTGGGTCGTTCCTGGTGCAAAGGTTGTCTATCGCGGTACAACGGGGAAATGCGTCAAGTATATTTGGCACCTTTGCGCCTGGTACGATCCGGGGTGGGTTATTTGACTGGCTACTTTTTTTTTTTTTTAAATTGTATTTTTTAAGGTGTTTAGTTTTAAGATAATTAATTTTAGTTATTATTCATATACAGATAGATCCATACTTAAATACATACATACTCATCACAAATTAAATCGTTAATGTTAAAATCTTAAGTTGTAATATAATTTTGTTTTCTTACTTATTAAAATGTATCTTGGGATCTATGCATCACAAAAACGTACTACTGTTACTACTATTTTGGCAATGATAAATTTCTGAAAACACTCCTTGTATTAGATCAACTGTAGGTCCCTAACTTTAGTGAATGACCGCAGTTAGCCCGTCAGAGATTTTCGCCTCGTCCATTTGGCCCAAAAAGGTTGAGCAACCTTGTACAGGATTAATTTACCTCAACAAAAGGTTTTCCAGCCGGCGCTGTGATGCGTTCCACTGCAGGTTCATCATCGTCCGCGTCCAAGAAGTCGTCATCCGGTGCATTGACTTCATCATCTGCCTCAGGAACTTCGTCTTCTACGGAATCTGCATCAGACACGAAACACAAAAATCATCCCACTTATAAACCCATGCGAAGAATGGGAAAATATAAATTTATCTAGTAACAGTAGTTTATGCCCCAACTGGAAGTCAGAGAATTTATTAGATTTCACAACTAACAGTTTATACTTTTTATAAATAAATATCGAGAGATGGCTCCTTTACTTTGCATTTTCTTTGTTTAGATTCTAAATGACATAAAAATTTAGACGGCCGGATAGCCTAGTTGTTAGAGAAGCTGACTACGAAGCTTGAGGTCCCGGGTTTGATTCCCGGTCGGGGCAGGTATTTGTGTGAAAAATACGAATGTTTGTGCTCGAGTCTTGGATGTTTAATATGTATTAAAGTATGTATTTATCTATATAAGTATGTTTATCCGTTGTCTAGTACCCATAGTACAAGCTTTGCTTAGTTTGGGACTAGGTCATTTGGTGTGAATTGTCCCGTGATATTTATTTATTTATTTATTCAGAAGTCAAAATGCACAACATCCTTTTCACTGATCAAGTGTAAGCAAAACTTGAATTTTACCTTGAGGTTTGCTGTCATCATTATCGTCATCAGGCTCTGGCAGAGTGGGAAGCTCAGCAGAAATTGGTTCTTCTTCTTCAGAAGCTTCCTGTTCGATCTTCTCAACTTCTAACGACGTATCTTCGTCTGCTTCATCGTCGTGTTCTTCTTCGTCCTATGAACATATTTTAAATGTTTATCAACAAAGTACTGTTACTACTGTAACTATTATAACAAACATACAGATCATGCACCTAAACTGTAGGCTGTAGGAGAGGCAGTCATTATCTATAAAAAAGAAAAGAGGTAATCTCTGAAAGTATTGCACTGATTTTGAAAACTTTTTAACTCATAGAAATATACTGTACCCTTGATTAATATAGGCTACCTTTTTATCTTGTGAAAGTGACAAATTTCAATGGTATGCAAGTGAAGTTGCAGGTAGCAGCATCCTGTATAATATACAGGTGATATACAGGACAGGTGCTACACAGTGCTATACAGTGTATATATTCCACAAAGTAAATGCCTTTTAAGTGCAATTAGTCTTTGCTGTTTAAACCCTATAAATAATATTGAACCTTAGGGTAATAAAATTATTTTTGGCTGAATATACCCCTTTTAAGGGAATTCTGGACCCAAATAAAAAAAATACTAAGTATTTAATTCTTTAAATGTGTAAAAAAGTGGCGGAACATAACAGTGAAAGAAGAAAGTTATAAAAAAACACTTAAGCATTATGCAGTTCTTTGCAGCTTTGCGCCAAATAATATAAATAGTTACAATGGCGTATAATTCATTAAACATGTCCAAAAGCTTCATTTGTTAAAATTAAACCAGAAAAAACATCAGATTTATATCTTTGAGTGTTTAGGAATAAGCTTTAGATATTGTTAGTGCCAATCATAGTTTGTTAAATTTTGAAATCAAATTGTCACTCGCATATTGCACCTCATTGTTATTTTCTTCACTGTCTGCTTCACTGTTGGGGTCATTGTTTTCATCAACATCATTTTCGTCATTGTCGTCGGCTTCATCTTCTTGATTATCATTTTCTAAACTTTGGCTGTTGTTTTCATCATCATCATCATCTTCATTGTTATCTTCATCTACTTTGTTTCCTAATTTTTCATTTTCTTCTTCGTCGTCGTCGTCATTGTCTTCTGCCTTTTCATTTTCTTCCACGTCGTCGTCGTCGTCGTCGTCATCGTCGTCATCATCATCTTCATCATCATCAGGTTCCACTTCGTTTCCTTGATAATACTTTCTATATGGGAGATCTTCATCCTGTTATTTAATAACAAATATAATGTGACATTTCTAAATGATGCTAAAGAATAAATTATTGGTTTTGGTTTAAAAAAACCACAAAAAATATATTTTTTTAATTCTATTAGTAATTGAACAACACTTGTTAGAAATGTCACTAATAAGTAGCCTATATTTATCTATCACCTCATTGGCTTCCAAATCTTGCTCTTGACTAGCGTCTTCGTCTTCTTGTGCTTCCTCATCATCGTCATCATCTTGTGCTTCATCTTCATCATCTTGAGAGTTCTCGTCATCTTCTGGGCTTCCATCATCATCGCCGTCATCGTCATGGGTTTCATCATCTTCATCATAATCATCACCCTCTACTTCGTCACTATGTTCTACTTCCTCACCATGTTCTGCATCATCTTCATCATCCTAATTGGCATTTTGTGTAATAATATTGTAAACAAAGTTGAAAGTAGCTTTATTGATATTCTTAATAAAATACAGGAAATATGATCCCATTTCATACAAATAATGATGATGATGCATTATCTATGAGGTTATACAATATAAAACATACTCATATGGTAGTTGAAATGTACAGGAAAATCTAATAAGAATGAATTACTTACATGATGATTTAGCTCAAGTGTATGTGTGTCATGGTGATCATCCTCGGGAGCATCTTCCAGCCAACCTTCAAGAACTCCAGAGTACTGCGACTGCACAGCATTTGCTTCCACTAATGACAATTTTTTTTAAATGTGTTATATACAAATATAACATGTATATGTATACAATATCCATGTTTCAAAAATTATTCAGGACTATATGAAACAACAATTTACAATTTCAATGTTGGTTGATGAATAAAAATTAAACAAATTTGAAATAATAACATTCATAAGTATAAAATGATGTATGCATGACAATATTGGTTTGATTCCACATTTTTGTTACATGGAATTTAGAGTTTCTTGAAATTGGAGTAGGTACATAAAATTGAATAGTTTACCACACTTACTACCATCATCATAAACAATGGAGTATTCTTCAATAATTGGCTGTATGGTGTTCAGATATTTGTGCTGATTTCAACAGCTCTGATGTTTATGAAGATGACTCTACTTGGCTTAAGAAATAATAATATTGCCAAAAAAACTGTGTCACTTAGCAATTAAGTTGGGAACTAAAGTTTTACTGCACATTAGCATAACGACAAGATAACTTACATTCAGAAAGGCCTCGATTTTCTAGTATGATCAGTCCAATGAGCGCGACGAGAATGGCCAGCAGCGAGAAGAATATGACTTTGGCGCACCAATGGCCGCCAGTTCCGTGGTCGTGGTGCGAGTGCATGAAGGAGTCGCCCTCGCCCAGCGCCGCCGACGTCCCGCGCGGCTCATCTACTCCCAAATCATCTTTAATACAAATACGACACCAATTACGAACCACTCATTCAACAATTATAAGCTTCTACTCGGAAGACTTACCTTTCTTCCTCTTCTTATCTTTACGTTTCCTTGGTTGTACATCCCCCGACATGGTTCACTTTAATCTGGCGCTCCGCAAGCGACAGAGATCCTCTTATTGTTTCATAACCCTGAGTAAACAAAGAACACTTATACATACGAATAAATTTGGGGCACGAGACGTATAACACTACCAAATGCGCAATTTTCTTAAATAAAGATAATATGCGCACGTTTAAAATTTTAAAATAACCTACGTACATGTGAGTACCTCTGCGGGCTTCTTGAATTTATTTTAGAATTTTAACCTAAAAATAACCGGCAGAGACAGCTGAGAACGCCGCGGGAGGAAATTGATAGGCGAGGGAGGGAGGCGGGGCGGCCAATGAAATGGAATGACGTTGACGGCTGTTACAATACGTTCAAAAATCAGAAACAGAAAAATCAAAAACTGCAGGTAGTTTGCATTGCCTTGTGTCCACTTGAGTTTGTAGTACCAACTACCAAATATGTACAAGCTTGGCGTACACACTGCCATGCATCTTGATCTTGGTACATTTATTTTATACGCTACCTTTGACCAATTTACACTTCTAATTATCTATTCCTGCGTACATAAAAAAAGTAGAATTTTAATAAGCAAATAATTGTAAAAAAATGCATAATTTGTACTATTAGCGGCTATAAATAGATACGCTTTTCTTTTGCAAAAGACAATGCAGTATGGATTAAAATTGCTTAAGCCTTAGCTTAGACACAACAGAGGATAAATAAAAAAAAGTTGTCAGTTTGACGTTTGACATTTCGCTTCGCTCGATTGCAGTACAATTATTTTCGAATCGATTTCTTTCTTTAAAAAAGTTACTACAGTACAATCGCATAATTTAAAACAGGAAAAATGAGTGGCGTTATAGTTTTATACGAAGGTTATTCCACGATGACCGGCAAAGATCAAATGATCGCCAACTGTAGCTGCATATTAATTACAGGCAAACACTATGTTATTGTTGACACCATGACAGCCTGGGATTCAGAGAAAATTATCACTGGTTATTGAATTATTAAACTGCTTAGCACCAAGCACTAGAACACCCAGTCCCAGACCTTTGTATGTTAATAGGTACATAAGAAGCTCCTTTCATTGTTTACTTCAGAGCTGCACCCCAAATCTAAATTTTCTTATCTTTACTATAATGGGCAAAAAGCAAAAATACTTATAAAAGTAAATTTTGCTTAAGTGTTAAACTCGGTTTGTTGTATCTTCATGTATGAAATTGTCAAGGTTAAACCGTTTGAGAAATAAATTGAAAATTAACTTAAAAAACCTTGAATCATCCCTGTGTCCTCTAGTACCAATATTCATGAAAGGAAATGTTGCTTTTTATATATTGTATAGAATGTATCTTTAATTAACATTATTTATTTACAGCACTGCAGAAACATAACTTGAAACCGGACAATATTCACTATGTTGTGTCTACCCATGGCCACTCTGATCACATTGGAAACAATAATTTATTTTTGAATGCCAAGCACATAGTTGGTTACAGTGTGTCTTTTAGAGATAAATATTATATGCATCCTTTTGATAAGGGTAGCTAAATTTTAATTAACTTTTAAACCAATTATCTTTTGATTTAGAATGACCTAATTATTAAACATCTTTAATTTTTTAGGGGAAGAATATTGTATAAATGAGAGTGTCAAAGTTGTTCCAACTCCAGGACACACACAATCTGATGTGACAGTGCTTGTTACAACTGAAGGGGGACAAAGAGTTGCATTATGTGGTATGTAGGTTGAATCTGATTATTCTGAACGCAAATGGCTAGAAAATTTACATGAATTTAATGATTTGCGAAAGTAAACCTCAACTGTGAAAGAATGTAGTTGTGGTATAGGTAACGCCACAAGAGTTGAGGCGAATGATTACACAAACAGCTACATAAAGTACTGATTGCAAAAAAGGTAGTGGATGAATGTAAATGTGAGTTATATGATCTTATGATGAAATACTTACACAATACTAAGCATAAAACATTATAATTTTTTTTTTTGATATAACCTATTTTTGAAATAAAACAATTTGAAACTGACAAGAAATATTTGCAACAAAAAAATCTGTATTTTATAACTAGTGAAAAATATGCTTATCCGTTTTAAATAAAATAATATCAAAATACTTTATTTTCCATTTTGTTTGAACTAGATGTATTTTTCTAAATTAAAATAGGTTGAAGAAACTTTTAGTCAATCTTGTGATTTTATGTTGAGTCTGTTGAACTTGCTATTGGTACAAATAAAATGTCAAAATCCCACTGTCATTACATGACGTGTTGTTGTGTGCGTGACCTCAACTCTGGTGTCATTACCTATGGCCTCTCATGCAGAGTCGCGAGTTCAGGCCCTGCCTCAGAGTTTATCGAAATATATTTCCAAAATGACATTTGAAATATACCATGAGCTTTACGGTAAAGGAAAACATGAGGAAACCTGTACACACCTGTACAGAAATTCAATGGTGTGTGTGAAGTTCCCAATCCGCACTGGGCCTGCGTGGGAACTACGGCCCAAGCCCTCTCATTCTGAGAGTAGGCCTGTGCCCTGCAGTGGGATGTATGTAGGGTCAATTTCATAAATAAGTGATCACTTTTGTACTTTGTCGCTTTAACATCATGTTTGAAAAGCCATACGAAATTATGTAACAACTGAAAGCAACAATGTACAAAAGTGATCACTTATTTATGACGTTGACTGTACATATATCCAATATATGAGCCTATAGGTGTATAGACTGGGATGATGAACAAGAATGAAGTTAATTGAGAATTTATTTCAGGGGACCTTTTTGAAAAGTATGAAGATATAGAAGATCCAAATGTTTGGTTGGAAGCTGGAAGTGATGACCCTGTGCAGCAAATGAGGAATAGACTGAAAGTTGCTGAGGCAGCAGACTGGATTGTTCCTGGTCATGGGCCAAAATTCCAAGTCACTGAGCAAATCAGGAATTCTTTACTTAGACAAGCAGGAAATGCACCTGTTTGACACTGTTTTGTAACTATTAAATCTGACAATAAATAATACACAATTTTCAAGACACATTTTATTACACCTATAGATAATTATAAAGGGATTGTTATTCAATCTAAAATAATAAAATGTGGAAAAAACAATTGCAATTTACATGAAACTTCTGGTTTGAGCCTACCACATTAATAAAAAAAACTAATTAATTATTTTTCTAAAATACTCATATTACATTTAGCACAATTGGTTCTTTAAATTTTTTTATTAATGTGGATTTGGTTTTTAAATTCAAACATTGGCTCATAAACAAATCTGATATCTGTTCATCATCATTATCTCCAGGCATCCAACCTACAGTTCCCACAAGGGATTATCTGTGGTCTGTGGGTGAATCAACTTTTTCTTGCTAAGTTTTGCTATGGTTACACAAATTTTTTCTCCAGAGGTCGTATTGTCTAACGTTTCTGCCGCTTGCCTTCGCTTTCACCATCTCTTTCTGTCATCATTTTATACCGTTTGACAGAAAGAAATAGTGATTGCGAAGGCAAGCGTCAGAAACGTTACTATAAGCCTGCTGGACAAACTAAGCATTTTTCTATGAAACAATACCTATGAAGACGTCACTCGGACAACCGTGGACAGAGTAAACAACACAAAAAACTTGATCCACCGACTGGTTAGAGCTATTTACCAAAATCGTAATTTCCTTGTAGCAAAATTTCCCTTTTCTCACTATTGTTTTTTACTGAAGCTTATTTTCACAATCTCGTTTTTTCCCCAACTTTAATTAATCGATACAGAAACAGGTAGGTTTAGGTCATGTGAAGTTTTCATCGGCCCGAAGGGCCATAAGCACACAGGCACGACACTGTTTCTGTGTCAATTCAAATTAGGAAAAAACGCTACTGTGAAAATAAGCTTCAGTAAAAAACTACGGTGAGAAAAAAAGCATTTAGGAAAATCTGCGAACGGAAATTTTGCTACAAGGAAATTACGATTTTGGGGAAATGATCTAACCAGTCGATTCACCCCTGTATTTTTTTACATTAAATAAAAAAAATAAAACACTGCTGGGAAAAGCAAGAACTAGAAAAATCAACATTATACCTAATAATTAACGAAATTAAGTTTAGTTTAAAACATTTAAGAGTGGTTTTTGAAACCTCAACAAGAAGTATTTTAAAGTATATATTTTTTCAACAAAATTGCATGACATAGAACATTCTAAAAATACAAGGAAATATTCCATTAAGAGTTTACGAGTCGAAAAATACCACGAAATATTCTACTAGTGGTTTTAAATAAATACGCAAGTAAGTATAGTCATACGTCCACGCAAATAGATAGCCCGTCGTCGTACGGTAGGGTAGAACATAAGCCAGGAGTATCATTAACTACGATGGGTCAACATAACATGACACTATAGGTAACGCCACCAGAGTTGAGGCCACGCACACAACCACATCTCTTGTAATGACAGCGGGATTTTGACGTTGGGTTGTCGTTAAACGTCAACACAACGTCAAAATCCCGCTGTCATTACATGAGATGTGGTTGTGTGCATGGCCTCAACTCTGGTGGCGTTACCTCTACTAATGTTTTTTTTAATAACGTGGACGTATTTATTAAATAGCCCATCTTCGACAATCGGGTGGATATAGAATTTTGGATCAAAAATGTCTTTTGTGGAGCTGCGCTTAGTCAAGGAACCATGATAAGGCTGTAGCTACATGTGCTGTTAGCTAGCCGTGTACTATTATGGCTAAATTTACCGTGTTACCACAAAAACTTAGACATCCGTTGAAAACATGTTTGACACATGTCCGTTCATAGAAAATTTTGATTTTAAACAGGTCTATGTCTATGGAATGTTTAAGTTTTTTGTGGTAAGGCTAGCGATGTATTTATTATACTGGTAACATTACATAGTTTACAGCGTCTCCTACATAGTGACAAAATCTAACGCCAATAGAGAGCAATTATCTAAAATAGAGAAAATATAAATTCTCCGTACACACTTTCATACAATACCAAAAATACCAAAATACCAACATATTTTATAACTGTCTTTACATGACACTGGCAAAACTGACTGGCTGCGAGCAAATAAAAAAAATAATCTATTTGGCTTTTTCCAATATTTTAGCCAGTTGCTTTCCATAGGGCTGTTATTTTTTCCACCCAGTATAGGTCAATAGGGTTGCTTGAAATGAGCTGGGAAAGAAGAACACTATAAGTAAGGACATTACTTAACAAAAACTGGAGTTTCTTTTGTCATGGTAATTATTCTGCTGCTTTATAATACTTACTCATAATCAAAACAAGTTATTTATAGTAAATTTAAGGATGATTTTTACTTATTCTATATCAGATCATCTGATAAAAAACGTAGGTAAATAATTTTACTGGAATCATATTTTTCTCTAACGAGATATGTTTGTAAAGTAGCTGGTTTGTTATGTTGTGTGTACGTAATTACAAAATTATTTGGGAAATCCACAAAAGTCGAATTACTTAAAAAAATCTAATACCTAGTTATTAAGTGGCGGAATAGCTGTAATTCAAAGCCAAATACACAATGTTGTTACATGTAAAAATTGCTAAATACTGTAATAATAGAAAAATCTTTTTTACTTGAAAGTGATATCACATTAATTTACACATTGTGGCACTCATACATAGGTGTATAATAAATTTTGTTCACAAAAGTTTAGCCTGGTTCACATTCAGATGTTACTCCCTGTGATACCTTCGACTGAGATCCGGGTGTCGACAAGTCCTGGCCACATTTGCTGCGTGCAATAATTAAACACAAATTTCCTATTAACTTAAAAATATCTATTTCTAGACCATTTTATATCACAGCCGAGGGTCACTAACAAACGCAACAAAGCTTAGACATGCCCATATCCGTTCCGAACATTAATTGATAGCTGCAACCAAAAGGAAATCAAACTTAATACATAACATATTTATTACGTATTAATAAATGTACATATATATGTCTATAAAACTTAATAGATGATTATGTCTTTAACTTTAAATAAACTTCATACAGAAAACATTTTATACATGTAGATAATAGATTTAAAGTTAGTTTAGTATTACCTGTGGATCTATAGTAGTAGGTACGGGTTGCGGTTCATCAATACACAGGTCAGAGTCAGAGTCTGTCCTACGCAGAGAGCTATCCTGAAAACCAAAAAGATTCTTTAGCAACTTAACTCTTTATGATGCGTTTTAAAAGGTTAAGCCAAATTTATCACGTCACTTTGGATCCTGAGACAAACCAAACGCAAAAACAAACCTTATAGTTATGTAAATAATATACAATTTGGTGTTGATAGTGAATGCAGAATGTGTACCTAAGGAACACCTAACCTATAGGTTACAACACAAAAATCAAACGGTATAGCGGGAGTGCATGAAGTTAATATAAATGTTTGAGGCGCAGGATTCCAAAACGAACTATATGACATATACTATGTACCTGGTTCCGAGCTAAACCAGAATCCGCATCAGGTACAACAAATTTGTAATTGTACAGACACTGCAATTAAAAATACATTTGTCTAAAATTGTGTCTATTTCCAATCTAGTTTGTACGAAAAATAGGAGAAGCAAACGAGTCGAGTTTCATAAAATGAAATGGCATGGCAGAGGTTAAGGGCCTACCGAGCTTTTTGCGCTAATCGATTTTGGGCGTGGGGGAGGCACGATGGCTCAAGATAGGTTGGTTGGACTACGCGTGTTTTTAGGTATTTTCATCTTATTACTAAAACAAATACATATTTTAAAAATGTAGCAACACTACGCCCTAGAAAAGATATTGATTTATTATATTAACACTCAAAAATTTATGACCTGCCGTGCAATTAGCGTCGTACTACGTATTTTTTTTTTTTTTAGAGACGACTTTGTTTTTTTTTCTATCGAGCGAACTATAAGTAATCGTGTTTCGATAAACACTTGTCATTAGAGTGAATCCTCAAATATCTTACACATGAATTTCAAGACTAGCTTTACTTGTAATGATACAGCACGAGATTAAACGAATGCAATAAATGCGCCAAAAACACGGTAGGCCCTTAAGGATTTATAATTTAACAAATAGAAGCAAGATTTAAAAGTTATCAAAAATTTATAGGTAAATTATCCCGTAAAATTACTACATATTATACATACACACAAAAATGTATATCATATACACAAAGGAAGACGGAGGCGATATTGGCAATTTAAAGTAAAACTACTTACTCCCTGCGTATACTGGTGTGTGGTGGTCAACCATCGTGCAACGGGGCTCATGAAGGTCGGCAGGGTCTCCGTGAGCGGAGGCCTGGCATGCGTCAGCAGGGGCTTGAGAAGCCGCGAGTCCACGGCGCCCCATAATCTCGCAAGACGTGCCTTCTCGCCGCCTGCTCCGTCCGCGCGCGACGTGTCCTTTTATTACGAATCAATGTTTATTTCTAACATAATATACTATGAGTAAGTCAAATTTATTTGTAAAATGCTGCAGAAGCAAAATTTATCAACATTTTTCTGAAATTTAAAGTGCAAAAGACATGCTATGCATACAACATTTATACAATATTTTAAAATGTAACAGGATACCTTGGTCAGTCCGTCACCATTTAAAACTAATTGCAAAACGAAAGATTGTGACATGCTATTCTGGTTTGTTAATTTTGTCAGTAATATATGCATTACAAAAATAATAAAATAAAAAATAAATAAGTAGTCCACATACTTCGAAATAGTTTAGTTGCCAAGGCATAACCACTTCTTTGTCGCCATTGCCCCACTTAACTACCATGCGGCTTCTCTAGACACAGGAAGGAAATCAAACAAACCGAATGAGGTGAAAATTAAAACATGCCAAAAATATAGAAAAAATCATACAGACGCGACACAACATACGGTTTACAGAAAATATTCGTAGATAAGAATGAGGAGATAAGAGAAAAATATAAGTAATAGTCAGTCTGTTATTTTATGTTGTGTCGCGTTTAGAATATTATACAGGTACGACGCCAGACTATTTTGATAAAATTTAATAACAAATTAATGAAAATAATCTGTGCCATAACAAACATGCACATTCTGCCCTGTTAGTTGGTTAGTGTTAGTAAAGGCCAGTGCACAGTGGTCGCTAAAATGCGTGCAGGTATCTATTAGTCTTACTGATGCCCTGTCGCTACTGGCCGGTTGCGTTGGGTCCAGATTTCGGAGGCCGAAGCCAATGTCCGCTGGCTGAACAACAAATTTTATTTATAAAGGACGAACGCTAAGGCCAGTACAGAAGAGGCTTCTATTCTCAACTGGGGTACACTTCTGACGAAACACAAATAATGAGAACGCGTAAGTAACAGAAGTGGACGAATCCACTGCTGATACTTTACGCACTCGACCAACATTTAGTATTCGGAACGAAAAGGTAATGTACTTATTTTATAATCAGGTATTTAATCCCGAGAGATCAACCGTGAAATATTTAAAATAGTATTTTACCCAGGATAAATGACTGTTCCATAAATCCAAAACCCTCGCATAATAACACAGAACAATTAAGTACACAAAATGTTATTCACCAAATTTACCTCGATTACAACCTAAGCATTGGCGTTATTATTGATTTGACGTGTTACATAAATAGGTATTTTTATTGATGCAATGAATAGCCGTCGAGGTAGATTTGAAAATGTGGATTGGCATGAGAGTTAAATAACATGAGGTCTGAGTGTTACAAATATTATGTAATGAAATGAACTACATACATGTGTCTACGCGTGTATACATACCGAGCCTCCGGTTTCCGTGGCCTGGTAGAGCTGCCACAACAATGACTTATTAATGAGATGCTAGGCACCGGCTCGTATCGTGCCGTGTAATTTTAAGATGTTTAGGATGACCAAATGAGTGAACTAATGCCTCCACGGATACTTCTATAGACGGGAAGACATTGGACGAAACTTATAGGTAATTTTTAAGCTTATTAATATTTCGTTTTCAGTTATTATCGAACAAAACATTACAAATGATGTTCAATGCATACCCAATAACCTTGTAGTGTATTTTACTTGAAATATTTTGCTCAACATACCAACAACGGCAAAAAGACAAAAACCGCAAGCTTATGAAATAAGGAAAACAAAAAAGTCGTTTTATAAAAATACACAATTAAGGGCTCTAATTAAAACAAAACTTAATTGATTCTTTTGAGTAACGAAAGTTACCCATATAATCTGTTTGACAATTATAATATAACGAACTTTCTTTAGGTACAGTCAAGGGCAAAAATATGTATACACTTTAGTACCTTGTCACTTTAACCACTGTGACAGTTCATATATGGCAGTTCAAATATGACAAAAATAGACAAGGTACTAAAGTGTATACATATTTTTGCCCTTGACTGTACACAAATTACGCGATCGTGATTTTGTTTTCATTAAGCCTTTAAGAGGGTTTATACCTGCCGAGCTGGCAAAGTTGCATTTTTGTTAGTTTTTCTCGATTATTCCATAAAAATTGAATAAAATTTAAACATGTTTTGTATACAAATTGTTCTAATATATAAGTTAATGTGTCTACTGCAATAATAATTTGTAATAAGACTTTTATTTTCTTTAAAAACCGTTAGGTAATAATTTGTTCATTTTTAAAGAAAATAAAAGTCTATCACGAATTATTATTGCAGTAGACACATTAACTTGTATATTAGAACAATTTGTATACAAAACATTTTTTATTTTCATTCAACTTTTATGGAATAATCGAGAAAAACTAACAAAAATGCAACGTTGCCAGCTCAGCAGGTATAAACCCTCTTAATATATGTACAATTTTTTTAAAAACTACTCATAAATTATAGTTTTTAAATACCAAGTATTTTAAATTGTGTTAGCACGAAAACAAAATGAAGACACTCACACACAATGCGTCGTGTCAATAAGCGTATTAACAATACAAACAAAAAACATTATCACTAAACTAATCTTGTCTATGTTGACTGATAAATACTAGAGCTAAATTGGCGTCAGTTACATGCCAATTATCAGGTGCATAGTTATCTATCTATTCTATCTACGTGCGTGTGCTCTCGCCGTCTATAGCGAACTAATCCTCTACTCATGTCATTATGTACAATGTAATTACTCGAACTACAATATCGATAACAATATTCAGAGTGGATTAGATTGTGGTATAAGCATTTTAATGAGAAAGATTAAGTATAGTATTGTTTGTATGAAAGACTCATGTTAAATCCTTACAAGTACTCGTACTTACGACAGAAGGTAAATAGTACATTTTATCTCAGTCAAAGAACTAAGATATAATTATCTACCCATTTTAGTTTATCACTTTATAGTGTAGCTCGAGTATAAGTTAAATTAATATTAGGCACATTCACGTAGTCCTATTAAAAGTAAAAACATTCGTTATGTTCTAATACTTACACTTCTCACGTCACGGTACGGTAGCGCTTCGTTCTCGTCGTTTTGGCCTTCTCTGTAAACAAAATGTTGAAATAGCCGTTCAATGAGGTGTACATCCTGTTTTATATAAACAAGAATGCCGATTATTTGGTTTTCAATGGACAAAGTCACTGTAAAGCGGACTCTATACTGTTACTACCAGAATTTATAAGAATTAAAAATTGCATTGATGATTTGACTAGTTCAACATACTTCAGTTTGCTAAAAACTTCGATCTTTCATGTCCCTTTGGTGGTTTTGTACTTGATTTGTTACATATGCTTATTTTTATACAAACACGCAACTAAAGTATTTAACCTTTTCAACGCCAACGACACATATATAGGTCACAAAGTACAGTGTCAAAGTGACCTTGACACAATGACATAAGATTCAAAGCAGGTTGACGTTTTGTCGAGGCGCGGCGGTGAAAGGGTTAATTAAAGATTAAGATTTAAGAGTTAATTTGGGTAGGAATTTGATATTTCTCTTCTTTTCTGATTCATGCTCCTAAAGGTCTCTTATTGTTAGCTTCAATTCCAGACATTGAGTATCTCTTATCCGCCGAATTGGGTACCCAGCTGCTTTTTCTATGTCTTTTTTTAACTTCAAAGATCATACTCTTACTAATAATTTCCACTTGACAATCAGACAGGCAACAAAGAGGTCCAATAATAGTTACTTTTTAGACCCGTAGTCCTACAAAGAACCCTTATTTTTTCGCCATGCCTATCCGTCTGTCTGTCCGTCCGTTCGTCCGCGGCTTAGCTTAGAGACTGTTAATGCTAGAAAGTTGATATTTTACATGGGTATTTAAAAATAGTATTCAGTTGTACGTACCCGGTGGGTATCCTAAGGTACGCGAGAGCGTGGGAGGCAGCGCCGCCTTGAAGCACGACGGTCGCGATGACGATGAGCGAAGTGGTTGTCAGCATCGCCTGCCGCGCCTCCGACACCGTGTTGCGGATTGCCAAAGCGAACGACATCGCTCCACGAAGCCCTGCAAATATGACACGCAGGGGAACGTGTTAAATAAGGTTTAAAAAGATTAGTGGACGCAATTAATGACTAATCTACATTTGATTAAATCCAACATAATTTTCGGCGAAAATTTTTACTAGACGAACTTGGTTGATCGTGGAATCTATAGATTGGTTTAGGTTAGGTTAGTCTTATTTTGTAACATTTCTATAAAGTTAACAATATCTGAGAAATGATATCAGATTGGTGGGGCGCGTCATTTTAAATTAGACAAGCTATACCATTATGTAATATTTATCAATGAAACAAGAATATATAAAATTGGACTTTTGCAATAACTTATTATTTCTAATTGTTGTAAATTTTGGATTAAGCCAATTGTCCCTTAAAGGATGCAATTTTGACTGCCTTGAAGGGTATGTCCCATTTGTCTTATAAAACTGTGAAATCGTGAAGTAACAGAGTTCAAAATCGTCCCAAATATATCAGTTCTATAGAACAAATGAGACCTTTCCGTTTTTAAAGAGTATCTGCGGTGAGCAAGTATGTTTTGGCTTAAGTATTACGTACGGTATGGTGCTCTCTACCGCCTACTCTCTCGTTGAGTATTAAGTATTAATTATTACCTGAGAAAAACAGCATGTGTTGGAAGTTCATAGGTATGGGCGGCTTTCTGCCTAGGTTCAGCAAGAAGGACAACGGATAAATGTTCACAGCGCGGCCGAGAGTCGACGTTATCTGTGCTTTGTTTAAGGACATTTATTATACCATTTATACCAAGGAAACATAGCCGGTTATTAAATAATACTAACCACATTATAACACGGTTTTTTTGGCTGCCACTATAAGAATTTGGTTAGATGCCATTTAAAAATTTATTTTTCACGACACTGCTCGAAAATGTGGCCATAGATAACCTAAACCCAGTACTCAAAACTGCCTATATATGTACATTTAACAGCTGACTCATTTATGGCGCGCAAACACGACAACAATGTTACACTAATCGAAAACAGGACGTATCAGTATATGTATTTCATAATACGATACGACTTTTTGAAAGATAATTTCTGAATTTCATTCCTGGCGTGCTGAAACG
Source organism: Archips xylosteana (assembly GCA_947563465.1). Taxonomy (NCBI): domain Eukaryota; kingdom Metazoa; phylum Arthropoda; class Insecta; order Lepidoptera; family Tortricidae; genus Archips; species Archips xylosteana. The sequence goes on from OX387344.1 coordinate 16,157,780, forward strand.
ACACTATTGGACCAATAAAAAGTAATCGTCTGCTGCATGTGATGGATGGATGGATGGATGGACGGACGAACGGACGGACGGACGGACTGGATGGACGGGATGGACGGATGGACGGGATGGACTGGATAGACGGGGTGGACTGGATGGACTGGATGGACGGGATGGACGGGATGGACGTATGGACGGGATGGACGGGATGGGCTGGATGGACTGGAAGAACGGGATGGACGGATGGACGGAATGGACGGGATGGACGGGATAGACGGGATGGACGGATGGATGGATGGACGGGATGGACTGGATGGACGGGTTGGACGGGATGGTCGGGATGGATGGGATGGACGGATGGACGGATGAACGGAATGGACGGAAGGACGGAATGGACGGGATGGACGAGATGGACGGAATGGACGGGATGGACGGAATGGACGGGTTGGACGGGATGGACGGGATGGATGGATGGACGGGTTGGACGGGATGGACGAGATGAACTGATGGACGGATGGACGGATGGACGGGATGGACGGGATGGACGAGATGGACGGATGGACGGGATGGACGGGATGGACGGGATGGACGGATGGAAAGATGGACTGATGGACGGATGGACGGATGGACGGGATGGACGGGATGGACTGGATGGACGGGATGGATGGGATGGATGGGATGGAAAGATGGACGGATGGACGGGATGGACGGGATGGATGATTATGATGATGATGATTTCCTCGCATTAGTCGTGAAAAGCACAATGTTTAGTCTCGGCCAAAAGTGCAATAGATGGCCTCGTACTTTCAAACAAACTCGTCCATCTATTGCTTACTTTCCAGCCTCTACAACAATGTACTATTTTAAGAAAAGTTTTTCCACGTTTTGTTAACTACACTACTAGCAGTGTCGTCTTATCTACATATCCAATATCCATAACAAATTTAAAGTCAATCCGATCACAAGAAGAAATTGGTGAAGTTTTACTTGCAAGATTTGAAGACAAGTTACATGCTAACGCCCAGTTTAGACCAGTAAGGAAAATCGTATTGCATTACATTGCGCCATTCATTAGATTAACTATATCCATCTCGTCCATTATACCTACGGCTTCGCAATGTTATGTCACTTGCATGATTTTTCTTGCATGTGGATTTTTCTTGCTGAACTGGGCTTTAAATTCATAAGAACATTGCAAGTAAAATGAAAGCTTGTAAAAATTACACTTTTTTAAAATGGACCATCGTGAGTGATTGTGCTACAGGATGTCCTAGTATTTATAAAGAACAGCTAGAATTGTGTGACACTAAGTAGCTCGTTAGGTGAACCTTAGGTAAACCGTATAACAATTCAATAAAGGATACAAATCCAGCGATGATGAACCACGGGTCGAAATGATGCTTCGGGAACGTGAACATAGACACGCCGATGTACGTGAAAATGAAGTTTTCCGCCAAGAAATTGAGCAGTTCAAACAGCTGTTTTGTCCGGTTTCTTGAATCCGACGACAGGTTGTTGTAGGTATAATGCGCTTGGCATATGCCGCAAAATAGTACCGCTACAACTCCTATAAAAAAACACGTCGTAGGAGATTATTATACTATCTTCAATCTCGTGTACCACATGTGGTACGCAACAAAGCAGCGCTACATGACCAATGTTCCGCATATGGTACACGGCTACGCAATAAGTACTTAATATCAAATTTGATGGGACACAAAGCTGCTATAGCGTATTTTACTTATAAGGACTCTGTCTTGGTAGAGTTACAATATTACCAATAAAAGTAAATAAATACAAATGACTAAAATGGTACCTGTTAGTTCGCAGACTTCAGCAATCAGGAACGCAGCGTAGGACATGAGTACGAAGAGAGCTGATTCCAGTAAAGGCCATTCGCGGACATGAGTAAATTTGGTCATGTGTGTCTGAGTTAAGGATAACATGAAAAGAGTACACAGAAAATGATCTGCGAAAATATATTATTATTGACTCTATACTTTTAAATTAAGTAAGTACACGAAATAAGTAGAGATGCACGTTAATAATGATTTAATATCAATTCAAAATCAATAATCAATTCGAAAGATATAAAATGATTCTCAAATATTACGAATTATTAAAATCATCTCATGCATAAACATTGGTATGTTTAAAAAGGATATCAATGCAGTCAGGCACCCTATGAAAGCGCCAACCAGGAGCGACAGGCTAAAGATTCCAATAAAATCGCCAATAGCTCCTAAAAATGCGGTAATTTCAAATCCACCATCATTTGAGTACCTCTTTTCATAATTTTGAATGGCTCTGTAAAAAAGTTTAGTAAAACATTGGAAGCACTACAACATGCTAATCAAGTTCAGTTGTTCCATATATGGTACTCGAGTATAACCGGTGTTTTAAAATTATTCTGAAATATTTCAGGGTTAGTTTGGATGAACACCCCAGTAATTACGTAGGTACAATTGGTGCCTTGACATAAGTATCCACTTTTCTATTCAACTAATATGAAAAAGCGGATATATAAGTTAGGGAACCGACCGTAAATTGATCGATGTACTATCAAAGCCGTGACTACATTTTGTGAAACCAACCCAACTACCTGTTGAAATATTCCAGATCAATTACGATGATCAATTTACTATCGAAACCGCCTAATGTGCCAGACAAGACATAATTATGATCAATAGTTACCCGCTTAGCACTAAAGCCACTGCATCATTGAGGACACTTTCACCAAATATCATAGCATATAGGTTTACATCAACCTATAACAACAACAAAAAGTTATTAGGGTCATTATTCGAGTGTTTCAACCGCCTCACTTTCGTGGTCACGTTTTCTAAGAATTGGCTGTAGATTTTGATAGCGTTTTCGGTTATTTATTAGAGGACCTGTACTTCTACCACATAATTAAAAACTGTATTACAATCTTTTGCCATTTCTACAAAAAAAGTGTCCACGAAAGTGAAAGTGATTCTCAAATATAAAAATTCATAGATGTGATTTATACCTAACAATAGTAATGTGTCCGTACTGGACAACATGTTAGCACGCACAGTGTGCAACATATATCTTGGGCAGTGAGGGAAAGTGGGTACTAGTAATGCAAGGCACACATTTGTTTGACGTGTTGTATCGAGCCGTCAGAATGATATCGGTTTCATTCATACGTTTCGAGGGTGACGCAAGCCATCCCACCGTCTGACGAAATAGGTCAGACATTTTCAAATAACACCAAATAAAATGTATGTATCCGACCCCGTTCTGACGGTAGTCACACCTTAGACAAATATACCCAAATACAGAATAAGGCCGTTGATACCTGACGATTTTAGTCTATGCGACTACCGCAGTACAGCGCAGCGTGCCTGTGTGCGAACATCTATGAGTATGTACTGCGGTAGTCGCCTATGCGACTCTATCTATATAGAGACTAAAATCGTCGGGTATCGAAGATTTGCGTACCGTAATGTACGAACGGCTGAAGTCCATAACAAGTCTATAGGTACCTCTAACAACAAAATGTATTGAAAAGGCAACAACCCATCAGAATTCGGCACGCATTGTGAGCTGCATTTAAAAAATTCGTTTAATGATTCTTTAAGTAAAATATATCATCATAAATACCTTTAATTGTGAAAATATAGCTAGCACAGTAAGTGGGTCAGTAGGAGATATCAATGCACCAAAATAAAGGGTGTCCAAGAAAGTAAAGCTGGCAGCAAGTGACGCCGGCATCAGTTGCACGCAGCCGTACATTAGCGAACCAATGACCAGAGCCGATAATGCCGTCCCGACCATAGCAAACGTCAATATGGCTCCCAAGTTACGGAAGAAATATTTCTGAAAATAAAATGATTTTATTGAACGAAACTACTCATCTAGGTGACAATGGTAGGAATGGAATTGGTTGTCTGGAAGAGATCGCCTATTGTCTGCCTGAATTTTTATTTTTGTAATGTCACTGTACTGCTTTAGGTGTTCAATAAAGCATACTTGTATTGTATTGTAGGAAGGAATATAGAATATACACTGATTTAAAAATGTGTTCTCTGAGATTTATTCCAAGTTATATGACACTAGCTTCTGCCCGCAACTTCCTTTGAGTAGGTAGAAAAATTAACGATTATAGTCAAGTGGTCGATGGAATTACCCATAATCCCTTAGGATTGGCCGGTCGTAACACAACTCTAATAAAAAACTGGCCAAGTGCGAGTCGGACTCGCGCACGAAGGGTTCCGTACAATTATCTATAAAAATCACGTTTGTTGTATGGGAACCCCCCTTAAATATTTTATTTTAATTTAATGATTTATTTTTAAAGTCAATAAATAATTAAATATTCCGTGAATATTTCAAGCGTCTACCTGTTGCCGTTATCAATATCGAGCAAAAAATCACGTTTGTTGTATGGGAGCCCCCTTAAATATTTATTTTATTCCATTTTTTAGTATTTGTTGTTATAGCGGCAACCGAAATACATCATCGGGGCCATTCATTTATTACGCCCGCCCCATCCCCATCTGTCCCATGTGTGAAAATTTCAACTCTCTAGCTTTCACTGTTCCCGAGATACAGCCTGGTGACAGACGGACGGACAGCAGAGCCTCAGTAATAGGGTTCCCGTTTTTACCCTTTGGGTACGGAACCCTAAAAAACCGGCAAACTCATCTTTGCCACAGAATTATTTATTTCAGGGATCTCAGAATCTAACGATTTTGACGAAATTTGCTATTTGGAGGTTTTCAGGGTCGAACAATCGATCTAGCTTGTTCTTATTTCTGGAAAACGCGTGTTTTCCAGTTTTAGTCCGAGCGCAGCTCTGTCGCCCATGTATTTATTAAATCGTCCTATTTCAGTTTCCTTCCTTATTCTACATCGAACTTGGATCCAGTAACCCTTAAATAAATAAGTACTTACTCTTTTTAGACAATATCCTGCATGGAATATGATAGGAGGTAAAATAATGTTAAAAAATATTTCTGGATCGAATGTTGCTTTCAGATCTATCTCATTTTGTTCCACATTCACGATTTCACCTCTGAAACTGTAGGCGTAAGTCTTATTGGGAACTGGCACTTCTGAAATACAATAAATTAATTTAAGTAGGTATAGTCGGGGTAAGAAAAGGTTCGTCACTTTTCGACTCTATGTCAACGAGTTAAGGTCGAAAAGTGACGAACCTTTTCTTACCCCGACTATACCTAAAATATATTTTTTTACAAATACTACTAATTAGCTTAAGTTATGTCAGTGGCTCTCATTCTGAGAGGAGGCCTGTGCCCTGCAGTGGGACGTATATAGGCTGATGACGATGTCAGTTGCTTCACCCCTATGCATGGAAATGTAAAAGTAGCCTAGTTCTCAGGGCCGGATTTAGGGGAGGGCATTTGGACAATAGAGACTGAAAAATTGTTTAATGAAATCTTGACTGAAAAAAAATTGATCATTTTATTTGAAAATTGTGGCCAAGGGGCCTCCACTTCTTTTATGGCCCGAGGCCTCCAGACCTCTAAATCCGGCCCTACTAGTTCTTTATCCCATGTTAATGTGTCACAATCCATTCTTAGTGCCAGTCTCTAGCTCCAGTGCTTAAGGAATTGTATTACTGATACTTATTAATGTACAGTCGAAGAAACTGTCATATTGACATTCCATACATCTGCCAAAGAAATCATAGCGAAATTGGCTGTGAAAAGGTACGCGATTCAGTGTCCTTAACTGTATATAAATAGAGTTGCGAATTGAAGTAATTTTACTGGGCCTATAAGAGTCATAACAAATTTCTAGTCTAAGTGACCACAGGAAGTGAATCGAAATAAACTTGTAATTCCATTGATAGTTATAGTATAAATCTTCCCAGGTGAACTTTTCGCTTCGAGCCCTTATCTTTCAAAACAAACGGTATCGTCATAGTATTAAGGTTCAAATTTAATGTAATGGTTTGAAGCGAAAAATTCACCTGGGAAGATTTATACTATACCTAGAAGTGAAGCTAATACAAAATCTGTGATAATGTACAAACATGATAATCACATGACTGGGAAAATCACACAATCATGTAATCTTTGGTAACTGTCTTGTTAAATATGCATTTATGTCATTGTCTTTGTTGGCCACTTTAATAAATTATTTGTTATTGTGTTTTGTCACTTTTTTAAAATACTATCTATTTAGTTGAATAATTACACCCTATGCTAATATAGTTAAAGTACAGTTTACAGTTTAGTGCAATTATGAAATATTTATCTACATATAAAAATGTGTCACATTTTTAAGTTTTTAAATTATTACAAAGGGCGGGGGTGGGTATTTTTTTTATATCGAGGAACTAAAAAAAATAACCTGCCCAAATTACTAATTCCACGCGGACAAAGTCGCGGGCAAAAGCTAGTTTAATAATAAAATGAATACTTTTTTAATTCATAGCAAAAATTAAACACACAACACAACACACACACAGGACAAAACTATAAACAGTCTAGAATTTTCATAGTACTTTTGAACTGTCATGGTGACTTTTCATTATCAACTTTCAGTGTACAGGTGTACAGTCAGCCTACCGCCCAACGAAGTAACCAAACAACGGCAAACCAATAGTGTCTTTATCAACCTCAACATTGGCAGAATCATTGATAGTCTCCATCTTCATGGAGGCATATTTTTAAAAATTGAATTGAATATGGTTGCTAAAAATATGGTCCACCACCCTATGGCCCATACTACACGGGCGGTTTCCCGCCGCGGTTTCCCGCTCGACGGAGCTGCGCAGTGTAGTTTGCACCATACAACTTCCATATAAAATTGTGTCTAGTGGCGGTTCAGAAGCGGTTTCCCGCGGCGGGAGAACCGCCCGTGTAGTATGTGCCTAAGGTTGAAGTTCATTTGCATATCATGATACAACAAGGTTGACATTCCCTTGCAATAATATCATGAGAGTAACTAATGGCTTCACTAAGCTAGAAATGTCAACCTTAGCAATATTAACTTTCTTGGCCGACCATACATAATTAGTTGTTGATCAGCACTTTTAGGACCATAATTTCACTGTCACTATGCTCATCACTCATCATAATCAATTCTTGTTTTTCTTAAAGTAGCATGTTGATTTAAAATTTCTTCCACCATCACTTTAATTTTTTTTTTATTATGAGAGGGAGGCAAACATGCAAAGCAAGTAAAAGCGAAGCGATTTTGCTTTGTATCAATAGAATTATGAATTTGAATGTCAATAAACAAAAAAATTTCAAGACGGCTCAAAAGTGACATTAAAATTTCAGGCTCTGGTTAAAATTATTCATAACATAAAATAAATAATCTGTTTTTATCTAATATAAATGCTGCTTATCTAAATGTAATAAATGTTATAAAGGCATTATTATAAAGTCCTATCAAAATAAGAAGGGATTGCGTAAACTTAAATCTCAATGAACTGAAACAATTACTCTGCTCACCCGCAAAAGCCTTAAGCCCTAGGCCTAAAGGTTGTGGGTGAGCAAAGTAATACAATACAATGACTCTTTATTGTACACCACAAATAATTCAAAATACAGAAAAACAAGTAGGTATAAGTATATTTATTGTAGTCACTAATTGTAGTTTATTTTGTGTAATTATTTACATATGTTATATTCCTTTCTTCTCTCTGTACATAAAATACTGTTTGCCTATCTTTTAAGTTTTTCCTTTCATACCAGGTTAGCTTAAAAAGATCCCTTTTAGGGATAAGTTCGCCTTTGTACTCTTTTTGTTTTGTATTATTTTTGTGTTTTATGTACAATAAAGTATTTAGGTACATATATACATACGTACAAGTACATGAAAAAAAGAAATTAGGTAAGCAATAAAGTAATTGTTTCAGTTCATTGATATGGATCTCCTCAAAGTAACACCTGATTCAATAAACAACTTAAATCTCATCTGTTTATAAGCTGTATATAATGTTATTAAGATGCCTAGAAATAATATTGCAGAGCTGTGTACATACATTATTATTAAAATGTTTATGAAGTTTTGATAGTAAGTTACATAGGGGAAACATTGCGTGATGGTCTGTCTTCCCTAGAGGAAAAAGGTTGAGTTTATTTATATCATTCCCACTCAACCCTTTTTTTCATATGTGGGTTACAAATATGTTAAGTAGCAATGGTGCAGTGGCCTGCAGTATTAGTAAATTGTAAATAACACAAGCTTTGCTAAGCTTACTTTGGGACTAGGTCAATTGGTGTGAATTGTCCCGTGATATTTATTATTATTTATTATTATTATTAAATTATAAGTGAACTAAAACAATTACTTTGCTCACCCGCGACCTTACAATAGTTACGCTTATGCAAGAAATGTGTGTTCATGCAGTTCCTCCACCTCCACACTGTACGAACACACACAAATCACATAAACACAACTATCACCACCACCAAGCTACACTGACGCGTTTCGAACTCAACCAGAGCTCATCCTCGGAGTTACCACAACCATATGCTATGCTACCAAATGTTAAACTAACAAACCAAAACAAATGTTTTAACTTGTCACTGTAACTTCACAAGTACCCACTTTATTTTTCTTATTCTCAAACTACCCCACAAAAATTAACTTTTATTGACATATTATAAAACTACCTTGAATTTTTGTTTATTTATTTATAAGGCATATTTTATTAATACTAACTTCAAATTAGACCCAAGCCGCAGTAAAGGAGGAGGCTTGGGTCTAATTTGAACAGTTAGTTCATTAATATGGACCTCCGCAAAGTAACGCCTGATTCAATAAATTATTTAAATTATAAGTCAAAATGTCTAAAAATCAATATAATTTTTATGCCAGGCAGCCCACTCATATAAGCTTGGTGGGATTTATATGGAAAGTAATTACATTGATTTGATATTTGGAATGTTTCATGAGATGTTCATTAGCCACATCAGAGTATGATGATATCTTTTGATGTTAAGGAGCTAGAGTAAATAGTTGTACTGTCTCAGTGAAACATAGATGATACAATTTCTCTATTAACAGGATCTGCTCTACTTACCTCCTGATGATATTTGTATTTTATCTGGAAAGTGAAATCGTAACATATCTGGTGGCACCGACAGGTTGTACTTTGTATCAGGTTCTGGGTGGGCATCGAGGTATGTGATGGCATTGGTACTGCCCGCATAGCGAATAATAGCGCCGACAATTAGACCTGCGTCAATAAATAGTATGATTACTCATGCAAGGTTTTGATCATGTGACTTGCGAACTTTCGAACCTTTTTCTCTTACCATATATAACAGCCAACCCCGTCTCATGAAGCCAGCTTACTCGCCGGTGCTTGAATACCCAAATAGTGAGCACGGTCAGAGTCAAAAGGCAGGTGTAGATGAGTAAATTCAAGCTGTCTATACGGTGAAGTAAAGTCGCCTTAGCATCTAAGGCTATATCTGACCCTGAAGCGTGGCATAGCACCACCAAGTAACATGAGAGAACGAGGCAACCGAGGAGCTTCATTTTGCGAGGCTACGCACTATTTTAAAAATATCACATTACAGAAATCGATGGAAACTTAAATACTATACACGACTTATCCAACAGATCTTAAATAGGTAAGTATCTCTAAGAGCACACTGGAAAAGATTAAGATAGTTGCTGGTGAAATACTGATATTTAAATTAATGCAAAGCACTAAATGTAATTAGGTTTTCTAGAAAAACTATTGTTTTTGTCTATAGTGCAAATCTAATCTGTCCTATTTGACGTTTTTCAGTTGACTGACTGGCATGAAGTTAGCGAATTTCTGTGTTGCCTGTTTAAAAGAAAATAGAGTTACGGCTTTTTGTCTGCTTACTTTCCCGTATATAATATTACTCTATGCTGCTGACACATTTTGACGTATTAACCTCAACGCACATTATCAGATTTACCATGATTTACCAGATATTTTGTGGAAATCCGTAATTAGGCCGGAAAGATTTGCGGAGTGGGCTAAATAAGGTGCGAGATTTTAAGATTCTATTATTATTTATTGTAAGTAATTTATATTTTTCTGGAAGTTGGTTTTCAAATTTCCGTAAATTATTTAATGGCTTCCACAGACCGCAGCGCGACGGATCGTGCCCAGCGCGTTGTATAACGCTGAATCATTATACGCTGTGCCGCGCTGCCGATGTGTGTCACCGTAGTGTAATAGCGCACGCTGTGCACGGATTGTCGGCGCCCCGCGCTTCGGTTTATGGTGGCCTTTAATTCCTCCACCTCCGTTTACCAACGAAAAGCGGGGGAAACGTTTTCACCTTTATGTGGTTAGTATTTGTATTCCATTGTCTCGCACGAAGCGGTTCGCCTCATCAGTTCTAATGCGAACTGCTGTGGAATGGAATTTGCTCCCGTCGTCTGTATTTCCAGATGGATACTGCGAGTACCTAGGGCTCTTTAAGGCTAGAGTGGAGTTCTAATAGGCTGTTAGGTACTGAACCACAGAGATACATCTTTGCCCTCATACGAACTTTTCATCAGGTGAGATAGGGGTCAATCACGGGTTAGTTTCATTAAAAAAAACCGGCCAAGAGCGTGTCGGACACGCCCAAGATAGGGTTCCGTAGCCATTACGAAAAAATCAAGTACTTAATATTTTTCTAAGGATTTCGTATGTGTACGGAATCTTCCAAGTTAGGTATCGTCAATACTTTGAAAAAAGCTCGTATCTCAAAATGGTTAATCTTGCAAAGTGAACTTTATTACGCGCGTATCAAGGTTCAGTTTTGCTTACATGCTGATTTGAGATACGAGTTTTTCAAAGTAGTGACGGTATGTTTAATACTTTAGGCTACTATTTACTCTTAAACTACAAATAATTCCCAAGCAATCTTAGCCGCTATAATTTTCCTTGTAAATTTAATATATTTACTACCATTTTGATTTTTTTTTAATTTTTCCACCCAACAGTTTAGATTTTAGAAGGGGACGGTCGATTTTAATGAAAATTTACACTTTAAAGTTGAATATTTCGCAAACAAATCACTGAATACAAAAACCATGTAAGCAACCCCCCCCAATGGATTTAAAAGACCTATCCAACGATACCCCACACTATAGGGTTAGTCAAGAAAAAAAAAATCACCCCGACTTTACGTCAATGGGAGGTACCCTAAAAAAAATTTTTTTAGTTTTTTTTTATTTAACCACTTTGTCGGCGTGACTAATATATATATTCATGCCAAATTACAGTTTTCTAGTACTAACAGTCTCTGAGCTTAGTCGCCGACAGACAGACAGACAAACAGACGGACAGACATGGCGAAACTATAAGGGTTCCTAGTTGACTACGGAACCCTAAAAACGACATTAATGTACGATCTGATACTCCAGAACTTTAATGAAAATTTTCGATATAGAGACAGTACAGCAGAGCACTAAAAGGAATGTTTCTGTTTTTCGCAGATTTAAGTACAGTCAGCAGCAGAAGTGGATGAGCGGTTGTGGTATTCAAAATGATCATCAGCCTTATTACTTTGGCAGTCCGTGTTACGAAAATCCAAGGATAATGTCCATGTGGTAGTGGTCATTGGGATTTTTAGATGATGAAATAATTATAAGTACAGTCAAGTGTAAAAATATGGGTACACACAACATGCTCAAAAAATATATCCCATAGCTCTTAATTATGTCGTCGAATTAAGGTATAGGTATGTAACGATGGGAGGATTAAATCGATACTTATTTTTGCACTTGATGACCGTACATATAAGTCGAATAGAAAAAAATGCAAAATCAGGTCTTGAAGGTATTTAGAGCTTTTTATTAAAATAATAATGACTTAAGAATTGACAAAAATATATTTCACTAAATTCTAGTTTGTCTTGAAGGGCATTAAACAATATTTTATTATTTCCTTGCTGCAATATTTATTGTTTACGACGGCAACAAGTGCGTAGATATCACGATCATACATCAATTATTCCGTGCGCGAGTGATTAACAAAGGGATTAAAGTTTTTATATAGCTTGAATATTTAAGCTCATTCATACAAACAATTAGTTCGTATCAGAGTTGGTACTTGTTCGTGTTGGTATCTGACTCGATCTTGACGTGACTCACGACGTAACTAACGAATTAATTATGCAGGTAGATATAATTATAAATGTATACATTAAACCAAAATAAAACTACTTTATCGATTAAACTAAATTAAAACTATAATTGAGGTGGAGATTGGGCAGCTAAAAAAATAAAGTGTCTATTATTACAGACAACTCTAACATACGCGAGTACGAGGGCGGAGTGATAAGTCTGGTAAAAATCAAAAATTCAGGGTATTTTTATCATAAATTGAATAATATCAATTTACAGTTGAACCTTTTCGGAGGCAAAATGTTTATTTTCAGCCAATTTACATGGGTAAGTACTTTTTCACCTCAGCCAGCACCTCAAACAGGCAGGTTTTGCTACTAAAAAACAGTGAGAAAAATCCGATTTTGCTCACTGCGTGAGACAAAGTAGCTTTTTAATTATTTTTTAAAATGTTGAGGACAGTGATGGGTCTACTCACTGAATTCGAAAGATTTGAACTTCAGTTTGATCTGTCACTTTAATTTCGAAACGAAAAGAGCGAGAGATAAGATCAAATAGATTCTAAGTTCGATTTCAAATTCTATAGGTACCTAGTAGGCCTGAAAAATAAATGAACGATTGAACGTTCGGATACTTATAATAAGTACCTACTTAACATTAAAATTGTAATTCGTCTGTTAAGGTTTTAAATTTAATTATTGTACTTTTTAATAATTGGACAATATTGTTATACAATCAAAATAGTAAAAATGTTGTAGAAAAAATACCAAGTTTAACATGTATCTATAATTATTAATAATTTTAACAATCTTGAACAACGTGATAAATACAGCGGGTGCAGTATCGGAACGCATCTTTAAAAAATAGCGGGATTCAAATTTTAATTATTTTCTTCTTCTGTTTCGCTAGCTAGAGTTCGATATCTAAGAAGGCAATTGGGAATGTCTAAAAAAAATACCAGTGGTTTTTATATTTTTTTTGTATAGAAAAGTCAATTATAAGAAACTAGTTTCAATATTAAGTCATTTAGTTCACTACTTTTTTCAAAATTAATTATTGAAACTATTTTGGTTGATGACGTCAGATTGTAATTGAGAGCTCCCACACTGCCAAGTTTCTAAATCTATCTAAATGCGTACGATAAGGGAACCCCTTTAATTATTTTTTGCGTAGTGGTACACTGTAACTAGTGTCACTTTACTGGCGCTGTCAAAGTGCTAGATGTCAGGCAGCGGGTCCAAATCAAACTTCGTAGTACAATCCACGAGTAAACTGTGAAGAATTCTAACCACACAGAATAAAGTACGACTTGGACCGGTCACGCAATTTACACCAATGTCAAATGAAGGTCATTGCTTATTTGTTATGTAATAAATTCATTACATAATATTAAAATTAAATAACTACAGAAAACGGGTTTAAAAGCATCGAAATGGTTTTCGGTTTTCTATACATTGCAAAAAAATAGACATCCCCAATTTGGAAATTATAAGAAAAAATAATAAGTAATTACTTAATAAATATTTAAATATGATATGAGTGAGTCCAGTGACGAAGTCAACAATTAGACACCAGAAAAATTAAGGCAGTAATACAAAATGCAGAGTTAAGATTATTGCCTGAAAAGTCTCGCGAAAAATAGCAGAATAGACTAGCAAAGGGTGCAAACACTTTTTCGGAGAGTGTATTGTTATCTTATCTACAACATGGAGTAGGTATTTACTCAATGTTGAAAGCCGCAATAAAGACAAAAAGACGACGTGCATATACCTAAAATAATTATTATGTTCTTGCTGCTGAGGTGAAAACTTGTGTCACACAAGACTAAAGTTTTTTTGCATCTCGTGTATTTGAATCTCTCGCGCACTCAGGATCCTAACTTAGAATCACTCGCTCACGCTCGTGATTCAACTATAGAATCCTTCGCTTACTCGCGATTCAAAATCACCACTCGCAGTAAAAACCAACTTTGCTCTCTTGTTAACTATTGTTTTACAGGTATGAACGAAAAACAATCGCTTTGAGTTTTGCAAACATGAAGAAAAGTGAGTTACGTGTTCTGATTAAACATTATTTTTTTGCGAGATAATACTAATTATGTGGTTTACGGATTTTATTTGTGATCGTACAACTATTGACGATGGATGACCGACCCAAATGCCCGGTTGAGGATACCACACCCAGATATGATCACCAAAATCCATGACATCGTATTAAATGACCGAAGAGTAAAAGAGACCAGTGATGGTGAGAGAGTAGACCAGTGATGGTGTAGGGGTAAGCACGCAGCACGGAATGCTGAGGACCTGGGTTCGATTCCCAGCATTGGTCTTTTTTCTGGGGTTTTTTCTGTGCATCTATATTTCAGTTTGTATTTAGTTTGAAATATATGGTTTCACGGGATGACCGTAAAAGTAATAAAAAATGAAGTTAAAAATTAATACAAAAAGATACTTCATACCTAACTTGTCGAAGAGTAAAAGTCCATGAAGGGGGTGATCCATTGGCGAGCAAAACCGCCGGTACGCCAACGAACTCGCGAGCCAAAGGTCTAAACCAACAATGGAGCACTTAAAAATCTGCGGACTTTAGAATTTCAAGTATGCATAAAGAGCCAGCGAGCAAATCCGACGGTGTTTAAGTCCGCAAATGGATCACCCCCTTTTATCTGATAAAACCTGGATCCATCATCGAGAACTGAAATTTGCACCCACCTTATTCTCCAGGGAGCCAACCTGCAACTATTTTCTTTTCCCGAATTATAAGAAACGGCTTCGTGGGATAAGATTTGGTTCCAACAACATAATGATCGAAGAAACCAATGCGTATTTTGAAGGGTTCGGGGAACTGTACAGTATCCAAGGAATCAAAAAGTTAAAAAACGATGGACTAAGTGCATTGAGCTAAAAGGAGATTGTAATAACACGTAGGATCTTGGTTGTAAGAGAGAAATGAGTTCGACTAGAGTTGCGTGTCAAAAGAGAGCGTTTATTTGTAAAACAGCCTTATTTATAATAATCTATTTATTGCTTAGCCAAGCAATAAGCGTCTACGTCGCGGTAAACCCTAAATGTTGCGGTAAAACACTAAATGTAGTCACATACTACAGCTCCCCCAAAAAGTATCCTCTCACCCCCGGGGTGCTAAAAAAAATTTTTTTGACGCTTATTACTTGTTTAGTCGAAATTTTTAGAACAACATTAATATCATTAAGTACCTAATCAATTAAACAATTAAAATTTAGTAATTTGCGGATAAAGAAAAAAATAAAAAAATTTACAATTAACTAATCTAACAAGTATCTGACTGCATTTTGATATACTTTGAATTTAACTGAATGGTTCGATGACCTTAAACAGAGAAAATGAAATATTTATATTTAGGAGAAAAAAAATAATGAAATATTAAATTAAATAAAGAAAGAAGTATATAAGGTAAATAGTTCGTTGACGTTTTACTTTACATAAAAATAAAAAAATAAAATAAAAATCCATTTATTGCCACAACCATACAAAATAAAAAGAAACACAAAGAACACAAAAAAAAAGAAGAAGAACAGAAACACAAAAAAAAAAAACATACTTATTACTTGTTATTTGCCTAGTGTTGTTGCTGCGTACGCAAACCGTGAGTACGATACACATTGCGTGACGTGCGCTGGCCTAGTTTCGCATTGCGAAACTTTATTTGTTTTACATTAAAAAAAAATATAAGTATAACTAGCTAGATGGTTTGGTACAGTCGAACTCATATTGTTACCTAACTTTTTTTGGCTTTGTTTGATAATACCTTTTTTTTTAATAAGGGAAACTAAATGAAAATTGGTAATGAAAACATAATGTGGGAATAAACTATAGTAAACTTCATCATACCATTGTTAATAATTTACAGTCGGTACATAAATATCCCTCTTTTCTTATCTTATCTCTCCTTTTATAAAAAATTCTTATAGGCCTCCTATTGCCTAACATCATATATCTACAGGTCATAATTTTATTTTAAGTCATCTATGGACTCCAACTACTTTCACGGAGGGCACGGTAGTCCAAAACACCATGAGCAAGTACGAAGGATATTATGCCTATCTCTACACTCCATTTTATTCTCTTATCTTCGTGACGACGACTTAAGACTTTTTGCCTCCAATAGTGTTTCACGGTGGATACGGTAGCTCGCACTATGATCAACCTCTAAGGACTAGTACCCTTGACTGTCACCTCTATTCCCCTAACTTCTATTCTACGATAAACCTCCACGTTTTTCCCCTATGAACCGTACTGTATATTCTTTAAAAAAAATAATATAATTTAAAATTTTCCCATTTAAATTTTAGTGATTAAAGTATTGTACTATATTTCAAATTTTATGTTAAATAACATTATCTACTTAGCTCCTGGGTGATCAGTCCAGAAGTCAGTTTAAATAATGTTTATCAAGTTACTAAGAACTGATAGTATAATATAATTTTTTTTTTTTTTTTCGGTTAAGATATGGTGGTATCAAATTTCATTCACTGATTTCAAAACTACGCTGCGCGCGGGCATGAATGCGCGTGGCCTACTTTAATGTGCTTAGGAAGCGGAAAAAATAGTAAATTTCTAATGCGAATCTAGTTTCTGGAATATGGAATTATACTACCGTCGCACTGTACCAACCATCTATAGATGTATGATTATATTTTATGAATATGCTAACATTAATGTATATTTCTAGATAAACAAAATTTAAACGAGCCAAAATTATTAATATTAGAGAGAAAAAAAAAATAAGTATAATTTAGAAACCTGACTAGTTAGAGGTCCCTAGTCACTACTCTCCTGATAAATTGTCGTGGTCCCAGAGGTCGTTGTGTCAGCTCTGATGGTGGCCATCTGCGTACTCCGGGGTTATCGGCGGCGTGGCTGGCTTGGCAGTCGGCATCAGGGTCAAGTGCCAGGCGTCGCGGCGCAGCGGGTAAGCGACACGGCGCAACGCGACACGTGACAGCATCGGCAACGATGACGTGTTGACGGGCCGAGCTTTCCCTGGACTCCCTCGAACATGGGCCGGGATAACCCTGGACACCTCTTGCTGTGCGAGCCGGGTAACCCTTGACAACGCTCTTCGTTCTTCTTAATTTATGTTTGTGCTGTTATGTTCTTGTTTTTTTTTTTCATATTTCTTCATAAGATGTCGCCAAAATCTTCAAAATGAGTCTTCAAGCTGTTTTTCTCCCAATATTTTTCATTCTTCTTACTTAATTGTTCTTTAAGCAGTGCCGCACGGCACGAGGCAGCGGCACTGGTAGGGTCTGATTTTTTTTTTTGGTTCTTAAGGCAAGATCGCCATGTAATAACGTAGCAACTTGGTTGTAAGAGAGAAATGAGTTCGACTAGAGTTGCGTATCGAAAGAGAGCGTTTATTTGTAAAACAGACTTATTTATAATAATCTATTTATTGCTTAGCCAAGCAATAAGCGTCTAAGTCGCGGTAAACCCTAAATGTTGCGGTAAAACACTAAATGTAGTCACATACTACAAGATAACGTTGAAAAATAAATATTTACTTTCAATAAAAAAAAACAAAGTTTTCTTTTTAACAGACTTCACTCCGCCTCGAAGTTGGACCGTTGGGTTCCTTTCCTATTTTGGTACCTACTTCAAAAATAGAACAACCCCTAAGTATATTGAATCGGCGCTGGCTAGCCAGTTTCTTTCCTTGAACATGGCTTGACACGCTGCCGCGTGTCTAGATGCAAGTGATCCCGGTTTTTTGATCCAGTTAGGAAGCCTATAGTGTAGTTGGCAGGATCCACCGCTTTTTAACCGCCACATCAAATTACTTATTGGACTCGTAGCTATGGACAAATATCCTAAATTTAATTAACAATTAAATAATGCAGATTCGAGATATAATTAACACGTTCACTTTGCCCATGCTCAGTGACATGTAATCTAGATTCTAAAGATATGTAATATGGAAATGGCTAAATTGACTCGATACATACAATACGCCTTTTATAAGTGAAGTATAATAAGAACAAGACAAGTGTACTAATTGTTTGCGCGAAGTCACCTGGTAACAAAACAACCAGCTTTAATAAATAGGTACCGTACCTGATAGTTAAGAATAAAAGGACAAATATGGATACAGATATGCATATACATATATAGGTAGATGGGTCGAAAGTTTACCTAGATATGTGAGACAGGGACAACCGCGGGCAAGTTTGTTGTAAAAAAGGTTAAGTAACATAATTTAATAAGCTCATTTACGAGTACCAGTCAATTATAAAAGTAGGTACCACTATACCACTAAAGCACCTACGAAGTTGCCATACGTCATCCAAATAGTTTTAAAACTGTTCCGCACTTGCCACAGTACATGAACGATTTGGAATAACTTAAGTCCAGTTTGGATTTGCAAGAAAACTCGTGCTAGGTAGTTGCATGACATTGCGCGGCCGTAAAGCGAACGCGTTTGAAGTGGTCATTCGAGTGCTGTAATGCAATGCAACTTGCACGTTTTTCTTGCCGATTTAAACTTTGTAACGAGTGGTATTTCCTTGAAGGGCTCATAGGCGGAACCCTAAAAAAGTAACTGTCAGCTGCAGTTATGTCAAAGTCATCGAACTGTTGACCTTATTGCTATTGACATAATATAATGTTAATGCAAGGTAGAAGCATTTCCGTCTGTTTTCAAGAACAGGGCTAACAGGCGCTGGCGTGGTTACGTAGTTTTTATATAAAAATATTGTAGTTGAGACATTGATATTAAATATTTGCAGCGTTGTCAATTAATGCATAAGGCATAAGGAAAGTCATTGGAACGAGCTAAATAATGGGTTCTTGAACAGGTATTCAGGTATTAATATGTAGATAGGACGATACCCCATTGCGTCGTATTCTGCACATGCTGTATTTAAATTGACCCACCGCGGATTTGAACGCGGAAAGTGACTTACATAAATTAACTAGGATGTACTTACACCCTTCAGAAGTACCTAACTATCCTTATATTTTTTTTAGTCATACTGGTGAACTTTTTAAAAGTCAAATGAGAAGTACTTTTATTACGTGCCTTCCTACTAAAAATGCATTGCGCCAAAAAAGGTGAATTTAATTACAAAATTAAATCAAAAATTCCAATGAAAAAGCTTTTCAGGTGTGTTCAGTTAAAGTACCTAACCCAATCATCTGAAATGTTTTGGGGCAATGTTTTTATTTTTACTGAACTGGAAAAGATAGATAACTAAGGGTGTTACCACACCAATCGATCGATCGTCGATCGATGGTAGAGTGGATGTGATCGTCAATATACCTAGCTTAACAATGAGATTAAAAAAAATTAACTTAGAAGTGATGAGTAAAATTATATCCCAAATAAATGATAAGAAAAGGGCAGGATATGATAAAGTGAGGGCTGCGGATATTAAATATATTTCGGAGCACATGCCCCCTGTCCTGACACATTTAATTAATCTTTGTATTTCACGGTCTATGTATCCGGACAGCTTAAAAGGAGGACTTATCAGACCTATACACAAGAAGGGTAGTCGTAAAACTAAAAAAAGGAGTAAAAAAGTAGTCGTAATAATAACTATCTTAGACCTATCACTATCCTTTCATGTATAGACAATATTATAATTATAGAAAGATATTTTGGAAACTCAATTAAGATTTCAAAAGAATAAGAGTACATCGCAACTGTTGTCACTGTTCACGGACGAGGTGAATGCTCACTTGAACCAGCGGGACCATGTGCTTGCCGTTATGGTGGACTTTAGTAAAGCTTTTGACACCTTAAATTATAATACTTTGTTTTCAAAAATGAGTCAGAATGGTATACAAGGACCAATGCTTGACCTACGAAAAAATTATCATACTAATCGTTTAATACAGTCAGCATAGCAGGCGAGCTGAGTGATCTGATTCCCACCCTACACGGCACGGAGCAGGGCTCCATCCTGGGACCGACAGAATATTTATTGTATGTCAATGACATGTGCGGGATCTTTCGGCATGGCTCAGTGTATCAGTTTGCTGATGATACTTGTTTGATTTCGGCACATGAGGAGTTTGAGACTGCACAGAGCATGATGCAAGAAAATTTTGACTTGTTATGTAATTGGGCCCACGACCTAGGTATCTCAATAAATTACAGCAAAACGAGGGCATACTGAAAGTTTCTGGAACTGGCCACTTATAAAAAGAAAATTAAAAAAGCAATAATAGGATTTGAAAAAATAACTCTCTGGCAGTATATTACTTTTTAATTTACGAGACTGTCATTTGTTTTTTCATCGTGGTGTTGGATTGAAATTTGTGTGTCGCTGTTGCAATGAATTTAAGTCGTGAAAATTTTCGATCCATGATTTTTTACGATTTCCGATGTGGATTAAGTCAGCAAGAGAGTTGTCAAAGACTTCTATTAGCATTTGGTGATGAAGCCCCATGTCGTAGCTCTGCCTATTCGTGGTATAGTGAGTTTAGACGAGGACGTGACCATCTCCATGACGATGAACGTGAAGGCCGGCCAGCAACTGCGGTTACCGATATTAATATTAATACTGTACGACAACTAATTGAAACTGACAAAAAAATTACATGTCAGCAAATTCGTACTACCTTAGGAATTGGAATGAGCCAGGTCCAAAAGATATTGCATTTGCATCTGAAGGTTCGGAAACTTTGCACCCGATGGATACCGCATGATTTATCGGAAGACCAGAAACGACTGCGTGTAGAGTGGTGCCGCAAAATGATAAAAAAATTTGACGGAGGACAATCAATGTCTGTATATAACATCGTGACAGGTGACGAAACCTGGGTATAATAAATAAATAAGCCAGTTGAAAAGGAAGAGCAGACCAGGGAACTTACGAAATCTGTCTAACTTGCCAAACTATATAACGCCGAGATCTAATAATGTATATGGCCGGAGAGTATGGACGTCCAATCTGCCTTGCATACTAAATAAATTTCCACTAGAAACTATTAAAGAAATTGTTAATAACAAAGCCAATAAGATTAAGGGTATCCTTGTACGTCACTTAAACCAACCTCCTTAACAAAAGGGTTTATGATATTAATGGGTAGTGATGATTTGCCAAACTGTAAGTAACTAAGTTGGTAACTAATATTATTATTATTAACTGCAACAAGCCTACAAATTAAGGATTAAAGTTAATGCTGTATAAAGTGTATTTTTTTTCTATAATAAACAGTTTTAAAATAAAAAAAATTTTTTTTAAGACACCAAAATCTATCACACCAATCGATCGACGTTGAACAGTAGCATCGATCGGCTGTCGATCAATCGTTTATCGATCAGTATCCGTCGATCCACTAAACTTACCATACCAATCGATCGATATTAATCGATGATATCGATCGATGATCGGTTGGTATTTATTGGTGTGGTACCTTAATGCCTATACGTAGTAGTTATCTAGGTATAATTGAGTGTACCGGGAAATGTTTACTACATTGTAGTGAACAACTCGCCCACGATTTGTTTTGACTAAACCCCCGACAGACAAATAGTTGTCCAGCCACTAGTCGACCTTCACATTTTCACCAAGTCGAGCTATCCAAGTTTGAACTGGCGTGGACAGGCGGTCCTAGGTATCCATTTTATTGCAACTACAGTGATGCTAAAATGGACGTTTACGTTTTTTAATTAAGTTTATGTAAAGCAACACTTTATCAGTGTAGGTTGGTTAGAAGTGTTCTGTTTTAGGGATTACTTAGTCCACTTTGTTTATACTCTTCATGCATTATTATATTTTTAAATTCTTATGTGAAGTAAAGATTTTACCTACTTTATGACAAATCAGCAATACGTTTTATTTTATGCGGCATGCCCCAATTCGCAAGTGGACCCTTCAGACCTAGGATGCTTTTAAATACCGTAAACCTTTGATTGCAAGGCGATTTTAAACAGTAGTTCAACGACGTACTCATTTTTATTCGCATTTATTAATTCCAAATTATGTCTTCTTCGATCTACGTCTCGTCTACATGTCAAGTTATAGCAATGTTGAAAATATGAAATTAACCCCAATTTGTTCAAGCGTTACGCCGTACCCTTCATGTTTAGGTATATGATTGGATTTTATTCTTCTCCGACATGAGTCGGGTGAGAAACTGTGCAACGTCCGTCCGGATCGCTAACACCATCTTAGTTGCTAATCCTGCCGCCAAGCAGTACCTATTACAGGCCCATGAGGTGCCTATTCTATCTTAGCCCTTTAAGCTGGCAAAGCACCGTCAATCCTCTGATGCTATGGGTGTCCATGGGTGTTAGTGCTCACATCACAGTCCATCTGGTGAATCACTTCATCATCATCATTTCAGCTGAAAGACCTCCGCTGCTGAACAGAGGCCTCCCCTAAGGTTCGCCAAACAGACTGGTTCTGCGTCATCCTCACCCAACGTGACCCACTTGCCTTGCTCATTAGCATTTTTTGCATTTCATTAAATAAATCTCTATGCTTTCCAACTCTAATTGATCTAATATAGAGTTCAAAATTGTCTGTTGTTTTGAGACTGTACAATATGCGTCACATAGTTCTGATTGGTATTGTACTCAAGTGTTGCGAACATATTTTGTAGATTCCTTTGGATAAACCTAGTGTACTGCGAGACTGATTTAAAAATTCTCATATTACCAACCATAGGTACACATACGATACGAGGTACTTACCCAACCAGTTCAATAAATAGGTATTACAGTAACTACGTAGGTACGTTACCTTCTATAATGATTATTGGATTTGGCGTCGATCGCGTACAGTAAACCAATTGAATCGTGACCCACTGTGGAACCTTTTCACAGAAAATTTCGCAGTGACATCGTATTGCTTGATAAGAAATATCATTATGAATCTTACTGTGAAAACGTTCTACGATGGGACCGAAATCAAATGGTTCGACTGTATCTAAATAATAAGTTGGTTTTATTATTTACTAGCTTTTGCCCGCGGCTTCGCTCGCGTGTACCATGAGTATTCCAAAGAACCAAGATATCAAGCAAGCAAGCATATAGGCAAGCAAGCAAGCATGCAAGCATGCAAGCAAGCATGCATGCACGCAAGCAAGCAAGCGTGCAAGAAAGCGTGCAAGTAAGTGAGCAAGCAAGCCCGACTAAACTTCAGGTAGATACGGTCCTTTACAGTATTTCTTTATATGCAATGTTTTTCACTATTCGAAAGCGGGCACTAAAATAACCAGGTTTGTTAATAATATAAAACCTATTATTAATTTCCCCTGTCCTGCATTAGGTATAATTCAATGTTTTCTTACCTTCTACGGAAACTTGAGTAACTGGAAGCGCTGTGTACCTACTTAGCATTGATATTATACATATTATAGTATTTTATTATGGTGTTGTGTGACCTAACCGTTAAGGAGTTATACCTTCCATCATCAGCTCATCTGAATAACCAGAAAGAATACAACTAAAGGTCTATACGTGCATATGATATTTAAAGAAACTTCATATAACTCCTAACCGTTAAGGAGTTTAACCTTCCATCATCAGCTCACCCGGATAACCTGAAAGAATACAACTATCGGCCTATACGTACCTATAATATTTGAAAAAATATCCTCTACTCCTAACCGTTAAGGAGTTTTACCTTCCATCATCAGCTCATCTACATGAGATGATGTCTACTAGACGCAAACACTTAAATAGCTTGAGAAAATATATGAAAAACGTAATGCGTGCCTACAAAATTTGAGGGTTGCCCTCGATTTCCCTAAGATCCCGACATCAGATCCTGATTTGGTGACAATGGAACCATCTCAGGAGTATATTGTATTCTTTCGAATAAAAAAATTATTTTTATAATCGGTCCACAATTGTCCAAGAAATCGGCGAACATACCTACATAAAAAAATACATGAAGTGGAATGCATGTAATCTCCTCTTTTTTTTGGACTCGGTTAAAGAGCCCTTTGCGGCCTATTTACAGTGTGAACTTATGAATTTTGAAATTTTAGCTTTCTAAAAACCAGTAAACGCAAAATCCCGTTTTTTCCCGTTCCCGTAAGAATTTCGGGAAATGCTTTCTTAGTGCTCCCCTACACTCCCCAAGGAACCCACTTGCTTAATTTCGTCTTTCTACGACCAGTAAAACGAAAAATCCCGTTTTTTCCCGTTCCTGTGGGAATTTTGGAAAGTCCTCTCACAATGCTCCTCTACACTCCTCAAGCAACCTACATGCCGAATTCAGCTTTCTACAACTAGTAAAACGAAAAATCCCGTTTTTCCCGTTCCCGTGGGAATTTTGGAAAATCCTCTCTCAATGCTCCATTACACTCCCTAAGCAACCTACATGCCGAATTTCAGCTTTCTATGACCAGTAAAACGAAAAATTCTGTTTTCCCGTTCCTGTGGGAATTTTGGAAAGTCCTCTCACAATGCTCCTCTATACTCCCCAAGCAACCTACATGCCGAATTCAGCTTTCTACAACAAGTAAAACGAAAAATCCCGTTTTTTCCCGTTCCCGTGGGATTTTTGGAAAATCCTCTCTCAATGCTCCTCTACATTCCCTAAGCAACCTACATGCCGAATATCAGCTTTCTATGACCAGTAAAACAAAAAGTTCTGTTTTTCCCGTTCCCGTGGGAATTTTGCAAAGTCCTCTCTCAATGCTCCGCTACACTCTCCAAGCAACCTACATGCCGAATTTCAGCTTTCTACGATCACCAAAACGAAAAATCCCGTTTTTTCCCGTTCCCGTGGGAATTTTGTAAAGTCCTCTCTCAATCCTCCTCTACACTCTCTAAGCATCCTACATGCCGAATTTCAGCTTTCTACGACCAGTAAAACGAAAAATCCCGTGTTTTCCTTATCCCGTGGGAATTTCCAAAAATCCTTAAAACAGTTTTTTACTATTATAATTACCTACTTCTATGTCAAACTTGAAGAGTCTAGTAATTATAGTTCATAGGATCCCGTTGAACTGAATATATAAATCCCGTTTTTTCCTTATCCCGTAGGAATTTTGAAAAATCCTGAAATTAATGTTTTAACTAATATAATACCTACTTGTGTATCAAATTTGAAGAGTCTAGTTATTATAGTTACTGAGATAGGGTCACTCGGAATCGAATTTATAAATCCCATTTTTTCCCGTTCCCGTGGGAATTCCCAAAAATCCTTCCTTAGTGGATGCCTACATTGTATAAGGTATCTATGTGCAAAATTTCAAGTCTCTAGATCCAGTGGTTTGGGCTGTGCGTTGATATATCAACAGTCATTTAGTTTATTTAGACTTTTCAACCCCATTGCACCCCATCCAGGGAGATGGTATTTTACGTCCGCCACGTCGGATTTTAAAACCGTTGTTGTTTTCATAGCCAGCGACCCGATAAACCATAGAAACAACACCCATGTTGATTTTCAGACTTTGTTACCCCTTTCCCCCTTTTAAAATATTAGGGGGACAATCTTACACAAATCGATCTAGTCCCAAACTAAGCAAAGCTTGTACTATGGGTACTAGACGACGATAAACATACTTATATAGATAAATAAATACTTAAATACATAGAAAACATCCATAACTCAGGAACAAATATTCGTGCTCATCACACAAATAAATGCCCTTACCGGGATTTGAACCCAGGACCTCTTGCTTCGTAGGCAGGGTCACTACCAACTAGGCTAAGCGGTCGTTTTTAGGGGTTGAATTCTCAAAAACCTGAAACACGTGTTTACTCATTTACCATTAGGAGTACTTCTGTGAAGTTTCGAATAAAATAGTCGAACTAATCTTGTTTCCCCATACAAACTTTGGACCCCCTTTTCACCCGTTAGGGAGTGAATTTTGAAAAATCTTTTCTTAGTGCACCCCTAGACCTTATAAGGAACCTACATGCCAAATTTGGAATCTCTAGGCCCCACTGGGCTGTGCGTTGATATGTCAGTCAGTCAGTCAGTCAGTCAGTTTCTTCTTTTATATATATAGATATAATAAGTAGGTATTCGTATGCACAATGTATGGATGTATGCGCTATGCTCGGAGTTTCTCTGCGGGATCACATTAGAAATGATAAAATCCGCGCAAGACCAAAAGTCACCAACATAGCTCGAAGAATCGCCAGACTCAAGTGGCAGTGGGCACTGGGCAGGGTACATCGCTCGTGGAACTGATGACCGATGGGAACAAAAGGGTTCTCGAATGGCGTCCACCGACAAGAAGACGCAGTGTAGGAGGCCTCCAACAAGATGGAGCGACGACTTGGTTAAGGTTGTAGGAACGCGATGGATGCGGATGGCGCAGGACCCTTTTGGTTAGCAAACCTCAGGGGAGGCTTATGTTTAGCAGTGAACGCCTTTCGGCTGAAATGATGATGATGAGATGATGACGATGATGTAAGCACGCTGGAGTGGGTAAAAATAAGCACCAATGTTTTGTTTGTTACCTATAAGTCACTTTTGTACTTAGTAGATTGTTTCTTTCTGTTTAGTTCTAGTGGATGATTTTAATCCCGTTTTGGTTAGAAAACCATTTTCGTTTTAAAACTTAGTAAATTTTCTTTGCCTAGTTTCACGATTTATTTACTTCTCCTTAAGCAAACAGGTGCATAATAAGAGTTGATGAATAAAAGGGTAAATATTTTCCTGTTATTTCACATTTTGCGGTAAGAACGTATAATATCTTCACTGTATTACACTTTTCAATTTCTCTGAGCTACTGCGTACCAGCATATGGTTTTCCGCTTGAGTATGATAAATTGTGCAACAGCTAATTGTAAAACCTAAGTAAGGGAATAACCTGTAAATATTTGCCCTGAGTAGGTACTTAAATGTCCGGTGATCAACTTTGGTGTTTCCTAGGATATCAAGTATAGACTTCGCGTCCTTTGCATAGGTTCTTATCACATTTAATTTTGAGCTAAGTTCACCAAACAGACTAAAGAAAATATTTAGGATTATACTTTTAAAATGTTATGTCGTCACTGTGGACAAAAAAGAACGTCTGGACAAAAACTAAGCGCATCAAATGATCTTCATGGTGACTTATAACCTTTAGGTACCATACTGCCATAATAAAGCAAAAAAAAAAAACAAGTAAACACTCATGCCTGCTGCACAAATAACGATGAAGTATCCACCTTAGTAAGGAAAAAAGACCTTATAAGCGCTTATTCTCTCAACAAATTATTAAATTAATGTGTTAGCGTTCATGTTTTATTTAAGTACTTATTTATCGTTAAACCTTTCCGCAGATATATAGAAACGGATGACTTAGGCCTTGTGTAAGGAATAAAGTTAATAACGCAGTTACAATTAATTTAGTTTTTATTCTGATCATGTTCTGTACAGCCTTCTTACAGTCCTTGCGTTTCTTTTGCGTTGGGAACATATTCAAGGTTGTAAATTTATAAAGTGTTTTCCTCTAAGTTTCGATGTATTGGATAAAATGGTATGAGATCATCTTTAGTGTATGTGGCTACATTCTCCATAAAACTCGCATACGTTTGAATCGTCAATATAGTACCTACTTATAAAACTGTTATACAATTTTAGTTTTTACTAGCTTTTACCCGCGGCTTCGCTCGCGTGAACCATAAATATTTCAGAGAAGCAAGCAATTAAGCAAGCAAGCTATTATGCAAGCAAGCCTGAAGCAAGCATGCACGCAAGCATGCAAGCAGCATGCAAGGAAGCATTCAGGCATGCAAGAAAGCATGCAAGCGAGAATCCAAGCAGGATTCTAGCGAGCATGCAAGCAAGCATGCAAGCAAGCAAGCATGCAAGCAAGCATGCAAGCAAACACGCAAGCAATCACGCAAGCAAGCACGCAAGCAAGCACGCAAGCAAGCACGTATGCAAGCAAGCAAGCACGCAAGCAAGCACGTATAAAAAAGAATAAAGAAAGTAGTAGTATAGTAAGTAGTAGTAGTAGTAGTAGTATAGTAATTGAATTGTTTTTTTTTGGTGGGTAGCAGTGGCACGAATATAATCGAGCTCCGTATTTAGTCTGCTTTATAAATATTTATCCCGAAAACCGGGTGTTATTTTCATATACGAGAGATCGTCAGGTGTTCGAAGTATCATTGTGGTGACGAGTTGCAGTTCAAAGTGCATTCATAGTTATAGGAAAGGTGTTGTTGAGGAGGCGCAAGCGGGTTTCGTTGCTCGCCGCATCTACCTACCCGTCGTCGCTTTGATCATCTGGGGCCCTGTACCGTATTAATGATTGAGCAGTAAGATCGGATTGCGTTTTTCACGAGATGGGGGTGCTAAGTAATTACAGAAATTGGTGTTTCTTGGTACAGAGTTCAGGGAAATAAATGGGCGTCCGGGATCGTCTGTTTGCCTGTATTTGGTGAAGTGTAATTTCTGTGCTTGTTGAAAAGTGGTGCGCTAATTATCTGGATATTTTCGAGTGGATCACAATGGTCAGTATGCCACATTGGTGGTCAAATCATTGTGGATTGGAACAGTCGGTGACACAAAGCAGTGAGTGAACATTATTTCGTACAAAATTACTGTGTTCTTGGGTTGTTTTTATATGTTACAAGTTTAAGTCAGCTTTTCCTTTGTACATCTTTTTTTTTTTCCTCTCGTTTTAAGCAGATTTCTTGGTTTTGATATACATGTAACTAATAATTTTACATATTTTATTATTATGAGATTTTTAAAGGGTTTGTTTATTTACCCCCTGTATAAATTTATTATTAATGACATTCATTATTGAATTTGTTGCTAACGTAGTTCTTTCTTTAATTATGAGTAGCCCCGTCAGGGTAGCTTGTCCGCATTGCCCCGGGGTTTCAAGACTTTATGTTGCTCCCAGGGGGTTAAGCGTGCACATAAGTCGGGTGCACAAGAACGTCGCTGTGTCTGCGACGCATGATTTAGGTTCGGGGTCGACGCCAGCATTACTTGGGGGTGGTGAGCCAGGGTTGCAGGATCTCGCTGTGCTAAAGAAGCGTGTTAAAGTATTAAAACATATTCCAAAGGGGGCGCGCAGTCTGGCGGCAGGGAAGTTTTGTTCCATTATTGAGGCTTGCCTGTGTAGTAATGATGTGAAGGATTGGTTTGCGCTTTTGTCTTTTTCCTATAGTGCGCTTAAGGTACCGCAAGGTGGCACTAATAAGTCGCTGACTGTTAAGGTGAAGGAAAATATAGAGGGGGGTGGTTTGTTTTTTCCGGACGATCCAGATCTCAAGCCTTACTCAGTATATCGCGCTATCGAGGGCAAAGTCCATGAGGGAGATTTGAGGGGGGCGGTTCGTCTCCTGCTTTCGGATTCTTCGCTTGCGCCAGGGAATGATGGTACTTTGGAGGCTTTGCGAAGTAAGCACCCGTCCCCTTCTCGACAGTTATCTTTTCCGTCGGAACCTACTTTGTCTGTTCGGTCCCTGTCTGTGTCTTCTTCTGACGTAATTGGTGCAATACAATCTTTTTACAATGGCTCAGCTTCGGGGTTGGATGGTTTGCGCCCACAACATTTGAAAGAATTGGTTTCTGCTTCAGCCGGGGACAATGGAAGGAGGGTTCTGGACTCGCTTACCAGGCTATGCAATTTTCTTTTAAAGGGCATGCTCAACCCTGAGGTCAGTCCTTACCTGTACGGTGCATCGCTGTGCGCGTTGTCCAAGAAGGATGGGGGGATAAGGCCTATTGCCGTAGGAAGCGCGCTGCGGCGACTGGTGGCTAAGTTAGGGTGTAATGCTGTCAGGGAGGAGATGGCAGGGTTCCTTCAGCCTTGCCAACTGGGTTTCGGTACCCCCCTTGGATGCGAGTCCGCGATTCATGCGACGCGTCATTTCGCTATGAATAATGCGGCCGGTGACGCAGTCATCCTGAAGGTGGATTTAAAAAACGCCTTTAATAGTGTTGAAAGGGATGTACTTCTCAGAGAGGTAAAAGAGCATACACCTTCTCTGTATCCATTTCTATTTCAATGTTATGCGTCTCCAAGCAACCTATTTTATGATGACAGTGTGCTGTTGTCCCAGGTCGGCGCTCAGCAGGGAGACCCATTGGGCCCTTTAATATTTTGTCTGGCCATGCAGAGCATAATAACATCTTTGGAGTCTCCCTTAAATGTGTGGTACCTCGACGACGGGACTCTGGGGGGATGTCCTGACGTTTTGCACAGAGATTTGGACAGGATTCTGCCAGCTTTCAAGGCTATCGGGTTGGAAATTAATTCACAAAAATGTGAAATATTTCCTTGTGGACCTGGGGGGTTGGCTTCGCTGCCTAGTTTTCAGTCATTGTTGCCTGGCATAACAGCTTTAGACGGGCCGTCTTTTTCCCTTCTAGGGGCACCGCTTTTCCCGGAGGGCGTCGGGCCGGCGCTTCGGGTTAAGGTTTTGGCATTACAACATTCGTTGAAGCACTTGCAGCGTCTTTCAGCGCACGTTTCTTTAGTATTGTTACGGAATTGCTTTTCGATGCCTCGGGTTACATATATGTTGAGAACGGCACCGATTTGGGGATGTCAAGAGGTTGTAACGCAGTTCGATTGGACGGTCCGGCAGGGTTTAGAGTGCTTATTGAATGTCACTTTGGATGACGCGCAGTGGGAACAGGCTTCGCTCCCGATTCGTCACGGAGGGTTGGGGATTCGACGCATGCAGGATGTAGGTCTGGTGGCTTTTTTAGCGTCTTCTTATGCGTCGGCGGGACTTGTCACTAAAATACTCACGCATGATGGTGACAACTTCCAGGTCCCTTTCTTTTCTGAGGCATTAAATGAGTGGTCTTCTATTTTTCCTGGAGGCGAGCGGCCTGATGTTCTCTCTTCACAGCGACAGTGGGATGACATTCTCTGCAAGCGCACTTATTCAGGGTTGTTGTCCGAGGCATCCGGTAGCGATGTAGCAAGGCTTAAAGCTGTAGTAGAACCCGAGTCTGGGGCCTGGCTACACGCTCTGCCTTCACCACATTTGGGGACTTTGCTGGATAACGATTCCTTAAGGGTTGGAGCTGCATTGCGCCTCGGGTGTAGGGTGTGCGAGCCTCATCAGTGCGTGTGTGGTGCGATGGTTGAGGCAAACGGGCATCACGGCCTCAGTTGCACGCGATGTGCGGGGAGGTTCTCTAGACACTGGGCGATTAATAACATTATACGTCGCGCTTTGGTCTCAGCGAATGTCCCATGTGTCTTGGAGCCGCAGGGTTTATGCCGTGCGGATGGGAAGAGACCGGATGGTCTCACTCTTGTCCCTTGGGTGAGGGGCCGCAGCCTGCTTTGGGATGCGACTTGCGTGGGCACATTTGCTCCCTCACACCTAGGTTGCACGGGGCGGGTTGCCGGGGCGGCTGCCGAAGGGGCGGCAAAGTTGAAGCACGGAAAATACTCCGAGTTAAAGAAAATGTACGAATTCGTTCCGGTTGCTGTTGAGACTGCTGGGTCTTGGTGCATTGAGGCTAAGCGGTTTATTAAGGATTTGGGACGGCGTATGAGGGATAGAGGGAGCGATCCGCGTTCTGGTGCTTATCTGGTCCAACACATATCTTTAGCGATACAACGGGGTAATGCGGCAAGTGTTTTTGGGACGTTTGGCCCGGGTTTGAATCAGGTTTGAATGCTTGGGTTTAGGTAATATGACGAAGCTTGTAGCGGATTTTATATTTTTGTTTAGCTGACGAAGCCTGTTGCGGATCTCAATCTGTTGCTATGACGAAGCTTGTTGCGGATAACAAAATATTTTCTTTTTTTTTTCTCATTGACGAAGCCTACGCTGCGGATCTGATTTTATTGTAATTTTTTTTTTTATTGCAATAATTGATTTAAACTTCTTCAAAAAATTTATAAAAATATATTTGTGTCTAAAACGTAACGAAAGTCGTCTCATTTTTTCGACACCGAGTTATTAAAACAATTTTTTTTCATAATATTTAACTTGTTA
This sequence comes from Archips xylosteana, assembly GCA_947563465.1. Classification (NCBI taxonomy): domain Eukaryota; kingdom Metazoa; phylum Arthropoda; class Insecta; order Lepidoptera; family Tortricidae; genus Archips; species Archips xylosteana. The sequence continues at coordinate 16,189,691 of OX387344.1, forward strand.
TGATTTTATGTATGTTTTAAAACAAAATTATATGACATTAGAACCATAGTTCAAGCGGTTACGGAATTATTATAATGAAATAATTTATAAAAAAAAAGAAAAAAAAAAATTGAATAAAGAATTTTGACTTTGACTTTGACTTTGTATGCAAGCAAGCGTGCAAGCAGCATGCATGCAAGCAAGCTTTCAAGAAACCATGAAAGCAAGCATGCAAGCGAGAATCCAAGCGAGAATCCAAGCAGGATTCTAGCGAGCATCCAAGAAAGCATGCAAGCAAGCATGCAAGCAAGCATGCAAGCAAGCAAGCATGCAAGCAAGAATGCAAGCAAGCAAGCATGCAAGCAAGCATCCAAGCAGGCATGCTAGCGTGCATACAAGCAGGCATGCAGGCATGTAAGCGAGCATGCAGGCAGGCAAGCTAGCAGGCATGGAAACAGACATGCAAGCAGGCACGGAAGCAAGCAAGCATGCAAGCAAGCAAGGATGCATCGAAGCATACCAAATTTCGTCTAAATCTGTTAAGCGGTTATTGATTCTCCATATAAAGTTTCACCCCCTTAAAGGGTGATTTCCGGGATAAAAACTATTCTATGTCCTTTCCCGGGACTCAAACTATCTGTATACTATATTTCATCTAAATCGGTTCAGCGGTTTAAGCGTGAAGAGGTAACAGACAGTCAGACAGACATAGACAGATAGATATACTTTCGGATTTGTAATATTAGTATGGAATTAGTATGGATAGATTGCTGGCTCTGTGAGCTGTAGTAGATCTCGCGAGTTTTATGAAATGGTTTTATGAAACGCACCTCTCTCGGCCCCTTTCTAATCATACCCCCAGCCCCTGTACCGCGCGGGCTAGGACACATTTAAACGGTCTAGCTATAATAATGTACTCTTATAATTCTCTAGTGGGTTTTTTAACCTTTTCAACGTCAAGCTTAGCCAAACGTAAAGCTACTTTGAACCTCATATCCGAGAGCAATCAGCAACTGACCCTAAATTTTTTAATTGGCAGGCAGGTCCCACCGAAATGATCTGTATTTTATTTGGAATATTTATTTTATTACCTATTATACATAGCGGCCCGTTCAGGCTTCGCACGGGTGGTCATTTTTTTAAACATTTTGGGATAAATAAAGATAATTAAACTTATAAGTATGCTAATTATCGCTCGCAAAAGGCTGCCCTTCACCGAGAATGGAAGCGTTCGGGTGATCTTGAAGTGTATGCTGACTTCTCCAAGCTGAGGGCTGATATTAAACGGAGGTCATCCTGGGCTTATGATGTCTATGTCCACCATATTCAAAACCAGATTAGCAAGAACCCTCGTGTTTTCTGGCAACACATAGGAAGTCTTAGGTCGAGGGGTGGTTTCCAGCCGCAGGTGACCTACGATGGGATTGAGTATGAGGGTAGTGATGCTGCTCATGCCTTTTCCAGCTTCTTCTCCAGTGTCTTCCTGCCTACGGTGCCTCTGCTTGATTGTAATAAAACAATATCTGAAGAGCAATCAGGTACTAGCAACTATATTCATGTCGGTCAAATTTCAATAGTTGCATAGGCTGCTTAAAACCCTATAGTTCCCCTGGCCCAGATAATTTTCCAGCGTTCATTCTTAAGGGTTGCGGGGACTGGCTGAGCTCCCCAATTCTTCATATTTTCAATTTGGCTCTCTCTTCTGGTGTGTACCCGGATCGTTGGAAGATTACACGTGTGAGGCCTATTCCTAAGTCTCATGCTGCATCGTGTGTTGAGGATCATAGACCTATAGCCATTCTTTCTTCTATTGCTAAGCTATTCGAGTCCATTCTGAGTAAGAGCATCGCAGCTCAAATCAAACCTTACCTCTGTGATGCTCAGCACGGTTTTAGACCGAGGCGTTCTGTTGATACCAACCTGCTGACTCTGGTTGACTCCATTTCTGAGCATTTGGATGGGGGAACGCAGGTCGACGTGTTGTACTTTGACTTTAAAAAGGGCTTTGACCGCGTGGATAACGATGTTCTACTCAGGAAGCTGTGCAGCATAGGCTTTTCTCTTTTGCTGCTTAAGTTTTTTGCAATGATAAACGACTTGCCTGAGGTCCCACTGCACGCTAAATGTCTTTTGTATGCCGATGATCTTAAGCTCATCTATGGTGTTCGGCAGGTGTCCGATTGTGTATCACATCAGGCTGACATCAACCGGGTCTTTCAATGGAGTGCGGAGAACAGGCTTCTATTCAATGCGTCCAAGTGTTCAATAATGACCTTCAGTCGTGCCCGTTGTCCTATTCTGACCAATTATTCACTTGGTTCCGTTCCCATTTTTCGAGTTCAGTCGGTCACTGATCTGGGAGTAGTGTTTGACACGCACCTCAGCTTCCATGATCATATGAGAATGCTCGCTACTAAATGCTTTCAGAGGCTGGGGTTTGTTGTCCGAAATACTCGTGACTTCACGAATCCAGCGGTATTAAAACTGGTGTACTCTGCACTGGTTAGGAGTAAGCTTGAGTTGGCATCTATGGTGTGGAGTCCGCACGAGTCTACTTACGCCTTACTTCTAGAGAAGATCCAAAAAGCGTTCCTAAGGTTCTTGTACAAGAAAACCTATGGGTACTACCCGTTTCTGTACCCAACGAAATTCCTTCTTGGCGTTCTGGGGTTTCATTCTCTGGAGGTTAGGCGTAACTACTCTCTGTTGACTGTACTCTGCGGTGCCTTACGTGGTGACTCTGACTGTGGTGAATTGGTGGCGAAACTGGTGCGCTTACATGTTCCACTCCTGACTAAATTTATTTTTAGGCCACGCCACAATTTGTTACTGGCGGTGCCGTCGGCGCTTACCGTTGCTCGCAGGCAGTCTCCCCTGGTTCGCGCGCTGTGCCTTCTTAATGGTCTTCTTGCATCAGCTCCAGAGTGTGACGTATTTGCTGATAGCTGGAATAGTGTATGCGATGAATGTCTGAGGTTCTGCGAGATGATGGATGCTCGCGTGTCCACTTGTATTTAAATGTGTTGTTATGTTAATTTATGTTATAATTTTATTTTATTTTCATTTTTTTTCATCTTTTTGTTAAATTTATTTACTAAATCTGTAAGTTTTTATAGTAGTTAATTAAGTTTTTTAATATGTTTACGTTTGTCGGTGAATTGGTTTTACTGTAATGCCGGGCAAACAGTGTTCACAATAAATAAATAAATAAATAAATTATAACGTAATTCTTAATTTGTTCAAATTTTCAAAATTATAAACTAAGACATTAATTTATATTGACATTTTTAATTTCGTAATATCTTCTGAATGGATGCCCGATTTCAACAATTTAAAAAGAAATCAACAGGTATTGCACCAGTCTTGAATACGAAATAATTTATTTGGATAATAATTAATACAAAAGTGTGGATAACATGGTCTAATTTTGATAGGCATTTGTATCATCTTTTAAAATGTAAAAAAGTAGTAATCGTGACATAACTACAATAGTTGGGCATATGTTCTCGCAAAGTTTTTTGTAGATATTGATACGTTCTATAATATTGTAAAACATTGTTTTGTTTTATCATCAATACTTTCCGCAGCGCATGCGATGAACCTTGGGTTGGTTTTAGTAAGATTTTCTGAGGATCTCAAATATTTTCTAGCAATAAATATAGCCTATGTTACTCAGTGATAATACTGATAATGTAGCTTTCTAACGGTAAAAGAATTTTTGAAATTGGTCCAGTAGTTTTTAAGTTTATTCATACAAAAATACAAATCTTTCCTCTTTATAATATTAGTGTAGATTAATCTATTAAAATAGCTATAGAATACTAATAATTTCGTTTTTGAAAAAGTTATGTACAATGTTCCCCATACATTATCCGCGAATTAATTTTCATCGATTTTCCCATGGGAATAAGATATTTTCCCGCAGTAAAACGTAGCCTATGTGTTGTTAATCCAGGGTGTCAGCTAGCTCCATACCAAATTTTATTGAAATCGCTCCAGCCGTTTAGACGTGAAGAAGTAACAAACATACACACTCAACACTCACAAACTTTCACCTTTATTATTAGTGTGATCGATTTTCCCATGGGAAGAAGATATTTTCCTGGCGTTACCTATAGGTACTTATCAATAAAATTTTACGATTCTGAGCGATACCGTGAATAAGATAATTTTGGATTTTATACTTTTTTTTTAACACCTGCCCGATATTATCTTCACTACTTTTATATGTTTTTTGAAGACAGACATTGAAATTAGCTAAAATTTAATTTTGAATCTATTATTCTTGTTATTCAGCATGACTAAATACCTGCCTGAAAAATTTATGATCAAGGTACTTACGTCTATTCCTGAAGAGTTGATACGATCAGCTGCACAGAAAGGGTATCCCCCGGTAAAGTTACCGCCGTTACAAGGGGCTACCTTTTCTCTGCAGCTGACAATGCACCAGACCATAAGTTGCCCTGGTGTGTAATGTCCTCGCAAGTATTGAAGGCAGTTGGGCTCGTCAATGAGTCCGTCGGTTATCACGGACTCCTTGTGATGTAGAAGTGTTCGCAGCGCGCGCGCACAGTTGGCGGTGGTTGGCCGCGTGCATTGCACGTAACTATTGTTCTGTCTACGACCTCCGCTCGATCTCGACGACAATCACTCACTTACACTCAATGATCCTTTCCTTCGTTCCAAGTATATCCTAGCCATGTAAAATTAGCCAATTGCAACTAAGTCATTTTTTCCCGCCAGTGATAATAAAGTGATATTTTAAATAAGTAGTGAAGATTTTAAAGATGGAGTTTTGTAGATATATTATAGTAGTGATCGCAGCTTTCTTATGCAAAGGGTAAGTGGCAATTATATACTACACTGACGGGCAAAAATAAATAACGAGCCACTTTCCATACAAAGTTGTATGAAAAGTTACGTTTATCCTTGCTTGCAGAAAATTAAATTAAATCTATTTTTAATCAAGTGTTAACGTTAAGTTTTTCATGTTCATATGTGATCTTTTTAATATTTTTTACCGCCAATTTTCATCTAATAATTTCATTAACTTCAGTTTGCACCTATCGTAAAATAAGAAAAAAACAAAAATAGTGAGAAATAATTCCGGGTTAGATCAAATTCCGATTAAATTGTAATGCCTAACATTATTCGGCTGCGCCATTTCAAAACATAGTAAGGGGCATTCAGCTAATTTTACAGGAGAGCGAAAAAACATGTTTTGTCTCAGCCGTACAAAATTTTGCAATATTTGTTCAAAAAGTTATATATACTTTCTTGGTTAACTAGATTAAGACGAATATCGAGGTATAGTCGGGGTAAAAAAAGGTTCGTCACTTTTCGACCTTAATTCGTTGACATAGAGTCGAAAAGTGACGAACCTTTTCTTACCCCGACTATACTTACATTTATGTTTAATTTCTTATATTATTACTTGTTTTATCTGAAATTATAATACCATGCTGGCTTTTGATATGAGCGTAGGTATTGATTATCGTTTGGTACCACATCAAATCTAATAAGCCTCTCTGAATTTTTCAAAACCTAGTAAACTAAGTGTATGCCATATACTAGGTTTTTGAAATAGTTTTGTGCCATACTAGTTTTTAAAATGGTCAAGCCCGTTTTTTGTGTACTTAGGTACTTACTAGGTTTGGAGGTACTCGTATCTGTGAAATTGAGCGAGATAAGCCTCTAAATGTTTTTGTATCCTGTAGGCATACTAGACCACGTTATATGAAAAAATTGCAAAATTGATTTTTTGAGAGTTATTAGGTTTTGAAATGGGGCAGCCGATTTGTAGATTTATTTAGCAGCTCTGTGTAATTTAACAGGTCTCTAGGCACTTCACAGTATACATTTTGTTTTATTTGTTATCGGTGAAATATTCATATCTTTTATCTGTCTGATATTCTTTCAGACAGCGTTTAGAGGACGTTGTTATTGTTTTACCCTGTACCTACGGACATAATCTGAATAAATATGAAATCTCTACTAAACAGCAGTGACAGGATGTCTATTTTATACTAATAAACATATTGTCAACTATAGTTGACACCCGAACGTAAAATGGTTAAGTATAATATTTACGAACTATGAAGTGGTTGTTGCCCGCGACTCCGTCTGCTAAAAATTCGTTTATCGGTTCCCACGAGAACTTTGCATTCTCCGAGATAAAAACTATCTATGTCCTTCCCAGGCTCTTAAACTATCTCCATACCAAAATCAATTTATATCGGTTCAAACTGCTGAACATGAAGAGGTAATAGACGAACAGACAGACAGACACACTTTCGCATTTATAATACTAGTATGGATATCGGTAATGACCATAGGCCACTGGCCGACTCGCCAGTTTAGTCCACGGTTTGCACGCCTACGAGATTAATTAGTGTAAAATTAGGTCTTATAGATTTAGAGCTGGGCACGTAGGGTTAGAAACTTGGCTCTACAAGAGATCTGATTACTTTTTGACAGTGCGAGCTACATGGTCTCGTCTTGGCAACATTTAACATAAAACGACCGCTTTAGCCTAGTTGGTAGTAACCCTGCCTACGAAGCAAGAGGTCCTGGGTTCAAATCCCGGTAAGGGCATTTATTTGTGTGATGAGCACGAATATTTGTTCCTGAGTTATGGATGTTTTCTATGTATTTAAGTATTTATTTATCTATATAAGTATGTCTATCGTCGTCTAGTACCCATAGTACAAGCTTTGCTTAGTTTGGGACTAGGTCGATTTGTGTGAGAGTGTCCCCTAATATTATTATATTATTATTAATGTTTTTGTGGGATTTCATTTCTTTTTGGTAGGGGATGATTTACTAAAAATCCTGAAATCTTATTAAATCTTATTATTTATAACAATTATAACAAGGACCCTCTATATGAATTTTCAGACCTCTAGCATCAAAATTTGCGGAAGTATGAAGCTTGTATGAAGCTTTCACCCCCTAGTTTAAGGGGTTGGGGGGGTAAAAGTTTCAAGTTTTAAGATTTTTTCGTTGTTTGTATACTATTACTAGCTTACATACCAAATTTCAGCTTTCTAGGACTTCAGGAAGTACCTTAAGAATTTTGATGATCAGTGAGTGAGTGACGAAATCGGGGGTTTTTAGACATTGATAAAATCTAAAGTATAATAGCTACGACATTCAAACTTTGTATGTTTCATGTTTGTACTAGTGTCATTATATCTTGAAATTTTCAACTATTTAACATCATCCAAAGCAAAGTTATAAGAGTTCAAAAAACGACGAAACGTTTTGAGAAAAGGTAGGTAGTGCCCTTGCGCTCCACTTGGCTCATCTTGGCGGGGGCACTCCCGTGCCCCCAGATCAACTTTATTGGTCTAATAAATTTAACTGCTTAACTCTTTAATGTTACTTTCCAAAGTCAGTCGTTTTAGGTAAAATAAGTTGAAAATAATTATCCTAGAAAGTTTTTATTAAGTTTAACCTACGTGATTTTTTTCATATTTTTTAGACGTGCGGTTCAAAAGTTAGAGGGGGAACACATTATTTTGAACTTTCGGAGTGAATATCTCCGAAAATATTCACTTTATCAAAAAATAGTTTTAGCAAACCCCTATTTATTTTCAAATACCTATTCAATGATACTCCACACTATAGGGTTAGTCGAGAAAAAAAAATCACCCCCACTTTACCCTAAAAAAATTTTTTTTAGTTTTTTTATTTAATCACTTTGTCGGCATGACTGATATATATATTCATGCCAAATTACAGCTTTCTAGTACTAACAGTCTCTGAGCTTAGCCGCGGACGGACATACAGACAGACAGACATGGCGAAACTATAAGTGTTCCTAGTTGACTACGGAACCCTAAAAAAGTGAATGCACCCATTGGTAAGAATCACGGTGATTTTACCCGCACACTGGATACCTATTCTACGTGAACAATTATTTCACGCTGTATGTGTATTTGACTTAGGTGCTTTTTTTGGAGTTCCATATCCAAAGGGTGCTCAACGGGACCTTATTACTACTTAGCTTGCTTTCTGTCGGTCTGTCTATCCGTCCGTCGGTCCATCTGTCAAAAAGCTGCATCATTTAAGCCGGGAGACACTTAAAAAGTTAAAAGTTAAAAATTAACCTTTTCAACGCCAACGACACATATATAGGTCACAAAGTACAGTGTCAAAGTGACCTTGACACAGTGACATAAGATTCAAAGCAGGTTTACGTTTTGTCGAGGCGCGGCGGTGAAAGGGTTAAAGGGGGTTTTAGTGCCAGAAACGTGTTTCTTTTCGGTTTCGATTCTTTGTGTGCGGAGTAGGTACCTACTTGGCCCGTTTTTTGTATCTTTTGTGGCCCAAATTCTATTTCTGATTTTGTAGGTCAATACTAATATATAAAATAAACTCAAGTTGGGAGATAGGCATTTGGTAAACTTGACCCCAACCTAAATTCCGCGTATCTATAGCGATAGTTTGCAAACAAGATCACTATTACGAACTTGTAAGATTATTGTAGAAAAACCATCATTCAATTTTTTTATACAATACATATAGGCTTGCGTTTGAAAGCGAAGATGAGATCTAAGATGTAGCACGCTTGCCTAGTAAATGCTCATTCACCCTAGTCTTGAAAACGGCTAGATTGTGGTGCTCAGGGAACAGAGAGGCAAGGTAGAGAATTCCACTCTTTAGCTGTATGTACGGTTGATGAAGGAAGAGCGAAGACTATGATTGCAATAGAGTCACTTAAAACATTTACTAACAATGTACAACCAACAAACTACAAACTTTGACTGGATTTATAACTATAGCTTTCTGGGGTGATAACTTATTCCTATTTGTATAGTCGACTGCAAAGATATCGTACGTTTAAAAAACTAGGTACAGGTTCTTTACAGCTTTACATCTCTTTGTAGTCGTCTGTCGCATCTTTTAGACGACCAGGGCCCAATTGCATAACAAAGTACAACTAATATTACAAGCGGAACTCTCGCTTCAGTCATATCAACTAGAAAGGGAGTTCCACTTGTAATATAAGTTGTACTTTGTTATGCAATTGGGCCCAGATAGCCTAGTGGTTAGAGAACCTGGTTCGATTCCCGTGTCGGGCAGATATTGGTAGGTATGAAAAATACGAATGTTTGTTTTCGGGTCTTGGGTGTTTAATATGTATTTAAGTATAGTATAAATCATCCCAGGTGAATTTTTCGCTTCGAGCAATGGCTATGGGTTTGGTTTCAAAACAAACGGTATCGTCATAGTATTAAGGTTAATACTATGACGATACCGTTTGTTTTGAAAGATAAGGGCTCGAAGCGAAAAATTCACCTGGGAAGATTTATACTATATGTATATACATATCTATATAAGTATGTTTATCCGTTGCCTAGTACCCAAAACACAAGCTTGGGACTAGGTCAATTAGTGTGAATTAACAACCTTTCATTTTTTTAACACCTGAAAATTACTACAGGAATCGAAAGAGTTTCGCCTCCTGAACACGGAAAAATATTTATTATAATTTATTTCACCATGTTTAAAAAAAAATACAACAAATTTAAAAAAACATATGTGTACTTACAAATTAATATTGCCACAGAATAGATATGTTTCCTTTACCCTTTTCACTAGAAAAAAGAGCTGTCATAATTTTAAATTTGATAACAAACCTTAACGTCAAATTTACGTCATCACTTTTTTTTAATAGAGACTAGACAAAAGTAATCGATCTATTCTATCGTTACGCTCTTTTAGAATAAGCACATCTTAAAAAAATTGTAATAAATTAATTAATAATCCTAGTGAAAATTAAAAACTATCAGCGTCTTTCTCTTTCCAAACAGAATACAGAGAACGAATCAAATTATAGTCTTAGAAATATGAAATGTTGTCAATTGTCCCGTGATATTGATTTATTTATTTTATCTTACCATCGCCACCAGGCGTCAGGTGTGTCACGTGCCATCATGAATAGTTATACAAAGGACTGGCCTGACATTGCGCCAGACCAAGCATTGTGGATGTCAACAGGGGACGTCCTTATTAGCCAGCAGTAAAACACTAAGTATAATATGCTAATCAAAACTAAATAAAGAGGTAAACTTTGCGCGTTTGTTTGTAAGTAGACGATAATATAGAAAAGAAAGAAGAAAGAAAACATTTATTCGTGACAACATAAAAATTAAAATAGGATAAGAATAAAATAAGAAAATGCGCATATCACGAAAGGCGATAATCTCTAAACTATCGCATCGCTGCTAAAAAAATATTTTGCTTTTTTATACTACGTAGAAGAGCTTACTACTTATACTAAGTACTTTTATTACTAGGCTAACAATAAGACCAGGCTACTACTATTGATCCTAGGAAAGTGTTAGCTAAGTTTATGCGGGACAAACACGAAATTAATGAATGTTATGACTTTGAATATATATAGGTACTTACGCCAAAAAGTGGCCGAAATATTTTTATTTAATGAAATATCGATGACTACAAATCTCGAATTAATCTACATATCTCCTTGACCGAGGGAATTACTTTAGCTCAGACGAAGATTGATTTAATTAAATAAGAGTTTAAAAGGTCTGCGAAAAATGAGGTTAATTTTATTCCGTTCTGCAGGGCATTCTGCAACATAGGTATTCCTTGGAATTATATCTTTAATTTGAACATAATTGGGTTAAGTATCGGGTAGGTACTTGAATGCTATGATTGATTACTATGGAATGTAAAACATGGCCTTACTGTCACTATAGATCGCGTAAATACCTAATTGAATAGCCACGTTGTTATTTTAAAGTATTTACGCGGTGATTGTTAACACAAACTGTTAATTAATCCCAGTTAATTACTTTAGTAAGGAATAACTTGCGCAAACAGTGAAGGTTTACCAGTGGGATCAGCTGCTGATTTTAATGTGTAGGTACATCGACAATGACATACTTAAGAAAATATACAAATGGGACCTGCGCGTAATCAAATTGATAATAGATTGAGTTTTAGTTGCCTAAGAGCAACAATCACGTTGTTTGAAGCACGTTCACTTTCGTAGTACTGCTATGAGAACACTTTCTTGATTGTACAATTACATTTTGATAGACAAATAGATATACAAAGTTTTATTATTAACTTACCTAACGAAGTAGTTACGTATGGTTGTGTTAAAATGTTTTAACTTGATTTCAGCGTCAATCTCCTATACGTCTATACGTATATAGGGGGCCTTCATGTAGGTATAACGAAATCAATTTTTTAGTAATTGTTCACTTAGAATAAAACTAAGCAAAGTGCTTACCTACCCCCTTAAGCTGAAGTAAACAATGATGTATTTTTTTACAAAATTTATCTAAGTTACTAAAGAGCATAAAAGAGTAATAAATAATAGGTAACTACATAATACTGACGTAATCGCCAATCAAATTGTCATCTCCCTTGTCATCAAAAATAAGGACACAATAGATCCCTCTACCCCCCCCCCCCCCTGGTGCTTACATACTTGCACGGTGCCTAGCAGGGGCGTAGATACCGTCGTATCAGCCGTATCGACGATACGGGGCCCCCGGGCTACAAAGGCCCCTAACGTTTGTAAGCAAAAATTAGTAAAATGTTATCCACAATGTCACTTAATCTCGCGCTTCCCGGGAAAGCCCCCCCCCAACTAATTTTGATACAGTGCCCCTCCAAGGCACGCTACGCCACTAGTGCCTAGTGAATAACTAAAAATGAATATAACTAAAAATTGATGATACCTTCAAGCTAAACATTTTACAATTACTTAATAAATTATTCAAATGAACAAAAAGAACATGCCGCATGAAAAAAGCGAAGCGTTCGAAAATATTAGGTACCTACCTAAATATGCATCTAGATAGTGGTGTGAACCTGTCAATCCGGTCTCAAGATTATAATCATCACTAGCTTTTACCCGCGGCTTCGCTCACGTGGACCATAAACATTTCCGAGAAGCAAGCAAGCAAGCAACCAAACAAGCATGCAAGGAACCATGCAATAAATACGAAAGAAATAGTGTAACCAACCATGCAAGCAAGCATGCAAGCAATGATTTTGCAAGCAAGCGTGCAATCAAGGTAGCATGCGAACCTGCAAGCTTGCAAGCAATAGTGCAGCAAGGATGCTAGATGCCAGCAAACAAGCAAGCATGCAATCAAATATGCGAGCAATGCGTGGTCACAGTGGAAGTATTCCAATGTATATAGTAGTGCACATAATTGATATGGACCTTAAATCATTTTTCTAATTTGGAATGTCAATTAGTTTATACGGACACATTAATAACATAAATAAATAAAAAAAGCCTACATTTCTTCCAGAATCTTAGTTTACAGAGTAGTGATGTTAGTAATCAAATTAATAGTGAAATTATTTTTAAATTTAGAGTTAAATATTAAAAAGTTTTTTTCTTAATTATTCTGCAAGAACCCCTCTGCAGGTAAAGACCTCCTCAATGTCAATTCGTTTATACGGACACGTTACTACTATATTTTAGACAACAGGTCATTTACTTAAATTTTTTACCTATATGGAAATATACTTAGATACCTATTGCCCGTGATTCCGTCTACAAATAATTCGGTTATCGCTATCACGCGGTAATTATGTATTGGATATCTTATCGTCGTTGGATAAATCATCATAAATAAATAAATAAATAAATATTAGGGGACAATCTTACACAAATCGACCTAATCCCAAACTAAGCAAAGCTTGTACTATGGGTACTAGACGACGATAAACAAACTAATATAAATAAATAAATACTTAAATACATAGAAAACATCCATAACATCCATAAGGACTATAAAGTCTAAATTTTTGTTAATAAATAAATAAATAAAATAAATAAATCGTGGGACGATTGACACCAATTGACCTAGTCCCAAACTAAGCAAAGCTTGTACTATGGGTACTAGACTACGGATAAACATACTTATATAGATAAATACGTACTTGAGCACATATTAAACATCCAAGACCCGAGCACAAACATTCGTATTTGTTACACAAATATCTGCCCCGACCGGGAATCGAACCGGGGACCTCAAGCTTCGTAGTCAGGTTCCCTAACCACTAGGCTATCCGATCGTCAAATCGCAAATCGGAATAGGATCGGATCGTAATAGCTTTACATCGGAAATATCCGATTTGTATCGGAAAAATAATGACTGATATCTGTACCTAGAGATTTTTCTGGCACGAACGACATGTGGTTAGTGTTTGAAATAATAATAACATGGAAAATTGACAACGTTTCATTTTTTTAACACCTGAAAATTACTACAGGAATCGAAAGAGTTTGGCCACCTCAACACGGAAAAATATTTATTATAATTTATTTCTCCATATTTTAAAAAATACAACAAATTTATAAAACATTTATGTACTACTTACCAATACTGCCACAGAATAGATACCAATGTTTCCTTTACCATTTTCACTAGAAAAAAGAGCTAGCTTGCGCATTGCAAACCAAATACTTACAAAAGTCTGCAGTTTAAAAACTATTTATTTACTTAACGTTGGTAAGTATAGGTACCTATTAATTAGAGGAATGATACGCGCGTTACTATTTTGCCACCTTCTTATTACACCGATGACCGATGAGTTGTAGGACATTGTGAAAATTTTCGAATAGCTACTATATATTATGTACTAGCGACCCGCCCCGGCTTCGCACGGATGCAGCTATATTATGCATGTATTATACATATAAACCTTCCTCTTGAATCACTCTATCTATTAAAAAAAACGGCATCAAAATCCGTTGCGTAGTTTTAAAGATCTAAGCATTCATAGGGACAGACAGACAGACAGCGGGTAGCGACTTTGTTTTATACTATGTAGTGATTCTTCTATGACGGTGAACTAGTACTTATCGATAACAGGATTGTCGATGTTATTATTATGTCAAACACTAACCACATTTCGTTCGTGCAAGAAAAATATCTAGGTCTACGTGACCAAAGTAGGTAAAAGTAGCAAGTTCTCTGCTAGCGGGAATAGGTGAGGTCAGAATGAAAATATAAGTAAATCGAAAACTGTCGTAGGTACTGATTTTAATGAACATTAAGTAATTGACAGGTAGACGGAGGCTTCCATCCAAATGGATGTAAATCGTTTTCCACCTCTTTTCTGGTTTAAGAAAAAACTAGTTTGAGGAAAAACCCAGGAGAAAATGTTCTTGGTAGAAAACTTGATTTATCTACAATAACAAGATAGTATTCTCGAAATCCATAATAACCTAAATAAATACTAGACAGTTAGGCGTTTTATTGACACTTAATAACTTGATATTGACTTCTAAGACAATGTCAGTATTAATTGACATTTAATGTTAGTTAAGTACTCAGCATTTTTTAATCAATTCGAAATCTTGAAGATTTTTCAGGAACGTTGCACTTGTGTTTTTACATTTTTTTCTAGCAAACCTCTTTGAAAAATATTGCTTGACTTTACATTGGAGTCTCAAGGAGCTAAAACTATACATATAATCTGTATAATTGATGTTTATATATACTGTCGATAAGAATTAAAAAAAGCAGTTTATTCTGAATTGACGTTTTTTTTTATAATTCTAGTTTAATTTATTTTAATTTATTTTAAGTAATCTAGTTTAGTACCTGTATTTGATGCGGCAGCTTGTTAACCATGGCCCGATTACTTAAGTGCTACACATTAAATAAATAAAAAGTCACGTTTAATTTAGCCTTCCTTTTCGATAAGAAATGACTTGAATACCTAACCAAATTGAATTAATTAAATAGAATGTAGACCAACCTTATGAAATGGAGCTACTTGGTTTGCAACCAATCAGAGCCTTGATAATAAAAAAAAATACAGGTTCAGATTATGTAATTTTTAAGTACGTACTTAAATTAGTATACGAGGTCATTTGGTAAGTCATCACGCACGTTGAACTTTAAAAAAAACCGTCGACAGAGACATTTGCTATAAGTACTTAATATTTTGGTTAGGTATTGGTTTACGAACACCATAACAGATTTAACTGCTGTATGTTTCGGTATCCACATTAGATTTACTTTCAACAGGATATCGAATATGATTATCTTTAGGTTTCCTTCCAGCTTATTTTTAGTTTTTGGACATCCTGATTATTATAATATAAGAAGAATAAGATATAAAATAAGATATTAAGATATCAAATTCATTAAGTAGGTACACTATTGTTGCCGAATTGGATGTAACTTCCTCGTGAATGCAAATATTTCGGATCCCGAATAGAAATATAAGCAGGTAGTCATTTTAATCTAATTTCTCTACTCAGAAATAATATTACCGCGGTATATTATGCGATAATAAACTTTAATGTAACCGATCCAGCCGTGAACTGATTACTGCGGCCAATTTATTGTCGGCAGTTACGCCCATTTAAGTGACATTCCTATAAAATATCATACTTATTAATAATAAATATCGACAGTCACCAGACTCAATAAACTTAAAGCAACTTTATAAATACACCCATGTAATCGGCTTATTCTACAAAAGAGAAATGGCAAAATTACTTATTAGAACAGAGCAGAGCATGATACAATGTAGCCTCGTTACGTCTTGTTTGTTTACATCCGGAAACAAATTATTACATAGTTTACTTGTTCCAATGTTGATTTGTGTGTTTTGTGTGTAATTTGGGGCTCTGTGTGGTACATGGGATTTAATATAGCTCGCAGTGGTTATATAATCATTCTATATTCATCTGTTACAGGTACGCCGAAATATTGAATTTTTCTGGTGGTTCGAGTTCGAATCTTACGTTTCCAAAAGATTTCTACTTTGGTGTGTCGACTGCTGCGATACAAATTGAAGGAGCGTGGAATTTAGACGGTAAACAGTAATCTGTCGAACAACAAAAAAACTTACTGAGCTTGACTTTGATTGAATACAATTTTATTAATTAATTTTAGGTAAATCTCCGAGTATATGGGATCATCTAGTGCACACTAACAAAAGTTTTGTAAAAGATGGATCAAATGCAGACGTCGCAGCTGACTCCTATCACCTCTACAAGAGAGACGCTCAAATGGTTCACGAACTTGGAGTAGATATTTATCGGTTCTCCATATCGTGGCCCAGAGTGTTGCCTACTGGTCTAGCGAACGAAGTGAACCCACTGGGCATAGAGTATTACAACAACCTAATCGATGAACTCATCAAGTACAATATTACCCCCATGGTGACGATTTATCACTGGGACCTCCCGCAAAAACTCCAGGACATTGGAGGCTGGACGAACGCGCACATTGTGGACTATTATACCGATTACGCGAAGATTCTTTTCGATAACTTTGCTAATAAAGTAAAATATTGGGTGACTTTTAATGAGCCAATGCAAACATGTTTGGAAGGCTACGGAGGCACATACAGAGCGCCCGTGCTTAACCGTCATGGGATTGCAGAATACCTGTGCACGCATAACCTTTTGAAAGCACACGCTAACGTATATCATCTGTACAGACGGGACTACCACTCTTTGTATGGAGGTAATTTAATGCGATATGAAATATTCGAATTAGAAAAAGGTGAGACATGATAGACGTCTCTATACTGATTGACTACATGCTTTGTTTTAGGTCAGATCGGCTTGTCTCTAGATTCCAATTGGGCCGAACCGAAGACTAATACTGAGAGAGACAAAGAAGCAGCTGAATTGTATTTGAAGACACATGTGAGTACAAAAATATTTAGGTACCTACCTGGTCGTAACGTAGGCACTTAATAAGAGTTCACACACGTGGAACGGAAAATGTACGTATTGTGGCTTTTTGTTATCATCGTGCAATTAGTCGATGTTGATCACGACAACGTTAGACGTTGACACTGACACCAAAAATTATCGAGTTATGTGACTTCTAAAAGCAGTCTCCAGTACCTTTACCATGAGTTACACTAGTTTACAGTGACCGTACTCGCTAGCGACGGCGTAAATGATTTGTATGGAGAATTGTACTTCCGTAAGTGACCGCTAGAGGCGCTGTACACGATATCCATACAAATCATTTACGCCGTCGCTAGCGAGTACGGTCACTGTGAACTAGTGTAACTCATGGTAGAGGTACAGGACTTCAGAAACTATGGCACCTTAAAAAATAGTCACCTAGTGATCAATATAATAATCTACTTTAACTTCAGGGTAACAAGGACGACACTCTAAGCAATGTCGATTACAAAAATAGAAAAATTAAAATGAATAATATTAAATCGTATACTTCAGCAAAATAAATAAAAATAAATAAAATATCTGGTCGTCTAAAATAAAAACTGGTAATAGGTAATTACTTAGAAATATTGTACCCAAGACCCGAGAACAAACATTCGTATTTTACATACAAATATCTGCCCCGACACGGGAGTCGAATCCGGGACCTCAAGCTTCATAGTCAGGGTCTCTAACCACTAGGCCATCTGGTCGTCTAAAATAAAAACTGGTAATAGGTATTTACTTAGAAATATTGTAGAAAATAAACTCTAGATAAAAAGCAATGTCGATTACAAAAATAGAAAAATTAAAATGAAAAATATTAAATCGTATACTTCAGCAAAATAAAAACTGGTAATAGGTATTTACTTAGAAATATTGTAGAAAATAAACTCTAGATAAAAAGCAGTGTTAATTTTTCCGGCACGTGCAGGTAATATAAATTTTTGGTAGATTTTTGAAGTTTCACTTAGTGAGGTATATTTGTGATCGTATTTTATTAACATATTATGATAGGTTGTAGTATATATATGTACATTGTGAGTAAGCCATCTTTTTGTCGAGTACTAGATCGCTGTTGTTGAACAGATAATCGCCCTTTGTCGTCACGTTCAAGTCCTTGACATCCATGCTCAATAGGCAATTAGTTTTTTGCTTAGTCAAACGTTACGGTTAACTTTTTTTAACTGCGAGTTATGTCTTAAAATTTTCAGTAGGTACTTTAGTTATAATTTAACAATAAATGAATTGTCGAGGAAGAGACGACCCTGATTGGCTCTGAAGGTTTGGAACCGCATTATTATATATGCGACGTTAAAGTATCAGTAATTAAATTAAGGTTTCTGTTATTTCAGGTGGGCTGGTACGCGCATCCCGTTTACTCCGCCGAAGGCAATTATCCTCCAGAACTGATAAAGCTCGTTGACGAGAAAAGTCGTCTTCAAAACTACAGCCGATCCCGCTTGCCAAAGTTCAGTCCAGAAGAGGTGACGTTCATTCGTGGCACTGCTGACTTCTTTGGATTGAACCATTACACGACGTATCTCTTAAGTATGGCCGATGGTGAAGTAGGAGCTATACCGTCGCATGAAAATGACGTGGGCATCGTCAGAGTTCAAGATCCTAAGTGGCCGTCGCGATCGTCATCTACGTGGCTCAAGGTAAATCATTAAGCAGAGTTTTTTTAACAATACATTTTTACACTAAGTATAATAGACGTCTCGTTAAGCCTTCTAATTAGTCTGTATTGAACGAATTTACTTTGACATTTCGCAAAGACTTGCACGTTATTCTATTGTCTACACGAACCTTTACTGACGTCCATTACCTACTGTGAAAACAAAGCAGTGGCCGGAATGATTTTGTAGCTGAAGTGTGCTTTGGTCATTGGTGTATAATGTTAATCGTTTCGGAATATAGGTAAGTTTTACAATATATTTCTAAAACAAACGTAAAGAGTACTTATTCAAACCAGCTGAAATAACATTTAATAAACGGGTCCAGGTGAAACGTATAAAATCATGTTAAATTTACTTCGACGTATTATGTATAACTCTCTATTGTACATAAAACTTATGTATCTACACTTAAAGGGGTCTCTTCAACAGCCAGTTAGAGGTGGTCCTCTTCAGTTGACGTTTTGGCCGTGGTAGTCATAGTTATGTCCTCACATGTAAGAATACCAAGTAGGTACCTAACATAATATCAGCTAACATGACATTTATTGTTCACACGTCAATCAGATCTGTCTGTCTGACAAAAGGTAAACCTAAGCTAAGTGTCACAAACGCAGTAATGGTGTCGTTGCTGTTCAATTTTGTGTTGTTTTCATACTTAAAGGTAGTGGGATTAGTCATGAAGTTGTACTCAACAGTCCTCTATGTTGCCAGTTTTAACCACCGGTTCAGATTTTTTATCAGTATACTTTTATGACTAAAATCAAGGATGATAATATCATCCTGCCAATCCATTCTATATTATAGAATGGATTGGCAGTCTCCATAGTACGGATCGTTCGCGGTTTTTGTAGTTCGATTATTAAATCTAGATAGCGCTAAAATATAGCCAGAGGCTTTGAAGGCAAAACAATAAGACTACAGATGTTTCATATTACTACAAATGTATTATTTTTCAAAAATATTGCATAATAATACATTTGCAGTGATATGAAATATCTGTAGTCTTATTGTTTTGCCTCCAAAGCCTCTGGCTATATTTCAGCGCCATCTAGATTTAATAATCGAACTACAAAAACCGCGAACGATCCGTACTATGGAGACTCATCCATAGTACGGATTGGCATCCAGCCTATATCATCCTTGCTAAAATGGAAAACTGTATCAAAAATATAATATTTTGGTAGGTATGAGCTATTTATATTTCCTATTCGAAATTGGATATCTAATCAATATGCCAAAATATTTTCGAGCCGGTGAGCATTTTTTTTGGATCTTGTTGCGACGCGTAGTCTTAAAATTTTTGCAGGTGTACCCCTACTTATTTTAACAGCTGGTATCTAAAATATCGAAAACAACGAATAACTTAAACTGGATATTTAATGTTTGACTTAAAAATAGTGAAACATAAAAATTATAAAGAAAATGTTCTTTCTGAATGGTAGAAAGCAAAAGTTTTTTATCTTCTCCATAAAATATCAACTTTGTTGTATTTCAATATGAACCTAAGTTGGAGCACAGAGCTGAAGCTTCACTACTTTATTTCAAAGTGGGTGTGAAAATAATGGAACCCCTGGTGCATGAGTTGGAGTTGCACTGGAACTATTCTTTAAAAACTTCTAACTAGGTCTAAAATAACTATTATACTAAGCGGGGCTTATCACGCAAACAATATTTACCTCGACGTTTCGGCCGCATTGCAGCGGTCGTGGTCACGAGTTGACTCACAGTAGGTCTAAAATATCACATATAAATACAAATCATGTAAATATGGCCGTGACATGAATCCACTCTTTTCTCCAGGTGGTGCCTTTCGGTTTCCGGCGACTACTAAAATGGATCACCAAAACTTACAACAATGTGCCTATAATAGTGACAGAAAATGGTTACGCTGACTTCGATGGCGTAGACGACTACTCCAGGGTGTCGTACTACAGCCATTACCTGAACGCGTTGCTCCACGCTATCCACGAAGACAAAAGCAACGTTAAAGGATACCTTGCTTGGAGCTTAATGGACAATTTCGAGTGGGATGACGGCTACGTGTAAGTACTTAAAATCTCTACCCTTAATAGAAGACAACAATAGTACTTACTTAGCAGGATAGAAAAATATTTTTTATACTTACATATGTATTTTCTACGGCGATTTACTCGGTCAAGTTTGTATGTGGACCACAGAATTTTGATGTGATTAACTAGATTGTAAAATTTCTATAAAAGATGCGAGTGATAGGTATTCCAAGGCATTGAGAATCAATAAACCATGTTGTGTAAAACATCTGGTACTGTTTTTAAATGACGCCTGAAGAACAAAATAGTGTATTGTGACTTGTTACTCTTTATTTAACGATTTGGTTCACTAGCCTGTTATGATGTTCAAGGTGCAAGAGAAATAACTGCAAAACCACAGATATACAGTATAAGTTGTTGAAGAGGTTTCCTTTGTTAGTGATAAAATTGCTTGACGGATGGATGGAAGTGACAGTATTTACATCGTTAATTAGCCATAATTATAATCTTCTATTTCTATACCTAAGTACCTATAACGCAACTGAATGACTGGCTGATAGACAACGCACAGCCTAAAGAATTGGAGCCAGATACTTCAAATTTGGTAAACATATTCCATTAAGAAAAGATTTCAAAATTAATATTTTGGTTTGAAGTCGCTCTGGATCGAAACAGACTTGGACGTTGGACTTTTTTTTTAAAATTAGGGTTTTGTCTTGGGATTATTCATCATCATTTCAGTCAAAAGAGTCCACTGCTGAACATAGGCCTCCCCCAAGGCTCGCCAAACAGATCGGCCCTGCGCCATCCGCATTCAATGCGTTCCCGCTATCTTCACCAGGTCGTCGCTCCATCTTGTCGGAGGCCTACCTACACTGCGTCTTCCGGTCCGCGGACGCCACTCGAGAACCTTTCGGCCCCATCGGCAGTCAGTTCTACGGGGGATGTGCCCTGCCCACTGCCACTTAAGTCTAGCGATTCTTCGAGCTATGTCCGCGACTTTAGTTCTTGCGCGGATTTCATCATTTCTAATGCGATCCCGCAGAGAAACTCCAAGCATAGCCCTCTCTATCGCCCTCTCTCTTATAAGACCCATCGTTAGCGGCCACGTCTCAGTGCCATAACTCATCACTGGCAACACACACTGGTCAAAGACTTTTGATTTGAGCCACTGCGGTATATTGGTTTGGGATTATTGGTTAACTGTATCATTTACTTTACTATAATCTATACCTAATTGCACAACGCGAACGAAATTACAGGGAAAATGTAGTAAAATAATATACCATTTAGACTCCATTTCATACTTAAATGACTATTAAGTTTTCTTAATACGAGTATTTGAATATGGAGACGACTTTTGAACCAACTAGGTAGTTGTACGTACATCTTCTTCTTCTCCTTAATACTTACCGTCAGAGTCAGAGTTCTACATCGACGTCAGGACCATAACTACCCACAATGTTTGAGTAGACAAATTTGCCACAAAACATTATTTGAATTTCCTAGAGACATTATAGCACTTTATCATTGTGACGTAATGGAAAAAGCATAAGCGGAGTTATGTTACGGCGTGAAGGGTCATTACCCGCTATAATGCCCGTTTATTGCGTTAATGCGAGCATTGAGTGTGGCGCGGGGTGGAGTCGATAGTAATTACGCGTAGGGCTGAAACGGGTGTTCTGGAGGGAATAGACATGGTAGGGCCATAGTATAAGAACAACTTAACTAAACCGTGGTAAACTGTGGTGCAAGTTCTTTTCGAGTAGCTAAAACCATCTTACTTACTAATCCTGCCTAAGTTGTGTCCGGCATAAGAGGGGTAAGACAACCGGGGAAATTACTGACATAAAAGGCATTTTGTCTTAGCTTTCTAAATTGTCAACATATATTACGATCAATTTAGCGGTGATCATTTAAAAATCAAGTTCGGTTTGCTCGTTTCTGTGCCGTTTTTAGGGTTCCGTACCCAAAGGGTAAAAACGGAAACCCTATTACTGAGGCTCCGCTGTCTGTCCGTCCGTCCGTCCGTCCGTCTGGCACCAGGCTGTATCTCGGGAACCGTGATAGCTAAAGAGTTGAAATTTTCACAGATGATGTATTTTGGTTGCCGCTATAACAACAAATACTAAAAAATGGAATTAAATAAATATTTAAGGGGGCTCCCATACAACAAACATGATTTGTTTATTACAGCGCCATCTACAATGTATTTGCCGAACTAGATGGCTTGCTAATTAACTAACAATCGATGCCGGTTGACAACCAATCACCTCAGTAGTTCTAATTTTGCACACATTTTGTGGTGGCGCTAGTATATAGTTATTTTGCTCGTTTTTGCTCGATATTGATAACGGCAACAGGTAGACACTTGAAATATTCACAGAAAATTTAATTATATCTTGACTTTAAAAATAAATCATTACATTAAAATAAAAAAAATATTTAAGGGGGGTTCCCATACAACAAACGTGATTTTTATAGATAGGTAATTGTACGGAACCCTTCGTGCGCGAGTCCGACTCGCACTTGGCCGGTTTTATAAAGAAACATTTGTAACAACATAGAAAACATAATAAAAATTGGAAAACATAACAAGGCTAACCATTTTTTAGGTTTGTTTACTCACTCACGAACAAAAAATAAAGATAGGTACTTGAGCAAATATTCTTTTACCATAAAAATCGGTTAAGTGCGGGTCGGTTCCGTACAATAAAAGCAAGCAAAAATTACTTTTCTCAAACATGCTTTGAAATATATGCGTTAATGTCACGAAATGAAGCCATGAAGTTTGTTGTTTATGGCTCCCTACATTACTTCTTGGCCTAGGCCATAAAAGTAAGTATGAAAAACCATTATTGTCCGCTGCTGTAACTTTTTAAATTTGCTTACTAACACTAAACTGATAAAGGAAAAATTACATACAGCCAACTTACGACATTAAAAAAAATCTATCTTCTTTTATTTCTATAAAACCGCCTAAACTACTGGTGATGGATGGATGGATGTACGGATGGATGTATGGATGTATGTATGGATGTATGGATGGATGGATGTATGGATGGATGTATGGATGTATGGATGGATGTATAGATGTATGGATGGATGTATGAATGGATGGATGGATGGATGTATGGATGGATGGATGTATGGATGGATGGATGTATGGATGGATGGATGTATGGATGGATGGATGTATGTATGGATGGATGGATGTATGGATGTATGGATGTATGGATGGATGGATGGATGGATGGATGGATGGATGTATGGGTGGATGTATGGGTGGATGTATGGATGGATGTATGGATGGATGGATGTATGTATGGATGGATGGATGTATGGATGGATGTAAGGATGGATGGATGTATGGATGGATGTATGGATGGATGGATGTATGGATGGATGTATAGATGTATGGATGGATGTATGAATGGATGGATGGATGGATGTATGGATGGATGGATGGATGGATGTATGGATGTATGGATGGATGGATGTATGTATGGATGGATGGATGTATGGATAGATGGATGTATGGATGGATGTATGGATGGATGTATGGGTGGATGTATGGATGGATGTATGGATGGCTGGATGTATGGATGGATGTATGGATGGATGTATGGATGGATGTATGGATGGATGGATGTATGGATGGATGTATGGATGGATGTATGGGTGGATGTATGGATGGATGTATGGATGGATGGACGGATGGATGGACGGATGGATGGATGGATGATGATGATGATGATGATGATGACGATGATGATGATGATGATGATGATGATGATGATGATGATGATGATGATGATGATGATGATGATGATGATGATGATGATGATGCATGTTTGAGAAAAGCTCTATACAATCCTCGGCCGGAAGAGGGATTGCTGGACTCGTTTTATCCGGCCTCGTCTACGACTCGGCCGTATACCCCAAATCTCGTCCATCAATCCCTTACTTCACGGCCTCTGCAGTAATGTACTATTTCACGACACTGCTCGAAAATGTGGCCATAGATAACCTAAATCCAGTACTCAAAACTGCCTAAATATGTACATTTAACAGCTGATTCATTTATGGCGCGCAAACACGACAACAATGTTACACTAATCGAAAACAGGACGTATCAGTATATGTATTTCATAATACGATACGACTTTTTGAAAGATAATTTCTGAATTTCATTCCTGGCGTGCTGAAACGACACTATTGGACCAATCAAAAGTAATCGTCTGCTGCATGTGATGGATGGATGGATGGATGGACGGACGAACGGACGGACGGACGGACGGATGGACGGACGGACGGACGGACTGGATGGACGGATGGACGGATGAACGGACGGACGGACTGGATAGACAGGATGGACGAATGGACGGATGGACGGGATGGACGGGATAGACGTATGGACGTATGGACGGATGGACGGGATGGACTGGATGGACGGGATGGACGGATGGACGGAATGGACGGGATGGACGGGATGGACGGATGGATGGGATGGACGGGATGGACTGGATGGACGGGATGGACGGAATGGATGGGATGGAAAGATGGACGGGATGGACGTGATGGACGGAATGGACAGGATGGACTGGATGGACGGGATGGACGGGATGGACGGAATGGACGGGATGGCCGGGATGGACGGGATGGACGGAATGGACGGGATGGACGGATGGAAAGATGGACGGATGGACGGATGGACGGGATGGACGGGATGGACGGATGGACGGGATGGACGGGATAGACGGGATGGACGTATGGACGGGATGGACGGGATGGACGGATGGACGGGATGGACTGGATGGACGGGATGGACGGGATGGACGGATGGACGGAATGGACGGGATGGACGGGATGGAGGGATAGACGGATGGACGGAATGAACGGGATGAACAGGATGGACGGATGGAAAGATGGATGGATGGACGGGATGGACGGAATGGATGGGATGGAAAGATGGACGGTTGGACGAATGGACGGGATGGGCGGATGGACGGATTGACGGGATGGACGGATGGGCGGGATGGACGGATGGGCGGGATGGACGGATGGGCGGGATGGATGATTATGATGATGATGATTTCCTCGCATTAGTCGTGAAAAGCACAATGTTTAGTCTCGGCCAAAAGTGCAATAGATGGACTCGTACTTTCGAGGGCCTCCGCTACGCGTCGGCCCTCAAACAAACTCGTCCATCAATTGCTTACTTTCCAGCCTCTACAACAATGTACTATTTGTAAAACTACTTCTTGTCAAATTAAATATTTCTGTAAGCACCGGTCTTGATCCCCAGTTTTTGCACGAAAATTAACTTTCAAAAAGTTGTATCATTTGACCGCGTGAACTTAGAAACAGATTTTTTCACATTTCCAAGGCATTGAAGGAAATGAAAGAAAGAAAAAATATTTATTCATAAGATTTAAGGATCAAAAAAATGAAAAACAGAATCAGACAAATTGTCACGAAATAGTCCTAACTGAGCGTGATAGCAGACTCTCGAGTCTCGAGTAGGTACCTAGTTATTAGGTACTAACCTTCCGTCCGCAGTTTCGCCCGCGAGAAATTATTTTTTCCGTAGGAAAAGGTATTTTCCCGCGGTAAAAAGTGGCCTATGTCACTCAGTGATAATGTAGCTCTCTAACGGCAAAAGAATTTTTGAAATCGGTCCAGTAGTTTCGGAGCCTATTCAATGCAAACAAACAAACAATCAAATCTTTTCTCTTTATAATATTACTCGTATTATAGATGATATTTCCACGCGTTCCTGAGAGAAAACATGTTGACATAGACGGACAATGAAATGACCCTATATGGGTTCATTTTTCCTATTGAGGTACGGACCCCGAAAAGTTGGCAGATGTACTTGATTAATGCTTACCTTGTTTACCTAGGTACTTATAATAATATATTCAAAGGCAAGATCTATAGTTTCTCACTAAAAATAATTTTCTGGATTTCCCCTCGTAGGAAGTCGTTTTATAGCAATATTTTTAGCAAATATTCTCAGCAATAAAAACTGTCATTGTGATAAGAGGCAAATAAAATGATCCATCACAAAGCCTGAGATCAAATAAATAAATTAAAAACCTGCCGCAAAGTAATCTTGCAACAAAGCTGGTAGATAAACATTATAAATTACTTGCAAATAAAAATATCCAGTTTAACACAACATATACCTTAATCCTTTAAAGCCAGATGTACTTGAGGGCAAACGAAGGGTGAAATTCTTGAAGTAATAACTTTCTGGAAAGTCTAAATTTAAACGTCATTTGATAACGCGTAAAGAGTTCTGCTAGATTTAAGTACTAAAAGTATTAAAAATAGATTAGTATTTATATAAATCAATGTAGATGTATATTCATCGGGCTTACATAGGCTGAAGTTGTCTAAATCAATTTACTTATTAGCAATTATGTTCCGCAGCAAGTAAATAGTACTAAGGAATAGAGGCTATAATAACTCAATTACTGCATTTAGATTCAATGACGAATAGTTTTATGAGAAGTTTAATGCGATGTAGACTTTTTTAAATTTGGTTTGGCTTCCAGTGTAGTTGTGTGTTATACTATCTGTCCTTGGACTTGAAAATGTTACGAATACGAGTATGTTAGGCTTAAGTAGTGTTTAACCTTGCCTTTTATGGTGGAAAAGGACAATGTGGGATGGAAAGACCAATAATAGTGCAAATTCCATAATTGTGCAAGATCTTAAAATAAAAATAAATATTAGGGGACAATCTTACACAAATCAACCTAGTCCCAAACTAAGCAAAGCTTGTACTATGAGTACTAGACGACGATAAACATACTTATATAGATAAATAAATACTTAAATACATAGAAAACATCCATAACTCAGGAACAAATATTCATGCTCATCACACAAATAAATGCCCTTACCGGGATTTGAACCCAGGATCTCTTGCTTCGTAGGCAGGGTCACTACCAACTAGGCTAAAGCGGTCGTCTTTCCTAATCGTTACCACCATACTCGCTAATTTTGCCGATAAGCAGCAGCTGTGTTCCGATGTGCAGAGTAAGACATCCGGTCAAAATGCTACGAGGAACTCTATCTTAGCTCTCTAGACTATCAAAGTATCGGCAATCCTCTAGTGTTGCTGAACTCCACACTTAAATAACGTTTGCCATCCTATTTCGTAGAAAATTGCATCACTGGGATTTGATCGAGTTTGAATTGTTGCCAGAAGACGCCGAAGGCTACGACCCTAAAATTTTCATTCAGTCTTGTTTGCTAATTGTAGACAGCAACTTCTCGGGCATTTGGAGCATCGTCCCACCCTCACATTCAAATTACATTACACCGCGAGTGCCGGCTTATACCAACAAATCGCTCTATATTGCTCCACAGATTTAGTTGTAATTTATCTCGAAGACACCTAGTCTATTAATAGAGACGTCTCTATTCTAACAATATCCTATCCATTAACAGTATTAACACAAAGCTAACTAAATGACTTGAGTTAATCTAGTTAATTAAAGTATCACATCAAATGCATTACTGTGATTAAAATCCCATAAAGCGCAATGATTGCAGTCTTGCTATCAGTTTCTTGAGGATACAAATACCGAAGTTAACGAAGTACCTACATAAATATGCGGCGTTTGTAGTCATGAGTTGTTTATTGCTTTTAATTGCTCTCTATATTAATACTTGTTAATACTTGTGTCAATGTAAAATTAAAACTTATAATTGGTTTAGCCTACTTGCTAATTATTCATACATGTTTAATGCAGGCTTCGGCAAACGTATTAAGATGTTATTTACTAGGAAAATCTAAGCAGGCTTTACTCAGGAAATTATTACACAGATTATATATTGTGTCTTAAAATTCATAAGGAATATTTCAGCTGATGGTTCGGGATGATTTTGAAGACATCGGCTGCCATGAGCATCACCGGTGGATCACGTAATTTTTTGGCATATTGGTTTGGGAATTATTTTGGGGGACCGAGTTAATTTGTGAATGCTATTTTGTAGAGGATACTCTATAGTTATTTACTAAACTTAATTATTTCGAATTTATTGATACCTAGGTATTATAGTTATTTACTAAACTTAACTATTTTCGGTTTTAGGGGCTTTTAAAATTGGTAGACCATCAGTAACAGGGATGTTCACATCACTGATGGGATCACTAAATTTGTATGGGGCGTGGGAGCACCAGTTTAGGTTAAGTACGGTGGGCAGCCAACGTGTTAATTGTGTTTGCCAAACATTTCCATATATTCGTCGATGTTCAAAGGGGTGACTACATCTTGATTCTAAAATTCAGATAAAAACGGGGATGTTTAGTCAAAGTAATCTAATCATCTGCTGAAATATTCCAAATACCTAAATTTAAACTCGTAAAGCCCATGTCAAATTTTGACTGTCATAATTTGGAACTTATTGTCAAACATTTACTACACACGTTACTACATTTAGTACACACGTCAGAGGAAATGTCAACACATTTCCTCTGACGTGTGTACTAAATGTAGTAACTGGGCTTTACAAGGGTAAGACACTTTGTTTAAGTAGTTATTATTGCTATATATATAGTTAGTATCGCTAAGCACAGGTTACACTATGAGGTAAAATGCCTTTAGTGGGCCCTAACCCTTAGATATTGCCTCTTACTCGCAGTATTCAGCCTGCCGGAACAAAAGACACCTAGATTGAACAATGGGGATGGGCACTGTCACTTTCCATAACTAAAGGCTCTAACAGCATCCACATTGTGTGTGAACATTGGTTTATATACTACGAGCATGATAATCTAGCGCTTTCCATCCCTTCGTTATTACGACAACACAATTACTATTTTAATTGTTAGCTGAACAAAACTCAATGAGATAATATCGCTCTATTCAAGCTTCTCAAATAAAATTTGAAGTTGCTTTGTTTAGGCAGGGATACATATTATTTATATACCGCTTGATGTTGTTTGAATAAGTAACTCGACATGTTTCGGGCTAACTCGTAGCCCTTCCTCTCGGAGTCGCACGACACGGCGGCTGCCAAACGCGCACTCAAAACTCGTTTTAAGCCGTGAGTGATCCGTTTATTTTCACTGAATGAGTCTCACGGTAGTTTCATGTTTAAAGTGTAACTTATAAAATCATATATATTTCGCGTCTCTATAAAGTAGTTTTATGTGGTATCCTCCTAGCAATTCTGTTTCTAGGAGTTATACCAACATAACGATAATTTAAAACATAAATTTAAATATTAGGTCCTAATAATTAGGAATAACTGTCGTCGTAGTAATTTGTTGCAATAAAATAAATAACATATTCTTAAGTTAATCGTTGTATCGTTGTTTAATCGACAAATATTATGTAAGCAGTGATGGGCTCATAACATTTTATAATCATAATCCATATCTTTCGCATTTGTTTTGGTTTGTAGTTTTAACGTGAAAAACGACAGAGATTAATTCGT
The DNA here is from genome assembly GCA_947563465.1 of Archips xylosteana. NCBI lineage: Eukaryota > Metazoa > Arthropoda > Insecta > Lepidoptera > Tortricidae > Archips > Archips xylosteana. The sequence continues at coordinate 16,219,525 of OX387344.1, forward strand.
TATCAGCGCGCACGTGAAGTTTGAGTGTAGAGAACACTCTATTTCCTAAATTATGTTCAGCATTCAACAGAATATTCTTAGTGACTTCTATTTTCTTGCATTTAATCTGAATGATGAACTCCAAGCAAGACAGCCGTTCCGTTACTACGTTGGAGCTAGGTCAAAATGAAAGACACTATCAGTCAAAACTTTCTGTTATAATTTCACTCGTCACATTTGTAAATGCATTTTGCAGGTCCCGCTTCGGCCTGTACCTGGTCGATTTCAAGAGCCCGAACAAGACGCGCACAGCCAAGCGGTCAGCGCGGCTGTACGCGGACGTGGTGGCGTCGCGCCGGCTGCCGGCGAACTACGACCCCGAAGACTTCACCGCCTTTTCCAGCGCAGCCACCCTCACTCCGACCTTACTTCCCCTCTTGGCCCTCTACAGGCCACTACAGTAACAGCCTTGTACATACCATTTTTTGTAAAAAAACCGTACGTTTTAAACACTTTAAATTAAATTACATTATCGATATTCTTAAAGATTCATTATCATCTTGATCCCTAAATTAAGCTTATGCTAAGCACTGAAGGAGGTCCAAAGGTTTGCCTCGTTAGTTAATTAATACTCGACGGTCATGAGTTTGCTGGCGTTGTCTCGCGCGACGTCCCGCCGCAGCTGCGCTTGGATGGACGCGAACGACTTGCCCTTGGTCTCCGGCAGCACGGCTAGCATGAACACTAGCCCCAGTAGCGAGAACGTGGAGAAACCCCAGAATACTGTGTAAATGCCGCACGAATCCCGAACCACCTGGAAAAATAGGAAAAAAAACGTTTAGGTACCTTCTGATGTTTTTATGTTTATTGAAAGGTATTACCCGTTGTATCAATTATAAAACAGGAAAACCTTAAAATCAGTTTTAGCAGTGTAAAATTAGCAGGTTCCCTCTACTGATGGAATAAGGAAAATGGATGGGATGGTATTTTGGAAAAACCAAAACAAAGAGAAAATCTTAAATATTTGCCAAAGTAAATGCGGACAACGTTCATTAGTATTCATTACCTATATTAGATATAATTATGCCATATTTACCTGGAACAATTTTTGCACCGCGAACATAAAGATGCCCGTGTAGATGTGTGCGACACAGGAAGCGTATAACTTGACGTTGGTGGGGAACATCTCTCCTATGATGACGTAAGGCACCGTCGACAACCCGATGGCGTAGCACACGATGTATACGAGGATAGCAGCCATCGGCAACCAGTAGAGGTGCTCTACTGCTGACTTGTTATACTCGAAGAAGTAGTAAAAAGTTCCAAGTGTTCCGTTCATGAGTCCCACGCCGAGGGCAGATAACAGCAACAAAGGTTTTCTTCCGACTCGATCAACGAGGATTACAGTTAAACCGCAAGTCGCCACTTGCACACAGCCTACTAGAATAGACTGTAAGTAGGGCTCCAGATGACCTCCAGCATGATTGTCTGTGTGATTCGAAGCAGTGGCGTTGAATATGACCTGGGCGTAGGCGACCACAGCGGCACTGCCGCAAAGTTGTTGGATTGTGAACAATCCCAGACTTATCCACATAGCTTTTCTGTTCGTAGCCTCTGTGACGAGGTCCAGCCATGAACCCTTATTTTTCATGTCTTCTTGAACATTTATCTCTATGTTTTTAAGTTCAGTTCTGATATCACCGCTGCGTAACATACTGAGAGATCGTTCTGCCCTTTCACTGCGTTCAAATTTAAGATAGTAGTAAGGCGACTCGGGCAAGAAAATGAAGCTTAGGACAAAAGATATAGGTAGGATCAAGTTGATTCCGGCTAAAGTTTGCATTGAGACGAAGGGTCCGATGCAGTACTGGGCAAGAATACCGACCTGAAATCAAAGAAAAAGTTTAGTTAATATTAGTTTCAGTCATGTTAAACTTACGTAAGTGAAGCAATAATTTTCATTGCGTAACAACTGGTAAGTATAATACACATACAGACATAACACGGGTTTAAATTTAGGAGAGAACGTCGAAACAACGACGTTGCCAGGACTACGTACAGCCTACCTATAAATATAATCAAGTCTAGTACATTACAGCAAACTCTTTGTGTTTGATGTTGGATATGAATGTGAAACAAACCATGCGCAATATGCAATTAAAGCAATGAGTCACGTTTCGTGTCGGCGTGTGTTCGTCAGCGTAATTACTTGCAGATAGAACGACTAATGAGAACATTGTAAATTGTTGGGAGCTTTCAACTTGATTTGGATTATGATTGACACGTACATTTGGTAGGCAATACAGACATAATATACTCGTACATGTATTGCAACATTACAATGCTGCATTAAGCATGTCCAGGTAAAACGAAACGAAACGAATCTCTATTCTTTTGCAGAAAACAATGAATAATTTATGGCGATTCGACGTCGCTTATGGTGATTGTGTATTAAGATGGCCATTTATTTTCGCTAACGTTTTTGGCTTACCTATCACTTGTTTTGCTATATATATTTTTTTAAGTCGAAAACATTGACATCTACAAACTACCGGAAAAACTTTTGGGTCGGAGATAAAAATTATTACAATTTAAAGAAAAAACCATTATGATATTGTGTTCTTTACAATTTTAGAAGGTACCTTGAACGCTTTTATTTTAAGTAAAAAAGGAAGGAAGGAAGTAAGGAGTTTTTGACCTTCAGAAATTAACGGGCGGGGCTTTATATAGATACTTACATACTCGTAACATCTACCACTTAATACACATCAATACGTTATTGTTAGGTACGCTGTTATTTATTTTATAACATAAGCAATTGTGAAATTGAAACCGTTATCAATTTTATCATTGACATTGGCAATAGATGCACTGCTTTGTTTTATCAAGGCAATAAAATTATAAATGGCCAAGATACTAAACGAGTTAGTGAACCGTTTATATACAACACGTGACCAAATTCGTGTTCAAATCGCAAATATTTATATACACAAACAAAATTACTAAAACAAATTCTTTAGCCCTAAATGTAAGTACTTTTTATTATTATTACTTATATATTTATTTATTCATATTAGAATATTTTTCGCTATTTATAAAATGCCGATTTTTTTGTTACGAATATTTCTTATCAGTTTCAAGTTGTTTTATTTCAAAAATAGGTTACCTATATTTTAATCGCATAACACAACTAAAAACGGTGAGTATTTTCACTCTTGCATTATTTTAATACTTGATTTTCACTTGATGCACATGAGATGGGTTTAAGTTAATTTTGTATATATTTTACTGAACTCTAAAGAATTTTAAACTAATTTATACATGCAAAAGTGTCTGTCTGTCTATCTGTCTGTTACCTTTTCACGCCCAAACCGCTCCACCATGGAGATAGTTTGAGAACTTGGGAAGGACATAGGATGGTCTTTATCCCGGAAAATTGCTTAGTTCCCGCGTGATAGTGATAAACGAGTTCTTCGTAGACGAGGTCGCGGGTAAAGTAGCCAATATTTTTTAGTCAAGTCTACATTGGCGTGTGAAACGCCTGGCCAATTTTCAGCCTATTTAATAAAGAGAGGAGAGACAACTTTTGTTTCTTGTGCTGTGTACTTTGTGAATTAAGCTGTGTATGACCCTTATGCAGACTTACACTAACCCCGATAATATAATAAAAACAATTATCACTCCTGTAAGAAATACTAATCCTAGAATGCCCTGAGGTGTCTTGGATCCCGCGTGGACTAAGATAATAAAGGTTAAACATGAAAAACTATGGCTTACTTTATTCATAAGTGTGATGAGGGTGGAGAGAGCCCCTCGGACTTCGTTGGTGGCGATCTCGCCGGTGTACATGGGAGCGACGGTGTAAACGATGCCGTAACCCAGCCCGGAGAACATCCGAGCCACGTACAGCACCGACACCGACTTGGCTACAATCACTAGGATCCAGCCCAAGATGAAAGGCACCGCCCCTGGAAATATAAATGATAGGATGTTGTTAATTAAAAGCAGTAAGTACTGGCTTATGGGAAAATGAAGGGTCGACCTTTATGAACTATCATCACATCATTCCAGCCTATATACGTCCCCGGGCACAGCCTCTCAGAATGAGAGGGTTTAGGCCGTAGTTTCCATTGCTGCACAGTGCTGATTGGGAACTATACACATCCAGTGGCGTAGCTAGTTAACCAAAGGCCCTGGGGCAAAAAATAAACTAGGGCCCCAACCTTGTTTGTTTACATAATAAGACAAGTAAGAATGAATGCACTTTAAATTCACTAGACTCGCGCGCTTGTAAATTCACTAGTAGCGTTTTATAGCCGCGTTTCTCATAAGTCCGCGTTTATAGTTTGTAAGTCAGAGTCCGAGGGGCCCCCTGAGCTTGGAGGCCCCGGTGCTCTGCCCCGCTTGCCCTACGGTAGCTACGCCACTGTACACATCATTGAATTTCTTCGCAAAATTTCCTTCCGTAATTCATTACTTATCTAAGTATCTATTAACCTATTCAGATATTAAATTGATTGCCTTTAAGACTTATATGGCACTCAAATTAGATGTTTTTTTATCAATTTAAGTATCAATCCACTGCGCAGTTTTTCAGGCCGTGAAGTAAGTAGATGCGGTTACAGTACATAATGTCCGTTTAAGTAAAGCTATGGATAAAACATGACAGCACACAACACCATCAATCACATCATCATTGGACATTTCCCAACACCATCTACATGGTTAAAATAATAATTTAGATAACTTAACATTCTTAACTTATTGCGATTTATGAGATAGTTTTTAGATGCAAAGGAATATTTTCTGTCAATAGTTCTTTGTCTGAAAGACAGTACGTGTCTGCAAATAATTAGGCATTATTGATATGTCCTCGGAATCAATAAAAATCATTGTATGTTAATATATGCATTTGAGCATTAATATGTACTCTTAGAAACGTGCCTGAAACCAGGCACAAACAGAATGATTATCTTTTAGTGCTATGTATGAGTATAGTAACTAAGTATAGAATTTCACAGAAAATTTTCTGATAAGACGAGAATATCTACAGGCAGAAGTTAAAAAATATTAGATACCAGCTTTTGCCCGCAACTCTGTCTACGACGAATTCGGCTATCGCTATCCCGCGGGACTTGTATAATATTCCGGGATAAAAATGGACGGTCGGTCGTCGTAGAGTTGCTTGTTTGTCTGTTTTTTACCGGATACATTTTGGTCAGTGTGCGCAGCGTAGGAATTACATGATTTAATTTCTCCATCTCCATTTTATCAACGGGCATCCAGGCGGGGGGAGCGTCATCACCCTTATGAGGTTAGTATTCCACTGGCCCGCACAAAGCGGTTGGCTTCATCTTTCCTAATACGATTTGCTAAGGAATGGAGTTCGCTTCCATCGCACGTATTTCCAGATACATTGGTATAAGGATATAACCTAGGGATCTTCAAGGCTGAACCGGTGAGATACACCTGGCCGTATACTTCGTTTTTTTTTAGCATGAGAAAGAAGGTAAGCGATTTGACGTGTCTTTTTATTGAAAAACACTTTTGATAAATAAATCACGGCAAATATGTAACAATCAACAAGGAATATATGGTCGTTTATATTCTTTTGGTTTCATAAGTAATACTTAGTATTTTTTAAAAGCGTTTTTCAATAAAAAGACATATCAAGATTGTTTACCTTATTTCTAATGCTATAAAAACGAAGTATAGTAAGGTGGGATATGGGTAAACGGGTTAGATTTATGTAGAAAATCTTACCAAGAAGTAGTGTTGTTTTTCTCCCAAAGCGATCGGCGAAGTAGGCGGACGGGACAGGTGTGAGTGCTGAGCAGAGGATCATGATGGAAGCGATCCATGAGCCCTGGTCGGGGGTGGTGGGGATCGAGCTCTCGTCCGATTGCAGGTACGAAAGGGTTGGTGAGGGCCAGCCGTAGCAGGTCCCTGCTGTTGCGGTGATGAGAGTAGCTGGAAAACAAAAGAATATTAATTTGAAAAGCAATATATATAGGTATTGCACAGCTCAAACCACTGTACGGATTGTGCTGAAATTTGGCACACAGATAGCTATTAACTATTACGTAGACATCCGCTAAGAAGGGATTTTCTAAAATTCACACCTTAAAGGGATTAAACGGGGTCCAAAGTTTTTACGAAGAAACAAGATTATACCTATGTGTATTGACTAAATTCAAAATTTAGCGCGTGGGAAGCCGCGAGCAAAAGCTAGTACTTATATGAAACTACCGTGAGGCTTAGCTATAATTACTAAAATTTAAAGAGATCTGTGTCCGTGTCGAGTGTGAGATTTTACTGTCGTTCGTTCGAGATCACCTTGATAAAGAACCACGGATTTGTTCGAAACTTGTCGCCCTTACCTCTACTATAAATACGCAAGTGCCTCGTGTACGAAAATATTTTTGTCTTATTTACTCTGTTAATTAATGTATAGCCTAGGTAATGGTTAGTAAGCAACCCCTAAATAAATACAGAGCTAGAGGTAAGGCTGGAGAGTCAGGTTATACACTCAGCGACACGGAATTGACCCAAACACAAAAGGGCATTTTATTTTTTAATCTATGCATCCATTTAACGAAAATCATTATTTTATGGTGACACGATATTAACCAACGTTACCTACTCTTTGTCTGTGCCCTTAACTAATAATAATAATTACAAAAATAAAGCTATAAGTCGTTAAAACTAATTCCGCAACAGGCATGTGTTTATGATGAAATTGATCAATAGTTAGTAGCTGCTTTTTAAAGTTTATTGTAGATATATACAACTTTTACTTTTTCTTCTGGACCGGATACCTAAACATTTATTTTATTATTTTGAACGTTTCTTGGTCTCTTAGATGTTTTGTGCATTATTAAGGTGTATCAGTCAATTCGTTATCCATAGCACGAACAACGTTAGCTTAGTGGCTTGATTTGGGACTATAACATTAAGTATATTACCCAAGATTAATTAACAGTTACATATACAGGGTGATCAATCCAAATGGGTCAGTATGGAGAAATCAGAAACTATGAGAGATACCGAAATATGTTCTTAGGAACCATGGCTTCAATTTTAGATTTAACAAAAATGGCATTCAAAAATTTTTTTTAACTCTCATACATAACCGAGAATCGAACCTGGTCAAAATTTCTGTAATAATTTATTTGTTGTTATTGTTGAAGTTAGGAATTACAAGTCCCAAGAAACATTTTTTAATGGAATTATGTTTAAATAATTGTAAAATAAACTCAAAAGTTACAAAATAACTTTATTTACGTAATTAGCTGGGTCTCCACTGAGCGAACTGCCTCGCGAGGCAGCCAATTTCGGCGCGATTTTAAACCTTTTGTCGAACAAAATTATGCCTCATGCGCTAGCCTCGCGAGGCAGCTTGCTCAGTGGGGACCCAGCCGATGATCAAAATGTTTGTCATTTTCCTGGATGCAAAGATTAATTCTCTTGGCTAATGCACAATCGCGTTCCGTATTTTTGTGGGGTGCATATTTAGTCAGCCCAAGAAAACATTCCATTTTGAAATTTGAAGTAAATTGGCACACCCTCTGAACGAATGTGTTCTAATTTCAAATAAACGCAATTTGCAGTAGATTACTATCTAAGCAAGACAATGGTAAGGTAGCCTATTCCTTCAGATCAATTATTCATATTGATGAACAAATGATGATATTTTGCAAACTATTTAAATTGTGGGAATTTCTGTCTAATGTTTTACACAAGAATTCATAGCAAAAGTTGGTCGTTATATTCTAGCGATCAACTAATAACAAAACGACATGTGAATATTAGGTACAGAATTTTGATCAGGTTCAATTCCCTGTTATGTACGGCAGTTAAAAAAATGTTTGAATGCCATTTTTCTTAAATCGAAAATCGAAGCCATGGTTCCTAAGAACAGATTTTGCTATCTCTCATAGTTTCTGATTTCTCCATACTGACCCATTTGGATTGATCATCCTGTATAGGTAATTAATTCAAATGGTTTTGTTATAGAACAATTTATTTTACATTGAAAATATTGCTGTTTTACTAAGTAATAAATTTACCGTTGTTGGGTCATAAGTGTCATAACATAACACAACAGAATACAGTCATCATAACAACAGAGAGAGAGAGAGAGAGAGAGAGTAATTTAAAACAACGTAACTTGAACTCTAAATAGTGCTTATTATTCAAACACCTGTCGATTTACACAAAAATAGACGTGTTAATAGATTATTTGTGTTGTATGAACTAAGTGCATCGCCCCCGCTACATATAACTAGGTAACTATGTATTTTGAAATGTTTGTTTCATTTATCTATATGAAGCGTGCGTCGGAAAATACATATATTTATGATGGACTGTTTACATACATATTCGAGTTAGCTTATTAAAGATAACTGCAACGTGAGACGCAGATAAGTTAGTGCGTTAATTCACTATTATGACGATTAAAATGATTAATTCACAACGATATTATCAAAGTTATAAATGTGAAGTACAATAGAGATGATCGCTTACGCTCTTGTGTGCATATTTCTGTTTAGTTAGAGGTATGTTTTAAACAGTGAAATGAATAAATATGACTACCAGGAATAAATTGCTTTTCTGGTTTTCCAATTTGATTTTGAAAAAAGTGAAAAGAATGCAAAACGTAAAGTTTTATTTTTAAATTTTATAATATTTTGTGACATTTACAAATGATGACACATTTCAAAGTTCAATAAAACTTGTTAGCACATACAGCTGACACTCAATTGTCGTAAGCAGGTTTATCAGATTTGACCTTGTCACAGAGCACTAATACTCCGGCCCTAGTTTTATTTAGATGTTATACAGTTACTGTAATAAAGTAGGTACTTTTGTTACAGTCAATTAAGTTATGTGCAGGTTGTGGTTATGTGCCAACTTATGTAGTATGTAACTTCCTGTGATTATTAAGCCAATTAAATAGGTAGATGGGTATTATGTATAATGGAACAGCAAATACATACAAGTAACACACACACAATACGTAATATAAGTTATAGCGGTTAGTTTTTACTAGTTATACCTTTTTAACTATTATCTGATTGAATTACTATTTCAAATATCATATTTTATCCTCAATTCATAAATAAATATGTACTTATTAGGAAAAGTACTAATAAGTAAATTGAAATAAGAATATTTTAAAACGGTATAACTTGAAGCTGTACGAGTATAACAGAATACACTCAAAAAATATTTATCCATTGTTTCTGACGAGCTTTAGTACTTAATTTATGGAGGAAACCAAACGGCAGGCGTCTCACGTAGAGGTACCTATAACCTTATATACCTACTTAATTATTACATTGAAATACTTTCATAAGTAACTAATTTTCATTAACCACATTGAAATTCAGTATGGCTGATAAGGTGGGTAGTGGGTGGGTGTTTTATGAAACCGTACTAATTCAGGTTGTTATAAATAACGAAAATATTTCTATGAAAAATTTCTGCCTAATTATAGCTTTTCCTCCTATTTACGTAAAAGTCTCATTTATATTTTTAGGATTCGTAAGCAAAATTGCAAAAATGGAATCCTTATAGGTAGTCTCGTTGTGTTCGTCTGTATATCTGTTTCTGTTTAAAAATATTTGCTTACCGAATCTTTTCTTGATTCTGGGATTCGTTTGTGTCAAATTTACCCTCGGGTGCGTAGGTATTTGAATTCTGAATATCGAAAATGAATGTTGATGTATTAAAATATAGAAATGGTTATAACATCGTATAGTTCTTTTTCTAAAACCATATACTTACTTTTTAAGATTGTAATAAAAGTAACCTTTTTTTAGATAATTAATTATGTGAAAAAATAATACATTATGTAAATAATGCAAGAGGAAAACTATGACATTTACGGTTTACAAGTTAACGTGTCAATAAAAACTTAATATTAAATATTTACCGCACATTAATACGGAACCATACACAACGCGGTGGTGCGACATGCACTTGACCGGTTTTAAATTCTATTTTCGTTCAAAATTACAGCGTCTTGTCTGTCACTTTTTTGGCAGTGTAATAGTGGGACGGATATTGGCTCGACCAATTTTTTATGGGTTTGAAACAGAACCCTGGCATGTTGGTTTTGGGTGTGGCTACCAGCGGTCCCCGTTTCTTATCGCGCGGACTTTTATCACCATCCTTATGGAAACTTATGACCACTGCGACAACATCTGTTTCCCGCCAATGTAAGTCCGAGTACATATAGAAAAAGCCGATAAGTCCGGTGCGTCAGTTGTTATCTGTCTACATATTGTGTCTTAATGAAATATTCAGAAATACACTTGAAATACATAAACTATGTAAACGGATATACAGGGTAATTTTTTATTAAGTGCACAAATTTTAATATGTCATTCAGTATCGTTAAAATAACAAATTTCAGAATTTTTCATTATATTATTTATTACTTAATTTTTTTTGTTTTTCATAGTAACTTGAACAATTATTACTGGATGAATTACTATATCCAACACAAATTTCAAAATGTAAAAAATAAATTCTCCAACAGATATCGTGATCTATCAACGATACTGAATCAAATATCAAAATTTGTGCACTGACTAAAAAATTACCCTGTATATTGACGATCGGTTAATTTAATAGACTATAATAACATTAATAACTATGAAGCTTGAGCTTTTTGATTCATATCACGGTAAAGGCAGCACTTGTATAGCTTAAGTTTTGGTTGGCCTGGCACTAGAGATCTATTTTGCTGGTACTCAATTGTGCCATGCATGATCTTCATTTATTTCAATATTACTAGCTGACCCGGCAAAGTTGTTTTGCCTTATAAATTAGTACCTGGGCGACCGAGCTCTGCTCGGGCAGAAACTCGGTACCAAGCGTTTTCCCAAAGACCAAGATAGATCAATTTTTCATCCCCGAAAACCCCCAAATACCAAATTTCATCGAAATCGTTAGAACCGTTTCCGAGATCCTGATTATATACACCGGAGGGGTGGGGGGGGGGGGTTAGAGGGGGGAAGGGGATGCGGGGGAGGGAGCGCGGGGACATTAAAGGGGGGATGAAAATTTCATTGATTTTGCCGTAGGATGCACCGTTTTCAAGATATTTGACAAAAACACCGGAGGGGGTGGGGGGGGGGGGGGGGGGTAAGTCACGTAAACTATTGTCCGTAAACCGACTTTACAGACAACCGGCTTTTCCTGTTCTGTGCTCCCAATAGGGAACGTGCACATAGACGGTGCTGCCAACTGGTGCCATAAGGGTGCCATCAATTTGAATGTTTTACCTTGATAAGTTTGTTTTACTGTCCGCATAGTGTCTCTTCAGTCGCATTAGTGCTGCCGCCTATAGTTACTGCACGTTCCCTATAATACTTTTTCTAACAAAAAAGTATCTTTTTCTCGCAAAAAAATAAATTTTTCTCACAAAAAAGTAACTTTTTCTCACAAAAGAAGAAACTTGACGTTTTCTCATAAAAAATAAACTTAAAAAAAAAAACTAAAAATCTTGAAAAAAAACGTGGTATCGAACCGAGGTCGGCTGGATCCGCGACCACCCGATTTCTAATGTGCCATTATGATCTGCTCGAAGTCGGCGAAATTTAGCTTTATATTCTAATGCAAACAAAAATAGCCGGAAAACACGAGTAAAAGCGATTTTCTGAAAATGAAACATAGCTAGATCAGTTTTTCATCCCCGAAAACCCCCACATACCAAATTTCATCGAAATCGTTGGAGCCGTTTCCGAGATCCTGATTATATATATATATACATATATACAAGAATTGCTCGTTTAAAGGTATTAGATTAGATAACCTAACAGAAACAGGGAAAAATATGATAAAAATCGGTCAAGCCATTTCGGAAGAGTTTGATATCAAACACTGTGACACAAGATTTTTATAGATTTTTAAATTAATAACAGAATACGCTGTTTTTAGATAAAAAATAGATTTAGCTCGTCTATTAATTCCAATTAAGATTTTTATGTTAACACCGGCTTAAATTTTGACTCTGAAATCGTGACTAAAACTGTGTAAATTTAATAAGGCGACAGACGGACGCAAGTTTTGGAATATAATTCAGAACGCCACGCGGCCCTGCCAGTTGGCACAATCATCGTTCTGTCGATGTAGTAGTATACTTTTACATACACGGTCAATGCGTACCAGCTATTAGGTATGTACATGACTTTTATGTACAAACGTAGCATAAAATTAGCTCCATCATTCTAAACCAAATGAGAATAAGTAGATATTTCTCCAGAAATGTAAGTATTTTTTAACCCCCGACACAAAAAGAGGGGTGTTATAAGTTTGACCGCTATGTGTGTGTGTGTGTGTCTATCTGTAGCATCATAACTCTTAAACGGGTGACCCGATTAGGACGCGCATTTTTATTTGAAAGGAGGTTTCTTGGCGATGGTTCTTAGACATTTTTCATTAAAATCGGTTCAGCCGTTTCAAAGTTATCAGCTCTTTTGTTATAGCATAGGATCCGAGTATACAACGACCTTCACCGATCTGGTTAATGGATGAAAAGTATTTTATATTAAATTAAATATGTTAATAAATATATTGCAAGTGGGTTGACTAAAAAATTACAGTCTAGATAATGATTAGGTACTACTTAAAAAAAAAAAAATTTTTTAACTTCTCAGTGTTTCCGTTAATAGATAAATGACATACCAATCAAAAGTATGAAGCCAATAAAATATGTAAACGTTAGGTTGACTAACCAGACCAGTGCAAATATCAATTTACCTGTTTATAACCTCCTGCCTACCCAAAGGTTATGACGGGAAAAAAATAGTCAACCTAACGTTTCCATATTCTATAGGCTTTATACTTTTAATTGGTATGTCATTTGTCTATTAACCGAAACGGTGAAATGTTTTTTAAAAAAAATAATCATACCGGACTGAAATTTTTTAGTCAACCCACTTGTAATATATTTACTAACATTTAATTTGATATAAAATTCTTTTCATCCATTAACCAGTTCGGTGAATGTCGTTGTATGCTCGGATCTTAGACTATTAGCTGCGGAAGGGATCTTAGACGCAGAATGGGCATTTACTTTATTTTCAAAGTATGCGTGACCAAATTGCGTCGGGGGTTTTTAAAATTTTTAATTTAATAGTTATCTCTTCTAAAGGACATTTACCGACAAACATGGCATCGAATTAATGTACTTTATTGTATTGAAATACAATTTAGGTTGTAATTATAAGTGCAGAGTAAGTGTTGTTTGTTTTGGCTATTATGATACGAGTTTAAACCGAGCGATAGCCGATAGCGGGCGACCTCGGCTTCTGAATGCGACACATTCCGGAATTCTGTGACAAATTTTTTCGGGTTTATCGTGCGAGTTATTTTCATAATGAAAGTTGAACGCTTGTTATGGCAGTCGTTTAAAACATTATTAAATGTCAACCTGTTTGACTGGCGGGTGAATTAATAGCACTCTATTTTATTCATTTTGTTTTACGAAGGATACTTTTTAGGTCGTTTAGCATTTAGAAATCTCTTTCAAGCTCTCACCAAATATTTGTTTAGGATTTTACTCCGTTAGTATTAGATCTAGAATGTCCTTAAAACTCCAAAAAACAACCAGGTTTTGTATGAAAATATTTTATTGTTATTGTACGTAGAGCAAAACCGTGTTTTGGATCTTCGTAAGTGCAAATAAAATATTTTTCACCTCAGCACCTCAAACAGGCAGGTTTTGCTACTAAAAAACAGTGAGCAAAATCCGATTTTGCTCACTGCGTGAGACAAAGTAGCTTTTTAAATATTTTTTTTAAATGTCGAGGACAATGCCATCATTCATCCTTCCCATGTACTGAATTCGAAAGATTTCAACTTCAGTTTGATCTGTCACTTTCATTTCGATACGAAAAGAGCGAGAGATAAGATCAAATCGATTCTAAGTTCGATTTCAAATTCTATACCTAGTAGGCCTAAAAAATAAAAGAACGATTGAACGTTCGGATACTCATAATACGTACTTAACCTTAAAATTGTAATTCGTCTGTTAAGGTTTTAAATTTAATTATGGTACTTTATTAATAATTGGATTATATTTTTAAATAACTAATCAAATAGTAAAAATGTTGTAGAAAAATACAATGTTTAACATGTATCTATACAATTATTAATAATTTTAACAATCTTGAACATCGTGATAAATATCGGGTGCAGTATCGGAACGCATCTTTAAAAAATAGCGGGATTTCAAATTTTAATTCTTTTCTTCTTCTGTTTCGCTAGCTGCTGAGTTCGATATCTAGAGTTTGATACACGATAATGGCAATTTGTAAATTATACGAATAGTAATAAGTACTTATTTAATAAATTTTTGAATATGATATGAGTGAGTCCAGTGACGAAGTCAACAATTGAACACCAGACGAATTAAGGCAGTAATACAAAATGCAGATTTAAGTTTCTTACTTGAAAAGTCTCGCGAAAAATATTTAAAAGCTTATGATATTTTTAAGCAATGGAGACTAGCAAAGGGTGCAAACACTTTTTCGGATATTGTATTGTTATATTGGTTACAATTATGGAGTATTTACTCAATGTTGAAAACCACAACAAAGACAAAAAGACGACGTTTATATACCTTAAGCCTTAAACAATTTATTATGTTCTCGCTGCTGAGGTGAAAAGTTGTATGTGTCACACGAGACCAAAGTTTTTTTGCATCTCGTGTATTTGAATCACTCGCGCACTCAGGATTCTAACTTAGAATCACTCGCTCACGCTCGTGATTCAACTATAGAATCCTTCGCTGACTCGTGATTCAAAATCAACACTCGCAGTAAAAACCAACTTTGCTCTCTTGTTTCACAAATAACTATTCTAACAAATTATGTGGCGTTATCGGAGATAATCCTGAGACTGCCAAAAATGATAAACGCGAAAGCCATATTTAACTAGTAAACAAGTGGTAGTCCTACTTTCGCAAGGACGATCAATCGGTTCCCTCTGATGAATAATTCTTCATCATAATTAAGTGGCTCGAGATTTTTATGAAAAAGAAACCGACCGGTGTGCTGCGTGAACAAAATTACACGTTTTATAGATACCTATTTGAGTAACGCGCAAAATGCATATAATGACTTAAGTTTATTAAAAATAAACTACCATGCCAGTAAAATAAAACAGAACTTTGTAACATAATATTATCACAAAGACGAGCGAGTACCGTACCCATGGCGGTGGCTTATGAAGTAGAGTCGTTAAAAGGTCTCTTTATGTAATTAAATTGCCAGAACTGTCATGAGATTTACATAAATCCAAATTGACAATGATATCCTTCGCGCTGTTGTCAGAATAAGTATAAATCATTGATGTTATATTGATTTACGAAATGCCTCTTTTTATTAGGTACTCATTTACCAAGCGATATAGAACGTGATTAGTTTTAATGAATTTCCAATATTTCGACATAAGCGATAGATGTGTCGGAATATCGGGAGCATATTGATTGAAGGTAAGTAGTCATGATTTCTATCCAGTAGTCAATATGAGTACCTAATTCATTAAAAACTGCCTTATTCTGCTTGTCAGTGACTTTGATGATAATAATAATAAGATTCCAATCTTGTTTTCAATTGTGAACAAATGAAGCTATTCTTCATTCGTTCCGCCGGGTCATCAGTGTGTAGTAAGATATCATAGTAAGCTCGTACTTCTCTGTTTATCTTTGGCTTGTCAACTTTTTTACAGAGAAGTGCGTTAAGTATATCTATGAATACAAAGTACTGACAGGCACATGTAGACGCTTCATGCTGGATAAGGCGCGATTACTAAACTATAAGGTATTTCGCCTTGAGCCGTTTGGAGTTTACCACGGGAAGTTTGCAAGATCTTGGCGCTATGTTTCATTAGATTTTTCCTCGTAGTGTAAATTAATTCATTATGATGTTGTTTATTAGTTTTGTTTAGACTTGGTAAAAGGTAGAATGGAGAGAAAAGTCGTTGATTTGTGATGCATGTGACCTGCGAGGTTGTGAGGGCGAGGCGCGGGGCCACGGCGGCTGTGAGGCGGTGACGTCACCCGTCGCTAACACTACCGCGCTATAAAATACATCCCACAAAACAATACACGTTAATTACTGCCGATTGTAATTACGTACACACCTATATAAATATAGTACAGCCACTCCGCTGAAGCAGAGCGTGTTTCAGCGAGCGATGTAATTTGTAGGTTAAGTGGTGGGTCAATTTATTGAAATAGATCGTCAATTTATACTCTAAAAATATTCTTATGGACGTATGGAGGGAGTTATGTGTTTGGACTTTAAACTTTGCCGATTGAGAATTACTGTAACCTAACTTTAGGTACCTACAACAATTATAGGAAAAATACTTTTAAATATGCATCGTATTCCTGGCTTTAAAATTCAGGACGTTCTATTCCAGCTTTCAACCGCTTTAAGCACCTTTAGTGAGTAAATTTCCGATAATTCTTCATTTGATTTTGAATAAAACTGAGTTTAGTAAGACGTTCCAAAATTGTAAGTAGTCTCCACCAATTAGTTGGAGTACCTGCCAAATGCCCTTGATGAAGACTTAAAATTAAAGAGTTTAACCCACGATCATAATCCGTAATATTGAAAACAATCTCCAGAAAACACTGACAAACTAGTAATTTCGCCCTGGTTTGTATTTATAATTGTGAGTTATACCGTTTAATTTTTAGCTTTTGACTAGAACAGTTGAACCTAGCAAAAAGTCAACAATCTCGAAAACTGTCCTACTTAAAAGCTTCTCTTAGTCTAGTCACGAGACAGACATTGGCTATAAATATCTGTACGACGCACGTGCCTTTGCACACACCGCGCGCAACTTCAAACGCCTCCAACAAACGGCACTTTTTGCGACCAATACTACTTTTACGTCTCATTTACTTTGTATCGTTTTACAACCACGTTTAAGACAAGTCTAGCGCCATTCAAACTAAATCCTTCCCGTAATATTCCTTGATGAAGTTGTTATGGGAATAATAAGGCATGCGTATGCAAACAGGAAGCGGTTCCATGTATACCATTAGCGATGTGACAGTCGTTGAACGCTTACAAGTACCGCTGGAATTACTTCCTATTACAGCAAATAAACCAACTGCTGCGATAGAGATGGGTTTTTAAAGAGATTGAATGATTATGTCATGATTTTTTTTTTAAAAAACATTTTAACGAGTTCCCATGTGAAATTGCATGCTATTTACCCGGCTGTGAATCCGGTTTATCTGCCGGTCGCCGGGTGGTGTTATTGTCATTGTCAATCCGAGCATGTGACTCTGAGAACAATCACATTTGCTTTCCAACGATAAATTAGCGATGCTACTTCGTGGTAAGTGGAACAACAATTCGACAATTATAATGAAGGTCATATTTCTGCTGTGTTCCTTTTAATTATAACTTTCCAGTCAACCTTGAGGTCTCTCTGGTTCGTAAACAACGTATGTTTTCACTTTAATTAACTTCATACGATTCAACTAGAGAAAATTATCATAAAACTGTGTTCAGAGTTATTAAATTAACTTAATATTAAACGTACTTATATAAAATCAAGCCTCAGCCAGTGCTGCATTACCTATTTCACGGTTTGCATTACATAGTCTTTGATATTTTTAATTACTATGTAGTGTACTTCCTTATTTTTCATTATAGCTCACTTTTTTAGGAAACTAATTAAGTATGTGAACCTAAAAATTTGACTTTTAGTTTTCATTTCATTCCTCATCATCATTTCAGCCGAAGGACGTCCACTGATGGACAATAGGCCTCCCTCATTAATACCCATTGACTTTATTAAAAATCAAATAGTGTTTCCATGTTTTAAATAAATACGTAGTGCGAATACAAATTACTTTTGTGTTCTGTCTTTGTGACGTGTGTTCAGCACTAATTAAAATTCCAAAGACGCAATAATTTTTTGGTCAACCAGTAAAAGCGCCAGTGGGTTTGGGAAAAAAAATTGGCAGCTATATGAGACTGCAGGGCCTTGCGCTGTTTTACCGAGAAATCAGAAATACACTGGCTACCGCATTCGCTCAGGAATCGTCTGAGTATTTAAACAAAACTCGGTGTATTTCCTATGTTCCAATTTGATAAGGCCAAACCTTATCGGACGTGTAAGTGCCAGTGTCATATGGCATTACGCCAAGCAATGATTAAGTTGGATCAGTTTATCTATGACTGCATCGGCACCGCGGTACTTTCGGCTGAGGCTGCGCTAATAAAGAGAGTTTATCTGCGCGATTGCCAGGAAGCCGCAGGAACGGCGAATTTATTTGAAAACGCCACTGCAATTGCGGTTGGAACCTAGTTTCTGAATAAACTAGGAGCATGAAAATCAGATTAAAAGGCATTAAAGTTGTACAGTTGCGTAGCTGCAATGGAATGGAATGTTACCTATGTTGTATTTGTACAGATTTAGTTATTTATTGTTAACAAATTGCACGTCGTCATGAATAGGCGTATTAGGTATGTTTGGATACAATTGCACAAGGGAAATATGGAGTGGCATGATGTAGACCGACTTCCGGTGTAATTGAAATACCTACTGCTGAATAATATGTTACGTTTTCAATGTAAACAGGGCACGTAATAATGTAATTCTAAATTCGTAGGAGTATATTATCTACTTTGTGGTAGGAGTAAAAAGGCTCCAGCTCCACAAGATAATGACAAAGAGCAAGTTATGTAAATACGTATATCGACCTACCTACCCATTTAGGTTTCTAAAGAACACGGGACTGAATTTTGAAAATGACTTTTATCAAAAATACCATTCGAAAGGAGTAAAAATCTGCGTATTACTATGAAACTAAAGGTCAAATTAAGTTTTCGACTAGTTTTCAAGGTCAATAAAATTAAAGCTCCCCAAAATTTTTTACCATTTTCCTAGGAATTAATGAGCAATTTGATATCAAAAAAGTCAAAGGATCCCCAGATAGAAAATAAGTAAGTAGGTACTAGTACATTTCTACGAAAGAACTGTTGAAGTAGAACGAGTCATTGCAACAGCATTGTTTATAAACAGCCGTCGTCAGTTTGCTGACGGGAGTGCTCTCTCTTGGCCAGCCGAGCGCGCGAATCGCACGAAATCACAACATTACTGCAAACTATCAGATGTCATTGACATACGCTTTTGCTAGTCTGGTATCCATTACGCATAAATCGAACGGCTTTGACAACCTTACTTGAAATAGATTCGTAATGGTTATTTCTAGATTTTTTTAATATTTTGAATAACAAGAACTGTATCAAGATGAGATATAACTGTCACTCATTTCAGAAATACCCATGTAATAACTGAGGCATTATCAAATAAGAAAAATAATGCGAGATAATACTTTTTTAAGTATTTGTTCAGGTATTTCATAATTATTAAAGACGTAGGGAATTATAACGAGCTCATAAAAGTGCACGTTCGATAAAATGAACATTGGATTTGACGACTTCATTTTATTTCTGAGTGAAATCTGTATAATTAAAAGATTGTGTTTTTAATGCAACGGTGACAATTGACAAGATTTCATATTTCTATGACTATAATTTGATTCGGTCTGTGTATTCCGTTTGGAAAGAGAAAGACGCTGATAGTTTTAAATTTTCACAAGGATTATTAATTAATTTATTACAACATTTTTAAGATGCGCTTATTCTAAAAGGGCATAACTGCAAAACTACCACACAATAGATCCATTACTTTAGTCTAGTACCTATTAAAAAAATGAAGTGATTACGCAAATCTGACGTTGACGTTGTGTTTGGTTTGCTTAGGCGGTTTGGTTCTTTCTTGCTTTTCGATCACAACTACGGGCTCGTTTAAAATCTGATTTAAATCAATAACACGTCGTTCGTGCATTAACATTAATAAAAATAGATTTGTTAATGTCAAATTTAAAATCATGACAGCTCTTTTTTCTTATGAAAAAGGCAAAGGAAACATATCTATTCTGTGGTAGTATTGGGAAATTCAGATATATTTTTTGAATTTCTTGTATTTTTTTAAATATGTAGAAATAAATTATAATAAATATTTATCCGTGTTCAGGAGGCAAAACTCTTTCGATTCCTGTAGTAATTTTCAGGTGCCAAAAAATTAAATCTCGTCAATTGCATAACATAGATAGAGTAATATTAAATACGTAGATAGTTAGAAAAGAAAGACATTATTTGGAAACTGCCAATACACACACATAGCGCACAATTTAGATTTATTACTTAGAACTCGACCCAAAACTCTGAACAATATTGACTGCTTCGTGCCAGTAAGTAATTTATTTTTTCGTACGATAAGTTCCTTGGACCATACGGATCCTTTCTCTGAACAGCCTGCCTTTTTTGTACATTTTTTACCTGGCCTTAAGAATTCTTCCGGGAATTCATTGGACGTCGTATTTGCGCCAAGAAGGAGTAAAGATTGGAATAACCTATGACAAAACAACATAATTGAGAACCTCCTATTTTTTTGTGTGTTAAAAAATTATAAGCTCTGTAGCAAACGGAACAAGAGGACACATTGATGATCGAAGTTTCAACAATTTTAATTATATACATTAAATATATTAATTATTTACAGTCCTACAATAAACTTGAGGAACAGAACCTGTTTTATTCGGGTTCGGGTATGCTAACGAACTAATGATGCAATAACATTAAGACACTTTTGATAATCTGCGATTAATTATCACGAGTATTTCTAACTGATCTGTATCGTGCGCTGAATAAACGTAAATATCCGAAAGATAAACCATCATTACATTATTATAATTATCAGTAATTTCTGAAAATTCAGTTCCACTTATCATTGTTTTGACAGCTGAAATTGATCACGTTATTCGCGGCCGAGAGGGCTTGACGGTGAAAGTTTTGCTTAATTTAGTCCTTAATATTGCTTAGGTTTGTAATATATATTTTTAGACAAATGCAGCACAAAAAAAATATATCACTCTTCTCTTCGCCCACATCGTGTCAGCAATATCAGTGCGAATCAATATACATAATAAACTTTGTTCGACTGCCCACGCGTATGGGATGAAACATTTTTGAAAAAGAAATCTTGATTTTGTCCAACAGTGAAAAGAAGTTAGGTTAGAATGTAACCATTAGATTTTTGTAATGGGAATGGGAACATTTTCAGCCTGAATAGGTAAGAAAACGCGTATTTGAAATTTATATGGCACCGCCGTTAACTTTTGAGAACAAAAGAGCTTTCGTCAAGAATTTTTTTCTTAAGCGAGAACGTCTCCACAATACGGTTCGAATTGTTTTAAAACTATCTAACAATGAGTATCTACATTAGGCACATAATATTTTTCTATTTTGAGAAGTTTTTGAAAGCAAAAGTTAACTGAAGACTGCAAGCTACGATGTTAAACTCCCTGTGTACCCCTCTATAACGGCGGCAAGAGGGTTAGCATTTCTCTGCAGCTGACCGTCCAAGCGTACAGGGAAGTAAATATTCCTCCTACCCTACATGACTTGGTTTTGTAAGTATGTATGTACAAAATAATGCTGTTCCTATTAAAAAACCATGGAGGTTCTCCGAGCAGTGTATCTAGGGCGTGCAAAACCGGAAAGTTGTCAAAACCGGTTTTGAATTGCGGTTTTGAGGGCCCAAAACCGGAAACCGGTTTTTTCCCCGGTTTTGGCAATGTTCTTAAATATTTTTTTATTATGGTAGTAATGGTAGAATTTGAACAGTATAATCATATTCTTAGATAGTTTATATACCCACAAAATCTACAAATAAAACAAATTGCATGAAATACTTGTTTTTAATTATCCATTAATGCCTAGCCTACCAAGTAGACCTTAGATTAGATAGATCACGACGAGAGATTTGGACGACCGGATAGCCTAGTTGTTAGAGAACCTGACTACGAAGCTTGAGGTCCCGGGTTCGATTCCCGGTCGGGGCAGACATTTGTGTGAAATAATACGAATGTTTGTTCTCAAGTCTTGGGTGTTTAATATGTATTTTTAAGTATGATTATCCGTTGTCTAGTACTCATAGTACAAGCTTTGCTTAGTTTGGGACTAGGTCAATTGGTGTGAATTGTCCCGTGATATTTATTTATCACATTCATAAACACTCTTAATTTGGCTAACAAACAATTTTAAAATGAACTAAAACAATTACTTTGCTCACCCGCGACCTTACAATAGTTACGTTTATGCAAGAAATGTGTGTTCATGCAGTTCCTCCACCTCCACACTGTACGAACACACACAAATAACATAAACACAACTATCACCACCACCAAGCTACACTGACGCGTTTCGAACTCAACCAGAGCTCATCCTCGGAGTTACCACAACCGTATGCTATGCTACCAAATGTTAACTAACAAACCAAAACAAATGTTTTAACTTGTCACTGTAACTTCACAAGTACCCACTTTATTTATCTTATTCTCAAACTACCCCACAAAAATTAACTTTTATTGACATATTATAAAACTACCTTGAATTTTTGTTTATTTATTTATAAGGCATATTTTATTAATACTAACTGTTCAAATTAGACCCAAGCCGCAGTAAAGGAGAAGATACTAAATTTACCTGTTCATTAATAATAGACCCCATAGTGTTGTACCTAATTATTTCCATGCATTCCAGAGCATCCAGACGCAACCCCTTGCCGCAATAATGTAACACTTCATAAGAATCTGAATCTAACAATGAATGATTTGATTCCAACAAATGTTTTGCAAAATTCGATTTATCTGGATGCTCATTCCTATATGCCGAAACATGCTCTTTAAATCTAGTATTAAAACTTCGGCCTGTCTGTCCTACGTATATCCCATTGCAGTCATTACAAGTAAGCTTGTATACCCCCGATCTAGTTCCCTTATCTACCTGTTCTTTGTGGTTACATAGCCTAGAGTACAAAGAGTTGTTAGTCTTAAAGGCTCTCTAACTTACTAATTCATATTTTACTTTTTAAATATTTACAAGCTGACATATCATGCATTCATGTCATGAAATGATTAATGTGTTGTATTGAGTAAATAATATCTTAATTTAGCGCAATTGCTGAAGTCAATTCAAGTTCTCTTTTAGTTAGAAAAGATCCCGTTTGATAATTGATGTGTATTACAAAAAAAAACAGCCCTGTTTCATAATTTCAACTGAAACGCCGAGCAAGTAATGTAAGTATATTAGAATCAATTCAGAAGGTGAGGCCAAGTGTTATTAGATAGGTATATAAGGTTTTGTAGTAAGAACAATCATTTTTTCAATCAAAAACCGGGTCATGTAGGAAGAATAATTACTTCCTTGTACAGAACTGGCAATGTAAGTGGAAATGTGCAAAGAACTAAGATTTCTTGGTACATTACCCGGTTTTGTGAGAATAATGTTTTTTTCTTTATAGGTACATTGCTAGCTGGCAGTTTTAGGAACACTACAATACTTTATATTATAAGTATTACTTCGTTGTTAATTGTTGCTTGTGGAAAAAGCTGAAAATACAACAATTTCTTGAAATTATCCGGATGTAATAATAAAGAAACAAGCGTTCATAACTGTATTATTGAATCAAGATAACTTCTTGTTCGTATGGATTTATGTATCACCATTCACTCAATTGAACCTGTGATTCATGGCTGTACTAATTCAACCTCATTACCTTACTTTAAAAGTGTTTATATAACCCAAACCTTGTCTGTATGTGCAGAGGACTTACAGTCTTTTGCGTGCTTAAGCCTCTTTGTAACAGTTTTATGAAAGTCATTCAAAAAGTTCTCTATTTCTTTGCATCAGTTCAACAAGTCACTTTTTGATTTTGGATCTAATTTCAGTACCAACAAAAGAGAAATTAAAGAAGAAAATGTCAGCAGTTTGGATCCTTTTCGTTAAACTACGTCCAGTTGTTGTTGTATGTATGTCAATTCGGTTTGTTCAGGCAAGTATGTAGACAGGTTTATTTAGAATTCCTTTATAAAGGTGCCCTAAGTTTTTTGTGCTTCAGTTCAGCAGACCTTAAAGTTTTTTTCGATATCTCTTAATAAGTACACATCTAAAATAGGAAATTTTAAATTAATGTGATAGGTATCTTCTATCACACCGTACCAAAACCACACCAGTAAAAAGTTGGGCTAGGAGCGTGTTTACTTCTTCTAGCTGCTGAAATGCTACTTGATGTAAATGTGGCAATTGATTCGCCATCTCAATTATGTTTTTTCCATTGAAAATAAGGAAACCTGAATACGTAATAAAATAACGAGGAAAAGATCAAAGCTGTTCAGTTGTTCATATGGAATACATATAAGTAAGTAGGTAAAGTACATACTTACATTAAATATGACCGCATTTTGTAAAAATAATGATGTAGGTTAGTAAGATGGTTTTTGTAGAAATGTAGGTATATGTTTAGTTGCGTTAACTTTTTACATCATGTTGTAGTGAGTCGATCGATAACCCCTTCTAACCTCATTAAAACACCAAAACCGAACGAATTTGTCAAACTGTTAGTAAAATATCATAGATGGCATAAGTAGTCCAACAGAATTACCGCGTTAAGTGAAATATATATTATTATGTTGATTTCAGTAGAGGTTTCACTAATAATTACTAAACTAAACGAAATCACGAAAGTTTAAAACAGTATGAGGTTTCATTATTGTAAGTATGGTGATGACAAGAAGCATGTTATATTCGTAAATACGATTAGAAGTGCGATACACTAAGAACTTGGAACAATGCAATTACAAATGAAGCATTTAAATCAACAAGCGACAACACGAGCCCCATGCGTGGCGTGGCGAAAACACCGATAGGTTAGGTTAGAGTATTAAGAGTTATAAAGACTTACCACATAGTGCTGTTGCATATTCCTTCCAATGTGAACGAGTTTTGGCTGTCATCGCGAATGAATTACTTAAACT
Source organism: Archips xylosteana (assembly GCA_947563465.1). Taxonomy (NCBI): domain Eukaryota; kingdom Metazoa; phylum Arthropoda; class Insecta; order Lepidoptera; family Tortricidae; genus Archips; species Archips xylosteana. The sequence goes on from OX387344.1 coordinate 16,244,429, forward strand.
TCTTGACTATTAATGTATTACTGGACGTTTTGGAATGAGATTATCTTGAGCACAGATATATAAATATATAATATATGTAAGTATAATAAGTAGATTAATAATTTGCATCCATTTTGGGGTTATTAAATATATAAATATATTAACGGAAACTAGCTAAATATCACAATGTTATGTTTTCGAACTAAAAATTAAAATTGGGTTTGAAAAGGAACGTTATAACTTATTAGGCTTCATTTTGGATGGTTTATGTGTTGGCTTGCTGGCTCATAGTGCGACGAGAAGACGTGTCGTGGTAACGCGACGGTGGCGGGTGAGCGACTGAGAGAGTCGAACAACGTAACGCGGCGCGGCGAGTCCAATGGAATGAGGTAAATCGGCGCGGGCGCACACTTTTGCTCCTCGTTTATCGCTTGGCTCGACAGTCAGTGCGTCGAGTAGCTCTTGTGATGATAATGACAAGGTCGATATCGGCTCGCGGCGCCGCGGCGGCGCTCGGCCGCTGCCGCACGCTGCCGCTCCTCGGCGGCGCCGCGCACGTTGCTCGCTGGTGGAACGACCGTGCCTCCGAATGTTTGTGGAGACACTATTATTTTTAGACATTAGTCCAAAAATAATACTGACAATAGTTAGAACTGTACACTGCACGAGACCCGCTCCATTGGCACATGCATGCAATAATTAAGCAACGGGAATGCCCTAATAATGGGGACGTGCACGGCGATAAGGCTACGTTTTGCGTAGGTACTTTACATTAGGCAAGGCGCCCATTATTTTTTTTCATTGAGACTGTTGTTTTTAAAACATTTAACAGTTCACTAGAAATACGTACATCACCAACTGAGCATGCATGTTTACATTAATCATCGTGTTATTACTAGGTCATCGAATATATCATAATAAGTACCTTATATTGTGGAATAGTTTTAAGCAAAAAAGAAATTAGGTAGGTAAGTAGCAATAATATAGACAAGGCCAATTCGCGGAAGTGATCAGGAGCATACTTACCTACGTAAAGCGTAAAAGGAAATGACAGGTGGACGCAAGACACGAAACAACGCTTGCCAAGACCGATTTGTGTCGTCCTACCCTTACACCTACTTATAATAATTCAAATCTTTATGAGTCCTGGAAGGTTAACATTAGCGCAGTGCATCGTGTAAAGGCAGGTTTAGACAGGGTCAGTAACTGACTTCGAATTCGAGACAAGTCAGCGCTGACCCGAGAAATACCCAATGTAAATTGATTTGAAGTCAGTACAGCACAGCGGTGGGAGGTCAGCGCTGACTTGTCTCGAATTCGAAGTCAGTTACTGACCCTGTCTAAACCTGCCTTAACTCATGACGAATATTTACTTGAGTGTTAACTCTCCTTTACTATGTAAAATGTGAACATTGTGAACGGCAGGCGAAGAATGTCATGAGATAAATAATGATAATGTTCAAAAAGCGGGATTTATGGAGTTACAGACGTTTTGGCGTAAGTATTTAATTTTAGCCAGTAGATGAAAAAAATATCACGTAACAGAGACGATATCCCGAGTTCTGCAATTTCTAGGAACGAATTTAAGAGGTGAATGGAAGTTTGAATGTGATGATAGAAGCACTGGAATCAGATCATTTTGCCTCGTTGTAGTTGAGAACGAGCACATGCTGACAAGACAATTAGCGTAAACTTATTGCTTCTTAAATGTGTCTTAGTCAGTCTTTAAATCCAGTACCGCTGGTATGTCGTTGTTTATAGTTATGGCTATTGTTCTATCCTTTGAGGTTCTATCACTTGATTAGATATTGATTGTGGGAAGTGTATTATTTGGAACTGTCTTATCGTAACTATTAAACATTGTATTACGTGTATAATAATAAAGTAACATTTTGCTGTGGAACAGCAAATATACTGTATGTAAGCATCTAAAATATTTTTCATAAAAAGATGAAACTAAACCATTACCTACTATGCACATAAAAATCTATGCGCATTTAGTCCCGTAAAAGTAGAAAAAACAAGTTGAAACAATATATATTACGGAAATTGCAATTCCGCTTATAAATTGCACAACTAAAATTATCGGAACAGTAAATAATGACACATTCATTTCCCTTACACTGCTGTTTTTGCCGGTATCCGCGTGAAAATCATCCAAAAGAATCATGTAAGATAGATAAACGTCAGTGGGCGTTGTTTTCCACAACAATTTTGATTGGTCGGCTGATAACGACCTTTGTCCTAAAATTTGTATGTTTTTCGATAAAATTATTAAGTACGTAATATTTGAGGGCAGATTTACATAGGAGATGCGTGTAATATACCACCACCACCACCACCACCGAAAATATTTCCGAACATCTGGTTTTCTTACCAAAAATAATTTAATACTGATCATTAAAAAACAAAATCAACAGCAAAAAGAGAATTTCTAAAATTATAAGAGTATTAACTATTACAGGCTGTATTTTAATGGCTACTATGCTAAGCTAACTTTTGCCCGCGACTTCGTCCTCGCAATCGACTCATGAATGGTCAGAATGTGCCTAACGCATTGTTTTAGTACCTAGTCTAGTAGTTAGTTTTTGCATTATTGCCTTTCAAATAAAACCGGTTTGGGGCAGAGGGCTTGGATGATTTTAAAGTAGGTAGGTATACCTCTATAACGGACATAGGTAGATTTTTTTCTGTTTTACCCAGTATACGTAGATTAAAAGACTAAGAATGAATCGAAAGGAAAGTTATTAAACGACGGGATATTTTGATAGGTTAAGATAGCATTCCGATGTTGGCACCCGCGACTGTGACTGGGTCGCGAGACCCAATGTTGAGGGTGAAATTAGTGCTTCATAGCATTGACTGATGCAAGCAACCGCGTCGCGCGAGTCAAGTTGGTCGTTGGCTACACTCATCGACTGTGCGACGCAGTGTCGTCCCAGGACCAGTGCCGTTGCACAAAAGCAGCCAAGAAGCACATCAAACTGGCGGAGTCACGAAGACGAGATATTAGTGGAATTAGCGGTTAGAAAAACCTTTGCATGATGTGAAAATTTCTCGCACATCCTTAACTTTTAAATTGTTTTAATTGAAAAGACCTACAACAATGATATGAGATTGGCAACGGTTTAAGAGGTGTACCTATTATGCTTTAGTTTAATTTTGATTTAATATGGTTGTAATAAAAGACATTCAATAATCAAAGTTTCTGAAACCAGATTAGTCGGAAAAGATTTATTATTTTTAACCGACTTCAAAAAAGGAGGAGGTTCTATGTTCCACTGTTTATATGTTTTTTTTTTTTTTTTTTTTTTTTTTTCTATGTATGTTCATCGATATCTCCGCCAATTGTAGGCCGATTTTCAAAATTCTTTTTTTGTTTAAAAGATCATACTTCCGAGGTGGTCCCATTGGCACCAAGTCAAGATTTGATGATGGAATCTTGGGTAAATCGACGGAAACCCTCAAATTTAATAGGCACAACTATGACGATTTTGGAATTTTTAGCATCTAGTCAAGCATTTTCATTCAGAAAATGTCATTTGGTAAACTGGATCTGATGAAGAACATCACAGATGGCCAACGGAACTCCTCAATGGGTCAAATCTTGCAAGTTTAATTTAACCCACTTCCCGGTTTCTGAATTGAAATTTTGCATGCTTGTGTAAATTGGATGACAATGCAATATTATTGCAACATGGAGCTGGTCTGACGATGGAGCTGGATGGTGGCCATAGGAACTCTGTAATAAAACGACGCAACCCCGTCGAGTTTGGGCTTGTTTCATTCGTCTTGACGAGCACTTTGATCTCAGATGGTAACCAGGGTCTGATGATGGAGCTGGAAGATGGCCAAAGGCACTCCAAAGTAAAACGACACAATCCCGTCGAGTTTGGGCTTGTTTTATTCCTCTTGACAAGCACTTTGATCCCAGATGGTAACCAGGGTCTGATGATGGAGCAGGAAGAAGGCCAAAGGCACTCTACAATAAAATGACACAAACCCCGTCGAGTTTAGGCTCGTTTGATTCGTCTTGACGAGCACTTTGATCCCAGATGGTAACCAGGGTCTGATGATGGAGCTGGAAGATGGCCAAAGGCACTCCACAATAAAACGACATAACCCCGTCGAGTTTGGACTCGTTTGATTCGTCTTGACGAGCACTTTTATCTCAGATGGTAACCAGGGTCTGGTGATGGAGCTGGATGATGGCCAATGGCACTCCACAATAAAACGACACAATCCCATCGAGTTCGGGCTCGTTTGATTCGTCTTGACGAGCACTTTGATCCCAGATGGTAACCAGGGTCTGACGATGGAGCTGAAAGATGGCCAAAGGCACTTCACAATAAAACGACACAACCCCGTCGAGTTTGGGCTCGTTTGATTCGTTTTGACGAGCACTTTGTTCCCAGATGGTAACCAGGGTCTGATGATGGAGCTGGAAGATGGCCAAAGGCCTCAACAATAAAACTACACAACCCCGTCGAGTTTGGGCTCGTTTGATTCGTCTTGACGAGTACTTTGATCCTAGATGGTAACCAGGGTCTGAACATGGAACTGGAAAGTGACCATAAGAACTCCGTAATAAAACGACGTAACCCTATCAAATTTGGTCTCGTTGGATTTGTCTTTATGAGTACTTTGGTAACCAGGGGTAAAAAGTACAGTGAGCAAAAAAAAACTTGTATTAAAAATAGATTTTGTAACAAACTTATTTCGAGGTCAAACTGATGATTTTATCCTACGTATCTAACAAATACGTATGTACAAATACAACTAAAAAGCAAAAAATAAAATAATTTTTAATTAAAAAATAAAACCGACTTCAAAAAACACCCAAAAACTAAAACGCAAAAAATAAAATAAAAATTGAACCGACTACAAACAAAAAGCATAGAAATATCTTTCTTCTAACGGTGAAGCCACACGAGCGTAATTTTGTGAGTCGTGAGCGGCAGAATTTCGGTTCGCGCCATACAATATGCGGGCCATCCCGTGACACTCACATGACACAATGTATGGCGCAACCGAAATTCTGCCGCTCACAACTCACAAAATTACGCTCGTGTGGCTTCACCGTTAGAAGAAAGATATTTCTATGCTTTTTGTTTGTAGTCGGTTCAATTTTTATTTTATTTTTTGCGTTTTAGTTTTTGGGTGTTTTTTGAAGTCGGTTTTATTTTTTAATTATTCGAAATACGCTCAACTTTGTTCAGCTCTATATCTGTAGCTGTATTTCTAAGTCGATATGTGCAACAAAGAGGTTACTTATTTGCATAACGTTAGCTTCAATCCTACCTTACATTTCAATGAAAGCAACGGAAAGATTAACTATCGTAAAATACTAATAAAACATACCTACAGTAGAAACTCAGAACGCACATTCCTTATATAAGCTATGGATCATTCATGACGCGATTTAGGGTTCTAGGCACCCTAGGTATAACAATATATCTTTGCGCCCGGCCCGCCCTCTACTAGAGGTATATTTCTGGATCTGCAAATTTACTTCTAGGTACCATCAGCCAAATATGTGGTCTACCACCCTAAAGTTGATAATCGTTTGGATGTCATAAAACAATAATGCCAATAGATATGTCTGTCAAGTTGAAAGTTCGACAGTAGCGACATATTCATTTGATAGGAACTTGTTCAAAAATTGATAGACCACTTATTTGGCTGATGGTACATGATATAGGTGGAGTATATTTTCTCCGTTCTTGTGATTTTCTAGACTTTATTTAGCCTACTTAAGACCCGTTGTTTGATCAATAGTTAAACTGACTGATAGTCAAATGTCCTTTGAAATGCGTTAACTATTGTTATTTTTGCCATACATTTTAACTATTAGTTAATCAATCAATCAATAAATAATTTTATTTGTCAAAACATAGGTAAATACATGGACAAAGATCTTAATCTGTGATCTGATCTTATTAGTTTGTTTAACTATTGATCAAACAACAGGCCCCTAGTCTGACTAGTGGAGCTACATATGCCATGGGTTCACTATCACTAAGCTTACTATGTTAGTATGGTGTTTATTTATGTTACTAGCCTTCCGTCCGCAGCTTCGCCCGCGATAAATTAATTTTACCGTAGGAAAAGGTATTTTCCCGCGGTAAAAAGTAGCCTATGTCACTCAGTGATAATGTAGCTCTCTAATGGCAAAAGAATTTTTGAAATCGGTCCAGTAGTTTCAGAGCCTATTCAATGCAAACAAACAAACAATCAAATCTTTCCTCTTTATAATATTAACTAGCCTTCCGTCCGCAGCTTCGCCCGCGATAAATTAATTTTCCCGTAGGAAAAGTTATTTTCCTGCGGAAAAAAGTAGCCTATGTCACTCAATGATAATGTAGCTTTCTACTTAACGGCAAAAGAATTTTTGAAATCGGTCCAGTAGTTTCGGAGCCTATTTAATGGAAACAAACAAACAAACAATCAAATCTTTCCTCTTTATAATATTAGTATAGATTAAATATGGCTACTCCGGAGCGCATAATATGACACGCATTCCAGTGTCTCACAATGGATGGGGTGCTAATACTGATGTGATGAATATTCCCGCTATACAATTGTATTTTTTTTTAGTAAATGGCTAAGTACGATTAATGCTCCTTTAATCTGAAAAATAAAACCTCCTTCAAAAACATCCAAAAAACTATGAAATAATAATTGAACCGACCACAATAAGCATGAAAACATCTTTCTACTAATCTGTTTGAAGTCGGTGCCTCAGCTCGAGCCAGCAGGAGTGGACCTATAGTAATCTAACTTACCTACATACCTTCTATCTATAGGGCTTCTACACTCCTGCTAGCTCGTGCTGAGGCACCGACTTCAAAAAGACTAGTAGAAAGATGTTTTTGAAGGAGGTTTTATTTTTTATTTAAATTTTTTTATTTTTTTGCTTTATAGTTGTTTCTGTATAAAATAGATGCGTAGTATAAAATCATCAGTTTGACTTCGAAATAAGTTTATGTTGAAAATTCTATTTTTAATGCTCGACGGGGTTGTGTCGTGTTATTACAGAGTTCCATGGTACTTTCTGAATGCAAATGCTCGACTTGTCACCGAAAATACTAAAATCGCTATACATTACAATCGTTATACGGCTGTTGTTATCCTTATTACAAATAAATTAATAAAATAAATAAATAAACATTTCTCTTGAATTTTTGAAGAGTTTCTTCAATTCCTCATGGATCCCATCATCAGAACATTCTGGTTACAACGGGACCAACCCATGCGCATGTGCTTTCATACAACGAAAAAATTTTCCAAATCGTTTCATAAATGACGGAGTTCTGAAGTAACACACGTTAAAAAAAAAACACCGAATTGAGAACCTCCTCCTTTTTTTGAAGTCGGTTAAAAATAAAGTAATTCAGGAAATCTTTTGAAATATTGTTTCTTTAAATTGAAGATTTTTTTACCAGTTGAACCTTTCTGTGCTGGAAAACAACCGTAAAAACTTCTCAGCAACGTGGAACGTGGAACTTGATTACAAATTTCCGAAATATCGATAATAATCTATTTAATAACAATAACCTTACGGAATATTACTGAATATTGTCATAACAAATGAATTATTAATCCGAGATACCATTTCTTACTGGCGGTATGTTTACACCCCTTATGAAATGTATTGTAATATTTTAAAGAAAGAGTTTTGGTTTGGATTTAATTTAACAACCCTCCTCCAGATGATGTACACCAATCAAATACATCCAGCACGACAAGACATGTTATTATTATGGAGCCTTTTAGTACAAAAATGTCATAAGGACACACAAATTACACATGGAAGATTGTGTCGACTATCTATGTATCTATAATATGTACAATACAAAGGTGTAAGTATATTAATTCCTACAAATTTCAAATGTACATTAATTTGTTAATGAAGTTCAAATAATAATTTTAGAAAAAATTAATACAAGCAGCATATTTTTTTCTATCTCACAAATAAAATCATTTTTTGTTTGGCCAAGTCAGCATTTTGGTGCAAAGTAGGTTGGTATGGGAATCACCTCACATTAAAGAATAATGTGATTAGTAAATATTTTCACTATGCTAAGCAAGGGTTTACAATTTATGACCCAGTTATGAGTCGAAACAGTTCCTTTATAGTCTACGGCTGTCATTGGACCGTATTGTAATATTGTAAAGAAGTCTATATACCTACCTACTGTATGAAACAGGTTTAGGTTTTTCTCATGGCGGGCGTTTTTCCGACCCTTGATGATTTTAATTTTGTATATTAGTCGTACGTAGCTAGAAAAAAAGTGGACTTTTATTAATGTTTTCAACCGATGGCCATTATAAGTAGCTCTTAGAAGAATTTTTTCCAGATTTACGTAATAGATGTTGGTATTTTGTCACTTATCAGTAAATTAAGTGTTTAACATATTAAGCAAATCCGTTGTCAAAAATATATTTCAAAGACTACGATATTTTAGTTCGATTACTACGCAATTAGCATTAAATACATATGTGTCTCAGAGGGCGATGGAGAGGGCTATGCTTGGAGTTTCTCTACGGGATCGCATTAGAAATGATGAAATCCGCGCGAGAACTAAAGTCACGGACATAGCTCGAAGAATCGCTAGACTTAAGTGGCAGTGGGCAGGGCACATCGCCCGTAGAACTGACGGCCGATGGGGCCGAAAGGTTCTCGAGTGGCGTCCGCGGACCGGAAGACGCTGTGTAGGTAGGCCTCCAACAAGATGGAGCGACGACCTGGTGAAGGTAGCGGGAACGCATTGGATGCGGATGGCGCAAGGCCGATCTGTTTGGCGAGCCTTGGGGGAGGCCTATGTTCAGCAGTGGACGTCTTTCGGCTGAAATGATGATGATGATGACATATGTATTTAGATTACAATGAAATAAGATACTTATCTCACCTTGCCGAAAAATATGATACTTACTGTAAAGAAGAATAAATAATATAGATTATAAATGTATAGCTATAATTACGTAAGAATATAATAGCCATAAGTTCGTTCGTTCGATGTCGCTTCTAGTCACCCTAACTCCTTGAGTTACCTGCACTTTACAAAGTTATAGCTAGTGACAAGTAAGCGACCATTACGACCCTATTTTTGAAGCACTAAGAGTTATAGTACAATGTTTAACGAGTTTATCACTGGCTAACCGAATTCACCGCAGTAATCACCTTGTTTGCGTTGAAGTGTATCGGCAGATATTTGTTACTTCTGTTAAATTACCCTCTTTGTTTTTGTTGTTTCTTTTGCTCATTCCATAAAATGTATTAAATAGCTTTAAGTTCTCATGTAAGTGAATTTTATAATTCTTAGTGGGAATAAAGAATCTTAAACCTTAAACCTTAAGAATAGAATACCTACACTTTTCTTTCGTTTTAAACTGCATAAAATCACCGCTTTGTAGTTTCCGCAATGTTTATTCTCGTCATCTAAATAAATAAAAAACCTGCATAAACACAAATTATTATCAAACTAGTTTGACTCATTACGTGAAAGTTTAATTTCTAAATGACATAAACTGCAAAAAGATATTCAAGTCTGCCGCTTTTAAGTTATACATGTATACTTTCTCTAGCATGGCAATGTGCTCTGAATAATTTATAAACTTCATGCATGATAAACGACTGTACGAGAAAATTTAGGTACACTAAGAAAATAATAACATTTATACCTTATGGAAACTCATTAAGCTGAACGCAAGTCCTCGGGAGGTAATTTTGAACTCTAATCCCAAGTTATTTGCAATTTCGTAAAGTAATAAATTATAAATCTTAACGCAACCGCATTACGTATGTGATTACTAAGCATAAATTCACTTTAATGATAACAACTGTTTACAGTAATGACAATACAAACGGAAAAATTCTGTGACAATTAAAAAAAAACAGAAGGCGGTAAAGTCGACTTTAGCCTTGTTTATTCGCAACGCTTTATTTTAGAATTGTTTGTTCATTTTTAGAGTTCCGTACCTCGAAAGGAAAAACGGAACCCTTATTGGATCACTTCGTTGTCCGTCCGTCCGTCAAGACCCTTTTTCTCAGGAACGCGTGGAGGTATCAAGCTGAAATTTATATCAAATACTCAAATCTACTGTTCCTTAGAGCTGTGAAAAAATCAAACTTCTTAGCCTACGCAATCAAAAGATACAGCCGTTTATGCCGCAATTTTCCGCATATTTTCGAAACTCGCAAGGGAATCAAAACCTACAGGGTACTTCCCGTGAACTTAGAATCTTGAAATTTGGTACGAAGCAAGGTCTTATAGCACAGATAAAGAAAAAATTGCGAAAAGCATAATTTTTCTTGTCTGTCTGTCTATATCAGTAACTAACCTACAATGATCCCACACTGCGCACATTTTGCTTAGGAGCAGGGGTCTGCTAAGACTGGATATTCATAGATACATATAAATTTGTACGGAACCCTCGGTGCGCGAGTCCGACTCGCACTTGGCCGGTTTTATATTATTACAGTATTTAGACGACCAGATGGCCTAGTAGGTAGAGAAACTGACTACGAAGCTTGAGGTCCCGGGTTCGATTCCCGCGTCGGGGCAGATATTTGTATGAATAATACGAATATTTGTTCTCGGGTCTTGGGTGTTTAATATGTATTTAAGTATGTGTTTATAGTATGTATCTATCTATATAAGTATGTTTATCCGTTGCCTAGTACCCATAACACAAGCTATGCTTAGCTTACTTTGGGACTAGGTCAATTGGTGTGAATTGTCCCGTGATATTTATTTTATTTATTTATTTACAGTATAATTTTGGGTCTCATTCTAAATCCCTAACATCGTTTGTCCTAATGTAATGTTTGTCCTAATGATCGTTTGTCCTAACACTTTTTTTCTCGGAAACCGTGAATTTTTCAGGAACTTTTTTGTGATTATCCTCCAGAACTCTATAGGTTAGGTTAGGTTTGTTTTATAAAAATCCAGAACAATTAATAGATTTTAAATAAAAAGAGTTAGGACAAACGATCATTAGGACAAACATTACATTAGGACAAATAATCATTAGGGATTTAGATATAGAGCCCTTAACTTTTAAAGTGGTAACTCGTAGTAATTGTTAAGTTCCCATTCCGCAAATCCGCACTGTGCCCACAGAACTTCTTGTAAGAGGAAAATAAACTTTATCGCTTCATTTTTAGGGTTCCGTAGCCAAACGGCAAAAAACTGAACCCTTATGGATTCGTCATGTCTGTCTGTCTGTCTGTCCGTCCATATGTCACAGCCACTTTTTTCCGAAAATATAAGAACTATGCTGTTGAAACTTGGTAAGTAGATGTATTTTGTAAACCGCATTAAGATTTTAATACAAAAATATAATAATAATATATATAATAATAATATAATATAATAATAATAATAAAAAGCATTTATTAACTCCACCACAGTTCCAGTAAATACAAACGATAAATTTTACACTATACAATTTACAATAAGCTACAAGACTTGTGCGGTAATAGAAAAAAAACAATAAATTTTGGGGTTCTCCATTATAATAAGAAATAAATTATTGAGCATCAACTCAACCGGTGCTTAGTTACAGACTGATCACCATCATCTACATTCGACTTCTTGATGTGACCCGGAGTTAAAGTTCTCTTTATTTTGGTCAAAATCATTTGATCTGGTCTTCCTTTTCCTCTCCTCCCTTCAATTTTTCCCGGCAAAATATTTAAAAAAAACTATCGTATCGAATTAGGTGCCGTATCGTATTTTTCTTCTGCTTATCCCAATAGTTTTTAACAAGCGTATCCTTTCCCCAACCAATTTCAAAACCTCCTCATTAGTTTTCGTTTCTGTCCAACTTATCCTCACCAGCACCCCGTCTCAAAAGCTTCCAACCTGTTTCTAATTTTCTCTTGGTGTCAGTGTCCAGCTCTCACTTCTACACAATGCTATGCTCCAAAAGTAAACTAGATGTTACAGACTGAGCCGGAATAATGGCATGTCCTAACAAATGAATCCGAAACAATGGGCTGTATAGCAAGTGCAAGCGTACGTGGGCAAAAGTGCCACAAAATAGAAAATGCGTTTGCCATAGACGCAAAACAGGCTAGTAATAAAATAGGGTTAAGGTATTCTAATTAAATTTATTGAATGAGAATGAACTTTTGAAGGCATGTAAACAGAAACGGATGAAGTACCTACGTTGCTAAGTGCAAGACAGCTGTCTGTGCGACAAATGTATCATTATTTCAGCCGAAAGACGTCCACCGCTGAACATAGGCCTCCCCGAAGGCTCGCCAAACAGACCGGTCCTGTGCCATCCGCAGCTAACGCGTTCCCGTAACCTTGACCAGAGGCCTTATTGTCTAACGCTTCAGATGCTTGCCTTCGCTTTCACCATCTCTTTCTGTCACCATCTTATACCGTTTGACAGAAAGAAATAGTGATTGCGAAGGCAAGCGTCAAAAGCGTTAGACTATTGTCTACAGAAAAAACTTGAAACTTGAACTTGCTTATTAGCCTGCAGGTCGTGCTCCACGGTGTTGGAGGCCGACCGATACTGTGTGTCTACGCTACGTCGTGGTCTGGTCGTCAAATGTATGTTTTATCTAAAGTCCAAATCCTTCTACCAACCGTTTTCTTATGACTATATCACAGATATGTGTAACACAGACTCCATTATCACCCACCACCATCACCACGAAATATGATGCTTTCGCATTTTAAACAGCGTCGCGAGTGTTGTTTTGGGTTTTTATTAAAAAATTTGTCGCACAGACGTAGCTGTCTTACACGTGTTGGAGCGGGGAAGCAAGGTAGATCAGGTCTTTAGCTTATCGGGAATATTTTTGCTTTAACTTAAAAAAGATTTTATACAGTTTTCTGTTTTTTTTTTGTCTAGTCTGTGTTTCTCTATATTGTAGGTAGGTACACATTTTTGAGGGTGCGACCGGTCGTTGGTACGAGGGCCCTGGGGCGTGTCGCGCCCACTTCGCACCTCTTATTTTTATTAGGAATCAGAGATTTAATTTTTAGGCATACTTTTTAATGTTGTCAGTTCAAAAATGTATGGAAGTTTAAAGATATTACGATTATAGCACGTATTTGTAACTGTTGAAATAACTGCATTCTGTTCAATTTTCATCGTATTCCTACCTCAGCTAATGCTGTCTAGCAATACTACAATGCATTAGGTAATTAGTCTTGCTTAATTTAGGGTATCCATACTTTGAGTTTGTGAGTCAAATTCAATATAATGAACATCCTACATTTATTTAAACTAATTGAAACAATTGAGTAACCTAATGTATTCTATTGTCCAGCATTAACTGATCTAGAAACGTGAATGGTGTATCACTTAAAAAAAAAAATTTTAGCTGCAGTAGGTTTTACTTTTTGTTTTTAGCTACAGTAGGTTAGGTTGGGTATGTATTATAATACCGAAGTACGAAAGATCGAAAGTATTAAAACATCGAATGGGTCAAAAGACCGACACGATTTTTTTCTGAAACCGTTAACTTTTTAAGATTGTTATAAAACAAATCTAACCTAACCTAATGGGTTCTGTATGGTGCCGTTTTAATAAATTCTGAAAAGTTTACGGTTTCAGAAAAAAATCGTGTCGGTCTTTTGACCCATTCGATGTTTTAATACATTCGGTCTTTCGTACTTCGGTATTGTTGATTTATTAGGGGGTGCGAAGTCGGAAACCTCCTCGAGTGCCCGGGCGTTACCACTCCCTTCTATGCCTCATGGGGTGGGGAAGGGTAACGCCTGGGACGGTGCTCCCTGGGCAACAACGGTTAATTAATTATTCCTTCGGGGATTTGGTTAACCGTTGGCTAATATCCTACTTGGGTGTGTCAGCAATCTCCACATGTGCCCGAGCCATCATGCCTACGACTAGATGGTGTGGGCTGCACGACCGTTACCCATTCGTGGGTCCGCAGAGAGGATGGCGTACCTGCTCTGCCACGGCGGACAGGGAAAGGCGAAGGGGAGCCTAGTGGGCGGAAGCGACCGTGCCCTCAGTACCGCTCTGCTTTCAGAGCAGTACATTACAGGGTGCGGGAGCTAACGTGAGGGCACGTAAACCCGGCTTGCCGGGAACGTGGGCATCAGCGGAAGCCACGAGGTGTAAACCTCTTTAAACAATCCTTCACCAGCGGGGGAGGCCGGGGAGTGAGTGCCGAGCCCGCATTGCACGGTGTCGACAGAGGAGCCCCATCCCGGGGCGGCCAGTGGGCGTTCCGGTGACTCCTTGTGCTCTTGTGGCGTTCACAATGGCAACGAGATCCGTGTGGTTTTTAGTGGGTAGCCCTCTTGGGGAGAGCCCCACATACCTCTGTTTCCCCGAACGGAGACGATGCATAAGGTGCATTTTCCACACAAAAAAAAAGGTTGATTTATTAGGGGCGGTGTCGGAAACCTCCTCGAGTGCTCGAGCGTTATCACTCCCTTCTATCCGAGGCAGGCGTGAGGCCTCATAGGTCCTATTGAGTGGGAAAGGGTAACGTCTGGGACGGTGCACCATGGGCAACAACGGTTCATTAATTCTTTCTTCGGTCGTTAGTTGATCGCTATCGTCTGGGCTGCAGGATAGCTATGGTTCCCCTTATTCACCCTGGTGGTTAAGCGGGGGGGAAGAGTAGCGGTTGGTCCCATAGCCTGTGGCGATTGACTAACTGGGGAGGAGGGATTGAAGGGACCTTGGGGCGGGCGTCTTTTTGACGGAGTCTTAGTGCCTTAGTGGACGGAACCGATCGTGTCGTTGGTTCTACTCTGCTTTCAGAGCAGGACACGAGCTTAGGGCACGAGAACTAACGTGAGGGCACGTAACCCTGGCTGGGAATTAACCTCTGTAAATAAACCGACACCAGCGGGCGAGGCCGGGAAAGCCGAGCCCGCATTGCACGGTGTCGCCAGAGGAGGCCCATCCCGAGGCGGCCAGTGGGCGTCGCGGTGTCTCTTCATAATCCCGTGGCGTTAACTATGGCAATGAGGGAATCCGTGCGGTTTTTAGTGGGTAGGCCTCTTGTGGGAGAGCCCTATATGCCCACTGTTTCCCCGAAAAGAGACGAATGCATAAGGCGCATTTTCCGCATCATAAAAAAAAGGTTGATTTATTAATAATTCTGAAGAGATACTGCTTCACAAATAAAACAAATTATGACAAACGATACATTCGGAATTTATATTTTATGGCGGTTGACCGTTACTACGACCGGTAGAGTAGTTGCAGTGAGTAAATCATGCATCGCTCGTGTCACAAATATTTTTTTCAAAGAAGAAGTATTTGAACTGTCACATGAAAAATGCAATGCAGAGTCTTCGGTACAGCAGTTTGAAGCACGTAGGAATGTCGACATGTGATCAGCAGGCCATCGCGTGAAGGCGCACACACACGCTCACTTTTACATGTGGGCCGCGTGTAAAAGCGTTGGCAGCGGCACAAGTGTGAATACATTTTATAGAGGCTCGAACGCACTACACACTTACGAACGTATAGTGAGGACGAGCCGCAATTCTCAAAACTAGTCGAGATATATCAACCAATTAATACGGATTACGACAACGCTCCTCCGATTTAAATGAACGTAAATCTCGCCCGAGGAAAAGGTTTAATGGAATTTGTTGGGCAAAATTAATAGCTCCGCTTCCGTTTTATTGATTTACTTTTAAAACGGTTTTAAAGCTTCTGTATATTTACAGTAAGAACTGTAAATATACAGAAGCCAACAATTAGCTTTTTTTAACCGACTTTAAAAAGAGATAATGTTTTCAATTCGTTTGTATCTATTTTGTCACCTTATGAAAAATGTGCTTTAAAAAATAATATTATTATCTATTATGATGTGTACGTCGCTCTGGTACAGGATAAAAAATATAAAGCTAAGTAATCGAAGGGTATTAATAGGTATTTACAATCTTAAATGAGACCTTTTTCAACATACGAATTGTTCATCGCTGTTAACAACAAAAGTTGAAGTAGTAATATTATACGTTTTATATTTTATCCTGAATCCTTCAATTTACAGTAGTATATTATTGTCAGGACCTGAAAGTAAGTAGGTAATTGCTGGCTGACCGAGTATTGGTTTAAACGGACGAGCTTGCTGAAGAGTTTAGCACTCCAGCCAGAGTTTTTTTTTAGATTGTCCTTCAACAACGCACTTCGTCTTCTGATATAGTTAACCTTTAGCCTTTGAGGATATATGTATAAAGCAACTATTTCCTTGAAAAAGCTATCAAGGTAAGTTGCAATTACTTACTTACTTACTGCGCTGGCTCAAGGACCCAAAGAGGATCTTGGCCTCCGACACCAGAAGACGCCATTCAGCACGGTCCTGCACCACTTCACGCCAGTCGGATCTTCTTAGGGCGTTCAGGTCCTTTGTGACTACCTCGCTCCAGCGATATCTGGGACGTCCAACCGGCCGCTTACCGATCGGACGCCCCAAATATGCTCTCTTAGCGGCACGATCCTCCTCCATTCTCTCAACGTGGCCCAGCCAACGCAGTCGGGCAGATTTTGTTTCGCCGATAATATTGGGCGATAATATTGCAATTACAATGGCAATATTTTTTCATAAAAAAACGAACATTATGTGACGCCAAATGTCGATCAATGGAATAAGAATAGTCTCCTTTGAATTCTTGATACACTACGCTTACTGCTGAACACATCGACGCAAATAAAATTTAAATGTACGTGTGCGATATTTACGTATATGTGTGCCTGTGTGTGTATGTGTTGATAAACGTAGACGCTTATCTAGATACAAGTACAAACGATGTTAAACAATCATGACGTTCATGGTACACACCCACAGTATTAAAGATACTCGAACAGGGGTTCGGATAAAATAGGCGTGTGGTGGTAATTATCATTCTTTATTGTCATGATCATCCTTACAGTGAATATTTTAATTAATTTTATCAATTAATCGATTCACTTTAGCTTTGATAGCCGCTGTAACAAATTAAATGTTTGCAATAGTGAAAAATAATCTTCTCCACGTGGCGTCCTCACTAATTAATAAGAATGGGATTAAGTTTCTTAATTTTATTTCTTTGTTCTACTTTCCTGCTTCGGCGACAGTAAATTCTCAATGCATAGGAAAGTTAATGCTTCCGTTTTAAGTTGTTACTTATATTCACCGATTAAATAAGGAAATTGTAAAAGCTAATTTTTTAGTCATGTATGAAAAATGTATTATACCGTGTATTACTTTAAACATAATTGAAATATATTTATACCGTTTGGTGAACTGTCAGAGAATAAGTATTTATATGTATGATGAAGTAAAATTCCACCATTCTCTTAATGGGTCTTAAAGTATTTTAATTCCATGCTCACTTTTTGACGATAAGGCGTTGAATCATCCTTTTGGACTTTGTTTTTTTTTAACCTAGTGGTGCAAGAACGTTATGGGTGGAATATGTAGATGGAAAACTCAATTTAGCAGCAGTCAGGTCAGCCCGTTTAGATTGCAACTATTAAAAATGGATTATTTTTAAATCGATACAATGCATTGCAAAGTAAAAATTACCTACCTATTCCCAAAATCAATTACTTAATCAATCTACACCATACTTACTAATATAAAAAAAATCGTTTAGCAATAATCAAACCTTGAAGCAGCCTGGAAAACTGTTTTGAGTTGTGAATATGTACACATTCCTAGAATATAGCGTATTAATAAAATACATGTCGAGAGCCGGACTCACAAACGAAGGGTCCGAACTCATTTAACACATAATAATATGTTTTTTTTCTACATCGCAGATAACAGTTTTCTTGTGTGGGGATCTCCTTAAATTTTTAATTTACTATATACTTACTCTGTAAAAATATTACGCTTTGAAAGATACATCCCTGACAGATGGACGAATAGAGCTGCAATAGAGAAGTAATAAAGCCCGCTGGCGTCTTTTTAGGGCCTAAGCACACGGCGTATTTTAAACGCGCAGACGACGCGCGTTTCAGGAACGCGCGTCGTCTGCGCCGTAGATGCCCCTATTTGCGTTTGTACGCGCTTAATGCGCTTAAAACGCGATACAAACGCGCGTGTGAAGCGCGTTCGAAACTCGTTTGAAGTGCGTATAAGCGGGGGAGGGGGGGGGGCAGAGGAGGGGCGCGCCAAACAATCTTCTTTCACTCGTAAATGGGTCTATCCAATACATTCGCTTATTTTTACGTTTTTTTCTTTTTTAAAAGCAGTACTAAAGCCAGCGTATGCAGTATAGTCTCAACCGACGCCATTGTACAACTGACGAGTCTCGGAGTCTCTGATGATCAAAACGCGGACGCGGAAAGTACGAGCGGCTACAGCGCGTCTGTATCGCTGTATCTGCGCGTATACGCGCAGTAGACGCGCGGTTCACGATGGCTCCGTGTGCTTAGGTTACAAGGCTGCGTTCGAATGTCGCTTGAAGCGCGTATACGCGCGTCATCTGTGCGTTGTCTGCGCGTTAAAATACGCCGTGTGCTTAGGCCCTTAGGGTACCGGAGCTGAAGTAGCAAAACGGAACCCAATAGTTTCGTCATGTCTATCTGTCCGTCTGTCTGTCTGTCTGTCTGTCCGCGGCTTAGCAAATAAAATGTGGGGGTGATTTTTTTTTCTCGCTAACTTTATAGTGCGGGCTATCGTTGGATAGGTCTTTTAAAATCATTACGAGGTTATGAAGACGATTTTACGATACAGTGATTTGTTTGCGAAATATTCAACTATAAATTGATTTTTTTTTGTTAAAATCGAGCGTCCGCGCGTCGTCCCCCCCTCTAAAAGCTAAACTGTTGGTATAAAAATTTTGAAAAAAATCAGGTTGGGAGGAAATATGTATCTCAAATTAACAAGGAAAACTATAACGACTAAGTTTGCTTGAGAATTATTAGTAGTTTAAGAGTAAATAGCAGCCTGACCTATAAAATATTGCTTGTTTAATACGCGGACAGTATAGTTTACACGCTCTTGGCCGGTTTTATTTATTTTACAGTTCAGTTACTTAAAAGTACAATCCGCGTGCACAGCTAGTATTGTGGACTTCGTCGCACCTGCGTCAATGTTGTCGTGGCCATATTGTGAAATACCTACCAAGATTATTATCAAATTCATCTACTTGCGAGTATATTTTGTTTACATTGATATTATCGATAAATGTATTAGAGTTTAGTGATAAATAGAGTGTGTATGCGTATTTTAGGGTTGTGATTCAACTTTTCGAAATCAACATCAAAAGAATTGACATATTTATCGAGCCGAAATCGACAGGTGAAATTGCACGTGACAATTTTATTTTGATCACATTTCGTAGCACAGCATGATTAAGCAGAATTTGTTTTATGAATTTAATCTTTATTTCACAAATTTACATCATTAAAATCAGAAATTCTAAAATAGATAGTGACATAGAACATAATGAAGAAATGATTGCCTAAGAGTATTTTATGATGATTCATGCTATGATACGAAATGGAGTCTGAGGATTGACGCCCTTAATTTACATTCTGGTAAACTACATTGTGGTACCACTATAACATTATTAAACTACCTATGATAATATATAAATTATGCAATAATAATATTGTTGACCAATATGACGCCCGAACACACCTCCAGTATGACTTCAAGATATTATGTTCTGGGTGTGGCATCCACTCAGCACTCACATGATTATCACGCCTCGCTGCAACTAATAAAACAATTAATGATTTCACTTTAAATTGCACTAAGGACAGATAGGCTGTTGGAAAGTTCCATAAACGTGATGATATAGAAATATTTAGCCCTCAGCCACGTGACTACGAGTCTTTACTCGCAAGTATCAGAGTTGTAGATGTTGTACAACTGATTATGTAATCGCTGATATTCTTTAATTGTTAAATAATTTGGCTCAAATCCGACTGTTAAAGTTTTAGGAAATATATGGCGAAATAAATATCAAGTTATCTTAAACCACGGATGTTTAGCGTTAAAGTGATGCCTGTGAACGCTTTCTAATACTAATTGTAAGTAACATAATGTGCAGATATGTAGAACAGCAGATGCATATCTTCAAACAGATGTTATATTTCTCAGGGTTTTCTTTACATAAATAGCGTGGTTGAGCATATTGTATATACATGGACGCATCAGCATAGGTATACTTCATTAGCGCGATATCAATAATATTAAAGTTCTGGACGAGACAAAGTCCTTGCTCCATACATCCTCATCTGAAGAGATGGAAACGCATATTCGACATCTGAATTTTGAACAGTTTTTCACACAAACCTGTCGGTTGCCTGCCATTTGAAGAGCAGACAGACGATGCTGCCATCGTCATTTGTTTTTCGTCTGCGGTACTCGATTCGAGTCGAATCGGTAAATGAGCTCATGTCTCATTACTTGTAAAAGTTTGGTGGTGATGATAACGGGCTTTTGGAGTAAAAGGTATAAGAGACAGCTTAAAGAGATGGTCTGACCGCATCTCCGAAAATTTGGCGAAGTCTACATATCGGTGCAGCGATCCACCGCGAAAACCAGAGCTTAAGGAAAAAGAAGTGGATTGCATTTCTCGGGGTCACGATCTTCAATAGGTTTTGAGACTGACTGAGGAGAAGGACTCGGTACTTGCTCACTGCAAGTAGATATAAAGGTCATAGAAACGTGGGCAACTTAAGTGAGCGAGCATAACAGCTACATACAATATGAGACCATATCGGTACTAGGTCAATGCGAAAATATATAAGGTAGATACTCGTCGAGTTCATAAACCAATAAAATTGGCGCGATGCCTACGATACCAGGCATTTCATCTCTTGATAACATTGCCACGAAGGATAGCTGTAATCAAATCCATACTTTAATACACAAAAAAATAATAAAAATAAAAGAGAGACATAGGTAGGCTAATTTCACTACGGGAAAATATTTCATTCCTACGGGAAAACAAGTTTTTCTCAAACATGCTAAGTAATATTGACGTTATGTTCCTTATAATACGCCACGAAGGGTCACGTTGCAGGTGCAGGTGCAGCCGGTGCAGGTGCGCCAAGACGAGAGGTCAATAATGGAATTTCATACAACATTGCTGGCCAAGGCCAGCAAAGTGATCGTCTATTGTTTCATACCATGACGTTTATAGGTCTATGGCATCATAGCATTTAGCCATTAAAAAAAAACTATAAGCAATATTTGCGTTTTGGTTCATTAAGACATTCTGCCACTACACTTATTTTAAGGTAAGGTAAGATGATGATGATGATGATGGTGATGATGATGTTGATGGTGGTGATGTTGTTGATGATGGCGGTGAAGATGATGGTGATGGTGATGATGATGATGATGGTGTGATGATGATGATGGTGATTATGATGATGATGATGATGGTGATGATGGTGATGATGGTGATGATGGTGATGATGAGATGATGATGATGATGATGGTGATGATGATGATGATGTTGATGATGATGATGATGGTGATGATGATGATGGTGGTGATGGTGATGCATGTTTGAGAAAAACTCTATACAAGCCTTGGCCACGAACAGGGATTGCCGGCCTCGTATCTCTAGATGGCCTCGTTAACACTCGGCCATCTATAACTACTCGGCCGGCAATCCCCTATTTCGCGGCCGCTGCAGTAATGTACTATTAATCTACTTCAGCGGGGGCGAAGTGCAATATTCTAGCGGGACGCAGACTAAGTTAGTTATTTGTAGATGAATATGATAATATTGCTTTTTGTATACCTATCTAAGTAAACTAATTAAAAGATGCCATATATCAAAATCTCATATATAATTCATCTTTTTAACTACTACTACTTTTGATACTACTACATTTTGAATCTGAACACAGTAGAGCAGTGAGTAGCTACTAAAAACAGTACATCTACCACATAATAATCCTGTGGAAACTCTGCCCGTTTATTGGTAAGTTCTCTCCAAAAGCAAATATCAACATTTCAGCTTGTCTAATTTTATGTGTATATTTCTAGCTTTCTATCTACAAAATTATTCTATTACTATCTCCTGTTTATTTACCTAGCTAACTCCAACGGTCTGCATTTATTGTAAATTATGTTTAAACTTCTTAGACCGTTAGGCAGTTCAGTTAGTTCAAATTTAAATTTCAAAAAAAAGAACAGTTTTCGTTTTCACTAAATCATTTTATTCTTTTGTATTACATTTAGCTTCATCTTTCTCTTTTTTTAAATTCCGTATGATTGCTCTGCCACACAGCCAGCGTTTAAATTCGGACCTATGGTCAGGGACCGTTATGGACGTTGGGCCGGTGGACAGAGCAATTGTATGGGCCCCTGCTGACATTAACCAAATTCCAGGGCAACCAAGTCGGGGTTAAACCGCCCGAACGATACTGCAGTCTCCACCTCTTGGCACTACACCACCAGCACACTCCGAGCCCTGAAGCACCCTGGCCTCAGCCCTGCAAATCAGCAACGTCCCTGGAGATCCACCTGCAACGCCCGCAGCGCGGCCTACGGTCTCCTGAATCCAGGGCAGTGTCTGTCCGGGGAAAGCGTATCCCACTCAAGTGCTTAGAACCTACGACCCTCTAGTCTCTTGCTTGATCACAGCTTTAGCGTTCCTAATAAACGTCTAGACTTGTTTTTTATGGTTTAATTCCTCACCTCGAGACCAATACCTAAACTGTGACAGTAACCAAATGGCCATACCACGGCCAAGTACTTCGCTTGGCTCGTTTTGGCGGGGGCACTACTGTGCCCCCAGTAAATCACATCACATTTGGTATCTACATTGTATGATGTATCATTTGTGCGTGCGAAGCTAGGGCGGGTCGCTAGTGGTTGATATATCCCAGAACGAAGAAATTTATTGTCTTTCATGATTATATCGACTTTGTATATCATTTTCTTCACATGACTTAAATCATTCATTGAATACTTATGTCACATAAAAACCAAGAGAACTGTTAGGTCAATAGGATATCACATGGATGTTGGTATGTATCGCAGTGAGAGGTCTCCTTAATGATTAATTATATTGAAGTAATGCGTAGTAGAGTTTCAGAATATTTTGATAAGTGGGCAGAGTAAACAATATATATTATTATTATTTATTTTAATTGACAACAAGTTAGCCTGGACTTGAATCTGTACAAAACCAAACTATTTGCATATGTCATACTAAATACAAACTGAAATATGGATGCACAGAAAAAAACTCAGAAAAAAGACCAGCGCTGGGAATCGAACCCAGGTCCTCAGCATTCCGTGCCGCGTGCCACTCCCCTACACCACCACTTTCCAGGAAAAAAATAGTTTTGGCCAACTGGTATTTGACCATTTACCTGTTACTCCACAACTGCATGTGCAAGACAGCTACGACTATGCGGCACACGTGTTTTCATTTAAGACACACACCAATCCACTGCTACATAAATCAACATAATGTCACACAGACTCAATCTCAAACATCACAGAAGACGCTAACGTGTTTTCGCATGAAAACATGTATGCTTTTGCTTATTGCTTAGACGTAACTTTCTTTCACGTGTAGTTACGGATCAGTATACTTAGTAAAAGATAGTGGAATGTACCTGTGAAACTTAAACCAGGTAATGATATTAAACTTTTGCTCCCAGTATCCCTTGAGCTTTAGACGTATCCATGTAAATGAGTCTTATAAATTAGGTCGTATTTACCACTTAATATTATGGAAATGACAACTTACTTAATTAATAAATTGTGATACCTCATTTTGCTACCACTTTTAACCGAACTCAACATTTAAATTACTTATACACAAGTTTGTTTCGTGAAGGTTTCCCGGATGCGTAAGTAAACATTGATACTGCTACAAAATAAGGATCCCGATAAGCATATCAAACGTGAAGAATTTTCCACTGGTAAGTGTACAGTACCTTTCTCATGCTATCAACATACATACATATACATACGAATACCTATGACGACCGGATAACTTAGTTGTTGTGAATCTTACCATGGATTTAGAGGTCCCGGGTTCAAATCCCGATAGAAGCAGACATTTGGGTGATGAATATAAGTAGTGTTTGTAATCGAGTCACGGATGTTATTGTCATATACAGGGTTAATGAACTAAAACAATTACTTTGCTCACCCGCGACCTTACAATAGGTACGTTTATGCAAGAAATGTGTGTTCATGCAGTTCCTCCACCTCCACACTGTACGAACGAACACACACAAATCACATAAACCCAACCATCACCACCACCAAGCTACACTGACGCGTTTCGAACTCAACCAGAGCTCATCTTCAGAGTTACCACAACCGTATGCTATGCTAACAAATGTTAAATGTTGTGTAGTTTAAGTTAAGTTTTTCGTAATTATTATGATCCCAGACATAGTACTAAGTAATCTGCTTAGTACGATGTTGTGCATTAAGTAAACGAATTTGCCGCCGATTTAAAAAAAAAATACACAATGATTTTTTTTAATAAGATTATCAAAGTAAGGAATTCCATTTTCAAATAGGTACTTCGTTTTTATAATTTGATAAAAATTTTAAATAAAAAATAAAACCTCCTTCAAAAAACATCCAAAAAACTATGAAATAATAATTGAACCGAACCGACCACAATAAGAATGAAAATATCTTTCTTCTAATCTGTTTTAAGTCGGTGCCTCAGCTCGAGTCAGCAGGAGTGGACCTAGTAATCTAACTTACCTACATACCTACTATCTATAGGGCTTCTCCACTCCTGCTGGCTCGTGTTGAGGCACCGACTTAAAACAGATTAGAAGAAAGATATTTTCATTCTTATTGTGGTCGGTTCGGTTCAATTATTATTTCATAGTTTTTTGGATGTTTTTTGAAGGAGGTTTTATTTTTTATTTAAAATTTTTATTTTTTGCTTTTTAGTTGTTTCTGTATAAAATAGATGCGTAGGATAAAATCATCAGTTTGACTTCGAAATAAGTTTATGTTGAAAATTCTATTTTTAAAACTCGACAGGGTTATGTCGTTTTATTACAGAGTTCCATGATACTTTCTGAATGCAAATGCTCGACTTGTCACCGAAAATACTAAAATCGCTATACGTTTCTCTTTTTTTTTTGAGGAGTTTCTTCAATTCCTCATGGATCCCATCATCAGAACTGGATTTTGGTAACAACGGGACCAACCTTGAAGCATGTGCTTTCAAACAACGAAAAAATTTTCCAAATCGGTTCATAAATGACGGAGTTCTGAGGTAACACACGTTAAAAAAAAAAAAAAAAGAAAAAAAAATAAAAAGAACATACAACCGAATTGAGAACCTCCTCCTTTTTTTGAAGTCGGTTAAAAATAGAAGTGCTTACAAATTTCTTAATCCGCCACTGCAGCAAATAATGAACATTTAAGAATGGGTATTAAATTAAATGAAAATAAAATAAAAACACCGTAGAATTTAAAACTTAATATTTTTTTTACTATTTACTATTTAATTGTTTTTTAGTTTCAATTTGTTACTTTTACATAAGTTATTGTTGTTAGTTGTACTTATAACAGTTATTATTGATAAATTATGTTCGGACGTGATTTCCTTCCTACGTGCTTTGTGATAATTTTTTTCGAGCAACCATTTTCAAAAATCATATTATTAATAGCTTGTTAGAAATCTAGAAACACAAACATGTTTTATGTACAATCTGCACGCCAAATGTGTTAGCAAAATTTTCTATTTTTGTGTCATTTGTATTGAGCAACCTGATAAAAAAATCATATTTTTTTTTACTTTTTGGACTCGCATTCTTAAACGTGTACTTAAAAAAATAAAAAAAGTTGACTTAAATGGCCAACTTTCTTTTAAATAAATTTTTGAAGATACGTTTCCGACTTTTTTTGCAAAAAACTTAAATTTCAATTATCTCAGAAATGGTTTATTTTTGCATAGGGCATTATGGGATAAAAAAGATTGCAAATGACCTCCCCCATAACCCCTTAACGTGAATAGGTCGACTTACCAATAACCCTACAGGTAGCCTAACCCTAAAGATGTACTTAAATATACATATTTAAGTATATCTTTATCCGTTGTCTAGGTTTTCCCAGTTCAAGGCTAGGTCAATTGGTATAAATTGTCGC
The DNA here is from genome assembly GCA_947563465.1 of Archips xylosteana. NCBI lineage: Eukaryota > Metazoa > Arthropoda > Insecta > Lepidoptera > Tortricidae > Archips > Archips xylosteana. Next base: position 16,270,467 of record OX387344.1, read on the forward strand.
ACGTTATTTAGGTTATTATTTATATTGTCTGTAATAACTTGATAAGTTTCAAACATACAAAACATGTTTTGTCTATGTCTAGCAAAGGCAAGTGTAAACGTGACAGATAATCTTGTATTAATAAGGGGGTAGTTGATTCGAAACTTTGCTATATTGTTGGAATGCCACTGTGTGGCCTTATTTCCACCGGAGCTGTGCGAGGATGCGTTACGAGGGATGTGTTTGTCATGAGCCAATTGTTGATAGAAACACTTCATTTACTTAGGAGCTTTTAAATGAAGTGTTTCTATTGGTTCATGACAAACACATCCCTCGCAGCGCATCCTCGCACAGCTTCGGTGGATACGCAGCCTAAATGTCTTATGAGAATTATTAGAACTTAAGTAGGTAATCACTTCTAGGGTATGATGTACCTTAATGCCAAATTTCCGGGCTCTAGATCATCGCAAAATATAGTCCTACTAGCTGTTGCCCGCGACTCTGTCCGCGAAGAATAGTAGCCTACGACCTATTCTCAGGCCTACCGAGTATAGAGAAAAAAGTTTCATAAAAATCGGTCAAGTCGTTTCGGAGGAGTTCGATAACAATGTGACACGAGATTTTTATATATTAGATAGATTTTAAGGGTGCATGCCACAAGATACATATAATACCCTCATCATTTTACCTAATTTCACTTTACCTAATAACATTCACAGCTTATAATAAATATTCGAAGGTCATGTCGAACGCCCATGTTGTATCAACTCCCATTATAATTGGAGACTTCGCTCGAAGTTGTTGACGACTATATGAAGGGTAGGTACATGAAAAGAACATGTCTAGACACCTAAGCAACTTTTTGTGTTATACCTAGCAGTTTAAAAGTTTCTTTTAGAAGTAACCATTTCTTTAAAAGTGAATATTTAATCTAATGGTAAGTTATAGTAGGTATTTTGAAAGCTCTACATTTTGAGACTAAAATTTCATTTTTCAAAAAGGTGACAAGACAGTATACATCTTCTTTCCGTGCTCCCTTCATATCCTGGGACATACAATTCAAGTAGGCAGAGCCAATTTCGAGAAACAGATCAATCGACGAATTCGACTCGGCTGCGCAGCGTTCGGGAAGCTCCATCCAATATACTGCAGTGTTTCAAGTCAAAAGTCTTTGACCAGTGTGTGTTGCCAATGATGACTTATGGGACTGAGAGGTCACTCAGAGGGCGATGGGGAGGGCTATGATCGGAGTTTATCTGCGAGATCGCATAAGGAATGACGAAAATTTTTATTTATTTATAATCCCCCCAGCTATCCCGTCCTCTTCAAACATACATAAACCATGTAGAGTTACTTACCTAGATCTTAATTCACTATTAAGACACATGATCGTGAATGCAATTGGCCAGTGATCTGTTATTATATTACTTATGTAATGTAAGGTAACTCATAAGGTAATTAGGTATAGGGGTATAGACCTGCGCTGTGAAATTGCTAAACCTGGTTGCAGGCCGCTATGGGCCACACTCGGACGCCGTCTCGTGCCCGACGTCCCAATGCCACCGACAGTCAACCATGCTGCGCAGACCAAACAGCTTCACAACCACCAAGCCTCCTTGACAAAGGGGATGAAAACGCGGATAGTTGTACGCCGGTATCAGATTCGCGTAACAGTCGCGTTTTTTATCTATATTTGGTAGGTCTGAGAATAGGTCGTAGGCTATTTTTTATACCCCTATTCCTATTCTTCGCAGACGGAGTCGCGGACAACTGCCAGTAATTCATAAAATTTCGATCATTACGGTGAAGTCAGTGATCCGTTTCTCTATACAATAGAGTACTCTCTCCACACGTGTAATTACTTCTCCCACCACAACTGCTGCCTGCATGCTACGTGCTAAATGAGCTTTTTTTGCTCGCACATGTGGTCGAATCTGTTATGTAGTAATATGTTATGTGATCTATGGTAGTAATTTTACTTTGAATTATCTTAAAAATACCGGTCAAAAAATAGGGGGGGAGGTGTGAACTTGACTGTAACAAAAAATAGCATTTTAAAGCTTGATATTTTACAAAGGGATCTGATCTTAGCAAACATACCTACTTATTATAGTTTTGAGAGACCTATTCAACGATATCTCTTGCAAGATAAAAATAAATTAAATTAATAAAACAGCAGAAAAGTGTAACTTTTTTATATTTAAGGCACTTTGTTTACGAATTATTTTGACACCATTTCCATTGCCCATTTCTTTAACATTTGAACATTTCATTTATAGAACAGAACAATGGGACAAGTTACAGGAATGTTTTACAATTGACATCACAACATTAAATGCTCCCAAAATTGCTAAAGCGTTAGGTGATCATTAAGAACGGGCTTTAACCTATGTAATATATTATATAAATGTATCTGTAAGTACAGTCAACAACATGAAGAATTAAGAATTAATTCTACGTCACCTTTTATATTTACTCGTCATTGTATTATTACTTTTTACCCGACTGCGAGGAAGGAAGGGTTATGTGTTTGATTAACTTTATTCTTATATAATCGTAAGGCACATAACATTTATTGAATCAGGCGTTACTTTGCGGAGGTCCATATTAATGAACTAAAACAATTACTTTGCTCACCCGCGACCTTACTGAATTACCTTAATGAAGGTCGCGGGTGAGCAAAGTAATTGTTTTAGCACATAACATTTTTAAACAAGCCCATGTTATAGTCCCTTTTGTCGTAATTATAGTTAAATTGTTATATAATATAGTGCAGTTATTTAACCGTGAACCGTTCTTGAGTGACAGTTAATTCTATACACTTACATTAAAATATATAAGGTGTTAATTAAGTAACTGAATACCTCAGACATCCCAATTTTCATTTTCATTTAGAATTACTTTAATGCGTATTATAAATTTACGAAGACATGACTATTTATAAAAAAAATTAGTAAGTTTTGCTAAGTCCGTAATTCTATGTTGATGTTATTTTTTAAATTCTTTCCACTAGGGAAAAGGCAAAGGTTTAAAAACATAAAGCCAAGTCTTCTACAGTATATACTATATTTACTTTTCTTATTAATTCTTTTCTGGGTCGTTTAAAAAAAATGGACATAGTTAAAAGGGATTAATCCAAACAAAACCACGATTGCTTTTATTGTGTAACGAAAGTTAGCCATACAAAGTACATGGGTAACTCTGTTACACAAAAAATATTAATTAAGTTTTGTTTTCATTAAATCCCTTAATTGTGTACAAATTTTTTGAAAACGACTATTCTACTTTAGCACTGGAAAGGCTATAGTCGGGTTTCCATAGTAAGTCGGCCCTTACATCAAATGAGCTCGGGTTTTTTTTTCTGAGTACCTCTTGTATTGAAGAATATTTCAGCCGAGTATGAACATCCTACTTGTAATCGTTTTTGACTTATGATTTTTTCAAGTTTTTTTTTAATGTTTAATTTTTCAGGATGTATTCAAGCGATTTGCTTCAAATTTTGAAATGATGTTCTTTAGATAGATTTGCATCGCCACCCAAAAAACTAATACTAGTTATCGTATAAAAAAAGAAAAAAAAGAGCAAATAAAAAAAAAACATTTTTTTATGTAGTTGTGAAGTAGTGACACCTCTAGATTTTTTTCTCAAAATAGACCATATATTGGCCTACTACTTGCCTAAATCTTAAAATTTTCCAGGCGGTACTTCCTACAAAAAATCAGCAAAATGTGTGACCAAGTTCTGTATTCAATTGGTGTTTTTCAATGTAGTATACAAACTCTTCGATTATGTTTGAGTTTTCTTATCAGTTTGTCGTATTTAAGAGTAAAATGCTAACATAGTAGGATGTTCATACTCGGCTGAAATATTCTTCATTACAAGAGGTACTCCGAAAAAAAAAACCCCGAGCCCATTTGATGTAAGGGCCGACTTACTATGGAACCCTTTGTATTTGTCATTTGTGCTTCAATGTTTTAAGAAGAAAATCAAAAGTGACAAAAACATCTAATTGATATTGGACCTCTTTATTAAGACATTTAGTTGGCATAGGTAAGTTATATTTATAACCTTTAGATTGAGCTCAGAAAAATAGCGATTTGAAAATAAAAATACAGCCTGCTTTAAAATATATTATAATCGATTATACCTACTTCGATTCCGAAGAAATTACTTATTTTCAGTTAGGTATCTAATTAACACCTTGTACATGAAATGTCTCAATCCTATTCTCATCGTGGTTTAATTATATTTAAGGTACTACGAGACTGATCAACACGCGGGAACAATTAGTGTTTCAGTCACAATTAATTCTAGTACACAAAATAATAAATCAACAATTTAATACTGAAACAAAACAGTTACCACAATAAATGCAGGAATTCTGTCGTGGGTTGTACTATCTGTTCATTATGAGAAATCGGCCGTGTTGTCAAGCAAGTCTGATTAACGTACCTCGTATAGCATCACGTGATATTACTATATTCAATAAGTATACTTATATCATATTTATAAATTTCCAACGCGTGTGAGGACCTTTGAACTTGAAATGATTTAAATTATCGGCATTATCTGCAAGGGGGAGACTAATCATGACGTCATCAACACTTTAGAGAATATGGTAGGTACAGAACTGTAGTCATTCATTACACTTGAGCAGCGGCAAGAAGAGCGTTTTCTCTGTTCATTGCGCGGCCGGGACAGTCGCTGCAGTGTTACCTGGCAGCCCGCGCAATGAACAAAGAAAACGCTCGCCCCACTGTCGGTTACGCGTGCTCCGTAATTAAGAAAACTAAACTAAACCATAGTAGAACAGACCGCACCGCACCGCACCGTTGGGGGCCAAAAGTTCTGGAATGGAGACCACGAACTGGCAAGCGCAACATGGGACATCCACCAAAAAGTGGACGGATGATCTGATAAGGTCACATAGCAGGTTCACGGTGGATGTAAGCCGCTTCCAACCGCAATGCTCGCCCTCCACTGCGGGCGAGCGTGGAAGTGGAACAAGCTCCGTACGGACGGAGTCCGTTTAACCCGCAATGACAAACTGCATATAAGTGCCTTCCACTGAATAAGAGTGAGCAGAGCGGAGGAAACGAGTTCAAAGAGTCTCATAAGTGGTCGCAGAGTTGAGCGGATTCCAAGCGTCCTGATATTCATACAACATTTCCACTGCGAGCGAGTAATGGCGTCGCATGCTAGTTTTGAACGGATTCGTTCATCTGTTCCAATTCATTTCCCGCTTTGCTCGCTCCGCAAAGTCCGCTGGCAGTGGAAGGTGAATGCTGGAACTCTTTTTTAGTGGAAGTGCACAACTAATTTATTTCGGTCAGCTCAGATCGTTGGGTACTTCCGTTTTCGCTCATTACCCTTTTTAGTGGAAGGCGGGCATAATGATTGAGTATCAATGCGGCCTATGAAGACATAGCGGCCTATGAGGACAAGAGTCCAGCAGTGGATTTCCTACGGCTGAAATGATGATGATGATGATGATGAAATCATAGTAGGTAAATAAATTTCAATCATCAACCACTTATCTAGATTAGCCCTATAATAATGATGTTTTCTGAATAAGTAGCAAAGAAGACTATAATAAAACCGCACAATTGTATCTTTTGTAAATCCGTGAGCAATGCAGACGGCTATAAAATGGTCTCGTACGAATCTATGAAGCCAAACAAAAACTTCCATAGGTACTTGCTCTCAAAACACGGCAGGTCGATGAACTTGCGCAAAAACGGACCATGAACTCGGGCCGTGAGTAATACAATCACACGTATAGGTACATATTTAACGTAGACTTTACAGATTTTTTGTACATTACTTAAATTGATGTTAATATATTATAGTATTAATGCCAGTTAATATTTACCTACCTTACTTAATGTTAGACCAAGTTGGTCTTCCATTAAAAAAGCGGAAAATATGTAGGTGGAGGGCAAAAAGTCGGATATATTATATTTTCACACCGCTATATAAAAATAGAAATATTCTGTTGTCAACAATTACCATACAAATATAGGCGATTTCTGTGTCAAAGTTGATTTTTACCAGTCATTCATTTTGTATCGTTAACAATGGTCCCATTTTTTGAACTCCATCCATTTGTATTTTAATGGATCACAACTGGCTCATATATTTTATACAATAGTTTGGTAACATCATTACTTTTATTTTATTTAGCGGCTATCTCATTATACAACCTAAAACATAACTATATGAATGACTTATAGATTGCGTAGTAATATTTATTATGTATCTTAATGTAAGTACATATTTACAGATAAGTACAAAATAATTATTATTCTTGAAATTCGTATTGGATGGCGCGAGATTCGAGATTTGTTCATCAGCACAAGAAGCTATATGTATTTAAAAAAATATAATTAGACCGTCAGTTGGATTATCAAAAAATATTGGATAAGTATTTTTTTCTTTTACCAAATTACCCAAAAATGCTAAAGATATAGCCCGTTAAAGTTCCGTGTGACATCAAGCCTAGGTATACTTTTTACTGATGCGCTTTATCTTTGTAATTTTTTGTTTGATTGACGAAATAAAATTTGAGTAGGTCTAGGTACATGTCCAATATTTTTGATAATCAAACTGACGAATTATATTTTTTTTACCGAGAACGCTACCCTACTGCATTTGATTTTTTTAATTGTAGTGAATCTTGTAATTACTATAAAAATATAACTGTTGTATAATCATCATCTGCTAGTAAATATTTTAGTCAACGCAATTATTTGAATTAGTTTAAAATACGTTATGAAAGTTAGAAAACAAAACTAGTAAATCAATTAAAAATGATAAATAAAGTGTTATATAATTACGAATATTGTCGAATATAATCTTTCTGCTTATGAATTAATGCTCCGTTTGTACAGTTTGCTGTTCAACTTTTCTTAATTCTAAGAGTTTGTATGTACATAAAAAATGATTTATTAAAAACAGGGCATTGAAATATTAATCTTAAATATCACACTGGCTGAGAACGCCCTTATTCAAAATATATTTGAATAATGGGTACCTAAATACTGACGAGAACTTAAATATTTAAGTAACTAGCTATCGTCTGCTACTTCACCTTTGTTGTAAAACTTCCTAACACGTAAAAATTTTTCAAAACCCTCTTTTAGTGCTATAATAATATCTATGCGAAAAGGAAAGGCATGTAGTAAATTTGACCATGCCTTGTCTTGATATGCCAGTCAGATAGTTATTCAGCTTTTTATTTTATATAGACAGGTTTACAACCCTGATTTGAACACAATATTTGTTTATTTTTTTATAATTTTTTGACAATAATGTATATTTTCTGATAGTTAGTAAAGCTTTGACAATAAAGCTAGCTTCTGAATAAGCGAATAGTATTGGTGAATTTCGATACAAAATCGCTAATACTATTAACTTGTGTTTTATTATGCCACTAGGCTCTGGTTTGCAATGATAGTTAATTAAATATATGTTGTAGTAACAAATAACAAAATATGTATAGAGGGTAATTAATTTAAATGCTAAGCCTTACTCTCGCTAAGTGATCGTCTCGCTTTTCATAAACAACTTTTTTACTTTTGTACAACTTGTCCTGAATGGCGGTGAACGATTGGCCCTTGGTTTCAGGAAGTAGCACCAGAATGAACACCACTCCAGCAATTGACAACGCCCCGAATGCCCAAAATGCCACATATTTTCCCAACGAGTCCGCAATCACTTGGTATAATTTGGTAACGGCGAATGTCATTAAAGCAACAAATATTTGTATCGCACACGTAGCCTTTGATTTTATATTCGTGGGAAATATTTCCGATGTTATAGCAAAAGGCACTGTAGCTAAGCCTATAGTGTATGAAAATATAAATATAGGTATCACAACAATAGGAATGAATTTAACACTAACGACATACTCACTGTTCTCGTATTTCATGAAAAAATATGCCCCTATAATAATGTTAGCTAAGGCAACGCCACACGAGGACACAAGAAGGAGAGGTTTTCTCCCTAATCTATCGACTAACTGTGAAGATATTGCAGATGTTATCAGCTGCACGGTACCGAAGAGAATACAGGACTCCTTCGCTCCAAAACCGCCTTCGGCAGTTTCGAAGATTTGCTGAGCGTATGATATGATCGCAGTGCTCCCGCAGAACTGTTGCGTGAAGTATATCCCGTATAGAATTATAAGACCTTTTCTGTTCCCACCAACTGTCAACAAGTCCAGCCATCGACTTTTGTCTTTCATGTTTTCGTTCACCAAATGTGTCATACTGTCCAGTTCTCCTCTTATATAGCTTTTGCCGCGGAGTTTCTTGAGTGATCTCTCGGCTTGATCCGGCTGTCCTGACTTCAGGAAATAATACGGAGATTCTGGCATGGTACTGAATGTTACCACAAAAAGTATTGGAATAGCGATGTTGAAGCTCGCAAGTCCCAGCATAGAAACGTATGGCCCTATGGCGTACTGCGATAAGATTCCAAACTGAAAAAAAAAATATCTTGTAATGGCAGCAATTAATATCATACTGTTCTAAGTAAACTAACCTTATGTATATATTTTTTTCTGTTACAGAGAAAAATATAATATATGAGGACGTGTAACGTATATACCTTTGACATGACAGTGATGAGAGTGGTCATTGCGCCTCGGACCTCATCGGAGGCTATTTCTCCCAAGTACATAGGAGCGGCGGTATATGCGATACCATAGCCCAGGCCGGAAATGAGGCGCGACGCGTAGATCGTGGGAATGTTCCCCGCGAACATCACCAGGACCCAGCCGATGATGTACGGCACCGCCGCCAGCAGAAGCGTCTTCTTCGTGCCAATTCGGTCCGCCAGATATGAAGCCGGAATCGGACTCGCCGCTGAAATTAGAAAAACCAAAATAGTTTATACCAACTATCTGGTGCTGAAACCATGACTATTCCACCTGTTACATTATGAATTACCATAACTAATTTTATGTTCATGTGCATATTTGATCTGCCTTTGTATTTTTTATGGTTTATTCGGGGAACTCATGAGTATGCCGTAGTGTGACACTTATAAATAGAACACGGTTTTTCATAACACGCTTGTACAAGCATCCGGGTAAAGTTTGGCGTTTGCAAGAGAAATCGGAATTAGCATTAGTTATGTGATCCTAATTAGGTACTTGATAGTTTTCTTTTTAAGCTGAAAAAGGTCACGATTCAAGAAACAATTTCGCTAGCCTTCTTCAGAATATCAGCATAAAGTTTACTTAAAATTTACATAAAATTTAAATACAGACTCACTCAACGTGTAAATAAGAACATGGATACCAAATTGATCAACGTAACAAGGACGAATTAATGAATAACGCGATGATAAGAAAGACTTTAGCGGCCTAAAGAACACGTCCACTGATAGTGATAGGATTATAAACTCTCGATAGTGATTATAGTTTCTTTAACTATTTACATACAATTTTAGTGAAACTTTCAGAATACATTGTGAAAACGATGGGATACTTCTGAATTTAGATTTGTCTGACGAAATATGACTCGCAGATTTTGTAGGCACGTGAGTTATGCGACTAGTGAGTGAGCTAGTTACAAAATGTGTCAGAGTTTATTGTCCTCGTTCTATCTTCAATATCAAACGATACATTGATACAATACATTAATTAAGTAATTCACAAGTTTAGGAATACTGTGAAACGGTACCTATATGTGAACTGCAAACACAGCTGCATAATCGATATAAAAATATGCTAGATCGTTTTCGAGCCTAGAACATACTTAGTCAGAAAGAGACTTATTTGTCTGTTTTTAACCGGATACATTTTAGAGTAAGTAGTAGGGTAATTCCAGGATAGATGCCCCAGTGGGATAGATGCCTCGATTTCAATTTCTACTAGTAGCAAGGCCATGAGACCAAAATTCCACTAAATAATAGCAAGCCCCCTCCCTGCAAACCTCTGGGCTGCTGCTATCATGAGCAAGAGCGAACGCGTTTAGTCCATGAGTGCCAAAACCTTCCGCGGCGAGATCTCGCAGAGCGTGAAAATTATAATCGTAAGTATTTGTTTTTGATTAACTTTAGACTGGCTTATAATTTGCGCTTTTAACTAACTCATTTGGTTGCACTGAAGTTTAGGCTGCATGGATTAGTATATTTTATAGTGATTTTATCATTACTTGATTTTTTATCGAAAAGGGCATCTATCCTCTGCGAAAAGTATAGTTGCCCCGTTTTCGATCGCTATAGATGCCCCTAAGGGCATCTATCCTCAACTTGTTTCAAATAATTTTTATGTTGCAGAGGGTCGAAATGCCTTGTAAATATGAGAGAAAAAGGGCGTAGTTCCGCGTAACGTCGCCTGGTCTGAAGAAAGCTTACTAGCAGCCTTCGAGGAAATGAAGAAGGGAGAAAAAGGAGTCAATGAAAAAGCCTGAACATATGGAATACCGTCTATAACACTAAGACAACGTTTTGCCAAAAATTACGAAAAACAATTGACCCTAGCTAGGTAGTTATGTAAAGTAGGTACAAAATGATTGGTATTTAGTGAAGTTTTTTCTGTATTTGCAAATAGAAGCAAAATCACATTTTATATGGAATTGATTGAACTTTTATAATTTGTTTCAGTTTAACATCCAGTACTAGGATTCTAAAATGAAAAGAGGCTCGTGGCTCATACTGTACAAACTAGGCGAATTTTCAATGAATATAAAAGACTGATAACTTTTATTTAACTTGTTTAATTTCAAAGGGCATCTATCCTCTGACGCATTTTTGCGACGAGTCGTCTATCCCCCACGGTAGGCACCTATCCCATTTATAAGAGGTCAAAAAAAGTACGATTTACACAAAATCCATACGATTTATATTAAAACAAGTACAGTAAAATAATAGATTAAGGACCATAGTTATCATACGCATTGGACGCAATGCTATAATTTGTTAAGTTTTTGAATTATAAAGCTATTTCAAAAAGTGGGGCATCTATCCTGGACTTACCCTATACGCAGGAATTACAATAAACTTATTCCACCATCTTTGTTTTGTCACCTCACGACTCCACCCTTATGTTGTTTATATTCTGACCATTCACACAACGCATTTTGCTTCATCTTTTATAATGCTGGGTGCTAAGGAATAGAAGTCGCTTCCGTCGTCTGTTTTTCCATATAAGTACGGTCGCGTGCTTTAATTTGGGACCAATTTAGGAAAAATGTCCTTTGAATTCCTATACAATATGACAGGTCTGTTAACCTTAAGTGGGTCCCAAATTAAAACTCGTGACCGTACTTACTATATTAAATTAGGGACTATTCCAGGCCAGAGTGAACAGGCCGTTACTAAACTAGTAAGCAACGTCTTCAGCCTAATCTGCACTTACCATCAGGTGAGATAGAGGTCAATCGCTAATTCATCATCATCATCATCATCCCAGTCTATTATATACGTTCCACACTGTAGGGTACAAGCCTCCTCTTAGAAATTAGTTTTAAATAATAATAAAAAAATGTTTAGGCGAGTATAAACATTAAAATAAAAATTTGCTAGGCCCATGGGTTTTTGGGGGTGAAAAATCTGTGAGAAAACGTGGGTAGATATTTTATTTTCTACATATAGTGCCATCTTTTGACGACAAAACACGAACAATGTATTGCTGTACCTGAACAGAGGATCATAAGTGAGGCGATCCACGAGCTCTGGTCTGGCGAGGTCGCGATGGGCGACTCGGGAGCCAGCAGGATGGGCAGCGTCGGGGACGTCCAGCCCACCGTCGTCCCCGCCGCCGCCGTGATCAAAGTCGCTGAAAGATGCGAAATTTACATGTGAAAAAAAAAATCAAACGTCATCGGCTTCATTTCCGTGGAAGAATAAAAAACGGGTCAAGTGCGAGTCGGACTCGTACATGAAGGGATCCGTACCTCCGTACAATGTTTAAAAAACACAGTTCAATAAAAAACGGTGAAAACACGTTATTTGTATGACGACCTCCTTTAATTTTTAATTTTATTTAATTTTTAGTATTCGTTGTTATAGCGGCCATAGTAATAATCGGTGAACATTTCAAGTGTCCAGCTATTACGGTTCAAGAACCCTGTGACAGACGGACGGACAGACAGCGGAGTCTCATGCAGTAATAGGGTCCCATTGGTACCCTTTGGGTACGGAACCCTAAGAAATATATCAAACAAAGAATAAAAGATAAGCTAGTTCCCTATGCCGTGGCAATTCCAAAAACCCTTCTTAGTGCACCTCTATGACAGTCAAGGCTGTTAAATTTCATGGTCTAGCTTCAGTTGTTTTAGCACAGAGGTACTTACCCACCTTTTTTAGACCAGAAACCACTTTAGTTTCATTATTATTAGCAGAGCTCACAAGAATAAAAAGAAACTGTAATTATGGTTCCCTTTTCACTGGTGCACCGTTCAAAACTCGCACTGCGATATGCCGGCGCGCGTTCGTTCAAAGTTTAATATTTTTTGCAGTTTTTTTAAATTACTTCTTGCAGACCACGGGTTGAGAACCACTGGATTAGACTTTAGACTGTGCGTTGTCCATGGACTTAATGCCTAAGCTGGACTGAGTACCTACTAACTTTTATTAGTCAATCAAAAGTGACCCATGTTACCAAGCCATACAGTTTAATAATGGCAACTAGAGACAGTGTTCCGAGAGATAACAACAAACTAGAGAAACTAGAGAATTGTGTCCCATCGCACCAGTAGGTACTTGATCACCAGAGCTCAGCAGGGGTGAGCCATTTTGACGTCACTTATGTCAAGTGTAGATATTAATATAGATTCCACTTTAGGACTGTTATTGCTTTAATTTTCGACATACTTAAAATTGGAATAATCTTTCTTTTAATTATATTATTAATTATTTATTCGCTTACTTCAAATTGAGGGGCTGATTAAAAAATAACACAACAGAATAATAGAATAATGAAATGACGTTTTCATGATATTTCACTCAGTTGAATATGGCATCCTTAAACAGATTTATTGCCTATCTAAAGAGGTTTGATATCATATCATATCCCTTTGTTGACTTTAATAGTACCTATCATATACATATTATTTAAAGACGTTTGCTAAAAAAACTTAGTATAAAATTCATTTGTTTTAAGATCGTAGCGAAAAGGCAGCCTAAATAAAATAATAATAAATAAATAAATAATATAAATAATATTAGGGGACAATCTCACACAAATCAATCTAGTCCCAAACTAAGCAAAGCTTGTACTATGGGTACTAGACGACGATAGACATACTTATATAGATAAATAAATACTTAAATACATAGAAAACATCCATAACTCAGGAACAAATATTCGTGCTCATCACACAAATAAATGCCCTTACCGGGATTTGAACCCAGGACCTCTTGCTTCGTAGGCAGGGTCACTACCAACTAGGCTAAAGCGGATGTTAAATAAAATAATATCTTTAGTTATTAAATTACACCACATATACCATTGAATGACAAGGCATGTCCATGTTATGCAAACTCTGAAAACAGCTCACCCCTGCTGAGCTCTGTTGATCACCCTAATTAGAACGAGATGCAACTCACTGGTTTGTTGTTTTTTCGGCCTCACTTTTTTGTCGCAGTACTCAGTCCAGGTTAGGTATTAAGTCCATGACGTTGTCAGTCAATCAATTGTCATGTTACTCCTGTCAACCTACTTAAAAAACCGGCCAAGTGCGAGTCTGACTCGCACACAAAGGGTTCCGTACAATCTAATATATAAAAATCTCGTGTCACGGTGTTTGTTATCGAACTCCTCCGAAAGGGCTTGACCGATTTTTATGAAACCCTTTCTCTATATTCGGTAGGTCTGAGAATAGGTCGTAGGCTATTTTTTACATCCTTATTCTTCGCGGACGGAGTCGCGGGCAACAGCTAGTCATCTATAAAAATCACGTTTGTTGTATGGGAGCCCCTTAAATATTTTTTTATTTTAATTTAATGATTTATTTTTAAAGTCAATATATAATTAAATATTCTGTGAATATTTCAAGCGTCTACCTGTTGCCGTTATCAATATTGAGCAAAAACGAGCAAAAAAATCAAGTTTGTTGTATGGGAGCCCCCTTAAATATTTATTTTATTTAATTTTTTAGTATTTGTTGTTATAGCGGTTACATGATGGAATGCAATCTCCGCCGGACACACATATGTAGTATAAGTAGAATAACGGGTGGCTGTTTAAAATTATAGATATTTATCTAGTATCCATAGGCTTTGCTTAGTTTGGGACTAGGTCAATTGGTGTCAATTATCTCATGATTTTATTATTATATATTATTATTACTACAGGGTTATTTGTAATTCACTGTCATCCTCTTAACCCTGAATTCCTATCACTCAAACAAATGTTTTTTGTTTTACGACTTTTTAAAATGAAGTACTTTTTTCCTATACAAATACACAGAGTATCGTAAAAATAAGAGGAAATCTCAAATTTTCAAAACGTTATTACACAAAAAATATTAAGTTATGACAAAAGCCGTAAAACAAAAAACGTTTGTTTAAGTGGTTGGAGTTTAGGGTTAAAAGGATGCTAGTGAGTTACAAATAACCCTGTATAAATATGGTCAAATCATTACAATAATCTTTTCCAAGTCATAATTATCAATCATGCGGCCCGTTTAATCTCTATCGCGTGGGAAATTCGTACTCAGGTATTCCTTGCCTACATGATAACCCCTATGAAAAATTTTAGCCTTCTAGAGCCAAGGGTTTGGGCTGGGCGTTGATGACCCAGTCAGACAATCAGTCAGGAGTTTTCTCTTTATGTGTATTGATATAAATATCACAAACTATTTTTGCCAAAGCGATAACACGCGAAGGAGGGTGTGTAATACGAGATATAACAACTTATTATCTAATATTCATAATATATACGCTCACTTTATATAAACTCGTTTAGTATAACGTTCACTGGATATAATGAACGAAAAGTATAATTATAAAATATCTAATTTTGTAATGTATAACGTTGTTTATATATAATACCAATTGATATAACGATCAAAGCGTATAATGTTCATAACACCTAAGATTTAAAACGTATAAATTCATTAAAAACTTTAATGCAAGCAAACAATCAAGCAATCCATTCATTTCTTCCGCTCTGTTACAAAAAAAAACCTAACATCGAACCTAACCTATCCAAGTCGCTTCTGCCCCGAAAAGTCTTGCTCGCTCGCTTCGCTCGCTCGCGCCACTTAATTTTACATTTACTCATATTATTATATATCATGACTGTTATACCTAATGTTTGTTATGTTAAAATAAATTAGTCCATATTAATCTTATACAAATTGAAGTTATATAAAAATAACGTTATATAATTTAAGCGTTATAGGTTTAAAAATTATACTTTTTGTTGTTATAGCTAACGTTCATTATATCTTCTGAACGTTATTAAAATGAAAATAGATATTTTGAAGTTATATCTCGTGGGACGCACCCCGCGAGGGACCGTTAATAATAAGATTTTGTTATACTTATTATATTATTCAGTTGAAAAGAATCCGAAGAACAATGGGTAGAAGAATTTCTATAAGAATTTCAATTTTCAAGTGTGTTAAGAATGCTTCTTTTGTTGTATTTTGTTGTGTATGACGTATGGTAAGCGAAAAATTAATTTCATAGTAATAAATAAGAAACCTGTAAAGCATAAAACATTGAAGGAGACGTAGGTATTTTGTTGTTATTGCGTTACGGTAAATGCGTGAAATTAAGTCAAGTTTAGTTTGCAATATTTGTTGTTTACGAGTATGTTCATACAGTACAAATTTTGCTAGCTAAACTTAAGTTAATTTATACGTAACATGATTATAATAAATAATTATTGTCTTTGTGTTAATTTTCGTGCCTATAATTGGTGATGTGGTGACATCATTAATCGACTACTTCCACAAGACTAAGGAGTGTGAACATTTTACTCCAGAAAAAAATATAAACTTAGTGAGTTATGTATAATGAGAAACATCTCTACTGCATACTACAAATATTTTAAATTCCTTTGGGGAGCAGGTAAGAGTGCACTGAGCTCAGGTAAACGTTGAGATAACATTGTCACAAGAACAAATAATCGAGCGCACAGTATGCAGTATCGGAACAGTACAATTATGAAGCTTATTTATGCGTAAAGGGCGATGAAGAGGGCTATGCTTAGAGTTTCTGTGCGGGATCGCATTAGAAATGATGAAAACCGTGCACGAACTAAAGTCACGGACATAGCTCGAAGAATCGCCAGACTTAAGTGGCAATGGGCAGGGCACATCGCTCGTAGAATTGACGGCCGATGGGGCCGAAAGGTTCTCGAGTGGCATTCGCGGACCGGAAGACGCAGTGTAGGTAGGCCTCCATCAAGATGGAGCGACGACATGGTTAAGGTTGCTGGAACGCGTTGGATGCGGATGGCGGATTTTGAGTGGTTCGATTAGATACAAATTTTTGCACTTGACTGTACATAATACATCAACCTAATATTTTTCTATGTTCTGATGAATATACCAGTTTGGATATGCTATGATGATTTGATAATTTATAAATACAGGAATTAGGTTATGACTGACGTTATATTGTGGAATTCAAAATTTATTAATATTTATTATTTATCGTTATTGTCTGAGATAAAACGGAAAATTTCGAATTGTTTTAACTTTAAGAACTTCATCCTTATCAGCATGAAAAGTGTCAGATAATGTTTGTCACAATTGTTCTACTATCTATTATCACAATTGTTTCTTCTAACCTGGCCGTGTATTGTATCATAAGTAAAATGCAGAAATTGTCAAGTCGTTGACATACATACAGTGACTTACTGTTTTGAACTCTTCCTATGTACTTACCAGTTCCAGGATTGTGGCATTATTTCTCACTCAAAACAAAACCATTGTCAACTTATCTATTGAGAACAACAATTGCTGACAATTGTACACAATAATAGGTACAGATGGAGAAACTCGTGCATTCTATACTTCTTTGCTTTTTACAGGGAAAAGGAAAATGTCAGCGAAGTTTCAAATATAGGTATTTATGTAGATCGGACACGCCAAAAATGATAAAAACTCGACGAATTAGGACAAATAAAAATAGATATTCTATTATTTAGACGATACAATGATTGTAGTACATTGGTACTGAAACTAGGAAAAAGCAAAAACAACGTACATTAAGTAGATTTACCCCCTGTTTCACCATCAATTGATCAAATTTATTTGACGGATAAATGTGATGCCGTCTCTGTTTGATTTGTTCGAATAGACGGAGACGGCATCACATTTATCCGTCGGTTAAAATTAATCAATGGGTGGTAAAACAGCCCCTTAAACTGCATAGGAATGAGAAGATCCAAGATTAACATCCAAGACTCGAGAACACATATTCGTATTTTTCATATTTGCTGCAGCTCTCTAACACTCTCCGGCTATCCGGTGGTCGTCAAAAATAAGTAAAGTAAAATAGACGCTTATCTCTTGTGGAAATGAAACGCGTAACCTCAGAATTTGCCTTGTATAGTAAACTACTACTCTATAAATATGCTACATATGTATGTGATAGAAGCAATTGTATCGGTAGATCGATTTCTTGCGTATCAGCTTCGCATCAATGTCATTTGCATCTCCCATCTCGGCTGGTTATTTATTATACGGTATTTATTAACCTACAAAGTCAATCAAACAACACCAAGTGGCTATTGTTTCAAGGAAAAAGTGGGATGTCTGTAGTACTAAAGAATACGTAGTATTCATAACGATACCTAACTTCATAAATCAAAATCTCATATTGGTGCACTTAAAACTTATTTCTTTTAAATCATTATGCTTGCAGGTCTCAGGAATGATAGTGCCTCTGGTTGGGATGAAGTTTCCACTAAATTTTTGAAGCTCGCTAGGCACATAGTCGTCCCCGTCATAGACAGACAAATTAACTTGTGTTTTGCTGAAGGTGTATTTCCTACGCCGTTAAAGCTGGCTATAGTAACACCTGTGCACAAGGCCGGCGAGAGAGACGACGTCAATAACCATCGACCTATATCTGTATTACCCGCTGTATCCAAAATAGTTGAAAAAATTATAAATAATAGACTCACAACTTATCTAAATAAATTTAATATTATTTCGGACTCTCAGTTTGGGTTTCAAAAAGGTAAATCTACAGAAGATGCTGTCTTGGCGCTGACTGCTGAAATCACGCGCCAAACAGATCTGGGTAGAAAATGTCTAGCAATATTCCTTGACTTGAAAAAGGCATTTGACACCGTCTCTGTCTCCGGACTTGTGCACAAACTTGAAGATATTGGTATTCGAGGTGGGCCGCTTTGTCTCTTTAGGAGCTACCTTAGTGATCGTTCCCAGAAAGTAGAAATAGGTTCTTTTGTGAGTGATGAAAGTCGTATATCCTACGGTGTGCCCCAAGGGAGTGTTCTGGGTCCCACATTGTTCTTGGTTTATATTAATGAGCTAACTAAACTGTCTCTTGGCGGTGGCTGTGTGTTTTCGTATGCAGATGATACAGTAGTGGTGTTCACGGACAGCACTTGGGAAGCGGTATATGAAAAAGCTGAAAAAAGCCTTTTTAAAATAGCTATTTGGCTTAAAGATAACCTGCTTACACTAAATAGCGAAAAAACCAACTTCATGACTGTGTTTCTCAAAGTACGACAACACACAGCCAACGGCAGACTTGAAGCTGATAATACATAATTGTGAGCCTTTTGATACTAGGGGATGCAATTGTGCTGAAATTAAAAGAGTCTCCTCAACCAAATATCTTGGAGTAATACTGGACCAACGTCTCTCTTGGCATAATAACATTAAATATCTTAATGGGAGGATTAGAAAGCTAGCATGGATCTTTAAAATATTAAGGCATGTCACCTCTACGAATCTAATAAAACAAGTATATGTTGCATTAGCCCAATCCATTATGACCTACTGCATCCCAATATGGGGTGGGGCTAACAAAACGAAATTCATTGAGGTTGAAAGAGCGCAAAGGTGTCTTCTTAAAGTGATGTTCTCTAAACCATATAGATTCCCTACTCCTGAATTATAATAGAGAATGTGAATTATTGTCCATAAGACAACTGTTTGTAGTAAATACAATTATAAAATTACATAAGTCCACAATGTATGAACCAACCACTGTAACCCGTAGGAGAAGAGGAAATGCTGTCCCATTTCCCCCTACAAACTCAAAGTTTGCTAGGAGACAGTTTGGCTCTCAGTCCGCTAGGCTTTATAATATTGTAAATAAGGAACTAAACATTTTCCCTATGCTAGTCTCTGACTGTAAAAGAACTGTGACGTTATGGCTAAAAAAGCTAAGTTACGAGGAAATAGTAGTGCTATTGTTTTAAGACTTAACTGTGAATGTTAAAGGTGTATTGAAAAAAATACAACATAATACAATACAATAACTCTTTATTGTCCAGCACAAAGAAACAATACAGAAAATAAATGGAGGGTATATGGTTTTTAGTAAATTATTACACACACACATGCATGCACACATGCGAACACACACACACACACACACACACACACACACACACACACACACACGCACATGCATAATTTTAAGTTATCTTATTTAAGTTAGTTAATTTTATTGGTTTATACCTACTCATGAATACTCTGAGTGGAGGAGCGGGATCTCCTGGCACAAGCATTGTTTTTGCTTACCCTTTATTTGACTTTGTATATTGTGATATACACTGCCAAAAAAAAAATCTAACTACTTTTAAACTTTTACAAAAGACATTTTGTTTTCGGAAAGTGGTCACATAATCTTCCGTAAATTATTAAAAAAATAGGTTTTAGTCCTAGTACCACTATATTATGTGTATCTTATACCAAAATGGCCGAGGGTCGGAAGTCGACTACACTTCCCAAAGTATTTATTGTTTTTTTTTACATTTATGGCAATGTTTAAGGTTAAAGATGGTTCTGATATGCTCAAAGGTATATGTTTGTAGAATATTACTAGTTTTTAGATTGAAATGCATAATTTTGTGTCATCTGTGCTCGTCTAAACTTGTTTGTATATCACAGTAGACAATGCCAATAACAAGCAAGATAACTTTTAGATTTGTATGTATACCGTGGTATACATTGCCAAGTACTCATTAATTTTAGTTTTGGAGTTTTTTGGTTGATTTTGTGTTTTTTTTTTGCTTTTTAACAGCATGTTGTGCAGTACAGTATAATATTTGCTCTAATACCTAATACAAATGCTCCTTTTGAAACGAGTGATAAGTCCGGTGACAAAATACAGCTTGACTATCATAGACTACTTTCATCGCCTGAATGTTCTTCTGCAACACCGTCTCTTGACTCTCCTTTCGAAAAACTCAACTAACTTAAATCCTAGATCATGAAAATACTGTAAATAAATTAATAAACAAATTAGACCACAAAATACCAACTTGTAATCCCGAAGAAAATGCCTGTTTGACTTCTACCTATGTCCTTCACCGACCAGGGAACCCATCTACTTCAGCATCCCCCAAATTTCATCGTTACCATCTCTACCTTCTGGTATTGAACTTATTGAGAGTCGGGCATCATCAAAACTATCTATAGGAAAAACAAGGGTCAATAAACAGATTGTTTCCTTTGCCAAGAGAGCAAAGAAGCTAAAAAACTTTGGTTTGGCAAACATGCAGCCACTGTTGAAGAAAAAGATGACGAGTACGAAGACATTTCTTGTGACAATTCTAAATTTGTTTAGGACTGTGAAAAAGGTGGTACAGTCGCTATCATAAACATCAGAGCATTCAAAGTAGTCATAAATATCTGAACACGACCGTGTTATCAATCGCTTGCGTGCATGTTTAGATATTTTAGAGCACCTTGACTGCTCCGGTGTTTATGATGGCGACTGTACATGGGTATATGCTCAGTTACTTGTTTTTTTAGACTTTCATACTAAACGTTTAGAAGTATAATAAAAAAATCCTAGTTATTTGTTATTTTTTCGTAAAAAATACTTTTCATCATATTTGGCATTGTCTATCACAGTATACAAGACCTTATAGACACTGAACTCCGCTTCTTTGGCAACGTATACTGTAATATACATTGGTTTTCCGGAAAACTACCGAAACTACATTTTTTTTTTTAATTTTCCTGAACATATTTTGCACCTACATTGATAGAAAACTTAACAAAGTATAACATTTTCATTTTTTATATCCTTGCCAAATAAAGGGTTAAACCAACCCTATTTTGTTAAAACTGTTTGTTTAAACCAATAAACATTTTTCATTTTTTTTTTTTCATTATAAAAGCAAAAGTGACGGATTTGGACAGAAATTTTCTGCGTACCCGGGTACGCATACCCGGGCTCGCGTAGGGTACGCGTAATGTGCGCGCAGTCCGTACGCAGCGGATTCGTGCATTCGCGTGATAATGATAAAGTTCACTAAGTAACAATCGAACTCAAAGAGTAGGACCTACACAACTACTTAAAAATAAGCAGAAAAAAAAATTTGGATGATAAAATAACTGATTCTCATGATTAAAAGTTTTAAAAAGAACTAAGTACATTATATTTAATACGACTTCTGTACGCGGTATGCTCGTAATTTGGAACGTAACAAAAACCTTTTATTGGAACGACCAATTAGAAATTCATCAGAACAATTGACCTTCGTCGTATTTGTATTGTTGCTCTCAAAAGGGGTTAACTGTTGCAAGAATTTTAACCAAAAATATTTTTATATCGACTTCTACATATAACAACAAATATTTAGGTCATAGTAATATCAATTCATTATCATATTCGATTTGGTAAACTTGATCTACCTTTTAAGCATTATTTTTATGTAAAATCTTTAAGTAGGCGTGAATGTAATTTACAATACAATACAATGACTCTTTATTGTCCACCACAAGGAAAACAATACAGAAAACCAAGTACATGGAAAAATATATATAAGGTAAGCAATAGGCGGTCTTATCGCTTCGAAGCGATCTCTTCCAGGCAACCTGGTAACAAAAGAATGACAGCAAGGAATATATTACAGCAGGTTGTGCAAATTTAGTAAACAACAGCACATCAATATTTTTTTTTATTAGTAGTTACTATCAATATTAATTTTACTTTTGCATGATAATCAAAAATCTAATATATAAAAATCTCGTGTCACGGTGTGTGTTATCGATAATCGAACTCCTCCGAAACGGCTTGACCGATTTTTTTTATCAATTTTTTCTCTATATTGACAACGTTTGCCGGGTCAGTTTGTAAATAAATATATAAGATACTTAAAAGAATGACGAATGACAATGGCAAACGATTGCGATTAAATGACAATAGAAGCACGAGCCTTTTGCATACAAAGCAGTCCATTCCGCTAGCAAATTTACTATTACATCAAAGTAAATCACAAATCATCATATACGAGCGTCATATGTAGGTACAATATTCTGAGTACATCAATGTTGTTTTCTGTAATATTATGTTGCACACCATGATGTTTATATTACTGGGAATTTTGATAAGAACATTAAGAACCATACATTTATGAGCAGTCCAATGAGAGACAAATATAACATATTCTTGCGCTAACGTGTCTATATATACTTTGATGTAAAGATGATAAAATCCGTAAGTAGATTACGATTGTAGTCTAGGCTAGGGTCAGGAGTATTAATAATGATGTTACGACATTGTTATCAAGGGTGTCACTTGTCAACCTCGAAACTGTAGAAGTTGACCTCAAGCGATGCAATTAAAAATGGATTGAAGGGTGCGCCTGCCCGTGGGCGAATGCACAAAAAAAGTCAATTGTGAACAAGAACAAGTCTGTCTTAAATTCGGAAATAATCGGTTTTTGCAGTTAAAACTCAGCTAGCTCTATTGGACTACATAATTTATGGGTTATAAGAAGGCTTATTATAAATGTAATGATTTCGGTAATATTCCCCTGTATTGACCAAGTATTATGACATGAACAGGTTTTATGGCAACTTGGTTTAAAATTGGGGACACGGGGGAGTATTTGGACTTTAAACTTTGACTATATGGCAACTTGGTTAGCACGTGTACCTTTATGGTTTAGGAAATTCCGTTCAATATTGTCATTATGTATTAAGTAATTTCTATATGGTTTTTCTGGCATACTGGCAGTTCAAACATTTTCGGCAAACACTTCCACAGTGCGACACACAATTCTGTTGCTTCGACTGTCCGTCGAAGACCATCCATCCTGACCAATATCCATTACATTAATGCGAAATTGTGTGGATTTGTATGTCTGTTAGATTGTATAAAAAGATACATAAAGATACATTGTATCTTTTTGTTCCCATTCTGAAAGTGATTTCTATAGGTCATACTTAATATTATACTTACAGGTCGATTCACAAGAGCTGGCACGAATGGATGGAACTAAAGTAATGTCATTTTGACAATTTTGTAGGAAAATGACTGATGCATGTCATATTCATATTTTTATTTTATTTTCAGTTAGCCAATATTTGGGTGACATTTGAAATAGAATACAGTGCAATACAAATGACTCTAAGGAGCACCACCTAGTGGATAATAGAAAATGTCATGTCACTCATTTTGGACAATTTAACGTACTGGAAAGTTTAAATTTTTTTCTTAAGAAATTAGTGCAGATGGCTCCTTCCTTTCGCTTAATGCTTTAAGTGAGTCTTAACATAAATAAATAAATATCACGGGACAATTCACACCAATTGACATAGTCCCAAACTAAGCAAAGCTTGTACTATGGGTACTAGACAACGGATAAACATACTTATATAGATAAATACATACTTAAATACATATTAAACATCCAAGACTCGAGCACAAACATTCGTATTTTTCACACAAATATCTGCCCCGACCGGGAATCGAACCCGGGACCTTCGTAAAGCTTCGGGAAGCTTCGTAGTCAGGTTCTCTAACAACTAGGCTATCTGGCCGTCTAAAACATTAAACGTTTCACTCTAACTTTTGCTAACCATAAACTGCCGTATATTATATTGACCATCATAATTATTAAATTAAACGGGACTTATATCACGCAATAAATATTTATTTATTTACCTCGACGTTTCGGCCACATTGCAGCAACCGTGGTCACGAGTTAACTAAATAAATATTAAACGTCGAGGTAAATAAATAAATATTTATTGCGTGATATGTCCCGTTTAGTTTAGTAATTATGAGTGAAAATCACGAAAGTTTAAAACAATATATTGACCATCAGTTGAGTATTTAACTATTATGGATGGAAAATGTAATTTTTTTTGGTTGGAACCAAAAAACTTTTACCGGTAGTGTCTGTGAGTATATTAAATTACTTAATTACTTATTATTTTGAAGTTAAAGTAATTAAAAAAAACATGGTGTATAGGTATATGTAGCTTAGACTCTGGATTAAGAAATAAGCTATTTATATTAGGATTTTTTAGCGCGTCAATTTTAAGCGGACGAATTGCTTTGTACTAATCTGTTTAAGGTTTTATAGTAGGTATAAGCAAATACATAAGTAGGTAGATAATTTAGCTTTAATTTATTGATAGCTCTTTAACTAGAAATTGCTCGAACTTTTATTCAAGAACCATTGCTACATGTTGGCCAAATAAGTGACTATTTACTTTGTAACAGTTTTGCTCAAAACAATGTGATATTCGATTTGATTCTGAGCTGAACTTATAAGAATATTTATGAGCGTCGATATTGGCTGCTGTGAAAACCAACGGATGTATAATTATTTTAGCGGGCTTTCCATTTTAAGAACAGATAATATACGTAACTTACTAAGTAAATATAATTTATTGAATCAGGTGTTACTTTGCGGAGGTCCATATTAATGAAGTGAAAGAATTACTTTGCTCACCCGCGACCTTAACGCGGTCCTCAATTTCTGCTCCTCAATTAATCTCTCCCGCCTTTACAATATAATTTTATCACGTCTAAATCTACATCAATGCTAATTAGACAGCTTCTCCATTTAAACGGTCAGACGAACATATAAAGTAAAACAAACTGTGCCGGTTAAAAAAGGTAACTAATAGTCTACTAAATAATGCTCAGGAAGTTTACATTGTTGTGATTTAGACGTAGGCAAAAATATAGCGACATTTGAAATGCGTAAAAAAAACGATTCGTGTAAGTAATTGTTTCAACAAGTTTGATATGAAGTATCTTTTTGTATTTTATTTTTCAACTTCATTTTTTATTACTTTTACGGTCATCCCGTGAAAACCATATATTTCAACTAAATACAAACAGAAATATAGATGCACAGAAAAACCCCAGAAAAAAGACGAGAAGATGCTGGGTTCCCACCCAGCATTGGTCTTTTTTCTGGGGTTTTTCTGTGCATCTATATTTCAGTTTGTATTTAGTTGAAATATAATTGTTTCAAATAAATTGCCGTTTTATGTATTACAAAGTAGGTAGGTATATACATGTACACGATCAATATGCCGACCCAACAATTAGTAATGTTTAATAATAGGAAAATTATACACAATGTTGCTATTCAAGTGTACGTAATATGGGTGCTATCTGTCCTTAGTTGTTGCTATTTTTAATTGAGTAGGTACTTTCCGATTAAATAATTTAAAAAACATCACCCTCCTTTGACAGTCGGGTGACAAAAGCTTAGTGTTTTGACCCATGGCCTCTCAAGCGGAGGTTCGTGGGTTCGAGCCTGTGCTGGCATTACTTAGTTTTTCGGAATATACGTGCGAATTTTACTAGGTACGAGCTTTACGGCGAAGGAAACAAACCTGCAGATAAATTCAATGGTGCGTTCAAGTTACCGGTGGTGAAGACTGGGCCTGCGTGGGACGTATAAAGGCTGGGGTGATGATGATGATGACTTTCCAATTATATTTGAATATTATTTGTTTCGGAATACAGAGGGTTGCTATCAGACCGGGTTACCCGGCGTTTGTTTTAGTTTTGCGAATACCCCGAGTTAGCTTTGGTGTCCTACCTAATGATTTCACTTATTGCCTCTCAAGCAGAGTGGGTTCGAATCTGGGCTCGCACAGCTAAGTTTTTCGGGTGAGGAAACCCGCACACACCTGAGAAGAAATTCATTGGTGTGTGTGAAGTTCCCAATCCGTACTGGGCCCGCGTGGGAACAACGGCCCTGGCCTTTCATTCTGAGAGGAGGTCCGTGCCCTGCAGTGGGACGTATACACACAGTCAGGGATGATGATGATGATGATGGTGATGATGAAATTCCTGTCGAAGCAATACTTAGCCGCTGCCGAAATGTCGCATGTCTTTTTATTGAAAAATACTTTTGAAAAATACTTTTGAAAAATAAGTGATAGTAAATCTGATCTGATCTGATCTGAGCTGATCATGATCAGTGTCTGAACGGAAAATATTAAATTTTTAGAACCCAAAATATTTATTTTATTTTTTCTATTTGTTTGAGTGTTTGTCACACTAATCACAAAAATGATGATAAAGATGTGGACGCAGTTTTGAACCTTAAAAATACATGTCGGTTTAAAAAATATACATAAATAGATCCTAACAATTATTATAGGGAATTGAGACATGAAATTTATTAAGTGCATGCGACAAATATAATTACTTGTTTGTTATTCATATCGCACAATTCGATATATGGATATCATATTCTTAGTTCAGGTCGTTTAATTAGCATAGTTTTGCACGAGATAACTAAAAAGGTATGCTTATTGAATGTACATAAACATTTAATAGGTAGCCAATCTACTCGGCTCTGGTTTTTGATACGCAGTGTGACTGCATTAACTTATGTTGGAAATCTGCAATCATGTTTATGCATTTTTGTGTCACGTTAATGAGTCTTATTTGCATTCTTCTTTAAGTCTATAGATATAAACATGCTGCGTAACTGTTATAATCAAGTAAGGACAAAAAAATAATTGTGTTTACAAAATATTTGTTTTTAAGACACTTATGGTCCGCTGATGTCATTTACATTCAAAATTAACAACTTTACGGTGAAGGAAAATACCGTGATACCTGTGTGTTTGAAGCCAAATCCGTTCTGGGCTTGCGTGGGAACTACGGTCCAAGCCCTCTCATTCTGAGAGGAGGCCGGTACCCTGCAATGGGTCGTACCTATACAGGCAGAGATAAATAAATAAATATCACGGGACAATTCACACCAATTGACCTAGTCCCAAAGTAAGCTTAGCAAAGCTTGTGTTATGGGTACTAGGCAACGGATAAACATACTTATATAGATAGATACATACTTAAATACATATTAAACACCCAAGACCCGAGAAGAAACATTCGTATTTTTCATACAAATATCTGCCCCGACACGGGAATCGAACCCAGGACCTCAAGCTTCATAGTCAGGGTTTCTAACCACTAGGCCATCTGTCGTCAAAAGACGATGACGACGAGATGATGAGATGACGAAGAGATGATGACGGCATTTAAATTATGGAAGTCCTACCTGTAATAAGATGCGGGTTAGATAATTCGAAGAATCAGAGCAGTTGGTTGGATTCCCACCGAATTGTCTAAATTATTTTTCATCTCTCATACTCGGAAAGTGAGGCAAATCATATCTGACATACGGGACGATAACTATTATTTTCTTCCCTAGGGTAGAAATGAATTTAAAAAAATAAAGGTTTTGGCTGTCAATGAAACACATACGCATTCAGCCAAGCATTACGGCATAAGTATACCTACATGGAATAATTAAGTATTGAGTTTTTTTTCTTAATTAATAATATTACAAATTTTATAATGCCGGTGAAATATTATTAAATTAAATTATTAATTTACATTAGTTTCTTATTTAGTGACTTAAACCAGAAAAGTTAAAAAATGTTAAGAAAAAAAACACGGTAAACGACAATGTTCTATGTCCATACAGAATATCTCTATACAGCTTAACTCTTTGGTTCAAATTGGTTATTTACTTATTTTACAAATAAATTTACTAAAATACCTACTTTATCTACTGTTTTCATTGATTATTATATTGAATATATTAAATTTTGTTAAATTAATTATTGCTTAACAATAAACTCTATTGAAATATTTTACAACGATCATATTTACCGGTTTAGACATTTTTATTTATTTATACTTATATTTTCTTACTTTCCTTGTAGTCGAAATGAAAAGCAGAGTGTTTAACTCGGGAAAAACACCAATATCACCCTTGAAATATTGCCACCCTCGCTGTGCTCGGGTGTCAAGTAACCTCGTGTGATATTGGTTATTTTCCTCCCTTGTTGAACAATCTACTATTTCTGCCGTCAGTGACAATAAGTGTGGCAAAGCTTATAATATTCACTAACTACGAGGTGTTGCATTCCGACGACATAGAAAAAGTAAGAGTAACTTCAGGTTAATCTCACTCAGGAGGTTGTCTATAACAAAAATGTCACTCCACGGTACTTTAAGGCTAGACTAAAATGAATGAGTTTAAAATTAATTAATTAAAATTAAATTAATTAATTTACTTAGTGAAGGTATTTGGGTGTTTGAATGTATGTTAGTCAATCACGCAATAATGGCTGAACGGATTTAAACAAAACTTGGCGCACAAATAGACGGAAGTCTCAATTGAAACAAAATATACTTATATCTCGGTTGTGTGTTCCCCAGGGATAAAATATTATTTTAACTTTCAACAAGAATAGAGGGCGCTGTGCAAGAACGTTGAGGTAGGTACCTTAACTTTCAAGATGACGCGTTAACTTCGTCTGTAATCAATAGATGGCGTTGTCCGAGCGAAAGTTGTGCTCTAAAAATGTTACCGATTTTTTTTTCAGGAAAAACTCTAAGATTGATTCTTGTGACCGTATTTCTAAAGCGACGGAAGCCGCGGGTTAACGCTAGTACATTAATGAATAAACAAAAATATGCAATAGCTTACTAAAGCGAGTTTGAATAATTTAATAAGTCTCAGTAGAGTAATAAAATAAATACAATAAGACTGAACTTATTATAGTGAAATATTAAATATAAAGTACGTAGTACTTGTAGGAAGGACTCCAGGAAAAGTTTCACGATACCACTGTACTGACAATTGACACTGACATTAATAAAATTAATAAACCTGTTCAGACTAGAATAATAGTGAAGGTCACCATTTCAATATGAATATGACTATAATCGCTAAATTATTCAGAATGGAAACAAAAATAGATATAGCGTTCGTTACTAAAATAAATATTTCAACTGTGAACAACATAGGGGAGTATCACGTGGGATTTATTAACTTAGATCATGGTTAATATAACTGATGTATTTATGAATATTACGGAAGTAGGTAGGTAATTACGAAATATGTCACCATAAAGCCAATTAAAGGTTTCCACAGATTATACCTACCTACATCGATTACAGACTTACCTATGTCTTCGTAATTAGATTTTATTCGTAAAAGTAGGCGATCTTTTAATTTAGTATTCTACTCATATTTGCAAATAACAACCATTGATCAAGAAAAATATGGTGTGAACACACGATAACAACTTTATGATTAGGTACAAATATTTGAATGATATACTTTTATGTGAAAATATTTGACAAATAAAAATAACAAATTTCACATTTCTGCGAAAACAACTATCATGCGAAGACTTTATTGTTAATATTTTTTTGATGAGTCAATCAGTCAGTCAGGACATTCACTTTTAATACCTTAGGCGATCGAGCTTTGCTCAGACAAAATCTGTTTCCAAGATTTCTGAAATAAATATACAAAATTTGCTCGTTTAAAGTTACTAGACAGTAGGTATATTAAAATTATTGTACTACTTTATGCCATCTTAAATGAACACTATCATCCTATAGGGAGGATCGTAATAATGTATCATTGAGTCATTCTCATACTTTATCCTTAGTAAACTAAGCAAATTTGGTCCTGAAATAAAAAAAACATACCAGAATTTTTACCGGTTTTTGTAATCAAGGGATTTAAAGAACCGGATTTAGTCCTCTAAATAAGATTGGTAAGCCTTATTTGCAATAAAGCATATTCTTAGACGATGATAAATCAACAAGTCTCTGATAAGTCAATAAATAACTAAAATAAGTATATTTTGTGACACCTAAATTATTTTTATTCGTTTGCAATATGTACAGAATAAAACGGAGCACGTTTATTTGTCATAGGAAAGGTTTTCCCACGAGATATAAGTTTAACTGACAGAACAACACAAACACTTCGAGTGAATAGGTAAGTTCAACTTGAAATATCTAGAAGTATTTCCAGCGAGAAGTAGGTAGAATAAAAATTTGATATTTCTTAAAATATATTAGCGTTTTTAGCGCTTTTAGGTTACGTTACGATGTGTAACAAGTACAAGGTTACTTCCGTGATTTACTTCGATGACCATCACAAACGCTGGGTACTTTAACGAATTAACTTTAATTTCCACTCGGTACCTTCACACTCGCACAAGTCGCAAAACAAGCCGTGTTGACAACTACTCATTATAATGAATGACAACCACAGTTTTCCATTGGTTGTCATGCGACTTCAATCTGAATATAATTTCTTGCTAACATTTTAAATAGTAGGTAAAAAATATAAACTGGTAGTAATGTCAAAGATTACCAGGAAAACAAGCTTGTTGTTTAATACAAACAAGCAATTATATCATTTTAACTTTTTAAAATTGTAGTAGTGATCCGTCTGGGCATGAACGTTCAATCAATTAGTTTCGTGCGTCTGCATGAAATATGTCACCATAACAATCTAAGACCATAACATATCAAATTGTGCAAGCGTCGAGAGTCTAATTAAAGAACAATGTTACTATCAGTAAGCTCATTTTGCCCATACATTATCAGAATTATCAGTCTAAATGCCAGCTCGGTATTGCCAGCCTCGTTTCAAAGATAAGCTACAAAAACACAAATGCATAATCGGAAAGTAAATAAATAAAAGAACTAACCACTGAGTGCTGCCACATATTCCCTCCATTTGCGGCTGATGCTCATTGCTGGTGTTCACACGGAATTTTGAAATAAACATTTATAGTAGTTTGTTTTGAGTGGTACATGCGCGTGAACACTGTAGGACTCCGTGCCGATACTGGAAGCGCGTACCGGCCGCGTGCTAGCGCTAGCTTGCAATGATGCCGCGATAATATTAGCTCGCCACGTGTTGCCGCCGTTTCGTCGTGAGCGTGAATGGTTACTGGCTGGTCTTGTTGTTGCAGACGATCCCGTTTTGTTGACAGTACAGCTGTCAAGTGGACCGGCCGACCACAGCGAGGCGCCACCGGCTCGCTTCTGCTCCCTTCAGCCAATTATTTGCTTTATCACTCACTACGTTGCGGTTGTCAGGACTGATAACGTCATTTCGTGTTGGCCAACTAACACGTCATGGTGGTAATAAGAGGACCGGTACACATTTGGCTACCAAATTCGGTTAAACAAATGCTAAGTGAGTACATCAACGATTATTGAGTTTTTGACATGAGAATTATATAGCTCATAATTGCTATTTACTTTTTAACCGACTTCAAAAAAAGGAGGAGGTTCTATTCCTACGACCGTTGAGTTACTTACATCACGTGGAATCGTATCATATTCATGGGCAGTGCGGGAATATGATACGAACGTCATGTAACAGAATTACCACAGTGGATAGGTAGCTATGTTTTCAGTTGGCTATGCTTGAAGTTGCAAGTCATTAAATGTGACACTGAAATTAAGACAATCTAGGAGAACTAAAACTATTTAAATTAATTATTGTAACAGGTATAAATATTTTATGATCTTACCACGTACGATATTGAAATGAATTTAACAAAAACATTAATTTTTCTCCACGATCGAATTCGCCGAAAGAGAACTGATAAAGATAAAGTTTGGAAATCGGTTTAAACACGTTCGTGTAAAGAACTATAGGTACCTAATTATAACTCATTTTAAATAATTACATTACCTCACAGATTTCTTAACATTAATGAAAGAAATTATAATTGCTGAATTGATTTTGATAAAATGTGCGCAGGAATTATCTGGCTGTATGAAAAAATATTTTTCTAAATGAATTTACAAGTGACGGGGTTCTGAGATAATAAACATTATAAACACAATTGAGTAAGAAAATTGTTAAAAATGTAAAAATGCATTTATAAAATTTAGTTAACATCCTTTCCTTCCACGTTTGATTTCGTATAGGCACTTATAATGTGAATTTATATATGAGTTCCTAGAGCCTTCACCGTAGAATTATTTAGTTAATGTAAGTAATTCTTATGTATGCATTTACTATCGAGCTCATAATCTATAGGTATACCAGTATACCTTATTGATAACTTGTTACTATATTATTTGGGCGTGAAGTGATCTTTATATTAGGATTATCAGAAAATTATCAGAACGAATGGTGTCGAAACTCAATTTACAATAAATGGTATGTGAACATATAATAGGTACATAAGATTAAGATAATGTTTATTTGCAGAAAAAGGGTTATTTAGTTGACATGTCTTAGTATTATGTTAGATATAATATTGTTCCATCTTTTTCGCTGCATGTATGTAATGTAAGCATGACGATTTTTTCTTAGTAAACCTACCAATGTTTACTAAGAAAAACCGATATGCTTGAGACCCACATAATTATTAGCTAGCTTTAAATTATTCACTTTGTTTTCGATGAAGTTTTGTTAACGAAAATTTACCGTGAAATATTGTAAGTTATTCGAATAAAAACAAGTTTTCATGTAGCCGTGACCTATTTAAAACCTTTAGCCTCATCACATCACTGCAGTATCCATTACAATTGTTTTGGATAATACATTATAATGAGTATCAAGGCCATCTATCATGATGACGTTATTGAACATCTGTAAATCTTGAAAGAAGCGTCTGTTTTCTTGAAGGAATGGAAACTGCCAGCTCTAACCTTGGGCTTTAATGGCTTTGTAAACGCAGTCAATACCTATGTAGGGTCAACGTCATAAATACCTAAGTGATCACTTTTGTACCTTGTCTTGTTTGAAAAGTCATACGAAATTATGTAACGACTGAAAGCGACAAGGTACAAAAATGATCACTTATTTCTGACGTTGTCTGTACAATCAGGGAAACTGAATTACGTACCAGAGTAGAACCTTTTCACAATTGATTTGAAGATAATATCTATGATTCTATGTATTGGAATGTCAACATGGCATTTGCAATGAAAAGGTTCCACTCTGGTGTCTCTGGTACGCGAATCAGTTTCTTCGACTGTGTACGGTCTACATTGATGTATTGCGCGCTCAGCACATTTTACTTTGATTGTGTTGTTCATTAGAATCGGCAAATAAATTAACCTAATTGATCTAACTAAGTTCACACACAAAATATATTGTTAACTGAAACACTTACCCGTGAATAAAGAAACGACATTTTAAGTTTTTTTTCTATATGCCAATTCTTTGTTAAATTATATCTAATTATACTTTCTATTTCGACCGCTTTAGCCTAGTTGGTAGTGACCCTGCCTACGAAGCAAGAGGTCCTGGGTTCAAATCCCGGTAAGGGCATTTATTGTGTGATGAGCACGAATATTTGTTCCTGAGTTATGGATGTTTTCTATGTATTTAAGTATTTATTTATCTATATAAGTATGTTTATCATCGTCTAGTACCCATAGTACAAGCTTTGCTTAGTTTGGGACAAGGTCGATTTGTGTAAGATTGTCCCCTAATATTTATTTATTTTTTATTTATTTATTTACTATTAAATGCAACTGACATCGCATTATTTTGAAGTCACGCCATATTAACTTTCAATCGTAACTGCTCTATCTACCGTACACTCCAGCACTGCTTTGCCGACAGTGCGGTATGCTATTTTATCGACAGAGCAGGGAACTGCTTTGCCAACAGCGCTTTTTAAAAAAACAAATTAAAAAACATCTAAGCTAAAGGAAATCTTTCTTTACATGCAGAATAAAATGAATTCATCTTTAATATTTTATAATTAAATAGATTAATATTCGTAATTTTTCATCGTGTTTCACGAAATTATTATTTTTTAAATATTTTTTATACAGTTGTCATTTTGAGGTTATTTCCGCGCCCTAAAGGCTTTCACATACCGAAGCGCATGGCGCTACGGAGCGTCCGCAGTGCGCTTCGGTCTGTGGAAAGCTTTAAAATTGTCTATACCCAGTCACTGAAAATGGCGAAAATCCTCCATTCACAAACACCGTGATTGGCAGTTTAGGGGTTTCCATAGTCAATTAAAAAAAATTACTTTAATCCCTAGAGATCAAAAAAGAGCTTTAGTCCCGATATGCAGAGACTAAAGTAACATTTTAAGAGCATGAGAATTGAAAAATATTTTTATTCAGCTGTCATTTTGAGGTTATTTCCATGCCCCAAAGGCTTCCACAGACCGAAGCGCAGGGCGCTATGTAGCGCTACGGAGCGCCCGCAGCGCGCTTCGGTCTGTGGAAAGCTTTAAAATTGTCTATACCCAGTCACTGAAAATGGCGATAATCCTCCATTCACAAACACCGTGATTGGCAGTTTAGGGTTTTCCAAAGTAATTTAAAAAAAATAACTTTAATCCCTAGAGATCAAAAAAGAGCTTTAGTCCCGATATGCAGAGACTAAAGTAACATTTTAAGAGCATGAGAAGTGAAAAAATCTTTGTCACCCACCTCCGTTCGCACGGTAATTGTATGTATGAAATTAAC
This sequence comes from Archips xylosteana, assembly GCA_947563465.1. Lineage (NCBI taxonomy): Eukaryota > Metazoa > Arthropoda > Insecta > Lepidoptera > Tortricidae > Archips > Archips xylosteana. Next base: position 16,305,117 of record OX387344.1, read on the forward strand.
AGATAACAAGATGTGTACAAAGGGAAACTTATCCCTTAAAAGGATCTGTTCCAATTAACCTTTGAATGATTGGCAGGACATCATAAACAATGCAATACAATGAAAAGTACAGATAACCGATGAAAAAATAATCTAAATATATTTATTTACCTATTTAAAATGCACATAAATATAATGAATACATGTAAGTAGACACTAATATTATAATGATTATAGTAAACTAATACATATCTAATACCTTTAAACGAGCAATTCTTGTATATATAATATTAGCTGTTGCCCGCGACGCCGTCTGCAATGAATTCGTTTATCGCTATCCCGCGGGAACTATGCAATTTTCCGGGATAAAAACTATCCTATGTCCTTCCCAGGGTCTCAAACTATATCTATACCAAATTTCATCTAAATCGGTTCAGCGGTTTAAGCGTGAAGAGGTAACAGACAGACAGACACACTTTCGCATTTATAATATTAATAATATTATTTATAATAATATATATAATATATATATATATACATTTGGTATATAATATATATAGTATAGTATATAGTATGGATATAATCAGGATCTCGGGAACGGCTCCAACAATTTCGATGAAATTTGGTATGTGGGGGTTTTCGGGGATGAAAAATTGATCTAGCTTCGTCTTATCTCTGGGTAAACGCTTGGTACCGAGTCTCAGCCCGAGCGGAGCTCGGTCGCCCAGGTACTCAAGATTAATAGACTACATAAAAACTAGATATGATATGAGATATGATTGTGTAATATGTTGGTTGCTGATGAAACATGGACATAATGTCTCCGTTGCATTTCTTATTATAATACTGTTACAAAAAAAAAAAAAAAGATACCTAAATATATAAGTATTAATATACGTATGCACTCGAATAGAGAACACACAACATCTCATATACACTAACAATCACAATCTATAAAAATTAAAACTAACTATATTAAAATAAAATAAACTAAAACTACATTAAATCAAAAATGGCCCCTGCAGCATGGTACCGAAGACGCTGGCAGCATTTCCTCGCTGGATCGTAAAATTGATGCGTTGAGCGAGGAAATTGCCAGCTCTTCGGTCTCCTGAGGTATCTTTGAGTCTCTTTGACAAGTCTTTTAGGAGACTCAGAGCACCAGGGCCCCACGGATCCAGGGGGGGGGATTTTGGGGTCTCGACGCCAAAAGGTACAAAATTATATTCGGCGCCGAGACCACTGTATTTTCCTAACACAAGTTGCATCCCACACTAGCACCCGTCCCATACTCCATGGAATCAGGGACATCCCGTCCAGTCTCTTGCCGTCATTTCTAGATATGCCTGTTGGCTCCAAAATAGCCGGCACATTGACCGAAACAAGAGACCGGCGGATGATGTCATTAAGAGCAGCATGCCTTGAGAAACGACTTTCACTTCTCTGACAGGAAAGACCGTGGGTGCCCTAGTCGATCCACATCGCTTCCGCAGGGACACCGATGTGGGGCGCAGACCGGGAAACCGAGGCGGAGGCATTAAGACAGTCGGAGGGTATTTGGTTCAAGGAAGGTGCCCATGTTTCGGGAGGGGTGCGCGTGGAGCCAGTAGCCGGCTTCCTTTGTTCCTGCAGCTAATAATTTGGTTCGACCAGCAGTGCAGCATTGCCTGAGTAGAGAGTCTTGGGTCAATTTAGATACGAAACATTATTACATACATATGTCTTGTTTACGGGTATTTTATAAGAAAAAACATCAAACATGAACATTAGACATAGCTGTACATGATAATTCATTCTCAATTTATTTCAAATAAGGGCATTTCTGTAAGGGACAAGATCTTCAGAATGATGTAGTATTGTATAAAGGTTAAATCTTCCCGATTTTGCAATACTCCATCTTCTTTAATAAAACCCGTATCACAATGCTATTTGGACACGATTGCAAGAAATTCTTCGCAATTTATTACCCATTCCACGAAATAACTGTCATTTTGTGCCTCGAACTCATAAATTTAAGGGACGTCGAAATTGGCCATTCATTGTTTTATTGGGTGACATACATCTAACACGAAGTACCTACTACGCAAGATTCAATAAGATTTTACCGTTTGCTCAAAATGTGTTACTTTCATGTTAATGTAGCTACATAATTTCTTCGTTATATTTTTTATATTGCGAACCTTTGGCTCAAACGCCAAACACGAAACACATTCATAATTCATAATTTTTGCGTACGTGCACCTACGTGACGATATCTATACATATAATAAATCTGTAACATGTCATAGTGAAAATAAACGGATCACTCACGTCTCAAAACGAGTTTAACTCGACATGTTTCGGGCTAATCCGTAGCCCTTCCTCTCGGAGTCGCACGTCACGGCGGCTGCCACACGTGCACACGTTTGAGTGCACGTGTGGCAGCCGCCGTGACGTGCGACTCCGAGAGGAAGGGCTACGGATTAGCCCGAAACATGTCGAGTTAAACTCGTTTTGAGACGTGAGTGATCCGTTTATTTTCACTATGAGTGAGTCTCACGGTAGTTTCATGTTTAAACTGTAACAAGTCGGTGTCTGTACATTGAAGATATTTGAGAAAAACTGTCACTAGGGCTATTTACTAGCGCAATAGAACCCAAAACAATGTTTTTTAGAATTATTGTCTGTTTGTTTGTTCATCTGTTTGTCTGTGCGTTTGTGCACGTTTATCTCAGAAACGGCTTAACCTAGAAGGATGCGGTTTTCACTGATATGTTGGTATTTTCTTGGATTAACATTTAATGTTTGTTCATTTGAATCGGTTCACAAATAAGAAAGATACGTCTATTTTAAGAATTTATAGAACAGTTTTTAGAAGTAGTGACTTGGGAGTAGGTACGGTGGTGAATGTGAACACGGGTGTGCGGGGGGGGGGGGGGGTTCGGTGAGGGGGGGGGGGGTAATTTTTTTTTCACTTCTCATGCTCTTAAAATGTTTCTTTAGTCTCTGCATATCGGGACTAAAGCTCTTTTTTGATCTCTTGGGATTAAAGTAAAATTTTTTTAATTGACTATGGAAACCCCTATACTGCCAATCACGGTGTTTGTGAATGGAGGATTATCGCCATTTTCAGCAACTGGGTATAGACAATTTTAAAGCTTTCCACAGACCGAAGCGCGCTGCGGACGCACTGTAGCGCCCTGCGCTTCGGTCTGTGGAAGCCTTTAGGGCGTGGAAATAACCTCAAAATGACAACTGTATAAAAAATAATAATTTCGTGAAACACATTGAATAATTACGAATCTTAATCTATTTAATTGTAAAATATTAAAGATGAATTCATTTTATTTTGCATGTAAAGAAAGATTTCCTTTAGCTTAGGTGTTTTTTAATTCGTTTTTTTTAAAAACGCTGTCGGCAAAGCAGTTCCCTGCTCTGTCGATAAAATAGCAATCCGCACTGTCGGCAAAGCAGTGCTGGAGTGTACGGTAGATAGAGCAGTTACGTTTGAAAGTTAATATGGCGTGACTTCAAAATAATGCTATGTCAGTTGCATTTAATAGTAAATAGAAAGTATAATTAGACATAATTTAACAAAAAATTGGCATATAGAAAATAAACTTAAAAAGACGTTTCTTTATTCACGGGTAAGTGTTTCAGTTAACAATATATTTTGTGTGTGAACTTAGATCAATTAGGTTAATTTATTTGCCGATTCTAATGAATGAACAATTATCATTCTTACATGCATAGTCCAATTAGTTTTAACATAGTCTTTAAGTTAGAATCTGTTGGCTAATTATGCAAGCATTTAAAGCGTCACTTTACAAAAAAATATAAAAGAAAAGAAAAGACAGCGGTATTTTTTTTGCTATTTGAATTTTGAACAGCTGTCCATTGCTCGTATTGAGCATACGTTGTAAAAAAGTAATTTTGTACGTCGTTTTTTTCCTCGCATTCAAAGTGAAAAGTAGAGTGTTTATCGCGGGACTAAACTACCATAATGACAACTCGAATTATAGCCTCCCTCGCTATCGCTCGGGTGGCTAAATATCTCGTGTCATTATGGCTTGTTTTAGTCCCTTGTTGAACAATCTACTAATATATCGATGAACTAAGGAGAGCCATAATTCATGAAAAAGCAAATTGGATAAAAAAATAAGCTGCCCAAATTACTAATTCCATGCGGACGGAGTCGCGGGCAAAAGCTAGTAAATAATATATGAGAATTCAAAAATGTTTGATCTCTTGACGCTTTTGATGAATTATTAATCTATACTCTATACTAATATTATAAAGAGGAAAGATTTGATTGTTTGTTTGTTTGTTTGTTTGTTTGTATTGAATAGGCTCCAAAACTACTGGACCGATTGTCCAGTAGGACCGATTTCAAAAATTCTTTTGCCGTTAGAAAGCTACATTATCACTGAGTGACATAGGCTACTTTTTACCGCGGGAAAATACCTTATCCCACGGGAAATTTAATTTATCGCGGGCGAAGCTGCGGACGGAAGGCTAGTTAAACATAATTACAGAAGATCAAATAAAATATGTAGTTAATTCGTAAAAGCCTCTTAGTACCTACTAACAGATTCCAGTGAAAAATTCTATCTGACTAAATTTGCCTGTCTCAAGACGTAGTAATAATAAAACTTTATTTAAATGAATGTTCACAATATAACTATAGTTCTAAAACGTCACTAACTTGTCTATAATTTATGTGTGCTGAATCTGCGTACTTCGAAGGTATGTATATTTCCACATAACATTAGATACTGTACGTTTTACCTTTCTGAACGGGCACATTGAGGGAAGGAACGTCCCTCGAGAGCCTTAGCCAACTTTCTAGATCCAGGCGCGTGTCCATTCGGAATGGAAATATTTGTATCTATTCCTTCACTTTCTTTTCATTTAAATTGCCTTCTCGCGCTGAAAATGGGAGCCGTTGGCGATTGCATTCAGATTGATTGTATCTTCTTTTAAAGATTTCAAACGGACATATGAGCTGACTTTAATTAATACTCATTTTATTTAATAGGGTATAATATATTTTTATGAATGCAAAGCTCTATATTACCTATATATTATAAGATTCTAATGAACACTGTTGAATTAAGCTTAACTATTTTTCTAATTAGTAGCGTTGTGTATCACGAAACATCATATAAAGATGCCCCTCTTAGACATTCAATAATAATAAAATAAATATGTAGTAAATAATAGTAATAAAATATCACGGGACAATTCACGCCAATTGATCTAGTCCAAAAGTAAGCAAAGCTTGTGTTATGGGCACTAGGTAACGGATAATCATACTTATATGTATAGATAGATACATACTTAAATACATATTAAACACCTAAGACTTGAGAACAAACATTCGTATTTTTCATACAAATGTCCAGAAATGTCTCATCCAGGTAATCAAAGTAAAATTACATACTTAAGTAATTCAGAAGTCATGTTTTATTTGAAGACACTTTTGAGCCTAGTAAACCTGTAAAGTAAACTTTGAATAGGAAAATGCCGTGAGATTAAAAAATAATTAATACCATACGGCGAATTATTCGCGTATTAATATACCGGATTATCATCTGAATCAATCCAAGATTATATTATTCATGGAGTATGGCACTGAAACTGTGAACTGTGTTTGATACTGTTGGACGATTATCTGATACAATTAAGATGAGAGTAATCTAGTGTATTAATTGCGGTAATACCTAGGTATATATATATTTTCATGTCTTTTTTGGGACGCGATGGGATTGATTTGCTGAGGAGTACATTATGGCCACCTTCCGTCTCCATCATCAGATCGGTACCATAGTACCTACTACAATATTGTGTTGTCACCTGACTTACATAATTATGTATGCAAAATTTCATATCAATTGGTTGAGGATAACTGCTTTCAAATTCAGTTGCAAGATTCCACCCGAACAAACATACATAGCAAGTTAAATAAAAGCTTGCAAAAAGAGCAGTGAACATTAATTAAACGAGTACACAAGAATTTTGACAAATTATGAAAAAATACGCGGGTTTGTTAAAAAATATACTTACGTATCCTTTTATAATTATTGTGACGCTAACTGCGACATGACCTTAAGTAATTGTAATTATTGATTACTTACGCCACAAAAAGTGGGTAAATGTGCTAAGTTTGTAAAAGAAATATGAATTGAATTATGGCTTAATCGATCCGCCTTAAGCGTCTAACATCTAAGTCGACGCGTTATGCGTTCGCGAGGCGCGATCTGCAATCACGGACGCCGCAGCCCAGCCCCCGGGATACATTACAATTTATCCCCGTTCTTCCCGAACAGCCTCGTGAAGGATTTGCATTTCTCCCCCATTATCGTTTAGTAACAGATTATTATGTTAATACTTGTTGTCGAAATAATGTGGCCTCGTTTTATTGTAATGTCGGATTGTTTGCCAGGAACTTGGGAGGCTTCCCGCTCGGGTCGTTAGATGTTATTGTCAGATGGGCAAAACGATGGGGATAGTGTGACATTTGCAGTTGTAATCGCTTCAGATAAGGTATACCTACCTAATACTCGTATCTTAACGATACTTAGAATCGATAGCTCCAAAATAAACATTAAGAGTACGTAAGTTAAATCGCATCCACAGACAGATTCTACATTTTTTCCCCCTTTTGAACTCACATTCCGTCGGCGTTCGTCAACAATTACCAATGTCAATACATCTCACGTGTTAATAAAAAGAAACTGAAACTACTAGATGGTTTAGGTAAGATCTGATAGCTTAGAACCTTAAATACTTAACGAGTTTTAAAAATATTTTTTTTCCTGCAGGTAAAATACTCATACTCGTAGCGTAGAGTTACCTAGTTCGTAATTCGACCTATCGTACAAGAAGGAAACCGACGGTTAAAAGGCGAATTGTTTCAAGCGCCATCCTGGTTGATATTGAATTATATATAATTATTATGCTGATTCCAATTAGAGTTATAACTTCAATACCGCCCAGCAGGCTTCTTATCACTATTTCTTTCTGCCAAACGGTATAAGATGGTGACAGAAAGAGATGTAGAAAGCGAAGGCAAGCGCCCGCGCGTTTGACAATACGGTCTCAGGATGGCGCTTGAATCAATTTGCCTTTTAACCGTCTCGAAACATTAAAAGACAGGTAAACAGAAATCATGTCGCATGTGAAAGGAGTTACAAGTAAGGGTACGGTGCAAGTGGCCTACTGGGCGATTATGCTTCCACTCAGCAACCGTAACCATAACAGGAAAACGTGGCTCCTATAGGGACAACAAACGCTCTAAAAATAACGAGTAACAATAAGGACTTACGAGTATATCTAATCGGGTCATTCAGTGTTTTTTAAATGATTGTGACTATATTCGAGTCAGCGCTAAAAATTATAGTGTTCGTTTCAATAAAAGTGATAGATATAATATATTTCGTCGCGATTACCTTCAATGAGTTCCTTGATGCATTTACTAGCGTCATGATTGCGGGTAGAAAAAAGACGTTAGAAAAGACATATAAAGGTAAACGTGGTAGAAAAAATGTATAATAATGTATTTAACTGTGAATCATTTGAAAGATGTGTGTTCGTTTTGTGTCTTCTAACAGTAAAGCGTTGAAAGAAACGCTTTACTTAATATCGCAGGATTTTCGATATCTTTGTAATTATTTTGTTGAGTTGAGGAGTAACTGATTATTAATTACCTACGTAGGTGCCCCATATAATGTACAGCATAATCTCCCTCCGAGGACGCGAGCGACGCACGCATTCTGACGGGCGAATTGAACAGGAAATTTTCGACTAATACATAAAAAGCTTATAGCACAACGACTTATCATTAAAGAGACACTTTCCGATAAAGCTATCGTATATGTCGTTTATGCCGTACGCTTTCATGGGAATAAATTTCGTTATACTTTGCCCTGATATTGTATTGTCAGAGCCGTAAATAATGTATTGTAAAGGGTTTATGAGAGCGCTATGAGAGCACACAAAGAAGATTAGATGAACGCTCTATATTGGCTGTAAGAAGATAGACATTTACCCAACACAAAGATGGCACGACAATAGCTAAACAAGGTTATTCATGAAATACGTACCAAAGGAAATATAAAGAGCAACATAAGATACATTCATATATATTATATTCATAGAGATACACAAATATAATTTTGAACTATTTTAAAATTGTCACGTGTTTTGTGTACAAAAATTTCAATTGTTTAAGTATCGATTCAACACACTTCATTGTATTCTATGTCATTATACTTAATAGACGGCCAAAGTCTTTGATAATTATTATAATTCGTTTTTATAACGGTGATAATTTTATTTTCATAGATACAAGTCAAACACATTGCGATATCTTAGGTTAAAAGTCTTGCAAATCCCGCAAAAAAGTGCGAGTGCACACAAAGGGTACATATTAGGAATACTCCGAGAATGTAAATAATTACGTATGTTGAAAGGTAAGTAAGTACCTACGGTTGAAATCAAATCAACTGTTATCTTACGCAGATGTAGCGATTGCGGTAAAAGAAATACATATTCAAAATCATTGTCATCTTTTAGTAAAATTTTATCTTCAGCTTTCATTACTTGCTAGCTCGTAGGACCTATAAGTACTTACTAATTATCCCTAGTGGCATATCCGTTTTGCCCGACCCCTGCGGGCAAAAAGGATAAGATACCTTTTTGTTTTTTAGTTTGTAATAGAAGAAATTGTTTAAGTTTTTGATTTTTTTTTAAAGCTGTTTCCAGTTTATGAAACAAAGTACAAATTAGAAGTAAAAGGAGTTATATTGATTACGTACCTACTTGTATTTTATTTTATCACTTTTCCTTAACATATATGCGTTTTGCCCGGGCCTTAGGAGCTTAGCCGCGGACGGACAGACAGACAGACGGACAGACATGGCGAAACTATAAGGGTTCCTAGTTGACTACTGAACCCTAAAAACGGGCACAAAAATTTGTATGGGAAATGGGGGTAATTTTTTATCATCAGAATCAATAGTGCTCTTAATTCCGAGTGTGAAAACCCTATAATTCCCGCATTATAAAAAGCAAATTGCGCACTTTAAAATGAAAATCCCCTAATATCACTGTTCAGTAATGTTCATTAAAACAAAATGTGAAAGTTTCACGTAAACACTACGTCGAACGACTTGCATACATTTTCTGAGAAGTAAATAAAAAAAAAAATAATAATAAGTAGGTAGGTATAGGGTTGATCCTGGTCACGTTTTCTGAACCACTTGTGGAGAAATGTTTTGTTTTGTTAGGTAGGCACAATCATAACGATGATAACGAGTTTTGGAAGGGATGGGTTTGTGTGCGTAAAGGATAATCACGGCGGTACGACCTTGCCATATTTCAGTAAGTCATGATTTTTGCGGCCACGCTGGGTTGGCCATAATTAAAGTGCTAAGTATCTTTGTCGGCGGTTCGACCTCCTGCACCCATTATGTTATTTTATTTAGCCAGCGCCGGGGGACCTGGCTTTATTAAATTACCTTCCTATTCCATGCACCCTGGAGTTCACGAATGAAATTTTAATTTGAACGTGTGAGTGGGTGCGGTGGAGTGTGCAGTCGGTTCAGCGTTTGAAGTTTATGGTGATTGGAACAACGCTGGAATACGTCCGGTCACCCGCTCTGTTACTGCGGGGAACAATGTAATACGCATTTTATTTTACACCCGCATCTACATAAACATTTATTTCATAGAGTTTTTCAGAGAATTTTCTTCATTGTTTTCATTCTCGTGTAATTTTTTCTTACCAAAATTTTGTTTAGTGTCAAGTCGAAAATCAGTTAATTTACCGTCTGATTTAAGTACTACAGGTACGAAAGCTTAAACGTAACAACAATATAACGGAGAAATCCTTTTTTCCTAATTTCGTTTCTAATCCTTTTATATTAATTGGTTGGGAGCCATTCATTCCTTTTGCCTCTTTTATCCCCAAATTGCATTCAGAGGAAATTAAACGAAAAAATTGTAAGCGCCAGTTGTTGTAACTTTTTTAGGCAATAATGGAGCTCTCGAAAAATAGTGGCTCGGGACAGAGACGCGAACGAGCAAAGTTTCGCCGTGACACTTAATTTTGCCGCCAGCGTTGTTTTGCGCCTGAAAGAATGTACCCCGCATGTATTCTGTAAGCCTTTGCGTTTGGCTCATGACATTTGCAACATGAAAGGCAATTTTAGGAAAACCGAGGGACGCGGACGTTAAAAACTCGGTTAACCTAAAACAACATTTTTATATCCTACACAAACAGTTTGCTCAACTAACATGCGCGAGCGGAAGAGTATTAGACACGTTGGCTTTCAAATTGTTTGAAGAGAGTGATCAATAAGTAAATATTAGCACTCTCAAATCAAATTATTCCAGCTTAAAGCCGCGGCAGAATGTTGGCAATTGTTGGATCCGCACGGCTATCATGATTCATTCACTCCAGCAACTCTGACAGCTGCCTGCGAAATTTATTTGTTCGAATGGACAAATGTGGACACTGTGGACGAGAGCCTTACTCTGCGCTATTCCGAAGGTAAATTTTGTAAACAGATGTTACATCTAAAACAATTTTGTAGTAAAATTCTAATACCAATACTGAGACAGTTGAATGTTTGTGCCCGTTAATGACTTAAGGTGGATGAGTAACCGAACGATTAGGGATTATTCCATTAGGCAATAACAACATATAATCAGGGTGTGGAAAAATCATGAAGGACAAAAGGCGAGAGTCCGTCGTTGGTAGCCGATTATGTAAATTGGCAATCCGGGATGATAGGCGAATAGTGTCCAGCCAATCCATTCGTTTCTCAACGACCGATACCTTCTTTCTACAATTCGCCCTGGCTTTTTCTATAGTACAAGATGTAACATTGAATTGGGAACGTTTCGTGCTTGTTTTGAACAAAGCAGAATAAATAAAATTGTTCCCAGATCGCAGAGGGCCGGGCTTGAGCGGGTATGATTCGATCCAAATCCAATAGTCGGAATAAATGCAAGACTCGCCGCTCCGCTACTACATCGCTTTCGGCAACTAACTTCGTTTGCGCAAACACTCTACTCGAGAACTCTTTACCCACTTGCCTCTCGCTTCCACTTGGTTTGTAGAACCTACCAACTTTTCTATAAGAAGAGTATTTAGCTGCCGTTTTACTACCTACCTACTTTTAGTCTTAATTAAAAACTTCGACATTGAAAAGGTTTTTTCAATTAGGCCCGTTTCATATTTTCTTGACTTGGTTAAGATTTTTGCAGTTGACATTTTGAGTTACTGATATTTTATTCATTATTCCGTTTGTTCGTGAAATTGTACTTGCAAAGTTATACAACAGACACGTTATTCATTTATAAAGTACCTACCTATGTTAGGGTGTTTCATTTTTCAAAATTTTTGATTTTTCTTTGACTTTGCTCGAATTCTTGTTTCCACTCATATGTAAAGTTCATACGCCAAAAATCAGTAAAATCGATTATCATCTAAAGGTTGCACAGTTTGATGACTTTTATGTCAAGTAATTGATATCGGTGTATTAGAGGATAGCAAAATTTTCAAGTTTTTTATCTAAATTGGAGGGTTATAAGTGATTTAAGTGTGTCGTTTAAAAGATTGAAGCATATTTTAACGTAAATAATAAGTTTCCTTGTGATATTTTGTTAGGAGCTGGACTTCCTTCCAAGGAACAAGTGCTGTTGTTTATTTTACACCATCACAAAGAAAAAAAAAACTCTTTCGGACGCCACTAAGTAGACAAGTATTAAACTGCAAGAAGTGTGGAAGAAGGCTAATATATATGTCAAGATAGTAACCGTTTGAGCTAAAATTTAATAACTTTATAAGGAACACTTACCGTAATTTTTTAACGTTTTCCTTAGAAATTATCCGAAAGCGTAAGAGACAAGACAAAGTGGATGCTTATAAAATGTAGCATTAAAATCGATTAAAGAAATCAACATGACAGTGACCTTGGACCAAGAATGCTCTTCATTAAGTAGTCATCAAGTCATGAAGACGATGAAAATAATTCTATTCTCTGTACCACCAGCAAAAATGTCACGTCCTATTTATAAGTAAACTAAAATCTCTCGATTGGACACTCATAGCTGCATAGGACCGCGAACAACTCTCCACTCGGCAAGCTAGTACTTCGGTTATTACAATTATTAAAAGCCTTGGTCACGATGTCTCAGATGTTTCTATATCGCCGTCTACTATTCATCGAACTCGGGTGACCAAAAGAAGCGAAATGGCTCAAAAAATTTAAGCATCATAAAGTTTTACTCTAACATTGAAACTGTAAATTGTTGCCATCAATCGCAGCCTGTAAGATTCTAGAAGACAGAGTAACTATTCTTTATTTAATGATTCGATCAGAGACGAATAGCAGAAACAAGCATGCAACAGAAAATGCGTGGTCAAGCGAACCAAATATGAGGTTGTAACTTGTGTAGTCTAAGTAGTAAATTATTTATTGAGTAGTTAATGTTCTATTTTATGCTTAATTTAATTTTCTTTCACTTAAAAACGATGTGTAGCTACCATACTGTGCTATCTTTAAATAAAAGTAATTACTTCTTTTTTTCGATTCTTATTTTGAGCTGTTCATTCTGTGCAACCTCTAAACATCGTCCAATCAACTTGAAATTTGGAAAATATTCTATTAACATAAGCTAGAACCGGAAGCTGAGCAAAGTCAGAAAAAATATCACAAAAATTTTTTTCACCTACAATAGTGAAACACCCTAACCTATGTGTCTGCCTACGGAGACATCACTAAGTACCTAGTAGTAGTAGTTTAAATGTCGCTGTGGTGATAACTTTTAACTTATTTTTCAACTTCTATTGAAAAGCAAAAAAAGATACATACAGTCGAACATATAACCTCCTCCTTTTTTTGAAGTCGGTTAAAAATGCAAAGAAATCAGAAAAATATTGTTGCACCTGTTAGCGAATCAGTTATCTTATTAGTACTTGGATTTTTGGCCGTGGTAAATCATGCTTTACTTATTACGGAATGATAATGAGAAACTGGGTTTGATTTATTTATAGGTGCAGCTTTATTCATCTGTTGTTTTCTTGAGTAAAAGTTCAAAATAATTAGTAACGAAAACTGTAAAAATAAGAAATATAGTCAGAAAGTAAAATATTTATTCGATGTTGATACTATTAACTTTAAGCTATCGCTCGTGATGGCACCTACTTGTGTTTCAGAACTTTGTTTTCGGGATGAAATGCGTTTTTTGCCTACATATAATAATGATTGATGATTGCATATAATTTAAATGCACTCCTAGCACTGCTAGCACAGCGTGAACTTCGTAGCAGAAAGGACAAGGGGTTCCAAGTTAGTTAATTTCCTATAGTGGTTCGTGTGCAACAAACTTTGTCAATCTGTGTGCTCCGACTTCGAACTTTATAATGTGTTATTACTTCAGTACTGCACTTCTTTATCTACGCTTAGTCAACGCGAAACTATTGTCTGTTTTCAGTTTGCTTTATTATTTTGCTACAAATTTCTTTACGAGACAGTAAAACAACTAAAAAACCTCAACATTGCATTGCTTTGTGTTCCCCAGGGAAAAGCTATCAAAAGGCAAGCGGCTTCCTTTAGAACGGCGTTCGTTTGCTGTTACAATAAGAAATAAACACATCGACTATGTGGATGCTTTTGAGATCACTAGATCTATGCTACATTTTCACTTGAACCGTAATTAAGTAGTCATCCTTATAAAAGCATCTAATACAAAACTGTCAGATTTAGTAAACAATATTACTTCCTTCCCAAAAATACTGTCTATGGATTGAATCTACTTTAATATGTTAAGTGACGATAAAGAAATACACGAAAAAGGCAAGATTTACGATGCGAACATTTTTACATAGGATACCGGATCTGCTTACGAAAACGGAGCAGCATATTTGCATACTCCAAGCGATACGGAGCCGTCTTAGGCAGCAAAATTTTCCTTTTAGTCGTGTGTGCTCAGAATGTTATGACCTCCGAATCAAGCTTGCTCATCGAGACAAAAAGGTGCGATGGCGCTGCGCTGCGGAAGAGATGGGGGGTTAAATTAAGTGTGAGACGTGACCTGATTAATAACGCATTTCATCATTACTCCTTAACTCATCAGCCACATTTGAGCCAAGACTAGATCTTGAAGTGTTACAACAAATTGTAGGTGGCTTTTCAGCTTCGTTTGTAGACTGCCAACAATGATACGAGGTTCGGAACCCGCCCCGCCGCGTCCACTTCGCTACCTTTGAGACTTATCACACAATTTATCTTCGACTTCCCGCGACGCTATGATTTTTCTGAATACTCCCTGCCTGTCTCCAATCCCATCTCGGCCGTGTGAAGCGTAAACTTTATTCCTTTGCCCGGAACGTGGAATAGTCAGTCAACGAAATGTGAAAAGGTCCCAAATTTATCTTTTCTCTTTGGTGGAAAAAAAGCCCTGCCGCGTACCTCTAAAGAAGACTTTATTGATATTGCCTGGGCGCGGAGAAATTTTACAATTGTAAATCCTTGACTTACGTTGGTACAAAAACAAACGCTGTGAACGTGAATTTATTTTATTCGGTCAACAGAATACATTATTAACCCCCGACACAAAAAGGGGGGTGTTATAAGTTTGACCGCTACGTGTGTGTGTCTGTCTGTCTGTGGCATCATAGCTCTTAAGCGGGTGCACCGATTTGGATGTTTTTAATAGAAAGCAGGTTTCTTGGCGACGGTTCTTAGATATGTTTCATCAAAATCGGTGCAGCCGTTTCAAAGTTATCAGCTCTTTTATTAGCTGCGGAAGAGACCTTAGACGCATAACGGGCTTTGACAGTGACATGGGTTTTTAAAAATTTTAATTTATGGTTATTTTGGGAAAACTAGTTATGGCCAGTCGTACTTTACTTAATTATTAATTAGGTAGGTATGTTATTTGGAAAGTAGCTCGCTAGTTACTTTGATAATCATTAAACCAAGGAGTCATCACAATTCGCGACTCAAAACAGTTTTCATTCTCCAACTATAATTTAATCGCACTCGGTTCTACATCAACGTAGTTCGATTTCACTAGCAACTTGCTGACGGATAGAAGTTGTTCGGTGATGTGAGTTCGGTGGGCACAACATAGTTGTTATTATCTACAGACAGTAGAACAAAGGCGCCACCTGCCCGCAAACTGCTCGCAACTTGGTACAGTAATACCTTATCGTGAAATTTGCGAATTTCTGGCTTTGAGTTCCGAAACTTCTGCGGTTATTTTAATGTGTATTTCCATACGTTGTTGATATTTTGAGGTAGGTACTTTAATTAGTTTATTGTCCAATAAATCTGAATGCGTTAAGTTGAATTAACAAATGTTTACATCTAAGTTTACAATGCATTTTTAAATTAACAGTAATTAACAGTTATTTTAAAGTGAAACTTCTAATGCGACTTCCGACAAGGTTGCGTTAAACGTTTAACGCTACCATGGAGGGGGTATGAAAGCATTATTATATGTACTGCCGAAGCAAGTACACTTGGTACTACACATCTCGCAAATACTGTCTGTGCAAATGTATGAGAGTTGATAAAAGCGCCACCTAGTGAGTAATTTAAACACATAGATGCATAAGTAAATTTAGTTTTTTAAGTTATTGCAATAAGGTTCATATTGATGTATAAGTGCCTTTTTCATTTTTATTTTCTTTTTGTTTTAGATAGAGAGGGGCTCTTTCAGAGTTCAGTTGGTTGAAAGGTTAAATCCATTTATAAGCAATTACGATTCATCTTTAGAGGCCTATAACGAGACCAATTACAATATCCAATCAATTAAACTCGCTATTGGTGAGATGTAGAGCGTAGGGGTGCGTTAAAAACGTAGCTCCTGCCCGTAAAGTAATTTTCGACTATTTTTAGAGTCCGTACCTCAGAAGGGAAAAAGAGCCTTTGTGTATTACTTCGTATTCGTTTATCTCAAACAGGCAAGCCTGTTAAGACTCTTTTTAACAAAAGCACATGAAGAAATAAAATTGATATTAATATGTATGAAATAAGCTATAGGTATAGTCTCTTGTAACACTTAAAGAACGAAGTTTTTAAGTTAACGTGATCAAAAGAATTAACCTTTTAATTTGAACATTTATTTTCTTACAAAAACTGTGACAATCAAAACCTTTGGTACTTCCTATAAGGGCTAATTTCTATTTTGTTGTCTGTTTTGACTATTTTTTTAAATTTCGAAATTTTTATGTGATTTCTGCTCAGAATCACAAGCTTTTCGATCCTGCTAGGAGAACAAAAGCGTCCCAAGGTTTTTTTCCGTTGAGTTAACATTTTTCGTAGACTTTATACGACCGTAACTAAATGGAAGAATCGAAAATTATATGGAAATTTTGAGACACTTTTTTCCTCCTAGTAGGATTAAAAAAAGCTCGTGGATTCTAAGTAGAAATCACATAAAATTTTCCAAATTAAAATAAATCAAAACAGACACCAAAATAAAAATTGAGTTCAGGCGGCTTTAGACGGGGATAATTTAATTACAGAATACGTATTGTAATTTGTTTTCTAACTAATTGTCATCTAATAACGTATGTATGTTGGCTGGTTATAAGGGTTCCTAACACAAGCCAGACGACCAGACCAGACCAGACCAGACCAGAACAGACCAGACCAGACCAGACCAGACCAGACCAGAACAGACCAGACTAGACCAGACCACAACAGACCAGACCAGACCAGACCAGACCAGACCAGAACAGACCAGACTAGACCAGACCACAACAGACCAGACCAGACCAGACCAAATAAAATAAATAAATAAATAGTGAACCTGACTGCGAAGCTTGAGGTCCCTCCCGGGTTCGATTCCCGTGTCGGGGCAGATATTTGTATGAAAAATACGAATATTTGTTTGTTTGTTGGGTCTTGGGTATATGTATTTAAGTATGTATCTATCTATATAAGTATGTTTATCCGTGGCTTAGTACCCATAACACAAGCTTTGCTTAGCTTATTTTGGGACTAGGTCAATTGGTGTGAATTGTCCCGTTATATTTATTTATTTATTTTATTTAAAAGATAAGAGCGTGTTTTACTGAGGTTCTATCTAAATTTTTTGAATTTTGTTCTTATAATAGAATTTAAAAAAATATACATAAAAACCATTAGTAATAACAGTTTCAATAATCACGATATTTATAAAATAGTATCATTCCACTAAGCATTTGGTAACATTGTCCAGCGATCAGATAAAGTTTGAAGTGCTTGTCGGACGGGCGGGGAGGCTCGTAAATTTGACCATTTATGTGCTTTTATTGCCTACCAATGCGAAGGTTACATAAAGGTTTACTGCCAGATCCACAAAGAATCTTGAAACCGTGATCGGTGCGATGAAAAAGTTACGACTGCAATAGAATTTTCTTTTAATTCTGTAGCGATCTTACAAAAATAGAGATAGAGAAAATTTTCATTGCGATGTAGTATTCTGATTTCGACGTTCGGAAAAGTAGGTAATTAAATTCACGTTTACTTTCACTAGAAAACAACAAAAATTTTTGTTATCAGCACATTTTATTAGAATTAGATTAATCTATGTAAATAAATATAGCCCTGCACTGTCGCACGGTTTTTTAACATTGGCCAGGCGCACTATCGTTTGTCTTGATTTAGCTACAGCAATTTCTATGGAAATGAGAGAAAATCTAACACATGAGAAAACACAACAGTTGTTATCAGTTCACCACTTTATTATAAAAGTCTCTTCAAAGAAGTACTTAATTATAACTACGTACTTAAATATCATAAAATTGCTATAAAAGCTTAATAAATAAGTTAACCAATGTATTTCCGTACATTTATTCCGTAAGAATAGATCGTATTTTAGAAAAAAGCTGGAACGGAAAGTATTACGGCGTTTGTTTTTTGTTGTTATTGCAGCAAGGTACGAGGCGAGGCCGGCAGCCAATAAATTGCGGTCTCGGGGGCTGCTAACAGCAAGTTCCCAGTTTTGTTTATCTCGTTCGAAGACGTTTTCAGAATAGTGAGAAATCGTTTGCATGGTTAACCAACTCAATACAAGAATAAAAATAAATAAACGATTCTTTTCTAAGTATTTGAATTAGATAGTTTACGCCATCATCAGAAGTTTTGAGAAGTGATGAACTCATCAATTCGGAGCATTTTGGAGTCTCATGTTGTTTGATATGTAAATTCAGTTGCATATGCAACGATCTTCTTTGTGTCAGTGGAACTTAATGACTGGATACAATAGCATAATATCGGCAAAGCTTCGGTAATCTCACAGTAGAATGGAATCGGTAATGAGGAAACAGTCACGAGGCCAGCGATTACTCCGCTAAGATCCGATAATGCCGTCGTTTCTCTCCGATAATCCTGAAAAACTGATGTGCCCCGAGCATTACTCGCGACGCCACAAAAACGTTTTCCTTTTTAATAAAAATAAAACCTTTTAGATCTTGTTTTCGAATCCCCAAATCCGTATCTTTTACAAATGGATACAATGATATTATTCATACCATATTAGAATAGGTTTCATGGACATTTTTCGAATTGTGTCGCCTCAAAAAGGTACGTGTGCGTCGCATTATCTCATTTCCATTGAAGTTCACAATTTTACCGTCTTATTACAGCTAAAAGGATTTGTGTGTATCAAACCCATTCCAATATTGAGTTCTTGTTGAATAATCGATTTTCTTCTTTGAAGTGCCTACGAATCTAAAAATATTCCTTGTAAAATGTTAAGCTTGGAATTACTTCGGTGGTACTTTGGTCGAAATGCGAGCTAGGCGCTAGGCATCGCCCAACGACTTCCAAACATCGAGAGGATCGCTGGCAAAACATATTAATCCAAAGTGTTGTTGTTTTTATATTTGTAAAAGCATACTGACGTCGTTTTTTAATTACATGCATTGAGTGCTGCCACTGTTTTTGGGTCCATGCCGCGGGGGGAACCTTTTGTTAATTTTATCTAGTTTCAGTTTAGGTTAGTTTTATTTTATTTATAGTTATAGTGTTAAATTATTTAAAGATATTATGTTTTGTACGTATATTTTATTGTATTAAATATTTTAGTTACATCATTACATGCAATTAATTCATTTATTTGTTTGGCAAAAACTTAATAAAATTCAAGACCTTATTATAGCTCTTAGCTTATTATGCACCTTGGCATACTTAGTTACGACCTAATCAATTTGGTAGGTGTACCTACAGAGTAGACTGTGTGAACTTATAAAGCATTAGCCGATACCAAAATCATCGGATGTAATATAAATTAGATAATATCTTATTTATGGGCCGGGAATAATTTGATTCCCACTTGTAGGTACAAATGTTCATGATATTATTATACGATATTGCTTTGGGAATAATAGTACCAGACGATAATAAGTAGGGAACAAAAACTTACCTTCATATTTAATTTATCTTGTTGCCTATCAAATAAAAGATCACTTCGAAGATATTCTCGATCATTTATTCATTAACTGTCGTTTTTGTACGGTCGATGATTAAATAAGTTTTTTTTACAATAAGGAGTTTACATGCCTTTATAAGTATGTATGTATTATATGATGTAAAGAGACTTTTATGAGAAAGGATGTAAGTAGAAAATATTTGGAGAGTTATCTTGTAAGGTTTCGAAGAATTGCCCCTTTGCCGTATGTTTTATTCTTATTGTATTAGCTGTTGTTAAAATGGAAATGCATAGATCAGCAATAAGTTAAATAAGAGTTTATTAATATGATGACCGGACATTACTAGTAACCAGAGAAACTTACTTCCTTTTCTTCCTTTTAAATATTTTATCTAACTTACAACGTTTATTAGTTTGTTTGTTTAGTTTGTTTGTTGGATGCGGATGGCGCAGGGCCGATCTGTTTGGCGAGCCTTGGGGAGGCCTATGTTCAGCAGTAGACGTCTTTGGGCTGAAATGATGATACACTTGGCCAGACTTTGCAAGACTGGCTTGAAACAGATAACATTTCATTTAACTTAAAGCAAACAAATCGTATTAAGGGTGACCCTCACGCTCTCAACCCCCCATTACAAGCCGATTCAGATAACGAATTGACAAAGTAATTCGTTCGTAATAATATCGCGGCCGTAAATTAGTGCGTGCCGGTGCTCGGGCCGCGGTCTCCGCGGCCGCCTAATGACCGTTGCAAGCGTAACGTACCGAACCAACCGCAAACCAATTTGTATTCGTTAACGAAATAAATGATTCAGCATATCCCCGTGTTGTAATGGTGCTACTCAATTAACATATTGTTTGGAGAGTTTTGAATGTACTGTTCGATATTTGAACTGACGTTAGGTATTGCAGGCTCGTAAATAGAACAACCGAAAAGCAGCGGGTAGCGGAGAAGCAAGGTAAACATTTAATAGTTCATTGATATGGACCTCCGCAAAGTGATGCCTGAATCAATCAAAATAATTAGTTTTCTACTTTTGTAGGTACAGTCATCTCATAATTATGTACTGATACCGATTCATTTTGACGACTTAAGAGCTATAGGACATATTTATGAGCAAGTTATACTCGTATGTCTACGCTTGACTGTACAATATAATATAATACAATATAATATAATACAATACAATGATTCTTTATTGTAGGTACAACACAAAAAACAATACAGAAAAACAAATATGTACATGAATAAAAACATACACGAGGTAAGCAAAAGACGTCCTTATCGCTTCGAAGCGTTCTCTTCCAGACAACCTTTTATAATGGAAACAAAGTAAGAAATGGATTTCAGTTGGTGGTGCAATTTAAAACAAATAATAATGTAAAGAAACATACCACAAATACACAGTAATATACCTATTTACTTATAAATAAATGACCAATAATTTTCGTGGACAAGAGAATAGGTAGTGTTCCTTAAGTAGCTATAATAAGTAATTTTCAAGTACAGTACCTCTACCATGAGTTACACTAGTTTACAGTGACCGTACTCGCTAGCGACGGCGAAAATGATTTGGTATAGAGAATTGTGTACAGCGCCTCTAGCGGTCACTTACGGAAGTACAATTCTCCATACAAATCATTTACGCCGTCGCTAGCGAGTACGCTCACTGCAAACTAGTGTAACTCATGGTAGAGGTACTGTATGTATATACGTAACTGTATGTTATAAGTGGGTAATAAGTAATTAAAATATTTGAGATTAACTTTATAGGTACAGTCGCGGAATGAAAAGGTACGTCACTTTTCGACTCTATGTCAACGAGGTAAGGTCGAAAAGTGACGAGACGAACCTTTTCATTCCGCTACTATACTTAAGTAAATACTTATCAGGAAATCCTGATACCCACAATATAATACCCAGGGTTGCCTGGAAGAGATCGCTCTTAAGCGATAAGGCCGCCTATTGCTTACCTTGTATCTTTCTCTCTGTGTACCTGTATTCTGTATTGCTTACTATTCCTGGTGTACAATAAAGAGTCATTGTATTGTATTGTATTGTATAATATTTCACAGTTTGAAACTAGTTGTTACTTTGGTAGTTTATTAGTAAGCTAGTTTTTCGAGCCTACTCTTTTCTCTAAGGGCCGGCAACGCATCCGTAACTCGACTTGTGTTGCGGGTGTCCATGGGCGGCAGTGGTTGCTTTCCATCAGGTGACTCAGTATTAATCTTATCGTATATTAATTAGTTAATTCTTTATCTAGTAGTGTGACCTTAACCTATCCTTTTGAGATGTTCTTGAATGTTCGCTCAAAACCAAATTACTTTAACTAACAGCCCGCATCCTTCCATTTCAATACTTCGCTTTCATTTGAAATATAATTCGGGTGTATGTAATATAAGTTGGCTCGTTATTTCAAAGCGAGGCTGAACTAGAGTGATACACAGATTATTGGTATGGTGCTGCCGAACTTAACTTACGATTACATAACTGATAATCCAGCAACTAAACTTTAGGTACTCCGCCTCGACCGAATATTAATTTAATTTATCTAAACCATGAGCAGCTCGAAAAATCGCCAGACTCAAGTGGCAGTGGGCACGGCACATCGCTCGTAGAACTGATGGCCGATAGGGCAAGGTTCTCGAGTGCGTCCGGATCGGAAGACGCAGTGTAGGTAGGCCTCCAACAAGATAGAGCGACGACCTGGTTAAGGTTTCGGGATTGCGTTGGATGCGGATATCGCGGGACCAATCTGTTTGGCGAGCCTTGGGGGAGGCCTATGTTCAGCAGTGGACGTCTTTCGGCTGAAATGATGATGACGATGATTCTAACGCATAATATCCGAGTTGATTTTAAGTTTTATGATGAGATGAGCATCTAAAAAAGTCATAAAAAGCCATGGTAGGTCGTAGGTTCGAGCTTGGGTTCAGAATTACATTTGAATTTACCGAGCCTTACAGTAAAGACAAGCATCGTGAGGAAACCTGATGCACACACCTGCGAAGAAATTCAGTGGTGTGTGTGTAGTTCCCAATCTGCACTGGGCCCGCGTGGCTACTACGGCCAAAGCCTACTCGTTCTGGGAGGAGGCCTGTGTGCTGCAGTGGGACGTATGTAGACTGGGATGACGATGATGAGCATCTGATTAGGTATATATGTATATGTGAAGACCAGTATAATACCTACCAGATATCTAAGTATCTGATGGCTGATTAACTAACACAGCCATTTTAGATTTCTAGTACTTTTTCATAGCACTTTTTAGCTTCCTACAAATGCTAAATTTCGAACATTGACATTAAATAAAATATCACGTAAATAAATATCACGGGACAATTCACACCAATTGACCTAGTCCCAAAGTAAGCTTAGCAAAGCTTGTGTTATGAGTACTAGGCAACGGATAAACATACTTATATAGATAGATACATACTTAAATACATATCAAACACCCAAGACCCGAGAACAAACATTCGTATTTTTCATACAAATATCTGCCCCGACACGGGAATCGAACCCGGGACCTCAAGCTTCATAGTCAGGGTCTCTAACCACTAGGCCATCTGGTCGTCTAAACATTGCATAAATTAATTTGATATTCATTTTGCTTTTAAATCTCACTTCAACCAAGTTTGACATTAAACACATATTAAACACCCCTGTTTGTAAGTATGTTTCTTAAATAGATTAATAGTCAGACATATTTTACTTATGTGCAGTTTGACATACCTAGGGTGGATTATAACGCGTTTATTCTATGTAAGCTCTTCTACAATATCTACACGGCAACTGTATAGAAATTAAATTATGTTTGCTCAGTTTTTCCACGGATTACGGCCGCTTTTCGTTTTTACCTTCAAAATTAACTGGTATACGGTCGCTTAATCACAGATTAAGCCGTTAAATAATATAAGCTGCGAAAAATCCGACGTCTAAATACACGCAGAAGATCAACGGGCTAAAATGAAAATGGCATTAACTGATTATCTGGATTTATTATACGTTATATTTTGTCGTGCGAGGAAGACAGCCGTTAGCGGTTAGAGCGAGATTACGGTTCACATGGTTGGAAAGTCTCGTAAATTTTGCTCGGGCTTCCTTCCGCCGGCCCTGTGCGCTTGCGCTTACAAAACTTTTGTTCTAGATTTTCTCTTTGTGTTGATCTATGTAGCATTTAACTTGGCAAACTGGAATGCTTCCTGGAAAATGAAATTGCTGTATGCATTTGCTTCCTGTTATTCCATATGAGTTAAAACAGCCAATAAATTAAATAATACTGTAAGAAGCTAGCTATATATGAATGGTTGTAACTATGTATTATGAATGGTATTTGTATTTATTTATAATTACAACAAGCTGTCCGTTATTCATTTATTTAGTGAAAAATAATAGGATTAGAAGAGTTCCTAAATAAGTGTATTGAATGCATCTAAAATGTGCATTACTAAACGTACTAAAGTACCTAATTATATCAACACATATTCAATATTATTTTTATTTTTTAGTATAGTGTGCAGTTTTCCTAGATTTTGCCAATGATCACGAGATTACTTAGATATGTACCAATACTCATGTCCTTCCTTCTTAAACATACTTCTATAACTAATCTTTAGCCACGGCTTCGCTCGCAGAAACCATTAAGTATATCTCGAACTTCAGGTTCTAGTGAATTCAATTATCAGGCAATTCAAATATTACGTTGCGGTCTTCATTTACTTTCTGTAAAGAACTTCCGGGCTGAATATCTCTTGACTTGGTCAAAAATTCGAATGTAAAAAAACGTTGGCAAGATACGCCTGTAGAATTACACAGAGACAACACGCACATACTCACAAACATGCGCATTTATAATATTGTTAGGCTTAATAAACATGCATATTGTAAAGAGAACTTATATCATAAAGTACCCAATATGCAATGGATTAAAAGTGCTTGAATATTTTTATATCGGTAGGAATAACGTTCCTTATAAACAGGAAAAAATTACAGACTTTTTGGTTGCGTCATATAGTGTAGGGCAGATGCCCCAGTTCTGGCCACGGGCCGGTTTTGGCCATTTTCAACTTTAAGTTGAGTTTACTAAGATATAGACAACTTGACAAGTCTATGGTCTTAAAGTGGCCAGAAATGGGGCATCTGCCCTATAACACTTTCTAGGACTGGTTATTATGCACACGAACCTTAGTCAGTAACACATATTAAAAAAAATGCCGGATGTTGCCATTGACAGCTTGTTAGAAACAAATATAGGTACCTACATAACCTTAGCTTGTGATTTTGCGTCAACGTCTTTCTCTGAGTTCGAGTCCAATCCGTCCCAGATTTAAAGTGTTTTTATAATTAAGTATATGACGCAACCAGTAAATCTGTAATTTTTCCTGTTAAAAAGGAACTTTATTTTTTGACATAAAACTGACTTGTGATTGCACTCACCTGATGAAAAGTTTCTACCAATATAAAAATATTCAAGCACTTTTAAAAATATCATCCATTGCCAATTTCTGTGCTTCAATTAATATATGTAAATTCTGTTTGGTCGGTGCAAGAAACTTTGCAATTGGTTTAAAAACTAATTCGGTTAGGTTACCTTCCAGTAGTTTAAGTTAAGATTGGTTTCAACTTTCAGGCGTGATCATTAATCTTGCACGATGTTGGAATGTTGTTGCGCTTGCAAATGGATATAATTATGTTCGAGCTGGCTGACAGTTCTACTAGAACCGTAAGAGTATCGTCCACTAAAACGGACCTCGATCACGTAAAAATAGCCCAAGATTATAAAATCGATCCAACTCGAATCTGACCAAGTCGGCGGCAGCAACTAACTAAATCAAGAATAAAAAATCACATTGACAAGATAGTATAGAACAGAATAAAGAGGTAAATAATAGAAAAAGGAAATCATCTGTTTCCTCCGAAATAAATATTTTTCAAGTTTCAAGTTTTTTAAAATTTATGTCTTTTTATTCGTTGCCGCTATCACAATATTGAATACAGCGAGAAATGCGAAGTAAATTCCAATCGACCAATCGTAGTTTCACATGACTGAGGAAGGCACATTACTTTGCAATATTTAAAATTAGTCCGATGACGAATCTGCGACGTTTGTTTGGGAACCGGAATTTGATAACTAAGTTATTAGATATATATATATATATATATATATATTATGTATATAAAACAAGCTTTGCACCCCCGGCTTTGCACGCGTAAACCAGCTTTAGCTTTTGAATTGAAATTCCACGATTATTTTCCAAAAAAACCCAAGTAGGTATATTCCCAAAAATTTTATCGTGGATTTCAAACGCTGCATAAAAATTCTCGCACCAAATTTCAAGTCTCTAATCTTGGCGGTTGAAATTTCGGGATAGTATCTCGATCCCGCGGGAATTTCGGAATAAAAAGAAGAGGGAAGTTCTAGTACCTATTGCGAAAGCAAATTTTGTACCATTATTAACCCTCCCCCCCCCTTCCCCGTGTCAGCAAAAGTGAGCAAATCTTTTACCCACCTCCCATGCTTACATACATTTTTTAATGTTTTGGTTGGTTTCATTATTGATTCATGAACAGCAGTTATCAAGTCTAGAATAGCTTAGGATACAAGAGTTTCACACGCATAATATTTATTCAAGAAAATTGTTGACATGGTAATTGACAAATCAAAATTGACCAAATTTTGTAGAAAATCCGAAAAAGTAAAAAACTAAATATAGCTGACGTAACACTATCCAGACCCTCTCATCCCCATGTCATCAAAAGTAAGCAAAGCCAAGACCCCTCGCCCTTATTTAGTGCTTACGTACCTAATACTTGAATGGCCTCCTGTATTTGTTATTCCTGACGTCCGGTTAGATAACTGGACGTCAGGAATAACAAAAAAGTATGTAGATTCATAGGTACTTACTCATACCAAACTTCATCCAAATTCTTCCAACTGTTTTAGCTTAAAGGAATAGCAAACACATACAAATATTTGCATTTATAATATTAGTAAGAAGTAGGATATTTATATGCATCCTCGGGGATTATATTAGAAACAATGTATTGACATTATTGGGTAAACCATCAATGGTGAATAAAATATAAGTCCTTGCAGACAATCCATATTTATCATAAGCACTTTGGTAGATCTCGGAAAGGCTAGTCCCATCTCTGCCATAGCCTCTGGTCTGGCTTGAGTTATTGCTATGGGGCTGCCTCCAGCCCTAAAGGGATAAGATATCGTTTTACGAAATCCGATCTTTAAGGGTCGTTTACACTTTTATGGCGGAATTGCGTTTTCGTGGTCGCTTTCGACGAGTCATAAAACTAACGGCCAAGTGCAATTTGGACTCGATTCTGTAGCATCACAAATTGTATAAAGTTTCTTATCTAATCTTATATAAAAATATAATATATAATACATAAATCTAATATATAAATATATTTTTTAACGTAATAAAAAATATTTTAAATAAATAATGATTTTATAATTTTCCACTATTCCACCGGCTAATGGCGAAACGGATATTTTGTAATCAAGGGACACACTATGTTTACGAATTTTATTGTAGCTATATAAAATAAATAAATAAAAAAAATATCAAGGGACAATTCACACCAATTGACCTACCTAGTCCCAAAGTAAGCTAAGCAAAGCTTGTGTTATGGGTAATAGGCAACGGATAGACATACTTTACTTAAATACATATTAAACACCCAAGACCCGAGAGCAAACATTCGTATTTATCATACAAATATCTGCCCCGACACGAGAATCGAACCCGGGACCTAAAGCTTCGTAGTCAGTTTCTCTAACCACTAGACCATCTGGTCATCTAAAATCTGATATATAAAAATCTTGTGTTTGACTGATTTTTATGAAACCTTTTTGTCTATGTACCTATATTCGGTAGGTCTGAGAATAGGTCGTAGGCTATTTTTTATACCCGTATTCTTCGCAGACGGAGTCACGGGCAACTGCTAGTGTTTATATAAAAATTAATCTTATTTTTGTTATTAATTTAACCGGCGAACTAATGGTTTCTGTACCTAAATGAATCTCTTTACAGGTAGAACAAACAGATGAACGGACAGATAGAGCGTGGGTTTAGTAATGAGATATCTTTCGTGTTCGGCACCCGAACCTAAAACTCACTCCAAACGACGTCCAAAGCTATTCAGATACTATTGAGGTAATCGATACGCTATCACTACCCCACTCCTTTATTATATTTCAACATGAAAACTGTTTTCAAGGCATATGTAATATTATAATCTAATATCATGATAAAATTCTTTCAGTTCATTAAGGTATGTCGTGATTAGTGATAAGTTGGATTTTTCAAAATGTACTCGTACATTTGCGGATACAGACACCAAACTTTCTTTTTTTTTTACAAGACCTTTACTTGTATTGCTGTTCGTATTAATGTTTTTCGATTAGATGCAAATTTTTCGACAATTTGTTCATGCGATTGAGCTGAGATTTGGCATACTTATCATCATCATCATCATCATCATCATCATTTCCGGTTATATACGTCCCACAGGCCTCCTCTCAGAATGAGAGGGCTTGGGCTGTTCACCGTAAAGCTCATGGTTAATTTCAAATATAATTACGGACATAAATTCCGTAAAACTCAAAGGTGCGAGCAAGGGTTTCAACCTACGACTCTTTACTTGAGAGTCCATCGGTCCCACCACTAGACCACCACGGCATACCTACTCATGTAAGATGACAATATCTGGTAGTGAAATTCTGGTGGTCCGTCCATGATCGTCACAGGAGGGCACTTTTCGACGGGTAACGGCATTGACTTGAAGCTTAGTACGGATACGTAGTTTGGAAGGAAGAAGAAGGAAGTGAGGTTAAAATAAAATTTGTTAATTACAAAGGCGCGATTTACAATTTTTTTTTTCACCGCTTGAGACCAAAGGGCTTTTTTTTATGTTAGATAGGCCAGACAAACGAACTAGTGGGTCACCTGATGTTAAATGAACACCACTGTCCATAGACACCCGCAGCGCTTTACACGATGCCAGTGCGTTGTCGGCCCTAAAGGAGAAGGAATAGGGGAAGGGGGAGAGGGAGGGGGAGAGGGAAGGGGTGAGGTATTGGGCCCCCGGCACTCTCACTGACCGTACGAAACGCAAGCAGGATTACTGCTGCTTCACGCCGGTGTTCTGTGAGAGGATGGTACTGCCCCGGACGAGCCGGCCCATTCGTGATGCAGCGGCTAGCTACAACATGGCTCTACCACTACAAAAACAGCAGCAGCAGCTGCAGCTGGCAGCTATTTCTCTCAACAATTCTCCACCGCCATTCAACGAGGGAATGGTGCCAGCCTTTTGGGTACGATGCCACGGGGGCCTTTTTTAGAATTAATCTAGTAGTTTTTAAATTAGATATTTTAGTTTATAGTTAACTTTTTTATATTTGTTTTCTTAGTTTCAATAAATGTTAATATGTCTATATTTTTTGTTTTCTAACAATTTGTATTAATAATTTTATTTTTGATGTGTCACTTACCAATACCGATACCAATATTACATGTTGTATAGATTTAAGAATATAACTTAATGTATAAGTAGGTACACTCAGTTTTAAAAGTTACATGTACTTAATATGTATAACATGTAGACAGGTACCTACTACCTAGTTAATGTTGCTAACTAAATTGTTACGCCCCAACAGGCTATCATTTTTTGTACATTATTTTGTAAGAAATGTTGAAATTGAATAAATACTGAAATAGATACAGATACCACTAGTTGTTATATCCAATCATAAAGTAAGATAAACGTACCAATGCTCGACACCTCAACGCCCAGTAGATGACACCCATCTGTCACCTCTCTTACTATGACAACATACATAAGATTGAAGGTGCCATGTATTGGGTCAGTGTCGAGCACAGGGACGTTTACCTTAAAGCTTCCTCCACAGGACGAAAGCCGCTGTCAAATTTTAAATGGAAATTTGGTTGAATCGACAAGAATTACATGAGTTAAGCAAGACAATAACGACCAGCTTCCCTAATAACGAATCACAGAGGCGTAAGCCGTGGCTTACCGGCCGGCGAATAAAGCACACACGATAAACGGACGGCGTGTGTGAGTCAACTGCAAAGAAAAGGTACCCCCTCGTAATGGCGGTTTGGGGGTAGTTACAATAGAGAGATCTCTCTCCAGGCAGATGTTATACCTGGGGACCGAAGTCCAATGGATGAAAGTTGGAAGTTGTGTTTATGCAGCCGAGTTGAGAAACTTCGATAGTGCGATGCAGGATTGTAGAAATTAGTTTCTTATGTGATGACTAGTACCTCTACCATGAGTTACACTAGTTCACAGTGACCGTACTCGCTAGCGACGGCGTAAATGATTTGTATGGAGAATTGTGCACAGCGCCTCTAGCGGTCACTTACGGAAGTACAATTCTCCATACAAATCATTTACGCCGTCGCTAGCGAGTACGGTCACTGTGAACTAGTGTAACTCATGGTAGAGGTATAGATGGCGCTAGTAATCGCTACAGCGGTAACCAAACTGGGGGGGTACATTTTCTCTGCAGCTGACCGTACATGTTTAATTGTGGCCACTTCGCTTCTTTAATTTTTAGGTTAACCGATAAATTTTTGTCATCATCATCATTCCAGCCTAATACGTCCCACTGC
This sequence comes from Archips xylosteana, assembly GCA_947563465.1. NCBI lineage: Eukaryota > Metazoa > Arthropoda > Insecta > Lepidoptera > Tortricidae > Archips > Archips xylosteana. Next base: position 16,335,168 of record OX387344.1, read on the forward strand.
AGGGCACAGGCCTCCTCTCAGATTGAGAAGGCTTGGGCCGTAGTTCACACGCGGGCCACTGGTCCGCGCGCGGATTGGGAATTTCACGCACACCATTGAATTTCCTCTCAGGTGTATGCAGGTTTCCTCACGATGTTTTCCTTCACCGTAAAACACATGGTAAATTGCAAATGTAATTAAATAAAATTTAATTAAGTAAATTATTGTATTGTCTTGAAATGGTTTTGATTTCAGCCGAAAGACGTCCTCTGCTGAACATGGTAAGGTTCTCGAATGGCTCAAGCTTCAAGTAAAGGTTAAAAATTATCTTGAATGGATTGTGTTTTTTAATTTGTTGATGATGCAAGCATGAACGAGCACTGATACCTACACATAGGACTAAAATAAATAAATATGTAGTGTTCACTTTATTTGCTAGTGTGATTTCACTTGAAAATATTCTTAGTAAAATCTTTGTAACCCGTCAATTTCGTGTGATTCACATTTCATAGCGCAATTCCTTTCTGGATGCTTGCTATTGGACTCAGGTGCTCTTACGATAATGCATAGTCACATAAGACATTAAAAACGCGAGAAAAACATGGAACGAATTTATAAAATGGAATAAGGAAGCGAAAAGTCGATACAGCCGGACCGAGAATAAAGAAAGAAATAAGATCTTTTTGTGAAGTAGCCAAAAGGCAATCTGACGAAGCAATCAGGTATTGGAAAGCGTTTAACAGCAGTCACCTTTGTACGGCCAGCGTTAACGCGATATTGCTATCTAGGGATCAAGACGAAACCACTCTCGGACCGATGATCACTTTATTGTTTACGACAATGTTGAGCGAGTTAGTGGACGTTGCGATTATTGGGGATTGGTGGTACAGAGCCACATGTTTTATTAAGGTAATGTAATTTTTTTCTAACCAAGTGAGATGAATCGAATTTGTAGGTAAAATCGTTTTTGTCTTAGGAAAGAGCTTTATTTAGTGATTCGCCTGTTGCCACCAGTTAAGAAATTTTTGAACTGTTAAATATTCCTTTTATTTTTGTCCTAAGACAGCCCCAGACCTGTGCAATGCATAATAATAATAATGTATAAAATGCAGAAAATTGTCGGCCCTACCGAGCGTTTGGCGCTAATCGATTTTAGGCATTCCGTGCACTCGAGTATGTGTGCGTGAGAGTGGCTAGCGGCTAGAATCAAAGCCGCGCGTAAGCGCGAGCGACACGAGTGGGAGTGCGGACGGGGACGTCCGATGGCCGAAGGAGAACTAAAGCAGCACTCACGCGGACATGGGGGAACCCGATGGCTCAAGATAGGTTGGTTAGACTGCCCGTGTATTTAGGTATTTTCATCGTATTACTAAAACAAATACACATTTTAAAAATGTAGCAACACTACGCCCTAGAAAACATCTTGTTTTATTAACATTCAAAAAGTCATGACCTGCCGTGCAGCATTTACGTCGTACTACGAATTTATTTTATTTTTAGGGTTCCGTACCCAAAGGGTAAAAACGGAAACCCTATTACTGAGGCTCCGCTGTCCGTCCGTCCGTCCGTCTGTCACCAAGCTGTATCTCGGGAACTGTGATAGCTAGAGAGTTGAAATTTTCACAGATGATGTATTTCGGTTGCCGCTATAACAACAAATACTAAAAAACGGAATAAAATAAATATTGAAGGGGCTCCCATACAACAAACGTGATTTTTTGCTCGTTTTTGCTCGATATTGATAACGGCAACAGGTAAAAGCTTGAAATATTCACAGAATATTTAATTATTTACTGACTTTAAAAATAAATCATTAAATTAAAATAAAAAAAAATTAAGGGGGGCTCCCATACAACAAACATGATTTTTATAGATAATTGTACGGAACCCTTCGTGCGCGAGTCCGACTCGCACTTGGCCGGTTTTTTTAGAGACTACTTTGGATTTTTTTTCTATCGAGCGAACTACAAGTAATCGTGTTTTGATAAACACTTGTCATTAGAGTGAATCCTCAAATATCTTACACATGAATTTCAGGATTATAGCTTTGCTAGTAATGATACAGCATGAGATTAAATGAATGCGATAAATGCGTCAAAAACTCAGTAGGACCTTAAGACGAAAAAAAATCTTGTTAATCTAGACATAATATTAATAACCCGTCTCCTCCTTCTGTAGCGTGTTGCGTAGCTGTGTTGTTGATCGTCACAGAAAACTTAAAATCAACTCGGATATGTGTTTGCCATAAATTGCAACGAATCATCATTTTTTTTTTTTTTTTATGTTAGGTAGGCCAGACAAACGAACTAGTGGGTCACCTGATGTTAAATGAACACCACTGTCCATAGACACCCGCAGCGCTTTACACGATGCCAGTGCGTTGTCGGCCCTAAAGGAGAGGGAATAGGGGAAGGGGGAGAGGGAAGGGGTGAGGTATTGGGCCCCCGGCACTCTCACTGACCGTACGAAACGCAAGCAGGATTACTGCTGCTTCACGCCGGTGTTCTGTGAGAGGGTGGTACTGCCCCGGACGAGCCGGCCCATTCGTGATGCAGCGGCTAGCTACAACATGGCTCTACCACTACAAAATCATCATTTCAGCCGAAAGACGTCCACTGCTGAACATAGGCCTCCCCCAAGGCTCGCTAAACAAATCGGTCCCGCTCCATCCGCATCCAACGCGATCCCGCAACCTTAACCAGACCGTCGCTCCAAAGAATACTTAAGTAATACTTAAAGCCAACGAATGATTTGGATAAAGATGGTTCCTAAAATCAAAAGTGTCAGGCCACGTAGGCGTAAAGGCAGGTGGTTAAACAATGCGTACAGAATATTTATTAATAAGTACGTGCTACTGCTGAAGTCTTAAGGGAGTAAGTATAATTTAAAATGTTAAACACATTATGGTAGTCACTCTACTGTCACAGTATGTAAACCTTCGTCGAAGAAAAACATTATTGACTTTATGCAATCATTAATTTTATTATTCCTCTTAGCGGCACCCGTAAGACTTGGGCCAATGTCAGTTAAACCTCAATCACTGTATGAGCCATAATTGTAAGAGTCATAAGGATCATCGCAATTATTATTCGTATTGTCTTCTGAAAAAAAAAGCTACTAAGGTTTACGTTTAGTTATAGGAATATACACAAAAAAACCAAGTTGCACTTTTCAAAGGTTGCGATTTGCGCCAGTAAAGTTCAATTTTCACTAAGCGTACCTACCACTGACAGCACTCCTCAAAATTGGAAGACTATTTGCGAAGTTCTTTGCGGAGTAAAGCAACTGGTAAAACTTCAGATAAAATCATTAAATTAAGTAGTGTTTTAAACTGGCGCTTCTTTAACAAACAAACACTATAAAAATAGCTACGCATATAATCTAAAAGGGGTAAAAGATTAATGGACGCTATATGCCAAACACTTCACGTACAATCACAACTCCACCCAAACAAGACTTAAACAGAATTTCGTTACAAGTTTTAATTGCCATTTTCGACCTGTATGCTTTTGTTGGTGCGCAAACCAACAGACGGACTCTTACTGCCTACTATTAACAAAGAACAACGCGAAGAATACTTAACTATTTTCTGCTCATGCCGAGCTAGTTCCCGAGACTTCTCGAGAAAAAGTTCCTCGATGCGCTGCTTGGTGAAATATTCAACTAGTTAGAAACTGCCCGCAGGGGCTGGGCATGAAAAGAAACCACCTGAAGTAATCATGAATATTGAATTAAAAATTGTTAATTTTGTTCGACCCAACTCGTAGTAGTAGTTCCGGCGAGTAATTCTTCAAATTCGAGTTCTCAAATATAAAACTACAGTGTTCTTATGTAAATAGGTAACGACTCGTCACTATGTTGTTATCTATTCTATCAACAATATCTATATATACCTATCTATACCTACATGTAATTATGTACTTAACCTTGACATCTTGCAAGTCATTGCCTACTTATCTCCTTTTATATTCTTGTTTCACACATTTCTGTTTTTTTATTATACCTATGCTCCTATTTTAGCTAACTACCTATATTAGGTATTGTGTCTGTCCGAAAATTGCTAGCTGAGTCTGGAAGGGAATCATCGCTTCGATTGAGCGTCGAATGGCCGCGCCATCACGAAATGGCAGATAAGAAAGATAGTTTTCTTTACCAACGGAATTTCTAGAAATAATTAGTATATCTAGTCATGAATGATTTCGTAAACATGAAAACTCTATTCCTCTGTTCTTTTACGAATTATTGTATACAGTTTATTGAATATAAAGTTTCAATTCTCGAGAGATAATCAGTGATTTATGGAAATTGGGATATTGGATAATTATTGGATAAATTGCCTACTATGTCTAATAACACTCTAATCCCTACAAGTGTTATTTTTAGAAGCAACTAGCGTAAACATCTGAACTAAAGGTTAAATTCGCAAGTAAGAAACAACAAGGTATAGTCACATAAACAAAGTTTTATAACGATGTATTTATTTTATTTGTTTATAAGTCACAACATTATTATACTTAGAGAGCAGTCAGGTAATAAACTATTACTTGGAATCCCATGTACCACTTGATAATGTATGGGACAAAGAAGGCGATGCCGCGGGCTGGTTGGGGGAGGGGTACGATGGCGTAAACAATTGTGTGGAGAATACGGCCCAGAGTGTATGCCCGGAACAGTAGAGTAGCCCAAGCGGTTGCCGGGTTGGTCGTCAGATATAGCGCTCCTAGAATCCAAAACGCAGGAATATTTTCTAAGTCGTTTAGGTGAGCTCTTCGTATGCGCTCAACCTCGGGATCGTTCATTATCACTTTGCCGCCTGGCAACATGGCCGCGTCCTCAGGGTTCGCAAACACTTTTCTTGTCATTCTTTTCATGCCCGTCAACGATGACAGCAGTATTAATTTTAATGCCAAAATGGCAGAGTAAACGATGTAAGATTGCACTAATGGATCTTGTACGGAGAGAGCCATTTTGGTTTTATTGTTTTGTATGGCGCGGGAGAACAAGCGAAGAGGTGCGCTCGACAGCGGGGCAGGCGCGGCACTAGTGAATAGTGGTCACCCGAGTATTGTTTATTGTCAGTCATGTAGGCGCGTATCTTTTTTACTTAATTCATTTTACTTAATTACCTATATGCTTCGTCATGCTTACTTTTAGTAGCATTAGAGTGAGAAACAAAACAATCAGAGAAAAAACACAACACTTTTCTAGAATAAAATATCGAATTGTTGTGTAAGCTTGACCTTGAAATTAAATATGTATTTCGAAACGACTAGTCCTCTTTTTTTCATAAACGCTTAACATTTATTTTGTCTTTATTAGTCACTTTGATAATTTAGTGTTTTTTTAACCTTAACACATATACAATACTTAAAAACGTGACATAAAACTAATGCAGTAAGTACAAAAATTCGAGGTGAAATTCTCATGATTTTATCGCTAAAATGGACTTAATAACTAAGCCCGTGAACTGAGAAATAATATATTAGAGTTAAAGAAAAAAGGCTTATGCGGCTCAATATTAAGTATAGTAGAGACTCTTTTTAGACTACACTTTTGATTACGTTGCATGCTAAACCCATCTTTTTGACTTCATCATTTACCAAAGGTGCTTCTTGATACTATTTAAGAACTGCACTTCAGGGAGTATATTTATGATGTACATGAGTACATGCGTTTGTGCAGCATTACTAACATTTTAGCAAAGTTACCTCATTAATTTTATATAGCTACGATAAAATTTGTAAACATACTGTGTCCCTTGATTACAAAATATCCGTTTCGCCGAGCCGGTGTAATAGTGGAAAATTATAAAATTATTACATGTTATTTTTTTTTTATTAATTAATGATTAAGACACTTAATTATATTTAAAGAGCAGTAAGGTAGTATACAATTACTTGGAATCCCATATACCACATGATGAAGTAAGGAACAGCGTAAGACAGCGCGCGGGCTGGTTGAGGTAGAGGCATGATGGCGTAAACAATGGTGTGCAGGATGCGGCCAAGAGTGTACACGCGGAAGAGCATCGTGGCCCAGGCAGCTGCTGGGTTTGTCGTCAGGTACAGAGCTCCCAGGATCCAGAACGCAGGAATGTTCTCCAAGTCGTTGAGGTGAGCTCTTCGTACGCGCTCTACCTCCGGATCATTTAGAGTCACTTTTCCCCCAGACCTGACAGCGTCTTCAGGATTCGCGTACACTTTCCTTGCCGCCCTTTTCATGCCCGTCAAAATCCCCAAAAAAAGTAACTTTACTGCTAAAATTGCAGAGTACACGATGTAGGATTGCACTAGCGGATCTTGTAAAGAGAGAGCCATTTTGCTTACTGGTTGGTGGATTATGTATCTATGATGCTAGAGCACCAGCAGCACACTCAGTCGGGCAGTTTAAGCGCTAGTGAGATATGTGTTTTATAGTAAGTCGAGTTTTATCAACCTTATCATATCACCGGCGTATTCGTCCAATATCCAGCTGCTCTGTCATGCTTACTGCCAAATGCAGTAGTGACTAGGAACCTACATGACTTCGATTTCCTAAAATTACATCAAGTTTTATAAAAAAAATATGATATCGTGAGTTAACGTTCTTCCTTCAAATACACGTCATTTATTTTCAAGTTTAAGATACCAAACCTGTTTCTTTGCTATAATTTGTAAGGTTATTTGTTCCTACTAAATATCACTAAGTAGGTAACCTTAACAGAAATATACTTATCCAAATTTTACAACTCGGTAACATTAAGATTTGTTAATTAGGTATGACTGAGTAAGTATAGTCTAAGGAAATGCCATTTCAATTGATTTTTTCTTTGCTTTTGCTGTTTTTTTGTTTTATATTCCCGTATCTATTTCCATAACAGCACAGTATTTCAAAGCTAAAAAATTTCCGTAAATAGAAAATCAAAACACTAACCTTATTTTAACCTTAACCTTAGACACAACTTATTTTGCACTTATCGAGTAAAATGTGAATAAAACTGTTGAATAGAAAAATCGATTATCTTGGTACCTAGTAGGGAAGAACATACGGTTCGCAGCATTTTCTTATGCCCTACATCGCTGCGTCGGAGAGCGACAAACTTTGACAGGGCTACCCTTTTTATTCTCAAGTTATGTGATTGAACTCATCGGTATTCCTCCCGGCGCCCTCGAGTTTTATACCTAATAAAAGACACGTAGCGCCAGTAATACACAGGATATTTTTATATCATTTTAGACGAAGACATCTTTTTATACTCTGATTTTGTCTCACACGAACACGACGAAACTACAGCCAAAATACTTTTCAAGCTTGTAACTTGGCTCCAAGCAGATGTGTCAGAGTGACTTTTCATAGCAGTAAACTCTTTTACTAAAAATATTAGAAAGAAGAGTGCTTAAGAGAACTTTAAATTGAATAGATAGCAATGAAATGACTAATGACCAGCGATTCATGATCGCAACTTTGAATTAAGGAAATGGCGGCTTGCTAAATTAACGTCATGTAGATTTACAGGACATTTGTCGGCAGTCTTCTTTAAGCAGCGGAAAATTAATTCAAAGCGTGCACACAACACAGAGCACCGAAATCTGACTTTAGTAAAAACAAAGTACGACAGTCGACAATCTATTACATTATGTTAGGCTTGAGATATTCTGTTACATGGCTTTTGTTTAATATTATTAGGGGTAAATATATAGAATATTAGTGATTTAAGGTGGAACTGTCAAAGATGTATATAAATTCATTCACAATCTTTATGCAATAAAAACGTTTGCTAGCATATTGCTGTTGTCAAAGCGGTAGGAGAAAAGTTACAATCAACTATCAACACTATAGAGGGTCAACAGACAAGAAACAGAATGCCTCAGTTTGGTGGAATGAGGGGCAGATTTAGTGGTGCCATAAAATCAATGCACGGCATCGACTCGCCCATCGTTCCGACCCGTCCTTGTTCAGGATTCAATGGGAATAGGCACATGAAAATTGTACGACGCTATGCCAATTTTCTATCCGGCTAAAGCAGTAAACTATGAGCGAAATCATAAAACCTGATTCAATATATAGTTTGCAATCTGTGGACCTTAAATAAAAATCACGAGCTTACTCGACTTGTGATCTTTTAGTAGAAAAGAAAATATGTATCAATATAAGGCAAATAAAACCAAACCTATGTATGTATATTATTGCTCATAGCGAAGATATCCGTTTTCATCAAATTATTGTGGAATATTGGAGCTTCCGATCGAATGCCCAAACTTCTGGATACGAAACTTGAAACTATACTAAGAGAACTGATACATTGTATTAATCCTTAAACTTAAATGTAGTTTGAATATGATAGTGAACAGCACACTGATACTTATTAATCAGGCGTTATTATTACGCAAAGCAATAAAAATATTCTGTATTTTCCACATGGCGACAACTAATGTGTTATTTTTCCTTGTCCACAAACGTTCGCGGTGAAATGTCTATGGTATGGGTTTGACACCAGAATACGAGTAACAAATATGAGTGACCTATGTCACAGAATATACAATAGTACTACTATGTTTTTACTATGAATTTAGCGTTTAATATGGAAATTTAATAGACAAATTTATTCAATGAAAATGTGCCAATTTAAATTTTATCGCGAGCGGCGTCTTTTAATGATCTGCCAACGCCATACGAATACGCGCTAACGTGAATTACATAGTAAAGCGATGCTTATACAGCTTTTACTGTCCAAAGATCGGGAAAATAAAGTTCTTTTATTGCTGCCAGTTTTACAACCCTGATAATAGGTGAATTCCGTGAACTCGCCGGGAAATTCTTGGAGTTAATGCAGCGAACGGCGCGAAAATCGCGGAGTGCCCTTTTGTAGCTCAGTGGCTAAGAAACTGCCGCAAATACTTTACACTGCCTACTGTTTTTAAGGTCACAGTTCACATGTGAAACTTGAACGATAACTTCCTAAACATAAATAAACTTCTTTAGAAATATATAGGTACTAGCGGCCCGGTACGTGCTTCGCTACGTATAAAGTGAAATATTAAAAAAATTTAATTGGAACATCAAATTCATTTATTCAAACAAAAAAATATTAATTCAAACTATTATAATATCCTGTGCGTTTATCATTTGCGATGTCCATCAACAAGGCCCAGGGCAAACACAACGTTTGTGGTGTGAATTTGGAGGAATCATGTTTTTCACATGCCCTATTTTATGTTGCCTGTTCCAGAGTCGGTACCCCCAGCCGTTTGTTTATTCATGCTCAAAATGGAAAAACAAAAAATATTGTTTATCCAAATGTTTTGGATTAAGTTTCAAAATAGCTAGCAATTAATAAAATATTTTTTGTTTGAATAAATGAATTTATGTTCCAATTAATATATTTTTTTTAATATTTCACTTTATACGTAGCGAAGCACGTTCCGGGCCGCTATAGTACGATATGAAACAACGACGGCTCGCTAAAAAACTGAGAAAGTACATTACATTTGAACAAAAAATATAAACACAAAGCAATAATTATCGCTGACAATTTGCTTTAATCGAAGCACATCCAAAATGAAATGACCGCATGAATGACATAACAACATGCTTTTACTGTCAACACTGAAAAAAGTTTCAATCAATTTGACAGCAAAATCCCCATTAACAAAATGATCCGCCATTTATTAAATTCATTTCTTACAAAAAACGTGATAAATGAAGAACCGCTCTACCGATTTTGTGCAAACTTCACATAAACCATCTACTAAATAGTCCGAACAAAGCCTAAACATTTGGTTTGGATAGGTGAGCCCGTTCTTGAGTTATAAAATTACAACGAAAATTGGCATTGATTTTTATTTTAGAAATATATAGGTATATATTTCATATGTTTAAAAGATAAATGCTCAGTGACATGGACTGTACTCTTATCAGATTGCAGTAAGGCATCGACCTATTTAAATGTTAAAAAAGACACTGACTACGCACCTACTTTTCGTTTAAAATTGTTTGTTTACAATATGTGAAACTACTGAACCTTGAAATTGACTTTGTTTAAGTATTAAAATTAGAAAAAAAATCTGATACGAAAACTATACTGATATATTAAACTTATTTTAATTTATGGATTCACAGATTAGTAGAGTTAAGGGGTTTGTCTGCCCGATGGTTCGATGACATTAGGGAGACAGCAGGACCAGTCTGGAGAAGGAAACAAACAAACGATATGGATTGAAAAAGATAGGAGAGGCGTATGCCAGACGGTGGGCGAAAACCTGGTGAAGAAGAATAAGTTAAGAGGTAAGAAAACTAGGTAAGTATTTTTATGTACTTACATGCAACTTTTTTTAAATAAAATACATACTGAAAATGACAAAAATAAAGGTGAAGAAGACGCCAATAAAAACCACACTTCGCATAACGAGTTTTTCCGATACGACACTTATGATTGGCAGTCTAGTACCGTGCGTTTTAAGCGAAACTTCTTTCCTCGCACGACAAAGATCTGGAATCAGCTTACTGCAGCAACATTCCCGGAGCGTTACAACTTAGGGATCTTTAAAGAACGAGCCTACCAATTCCTAAAAGGGAAGGCAACGCACCTGTGATTCCCCTCGTATTGCGGGTGTCCATGGGCGACGGTGATCGCTCTCCATCGGGTGACCCGTCTGCTCGTTTTCCCCCTCTTATATATAAAAAAAATGTACCTAACCTATCTACTCCCACGTAAAACAGAAAAAAAAACTTGTGATTTTATAGCTACGACTCTCTTTTTAGGGTTCCGTAGTCAACTAGGAACCCTTATAGTTTCGCCATGTCTGTCCGTCTGTCTGTCTGTCTGTCTGTCCGCGGCTAAGCTCAGAGACTGTTAGTACTAGAAAGCTGTAATTTGGCATGAATATATACATATATCAGTTACGCCGACAAAGTGGTTAAATAAAAAAAACTTAAAAAGATTTTTTTTAGGGTACCTCCCATAGACGAAAAGTGGGGTGATTTTTTTTTTCTCGACTAACCCTATAGTGTGGGGTATCATTGGATAGGTATTTGAAAATAAATAGGGGTTTGCTAAAGCCATTTTTTTATAAAGTGAATATTTTCGGAGATATTCACTCCGAAAGTTCAAAATTATGTGTCCCCCCTCCTCTAACTTTTGAACCGAACGTTTAAAAAATATAAAAAAAAATGTAAGTTAAACTTGATAAAAACTTTCTAGGAAAATTATTTTCAACTTAATCAGTTGAGCAGTTTTTAAGTTTTTGTAAAAAAATATTTCTAAACTGAGATTTTTTCGTACCTGCTACGGAACCCTATCTTGGGCGTGTCCGACACGCTCTTGGCCGGTTTTTACTTATAGAAGTAGATACAGTAGAAAGAACTACTTTCCTTGAAAACACTCCCAAACTTTTAACAAAGACGAATGAAGATTTGCCCCTAGAGGACTCAACAGAAATTGAAGTAAGTTATTTCGATAAAAATACGCTGTTGAGCAAAATAATGTATCACTTTCCATTTAAATTTATATTGATAGTAACCTGTTATTTTTGCTCGACAGTGTACCTACTTTGTGATTAGTTCTCTGTATTATTTTATATTACAACATTACGAGCCTGTTTCACACTCTTAATTTAAGTTAAAGTTATTTTAGTAACGTTTATTTAGACTACCGGATAGCCTAATGGTTATAGAATCTGACTACGAGGCTTCAGGTCGCAGGTTTAATCCCTGGCCGAGGCAGACATTATGAAAAATACAAATGTTTGGTTTCAATTCTTGGGTATTTAATATCTATTTCAGTTTGTTTGCTCGTTGCCCACCCATAACACAAGCTGTGCTTTCTGTAGCTGAATTGATGTCAAGTGTCCCGTGATATTTATTACTATTTATTTTTACGTAACTGATATCCGTCATGCTGTCTCGTGTAATCGAATAAAATAAATAGAGACAGCATCTGAATCAGACGTAAATAAAAACTTAGTTAACAGATTTTTCGTACTTAATCAAGTAAATATGTGCATGTTAACCTGTCGTTAGAGCTTTATCTAAAACTAATTATAAAAGCGAAGAAATGAACTGAACAAAGGGAGCAGGGAGTTGAAAGCTTTTGTAGAAATATAATAAAAACTAATAAATTACATTGGACGTCGTACTGAGATAAAAACGCGAACAATTATTTTAATCTAACTACACTAACACTAAAACTAGTAGGTGTACAATACAGCATTAGTGACAATGTTATTCCGAATTATCGGTGAGTGAAGTGCCGCGAGCGGAACTAGGAGTACCATTTAATATTAGTATAGGTACTCCGTTGTTAACTAGTCACCTATAGACAGAGCGTATATCTTCTAATATATAAAAATCTCGTGTCACGGTGTTTGTTATCGAACTCCTCCGAGACGGCTTGACCGATTTTTATGAAACCTTTTTCTCTATATTCTGTTGGTCTGAGAATAGGTCGTAGGCTACATTTTATACCTACCCCTATTCTTCGCAGATGGAGTCGGGGGCAACAGCTAGTAACGAATAAAATATGTGTCTCGAAAATAGCCTGTACCCGCAGCTTTGCTCGTGTAAACCACTGAGTCTGGCAGTCGAATTTAAATTCTGGGATTTCCTAAAAATACTCGTGGAAATTCTTCATCACCGTTACATAAAAATTGTCTGTGGGTCGTTTTCTAAAAAAATGTACTACATAATTAAGGGCTTTAATAAAAAATACTTAACTGATTCCTTTGTGTAGCGAAAGTTACCCGTAATATATTTTGTATGACTAACTTTCGTTACACAAATAACACGATCGTGATTTTGTTTTCATTTAAGTCCTTAATCATGTAAAATTTTATTTAAGTATTTGAAAACCACCCCTGTATCAAATTTTAAGTCTGTTTTACCATGATCATACATAATGCAGCTTGTTACAATTTACTACTACCTATATAATACATTTCAAGTATTCGATTTTTTACGAATATTCTTTTAGAATTGGTATTAATTATTTACAAGATGGAGCGACGACCTGGTGAAGGGAACGCATTGGATGCGGTTGGCGCAGGGCCGATCTGTTTGGCGAGCCTTGGGGAGTCCTATGCTCAGTAGTAGATGTCTTTCGGCAGAAATGATGATGATGATGATTAATTATTTAATCAGGGCGCTATGAGCCAAAACTGCGTGAACGCTAAATATTTATCTAACTAACAATGTGATTAACTATCTACTTTATTCTAATGAAGTGACTAACATGCAGTTATATTTGTTACTAATATTTCTAGGGGTTTCAGTTAATTTTGAAAACAAACAATTATCTACGTCAACTACAAAGGCTAAGTACTCTCATAACAGTCAAACTTGACGCTTTGAAATTAAGTTAGGTACTAGTACCTACTACAACGTTAAGCGCGCGCTGTATGAATGGTGCCTGGGGGTCTTACACTACTTATTTTTACTGCAACGCCTAAACTTCAGGCACGGAATTATAATTCACGCTTGGCAAAATTAAACCGAGTAGCCTATAACAAACTATGATCGCTGAAGCTACTCGCAAGCAAGCAAGCATTGTTCATTATAATAGATCTTCTACAAGCACCTGATGCTCGGGTGTCATTTATAGCTAACTAGCTCTATTATTTTTATCACGGGCAAAGCTGCGGAATAGACTGACTATTCCGCAGCTTTTCCCGTGATAGTAAAAATCAATGATAAAAGGTTAAGGTGATATTTTTAAAGCACAACCCCGTCTATTCATTACACACGAAGTTAACACGTCGTAATAAAGGCCGAGGTGTTTCAAAGTTTTTGGACAGAGCTCTCTATTCTTATTTAAAGTAAAAATATTATCACATGAGAACGCATTACCGCATTAAGTAATTCTAATATGTCGGAATGCAAAATGCCAGCAGATCTTTGTCTAGCAGTACGTCAAGTATCATCTAAATCCGTTCAGTCCTTGTTTCGTTGTTGTTGATTGACTACAAACATCCAAACATCTTCACAAACTTTTTCATTTATAACATTAGCAGTATTGACGTCACTTTGCGTGTTTATGTTGCTAGGCGCTAATAAGATGTTAGCACTATTATGGACTGCAGTTGCCTCAATCTAAGAGCCAAGCTCAAGCCAGCAGCGGGATGTAATTATTGTACATTACAAAGGCCGACAGTGATGACTTCTACGGGCACAAAAACGACCTATGACTAGTTAATTGTTCATACACATTCAAGCCCTCTGTGAACAAACTGCTTCAACAAATGAGTAGGCAGGTAAGTAATATGTTGCAGCATCACCCCTGGGCAAAGAATTACGAGAGTATTGTGGATGTAACGGCCATAGGTAGTTTTTAAACATGCACCACCGAAATGTTTTCGTAATTGGGGTCGAAATTTCTTCATAATTTTTTTTGTGAAACTACATACTTACTTTTATATCGTAATGTATTATGTAGTAGGCTGTGTATTACGTCTGTCAGTCGAATTAAAATTCCGGGTTTTCCCAAAAATTCCCGTAGGAATTCCGAAAAATTATATTGTGCTTTTCATACCAAAATTAATGTCTCTAAACCTAGCGCTTGAGATTTAGGGATTTTATCCCGTTTCCGTAGGAATATAGGGATTTATCTTTTTAAAGAAGCCTATGTGTTATTCCAGACGTCTAGCTATCTATATACCAAATTTCATCTACATCCGTCAAGGTGTTTTAACATGAATGCGTAACAAGCACATACACGCGCGCGCATCACGCACGGACGCACGCACGTAAGCAGATTAGCATACTTTCGCATTTATTAAATTAGCAAAATGTATGGTATGATGAAGCACGGATCCACGATGATCCTTAAAAGCTATGACTGTTTAGATCGGTCGTGGTCATAGTTGCATTTCGTGAGTCCCGCCGAAACTTCGCACTTTAGAAAATAGCAAAAATTAATCTGGAGTAGTGTATTTTTCTATTAGTAAAATACCGTTTACTTAAAATACAAACAAAAAAGTTTACGTCTTTATTATTTTTATATCTTGTATCGATGTAAGTATACCTAGTCTTCAATTGTTTCAAGTGTGTTGAGATTACCAAATTATCTGCATAGTCCCACCGTAGGTCGACATGCGCGATAAGCAGGTGCAAGTATGTGATACCCCTAATTTACAAAAGAAATCCGCTCAAGCGGAAGAGGGTGGCCAGCAGATGAAGTTTCCCGCATCCTGAACGACGGTATTTGGTTTTGTGATCAAGTCAACTGGAAGACCGTGGGCGGGTACGGAGTGCCAGAAAATATTTCACCATGTAAATTATTAATATCAGATATTATACCTAGATATATTATTATACTCGTGTGTATTCGAAATATTACGCTACGCGCGTAGTTGGTTAACTAGCTATAGTATCTTATCTGCCATTTTTCTAATGGTTATTTTGAAGTTCAACCTATCTTTCTACTCCGCTAGAACACAGACTAGACGAACAGTCAATCAAATAGTACATAAATACTTAGAATATGCAACACTTTGGTAATACCTATTTACTTAATCTTTTATTTTTAAGAAATGTTGCAATTGAATAAATACTGAATATTGAATACTATGAAATTTACTTTATACCTACCTACTTAATTCTATTGGGTTGATTGCGCTGCTGTCTTAGGAAAGTAATCGTAGCAAAACTTAGAAATAAGCTTTATCTGGTTAATACGAGTAGGCAGAAACCAGTTATTGTAAAGAATATTAGTCGCTCCAAATTCGAGGTAAAATAAAACAAAAGCAGGACAAAAACAATTGAAATACTGAGCGAGCCTTTGGAAACAAATTAAATTATCCACGAATTGAAATAAACCTAGCTTTTGTCGCCATCCATTTGTTTACTAGCTATTCCAGCAATTTATAACGCTCAGACACATTTTCGGGGACAAAATTTAATCTGAACGGTCAGAATTATTTTAAGTCTTAAGTAAATACAAATCTCTTAATTCCCAAGGAGTTTATCTTCTCTAATCTCTCTGAACCAAATTCTGTTCAAACAACTTCCGTTAAGTACGAACTTAGTTAAGAGACAAGGTCGAGTCCTGAAAGGGTTTAGTTTGTGACTTCACTCGCTGCTGACTGTACATATAGGTTTACGTCAACATCGGAAGAATCAAATACCTAATTTATAATTTTAGCTCTATGATTCAGTTGAATTTGGCTCATACATTTTGACATTACATAGATATAATATTCATTCAGGGTAGGTATGGTATCGGCAAGATAAAGGCGTAGGGTTGATGACACCGAAAATAAAAGAATTTGTATCCATTATTGTGGCCGACGGGTCCCTGATCCTAGTCGTTCGTAGGCCAGGCACTCGTCGCACAGCCTCGGGTTCACAGCTGTGTGCGTTGCAGCTTTCCTCTCGGTGACGTCGGTGGGAGAAAAGTGAAACGCACGGTTCGGTTTTAGTGGACTGTATTCGGTTTCGAGGTTCGCAATCGACCGAGTTAACCGAGTCAGTATTGCGCAGCCAATGTCGTCGGAGTTAGCGGGATCGGAGTCAGGTAAGCAAAGCCGGGTCGTATTCGTAGTCTCGGAAATCGGAGTCCGGGGTACGTAGCAGGGGTCGTGGGTTCGTGGGCGAATGTTCGGTCCGAATTCGGTGCTGGGGTCGAATGTTCGCGGTCGGGGGTTCGGTGTCCAATTCGCTGCTGGGTCGGTAGTCGGCTTGTAGTCAGGTTCGCTTTTCAGGCTTGCTTGCTGACTGTTTCGGAAGGCTGCTGGCTGCTAACTAACTATCGGGCGAAGGCACCTCCTTTTATAGTCGATCGAAGGAGGCTGCCCTCGCCCTATTGGCTATAATTCCCGACGCGTTTCTGCTCGATGCGCCGGGAATTTACGCTATCGAGTGGTCGGTTAATTCGGTGTCGCTTCGGAGTTAATTGACATATTTTAATTATTCTAATCGCTATCGGTCGGGCTCGAAGTTCCCCAGTCCATGTATATCGGGATTTTCATCTTTATTTGTATACATGGGCTAGGGTCGCAAAAATGTCGTAATAATTTCGATTTATTTTAAAAACTTATTTTAACTAAATCTAATTATAGACTATATACATCGTTCGCAACTTATTTACTAAATGGCGGGTGGCTGTCCGCAACAATTATGTCTTGAGTAATGCAGTTCACAGAAAACTTAACAGTTGAAAGAAATAGAAATGTCATCGCTTGTATTTCGAGAATCGATGTGCCTCGCCTGCTATTAACACGCAAATGTTTGGTTGTCTTTTCGTTGATTTCACTTAACTATGGTAGGAACTGTCCAGTGTAACGTACCAAATCCCTTTTGAAATCTCGGCAATAACCCAGTTTTTGAGCAATTAAATCGAGAGCCTCTTTGACGCAGACCGAGCCAAAGAAATGAACGTAATTATGGATTTTTGCATATATTTTTTTCACAGGTTCATGGGGGATACAAACCGCTTCTAACTGCAATGATTGGGTATCAATGAGGGAAGCATAATGTCCAGTACTGGACATCCTACGGCTGAAATGATTATGATGATGGCTTTTTAACCGTTTTTAGACCAAATTAAAATTATACACCGTTGCATACAATATTTTTCTACTTCATCCATGTTTTCTTTCTATTAACTTTAATTATTGCGAACTATGGCAAAAGCAAATAATAAAAGAATCGAGCGGAGCCAGTGAAGTGAAGTTTTTCTGTCACGGGTGGAGGTATAACAAGTCAAAATTAATAGGTACTTAAAATATTTTAGAACCTTCAGAATCACACAAGATATATAGATAAAAATATAGATATATAGATTCTATTCTGAGGTTTTTATTTAGCGGGTTCTTTGTTTTCAACAGTTGTAATCGTCCAAGTAAGTGCTTTACCTTCCATTTTTTATGAGAGTTCCTACATCACAATAAAAGCATTACGGCTGATTGTTAAATTGACCTGTACCTAAAAACAGCCTTTGATGTTTTACGTCGTACAAATGACATTGAACCTTAGAGTGGTAAAGGAACTTCTTGGTGGACTATTATCTAAATACTATTGTATTTCCGCATTAAAAAGTTGTACCTATATCAAATAACGAACAGACAAGGCTGGTTTGCATAACTAAATTTTAATTTATTATCTACTTAAGTCGCCTTTAAGGTGACACAATTCCTTCGAATTCCTCCATCAGAAATCCCTTCATAATTTGATATTCAAATTAATATCATTCGATTAATCCGAAAAATTTGCGGATAAAAAATTAAAGGTGGAGATACTCGTAGGCGTGGGATTCCGCTAATATTTTAAAGAAGCTAAGCGCCAACTTCAGCGCGGCCTGATTTCCCTGGAGCGCTCAACCTGTCGGTTTGTTGGCTCCCGAGGCAGAACAGCCCGTCAGATTAATTTACTACCAATCTATCGTATTTCTTACGCTACTTATCTTATGATAATCGCAAACTTTTCGGTAACTACATAATATGAACAACGTTCTGGCTCCAAGCTTTTATTTAATTTGCAAGATCGTATGTAGGTAAGTATCGGATACATGTACCAGTCTTCAAATCTTACAAGTGGAATTTCACCCATTTTTAGTATTTGAATTGCTTGAATATACATGTATACAGGCATCAAACAGCATAGTCAGCAAACAGAGCTTAAATTGAACCCATTAAAATCATTTTTCGAATAAAAAATTATTCATTTTAACAAGACTAATTTTCCTAATGACTACAATACATTACAAATATTCTTTATTTAACACCAAAAGTAGTACAGTGACAATAGTGTCATCGTAGTGGTGGCTATTATTATATTTGGACGACCGGTTAGCCTAGTTGTTAGAGAACTGACTACGAAGCTTGAGGTCCCGGGTTTGATTCCCGTTCGAGGCAGATATTTGTGTGAATAATACGAATGTTTGTGCTTGAGTCTTGGGTGTTTAAAATGTATTTATGTATGTATTTATTTGTAATGTATTTTTAGACGACCAGATGGCCTAGTGGTTAGAGAATCGGACTACGAAGCTTGAGGTCCCGGGTTCGATTCCCGTGTGTGTGTGTGTGTGTGTGTGTGGGTGTTTAATATGTATTTAAGTATATTTCTATCTATACTATAAGTATGTTTATCCGTTGCCTAGTACCCAAAACACAATCTTTTCTTAGCTTACTTTGGGACTAGGTCAATTGGTGTGAATTGTCCCGTGATATTTATATTTATTTATCTAAAAGTATATACTAATATTATAAAGAGGAAAGATTTGATTGTTTGTTTGTTTGCATTGAATAGGCTCCGAAACTACTGGACCGAATTCAAAAATTCTTTTGCCATTAGAGAGCTACATTGTCACTGAGTGACATAGGCTACTTTGTACCGCGGGAAAATACCTTTTCCTACGGGAAAATTAATCTATCGCGGGCGAAGCTGCGGACGGAAGGCTAGTTTATTTATATATAAGTATGTTTATCCGTTGTCTAGTACCCATAGTACAAGCTTTGCTTAGTTTGGGACTAGGTCAATTGGTGCGACTTGTCCCATGATATTTATTTATCTATGATAGGGTTAGGAATATAATGGGAATAATCTCGCAGCCTCAGAACAAATAACTATACTTAAATTAAAAAATTTAAAAACCCCCAACGCAATTAAATCTAAGATCCCTTCCGCAGCATACAAAAGAGCTGATAACTTTGAAACGGCTGGACCAGTTTTGATGAAACATGTCAAAGAACCATCTCCAAGAAACCTGCTTTCAAATAAAAATCGCATCCAAATCTGTTCACGCATTTAAGAGTTATGATGCCACAGACTGACATACAGACAGACAGACACACACACCACACACACACACAAACATAGCGGTCAAACTTATAACACCCCTCTTTTTGTGTCGGGGGTTAATAAAAAGTAACAGCGAACAACAAAGTACGGCAAAACTACGCCTTGCCCCGCACACATCGTACTTCAACCAGAGGCCGTATTGTCTAACGCACAGGCGCTCGCGATAGCGTTTTTACTATCTCTTTCTGCCTTCATCGTAAACCGTATGACAGAAACAAGTCGTGAATACGATGGTGATTCCGAGAGTCCTAGAAAATAAAGCCTCAGTTTGTTAGGAGCAGTTGACTACTTTTAAAATGTTTGGAAAATTCAGTCTTAATATTTTATTCGTTCTCATGCCACGCGGAAGCAAAGGCTCTATTGGCGTGGTATACCTGTGTATTTGTTATATTATTGACGTATCATATTGTAGCTCTAGTCCGTTTCGTATTGGTGGAATAGGAGTCTTATAACATAATGTATTAATTTTATAAAGGTGAAAAATACGATATACCTACCTATAAGTTGACATCGAAAATTTATAGTTCAGTTTTGTCTTAATCTTAAATAATACAGGGTTATTTGTGATTCACTAGCATCCTTTTAACCCTAAACTTACCACTTAAACAAACGTTTTTTGTTTTACGGCTTTTGTCATAACTTAATATTTTTGGTGTAAGAACGTTTTGAAAATTTGAGATTTCCTCTTATTTTTACGATACTCTGTGTATTTGTATGGGAAAAAAAAGTGCTACATTTTAAAAAGTCGTAGAACAAAAAACATTTGTTTGAGTGATAGGAATTCAGGGTTAAGAGGATGTCAGTGAATTACAAATAACCCTGTATAAAAAAGAAAGTGTTTTTTTGCACAGACCCCTTGACAAAAGTTGTAGTGGCTAAAATAAATAAACATCAAATACACAAAGGTACACATATAAATAGAGTGACTCATGTACCTGAAAATTTCGTTCACGATGATTCCTTTGGGATATGTTAGTTATCTAGGCTGCGTCAATATTACATTTACAGTAAAAAGGTTCCACAGTGATATGCGATTCTGTTTCAGTCTAGTCGGTACAAAAATGTCTTCAGTACGCACAATAAGATAATAATTATCTATATCACTATCAAAATGGTAATAAATATGATCCTGTTTTAGTAGTATTCCTAACTAGTGATATTGTAAAGATGTAATGGTGATGTTGACACCACCAATCAACTGACGTACTTACTATTTATGAGCTGTCAAAACACGATTCTGCCATAGAATTTGGATGGCAATAGCAACTTATGGCGTCACTTGTTCGCCAAGTCAATCAACTAATTATTTATTTGTTTTAAAGCAACAAAAAATCAAATTTTGCAGTTAATCGAAAATAAATCTGGTTTTCAGGGCTAAAATAAAGCGTTTTTTTACTGGAGCCGAGTCTTCGAATTATTTTTTAATGGCGTCAACATCCCTATTCCGTTCTATTTCCTTACATGTATTATGATGATCATGATCACGGGTCCACGTAGTAGGTACGTAAGTGTACCTACGCTACCGTCAGAGGAAGCAACTCTTCCCATATCAACTCTTCTTATCCTGTTGGTTATGCTGTAACTATATACTCGATACATAACTAGGTCTAGGAGGACTCAAACACCATTGTAAATTTACGGATTTGCTATTTATTACCCAATATACGATTTATTATTATTATTTATAATTATTGTAACAACTACCAAAGAGTTCATAAATATTGTGCTAGATGCAAGTAATCTAATCACAGTCATATTGTGTGTAGGTAGAGTTGAATCTGATGCAATTTGCCCAATTAGAAAGTTATTATTAACCGCTCCAATCAACGTAGTGGGTTCATTTATTCTACCAGCACTTTAGTAAATTAAATTAGCTGAGAACGAACGCCGCAAGAAAGTAAAGTTATAATAATTTAATTTATAAAACGGCAAGAAACATAAGTGCAATTAACGAGCGCCGAGCGGTTAGCAACGAGTCATAATTGTCTAATAAGTCGACAACGTCATTTATGCAACGAATCTTAAAATTACAATTTGAATCGACCAAAAGGAAGGAACTGAAATTACTTTGCTCATCCGTGACCTTACGATAGTTAAGTAAGAAATGCGTGTTCATGCAGTTCCTCTACCTCCACACTGTACGAACAAACACAAATCACACAAACCCAACTATCACCACCACCAAACTAAACTGACGCGTTTCGAACTCAACCAGAGTTCATCTTCAGAATTGGCACCACAACCGTACGCTATGCGTAACCAGTAATCCAACTTCATACTAGAGCGCCCGATCGACGCACGCACACAGTCAAGCGTCTTACACGGCCGCTAACCAATCTTCGCTAGACAAAACAATGCAGTTCCTACGCTCGCGCCGTGTAAGACGCTTGGCTGTGTGCGTGCGTCGATTCGGGCGCTCTAGTATGAAGTTGGATTACTGGTTACATATTACTTATTCTGTGGCTATGCTACCAAATGTTAGACAAAGTAACGTCTGATTCAATAAATTATTTGAAAAGGATGGAGACGGCCCTCAAGTCGATCGATACGTATATTCCGTACTTCTTCGTGATCGTTTTCCGTCTGTCTGTTAAGTCCCTTTTTCTCAGAAACACGTGGAGACATCAAGACGAGTTGTTAAATATTTATTTTTGTTCAAAAAACTGACCAGCCCCTATCCCCTATCATACTTGATGGAAGGTATAGATGAGGCCATTTTTGGGTTAAAATCATTAATTTAGTAACACGAAAGCAAAGAATGTGAAAATTTAACGCGATGTAAAATTTATTTTGTAAATTAATTAAAATAATTTATTGAATCAGGCGTTACTTTGCGGAGGAACATGATGATGATGAACTGAAAAAATTACTTTGCTGACCCGTGACGGGTGAGCGAAGTAATTTTTTTAAATTCTTAGCTACTTACATAATAAGTAGAATGATTTATTTTAAATAATAATGTAACCGACATAATTATCTAAGAGTCATTGTTACCCATAACACGTTTCCCATAACACGTTTCCCACTGATAGAGGATGGTAAACCGTCCCATAATTATTTTTGTAAGTGTCCATTCCCTAGGGGAATAGTTCCTGGTGGTTTGCTTGTTGTTTGCAGTGGACCGTGTGGAAGTGTGATAATTAGCTAAGTAAAGTTTTTTGAAGAGGTGCTAATTATATTTTTTTTCGACAGTGGTCGACTTCAACACCAAGAAACTGGAGCTGTTTTATTTTTATCTCCTTTTATTTATTGGAAATATTTTTTTAAGTGTTCGAGATGACATTTGTGAGATTTTACGGCTGACAAGCGGTTCGTGCTCAGTACTAAGAAGAAATAGAAAAAAAAACGAAGTCAACTGTCGCTTCTGTCAATGTCAAATGAAATCTAACCGTTTGCGTTTCGTTTGCTTTGCGTTATCCAAGAAGCAGTTCCAAAATAGTGATCGAAAGTATTCAATCGTGATCCAATTATCGTGCATAGGTCGTGGAGAAATGCGGTAAAATTGAAAGTCTGGATTTTATGCGGAGGTCAATAAAAATAATCCAAAATCACACTGAGCACACCAAAATGCAAAGCAAACGAAACGCAAACGATTTGACATTGACGGAAGTGACAGCTCACTTCGGTTTTTTTTCTGTTTCTACTAAGTTCTGAGCACGTACGGCTAGTCAGCCATAAAATCTCACAAATGTCATCTCGAAGACTTAAAAAAATATTTCTAGTAAACAATAGGAGATAAAAATAAAACAGCTGCAGTTTCTCGATTTCCAGAACGCCGACTGTCGAAAAAAAATATACTTAGCACCTCTTCAAAAAACTTTACTTAGCCAATTAGGAGATTATCACACTTCCACACGAGTTGTTAGTAAACATAAATACAAATAACATAACAATAATATACCATTACTTATAATATATTTTGTAAACATACGTATTATGTTAATAAAGTATTACGTAGGTACCTATCTATTTATTGAAAAACCTAATGTTCGATGAGAGAAATATAACCATATCTATATTTGCTGTACTCTATCTGCAATTTTTTTTGACGACCCGATGGCATAGTGGTTAGGGATTCTGACTATAAAGCTTGAGGTCCCGGGTTCGATTTCCGGTCGGGGCAGATATTTGTGTGAAAAATACGAATGTTTGTGCCGGAGTCTGGGTTATTTTTTAAATTATAAATTTACTCAAATACAAACAAAAGAAGTACAAAAAATACTTATCTCTAAATACACCTGTCAAACTGCATAGCAGTTTTTTTTTCTTTATATTCCTTAAGTTTAATTTTTACGGTTCCGTACCCAGGGATGCTCACGTTACCCTTTTATTGAAACTCCACTGTCCGTCTGTCCGTTTGTCTGTGTTAATATTACGTATTTAAGTATGTATTTATATCAATATAAGTCCGTTGTCTAGTACTCATAGTACAAGCTTTGCCTAGTTTGGGACTAGGTCAATTGGTGTCAATCGACCCATGATTTATATTTATTATAATGATTAATATATTGTAATGATAGTAAATTTACTTCCCCCCACTCAAGTGAAAGGAGTAACACCAAGCTAATTTGAAAAACATTTATTGACAAATGCATGTGTACATGTTAACACAAATCACCACACTTTATTTAAACTATTACAGCTCACCTGAACAATTATCAGCAGCACTGACTGTCACCAACTAAAGATTACTTTTATACAGGGTTATTTGTAATTGGGATGCACCAAAAAAAATAACCTATAGTTTTTATATTTTTTTTGGAAAGAATAGGATATTTTAAGACACCATTTTCATCGATTTTGAATTTGGTTGAGTATTTAATTTTTTATATTTTTTTTTAGAAATACTTTGGATGACGTCACAGTGAGAGAGCCACGTTCCATAGCCTAGAAAAATTCAAGTCGTACATAACATAATCTGTGGCACTACCACGGCACTACTGAGACTCTACTACGAAGTGCATAATTCGAACTTCGTTTCATGCCGTCCCGCTCACGCTAATATGATTTGACACGAGAGTGAGAGGGATGATACGATACGAACTTCGAATTTTGTAGTAGTGCCCCTGATTTGTCTTGTCACTGTCAATATTACAAGCACGACTTAGGGTCCTAAATGAACCATGACAAAATAGTTTTATTTATTTCTCTTCTTTTAGCTTCGATTATTCCTGTTTGTTTAATGGTGTGATAGTAAATAGATATTTTTTATTAAAATCTGATATTTAAATTCTTTCATATTTACTTGTAACATAGTAATTTAATAAATAAATTTGTAAAAATACATTGCGAGTATTGTATACATTTCGGACTTTATGATAAATGACAACTGTTTAAAGCCAGGTGTGCATCATGTGATTAAAGTTCTGTCTTTGTCACTCTTTGCTATTATAAGCAGGACAGCAACATTTCAAACTGTCAATTTGCTTTAGAGTGTAGACCTGCTTTATATCTGCCTTTGTGACGATTCACTGCAGGGGTCAAATGAAGGTCATTACTTAAATTTTCTTTATTTAATTCAGATTATCATATTTTTGGAATCTGATTTCTGAAAACGCTTCACAAAGCCTATTTCTCCAAACGGTTTTCGATTTATTATACGTTGCCAAAAATTGGGACATCCCAATTCACTAGCATCCTTTTAACCCTAAACTCCTACCACTTAAACAAATGTTTTTTGTTTTACGGCTTTTGTCATAACTTAATATTTTTGGTGTAATAACGTTTTGAAAATTTGTTTCTGCCTCTTATTTTTACGATACTCTCTGTGTATAAAAAAAATCTGAGGGAAAAAAGTGCTTCATTTTAAAAAGTCGTAAAACAAAAAAACATTTGTTTGAGTGATAGGAATTCAGGGTTAAGAGGATGTTAGTGAATTAAAAATAACCCTGTATTTTCTTGTAGTCTTATTTTATGCGTCTGGAATGCGAAAACCAAGTGTCCCGCAGTCTATTTCGTTGCTTTGTTTTTTCGCTATTCCCGCCATTTTACGGCGAGCCCGTCTGCCTTCCGTGATTGGTGGTTATTCGGCCGATCATGGGAGGCAGCCAATGAGATGACAGCTAGTGTTGTCAGTTAAAGTAAAGGGTATTGATACAAAAAAGTTTCCATTCGGATAAAATTAATCTGTTTATACTAATAACGCCAACACAAGGGTGTATTTAAGTATCCTTAAAGTGGAGTATATATATTTACCATACTACTACGACTTTCGGGACCCATTTTACAAATTAGTGTTGCTTAAATTAACCCTGAGTTTCGTGAGTGAGCAAAAAATCTATATTCAGGGTTAGGTTAGGTTATCCTGCCTAGCAACTGTCTAGTAACTGTCTTCTGTCGTTTAGCAACCAGCGTCGCTGTTAGAAACGCTAAAACTAAACGTTCCTTATGTTAAATATAAAATAATTTTTAACTTTACTTTATTTTTAGTAGGTACGGAACCCTAAAAAGTACCTAAAGTACGGAGTTGCACCGTGATGGTTTTTCCTGCCATCCTCAAAGATCCTTGTATGTATATTGGATTTTAGACACATAACTCAACAGTTATACAAGAGCATAACTTTATGTTCAAGAGTAAACAAACAGTAAAGACAGCAACCTTCTGCAAAGCTTGAGAAATGCCAAAAGAAATAAAATACAAGTAAAGTTTCAGGAATGGCTGGAACAGAGCACTAGAAGCGAAACTTTCGCTTTACAATTATGACTCGGTAAAACAAAATTAGTTCGTCAAATTAGACTTCTTTTCATGGTCCATATAAACCAAGTATTTTCTTTACTTGTCTTTCTAACCTTTATTTTTTTTGTCCTCCTCGGCGTACCTAAATACCTAGTGTCTTTGTTGATTTAATACGTGCCCTCGTGGCTGAACTTCTCAGTAAGTCCTTTATACGTCGGGTAAGCGTAATTTAATTCTATCCGAAGGGCCATGCCATGTTTCTTCATTACATTTCACAAATGATTAGATCTACTATTCAACAAGCGCTAGTACCTACATATAGGTAGCTTCAGTTTTTGGAATATATCCTTCGCCTTGGCGCAGTACAGGACGACGTAAAAATATGTAAAGCGATAAGGTACCTAGGTATGTGAATACTTCTTAAGTTAAATACAGTTATCAAGGCAAGGTATTTGCAATTCTTTAGATATTTCGAGTATCCGTGGGCTGCGAAGGCGACTTACCGTCAAACTACTTTGCTCGATTGCTATCCTTCGGTATATAAATACGTATACTAAGTATATTAACATCATTAACATCTCTTTTAATAAATATTGATATATGTTAAATAGAAAAAGGGAAAACAATAAATTAACATCTCTGGCTTTTAACGTCTCATAGTCGGGCACAGGTCTACACACAAAATAAGAGGGCTAGGGTTGTAATTCCTTTGAGGGCTCAGTGCGGATTGGGAATTTTACCATATCACTAAACTTAGTAAGTACCTACGTGAATGCAGGTTTCCACTAAAAGAGATGTCAATGCAATGTAGCACTTAAGTTCCGAAAAACTTAAAGGTCAGACTATTGCTCAAATCACTTGGTCACCATGGCTTTCATACATTTTTTTTGTCCAACTGTCATGTCATTTTCGAAAAGTAAGGTTTTGTCCACTTATGTATTGAATCTATTTAGGCCAGACATATTGGGTCTACCTACCTCCGTATTTAATGGAGGCTTGGATTTGTAAAGCATTTCACGGAAGCAGCGAGCTCAATTGTCTTACAAAAGGTACCAAAGATTCGTCCGTGCATTGTAATCAGCCTTGGGTTTACCACTTTTTAGCCAACAAGACTCTGCCATTATGTGGCGGCTCCACAATCACCATAATTGTGGACTGCTCACGTGGAGTCAGCGTCGCAAAATTCAACTCGGACGTGTTGATTAGAGGTCAAATTATCGTGCTCTCTAGCTTGGTAACTAAACAAAAGCACGCCGGATATGGCGTAGAGAGCTATTTTGCATGGCGATATCGTTGAGAGGTTATTCCAAGAGTGCTTTACCAGCCCGTATCCATTTTTGCGTGATATAATCCGGGGTCATTATATTGAACACACGGATAATGAATAACTTAAACACGAGTAAGTTTAAAAGTTTTAATTTTCCCTTAAATCGAGTTACGCTTGACTGGTTTTTATCATAAATTCTATTAGCATTCTAAGTTTGAGATTTGTACCTACGTTTAAACTTAAAGATATTGCACGTATAAAACAATAATACGTGGCTTGAACCCGCCTTCATTTTCGTTTTTGTTATTTGTCGTGCTATGGGAACAGAAATACACATTACGTATCTATCAGTTTTAGATATTATGTCACTGCTTTTAAAATAAATAACACGAAAGTTAAAATAAATAAGAGGCAGGAAATTAAAATTCACAAATTACCTAGAAACACTGAAAGTAACACTGCCAAAAAACAAATAAAACTTGAACGGCTATAGTGTTTTACGGTCGATCATGGCGGGATGCTGGAGCGGCAGCGGAAAAGGGTTTACGGAGGATTGCGTCTTGGATGGTTCAAAATCTTTTGACCTTTAATGCAGACAAAACGCAATTCCTTTGTTTTCACAAAACTTCGGCATCTTGCCATCCTGACGCCATGACCAGCCTGAAACTTCATGTGTCTAACTGTGACGGATCCGGGGTCTCCCCTGGTTCTTGTTCCTGCGTCTGCATCGCGAGGGTTGCGTTTGTGAAATATATTGGTGTTACTCTGGACGAAAAACTAAATTTTCATAAACATATAATTTTAACTTCAGCAAGAGTGCGCAAATTAATTTACACAATGAAATTTCTGAGACACGTTACATGCAAAACTTTTAAAACTAGTGTACTTGGCGCTCTGTCAACCCATACTAAACTATTGTATTCTTGCCTGGGGAAGGTGCTGCAAATCCACTCTGATAACCTTGGAAAGAGCTCAGAGAGCGGTTTTGAAGGTATCCTTAAGAAGACCACTGCGGTATTCTACTGAGAGTCTGTTTGGGGAGGCAGGTTTTTTAAGTGTCTCCATAAGAGAGGACGTTAAGACTTTAATCTTTATTTTAGTTAAACATTGACGGGCCGAAGTGAAAATAAACGGATCACTCACGTCTTAGAACGAGTTTAATTCGACATGTGTCGGGCTAATCCGTAGCCCTTCTTCTCGGAGACGTGAGTGATCCGTTTATTTTCACTATGAGTGAGTCTCACGGTAGTTTCATGTTTAAATTGACGGGCCAGTCAAAAAGCTCTCGAGGTTGGTGTGATTCACGCAATGACTCTTGAAAAGCCCTTTCTTTTACTTAATTTCAGCGTTAGTCACAATTGCGCAAAAGTTACTGACTGCACACTCACACATTGCCCCCACGCAAACCATTAACGACACCCTCATTTTCTGGCCACAATACCAAATCCCATTAAGATGCAGCTTGCATCCTTGCACTGCACCCACAGAACTTAACGACCGTTCGGTGAAATTGGCTACAGCTGTTATGCACAAGCACTCTGGTGGGAACTTTTAACTGCCTCATCTTCAACTTTTAATTGATGGCCATTACAATCTTGCTTATTCGATGAAGATTTTAACTGTAGTTTCCCAAGCTGTAAAGTTTTTGAACTCATTTTGTAAAGAGTTTTGCGGTTGTTTGCTGAAACTGTGCTGCAGGAGCGAGCCTAAGACTAAGTAACTAACTGGGTAAGGCCGCGGAGCGTCTCGACCGCCAGTACTTTTATGTAACAAATTACTGGTAAATAAAGTGAAAAAAAATGCCACTGAGTTTTACAATTTAGTTAGATGGAATGCATCTTTCCGTATTTTCTTTCGTGCTTTATGAATCTTTTTACTTACAATGGACAACAATCGTTACATATAAGTGGCAGCGGTTGAAACGCTCCGCGGCCTTGCCCATCTAGTGTTTGACGAAAACGGGAGTTTGCAGTTTGCATATTCCTGTCAACATGGAGGTATGGCTGTTAGATAGAATAACAACTTAAACAGACGAATCTAATTAATGTATTATGGTTATAGTAGTGGTGTAGTGGTGCGGTGGTGGTAGTGGTTGTTCCCACAAGAGAATAAAAATACTTCACACGAGTGAGCATTGCACGATTGAAAATTTTATGTCTTTCGGCCCGTGGACGCCACTCGAGAACCTTTTGGCCCCATCGGCCATCAGTTCTACGAGCATTGTGTCCACTGACAATTAAGTCTAGCAAATCTTCGATTTTTAATGACTTATTGCTTTATATTTATTTCTACACTTGGGATCGAAGTACATAAAATTTTGCTCCCGTATAATCTCGTATACATAATTTGCCTCACTTTCCGAGTATCCGAGATGAAAAAAATATATAGACTTTTATTTTTACGATTATTCTGACTGAAGAATATCATTTAATGTTCTAATTTCAATTTCGAAGGCAGTAAAAAAATAACAGCATTATTCCTGGTTAAGGCGTAAAATTCCGGGGGTCATAAATAATGGTCCGCTTTATGGGTCAAGCCGTGGCTACATTTAATGGGACCATGTGTCCGTCAATTAAGTCTCACTTTTTACGTCTTCTGTAATAATGAGTTAAAATAGAGAATGAATATCTCTCCTTCATAGTCATTATGGCAACAGATTCATTAGTTTCATTACTGACATAGAAGTGACGGAAGCGAGTAGCTCGAATTATATTCCAATCCACACGGAGTGCAAATACCGAATCTGGTCTTATGTCGAAAAACATTTCTAGCTATTATTTTTGCATAAAAAGTGTACCTAAGTATAAATATTTACAGATTTAACACCACAATTAACAAAATGACTAACCATCATATTTTATCAATATTAGATACCCATTCTAATGTGAAATTAGAAAATTAATTAATTGTGAGTAGATATTTTGTTCCTATTTGTTGGAAATAACACCATACTTATTATTGTTAATCCAACAATATTAAATTACTTAACATAAAATTGTACCTAACGTATTTTTTATTGTAGTTAGGTAGGTACTTGTGATGTAGTGATTGCGATATTTTGTAACCGCTATTTTAGATAATCCTTTTTTGGTGCTCATTTCGTTTTTTTTCTCGCTAGAAAAGCTCAGATGTCTCTTAAAGACTAGAAATAACAGTTCAAAGAGATAATGCGACCAGTGCCTTGGGGTCGATGCCCGTGGCAGAAAATCTCGACGAAGTTTATTATTTTGTAGCTTCAGTTTATTTCATTTTAATTTTTTGTCTTCAAGGACTGTCTTTTATAACATCTCTTAAGTCTTTTGTTAACTATGAAATCCTGGTGTTCGTGAACATTTTTCGGTGTTTCGGTGTTGCATTTAAATTATAATACTCACAAAACTCAAGACAACTGGCTCATGGAATTTAAACAAAACAAAGTTACTGCGTTGTCAAAATAAGAACCCGACAAGGCAATAAGTAATCGCAATCAAAACTCCCGGCTATAAACATAAGTTACTTTTTGTAACGACATTCCACGCAAGTCCTTTTTGGAGTTTCAAGCGTCTTAACTAAAACGTCCATCAAAAAGTAATAAAAGGAAATTTATATTTTGTTCTTATTGAGAGGCAGTTTGTGATGTCTACCATGAGGTAAAAAAAAAGTGTATTTAAATCTAAAGTTGTACACAGACAGAAATGAGGTGAATTTCAGCAGCAGTTGTATTGTATGTAAATATAGGTATCTCTGTTTGAGAAGGTTCTTGATGAACAGTATTTATATTCCTGTATGTGTATTTTGTGTTTTAGGACAGTACTTAAGTATATCTACTTACATAAGTTAGCAATCCGCACTGGGCCCACTCGGAAAACTACCTCCCAAACCCTCTCATCATTTTATTGTCTACTGCTCTCAGAATCACAATCGTTTTTACCGTGGTTTTTACCAGTTCTTTTTGTCATACGTTAAAGGATAAGGGTAGAAAGAGATAGTGATTGCGATCGCTAGCGCCCGCCTGTTAGAGACAATACGGCCTCTCGGCTTATACTACGAAATTCGATTTTCAAACTTCGTATCATGCCGTTTCTTTCACGCTAATAGTATTAAACTGAAGAGCGAACGAAACGGCACGATACGAAATTCGAAAATCTAATTTAATTGTAGCCCCTCTGGCTTGTGCTAGCAGCGGGACTAAATATAGGCCGGAGGATTATGATGCTGTCTACGTGCTATCAGATAGACAACAAGTGAATCTTCAATGACTGTCTTAAGCTCTGTTTTTGATTAAAAATTTGTGATAGCTCTAAACGAGGGATCCATTAGGGGACAAATGTCCCGCAACACGTGTGGCCAGTGACGTAGGTTAAAGTAGCGCAACATTGGCGGTCTGCGCTCTACATAATTATGACCATGTAAACAATGTCCCAGACATGTCGAGCAAAGTTCGGAAACGTTCTGCCACTTCGCTTGACGCCGCTGGCGATACTTGACGTGGGGTGGAATTTGTCCCCAAGGGAATCACTGGCTTCAACTAGCATCTCATTTCACATTCTATGCTTAGCTGACTCGCTTTACTAAATTGCATATAAATATTTCGAGTTTGTCAGAGAAGAATGGAGGCGTGTTGTTAAGCTTCTTACCAGCACCTAGAAAATGATGACCACGACTACTCTGTCAAGAGTGAAATGAAGAAGAAGAAGAATTCAACTTAAGTTTTTCGATGTTAGAGTAAATTGTGCGGCAATCTTTAGCCTGCGACCAGCCTCGAAGTTTCAAGTAGGCGATACGTACATATATGTATATGTACATACAAGACTGTTGCTATGGCAACCTAGGTCGGCAGTATCCAAAGTACCTAACCAGTTTTCAAGTAAACTGTTCGAACATGATATCTTATAAAGGCCACTTACGTCCCAGAAAGTTATTAAATTATTAGTATGAAGTTATTGTCGCAGAAATATTCTAATACAGTTTTTTCGTGAACAAGAAAAAAGGCATCATCAAAGATTATATTAAATTCAGGCTAAAATATATATCTCGTTTGAAATAAGGGTTTGGGACGCTACACAAGTTATTACTTAGTATTTTGGATTATTCTACTGCGAGTTAGAGAAGTTACATCAAACAAATAGGTATCCATCCAATGTATCACAAAATGAATCTGGTAAGTTTAAACCTTTTAAAAGTTTATCAAGATTTTTAATAGAGATTGACGTTTCAGTACATTTAAGTTAACGTCAACGCAACGACGTAACGTTATCTTGAATGAAAATTTTCGGTGGGAAATCTTTGCGGGTATGTATTACAATACCGAAGTACGAAAGACCGAATGTATTGAAATATCGAATGGGTCAAAAGACCGACACGATTTTTTTCTGAAACCGTAAACTTTTCAGAATTTATTAGAACGGCATCATACAGAACCCATTAGGTTAGGTTAGGTTTGTTTTATAACAATCTTAAAAAGTTAACGGTTTTAGAAAAAAATCGTGTCGGTCTTTTGACCTATTCGATGTTTTAATACATTCGGTCTTTCGTACTTCGGTATTGTAATACATACCCATCTTTGCAGGGGTGTGCTTATTTAGACTTGCTCAACCACTGAACGAAATATTCCTGATACATTTTGAGATATTTTGTATTTATAAGCTTTGGGCTCTCTTTCGCCAACGTAACCGGCGACAGTAACACTGCCAATTATTCGGCGTAAATTTCATAGCCAATAAAATAGGGCCCTGACCTGATGGTTTCTAAGGCTTACATGTAAGCATTAAGACAGTTATATATTTATGTTTTGATTAGCTAACTTTCATAAAACGGCTTAAATGTGACAGCTGTCACTGGTTCATTGATTTTGGGAGATAGGTAGAACGCCAAAGGTGACAGCTGTCACGTCAGTGGTCTGAGAGGGAAAAAGACGAAAGGTGTTTTGTTTTTGTTAAAAACGTTTGATAAATATAAATGACTTTATTGAAGAACTAAAACAATTACTTTGCTCACCCGCGACCTTACAATAGTTACGTTTATGCAAGAAATGTGTGTTCATGCAGTTCCTCCACCTCCACACTGTACGAACACACACAAATCACATAAACACAACTATCACCACCACCAAGCTACACTGACGCGTTTCGAACTCAACCAGAGCTCATCTTCGGAGTTACCACAACCGTATGCTATGCTACCAAATGTTAAACTCAAATAATTGTTTAGTAATTAATTAATTTGTTTAGTAATTGTTTTAGTTCATTAATATGGACCTCCGCAAAGTAACGCCTGATTCAATAAATTAGACTTTATTGAAGTTTGCGCTGTTTAATTCGAAGAACTAGTGATAACCTTTCATACAAGACTTTATTTGTCAAAAAGATGTCTAGACGATCTGCCTAAAAGAATGCGAGGTAAGTATAGGTAACGCCATCAGAGTTGAGGTCACGCACACAATAATATCTCATGTAATGACAGCGAGATTTTGACGTTTATTCGTACCGATAGCAAGTTCAACATACTCAACAGTGAATTACAAGATTGACTAAAAATTTCTTCAACCTATTTCGTTAAGAATTATTTAAGAAAATACATAGAAAATAAAATATTTTGACGTATTTTATTTAAATCAGATAAGCATATTTTTCTCTTTTTATAAAATACCGATTTTGTTCGTTGCGAATATTTCTTATCAGTTTCAAATTGTTTTATTTCAAAAATAGGTTATATGATAAAAGGAAATTATAATATGCATAGTATTGCGTAGGTGGTTATGATCATATAAATTACATTTTCATTCACTCCCACATTTCACTCATTCACTACTTTTTTTCAATCAGTACTTTATGTAGCTGTGAGTGAAATCATTCGCCTCAACTCTCGTGGCGTTACCTATAGGTTGGAGTAAGGGTGAGGCCACACGAGCGTAATTTTGTGAGTTGTGAGCGGCAGAATTTCGATTGCGCCATACATTGTGTCACGTGAGTGTCACGTGACGGCGCGCATATAGGGGGCCTCACCCTAAGTAGACAGGTACCCACGCGTTTAAATAATTTCTTGGCGAGCCAATACTCGTTTTGTTTTGGGGTACAAGCGTTTTACTTCTCCCTTTTTGGCTTTACGGTCTTGTAACCAAGCCATAATCTCCAAAAAAAAAGAACTTCTCCCTTTGAGTGGTAGCAGAAAATATCCTCCAGTTTATCATCTTTATCTTACTACAGTTGTATCACAATAGATTTGTCAGTAGGCCTAGAACAGTAGGTTG
Organism: Archips xylosteana; assembly: GCA_947563465.1. NCBI lineage: Eukaryota > Metazoa > Arthropoda > Insecta > Lepidoptera > Tortricidae > Archips > Archips xylosteana. Next base: position 16,370,085 of record OX387344.1, read on the forward strand.
ACGTGGTCATGAAGCTCAAGTACTTCCCTGTCTAACCAATAAGCATGTGTGACAGGGATGTATGCTTTATGCTCGCGTTAATCGCTATCCTACTAGTACCAGTCATCACTAGAGTTAGAGCCCTAGATCCTTTCGCTTCACGAGCATCGAATCACAAAAGCGCTGAATCATGGTCGACATTGTCGACAATCGACGATCGAGCGTCTTATCTCACCCGTTGCATGGTAGAGGACGTGCGTAACGACGGGCCACGCCCCCGCGGCGTCTTGCGAACGCGACTGAAAGATGCGCGCGCAATCAGACTCCAGTAAAGGCGAGGTTATATGGCACGGTTAACTTGACGGATGCACGCATGTTACGAATCTAAAAGAAGCAGAAAATTTCAAATTGTGAACCGGAGAACAGCTGACTTTTGGTGAACCAATAAAATTAGTTTTGACTGGCATAAGCTTTATTATAAGACTTGTTTATTGCAACTACTGCAAGCTTGCCGATGTTTGTTTTGATTAGGTCAGCGATGTTTTGTTTTAATAACAATACTAACCTAGACAAATATGGTCAGGAATTGGGTTACGTTCCTACTTATTCTGCTTAGTCTTGCAGATGATAAATACGTATACATATAGGTATCTACTAAATATCACGTAACTTGTATTAGGCGTAGCGGACTGTCGTCTGGTTTAAAACAGTGATATAATCACGTTCGCGGAGACAGGATGGTAACAGATAATTAAATTGCAAACTGTGGATTAAATTATGAGCAAGTAGCATTGTATCTCATCCAATACGTCATGAAAATCTGACGTCGAATTTTACTAAACATGTAAACGTTCCCTTACACTGTGTTGTACGACCGATGCGTTGGAATGGAAAAATCTCTAGCTAGAATCAACAGCGCAGCGCCACGGTTCGGTCGCCGAAACTAAACGAACGTCACGCGAGCGCTCCTAGCGCCATCTAGTGACGCGGCAGGCAGCGCCGCTTCGCACCTGCTCTGCTCTGCTCGCTGCTGTCGCGACATTCTCCATCGCGCTTGCACCAGGGGCACGTAAAAATAACCTCAAAACCTAATCACTCATCAAAATATTGCTCTCTCGCGCACTACTAACAGTGACAGCAATGTGTGATACTATTATCAGTGTTATTCAAGTGATACAACTCTGAACAGCTTCTGAATACCTTCCTGAAGTGATAATTTTAGTGATATTCGTACAATCGAAAGTTTCCTGAGGACGTTTTTCGTTTTGGTGGGCTGTCATTGGGCAGCCCCCCCAAATATTGTGCCAATATGTGGTGGTTAATATTATTTTGTGTTGTAAACGTAAACACATTTGGAGTAAAAGCTGCTGACGACATTGGATTTTTTCATACTAACAGTAAGTGTTAATGTCTATTTTTATACAAATTAAAAATAATGATTCATTATAAATTAGCAATAAAATTTACCTGTAGGTACCTAATATAAACATTTCGTTGCGTTTGTATCACCATCCCACCAATGGTGGTATGATCATGACAACAGACAGCGTATATCGCGCGATGCGTGCGTCTAGTTAAGGGTCGACAGTAGACACCACTAACGTTACGTTAACTTCTATAACCGTAGTTAAATCAACGCCAACAGGTACTATGTGTTACCTGCGTGAATCGCACGTGGTACCTAATTTAGTTCATGTACATTTACTCTGATTATGTACGGTATTTATTGCCTTGGCGGGAGATGGAGCATTCACTGTACGTTATGCGACATTGATAAACACGTTCCTTGGAATCAGATAAAAAAGATAATCAAGAGAGCATGAAATAGTGTAGATGTTTGTGTAACGTATGTAAAAACATAATTAGAAAAATTGGTGTTACTTAGCCATGGAAGTTCAAGAGCACAGGCCGAAATTGGTAAAAGCTAAGAAATATAAGCCGTGGTGGCCTAGCGGTTTGACCTATGGCCTCTTAAGCAGAGGGTCGTGGGTACAAATCCCGGCTCGCACCTCTGAGCCCAACCCCTCTTATTCTGAGAGGAGGCCTGTGCCCTGCAGGGGGACGTATATAGGCTGGGTGGGATGATGATGCTGAAGAAATATCTCACAACTCACAATAATTCTATAAGTAGCAATATTTGTTATTTTGACGTCGTAAACAAGTAGGATTGTTCAGAGGCGTGTCGACGTAACGTGAATCTATTTATATGTATTGCTGAATGTACAAAATACCCGTCAAGGTCTAACAATGGGAAATTAATATTAGTACCTAACCTCCTTCCTTCAAAACTCCAACTCACAACAACATAATGCATAAACTTGATCAGTGTAACTTCCTTCCTCAATTTCCATTGAGAATCTTTTTTCCCTGTTAGCCATTTACAGAGCTTCCGATTGTAAGTGAGGCAAGTAAATAAGAAACCGATTTAAAGTTTACCCTATAAAAATCCATACTTAATTATGATGATGAATTACTTACACTAAAGTAGGTACTGCATCACGAAGTCGCCATTTCAGTCATCAAAGGAAATATACATTTAGAAGGCATGAGAGTATTGAGACTTTCCTTATTCATTCTAGCTAGCTAGCTAGCTATTGCTTGACATAAAATTTTTCGAACGAGATGGGACGACCCCAAATTGGCTTTTAAAAAATTATTAGGTATAAAAGTTGTTCTGGAAAATACAATATTTCTGCAAAAACACTTCACGGAAAAATCTAGTACCTACCTACCTTGAAAGAAACAATTCTTGTACATTTATTTATTTCAGGTATCTTGGAAAAGGCTCTAATTATCTCAATGAAATTAATATGTGGGATGTGAGTGTTTTCGGGGGAAATCAATCGATCAAGCTTAGTATTATGTCTGGGAAAAAAGTGTGTACCCATTCCAGTTTTGGGAATTGAATTTTTTAGGAATTTCGCTCCTGTTTCCACCGGCTCTTTCAAAAACGCATTGTTCATTACATTATTTTTTTTGCAAGGCCTAGTTTTGCATAAATCTTGTATGGTAGTAAGGTCCAATTAACAGATAAGTTGCATCTATTATTCATGAAAGGTAGGTAGATGTTTATTTAGCCAGCCACAAAAGGCGAAGGTATCGGGTGGAGCAAAAGCGTGCAATGTTGTCTCAAGGCCTCATGTGGTTAGTCAACAATAATGTGGTATCACTTTGTGTTAAGTTCCTATAGTTGCTCGTGTAATTCTCAGTTACGTCATGTTTCTGCGACGAACCTAGCATACACACTTAGATATGTACAAAACCATTGATGATAAATGAATTTGATTAGACTGAATGGCGACAACTGAGGTGAGACTTTCTTAATCTTCAACATAATACAGATTTTACATTATCCGCTTCGATGTCGGTGTTCGTGAAACGCTTTACAAAATAAAAGATTATTCTATTGAACAACGTAACCTCAATTCTATTAGACGTACGACATATTAATACGTCTCTGCGTGCGGCAGTTAGTTGACACTGCAACGGGTTGTTTAATTTTATGTCTTACTCATAAAATGTAAGTAATTTATGGCTAATAATAACAGGTATTTGGAAAACACTGGAAATTTGCGGTTCCATGTTTTATTGCAATGGCTTCATGGTACGATCGAACCGTACGTCGTACGTGTGTGCCAAGTATCTAAAATAGAAACAACTAAAGAGGACTGAATGTTATGATATTTTTCCTGAATCAGTACAAAGTTCAACAGATGTGGCGGAAAGCCAATTTTTGAGACGGGGCTATTCTGGTAACTTTGTTTACTTTTGCCCCGAGCAAAATTTATCTTACAACCTATTCAAGATAATGAATGAAGTAAAGTTCACATCCCTAGAATCCCTACTCAATGAGAAATCCGAAAACAAAGCCTGTGAACAGTAGCTACATTAATTAAAATTTATTTGTTGTAAATTTCATAAGCCGGATAAAAATAACGATTTTTTTAGTCGGTCGCTGTCGTTTTTTTCCACACTGCGTAAAAGTACCAGAACCGCATGGCTAGATTGCAATGTGGTGGCAGTAAATGAGGCGTAAGAGCAGAATCTAATCTTTAGAATTATTTTTATTTTCAAGAAACAATATTTTCAATCCGATCTTCAAAGATGTTATGATCATAAACAAATGTAGACAGTCTTGGGGTTATATGAAACTCGTGGACAGTTGGTGAGATAAACAAAGATAGAAGTGCAGTAATGTGGGTGGGCGAGTGGAATACTTATCTAGTTTTAACTGTCTCAATTATGGCGGCCCGCAGCTGACGCAGCGACCATAAAAGTCCCGCTGATGAAAGAGCACAATCCCATTGTGATTCCAATAAAACGGGCTTTGTGCCCGAAGAAGGCGTCATTATGTGAAAAATCGAATAACGAATCGCACTTGTCATATTCACTAAATTCGGTTCTATTTTATCTTAGAGGCACCCAATTCTCGATACGAATTTGGGAATTGACTGTTGATTGATTGCATTTTATTGGCGTTGACGTCGCGCGACGCTTTGAAGGCAGCACATAAATTGTCAGTTATTTGTTTACTTTGGTATTTGTTTTGTCGATCTATTATTTTATTACTCGGAGAATACCCTAATAACATTTGTTTAAATGGAAGTATTTTTGAAAAAAAAATACATAAAGATCTTTTTATACTTAATTTGTACGTATTTATCAAAGTAACTGTGTTAACCCGGCGAAAGACGCGAACTTTTTACAAATTTTCAAGAATGAAAAATGACATCGTTGTTGGAGGCACCAGCTGCGGAGCTCTAGCTGGAGGGTCAACTCTGTAGATTAGATAAGGGCGTCTGACTTTTTGTTCTCAATTGTAATAAAGGACGAGAATGGGTGGGACTGACAAAGCCTAAATATTTGAAAACAAAAACTTATAGCAAACTTTCATTACGAATAATTAGGATTGCACCAATATTCTTGCACCACAAAATTAGCTAGCAACATCGATATGAAATCGATGGTTATTGTTTTATTGTGATTCGTTTGGATGATAACATACGATACCTTTAGAGTCAGTTGGCGTAAAGGACAAAATTGCACTTTTTAGGACAGGAAGAAAATAATATTGTACAATAATAATTCTGACAAACAAAGCTTTCCGGATAAAACTCGTCCTAATTAATATGTTTTGTAACTTGTAATGTTAATAAATTGGTTTGTTAACTACAAAGCGTTGTCAGAAATGACTAGATAGATCTTAACTTAACGAGTTAGTATCAAGTAGTAAGAAAAACACAAAAAGCCTTTGAAGCAACTCGCCATAAAATAATTATTTCGTCTACTGCAATGTTGCTGTAGACTACTTCTGATGAATTGCTTCAAAAACCATTTATAATAATACCTACTACTCTATACTAATTCAATCGAACAACGTTAGAAAACACTTCTACAATAATAACTTAACTAAATAAAGCAATCATCTGCATGCGTGGGCGTCGGAGACTAGGTATACCTAGTGGCACTTTCCTATATGGATATCACCTGTCTTGCTCTTATTGTCGATAAAAAATAAACTTGCGAGAATAGAGTTTTTACCGCGCAAAACTATCGCATGTTTTGTTGCAACGCGAACAATTATTTATTAGTAAGACAAGGATAATTATAATGAACATCTAAGGTTTAAAGCATCTAAACCTATTAAAACTTGATGTGATTGTGATATGACATAATTAAATGAATTAAAAACTCTTTTACGCCTATATTTTTTTTTATTAAGATATCCAATTTACAAAATAAGTAAATATTTAGTAAAGCTCCACCTAAATTAAAAAGTAATTTGAACCGCATCGTAATTATACCTTAACATTTATGTAAGTGCTTAAATCAGGTCTAATAATGCTAGGAAAAAGTATATTACGTCCTTTAAGTCCATACTTTAAGTTATACCTCTATGAATAACAGATGATAAAAAGTAAGGGTCGTAACGTAAAGGACAAATAAATAAAATAAGATTCCAAATGGTAGGCCTTAAAAAGCAATGTGTCTAAAATGAGAACTACACCTAGTAAGCAAAGTACTTTTGGTGTTGAGCTAATATACAGATATTCAATATTTTGATATCTTGCAAAGTTTGACTTTTATACCCCACTTTTTTTCATAGCTTTACACCAAAAGTACTTTGCTTACTAGGTGTAAATATATCACAACTATCTACAACTGTTCTACAACTGTTTTCCAATGGCGGTACGTATTTTTAATAAGCTGCCAAAAAATATAGCCGAGTTGCCCCGGAGTAAGTTTAGGTCCAAACTATTCCAGTGGCTTAAAGATAAATCATTTTATTCAATTAAGGAACATTTATTACACAAGTAAATAATTAGGAGTTTAAGATATAGGTACTTAACTTTTAAAAGATTTGGTAATTATATAATTGATTGACATTTAAACCCAATAGAAATAATATATTGTAACTATCTAATTTAATTCTGTATAATTCATTCAATAATTTAATAGCCGTTTTAATCATTATAATTTTGAGTAATAATTTGTTAGATTATCTGATTTACTGTAGATTATAAATAGAATAAGAATTTTTCATGCCAATGTATCTGGCTGGACCTGTCACGGCACGCACAGTAACACTCCTCTACAACATAATTATTTTGTAATACCATGTCTAAAGCAGAATAAATAAATTTCATTTCATTTCATAACTTGAAATTCTGAACAAAACTGTATACAGGGTTATTGGTAAGTCGACCTATTCCCGTTATAAGGGGTTATGGGGGAGGAGGTCATTTGCAATCATTTTTGCCCCATAATGCCCTATGCAAAAATGAACCATTTCTGAGATAATTGAAATTTAAGTTTTTTGCAAAAAAAGTCGGAAAAGCATCTTCAGGAATTTATTTAAAAAAAGTTGGCCATTTAAGTCAACTTTTTTGTTTTCTTATGTACAAGATAAAATAGCTGTTATTATGCAATATTAAAAGTATAATTATCTGTACACGTTTAAAAACGCAAGACCCAAAAGTAAAAAAATTTTTTTTTTTTTATAAGGTTGTTCAAAATTAATGGCACAATAACAGAAAATTTTACTATGACATTTGGCGTGCAGATTGTACGAAAAACATGCACGTATTTCTAGCTTTCTATCAAACTACTAATACTATCATTTTTGTAAATGGTTGCCAGAAAAAAATAATCACAAAGGACGTAGGACGAAAATCACGTCCGAACATTTCTCCAAATAAACTCATCAATCAAAAATAAATTAAAAAAAAAGTTGGTCATTTAAGTGAACTTTTTTTATTTGGTTGTGTACTAGATAAAATTGCTGTTCTTATGCAATATTAAAAGTGCAACTATCTGTACACGTTTATGAATGCGAGATCAAAAAGAAAAAAAAATATGATTTTTTATCAGGCTGTTCAACATTAATGGCACAAAAACAGAAAATTTTACGAATGCATTTGGCGTGCAGATAATACGTAAAATATATACGTATGTCTAGCTTTCTAAAAAGCTATAAATACTATGATTTTTTTAATTTTTGGTAGAAAAAAATTAGCACAAAGGACGTAGGAAGAAAATCACGTCCGAACATTTCATAAAATTAACTCACTAAATCTATTAATAATAACTGTTATAAATACAACTAACAACAATAACTAATGTAAAATACCAAATTGAAACAAAAAAAATCAATTAAGTTTGAAATCCTACGATATTTTTATTTTATTTACATTTTGATACCCATTCATAAATATTCCTTATTTGTTGCAGTCGCTGACTACGAAATTTGTAAGCACTTCCATTTTCAAATTATAAGAAATAAACAACCTATTTGAAAATGGAACTCCTTACTTTGATAATGTTATGAAAAAAAAACATTGTGTATTTTTTATTTGAAAATCGGCGGCAAATTCGTTTACTTAATGCACAACATTTTATTTACTAAGCAGATTACTATGTCTGGGATCATAATAATTACGAAAAATAAACACAGTTAATATTTTTTTATAAGATTTTCAAAGTGAGTTTTTCAAATAGGTTCTTTATTTCTTATAATTTGAAACTGCAAATTTCGTAGTCAGCGACTGCAACAAATAAGGAACATTTATGAATGGGTATCAAATGTAAATAAAATAAAAATATCGTAGGATTTCAAACTTAATTTCTTTTTGTTTCAATTTGTTATTTTACATTAGTTATTGTTGTTAGTTGTATTTATAACAGTTATTATTGATAGTTTTAGTGAGTTAATTTTAAGAAATGTTCGGACGTGATTTTCTTCCTACGTCCTTTGTGCTAATTTTTTTCTACCAACAATTTAAAAAAATCATAGTATTTATAGCTTTTTAGAAAGCTAGAAATACCTACATGTTTTACGTATAATCTGCACGCCAAATGCATCTGTAAAATTTTCTGTTTTAGTGCCATTCATGTTGAACAGCCTGATAAAAAATCACATTTTTTTACTTTTTGGTCTCGCATTCATAAACGTGTACAGATAGTTGCACTTTTAATATTGCATAAGAACAGCTATTTTATCTTGTACACAAGCAAATAAAAAAAGTTGACTGAAATGGCCAACTTTTTTATTAATAAATTTTTGATTGATGAGTTTATTTGGAGAAATGTTCGGACGTGATTTTCTTCCTACGTCCTTTGTGATTATTTTTTTCTGGCAACCATTTACAAAAATGATAGTATTAGTAGTTTGATAGAAAGCTAGAAATACGTACATGTTTTCCGTACAATCTGCACGCCAAATGCCATAGTAAAATTTTCTGTTATTGTGCCGTTAATTTTGAACAACCTTATAAAAAAATCATAATTTTTTTACTTTTTGGTCTTGCGTTTTTAAACGTGTACAGATAATTATACTTTTAATATTGCATAATAACAGCTATTTTATCTTGTACATAAGAAAACAAAAAAGTTGACTTAAATGGCCAACTTTTTTTTAAATAAATTCCTGAAGATGCTTTTCCGACTTTTTTTGCAAAAAACTTAAATTTCAATTATCTCAGAAATGGTTCATTTTTGCATAGGGCATTATGGGACAAAAATGATTGCAAATGACCTCCTCCCCCATAACCCCTTAACGGGAATAGGTCGACTTACCAATAACCCTGTATAAACAACACATTTTCAGCATTTTGTCCTTTAAAAAAAATAAAATAAATATCACGGGACAATTCACACCAATTGACCTAGTCCCAAAGTAAGCTTAGCAAAGCTTGTGTTATGGGTACTAGGCAACGGATAAACATACTTATTTAGATAGATACATACTTAAATACATATTAAACACCCAAGACCCGAGAACAAACATTCGTATTTTTCATACAAATATCTGCCCCGACACGGGAATCGAACCCGGGACCTCAAGCTTCATAGTCAGGGTCTCTAACCACTAGGCCATCTGGTCGTCTCTTTACACCAATTGACTCTAAAGGTATCCATAACTATGCACTTAAGACCTTGTCAACTCGTAACGTCTGCGGCAACGAGTTTACTTTTTATGGCCCACATGTTTCAGTCTATTAGTATCGCAACATCTGAAACAGACTTTAATCCATTTTTCCATAGAAACGTTTATTGAATACGCGGTACCTACATTTTGTCCAATATTTTCCTTTTCTCGTTGGCATCCAATATCATCGCAGTCAGCCCACCGCCATCCATTACTGTGGTGACGCGCGATGAGGGTTCCAAAATTGCTTATTTCTGGGACTTCGTAATAACGTAGGCGAGAAAATTAAATACAAAATAAACACCACTTCCAATGTAACGTCAATGAATTTCCGTTACCGTCTCATTAATTAAAGAGCTTACATCGTTTCCAAAACTTGCCGCTTCATAAATTACACAAAGCGGAAGAACTTGAAACCAATTGTAACAGTAAACGTTATAATAATATGGTTGCGTTTCAAGTCCTTAATTAATTATAGGCAAGTTGGATGGTAGTTTCATGTGCGTGCAGCGGAGCCACTTTACTTGCGACGAACTTGCTTAGTTGGGACTTGGAAGACTAGTCTAAGTGAACTAGCAATTGAAATTACTGTGTTATAGTTGAAGTTTTTGATATTGAGTTCCCTGCTTGAAGTTTATTTAGTTATTTTAATAGACACACCAACAAAGTACAGAGCAATTATATTAACCAATTAGTATTTATAATAAGTAACACGCCTAGCCCGTACCTTAATGATAGGCATGCATCAACATTCACTAAGAGAAAAAATAGATAAACATCACATCTAATCACATTAACAATAAGTACGCAACTAAGTACATATAATTAAAAAATCAAAATTTACAAAATTTACAAACAGATAAGGTAAACGTCCCCGTGCTCGACACCGACCCAATATATGGCACTTTCAATCTTATGTCATAGTAAGAGAGATGACAGATGGGTGTCATCCACTAGGCGTTGAGGTGTCGAGCATTAGTACGCTCACCCAAAACGACTATGAAAATTCGTTACCTGACGCTTTGATTGGTAGTAGCATTCTACGCCTCCAACTAGTAATGCTATCGGAATAGACATCAAGGTTGTATTTTTCCTGATATTCATAGTAACGTGTTTGGATCCTGCGCATGGTAGAAAATTTACCTAAATTTGACTTCATCAATTTAAGCCTAAAGGTAGTGACTCGTGACGGTCTAGTTAACGTACTTTACATAGATTTATTATTATGAATGAATGGTTCCGCGTATACGTGCCAAATTTTAATGGATCTGTGGAAAGATAAATTGCTATTTTTTTCAAAGCGTTTTATTACTATATTCGAAGAATTGTATTGTTTGTTTATTTAGCCTTTAGAACAGCTCCACTTGGCCTTCCCCTATTTATTTTTCTTCACTCGTGCCCATTTAGACTGTGTCTTCCCAGTTATTAAAGAACACGTCCAAATTGATTGTCCCGCCAGCGCTTCTTGTGCCTACCACTTTGACATAAGATTACAAAAATGTGATGCGTACATTTTTTATATGAGCATTCTTAATTCCAGTATAGATCTGCAAGAAAAATCGTGCAAGTTGCATTACATTGCGCGGCCGTAAAGCGAACGAGTTAGAAATGGACAATATAGCGTCGCTAGCACCACCCAACGATAGCAGTGTTGTTGCGATAGCGATAGTTTCGCTATCGATAGTTTGACCTTGAGCAATAGTCGATAGTGCGATATAATACTATAGAAAATATCGACATGCTGCAATACTTTCGATAGTATCGATACTGAAAAAAATTAGGCGATACTATCGAACTTGGTCGATACTATCGATAGTATCGTTACTATTGAAACTATCGGCTATCTAAGTTCAATAGTATCGCTTAATTTTCACTATCGATAGTATCGTCGAGGGTCGATAGTTTCGATAGAGTTTGGCTAATGAAAGATGAACCCAGCTATTATTTGAGTAGCAACATTATTCAAATAACTGAAAACAGTACAGTTGAGCTTGTACTATTACTTATCTATTCTGTGACTTGTTGAGTTTAGTACCTTCGTGTGTTAAAATAGTTTTTTGAAAATTTACTGCTGAAACATGGGTGAAACAATCAAAAGTGTTGTGCGACAGATTGTTTTATCATGATAAGCAAAGCCAAATAAAAACAAGCATAGAGGGAAGCCTTGTTCAACAGAAAAAAGAATGTTTAGATGAACCGAATTTGTAGGTTAGTAGGCATGGCAAAATATTATGATACTAATATCCCTTTCAGAACTGGTCAATACAATTGTGGTTCCTAAGATTCAATTTTTCTCAAAAATATTCCTATTATCCTTTTTATGTTCAACATATTATTACTTATTAAATAATTAATTATTTTCCAAGAGGTATGCGATAGACAGAGAAGCATAAAGTAGGCACGATTCTTATGCCTAATCGTCTCTTTTGTACGGCAGAGAAGCTTCTGTGCTATTACTTATTTTATGGTGATACCATCTGCAAATTTTTTGAATTTGCTGCGGTTTGGCAGGTTCGTCTTTCATTAACCAGACTGATTTTCAAGCCCATGATAGTATCACGATACTATCGATAGACTATCGCTATCGAAACAACACTACAATCGAGCGCCCAAATGTAGTGCAACTTGCACAGGTTTTCATGCAATTCTAAACTGGGCTTTATTAGCAATGCAATTATTTATTTAATTATTACGTTATATCCTAAATTTGGCTTATTCCGATTCGAATCTGAATCAAAGCCATTACATACGCGGAAATCTTTGTACGTTCCAAACCGTATAGTATGATAACCGCTCAATTAAGGTCCGCTGCCAAGTCCAACGCGACACTTAACGCTGACCTCGATCCTGTATTGGACCGTTGTCATTAAGCCTTACTGTCACTGCCCTACTGATGATATAGATAGACATCCGTTCTATCAACGAGGGTTGGATAGGGAACATTGAGCAGCAATTCACCATCCGATATCTGACTTTGAAGCTTTTGATTGTACGTTATGTTTCATATTCGCATGCATTTGTTCGTAATATGCAGCGATAACGGGTGATTGGTTTTGATCCTGTATTAATTGTACGTGTTGTTATTGAAGTTACAATGGATATCTATGGGTTATTGTGATCGTCAATAAGTATGGCGATATTTTTCATTTTAATATAGGTATACCACATTGCAAATCAAGATAGAGAGATTGGAGTTATGTCAGTAAACTAATCAATACTTATTCAAGGATAATCAAAGAGCTGAAGATAGACAATGGAATCGTCTCTCTATGTCGGTGTATGTGTGTGTGTGTGTGTGTGTGTGTGTGTGTGTGTGTGTGTGTGTGTGTGTGTGTGTGTGTGTGTATGTTAGATTTATATTTATTTATTTATTTATTTAGGTGTTTAGATGTAAAACTGCCAAGAGACTCAGACATATCGAAGTAAAAGAAAAAGGCCATTCACAAAGACGACTCAATGAAGAACTAAGTATAATTATTAAAAAAATACCGGTAAAGTGCCAGTCGGACTCGCGCACGAAGGGTTCCGTACCATTATCTGTAAAAACGGCAAAAAAATCACATTTGTTGTATGGGAGCCCTCCTTAAATATTTGTTTTGTTTTAATTTGATTATTTATTTTTAAAGTGTAAAGTGTTTATAACTAAATATCCTGTGAATATTTCAAGCGTCAACCTGTTGCCGTTATCAATATTGAGCAAAAACGAGCAAAAAAATCACGTTTATTGTATGGGAGCCCCTTAAATATTTATTTTATTCTGTTTTTCAGTATTTTTTGTTATAGCGGTAACCGAAATACATCATCTGTGAAAATTTCAACTGTCTAGCTATCACGGTTCAAGAGATACAGCCTGGTGACAGACGGACAGACGGACGGGCGGACGGACGGACTGCAGAGTCTCAGTAATAGGGTCCCGTTTTTACCTTTGGGTACGGAACCCTAATAAAAAATGGAGACTTGGTAGTTATTGAAATCTAGTTCGTAAAGGATTGCATTGAATAGTAAAATTATTAACTTCCAGATAGTCAAGTAGTAGAGGAGACGTGGAAGATCGACCTTCACCGATCTGATAACTCGATGAGACATATTTTTTATTAAATATAATTTATAAACAAATATGCCTATGATAACTTGCCTATCGAAAAGTGTTCATAGATTTTTTTTTGTTTTTCGTGGAGTGCTTTTATCCATCTTCCAGCTCCATTATCAGACCCTGGTTACCATCTGGGATCAAAGTACTCGTCAAGACGAATCAAACGAGTCCAAACTCAATGGGGTAATTCGTAATTTCATTAATTCAGTATGGCCAAAGGCACTCCACAATAAAACGACACAGTCCCATCGAGTTTGGACTCGTTTGATTCGTCTTGACGAGTACTTTGATCCCAGATGGTAACCAGGGTCTGATGATGGAGCTGGAAGATGGCTAAAGGCACTCCACAATAAAACAAAAAAAAATAGCTATGAACACTTTTCGATAGGCAAGTTATCATAGGCATATTTGTTTATAAATTATATTTGATAAAAAATATGTCTCATCAAGTTATCAGATCGGTGAAGGTCGATCTTCAACGGCTCTTAGACCAAAGTGTTTAATATATTACTGACTCCATAGTCCAATCTCGCCATAGAAATTTCTAGATTTATATCTGAATGTTCTAGGCACGAATCTCGATTAGGATAAGCAATCGTATGATTAATAAAAAAAATATTTGTCCCCGAGTCATGGATGTTACCATGTATTATGTTTTTGTCTAGACCAGGTATATGATTATGATTACTCTATGATTAAGCATGATTCCTCCATGATTTTTTTTTGTTTATTTTAGTATCTCTAGTACCTACCAGCTTTGCTTGGTTTGAGACTAGTTCAATTAATCTATACGCTGTAAATGATCCTACGATTCAATTATACATATTTAAAAATGTCACAAAACTTCCAAAAAGGCTATCCGGTTCCTCTTAAAAGGCTCATAATTGGCGCATTGATTTCGATTTTCAGTCAAGTTCATCGAGGTGAGCATTTTGTCACGCTCAATAATGAAAGGTAGCAGCGTGGCTTGTACCTGTACATGCCAATTTTTAACGATGTTATTGTTTTTTCTGTATTCTTTAAAATTGGCATATACTTAAACAGGCCACACTGACATTCATTTCACTCTGAAGCCTGCTTGCACGATTGATTGCAAGTTCAAAATTGATAATCAAGGAACGTAGGTTAACATGTTGTTGATTTTTCAGAAACATGAACTTTATATTGTGGGTTCGAGACTTTTATATGAAATTTGAAGCACGTCCCCGCGCTGTGCGGCGCGCCTGTAAATCTGACGCAAAGTTTGCGCATTAGCGACGCGGGAAAAAGCCAGAGATGAGAAAAGTTGACGACAACAACATCGCATTGAAGATTTTAATTGTACGGGTGTCAAGTTACTGTATTTTGTGTTCGGAAGCAAATTCAACGTACCTGTTACAGAGCTTCCGGGGTAAACAAATTTATGATTTTATTTATATAGGGGTTGTTATTTGAAATTGAGAAGTAAGCTTTTTATGATTAGAACGCGGGGAAAATGGTTTTCAATTGAAATGATTTGCAAATAAATAAATAAATAATAAATAAATAAATATCACGGGACAATTCACACCAACTGACCTAGTCCCAAAGTAAGCTTAGCAAAGCTTGTGTTATGGGTACTAGGCAACGGATAAACATACTTGTAGATACATACTTAAATACATATTACACACCCAAGACCCGAGAACAAACATTCGTATTTTTCATACAAATATCTGCCCCGACACGGGAATCGAACCCGGGACCTCAAGCTTCATAGTCAGGGTCTCTAACCACTAGGCCATCTGGTCGTCAAATTTGCAAATGAAATGAAATCTACTTATTGATAGTCAAGATTTGATAATTACGGTTTTTGTCTGTAATTTGCTTGTTCTTATCATACCATACCACACGTTTAAGAAATATGGCCTAGTAATTGTTATTCCCAAACGTTTCCTTCCAACACAGAAACCGACCTACTTACCAATAAGGTAAGTAAAAGCTCCGGATAATCAGAAGAAATCAATAAATTGAAAAGATTCCTTATTAAACGAACTGATAATCTAGGGGTTCTGAAAATGAGCAACTAACGAGAATAGTTAAACGAACCCGTAATTTGCATACAAATTGGCTTTCAGGGATAAACGCTTCATTTGTATTCAAACGCAGGATCTCAGTTCAGTGGCTGAAGATCATTTATCCAGTTTCGGGTTTGAATCAACCACAATATCCATCGTTAGCTTCTTCTGAGGTTTACTTTTTAGTTGCTTGCACACTTACTGGCCTGTGTGTGTCCAGAAATGCTCTGCGTTATTATAGGATAGAGATGAACACACTGTACAGTCAAGTGTAAAAATATGGGTGCACACAACTTGCTCATAAATATTTCCCATAGCTCTTATGTCGTCGAATTAAGGTATAGGTATGAACGATGGGAGGATTAAATCGATACTTATTTTTGCACTTGACCGTACCTACACTAGTCTTTCTATGACGTGAAAGAAGGAAAAATATTGTCATAAAAGCTGGCGTAAGGTCTATTTAGTTTATTACCGACAGGTTGAATAATGAAATCGTTTTCTACTGCGTAGATTATTTTCATTTTGAAGGATGTAACAAAAATATTTCGCCACTCATTATTATTCCTGGCTTTGGTGCTGACTATAAAATGTGTTGGAGGTGAATGACATTAGACGACCCGGAGACTAATAGGCGAGGGGAAGCCGGCTCATAAACAAAGTAATTTGGAATCACTCGTTTTCTGTGGTTGTTTTTGTAATGTTACCATTATCGTACGATATAACAACTGCGTTATAATTTATAAATAGACTTAATAAACAAACGTACTGTACCGGTTGTATTTGATCAATTCAGAGCGGAAGTCTTCGACGCCCAACGAAATGGAGTACAGCAAACCGTTATAAGTGAATCATTTCATTAACTTTTTTGAATGATCTTTTGTAGTATCTAAAGACGTGAATTCTATTTCACATAAAAAAAGGAGACGGTATGACTATTTAAAGCTGTAAATAAATTAGTTTAATGTGGTGTTAAATAGTTAGGTACCGTTGTAGAGTAAAATAATACAAGAAATTTAATTGTAGGTAACTTAAATTAATAAGCAAGGAGTTAAAGGGTAAATTAGAGGTGACTTAGTGAGTGGAACAATCTGGATATTACTTGTGACTTCGCTGTAAACTTAGCCTGTGTGTACAGTGTACACGCCCTTCAGTAGTCTTTACAGGCAGCCTTTTACCGTTACGCACAAAACTCCATCTTTAATTTCGGAGTAATTTAATATCTTGACTTTACTCCAACTAAACTGATTTTCAGCTCGTTGTAGGTGAATACCTAATTAAGATGCCGTACTGATTTTCTTGGATCTAAGATTATTTAAAAGCGAAAAAGTTTTTCGGGTGCGCCGGTGGGATTCGAACCCACGTCTCCTGGGTATGCGCCCCAACGGGTGTTCTACCAATTGAAACACGTCGCATCCAACCAATCCAATTCAATCATCCATCCAATCCATCAAACCATCCAATTTTTCGCTTTTAAATAATCTTAGATTCGGTGAGCAGCCGTACTGCTAATAAAATAAATAATATTTTCTCAAACATGCTTTGAAATGTATGCGTTAATGTCACGAAATGAAGCCATGAAGTTTGTTGTTTATGGCTCCCTACATTACTTCTTGGCCTAGGCCATAAAAGTAAGTATGAAAAACCATTATTGTCCGCTGCTGTAACTTTTTAAATTTGCTTACTAACACTAAACTGACAAAGGAAAAATTACATACAGCCAACTTACGACATTAAAAAAAATCTATCTTCTTTTATTTCTATAAAACCTCCTAAACTACTGGTGATGGATGGATGGATGTATGGATGTATGGATGGATGTATGGATATATGGATGTATGGATGGATGTATGGATGTATGGATGTACGGATGGATGTATGGATGTATGGATGGATGTATGGATGGATGGGTGTATGGATGGATGGATGTATGGATGGATGTATGGATGTATGGATGGATGTATGGATGGATGGATGTATGGATGGATGTATAGATGTATGGATGGATGTATGGATGGATGGATGGATGGATGGATGGATGAATGGATGGATGGATGTATGGATGGATCTATGGATGGATGTATGGATGGATGGATGGATGTATGGATGGATGGATGTATAGATGGATGGATGTATGGATGGATGTATGGATGGATGGATGTATGGGATAGATGGATGGATGTATGGATGGATGTATGGATGGATGTATGGGTGGATGTATAGATGGATGTATGGATGGATGTATGGATGGATGTATGGATGGATGGATGTATGGATGGATGGATGTATGGATGGATGTAGGTATGTATGGATGGATGTATGGGTGGATGTATGGATGGATGTCTGGATGGATGGATGGATGGATGGACGGATGGATGGATGGTTGGATGGATGATGATGATGATGATGATGATGATGATGATGATGCATGTTTGAGAAAAGCTCTATACAATCCTCGGCCGGAAGAGGGATTGCTGGACTCGTTTTATCCGGCCTCGTCTACGACTCGGCCGTATACCCCAAATCTCGTCCGTCAATCCCTCACTTCACGGCCTCTGCAGTAATGTACTATTTTCTTGGATCTGTAAAATATTTAGGACTTGGAAGTTTATTTTATTTCTTTCCAAAAACTTTGGTTTCTCATTATGCCTAAAAACCTGTTTAGCAGTAAGCTAAAACTAAACTAGTATTTTAGGTTTTTGTAATGTTTCAAATGGGCACGTATCTAAATATCGAAATGTATTAAAACATCGAAAAGTTTTTTTTTCTTAAACCGTAAACTGTTTAGGATTGTTATTAATTAAACTAGTTAAACTATCCCAATGGGTTTTACACGATGCCGTTTTAATACATCCTTAGAAGTTCACAGTTTCAGAAAAAACTTTTCAAGGCAAGTTTTGCAGTAAGTTATTATTTGTTAATTTAATTATTATCAATACAACTGCGAAAGGTCTAAAACAAATAAAAACTTTTAGTTCCATACGAAGCAAGAAGAGCAGAATCAGATTTAACTTTAAATTTAAGTGTTTTTAAGGTCCGTTTGGATAAGCTACATTGATGGAGGAGTTTTTTTTAATTATAATTGTACCCAATTCGTGTTAAATTAATTAATAATAATAATAATATTAGGGGACAATCTCACACAAATCGACCTAGTCCCAAACTAAGCAAAGCTTGTACTATGGGTACTAGACCACGATAGACATACTTATATAGATAAATAAATACTTAAATGCACAGAAAACATCCATAACTCAGGAACAAATATTCGTGCTCATCATACAAATAAATGCCCTTACCGGGATTTGAACCCAGGACCTCTTGCTTCGTAGGCAGGGTCACTACCAACTAGGCTAAAGCGGTCGTTGAATTCATTTTATTATGAATGATCTGGGTGTTAAATTGAAATAAACAAGAAACGACAATAACAAATAAAAACAACGCCTAAGTACACCTTATTTTATTACTGAAGTACGCAACAGTATCTGCAAACATAGCCGAACTGTTTTCTGTGTGCAGCTTTTGGATTTTTAATCATAAAGACAGGTATGTTGTAAATTCAAAAGCTGCAATATCAAACAGGCTCTTCGGCTGGCCCACGCATTTGTATAGGAATCGTGTGGCCTCCTAAAATAACTTAATGAACTCATTTAAATGTTAGTTCAGGGTTTGGAGCCCGCGCATTGTGTACACCCGTAGACTTCGCAGACTTTTTTAATTAAAATATTCCAAACGCCAACATTCTTGGTTAACAAATGAAGTTGTTCCCGAAACGTAACAGGAAACTTTTGTTAAGTAAAATACAGGCATAACTTTGATATTGCTTTAATTTTTCAGCAAAGGATGCCGCGGTTTAACTTTAGTTGATTTAATTTCGAGTGAGTCGCCCATGTTTCGATCGTGAGCGGCAGAAGAATTACTATTTTAACTGATTGGTATATAAAAGTATCCACTTCATAAGGCGCATAATTGCGAGATTAAATAATCAAGCCTGAGCTATCTGGTAACCTCTGATGATACAGCCTTTGTATTATTTTCGTGATATTTATTTTTATGAAACCTCTTTTAATGTAGTTATATGTATTTAGTACGTATACAGCAATGTGTGTGTTTACTGTCTGCCGCTTTTTTAATTTCTGCACTATTGCCGTATCTCTTGTCTTTTTAGCGTAAATGTTAAAAAATAAGCCGTGGTTTTTCGATTTAGATATAAATCTGCCACGAGACTCAGACATATCGAAGTAAAAGAAAAAGGCCATTCACGAGGACAACTTGACGAAGAAACATATATAATTTTAATAAAAAAATCACACGTACATATTTTTTTCATTTTATAATTCACTTATCGATGCTTAATATATACACACGCACACGTATTTTGTATTATCATTATAACGTCCGTGTTAACTTGTCAGTTCTAGTTTTTTCATAAAAAGCAATCAGACCTTACGCCAGCTTTTATGACAATATTTTTCCTTCTTTCACGTCATAGAAAGACTAGTGTATGTACGGTCAAGTGCAAAAATAAGTATCGATTAAATCCTCCCATCGTTATATACCTATACCTTAATTCGACGACATAAGAGCTATGGGACATATTTATGAGCAAGTTGTGTGCACCCATATTTTTACACTTGACTGTACAAGGTATGACCGTATGGTCAAGGGCAAAAATATTATGTATCGATTTAATCCTCTTATAAAATAATTATGTACCAATACCTTAATTCAACGGCATATTTATGAGCAAGTTGCATGCACCCATATTTTTCACTTGACTATATAATTTTCTCGTAATGTTTTCCTTCACTGAACATCTCATGGTAAAATTCAAACTACGCGTTAAATTTCCGATAAGTGAGTGAAACGTGTTTAGGTATTTATTTGCGGATTGGGGCCCGCGCCCGGGCTCGAGCGATTTGCTCTCAATGAGACAGACTTGAGGGTGCTCCACGCAGATTGGATGTCAGCACGGAGCCGCTGGACGCCGGCCCACGAGCACCCTCAACCTAATGTAATGAAATTAAATTAGTGTCACTTTCAGTCGTCCACTCTGGCCTACCGCGATACTCTATTTATCTTACCCATAAAAAACCCGTGCATTCGTTTAAAGGGGGGACCGCGGGTTGTAAAAATTGATAAAGCTACCCATTTACATACAAATTGAATCAACTATGTTTCAATTAGCCGCGGCTGCATTTCATTTTTACTGTCCGAAAAAAGATCCTGTTTTAATTGGATTCTTGTTTTTAAAATACGTTGTTAATGCGAAAAAATTTAATCAATATCCCGTAATGATTAAACTTTAACACAACACAAAAAGTATATTTTTAATGAACGCATCAACACAGTAAGTGTAAGTAAGGAAAGTGTAATAGAGTGCACAAACCTATTTTTGTTTATCATGGTTTAAAGTCTCAATTTTAATTCAAAATAAGGTGCAGATATTTGAAAACTTTTATGAGTAGGTATTGTACCGCATTTATAAATGAGTAGCAACTTCACGTCTGTTTCAACTAGATCTTTTTGGCGAATCCGACTGACCTACTTGTCTGAAATCGATCTTTGCCCGATTTCACATTTATGTTTTAAGAGGGAAATAAAGTTAATGCCAGGGATTTCTACACACGGCTTTTAACATAATGTTAGAAGTTCTAACTATTTCAGATTAGTTTACGAAAAAATTGAATGTGTAAACATTAGCTGAGGTAATGTAAATATGGAACTGCTAGTTCCTCGACACCATTTAATTAGTTTTGTAACTACATTCGCTCCCTTTACGTACCAGGAAACGTGTAAATCATTGAAATAGTCCAAGTTCCATTCAGTGGAATAGGAAGCGTTCACGAAAATATTGCTCTATAAATCAAGCGAGTGGACGGGAAAGATATAGTTTGTACTATTGTATTGGCGCCTGACTCCACTGTCCACTAGTAATATACTGAAGGCTGTTTAGGATCATGGAAATATACGATCAATGGCTTCCCAGATAGGCCAGCTTGAGTTATACACCAACTTTCGATAGCCGATATCCGAGTATTGTGTGTTTATCTTCAGAGCTTACAAATAGGCACCGTACTTTTTATAGTACAGGATCCGTTATAGGTCACCCTGCACCGATCAAAGTAACCAAATTAAATAGATTTTTTATAAAATAAAGTAAACTAACAAAAGTAATTTTGGTGACTGGTCTAAAGAAATCTGTTCAAGCTTATGTTTCAATTAAAAATTCAATATTATTTTCAATTTTTTCACTGATATTGTAACGAAGAAAAATTTACATTAATTGAAAGTAGGTATACTACAGGTTAGTAGATCGGTGAAGGTCGCATTGTAGATTCACCTATTTAAACTTGGCAAGTATAGGTTAGGTATAGTCTTGAACAGAAAAAAGCAAACAAACCCTATGTTTGCATATTTTGCGGACTTCATACCTACATTCAATTAGTTAACAAGATTAGTGAAGATAGTTGATACCTATAAGGGATCTTGGACTATTAGGAGATCCTTTGAAAGTGAATGAATAAACCGCTTCAGGCCTTGATGGTATCAAGACTTTCAAGACGGATTTATTAGCTACTTTTTTATCGTTTTGTCAATGTAGGCAATAATAGTTAATTCTGTTTGTTTCAGATGTTTGTTCGTTGATCCAGTTCCAGTGTGCCAACAAGGCCTGCATACCCTTAGCATGGGTGTGCGATGGACAGGCGGAGTGCACCGATGGATCTGATGAATCTATCGATGTATGCAAAGGTAAGCCTTTTAAACAATGTAATCCCGTATTTTCTATGTTGCCACTGACTCTAATATCTTATCGGTTGACGTCGTTTGGTAGCGGAGAAGCATCGTAATAATTATAATTTATAAGCCATCATAAACAAAACTTGTAAAAAAAAACAATTCTCGGCACTCAGTTCGTCTACCGTAAAAAGTTGTGAGATCCATGTAAATACCAAGTCGGTTACTTTATTAAGTCCCTACTTAAGGAACCTTCTGTCTTTAGTTATTAATTACGCAATTAGCTAACCTATCAACATCTTATAGTGATTGAAAATAGATTGACTTGGCCATCGCATGAAAACACAATGTATCTCACAACTCTCACAAGTAATACATATACGTATTATATTAAATAAGATTTTTTGCGAAGTCAATTTACTTTAATTTGAACATAAAAGATTATTAATATTGATATGGTCACTATAAGATGTTGTTAGGTTAACTAATTACGTAATAGCTTAAGACAGAAGGTCCCTTAAGTAGGGACTTACCTAATAAAGTAACCGACTTGGTATTACATGGAACTCACAACTTTTTACGGTAGAAGAACTGAGTTGCGAGGTTTGTTTTTTTTTACAAGTTTTGTTTTTGATGGCATGTCATTTCTTTCTGTAGATAGCCCTACTTTTTCCTTTCCGGTACCTTCTACTTCTTGAATAGGTAACAACGGATTTTCTTAAAGCCCACTCTGTCTTATGAGCTTTTCTTATTTTTGTAGATAGGTAGGTGTTACCTTTGAACATAATTTTATCTAGGTACCTATTATTCTATTATATTATACATAATACAGGTACACTGATTCATTAACTGCAAATGTAACTTTGTAATCCTATACATTTATATAGGATTACAAAGTAATTTATGTAGTTGGTGTATCTAGAAAACTGGACCAAAATTACAATATATTTTACGTGATACAAATTAGTGTTTGTAGCTCAGTTAATTAATGCTGTACAATATAATTCATTAAAATTTGTTGTAATTAAATCACGAACTCGATGTATAGACGCGTCAAATTAAATAAGACTAGTTAAAACAATCGAGTGAACGCATTTACTTATTCTCCAGCATTAACTGAGTTCGAAACACTACTTAATTTTGTATCATGTTTAAAATTTCACCTTGTATAATAATAGTAAAATATTTCACCAGGGGCAAGGCAAGTCGGCAGCATATTTATCTGACAACTCATGAACATAAGCATAGTAATACTATTAGAAAAAAAATACTATTAAAAATACTATTAGAATAGTTCACAAAACATCACTTAAGCAAGACAAAGCCTCATTTCGGGTATACGCGTACTCGTACAGTCGAGTTCTCCAATATCTGTACAGCCAATCGTTCATAAATATCTAAACATGAACTTTATGTTACGGTAATAAGCTCTATGTATAAGATATTTATAAACAGTTGTCTGTACAGATATTGGAGAACTCGACTGTACATACTCGTAAGAAATAAAAAAGGTTCTACGAATATTTACGAATTTCAGTAAATTAATGCTCTTCCCGCATCAATCAGTTTACTTTTCATCACGAAAAAGATTAATCGGCGGCATTGTGTTGTTGTTATTGTGTACAAAATGATGGTTTCGACAAAGGAGGCTTGTCCTGACAGCCTATTAACATTTATTCAAGAGGAATGGCTTTGGTAACGTGACGTCTACTCGGAACTCCTAATTTTACGCTAATTGGGTTCCCTGGAGTTTGTTCTGTTCTGTTGTGTTGTGAACTGAATTCCATAAAGCTATTGAAAAGATGTTTGGAAAAACTAGAAACATTTTTAATTAATTGTCCGTCTTTCGGAAGACTTAAAAGTGAAGATGAAACTGTGGAAAACATCAAAGATGAGAAATAAATGAACAGAAACTTCTGAATGAAAAAATAACAACAGAAAAGAAGATTTTTTTTTTAATTTGGTCACCTTAGTTGGAGCAGTGGACCTAGGTTGACAAGACACACTTATTGTACCATCGCCCCAGACGTCAGATACCCATTTTCAAAACAAATTTGCTTGCAGCCGTTGATGTTTATTGCTATGGATTGTTATGGACAGATGTCTAGCCACTGCACGCAAACTGGGCCTTTAAGGTGGTTATCTGGCGCTTGGGGCGATAGTACCTACATCGATTCACGTCGTCATAAATTATCTCAATTTTTTCTGGGCCCCAACTATGAGCGCAGTGCTTAGAACCAGGAGACGGACATAGGATACATTTTATCCCGTTCCCGTGGGACGTTGCGAAATTCCCACGGGATAGAAATATAATTTATAAAAATCTATAGAACCTTTACGTGACATGACAGTCATCTACGCACAGCGTAAACCACTGGTGGTAGAGTGAAAATTTAGCAAGCTATCTTGATTATCTTAGAGGTGCAGTGCACTAAAAAATATTATTATGACATTTTACTTTAAATTTTTTACGTAGTTTTGAAACCAAGAACACAAAACGTGGAAATTTGGATAGAAATTAAAACTTTAAATCAAAACCAATTTTAAATCAAACATTGAGTGAGACAAATATAGACCGAGATGATGTTGGAGATGAATTTTATACTTATGCAAATTTCGTAATTTGTAGGGGTTGTTCTCCGTCATTCGTCCATTCGTCTATTTGTTCCTCTGTCTCAGGGTTGTACCTATCTTTCAAACGGTAAGAAGTAGACATTTGAAATTTTCATACGGTGTAATGTATATTAAAGTCAGACTAGCCCTTTACACTCGACTTGAAACGATCGTGAGTATTGATTTTGAAAAAATATTTCGCGTATGGCGAACCGCTTTTGCGAACCCAACCGATGTCGATCGATCGTGCGGCTATGCTAGAATGAGACAAGAAATACAGAAGGCTCATGCGTACGCGTCGGGACTCGTCAGTCTCATTGACGTGGCGTGAGAGATTGCTGTCTTCTTTGAACGTCGGACTCACTATCGTAAGTGGATTATTTTTACTAATTACCATTAAATATGTTCGTAATTTACTGTCGAATTGCAAAGAGTACTTGTGCGTGTGATATATTTTAATTACTCTTCATTAATTCGAATGAAATACATATATGAAATTTGTTTTTGAATTTTAACTATCCCGATCGTGCGATTTCGGTTGCGTTGCGTATAATTTGAACTCTCACGATCGTGCGGTTTCGGTTGTGTACGTGATGTTAGTTTAGTAGGTATAACTTATTTATGTAAACGCTTGGCTTACTAACCGGGATGTTTTGCTTATTTTAGGAGCTCCGTTGACCGATAAAAAAATAGAAGATCTGCTCGCAGATGGAAACCTGTCAGAAATTAAAGGTTTAGATGACGATGATTTGGATGATGTGCCTAACTTTTTCGCTAACCTAGCCAGTGATGACGTCTTGCTCTTGGATGAAGAAATTTCTACTCTGCATGAACTAAGGCCACGATCACGCTCTCCCCTAAGTTCACCGCGAGTATCTTCTCCACCCCCTTCTCCGCGACCAGCGACTCCACCACTAGGGACATTATCACAGCCCCCTATTTCGCCGTTGCAAATCGGAGCTAAAAGACGACCAGGTCGAGGTAGGTCGGAATCTTTACCTAGAAATGTTCGAATAGGCAGACATACAGTGGCGTAGCTACCGTATGACAAGCCGGGGCACTGCACCGGGGCCCTCAAGCTCAGGGGGCCCCTCGGACTTTGACTTACAAACTATAAACCGCGGACCTATGAGAAACGCGGCGCTCTTCAACAGTGTGACTATAAAACGCTACTAGTGAATTTACAATCGCGCGAGTCTAATGAATTTAATGTGCATTCATCCTTACTTGTCTTATCATGTAAACAAACACGGGTTGTGGCCCTAATTTACTTTTTGCCCCAGGGCCTTTGGTTACCTAGCTACGCCACTGCAGACATAGAGGTAGATCAGTCCGTACACGGGGAAATGTAAGCAGTGGAAGATCCATATCAGCACCCGCACCTCGAAGTCAAACATGGAAGTGAGTTCTGTTTTCGGATAAGCCACACAATTACACCTCGCTACCAGTGAAACCTGTCCAATCCCCGGTAGAGTACTTTCATGAGTACATTGACAACGACTTCGTGAAAGAGATCGCTAGATGTACGAACTTGTATTACATGCGAAAAACAGGCGTAGAATTAAAAACGACCCCCTCAGAAATCTGCAAGCTCATTTCCGTTCATCTAGTTATGGGTTGCATTCCTTATCCTAGAATGCCTATGTACTGGAGAGTTGAGACTAAATTGTCATTGGTGTGAAACGTTATGACAAGAGACAGGTTTTTGACCGTTCACAACGCACTTCATGTAGTTGATTCGGATTTTCCATGGGAGAGAGATTAGATTAGTTTTTTTAATGCTGATTATTTTGTAATGCGGTCTGAGAAATTGCTGTGATGTAGTGCAGTGTAGTTTTTATTTCTATAACTGTGTTTTATTCATTTAAATTCTTCAATAACCGTTAAAATGTAACATTAATACACAATCACATCATGACCCTCACGAACGTGCGAGTTACATATTATTCCTGAGCCACACGAACGTGAGGGTATGATTGTGGAAGACCAGCTCAGTCAGGATATTTTTGTTATTTTTCCTAGACTCCTTATGAAGTAATAATGAAGTTACGAAATGGCGCACGGAGCTGTTAAAGATTTTGTTCTCTCGGGTGTAAAGGGCTAGGATAAGTCTGCAACGATTTTGATAGCACGCGCAGTGCAAGAGATTATGAACACATACACTGCGTGTGCTATAAAAATCTTTGCAGGCTTATCTTGGTCTAACTCTAGTTATATCCGCTATAAAAACAAATAATAAAAGCAGATTCTTGTGTAATGGCCAGCAATTACTACGCTGTTCCCTAGAGACACTCCACCAGCATACATTTTAGTAGGTACCAAAAATTTTGCAAGTAAAGCTGCAGCAAAAAAAAACCTAAACACATGCCCCCATTTATCCTCTTCTTGAAAAGAAAACAAAGTGCAGTAAAATGTATGAGAAGCATTTGGTTTCTTCCAAAGTTTAGTCAACCCGGGGGGAATCGGGTTGTTAGTACTCTTCGCCACTGGTAGGTAGATACTTAGTAAAAAAAAGAAAGATTTGACGAAATATTTGCAGAAATATACATCTTTGATGATTCAGTTGTTTTATCACAAAACAAATATCATACGATGATAATTTTGATACCATTGATAAAAGTCAACAATTTGCGCGTGTTGTTTCAAGTGACGCTTTAAGGTTCGCCATTACGTTAATTGTGAACTTTATACAAACATCGCATAAAAGAACTAGTTCAAAATAAATAGTTGATTTGAAGGTCATATCATAATACCTTCTTTAAGGTATACAGAATACCTAAGACAAAAATAAAATCATGTAGAGTATTGTAGAGCCAGAGCAGAAACAGAAGATTTAAAGGGTGGAGAAAAAGCATAAATAAGACGAACATAACTACTAAAAGAAGAGCCTTAGATTAGCTAGAACAGAGATCCTTATATTTTTTATGCCTCGTAGACCCCTACCCACATTTTTCGGTTTAAGATAGCCACCGACTTGAAATTTATTTGAATTTTAAAATTTTCAATAAATGTAGTTTATTGTTCGACGAACGTACCCTCGCCTGGCTTCGTCGACCCCTGGATGTCGATGTAGACCATTTTGGATATCACTGAGCTAAAATACACTCTGTTCCATATATACGTGAAAAAAATTTAACGCATCATGTTTATATTACAATGAACGGATAGCCGTTTGTAAGCCAAAACACGCCTTGAACCGAATAAAATTATTTTTCATCATCGTTAAACAAGGGTTCATTTATTACAATGACCGGTAATGACTCCTCTTAATAGTTTATTAAAGAGTCCTATTGCACGAGTACCTTTGATTGGCGTTTGTTGGCTTCCATTGATGCGGGATGACGCGCCGCGCCGTTCTGGCGCCGTGATAATAAGTCGTCTATATAAACAGGAACATTTTTAAATAACATTACTGTAGCGATTAATATACATTCGTAGACCTCAAGTTACAGTTAGTACGTGTATTGTCGTCCCATTTTTCAATTCCTTCCAATTCTCTTCTCTTTTTAAATGAAGAGCTATCATGCCCCTGTTGGTGGAATAACTGTCTTCGGCTGGCTGTTTGACTTCCTGATACGCCACGAACACGCGCCCCTCTCTCTTATTCACCTAGTCATAATACCTATGTCAATCTTGGCCTTTCTCTGCCTTGTCTTCCTTCTATTTTTTCTTCCAGCAGGTTAAAAAGATATTATTGTGTCGTATCAAGAAGTGTCCTTCCAATTGATATAAATTAAGTATTTTAGTCAGTCCTCACGAATGAGAAATTAACCTGTATTGCCAGTCTATTGGCTAATTCCACCATGGTTCTTATACACATTCACATATTATTATTATTATGTTTCTACCTTTTGATTAGGAAACATTTGCCATAATTGTGATCACTGACGTCACGTAAAGAAAGTAGGCAACCTGAGGCCGTATTGTCTTACGTGTCGGCGCTTGCTATCGAATACACTATTTCTTTCTTTAAAATGGAATGAGATGGTGACAGAAAGAGATGGCAAATGTGATTACGAGCGGCCGTTTGTTAGACAATATTATGACGTCTAGTGACAATCGAGTTGTTTTTGCACCACGCCACGTGTATCTACCCAATCGATAGATATGGTTATATTCAGTGCCTTGTTTGTTTTGTTGTTAGTTTTTTAGCTTGCTATATATTTTAATACATTTAGCTACCAGGTTAGCAGTGGTGGGACTGTGAAGCGTTTCAATCGTCGTATCCCGTCTGTTACGAAAATATAAGGATAATGTCCATGAACTAAAACTAATTGCAAACCCCTGCGACCACACATCACACGGCACTTGCTGGTGATGCAGTTAGGGTTTTTAGTTGAGTGGCATATTATTAGTCGATTATCGTAACACACGGGAGACGGCGGTTGAAACGCTTCAGAGCCTGCCATTTTATAAGCAAAAAATTTTGTTTTTCAAAACTGCATTTATAAGATAAAAAAACCACAGACTATTTTTATTCTCATTGATTTCGTTTTACATTGTTGTATCAGGTCAAGGTGTTGATAATCTACTATTGGCAAAAAAATATTGTGTACGTTACAGAATTACAGATAACTAAACAACTGATAATGGAGTTCTGTTATAAGCTATCTGCTTCATTGATTTAAATAATTAATGATAACCTATCATGAATGTTTTATCTAAGTTAGTAGGTAATTAAGCGTGCTTTTTGTTCATATTAAAAACGATTACAATTGATAAAAAATAACCATAAATTATTTATTCAATCACTACATTTGATTGTTCAGCCTTATTAAGATTAAAAATAGCTTGTAGCAAAAATGTTCAGGCACAATGGAAAAGTTCATTTTTGAATAATTTATTGAATCAGGCGTTACTTTGCGGAGGTCCATATTAAATGTAATTGTTTTAGTTCATTCATTTTTGAGTTTTGAAACTTCGCTTGTAATTACTTTGAGCTTTGACATTTTCTTGTTGAACATACGTTATAAAATATTAATTGTCTCTTGAAGTATGAAATATACATTTTTATATCGAAAAACCAATCCGAATTGTTTTTTTAGAAGCCATGAAAGTTGACGAGTTAGCAATTAGATTGAATACTTTCTAGAAACTTCTTCAAACCGAATTGGAAAATTTAACTCATTATTCCGCGGCGAGGGCGATTCCGCCGGAGTTTTCTTCATCCCTGCGATATAAAAGTTATTATGATGTAACTTTTTCTTGTAATCAATGCTAAGTTGCTTTAGGCTGTTTACTTTCCTTTGCGTAATTATAAAGATACGGAACTGCTGACTTGCTACCTCAATTGACAAAATGTACAGGCCAGATTCCGACTGCGATCGATGCAAACAATCTGCGATCAAATTTTGCATTTATTTTCTAAGCTAGTACTATAACTACTTTTTATATCTTTATAGTCAATGGGATACATTCAACACTCCTAGGTACCTACCAGTGCCCTTCTAAATGCTTTATTTCTATGTAAGTTAGGAGTTACTATAAAGCTTGAACGGTTTTTGTAACTTCTTTCACATAATCCTTTACGCACACTTTAAACTTAACCAGATTCTGTGACAGAAATTAACCTAGGATCGTCGAAGTTTATAATCTTCATTAAATGAATCTTCCCCAGTTGCCCCTGAACGCTTAGTCCCCTTATTAGCAGATTATGTTAAGCTTGTTGCCTTAATGGAGCTGAATCTTGCGATTAAAATAAGGTTCCTTGAGATATGAATATTGAGGAGTTACTTGACGGTATTTTAAGCAAATCTAATTGACCCCGAATATACCTCGTAAACTCTAAAAGTTTCTTGGAGTAGGTATGATCCTTACATGAGACTTTCCTAATGGAATCAAATTAAATACCTGAGAATAATTCCAAGTTCTATTTTCGGCAGCCCTAAGAATTTGTAAATGACTTTTTGAGCAACCTGAAGCTAAACTTTGGAGAGCGCGGCTGATAAACCCCTGTTTTTACAACGAATTGAAAAATCCGTTTTTTATTTTCTTGCTAAACGTTATTGTAAAAATGATTGGAAAGTGAAGTTTAGTTTCAGAAATTTTAAAAACAAGCTATGAAAAAGATGTCCACGAACTGAATCTTTCTTTTTGAAAGATGGTCGAATAAATTGAATACTCGCGTTGTGAGCCCTGCAGCCCACTCTCACATCAGGGCTCTTAGTCGCCTTTTATGACTCTGTATTCAGCTAATGGCTATCTGTTTGTCGAGGTTTTTAACTGTTTTCATCATCATCATCTTATCCTATATAATTCCCACTGCAGGGCACAGACCTCCTCCCAGAATGAGAGAGTTTAAGCCGTAGTTCCCACGCGGGCCCTGTGCGGATTAAGAACTTCACATGCGATTGGATTTCTTAGCAGGTGCGCGAGTAGCCATCCTCATGATGTTTTTCTGTCACCGTTAAGCTAATGGTAAATTTTAAGTGTAATTTAGAATTTAAATAGAAACCATAATTCAAACCTAGGCTAGTGTTAGAAAAAACACACAAAATTAGATTGAGCTAAATATTAATCACTAACGGAACATCTTGTATAACGTATACATACAAAACTTCTTTTGAGTTATATATATACGATTTAAAAGTACATTTCACAAGTAAGTTATTACTTACAAGTACAATCTACCGACTCAGAACTTCACTGTTCAATTCGACGCACACACAAGAAGTTGGAAAGCCAGCTAACAACTTGGTTATGTTCAGACGGGCGGGTTTATTCTTATATCTAACTAGCTGATGACCGCGGCTTCGCCCCCGTTGTTTTTTTTTTAAATTCTTTCATAAGAACCTTCTCCTGACAATAATAAACGCAATAAAAAAAAATTATCCAATTTGGTGCAGTCGAGCGGAAGTTATGCGCTTAGCAACACATTCAGCGATTCATTTTTATATTATAGATATTTTGCCATTAATGTGTTTTGTGGGTGGAATAATCTTTTTCATTTCATTTAATATTTTCTAATTTTGTGCGCAACTTTTTTACTTTTTTCTTTCATAAGAACCTTCTCCTGACAATAACGAACACAACAAAAAAATAATTGGCGAAATCAGTCTAGCCGTTCACGCGTGATGCCGTGACCAAGGGAAATAGGAATTCATTTTTATATATAGAGATACATAAAAATCTCGTGTCACGGTGTTTGTTACCGAACTCCTCCGAAACGGCTAAACCGATCTTTATGAAACTTTTTTCTCTATACTCGGTAGGTCTGAGAATAGGTCGTAGGCTACTTTTTATACCCCTATTCTTCGCGGACGGAGTCGCGGGCAACAGCTAGTATAAAATAAAATTCTCGTGTTGCGGTGTTTGTTACCAAACTCCTCCGAAATGGCTCGATAGATTCTCATGAAATTTTGTTTGCATATCGGGTAGGTCTGAGAATCGGCCGACATCTATTTTTCATACCCCTAAATGTTAAGGGTGGTTCACCCCTTAATTTTTGACGTGACAACGTCTAGTAAATCGATGAACGCCGCTGCATACACGAATATCTATAAAAATCACATTTGTTGTATGGGAGCCCCCCTTAAATATTTTTTATTTTAATTTAAAGATTTATTTTTAAAGTCGATATATATGTATGTATGTATGTAAACTCTTTATTGTACAAAAATAAGGAAAAAAAAAGAAATACATTATTGACAACCGTTGAAATGCATGTACAAAGGCGAACTATAATTAAATATTTTGTGAATATTTCAAGCGTCTACCTGTTGCCGTTATGAATATCGAGCAAAGACGAGTAAAAAAATCACGTTTGTTGTATGGGAGCCCTTTAAATATTTATTTTATTCCCTTTTTTAGTATTTGTTGTTATAGCGGCAACCGACATACATCATCTGTGAAAATTTCAACTCTTTAGCTATCACGGTTCCCGAGATACAGCCTGGTAACAGACGGACAGACGGACGGACGGACAGCGGAGCCTCAGTAATAAACAAGTACATGAGCCGCGAGGGCCAGTAGCAAGAGAGCGGCGAGGGCCAGTGGCAAGAGAGAGGCGAGAACGCCAGGAAGTACAATGCGGGGGGGGGGCGTACTCTAAGGCGGAACAAAGTTCGCTGGGTCAGCTAGTAATTTAATAAAGAAACTAGAGACCCGCAAATGAAACTAGAGATGTATTATACATATAACCTTCCTCTTGAATCACTCTATCTATTAAAAAAAACGCATCAAAATACGTTGCGTAGTTTTAAAGATCTAAGCATACATAGGGACAGACAGACGAGAAGCGACTTTCTTTTATACTATGTAGTGATAAGGTTATCATGGTTCTACGGCAGTTAGAGTACTTCGATTGCGTTGTTGACCGCAACTTAACATTCCGTGGAATTTTTGCACTTTATCGGGATAAAAATAGCTTATTAGAATCAGAGTTAGTGTACTTAAAATTGTACGGAGGTACGGAACCCTTCACGTACGAGTCCTATTGGCCCTTGAATGGTTTTTATATTTTACGACACACACCCGCACAAACATCTGGTAGCATAGTGAACGGTTGCAATACTCTGAGGATGAGGTCTGGTTGAGTTCGAAATAATTTGGCGGTGGTGATAGTAGTTGGGTTTGTGTGATTTGTGTGACTCATTTCTTGCATAAACGTAGCTATCATAAGGTCGCGGGTGAGCAAAGTAATTGTTTCAGATCACCCGCACAAAATTCCATATCTCTAGACTTACCGGTGTTAAAAAGTACGTAGCCTATTCCAGACGTTCAGCAGTCTTAGCGTGAAGAAGTAATAAACTCACAAACGCACGCACGCATTGCATGCACACATTCACAAAATTTCTCATTTTTAATAAAAATAAGCCTATGTGTTCCTATCTACTTACAAAATTTCATCCAAATTGGTCCAGAGGCTTTAGCGTGAAAAAGTAACAAACACATAGACGCACACACGCACACGCGCACCCACAATATACTCACAAAAATTCGCATTGATTATATGTATTAGTAGGTAAATCGGTCTGTCGAATGAGGTGTTAGTGTGCGGATGTTCATATTTTCAATAATAATAACATATTGTACTATAAATAGAAAAAAAACAACCTAGCAC
This sequence comes from Archips xylosteana, assembly GCA_947563465.1. Taxonomy (NCBI): domain Eukaryota; kingdom Metazoa; phylum Arthropoda; class Insecta; order Lepidoptera; family Tortricidae; genus Archips; species Archips xylosteana. The sequence goes on from OX387344.1 coordinate 16,404,032, forward strand.
AGGTGTACCTGGAACCGGGTGGGAAAATTGGCCGATATAATACCCTATCTCTGATAGGCTTGCTCCGCAATCAGATCACGTCTGCGGATGGCCGCAGCCGGAAAATTGTGCGTACACGTAGATAAATTCATGAATACTTGCATTACTCGCCTTAGTTGCTAAATTGGTGTTATTGTGGCAACTGATGTGTAAGGTCTAAAGGAGAAATTGCCTGAACAAATTTAAGTTTCAACTGCAAATTCTATGTATGTATGTTTAAAATGTGAACTGTCCAGGCTTCGGTTGTGGAACTCCTTATAGATAGATTTAAGGCTTGCAATGTTTTTACCTTTCTGTCAGTCTATGCTTAGGGACCACTATCTCCCATCTTATGCATGACTAGCTTTTGCCCGCGGCTTCGCTCGCGTGTACCATGAGAATTCCAAAGAACCAAGATATCAAGCAAGCAAGCATACAGGCAAGCAAGCAAGCATGTAAGCATGCAAGCAAGTATGCAAGCAAGCATGCATGCACGCTTGCTGCTTGCGTGACAATGGGACCATCTCAGGAGTATATTATATTCTTTCAAATAAAAAAATAGTTTTTAAAATCGGTTCACAATTGACCGAGAAAACGGTGAACATACCTACATAAAAAAAAATACATTAAGTGGAATGCATAACCTCCTCCTTTTTTGAAGTCGGTTAAAGAGCCCTTTGCGGCCTACTTACAGTATAAACTTATGAATTTTGAAATTTTAGCTTACAACCAGTAAAACGCAAAATCCCGTTTTTTCCCGTTCCCGTAAGAATTTCGGGAAATACTTTCTTAATACTCCCCTACACTCTCCAAAGAACCCACTTGCCAAATTTCAGCTTTCTACGACCAGTAAAACGAAAAATCCCGTTTTTTCCCGTTCCCGTGGGAATTTTGGAAAGTCCTCTCTCAATGCTCCTCTACACTCCCCAAGCAACCTCATGCCGAATTTCAGCTTTCTACGACCAGTAAAACGAAAAATCCCGTTCCCGTGGGAATTTTGGATAGTCCTCTCTGAATGCTCTTCTACACTTCCCAATCAATCTACATGCCGAATTTCAGCTTTCTACGACCAGTAAAACGAAAAATCCCGTTTTTTCCCGTTCCCGTGGGAATTCCTGAAAATCCTTCCTTAGTGGATGCCTACATTGTATAAGGAATCTATGTGCAAAATTTCAAGTATCTAGGTCCAGTGGTTTGGGCTGTGCGTTGATATATCAACAGTCAGTCAGTTTAGAATTTTATATATATAGATTGTTATAGTTAGTTAGTTTAAGTATTTATTTATAATGTATGTAATATGTATTTTGTTGTGCATCTATCTATCTATAATTGTTGTAAATGTGTATTGTATGTTATTCCTTACTTATTTCTCTTAAAGGTTGCCTGGAAGAGATCACTCTGAAACGATAAGCCCGCCTAATCTTTAGTTTTTCTTTTTTTCTTTATTTACTTGTTTTCTGGATTGCTTACTATGTGGCGTTCAATATCTCATTGTATTCTATTGCAAGTTTGTTGTATTAAATTTTCTAAGTATTCAAAGTAAGAAAAAATACCTCTAGTACGGGAAGTAGCTGTATAATATTCATTAGTACGCAAGCTAACTGCGATTTGGTCTTTGCAATAACTAGAAAAATGTCAACAAATTCGGGAACTTTATACCATTTTACTTATACAGGGTAATTTTTAAATAGGTGCACAAATTTTAGGGAATGATTCTACTCCTTAATACGAAGAACTTTTTCTATGGGGCCAACTTCGAAATCGATCAAAAATTATCGACATCTCCATACTAAAAGTGGTCAGCTGATTGGTCAATTTTTATGGAGAGGTCTAAATTTTTGATCAATTTCGAAGTTGGCCCCATAGTAAAAGTTGTTCGTATTAAGGAGTAGAATCATTCCCTAAAATTTGTGCACCTATTAAAAAATTATCCTGTATATTATATGTTATATCCGTTTTATGTTTGGGAAGTTGTTATTATTCCTCATGTTGCATGTTGACGTTTTTCTGTTGGGATGGATGGTGTTCAATTGACATAATGGGATTATTAGCTAAAAAAAAAAACAATAAAAAAACACTACCTACGTTTAGTGAAAGTATACGGATTACTCACGTCTTAAAAGGAGTTTAAGTTGACGTGTTTCGGGCTAATCCGTAGCCCTTCCACTCGGAACACTACGTTGGTATTTTATCACCAATCAACACGAAATTAAGGCATATATTTTGTATTTCCAATTCAGAAATGCTTTTGACGAATTTGTTAGCTTACTTGGAGTATAGGTACTCTCCGACTAGCCGAGTACTGCATTGTACCTATACTATATAGAACATATCTAGAGATATTTACTTACTCTGAATGTTATGCGTCATTAAGTATCGTTTATGACAACGTCAGCTTTACACAAAGTAACAACCCTTCTGAGGGTAACCGTGAGACTGACGATTCGAAGCAACCCTTAAACAAGAATCCGTAGGGATCGCTTTCCCTCAACAGCGTTTATTCAAAAATGTTATTACGAAACGTCCTTTTTCCAATACGGCTTAGTGAAAAAGGTAAGGTACGAGTAATGAGGCAGAACTCAGACACTTCTGTTAATGATAGGGCCAAGTTTCGCATGAATTCCAAATTGAAGCTCAACATGCTGAGTCAAGGTTTATTTAAGTAAGGGACGGATGTATATTCGCCGACGGTACTTAGATGTGACCTGTACTTTAAACTCTTCAGCAAAATATGTGCTTGGATCATGTTACTGTTTATTTTGTGTACTTTGAAACAGATGCAATTTATCTCTTCGCTTGAGTCGACGCCCGTATTTCATTGGGATTGAGTATTTGACTTACTGTTTCTGATTTTGATTTTATTAATAGCTTTTCTATGACAGTTGCTTGGTAATAACGTAATTAATATGTCTGCGTTCAAACATTAATATTCCTTTTGAATTTAGTAAGTGAGCATGCTCTTAACTTAGATTAAAATTCCAAAAGTATAAGATTGTGGACGTCTTTATGTTATAATAAAGCCAGCACCATAAAAAAATTGAGCCTCGGTGTAAAAACAACTTTTTCCTTGTTATTTAATAAAAATTACATAGAAATGGAAGTTATTTATTCCAATCGCATCTTCAAAAAATATTTTAGGAACTTTTTCAGAAGATTGGCCTGATATCGCGCACGACACGGCGTTGTTAAAGCCGTGAAAGGACGTTAAAAGAAGATTTATACCGGATTTTCTTAGAATACATATAATCTACTAAAAGTTACGTATTATATAGGCTTACAGTACATAACATACTAGGTATACAAGCCCAATAAATTACAATAGTAATGTAGTTTTCAATACTCTCATTAATTCACGCCTTCGAGAATTGAGTATTGTACTTTCCTTTGTATTCAAATATTATTGTGCACTTTTTTTGAGTAGCCTAAGCTATATTCATGTACTATAGAGAACTTTGGTTTCATGTTTTGTATTTTCCATGAAACACGCTTTGCTAAGCCAGCTAACTAAAGCAAACAATGCTGCTATTTACTATACAAAATATCGCTGCCGCAGCATAGCTGGAATTCAATCCTGGTTACTTAAAATTAGGACGGCATTCAAGTGGCTTTGGCTCTGTTGCAAAGCTTTGACGTTGTACACCAACCATTGGCTTTTCATGAAAAGGATCCATTACATTTTGGGTCGTTGAAAGGGTTGGTGTTACAAACCAAACCAAAGATTAATTAATGTAACAAACTTATGAACTAAGTAATTTTGATTATACCGTAATAATTCATAGAATATTGTCCTTCAACTTTTCGAAATGATCAAACAAGACAAGTATCAACGTCTCTTGATTGATGGAATTAATAAACGCGTATCGTTAAAACAGATGCCAAAAAGGTGAAATGGTCAAAGTAAACTTTAATTCCTCCCCTATAAAGAAATAAAAGTAATGCGATTGCAATAACCGTGACTCCCGAAAACCTATAAAGGGCGAAACCAATCTTCCGTATTTCCAAGATGAAGGTTAGTAATTGCCGCCATAAAGCCTGGTGTCCTCCGAACTGCGAGCGTCCGATATTAAATTTTAGCACTTTCCCAAGTTTTAAGCCTTAAATTTCTTATCGATTTCTTTGTCTGTATCATTTATTTTTAAATTCAATTTGGCTGAGAGCTTTCGGCTATTAAAGAGTTAACTGTCGCTGTTTCAGTATACTGCCGTGTAAAATTACAATTATTTCGTTACGATAAACTAAGAATGCCGAATTTACTAATGAAAACTCGAGTAGGTCTTTCCGGGGCTCGATTAATTTTGAAAGGGTGTCTTTCAATGAAATGACTGTCTTATTGGAATTTCATTTCCAAAAGCTATAAGGAAATTCTTAAAAGATACTTTTTGTTTAATTCGATCTATCAGACAACGTTTTCGTTTTCCTCTTCCATAGGTAAGACTAACAAAAGTGCATTGAAGTATTCTTCACAGAATCTTAACGAGCAATCTTTCGAAGCAAGATTCAAAGCAAAGCCGGGGAATAAGGAGCACTCGGCTGAACTGACTGAAATTACTCTTTTCACTTTTGAAATCACTTGACTTGAAGCGGTGATTAGAGTGTGAAATGGGCACCCAAACAAAAATCGCCCGCTTCGCGATGGCGGAGCCACTCGGGGAGTTAGGAGTTGACGTGGAGGTATTTTAAGACAATGAAGATGGCAAAATGTATTACTGTTCTTTGCTACAACTTTCGACGGAATTGTAATGGAGTTACAATTCTGGAACCAAACGAATTGTGAGGCGATGTTTTTCTTTTGATAAATTCTCAAAACCTTCAGTAGGTACGAGTAAATACATTTCTTAAATTACATTCAGCATTTATTATAGAAATGTTTTTGTATCGAAAATAAAAAAAAGCTTGTAATAATGCTTGGAACTCTAGAAACTAACGAAATCATAATAAATGCTAGCATTGCTTTGTTGCAAAATTGCTTCAATTTCTATTGTTTTTGATAAAAAAAAACCGGTTGTCTGTAAAGTCGGTTTACGGACGATAGTTTAACGTGACAACGTCATAACAAAACATTCAAAAAACAAAAATGAAACCAGGCGGTCACCCATCCAAATACTGACCGCGCCCGACGTTGCTTAACCTCGGTGATCGGACGAGAACCGGTGTTTTGTCAAATATCTTAAAAAAGGTGCATCCTACGGCAAAATCAATGAAATTTTCATCCCCTTTAAAACCCCCGCACCCCCTCCCCCCATTAAAAATTACCCGAGTGCTAGATTGTACATCCTGACGCGCGCTGCTCTCTTGTACATCCTGGCGTTCACTGCTCTCTCTTGTACGGGACAAAATGTACGGGACATGTACGGACATGTACGGAACATTGCGTCATCCTTTTTCGTGCGTGCAGCCGGCGTTCATCGATTTATTAGACGTTGTCACGTCAAAAAAATTAATCGCTAATTTTGGCCGGACCTGGCAAGGGATTATACCGAGTTTCAAACATCAGAGCAGGGGTCAGGACCGAAGTAGCTTCCTTACTTAGTTGTTGTGAAAGCTGGTTTAGTAGGCCACTGGGACCCTTCGACGAACTTTAATTTTGAACTCTTGTTTGGCTTAGTTAATACATTTTAACTACACAGTCAACTTTAAAAAACCTAGAGGATCGTTAACCATGTGTCCAATAAATGATAAGATTTTTGTGGCAATTCCTTTACTTTCAATTTGCAGAGAATGATGGGAAGAAAGGGGCGGTGCACGCATGTGGGGTTCCCTTGCATTTAATGAAGATTTGTATTGTAGTGAAAAAACTCAAAGGATGACTGGCAGATAATCAATCCTTAAAGAGATAAGTTCGCGTTTGTGCATGTATCTCAACGGTTGTCAAAGGTGTTATTTTTTTGGACAATACAGGATTTACGTACTTTTTGCTTGTCACCTCAAATTTGTCTAAAGCTTGAAATGGAGCAATGTATTTCAACAAATGATATAATTATCTGAGTTAGTTAATTAAGGGGCTGTTTCACCACCCATTGACTAATTTTAACTGACGGATAAATGTGATGCCGTCTCCGTCTATTCGAAGAAAACAAACAGAGACGGCATCACATTTATCCGTCAAATAATTTTGACCAATGGATGGTGAAACAGGGGGTAAATCTGTCATCTACATATATCAATCACATGCGTATGAAAAAGCAACGCTAATTACTTATTTTGTATCTTTTCCTATCAATTTTTTTTTACTGTATATGGAATATGTGTCTACTCTGTCTCTCTCTCTACCTCTCTTATATGCCAGGCTTTATTCAAATGTCAAACAATAAGCCAAAGTGTTATGCAATGCATCAAAGCCTCAACAATTTATTCAAAACAAATGCGGGTAGCACTTTCGATAAAACGTCAGCCGTAACATTCACAATGTAACAAGATGCTCGGTTCGTTGCCAGTCGGGTCACGTCGGCCAGCTCCTGTAAAACTGTATGATTGTGCCACACACGCAGCTGGCTGGCTTCGGAAGCCACCAAACAAACTCATAACACGACGTTATTGCAGTCATATTTAGCAATTTCCTACCCCTGGGATACCGTTTGTCAACTCGCGACGTACTCGCGAAAGTCCCGCACTCGCTTATTGAAACAATATTTCGACCTTTCGACTTCAAAGTGATCAGAAGGAAGCATACACAGAAGCATATTTTCATTTCTTTATGTGATAGCGCATTAAATATTTCCCCGGGATTCACTTATCAGATACATTTGAAATTTACCATGAGATTTACGCAGATTCATTCCGAGAGGAGGCCTGTGCCCTGTAGTGGGACGTATATAGGCTGGGATGATGATGATGATGATACTGAGCTGGTAACAATCGGACTTCATTGCAAGTATCCCCTTTCCAACAAAAAATAATCATATCGGTTTATAAATGACGAGATCTGAAGTAACCGACGTAAAAAAAATATGTATCAACCCAACCCAATTGGGATTGTTCATTTTTCTAACCCCCCCTTTTTATTTTTTTTTATCGAAAATATAGTGCATTATACGAAACTAATTTGAATATTTCAGCAATTCACCACTCCAATATTTTTTTTATAATTTATTGTAAATTTGAGATACGACTTCTCGTAAATCACATGCTGCGGCTGAATCTGTGTATAAACCACAGACACAATGACAAAGAAAATGTGTCACAATCGATGGTTAGTTGTCATCTGACAATGTCACTTTACATTACAATAACAATAACACTAAAGTTGCCGATTCTTCCAAGAGTAGGTAAAAAAAAAACGATTTACTGCTATAGTATTTTTTGTACGTATAAAATAAAATGGTCAGAAGTGTTCCCTTGAAAGTTCTTTGGCGGATTTAATCCATACTTACATTAAAATGATCCTCGCCAAATAATTACATCTTGTAAACTTTGAATTAAATTTACGGCACCACTTCTCTTGTAAATCTTCTCTAATGCCAACAATTAATTTGTTTGGGCTATTGACAGAATTTTTTCCACGAGTAGGAATGAAACACTTCCTGTATAAATCCATTATTAAAAGATGAAAAACGCGAAGAATGTTTTTCAAAATAGTATCCTTAAACTGACAGATGATAACTACGTCGAAGTGAAAGAGAATAGTAGGTATAGAGAAACTAGACGGACGGCTTTTTTTTTCTTGTTGCAAAGAATTTCAAAGTTAATGCCCACAGAAAGGTCAAACAAAGGTCAAATATTATTTTGCAAAAATACACACGATCATTTAATATTTTTTTCACTTCTCATGCTCTTAAAATGCTACTTTAGTCTCTGCATATCGGGACTACAGCTCTTTTTTGATCTCTAGGGATTAAAGTAATTTTTTTTTAATTTACTTTGGAAACCCCTAAACTGCCAATCACGGTGTTTGTGGATAGAGGATTATTCCCATTTTCAGTGACTGGGTATAGACAAGTTTAAAGCTTTCCACAGACCGCAGCGCGCTGCGGACGCTCCGAAGCGCTCCGTAGCGCCCGCTCCGTAGCACGTAGCACTCCGTAGCGCCCTGCGCTTCGGTCTGTGGAAGCCTTTATGGCGTGGAAATAACCTCAAAATGACAACTGTATAAAAAATATTTTAAACAATAATAATTTCGTGAAACACCATAAATAATTACGAATATTAATCTATTTAATTATATTAAAGATGAATTCATTTTATTATGCATACTTAGTGCAATTAGCTATGAAATAATTTTCAAGTTTGAATGTGTTGGCTAAATATGCAAACATTTAAAGCGTCAGTCAACAAAAAAAACCGCAGAACAAATTTAAATTGCCATTTGAATTCTGAACAGACGTCTATTGCTCGTATTGAGCGTACGTTGTATAAAAGTAATATTGTAGATTAGTATACCTAAAACATCTTTTTTTTCCTCGCATTCAAAGTGAAAAGTAGAGTGTTTAACCTCGCTCTGCTCGGGTGGCTAAATATCTTGTGTCATTATGGCTTGTTTTAGTCCCTTGTTGAACAATCTACTATTTACTACAATGTTATAAAATGATTTAATAAACCTATTCCTCGAAATGGTTTTGGAATTAGACCACATTGTAAAAAAGTGATCAATGCCAATTGACAACGTCCCCTTTTTTTGCAGTCAGTTAAAAATGTAATAATGAGCTCAATGATAGCAAATTCTTTTCTCAGTAGAATTGCTCCAATCATAAATAACAAGTAATCAGTGTTTATTTCTATTCTGAAATATTATAAAGGCAAAAGTTTATGACCGTGCATTAGTTATACTGTTTCTCGCAAAAAACGGCTGGATTTGTGTGAAATTTGTTTGAATATCCGAAAAAGACGCTTTTTATTCCAATGTTCCCATATAAAATTCCAGAATGGCGACTATTAAGTCTTGATACATAAATAAAATAAATAAATAATATCACGGGACAATTCACACCAATTGAACTAGTCCCAAACTAAGCAAAGCTTGTACTATGGGTACTAGACAACGGATAAACATACTTATATAGATAAATACATACTTAAATATATATTAAACATCCAAGACTCGAGCACAAACATTCGTATTTTTCACACAAATATCTGCCCCGACCGGGAATCGAACCCGGGACCTCAAGCTTCGTAGTCGGTTCTCTAACAACTAGGCTATCCGGTCGTCTCATGAAATTTGATACGGCGGTATGTCATGCTTACTTTGTCAGACTTCATGTTTCACGCAAGCAAATCCACGGGTAAAGGTAGGTAAAAATATAAAGCGCCTTCTAAAACTTAATAGCTCCTTGTGACCTAACTCCATCATTTTCAACTTTAGCCCATTTTTCGCTAGGTCGTATAAAGTACTTAGTTCAAAATTGTCAGCGCATTAGCGAACGGATATCAATCTTTCACAAGTGGCGGGCGAACCGGTACCTACTCGCGAAAAATTTGAGATCCCGCTCTTATAACATTCTAAAAGTATTTTATGCGATATATCGTCAAATGGCAACATTATAGAATATAGGTAGAGGTCATGTTTTGACTTCTACTTTGCTACATCCTACTGATAATTGCTGTGCCCTTATAGGGTAAATGTTGTAGCTGTATTGTATTTTTTAAGATCTTCATCACAGCATACTTATAATGCAACAGAGTTTGAGTTTGAAATATTGGTAATGCGAAAGTTCGTGAATATGTATAGGTTTGTTACTCTTTCACGTTACAACGCGTGAACGGATTTGGAGGAAATTTGTCAGGCGGACAGAATTTCGTGAATAACACATAGACATAGGCTACTTTTTATCCCGATATTTCTACGGGATCGGGGTTTGCGCATGTAAAATCCCAAAATCTAAATTTTGCATATGTGTTCTTTATAAAACGCAAATGAAGACCACTATTTAAGTTTTGTTAACTCCAAAGGGAATTCTGTAAAGTTTCGGAATTTCAAATCAACTCGTTCCTTATGGTTCACGCGAGCTAAGCTGCGGGTAAAACCTATCGCATGATAAATACGTTGAATTTTTAAAGATTTTTTTTCTAAAAATTAAGGAATTCGTCAAATACAAATAACAAACGTTTCCTTTAAATTAACTTTCAACGACGCCTCGCAGCTCGGGCAGTAGCAGTGTCACTGTATATTCTACTACACAATTAGATATTTTTAAAACTGGAGTCACGTACTTTTCTTCTACCCAATTTACATGAAATTTCCGTCATGGTGAATTTCTCTTTCTTTTCTTTGCGCCTTTAAATGGTAATGAAGGTCGGTTGAAAATATTTAAGATCAGATAAGATCATCGTATCTATGTTGAAGTAGAATGCTAAAGTAGGTACTGAGACAACTGGTTACAATTTAGTGTGTTGTTTCTAGTCCCAGCTAATGAAAGAACATCTCGCTTCATGATATTGCTGGACAGGGATGAAAATAAACAGACATTACTTCGGGATGGAGTCGGTGTCGTACAAACAGCACGAACATTATTTTAATGAACACTACTGAAGTGATCTCATCAAACGAGATTTCCTCGCGACTAAATCTTATCAATTTATATGTAAAAAAAATTAGCACGTGTATAAATTAAAGTATTACATAAACCCAACTGTTTCCATTTGGTTTTTTGGTAAACAACAGAAAAGTTAACAAGTTTTCGGCCGAGCCCGACGCGGCCGTAATTCGTACTTTTCTCGGAAATTTCATAACTATGTATTACGACGAAACACATTTCGTCCGAAATAATACCTTGCGTCAAGAAGTCGTTCAGTTTGAGCTGTAATAATGTTACGCTGCATAATCCCGCGTTTTGGTAACCGCGCTCACGCTGAGCCCCGGGAATTTTCCGCGTCATTAACCGCCGCTTGCCGTAACGTAGCCGGGATAACAAAACAAACCAACCCAGGCTTTGTTTCATAGATAGTCGCAGTTAATACACCTGTTTCTGTCCGAGGAACGCCGTGATATCTTCCAATAAAAGGATTTCGCGCGAATCTGGTTATCGTTATCCACATGAGAGCGAAGTGATGCCATTATTCCAGGTTTTCCATCTCTATTTTGAAATAGGATTGGATGGACACATAAAAAAAGACACACAACACATACAATTTAAAAAGCCGTAGTTTCACCTGTGGCCGCTCAAGGAGAGGGTCCTGGGTTCGAGCCCGGGCACGCACCGTGTTTTTGGAATTTACGTGCGAAGATCTCTGTGAAGTTTCCAATCCATACTGAACCCGCGTGGAAACCAAGGTCCAATCCCTCTCATTCTGAGAGCAGGCCTATGCCCTGGTGTGGGTTATATAGGCTGAGATGATGATGATGATTAGGCACATAAAACCTGTTAGCAACACACTTAGATTTTTCAATTACCAGCCTTAACTAAAAAAATAATATAAAGAGAAAATATTTGATCTTGTTTGTTCTGTAAGGAATAAACGCAAAAACTGTAGAATTGATTTCAAAAATTGTTTCAAACTATTATTAGCGGGTAACATCTATGGGTATTTTACCGCGGGAACGTTTTAACTTACCACGGGATTCAGACGGAGTTGCGAGCAATAGCTGGTTGGATATAAAATAAATGTGATAAATGGAAACAAAGGTTATGATTTTATAAGCCTCAGAATCAGAATTTGTCAAAAAGTGCTTCATAATATGTAGGTAGATATGCACTTTGGTATTTAACACGTATGTTAAGTATGTGTTATAATTTATCTTCGTTAACGTTTATTTTTAAACTAATACAGAAAGGAACGCTTCGTGGCTGCCAAAATCCTGCCATGTTTCTTAGTACGAAGTTCATTAGAGTTCAGTTAAACTGGGTCTTTGTCTTAGCTGATTCTCGACTCATGTTTCAAGAAAGTCCTCTGGCGGCTGAATTTTAGCCTCACTAAAATTAAATTCACTGAAATAACTTTTCGATCTACGGTTCTATTACAAATTAAGCGAAAACAAAATTAGTTTCCATCAAAAGAGGCACTTTCTTTTATTATAAAGTTTGTGCTTTGTGATGCCCTGTCGTACGTAAATCTAGGCCAGCTTAAAATATTTCAAACTTTCAGAACTCTGAAGCATTTGCATTGGTTCCACCCTGGTAGCACGAAGTGGAGTCCTAACTTTTTATTTTTAATGATGCAACTATTGTACTATTTAATTTCAATAAATCTTGGAATTCGTTAGCTCTCTTTGACCGTACTCATTATAATAATAATACGTCATTTATTTCGAACATATCCATGCACAAAATTGCTAGCATGCACTTTTTAAAGTTAAAAGAGAAAACCGGCAGCAGCCTAAGGTATTGTATAAAGGAACAGAATTCTAGAGGCGTTCTTCAACTCTACGAAACCACTAGTGTAGAGGGTGCTACGAATCATCCGTACAAAACGCAATGCATGCTACGCTGTCGCCGTAGAGGCGCGTAGCAACCCAACACAAACATGACGCGTACATAGTTTGAAAAATACCTACTTTGAGATTTTAGGTATGTTTTATTCAAACCAGATTTATTTTCACTAAACGTGTTAAATACTAATATACTGTCAGTGTGCAATTGTTTTATTTTTAAGTATTTATAATTGATTATTTTTGTATTCAAAAACTTCTAACGGTGTCTGCAGATAACATATTGCACAGCAGTGAAATTCACCGATTACATTATGCTGTGATCTGTGAGTCAAATGCTAAATTGACAGACACTTAATTCTCCTTTCTGTTACTCTATGTAAAATACTAAAATATATAAATAATAAATTGGACACGTGCCAAATACACAAACGGTATATCGCTGATTATATTTTCAAATATCGTCTACATACGTCATCATTGTTTTGTATTGCCGCTAATATTGGGAATCCGTCCCGTTTTAGCTACATAATTTATGAGTTGATGAGCTCAGCACTCGAGTTTCAATGGCGGGCACCGAGCCGTATTTTTCAGCTTTTAGAAAACAATCGTATGCTAATAAGACCCTCGACTAGCATCAGGCCCGCGTCAATCGACTGTAGTTACCGTATACTAGGTACTCCAGCAAAATACAAAGAGAAAAATAATCCGGTGTAAAGATTGCAACCGTGCATTTTTGTAGAGTGAAATTCTTGTACACGCCGTTATTAGCAGCACGGTGTTGTCGAATACTGAAACCCAAATCTTAGGGTTTATATATTCCAAAAAAATTGTAGGTGAACAATGCGGAAAAACCAGCAGAGTGTAAAATTAAATTACCCTTTTCATTGACATAAAGCCACATAAGGTATGCCATTGAACCGAAAAGTGTGGCGATGTTTGTCGTGTAATGGCGGTTATTTTGTCACATTCGCGTGGCAGGGACGTGACGGAGCGTGCACAATAACGCTATGCGGTAATAGCCGTCGGCGCCTTGTATTTACACTTATTTGCTTTATGTGCCAACAATCGACTTTCTTACGGCGGCCCTAACATACCGCCCACATAATCTCAAAAGGTTACGGCTGATTGGGTTTCATTTCAAGAGAAGAACAAAAAGGTACGATTAATAAAGCAATAAAAATGGTTCTTTAACTAAAATTGAATGAAGAAATTTATATCGTTTTAAAAATAGCAGGCGTCAGTTAACTGATCAGTATGCAGCGCGCAACCGAGCAAGGTCGGGCCGGTCTTAAGAGAATGTGAAGCCATTTGTATCAACCATTTTGTCTTAAACACATTTCTTTTTGTAGACGAATTGAGGAGGTATCACGTGACGGCCTTTAGAAATACACACATCAAAAGTATCTACCGATGAATACAACGTGTTTGCTCCTAAGATATTTTTGTACATTGTTTCATTTGGCCTGTTCGCAAATGTTTTATTCGCTTCGCATTTTATTTCTTTCTTTATATTTTTATTGTTGCTTTAAATTATGCAAGTTAATTTTTGTTCCACTTCCAGTAGTTGGACCGAACATTTGGTGCATACATGTCATGTTAGTATAGGGCTAGTAGTAGTAGCAATAAACTTATTGTAGGTATCTGTATTTAGAGTAAAAACTCAAAGTCTTTATTTTCTTAAGTTAGCGTTGCTTTTCCACTATCTACTATCAAGGAGCTAATACTGAATTAATAATAAATAATATTTAGATTTTAACAAAGTTTTACGTCAACTAAGAGTTGTTTATGTTATTGATTGATGAACTAAAATCTTCCCAGTTTTAAAAACTTCTTTCTGTGAAAAGAATCGGCACCATATAATATTACATTTTCAGCCTAATATTTTAACACATTCAATGATTTCAATGACAAATGATTACATTCAGTCACAGTTCCAAGCCAAGTCATACTTGAATAAGCAATTACCATCATCCATAGAGATACGCTTCGGGCTGCGTTCCGGCTAGAGCTAAGAAATGTCGTCGTTCCGTAACTCACCATGGCCGTGTAATGGCGGATGACATGATCCTGTTTATGAGGATAAAGAGAGGCCTCCTGTTCTTTCCGCTCGCCTCTGACACCGCAGCCCAATAAATCAACCGTGAATAGCACACACGGCGTAGATAAGGGACATGGAACAAGAGGGTTCCATAAATCGTTATTAACTACCGCTTCCTGGGTCCCTTGTTCAAGTCGAGTGTGCACAGAAATATGCGAGTTATCAAGCTGTGATATTGAAAAAATGGGCGACACAGGACTTGATTACGCACGTTTAAATGTGTATTTTTCTATGAATAAAAAAGTAAAATTACACGGACTAGAATTGTAAAATATGGTAAAGTACTTAGTTAAGAATTTATTTACCCAGTTAGTAATACCGAATTCTGAAATTTTCATAATAAGCAACCAAGTCAGTAACAAATTTATGAATATTTTACTCGAATTAAGCATTTCGAAATTTAATTTTGTAATAAAGCTTTCCAGGCTTGTTGTTAGCTGTCTCCTGTCATTACTTTATCACGAGATTGCTTATAAAGTATTCAGGTAGCTGGCAGGTGTGATCGGACCCTGTAATCAACAAGTGGATTGAGATGTCAACTGTTATTTAGTCATTGAGTGCAATACAAAGTTATTCAATAAATACTAAAAAATATAAAAAGCTGTAAACATACATTCATAACATTAAACAAATTTCTACTTCCACGTGTAAATCTACTGCGAACGGCCGGTATAGGTGAAGATGCATTATTGCATACGTCGTACTTTACAGAATGTAATATGAGAACTCCGTTTGAGAAGCTAAATTCATGGAGGCATGTTAATTTATTTGCAGCTCCTCTATTCGCCTGAGCTTGTTTTATTCAAATTTGATGGCAAAACATATTTCATGCCGAAACTGCGCTTTCTAGGTCAGCTCGACTACGAGCTGAGGACTTCGTGCTTTTGCTGTTTTAGGGGAACGGATAGAATAGATACATGATGAAGTTTGAGGCTGTTGTTAGGTGAGTGAATATAACGGCCTAGTGTTATTATTACTTGGACGTACGTAAAATAGAGTGGCAGGAGCATGCAATTAAGAGAGACGAGTGAAAGAAAAAGAGGAGGCCTTTTCCCAGCAGTGACACACTCAAAAAGGTTCATGTTTATTTGAACCCTTAATTCCTGATATTGTTTCCTTACACCTCATTCAAGATTCATTTCATCATAAAAGATTGTTTGGTTTAGTTTTTTTATTTTTTAATTTCGACATAACAATTAATTTACATTTGTCTAAAAATTTCGCTCAAAACAGTTTGCTGACGAATACTATACTCCTTAATGCGACCACTAAAAGTGAAATAAATATCACTTGCGAAATTGGACCTTCTCAAAGATACTAACCGACACGTCACGTTAAATAAAAGCTTGTAAAAATAACCCTAGGCTATTTAACTTTATTTTTTACGGATCGTTTTCTAATATCAAAATGATTTGCTTCCTTTGAAAGTGATTCGGTGACTAACAGATACGACCGAATATATCGACGATCAAACGAATATATCAAATCATGCGTGATTGATCCTTAGACATTTTTAGACCGCGTAATAGACTTACGACGACGTTTTTTAATGAATGAAGCCCCTCAAGTATCAAATCCGAATATAATATCGGTGCCGGCAGCTAGAATGATTAAAAATCCATTGCTACAGTGGCGTGGCATAGGTAATAATATCCA
Source organism: Archips xylosteana (assembly GCA_947563465.1). Lineage (NCBI taxonomy): Eukaryota > Metazoa > Arthropoda > Insecta > Lepidoptera > Tortricidae > Archips > Archips xylosteana. The sequence goes on from OX387344.1 coordinate 16,420,108, forward strand.
TTAGAAAATAAAAAAAATACACTTATCTTAAAGCGGCAAGTGAGAAAAAGCGAGTAAGAGAATCGTGAGTTATGTACATAATTATGCCTTTGGATGTAATACTGCGCAATTAATGTGATAGGTTATGAGTCTGATTCCATGGAAGATATGTCGAGTACTGGATGCAACTTGCTCAGACACGGTGGTTCCTTCCCTTCTCTATGGAACCTGCAGCGGATCTGGTGCTGCTTCTGAAGTGCCGAAAAAGCGAAAGCACACAAATACCTTTTAGGCACCAAAAAAATTATTCGTAGAGTCTACGAATAATTTTTTTGTCATATTTGTTGGTAAAGAGGAAATATCAGGCAGTGATTCGTATGCTGGTGATGCCGGCGAGAGCGCTAAACATACTCACTTTATGTACCTATCGAACATCCTTGTAACCGCTACTCAAGTGAATAAATATATGATTATGATCACATTGGTGATAGGTATTGGTCTAAAAAATGCAAGAAATATTGCCACAGAACATAAAAAATTGTTACACAAAAAAGGACGTAGGTTGGTCATATACCGCTGTGTGTAAGAAACATATTCTTTTTAGTTAAAAAATAAAAATGCCTTCAAAAAACACCCAAAAAATTAGAAAATAAAATTGAAACCGACCACAATAAGCATGAAAATATCTTTCTACTAATCTGTTTGAAGTCGGTGCCTCAGCTCGAGCCAGCAGGAGTGGACATAGTAATTTAATTTTTACTTTCATACCTACTATCTATAGGGCTTCTACCACTCCTCCTGCTGGCTCGTGCACCGACTTCAAACAGATTATAATTTCATGCTTATTGTGGTCGGTTAAATTTTTTTGGCAGATACTTACTAACGAACCTAACCGGGTTAAACGGGGGGGGGGGGGGGGGGGGGGGTAATTTGGTAATTTGAAAACACTTTTTAATTGCGGGGGGCTCAGCCCTCCGATCCCCCCTCCGCAAGCGGGCCTTCTATTTCCGCTCTGTGGGACGCAAGGTGTCTTGCAGTTAGTGTCACGTAAAAAAATTTAACACCCCGGCGGGAATCGTGTTGTTACGGCGTCAAAACACTGCATTGCTGTATAATTGTTTGTACTCGTAAGTACGAAATTAATTTGTAGCTCGTTGAAATTCCATAAGCTAAACTCAAAATGAAATTGCGCCCACGTTGTTATTGCTAAAATTGAACGTTTAGAGTTGGTTTAGAGTTGCATGAAGTTTCCAACTACAACTGTGACTGTAATTTGATAGGTTAACATCTAGATGATATATAATTATTTTGAAACTTTTCTTCAATTTCATTTAACACAGATTTTCAAATATTTTTCACAAAATTAAAATGAAGAAGATTCCCGACGAGATGAAAAATCTTGTAAAAAAATCACCGCTTCAACACAGCTAAACACGCCTTATGTACCTACTAAGTCCTTAACAATGGACATTCATAACAAGTTCTAAAAGAATTTTTCTCATTTTTCCTGTTAAATTATGGCCACAGGCACGACTCATTATTTCATACAAAGAAGTTTATAAAAGTTGCCACGGGATAAGTAAAAAATACCTAAGCGCTCTGGCCGTATTTGAAACAAAAATTTAGTAGAGAATAGAGAAAGCACATAGGTACTTTTCTTACTTTTAGGAATAAAATTAAGAATTGTCATTGTAAATTTTATCCCTAAAATGCTTTATTTTTTTTAATTCGTCATTGCTAGTGCCAGAACGTCTGATACCTACGTGAAATAGATAACCGATAATGGGTTGTTCTTCATGAAAGGACACAATACCTCACTGAAGAACAATAATAACACATCGTTCCCTACTCAAACGTACGAGCTAGCAAGTTGTCTTCGAAGAACAACATGTTTCCAAGAATCCGTTGTTGAAGTTGCTTTGTTTTAGCAAATGAAAACTTTTCAAAAAATAAGTAAAATTAAAAAACGTATTCCGTATTTAGTTCAAAATATCATGTTCAAACCCAAAACCATTAAGCCAAAGTAATTGCAATTTCGGAGATTATGATCCAACATTAATTTCATATATCGCGGGCATTTTTATTCGTGCGAACCTCTCTTCATAATAATTTATTTCTTGTCTTAATAAAAATGATGTCATTTGCTACGCTATCAATCTTCGCTGGCGTCATTATTTTCAGCGGGAATATTACCATTTTCAGATTGTTACAATAATTGTGTAACTGTTACTAACTATATGATCATTTGATCATAATGAGAGGAGTAGCCAGTTTTATTAAGTAAAGCATTGCATTGGTCAACTGCTATAGTTAAGAGCAGCTTAGACGGGTTAAACTCTTGAAAGTAATGAACAACAATAAGAGAATAATCGAAAACGGAGAAAATAGCGACGCCATTTGAAATTCCAATATTCTCCGGTATCCAGAATAGGTAGGTATTTATAGGTACGTGTATTCAAGCTACCCTTTCTGCGCTCAAATATTTTACCTATCCAAAAATATTTTCGTTTTATACCAATACCTACTTATATTACGAAGATGCGATGAACTTCGTATGAATGCCTTAACCTTACAAATATTTTGGTCTCCGTGAAAAGGTTTTGCGTAGGGTTAGTGATAGTTGAGCCTCCACGTGTTTTTTCCCACGTCTTGTTTTCCTTAAATTCACGTGTATTGGTGTACTCTATCTTTAAATACAGGTAAAGTACTTATATCATATTTTTGCCGATTCATTCAATTTAATAATTCAAATACCTAACAGGAAGGGTCCACGGAAAGAACATTTCAATTCACCTAAGCCACTTTTTGTGTTAGAGCTGTTTGAAAGCTAATAATCATTACGAACAATTACTATGGCATATATATATTGTTTTCATATATCCACATTTAATTCAATTGTAAGTCATTTTGCTTTGCGAGTTCTACATTTTGAGATTAAAATCTCAATTTTCAAAAAAGGTGATTAGACATGTTCTTCCTGTGGACCCTTCACATGTAAAGTCTGTCATCGCCATTTTGCCGTCTTCTGCAAAGGTGGCTAATTTGTTCGATAGAAACGTGAACTCAGCTGGTCAAAACGGCCACGTCTCGTTTGATATTTAGTTAGTTTAAAAAAATATTGCTATGTCCGTGAAACTAAAATTTTACTAGTATCTAGTGTAAGTAGTATTTAGCGAATATTCGGTCAAAATTGTATAAAATGAAATATGAGAGGTATGTCATGGTGAATGAACGATGACCCGTTTGATACTCTTTAGTTGACCAATAAACAACAATACGCTTGTGATCACGTGACTTACGTTAATCTCTTAAGTAAAGTTTAGACCTGTAAGAAAAACCGTGCAAGTTGCATTACAGTGCGGCGCTCGGTCGATCACTTCAATCTCGTTCGCTTTATCGCCTCGCAATGTAATGCAACTTGCACGATTTTTCTTGCAGGTCTAAACTCTGTTTTACAAAATGTTACAGTTTTTAGCAAATCATAGATCGGAATTAGTGTTCGCTGAAATGATGTTGACTTTGGCTAACTGTTTGACAGTCGACGACACTGTCAAGCATTAGCGTATATAAAACTTAAACATTTCGGAGGGTATCTAACGTCACTTCTCTAGCCACACTAGATTCGGAAGAATACATTCGAAATTTTAATGTGTTAAGCTACCATATACAAGTATATAGCGTTTATTACTACTACCTCGAGCTTCAAGTCCACAAAGAGGCTCGTGCGTGAATGTGTACACGTGATCGGAATTCATAACTGAGCAGTTCGTGGCTTCTTTGAACGTCATTTGACATAATTACAAAAAAACTATGAAAATGGTGATACTTAAGAACATTTAGCAAGGAACGCCTCCGGTCACGGTCGTGGTAAAAAGTTAGTCAGACCGTATTATGAGCCGGACGTCAGTCGCTGGTAATGCTACACAAGTCACGGATCTGCACACACGTAGCTAGGTATTTTATGCGCCCTTGTTGACCCTTCGTTGTCCATAAAAGATTTTTCCAAACGTGATGTGCCCGAGAATGCGTTGCGGTTGCCACGTTTTACTGAAGTTATAAAGTCTCCGGTCTCACTTTCACTTGTATGGAGGTATTTCGGGATCGTAACATAAAAGTACGTACCAGTATTATTAGTTTATCCGACCTCCTTTTGTACTCAGGTTTGTAGCGAAATGTTTTATTCTTGTTTAACACTGTTTACTGGCACAGACAGGTTTTAGAAACATCCAACACTGGATTTAAATTGAAGTGAAGCTTTCACTAAGCCTATAAAAAACTAATTTCTCGGTCCATGCAGCAGATTTCAGCAGTTTTAATCGTTTGACCATTGAATTATAATTGTAACTATAGAAATTTACTTATTAAAATACTTACTGAAATATTATTTTATTGCATTAAAATATATTTAAAACGTCCAAACCTATTCTACTTCTTTGTCTTCGTTTGCGTTTTACCTACCGCAAAAGTAATAAAATTATCTTTTGCTCACGTTTTGCAAAGCATATTCAAACTCAACCTCAGTAAAACCATTCGCAAGCTTTTTATCTGTTCGCTTAAGCATTTCTTAAACTCGACCGTCTTCTTGCCACTATTCCCGCACCACCGCCCGTCGTTGTTACTAAAGCAATGTCATTTCTCGCATAATTTTTACCCTCAAACAAAATAATGTGTTCATAACTTAAGAGTTTTGACATTGTTATGGAAAATGACACGGTAACGTGAATTTACGGTCTTGTTTCACCCCTCCCAAGGCGAGAAATGAGTTTCCGCTACTTTAAAACATTTCAGGAGAACTACGCGCTTTTTGGACTTGTTAACATTTTTGACGTAGAAACTTTTAATTTCTATTAGTAATTGATAAAATTAAAATCTCTGTGATGTAAATATTACTTAAAGAATGATGGGCAGATATGTATGGAACCCAGCCTGATCGCCAATAGAATTGTAATGTATGTTGATTTATCGATCATACCATTTACTATAATTGTTATTAAGACGACTAGACTGTGAAGGCTGTGAGTATCGACATAATTTTAGGACGCAATACACTCAAATAACAAAAATTATGACTTGTAAGCTCACATATTTCAGGGCTGATAACTCGCTTCTCCGGGGTTTTTGAAGTTTGTTTCCATATTAGAAAATTAAGCTAAAATAACTAGCTTACACTTGATATGCATGCGGTTCGTATTGAATATGCAGGCCAATTTGTCCATCATTCTTTATAGAACTCTAGGAATTTGAATTTTTATAGTATTGCGATTTGCTGTCACCAGAAAAATGATGTCTGGCGGGCTTGCCTCTACTAGTATCTAGTTTGCAGAATTGCTACAGAGAGAGGGTACAATTACCAATCTAACACAGCAATTCAGGTTTAGCATAGCATCACACGAGTATGTCAGCCGTAATAGCACTAAGTAACATAATCTAACGTTAAGTGGTATGAAATCTGGTATTGAAGTGGCGTTTGATATCATTTCACGTCATGGCATGAACAATTAAACACGTTAATTAAACTATCCGCTTTACAGAAAATTGCAAATTAGCTAGAGAGCCTAGAAATATTGCATTATTTACAGGGTATAATGAATGGTGTATTATAGCATGTAGTTGCTGTAAGTAAGTAAGTAAAAGTAAAAATCTTTATTTGTTTACAAAAATCATACACAATAATTAAAAACAGTAAAGTACAAACTAACTTAAAGTTTTAAGTTATGCTATGTACTGCACAAGCACATAACTGCATAAACGCGAGAATGTGAATGCAGGTATGCATGGTTGTCGGCGGTTGATACGAGCTGAATATGTTTGCTTATAACCTATCTTAGGTGCAAGCCACACAGAAGAGACGTGGGACGGGGGCGCGTCGCAGTCTACGTCGTTTGTTCGCAGGCCGCGTCTCTGCCCCGTCTCTTCCGTCTGCTTTGATCGCGACGCTTCTGTACATTTGGTGAGAAAACTGATTCAAGAGGCGCCGCGACTGCGACGCGTCCCCGTCCCACGTCTCTTCTGTGTGGCTTGCGCCTTATGATATGACCTCGGCTTCTGTGTTATATATTACTACAATATGGGTATATTTACGGTACACGGTAACTTTGTCGTAATTACTTGTCGACGCCATTGTTTGTATTTTGCAGCAAAATAAACGCTCAGTGGCGTTATTGAGTGAACCCGACGAGATTAGCCGCTCCCCTCCTCGATATCCCTGTCCTTAGCGAAATTTCAACTTTTAGTAGGAGAGCTGATTGACATTTTTGGGGATGTATTTGAAGCACCCTGAAAAATTGTCTAATGCTTTTCCTATAATACCCAAGCACGGAACTACAGACCTGGCTGACGGGTAGCGGGGCTAAATTGACCCACATTTTTTGGCAGATCGATTGTCCATCCATAATTATCTGTATTTTATTTGAAATATTTATTTTTAAATTATAAATAATATTCTCTTCAATTTTCAGCGTACCTCGAAAACATTTTTTATTTTATTTTTCAATATTGTTTTGCAATCATCTGGCAAAGTTCAAGTTCCGACTAAATGATCTGTTTTATTTATTTTCTTACTATTTAAATGTCAAATTTTAAAGTATAAACATTTCGAAATCCCTCAATGCCAATTTCTTCAAAAAATAGTAGATTGTTCAACAAGGGACTAAAACAAGCCATAATGACACGAGATATTTAGCCACCCGAGCGATAGCGAGGGAGGCTATAATTTGAGTTGTCATTATGGTAGTTTAGTCCCGCGTTAAACACTCTAATTTTCACTTTGAATGCGAGGAAAAAAACGACGTACAAAATTACTTTTTTACAACGTATGCTCAATACGAACAATGGACATCTGTTCAAAATTCAAATAGCAAAAAAATATACCGCTGTCTTTTCTTTTCTTTTATATTTTTTTGTAAAGTGACGCTTTAAATGCTTGCATAATTAGCCAACAGATTCTAACTTAAAGACTATGTTAAAACTAATTGGACTATGCATGTAAGAATGATAATTGTTCATTCATTAGAATCGGCAAATAAATTAACCTAATTGATCTAAGTTCACACACAAAATATATTGTTAACTGAAACACTTGCAAGGTGAGGGTGACGCTGTGATTGTTCTTTGTTTATTTTGTTATTTGACATTTGAATAAATTATTATAGTTTAATTACCAACTATGTATTATGTTTTAAGATATTGTGTTGCGATGTTAAATGCTCGAGTTGTATTTTAATTCTTTAGATTCCTTTTGTCTATAACACAGGTTACACTTGTAACCTAGCTTAGACTAAACTAAATTTACTATCTAGACCTAAGATTATTTCATGTTCATGTTTATATTTTGTATCTTATATGAATTTTATGAATAAATAAATAAACATTAGTTACCCTTCCGGACCTGTGGGTCACACAACTTACCCGTGAATAAAGTAACAACATTTTAAGTTTCTTTTCTATATGCCAATTCTTTGTTAAATCATATCTAATTATACTTTCTATTTACTATTAAATGCAACTGACATCGCATTATTTTGAAGTCACAACATATTAACTTTCAAACGTAACTTCTCTATCTACCGTACACTCCAGCACTGCTTTGCCGACAGTGCGGATTGCTATTTTATCGACAGAGCAGGGAACTGCTTTGCCGACAGCGTTTTTAAAAAAAAAACAAATTAAAAAACACCTAAGCTAAAGGAAATCTTTCTTTACATGCAAAATAAAATGAATTCATCTTTAATATTTTATAATTAAATAAATTAATATTCGTAATTATTCAATGTGTTTCACAAAATTATTATTTTTTAAATATTTTTTATACAGTTGTTATTTTGAGGTTATTTCCACGCCCTAAAGGCTTCCACAGACCGAAGTGCAGGGCGCTACAGTGCGTCCGCAGCGCGCTTCGGTCTGTTGAAAGCTTTAAAATTGTCTATACCCAGTTACTGAAAATGGCGATAATCCTCCATTCACAAACACCGTGATTGGCAGTTTAGGGGTTTCCATAGTCAATTAAAAAAATTTTACTTTAATCCCTAGAGATCAAAAAAGAGCTTTAGTCCCGATATGCAGAGACTAAAGTAACATTTTAAGAGCATGAGAAGTGAAAAAAAAAAAATTTTTGTTACTAAATACGAGGGTTGATTTAGTCTCCGCCCCACCACCTGTCAGCGAGATCTGTATTTCTGTGCTTGGGTATCACAGGGGAAGCATAAAGACCGATACGGGATAGGATCTTTCGGCCGCACTCGCGACAGTGTACGCAGGCCCAAATGGTCGAGGGTTGGTGGCCCGGTTGTGGCGCTTTATGCGTTTTTCCCTCAGTGACTCAAACCAGGCGTCATCGTGATTTGATTGGCCTTTATTTATTTATTTATTTATTTATTTATTTATTAAGGAGAACCAACAGCTTATAACATAATATAGGTATTAACAATAGTAACACAGAGCCAATTACAGGATCTCACAGATAGTGACTGATTATATGTTTAAGCTTAAACTTGAACGAGGTGTCGCGCACAAAACAATCGACACATCATGCAAAACAACACCACAAAATCTCAAATGGAATTCTCGCATTTCATGATACACATTGAACAATTTTGCAGGTAATATTACATCTGATTAAATTAGGTAGACGCTGCACTACCCAGAAAAAAACCGGAGTAGGGCTTACAGCAAACTAGTACATATAACGCAGCAATGCAACGGCACGCTCAATCAAAGCACCTCATCGCCAATCCTTGCCTCACCGACGGGATGCTACAGTTGAATATGTCAATATCCATTTCCTTCACCAGGTTGTTTAGATTACCACTAGCACGCCTGAGAAAGCTGTTTTGCCTCTGTTTGTTTATGAACAAGGTGTCGCCACTTGCCACGATTTGCAGCTAGCTCTTCCCATTGGTTGTTGCTAGGTATATCAAAAGCAACCATGTCACGCTTGATGCAGTCTTTAAAGCGCAACATGGGTCGGCCTATGGACCTTTTTGCGTCTGCGACCTGTCGTAGCAGAATTTGCCTAGGCAAACGAGTCCGCTTCATGCGGTGCACAGGCCCCCAAGCCACCGCAGTCGCCTATGCTTAAAAGTGGCCTCAAATACTTCCATCAGCTCTCGGATTATTTGATGTTTATGAAACCTACATTACTAGACCCGGTTTCTGGTTGGAACGATTTAAAACCTAAACATCCAATAAAATAGACATTTTAGTATTTTATAGGTACTAAAGATGCACAGAGTTAATCACCATCTAATCGAATTGCCGCTGTATATCAGTGTACCCCTTAAAAGAAGTTAACGTAGGTAGGTATACTTTTAAAAGACACACATAGTATGACACCTTAAACGCACTCACGCCCCTAAAGGGTAAAATACGAGGTTCTGTGAAAGTTTATTTTAACCTGCTCCCGTCTCGGGGGACGAAGTGGAAGTTTTTTCCAAGGTTCGTTCGGATTTTATTTGGGATGCTTGCTTCTGAGGCCGGAGGTCGCTTTGCTGCGAATACATTTAAATATATTGTGCGTTGTCTTCTTTAGATATCACTTAAGGATTTCCTTACCGGGAAAACGTCTTTATATCCAACTTCTTACTGAACTGACAATAGAGCTGGTGTATAGTTTGCTCCGTATATTTTTAGTGTGCAGCATATATTTGCTACCAGTGGAAGATGTATTTGGCGTGTTTAGCGCTTGGCTGGATTTGGTTATGTAACGATTGATTTGCTGTTTGGGTGTTTTTGCTATGGCAACAAAATTAAACAAGCAACGGATCTTTCGGAGTGTTATACCTAATAATATAAATTTTCCCTATGAAGAACGGAAATGGTAAATGCGAGTCACCTAAGAGATTGTCTGTTTACGTAACTGCTACCACATTTCCCCTAAGGCCTTTGTGCTTGTCTGCAAATTGATGAGCCCCTATAGCATCTTTATGGCTGCATTAAGAATTGTAAGTGTGTCTTCTTCGGCGCCCAGAGAGTTAAAATCCACCACCTACATAAATAATTGACCTTATAACATGTCACAAAATTAAACAAATTAATATACACTGCGTTTTATTTATTTCCTTCAACTTTAAGGGAATATCTAACAGATCAAATTAAGTTAATTTCTCTATGACACTAAGTTTCCTAATTCTTATATCTAAAAAGATAATCATAATCAAGAATTAAATTTCATTAATTATGCTCGGAAAATTTTACTAGCGATATACTCGTACTAATTGTAAGTCATTTGTTGAAGTAAAAAAAAAAAAAAAAATATCACGGGACAATTCACACCAATTGACCTAGTCCCAAAGTAAGCTAAGGAAAGCTTGTGTTATGGGTACTAGGCAACGGATAAACATACTTATATAGATAGATACATACTTAAATAAATATTAAACACCCAAGACCCGAGAACAAACATTCGTATTTTTCATACAAATATCTGCCCCGACGCGGGAATCGAACCCGGGACCTCAAGCTTCGTAGTCAGGTTCTCTAACCACTAGGCCATCTGGTCGTCTAAAGAAGAAGAAGTTAACGGATACCAAAGAAAACGCTTTTTTTATTAACGCAAATGTAGGGTCTTCATCGCTTAGTTATTTGAATCATGCAATTCGACCTACCTACGTACCTTGGTACCTTCTTACCTATTTTTTTGGACTGTGTATGGTATGTTCTAAAAAAATACGAAAAAAAACGGGCCAAGTAATGGCTTATGAATCTGTGAAATCTGAATTAATAAAAATATTCTATTGTATTCTATTCTAATGAGCCAGACTCAAGGGTTCCATCAAATTTAAAAACTATTCTTACAATTTACAAAGTTAATTTCCTTTTCTGACTATTTTTACTAGGTACTAAAACTTAATTCTGAAGGTTTTGATTTCTCATATCAATAACAACTACATATAAACCTCTACCTGTTCTAGAAAAATAATGGTGACAAATGACGCACGAATGCATAGATTATCAAAGAAATGATCATAGAAGGTACGCTTACACGGTCAAGAGTTAAGAATTTTAATCGGATCGGTAAATCTGGGTTAGGGATGCAGATGATAGTACCTAATTATTTTGACACTACCTAACCCTAACGTCCAAGTGTTCAGTTTTTTTTATCTGTTTGACCTAAAAATTAAGTTGTCAGCAAAAAGTACTTTTTTACTATATTCGCGCGGGTTATTCATTTCACATTATGAACACCCTGTTGGCATGCCTGGACATTCTTCGTGACGGGCGGGTGTACAAACAACGCGAAACGCTGGGTTAACATTTCAGTAAAAGTTTACCGTATAATGTGTGTGAAATTTAACACCGATTAAGTGTGTGCATTATGTGAATACAACATTAGTGAAGGTAATCTGGGTTAATTACTCTGTCTCTTACCTTAATTTACCCTATTTTAATGTGTTTGTTTATGTGTCTTCCTGCTTAAAAAATAGTTTAAGGTAAGTGGTTCTTCCGTTGGATTATAAATAAAAACATACACCATACCTTTTATTGAAAATAAATAGTTAAAACACTCTAATAGAAGTTTTTATGTATAATCCAATTTGAAATTAGAATAATTGTACTGCTTTTGGTGATCAATAAAGAATATTTGTATTGTATTGTAGGTACTGTAATTGTATTGTTACATTTTGTCGGACAAGGGCTATCTTGTTTATCCAATTAGGGTTAAGGGTTAAAGTCCAAATATGTATACAGTAACACAGCGTTTTAATTGGTCAATAAAACAACATTGTCGCAAAAAATAGTACCTTCTTCTTAAAAGCTAGTAAGCCTTTTTCTAATCGAGTGCCTATAGGAGATAGGCGAAACAGATGGCATGGTGGGCATTCGGGAAGGTCGCGTGTGGCGCCCTACAAGTCGGTGATGTAAAGGCGGGTCGTCGGCTCGGTTTAAAGCCCGACATTGATAAATGTTTCATTTATTCTCCCGTCTGCAAGCGGCCGTAATTCCAAATCTGCTACCCGAATTTTATTATTTAATTATTTGTAGCCATCCGCTTTTGCGGGTTTTTCCTTTACGAAGCGTCCCGCGGATAACTCGCTCGGAATAATTTCATGGGCTCGCTCGCGCTAGTCGGGGAATTGTTCGATAAGGCAGACACAGTGTCTTAGATTACTTAAAAAAATGGTGTGTAATCAGCTTTTTTCTGTTTCAGGTAAGAAGATGCTTTCGTAAGGTTTATACGACACTGGCTCAGTGGATTTTGCCTCGAATAGTAAGTGACGTTGTTATACTCGATTTTAAGCGTTCTTTTGTAAGTTCTTTAAACTTATCGGTTACTCCGATTTCACTAACATCTACCTTATGATGTTACCATTACAATAACATGGAAGCTTTTTGGCGTTTGGTAACGGCAAGGCTTTCTGGACTGGACTATTCAAATTAATTCTGTCAGTGATGCTAGGTTTACACGGAGCTTAGTAGCTAATGCTTAGTACTTGTCACTTACACTTGTCAGATGAGTGTATTGTATAATACTAAGCACTTGTACAATATGTTTACACACTCAAGGCTAGAATGAATAGGCTGATATTAAACCAGTGAGGATACAACTTTGGTCTCTTCTGCACTATTCAACACGTGAGATAGTGGTCAGTCACGGTCAGTTTTATGTAAAAAAAGTAAATTACGTTTATCATTCCTGAAACATTGTCAAATGTCCATTGATACTTCTGTATCAAATTAAACATTAATGAAATGAATAATGAATGCAGATGCAATAAAATATGCGGTAACGGCATTCGGCATGCTGTCGCGACAGCCGAGAGGACGCCGGGGACAAATTTGAAGCGCCGACGCACCTTCCCGCCGTATTTATTGCCCATTTTTACAGTAAACTGCTTATTTATTGCGGTGAAACGTAAAAGAATAGAGTTTAATCAAATTTATGAGTGTAAAGCGTGTTCGCTGGTGGATTTTTTTAAATTATTATTGTTACGATTCAGTTGCAGTTTTATTTGGATGTGGAATTTCAAAATGTTCTGGTATTAGTTACACCGCTTTATTATAGCAACCGGTACAAATAAGCTGTTTATTTATAAATGCGCTCCCGTAGTAATGGGATTGTGCTTTATAATTTACATTCCAAAACCTGACAAATCTGTTTGTTAAATGTTAACACAACTAATTGCGTCTGGATTTGCCGGCGCAGTACCGTTATGAATAAATAGCGTACGTCGTCGCCGGGAATATTCGATGCAATCATTTATGGTTGACACCGCCGCATTCGTGTCACGTCCTATTTGCTTTAATGAGAATAAATTCAGCGGAAAACACTATCCGCAGGGATTAGCTGACGCCATAAATAGGGATTAATGAGACTTAATTACATGGCCTTTTTGCCTCTGCACGGACCAGACTGGCTTTGTGGGCATTCTGGACACGTACGCTGATACGCTGCCGAAACTCGGCCCACAATAAAAGTGATGGTTCTCTCTTGATCAAACCCCACATTCGTTCGTTGTCTTATCTTTTCCTTTTGGGAGCTGATATCAGACTCAAAGAGAACGTTGTTCATCTGTTATTTAACGAGGTACGATGCCGCCACGGTTGATGTGGATGACGCTACTGAAATCTATGATAATATTGTTATGTATGTTTGTAAAACACTTTTCTGTGCGTAAAACACGAAATTAACAGATTACAAGAGAAACAGATGTACAAAGGCGAACTTACCTATCCCTTAAAGCGATCACTTCTTATACCTACCTACTTACAATGAAAAGTAAACAGAACCAAAATTAAAACTTAACCTAAACCAATAACTTTTTAAACTCAAAAGTTTTTGTTTGTTTTGCGCTTACCCAAACTTTTTTCTATTTTATTGACGAAACCAGCAAGATTCTAAAATGTATAGATATTATTTCTTCAGAGTTTCATTTATTTTCATACTCGTATAAATTGTTTTTTTGGTATACCCTACCCTACCGTCTTTTTCTTTGCATGGTAAAATATTTTCAAGAGTGAAGTTAATAGCGATTTACTTTGCAGATACCTAGCTTACAAAAGCTTGTAAAGGTAAATAAGATTGATATAATCGAGTTTTAAGCTACTTTTGTTAACCCTTTCAACGCCACGCCTCGACAAAACGTAAACCTGCTTTGAATCTTATGTCATTGTGTAAAGATCACTTTGACACTGTACTTTGTGACACCTATAAGTGTCGTTGGCGTTGAAAGGGTTAAAGGATCGTCTTACTCCGTGTCACCAAGAAATTTATGGTAACTAACAAGGTAATGTATTCAATAAAGCTTACACAGTAAAGCTTCTATTGTATACGTTCAGTATTATGTAACAACTAGAGTTTCAGTACAGAAAAACCATGTAAATCTTAAAAATGTAATATAATACTCGTATAAGCTTTCCTGTTTTTTACGGATATATTATCCAATTGGTGGTTTATCTACTACTACTCTTTAGTAAGACAGATTTGACTAATAATTTTAAATATAAAACTACCGTGAGACTCACTCATAGTGAATAACAAAATTAACAAAAAAAAAAACGGATAACTCACGTCTATGATAGAGTTTAGTTCGACATGTTTCTGGCTAATCCGTAGCCCTTCGTCACGGAGCACACGCCACGGCGGCTGCTGCCAAAACGCGCACTACGCCCCACCACCCTGTTCGCGCGGCTGCTCGACGAAACTGATAGCGGCACATAACTACCCACATTTTCATCGTCATTTTTATTGTCATTGTCAAAAGTAGGGCAGCACACACCACTAACAGCATCACTCTGTAAAGGTACGAGCAGAGCGGTGGCGGGTTGTGCGCTTTTGGCTGCAGCCGCTGCGCTGCCGCAGTGGCGTGTGCTCCGTAATCAAGGGCTACGGGTTAGCACGAAACACGTCGAGCTAAACTCGATCATAGACATGAGTTATCCCTATTTTTTCACTATGAATAATTTAAATTTCGCTTTTTCACTTCTCTTCTTTTTTCTTCTTTTTCTTTTTCTTTTCACTTTTTTAAAACTCACTAATTGTCGATCCCTAACTTAAGCTCCTGTCATCTACATAAAGGTAAGCTGGTACAACCTTTGTAGGTCATTATTTACCAATTCTGTTTACTTGTTTATTTTGTACAATAAAGGGTGTACATACAAGGTACAATTCATTATTAGAAATAAATTAAATAAACGCGCCGTGGCGCTCTGCTGCCTCTGCCAGCTGCGCAAGTGCATTGCTTAGCCAACTAACCGTCGTAATATACAATACAAAGGCACCATAGTATATTAAGTAAAAATCCAACACGCAGTTAAACTTTGCAAAATGTAAAATATTTGTGTAGTTTGAGCATAGACTAGAATGTTGCGGTGTGAGTCACATCGTCGGTGTAAATTAAGTAACAGCTGGCGCCTTAGCGCAGCGCGGCGATGGCGCCCGAAACTGTCGGTTTGTTTGAATAAAACTTTATCTTTTATCCCGCCGGAGCCGGGTCCGTTCACAACTTCCATTTTCCTGCGCATACCCCTTATAAAAACTTATGAAAAAAGGGCTGCAAAGTATACAGATTAGAATATTTCGGTAATATTGATCGGGGCTCGGACATCGAACTTCCTGATCGGAATTTAATATTTACGATAGTGGTGTATTTGACACAGGCAAAAGCCATGCAACATGCACGTTTATTACAGACCAACATTCAAAGCAAACCCTATGTAATCCTAGGTACATGTTAGTAAGTACTTAAATCAAGAATCGTTGACCTGTGTCTAGGCTCAGCTTCGTCTTCAGAGATAGGCTGTGATCAATTATTCATAAACAGATAAAGTTGAATAGCTCTAATGATAATGCTGATTATCCTAGACGAGCGCGAGCACATGGAATAGTTTAGTTACGGCCGCCGGGTTGTTGCTGCCTCAACTATGCCAACAATCGCTCCAACTGCGGTCAACCGCTATATTTTACACAGGCACTTTCCATGTTAAATTAGTAATTACTGTTCTCCAAACAACGCCACTTCAAGTTATCTCAACTATACAAGTTGATTTGCTGTACTAACAAGGACATACTATACTACTAATGATTATATGAACATGCCCCTTCCACATACCTACAAACTAAATTCAATTTGTTGCGATGTGGTGTAGTAAAGTAAAAGCGACCTTCATTATGATAAAATCAACAAAACACGTAATACCGATTACGAACTAGGTACTTATAATTTAGATTTCGTGGAACTAACCGTTCATCATACCTACATAGAGACTGAGTTTAGATACAAAGCTAATTCATCAGGGAAACTTGATTATAATAGATTATTGTAATGCGTTAATGGAGTTTGCTAGCGCGACGCTGCGCAAGCTACACATGCGTGGCTACATTTGTGGCACAGTTGTTGGAACAGATTAATTGAATTTAACTAAATAATGTGAATATATATCAAATTGATACGCTAAATATAGATTCTAAACCGTCTCATAGCGGGTAATGTAACTTAATACCAAATCCAAAGCAAGCAAAAATGTATTCAACGGAAATGTTCCTTTACTTTCCGCCCGGAAAACAAGACAGATAAAAATCTTGATGACACACATAAAATAAATTCAAAACACTGCGATCTGCCTTATCATCTCCCTTCTAATAGCAGACAAGGGACAGAAGTTAATTTATACTTAGGCATGAAGATCGCATCGGAGTAATTGAATCGTAAAACGGTGATGGCTCATTCCGGAGTGACCCCGCCGCGTACTCTCTTGACCCGAGTTCAATAGCGCAGCAATCTGTTAGTCATCCGAAGTAATGTACCTACAAGAATTCCTCCGCGTCTCTTTTCTTTTAGTCTATAAAAAATATTAAATAGTATCACTGAAATAGTTTGCGCCGCAATAAACTGTGGTTGTTTACTTTTTCTTTTTTCGCTTTATACTTTAACTTCCTCGGTTCGCGCGAAATAGATTTGATTTTTCATTTCTTTGAGCCAATAATTGGATTGCCCTCGATCGCTCCATGATCTCAAATCTACACAGCAAAGAGTGGCCAGCTGGAATCTATACATTTTAAATCATTTGTTCGGTTAGAGTGGATTTTCGCCAGAATCGAGACTGAAGCACTTACTAAAGCAAATTGAGTTGTATCGGACACAGGATTAACCAAATCGCTATCTGATGCTGAAACCAAACAAATTCATTTATGAGCGAAAAGGGAAATTCAGTCATGTAAGTTATTTCCATCATCGACCTACATCCTTTATTTTACATAACAATTCAGCGTGGGTAGGAAATTCAGGTGATTTGCAATTAGTGAACCGTAATAATGTCGGGCGCCAGCGGGATACCATAGAAATACCAACAAAATGTTGGTGAAAATGCCTGTGTTATTGTTGTTAATGTTATGTTTTTAAGGATAAAAATGCAACTGAAACCAATTTAAAGCAATCGCAATGGCCCAGTATAATTATAGTATTTATGTGATTTTTAATTTCAAAATTTATTGTATCGCGACCGATTGCAGTGTTTAGTTGCGGCGTTCCGATTGTAAACCAAAATTACAATCGGAACGTCGCGATTCGGACACGTGTTAAATTCACGGAGAACCGCATTGGACTCGCCTCCTGTCATGTACGACTGAAATATTGCGCTAGAGCCATTAACATTCGATGCCCTCTACCCCTTTGGCCAAAAGCTGGTAAACGGGATGTGATTAATTGGAGTAGAGATAAAAAATGAATTCTGCGTGTGAGTTATTTCGCCATGAGAATGGTAAAAAAGAATACCTAATGATTCATTGCAATTATTGTTAAACCTTGATATGCAATTTCGGCTTGGACGGACGATTTGGTGAAGGCCGCAGGTTCACAGTGGATGCAAGTCGTTTCCAACCGTAATGATTGGGGGCATCAATGAGGGAAGCCTATGTCCAGCAGTGGACGTCCTACGGCTGAAATGATGAATGATGATGATGAATTTCGGCTTTCCTAAATATATAGTTTGTAATTTTACCCAACACCCTAATTCAAGAGACTGTAACTTGATTTTATTTGGTTATAAGTAACAAGGAAGTTATATTTTTCTTTGGTTATAAGTTGAGACTTTGTAGCGATAAAAAACAAAAAAATTTCGTTAAGTCTTCTTACAGGAAAACGATGTCTCTGTCTCCGCCCATTACCTGACCTGTGTGAGCTGTTATTGTTTTAATTCCTCGTTCTTCTTGAGAGCTTTTTGCGCATTTAATTGAATATTTCTTGGTAGTCGCGTTTTCAGGCAGTTAGAGTGCTCGATGAATAATTTAAGGAGTCATTTTGTTTGGTAACTTTATCTCTGCGACTGCATCAATTTTTCCGCTCGGGGAGATTGCCAGTGCTTGCGTTGCGTGTAGCGGAAATGTATTTGATTTAATAATGTGTAATTGGGTAGGTACTCGAATATTTTACATTGGTATTCCTCTTGTAAACCACGGTAAAATGTCAAACCGTATAATAATATGGCGTAGATCTGGAATCAGCTTACTGCGGCAACATTTCCGGAGCGTCTTTAAAAAAAACGAGCCTACCAATTCCTAAAAGGATCGGCAACGCACCTGTGATTCCCCTCGTGTTGCGGGTGTCCATGGGCGACGGTGATCGCTCTCCATCAGGTGACCCGTCTGGTCTGCTCGTTTGCCCCCTCTTATATAAAAAAAGAGATTTTTTGTAGTCAGTATGCTCTGGGCTAAAACTATACCTCTATGTTCAGCATGTACCTTCAGTATGATGATTTTACTAAGATCAATTTTACCAAATATTCCTGAGCCATGACTTCCAATACCACCCCACTTCCAATAATATCATAGTGAGTTAGGTGTCCGCTCCGCAATATACGCGAGCTTTAGGTCCACACGACCTCTCTTTGCATGCATAATGCGTAAACTTGGAATATCCTCCTTAGCGAATATAAAGTTACGTTACCGAGCAAGTTACGCCGTCTAGTCTGATTGAACGTCTTCGGATGGAATAGACTTCGCGTTTGTTTAGATTATCCCGGCGTAACGACGCCGTAAACTTGCCAGCTTCGCGTTATGACTTGTATTTTTTACTTTTTATTTTTTTGAGAAAAAATTGCCTAGCCTTTTTGGCTTAATCCAATCTAAGATGGTTTATGTAAATTAAATGTTGATGATGGTCAAAACAAGCGGAACAATAAAAATGGTTTCAGCAAAAGTGTGTCGATTGTCGTGAACTTCGTTCTGTAGTTGTTCATACGATTCAACAGCAAACTTGCTGTAGCTTCAAACACTCATTGCATCAACAACATATGTCCGTGTAGGTAGGTACGTTGTTTATTTATAGCTTATGGCAGTGTTACTGAATAAAATTATTGTTAAGTATTATTTGTGGAAAAAAGTTACTCCTCATTTCAACTAAGTATCTTAAGTACCGTATTTGGATAAAGATGAAAAAAAAAATTGGGAACATGACGCCCTAATGTTAAAGGTTTACGATGTGCTGATGCATTCTTTTCTATCAGATTTTTTTTCTTTTTGTTTTTTTCTTTTTTCTGCTAAACGTTGTAGCTTTTCCATTTAGCAGCTAGAAAACCCTGGACTTTGGCACGAAAACTTAAATGGATTGTACCCAGGTAAAATTTCCAAGATATTTGGCGTATGTCCAATTCGCTTCTGATCGAAGTTCTTGTTACTACAAAAGTGCGCAATTTAGGTACTTGCTAGAACTTTTTATTTGTGCTAATTGATAAAAAAACTGAATAGGAACTGAAGTACGTGTGGCTAAGCTAGCATCAAGCTATCAGCTTTGATCTTACAAAATAAAACGATCTCTCAAGTAAACGTACTTGCCTTCGTTTTATTTGGTAAGATCGGCATTATTTTTTGCGTTTTACATTTAATTTGAATGTAAATCGTTTTTTGCATTTGGCACTCTGAGTGTAAGCGTGCGAAACACGGGGCAACTCCATAAATCAAAAAGTTCAGGAAGCGACGAACGGACGACTTAAGAACTCGAGTTCAGAAACAAAGGCAGCTGCTTAGAAAATAACAAAGAAAAGAAATTTAATATTTTCGAGCCCTTAAACTACGCTTGTTCTTATTCAGTTTTATGTTTGGTTTTGAATAAGAATTATGTGCTTGGTGGTGCCATTTTACGGTCAAAATATAAACATAGAGCTCTAACATTGCGGTGTATGCAATAAACTTACTAATAAGCTTACTTATGACTAATAATAATTATGATAATTGATAAACCTACCACAGATGCAACTGCGTTTTTGAGCAAGCTGTTGAATTTGATTTAATTTAATTGATACGGCCAATAAATAAACTTTATGATATCGTCGGAGATCCACTATCTCCGACGATCTTCGACTAAATCCACTTAACTATTACCATACGTATATACCGCGTATCTGCACTACATGTAGTTTTTTTTACAGATGATGGTTTTTACTTCATATTTGTTTTATTTTCACGAATTTGGAGTAAATATTGGAAATTGTCTAAATTTGTCAGATATGCTGAATTATCCAATGCTAGT
Source organism: Archips xylosteana (assembly GCA_947563465.1). Taxonomy (NCBI): domain Eukaryota; kingdom Metazoa; phylum Arthropoda; class Insecta; order Lepidoptera; family Tortricidae; genus Archips; species Archips xylosteana. The sequence goes on from OX387344.1 coordinate 16,440,546, forward strand.
TTAGCGGATTTGTACTATCCACGACAATATGTAGATGAAATGGATATAACCATCACGTTTTTGTTCAATGTCATGAATATTATTATCTCAAAATCTACCCCTTAATTATTATATCTCTCTCAGGTAGGCTATCTCCAAATTCACGATCAGTTAGAACACTAAGGGGCTGTTTCACCACCCATTGATTAATTTTAACTGACGAATAAATGTGATGCCGTCTCCGTCTATTCGAACAAAGCAAACAGAGACGGCATCACATTTATCCGTCAAATAAATTTGATCAATTGATGGTGAAACAGGGGGTAAGTATCCATAATTGGCCGGCCGACGCCATGGTTAATATTGTTTGACTGCATCCCGTCCGTCATGTCAGTTTGTTTGACAAAGCTCGCGTCACGATGTTTACGGACCAGCGGCAGTAACGCTCACAGGTAAATGGAGCGGCGGTAGCTGTTTATCCATCGAAGGACCGATACCGCAATTCGGACCAGATGGAATAGCTTTCGGTTTATTACGTGAGGGCCTACAAGTATTTGGCTTTTGAAGGACGCTCCATGGACTCATCTTTAATATTTTCAGTTTACAAACGCTGGAAGGCTTCTTCAGGTCAAATAAACCTATTTTCTCTAACAATAAGACACTAGTTCCCTAGCTCGTACCATTTAAAAGATAGTCGACTATTCAATTTAATGAGACAAGCGTGGTCAACCAGTGTACTGCTTTCTAATTAAATTTAATGACTTGGTATTTTCTTTTCAAATTTCGTAAAGAAAAAGATTAATGATGTGAATTTGATAAACATTAATGTCTTTTTCTTTGATATATCACGTCATTAAACCTACTAGAAACTGACAGTTTTGTTATGTTTTTAGTTTAGTTACTCTTTTTCGCTTTGAGCTTTTTCGCCACTCTCGTCTGTTTCTACAGGGATTTAGCAATTATAGAGGAAATCGCGAGCGGGTATATGGGGTTGTTTTTGACTGAATACAATGTTATTGGCATTTTGCTGAACTCGGGCGTTAAATTAAAACAAACATTGTTTCTCCACGAGCAGGACGGGTTTCCGCTCTTTCCGTGCAACGTAGGAGCATTTCCTTCCCACTTACATCCTTTTCTGCAGCTCCTATTTCCTTTTCATTCACAACAAAGTTGGTATTCTATCTTCAGCCCGTGCTTGGAACGAAATTTTAGCAAAAATGCAATATTTTAAATACTCTATAGATTCAAGCGCTACTTTGGGAAGTTCCATATTAATTTTAATGGAATACTTATTTTGCTCCGCCAAGAAGTAGCGAGACCTAGTCATGGAAAATAGCTAGGTTTGCGTTGAAGATATATGTTTTTTTATGCAAAATAAGTACCTATTCCATATTTTTCTACAATATTTTCTAACTAAAAGATAGTTAATAGAAGAATAGACTTTTCGTATAGGTATTTGCACGGACCAAAAAAAGCTGTTGGTGTATTTTGAACGAAAGCCCTGCGGTACATTGATGGTAGTATTCAAGATCTAGCCAGAAAAGTTTTTATTTCTTAAGTACACTCAGATCATAAAGGAAAGTTTTACAAAGAAACATAGCTAAATTGGTAGTAAAATGCAAGGAAATTTTCTTCTTATGAACCTTTTTCGTGTTAATTTTTTAGAGAGAGCTCATTGTAATTTTTGTTTAATGTTACAATGCTAGTGTTTTCACAAAGTGCAGTTATGTAGCACAAAGAAAGAGAATGCTTTATTTCGTGGGTAATAAACTATAAAAGAATTAAGGTTCTATGTATGTGTTGTTTATTCATTATTCCCCTTGTACTGAACTGCCGCAGATAAGTTAGCATGTCGCTGAAATAAATCTTGCTTTCTCCGTGCACATTATGCATGCTAACGCCGGCCATTCCTTGCCTGCTTACATTGTGCCATTGTCTTTACCTGTAGGTTAAATCTCGTTCTCACACCTTTTGAACCAATGTAAGCCGGTAAGCTTTGATACTATACTGACGCAAAAAAAAATAGTGTAATAAATTTAACATTAACGAACAGGTTTTCATTATGTAGCTAGTCAGATATTCAATTATATACTATTACTAGCGACCCGCCTCGGCTTCGCACGGGTAGTAAAGCATGTTATAAACCTTCCTTATGAATCACTTTATCTATTAAAAAAAACCGATTCAAAATCCGTTGCGTAGTTTTGAGATTGACTTATGAAAAAAAACCTTAAAAACCGGCAAAGAGCTTGTCGGACACGCCCAAGATAGGGTTCCGTAGCCATTACGAAAAAATCAAGTAATATTTTTCTACGGATTTCGTATGTGTACGGAATCTTCCAAGTTAGGTATCGTCAATACTTTGAAAAAAGCTCGTATCTCAAAATTGTTAATCTGGCAAAGTGAACTTTATTATGCGCGTATCAAGGTTCAGTTTTGTTTACATGCTGATTTGAGATACGAGTTTTTCAAAGTAGTGACGGTATGTTTAATACCTTAGGCTACTATTTACTCTTAAACTACAAATAATTCCCAAGTAATCTTAGCCGCTATAATTTTCCTTGTAAATTTAATATATTTACTACCATTTTGAATTTTTTTTAATTTTTCCACCCAACAGTTTAGATTTTAGAAGGGGGGACGGTCGATTTTAATGAAAATTTTCACTTTAAAGTTGAATATTTCGCAAACAAATCACTAAATACAAAAATCATGTAAGCAACCCCCCAATGGTTTTAAAAGACCTATCCAAGGATACCCCACACTATAGGGTTAGTCGAGAAAAAAAAATCACCCCCACTTTACGTCTATGGGAGGTACCCTAAAAAAAATTTTTTTGTTTTTTTTATTTAACCACTTTGTCGGCGTGACTAATATATATATTCATGTCAAATTACAGTTTTCTAGTACTAACAGTCTCTGAGCTTAGCCGCGGACAGACAGACATACAGACGGACAGACATGGCGAAACTATAAGGGTTCCTAGTTGACTACGGAACCCTAAAATGAGGTTTTACTACGTATTTATTAGTATTTCGATGAACGTTAAAGTTTCATTGGGACCAGCTAAAGGCATTTAAAACTCGAAAGAACTTTACAGTGGAGCTCATTGGATACTATCAGTGCTGAATTATTCGACTGGGCACTAACTTGCAGCCTATCTTTAGGCAATTATCTGGGATTGGATTTAAACCCTCTCGCATACTATTTCAACGGTTTGTTACAATTTCCATAAAGGAGATATCTCGGCTGGCTACCGTAAATTACAAGCCAAGGGCTAATTTTTTTTACGACTAAGTAGTCGAAAAGTTATGCTGATTTGAGTAATTTTAAGAAAATTAAGAAACGTTTCTCCGGATAGCCGGGTCTCCCTGGAATATAAATAACCGGTAAATTATATTCAGCTTTAAAAATTCGGTAGTTATAAATATAAAACATGAGTACTAACTTAACAAGTTAAGAGGATACGATGCGCACCATTTCTCCATACAAACGTAATCCCCTGCTTCCTCCCTGGATAATGGCTTTAGAGCCAAATTTTTTTTACTGTGTAATCTGTATCTACCACAGCTATGCCCCTAGGTTTCGTTTTTTTCCATATTTCAATTAACATAAGAAATATGAGCTTTCAAAAACTGAAAAAATTGCCCAATTTCAACGTCATTTTCAGACACTCATCAGAAAAGAATCCCTCATATAAACAAAAAAAGGAAAACATAGAGGCATAGCTAAATCTATCCTCTAATTATATTTGAAAAAAAAATAATTTTATTGGTCCAGTTTTCGAGAAGAAAACAGGGGATTACGAAATGCTGTTTTGATCAATTTTACGCGCCTATTAACGGTCTGAGCTGCAGTTGTCCCGCTCTCGCTGTACTGACACGGAGGGGTTCGGGCGAGACAGCGACATTTCATTAAAATACCTATTTCTCAAAAGTCTCTCAGCCATCGTACCCTCTTAACAGTAAAAAGTTAATGTAGTAAACGATAGTGATTTTAGGGTGGTTAGTTCTCGGCGGGCGGCGACGCGTCACGTAGCGCGGCGACGTGCGACGTTTATTGGCTACTGCGCGCCGCGACAGTGACGGACGATCGTTGCGAGCGCAAAACGAGACTTATTGGTGACAATTTTTCAACGTCGATGCACGCTTAATACGATATTTTCTTATTTAACTACGTTTCTTAATATCTTCATCTGCGCCCTCGTACGTCCGTAAATTTGAGTAACGAGATCAAACAGTATGCAAACAGAATTTCTGCGCCATACCTCACATGGTAAAAAATAAAATACTTAGCAGCGTAATTACTCGCACAGAATGTGTGCTTGTTTACATCGTTATATTTAGCGCTCGAGTAAACATTGCCTAAATATGTGAGCGGAATTAAAATTAACGTAGCATTGATGGTGCTTATATGGTTTGGGAGGAGCAAATCTCACTCGTTGGATAGGAATGTGGTGGTGAGCGGCGTGTGTATCTGGCGCACGCGTCTCGCCGCCCCGCCCTGGCCCTGTTGGCCGGAGGACCAGTAATTAAACTGTAAATTACCGCTAAGTGCGGACCCGGACTGAAGGTCGTATCGGTAGTCTCTCGCAAGAATACCAATGAACCAGAGAGCCGTAATCAAAAATTTATTCCCCGCCCTCATACGCGCAGGTCCGAATATATTTTAAATTGCTTCGCAAGTTTATCACTTTGCTAGGAGGAATGCGGTTGAATTCTAGTAAATAGAAAGTAAATGGAAATCAATTAAAATTAACTACCAAAAGTTTTATATAGCTTGTCTAATTTAAAATGACGCGCCCCACCACCGCATTTGACATACAGGATTTGAAATCCTGTATGTCAAATGCGGTGGTGGGGCGCTTCATTTTAAATTAGACAAGCTCTACCTTAAAATAATCTGTTTTATTACAGATCTATAAGAATGAAGTGACTGTCTGACAGTCAACGCACAGCCTAACCCACTAAAACTAGACTTGAAATTTGACAAATTTGGCTTAGACCTTTAGGATTATGTGTTAGTATGTTTTTCAGCCTATTCTTTGTTCCCACTCGAGATCGAAGACGCTGGCACAAGCTATGGTCTCTCTCCTGAAAAACTCACGATAGGTACAAAATAAAATCATATGTATATGTAAAAATCTCATGTATTTATCGTAAGCTCATAGGTGGGCCGTTCTACTTTTCGTTGACCAGTAATTTTTTGTACTGTGCTCTTCAAATATTTTTTTTACAAAAACGGTAAAGTGCTCGGTTTAAATCATTTAAGATTTAAATAGGCACATAGTTAAGCTTACATTTAAAATTATCACTACGTATAAAAAGTAATCATTATTATCTATAAAGTAGGTAACGCAGTGGACATGCATGTCCCCGCCATTTGTATGGAAATTGATGTATTTTCCGCTGAGTTACCAATTTTTTCCACAAAATTTCTTTGAACTTAAAGTTTTATTGCTTTAAAACATTAAATTTAGGTGTTTCAGTTTGTATATAAGTTATTTACACTTGAAAAAAAAACACCAGGTATGCCTTATATTTCACAAAAGATTAATGGTTACTTAAAAGTAGAATGGCCCAGGTATGAGTTGGGATTTTAATCTAGAACAAGGTTGCGCATCCACCAGAGATGTTTAAAGAAATGGACCGGTGTGCGAGGAAAAATCGAACAACAGGAAAGCAGAGTACTGAGCGAGGTAATGAAAATGAAATATCTAATCCTATTGGTACATTTTTTCTTCGCACACCGCTCCGCTTCCTCGCACAACTCTGGTTGGTAGATGTTTAGCCTTATGCTGTTAGAGCTTCCATAACCAGTTAAATATGCTTTAGACTGAAGAATAATAGGCTCCTTAATTTTGCTGTAGGTACTCGAAGTGCGGATGAAATGTCGTAAAAAGCCTGGTAAGCCCATTGACGCTCAGGATCCCAAAAAGCAAATGAAACATTTCTCATCCCGCGATGAATTTCATATTTTACGTACGTTTTGGCTTTGTGCGAAAAAGCTGGTTACTTTCTGTAGAACATCGTGACACTGATGAATGAGGGATGGCCGACAGATAGAGGGGATTTTGTATAACCATTTGTTTCGTTGCTCATTTGATTTTTCAACTTAAAGGTCGTCGTTTAAATGTCACCTCTGTTCAGTAACAAATACCTTCTAGAATGGATGTAAGTACAAATGGTTACAGTTGAAATGAAATTGTTCAATCGTAGCACGATCCAAAGTACAGAACGTTCAGAGATTATCTCAGTATTATGTTAAATACCTTCTATACGAAGTATTTCTGCGTTCATCCATATTTATGGCCGTAGCAGTCGATTTAATTCATCACGGACTAACGTTTTACTAGACATTCGAAAATTCATATAAGTTTCCATTTGACATATATTTCTAGCCAGCCAGATACGAGTACTTGACTTTTAGTATTTTCAGCAAGCCATATATTGCTTTTCGCAATTTTTATCCAGCATTGCCATTTTGTTATTGCTGTTTCATAAATGTCTACTCTAGAGCAAAATGTCACACGAGGAATATCAGACAAATTGACTGCATTTTACTAATGAATAAAATCTGATCGAATGAGAATCATGAAGCGTTGCTTTTGTTAGCTACGCTACATGTAAAGGAATACATAGCTTATATTTAATGTCCATATTTTTCACGATTAATAATTTAACATTCCAATTTTTTTGTTTTTATTTTTATGATCTTCGTGTTCGAAATTACCTTTTTAAAACTATACTGAAACTAGAATGCGTAGAAAAACCAGAAAACTATAGCTTGGGGTAAAAATCTAATCCAGTTCCACATCATTTCAATGTTAATCATTATCATCATTAATTCAGCCGAAAGACGTCTACTGCTGAACATATTCCGTGGACGCCACTCGAGAACCTTTTAACCGTATCGGCCATCAGTTGCGATATGCCCTGCCCACTACCACTTCAATTTCAATGTTCACTTATTTATATCAACTTGCAGAGTCGCAGCACTTCTTTACCTGGAATAGGGTTTAAATCCAGTCATATCAACAATTTGTTACAATTGTCACAAAAATTTAGAGTCGGTTTATAAATAGTTTTGTAGAACTGGCTAATTCAGGACTAAAGGAGCATATTGCGTGAGTCTGTTGACACCAAGCAATTAAGTTGACTTAAGTATTTCTAACGATATTAGCAAAGTTGCGACAAGGAAGAGCGTGAAGCGATCCCGACACCGAAGTTCGCCGTGGCCGTTTAGCTCGTAAAAGAACGTAACTGCTGCTGTGAATAGATAATAAGGATTTTATTAAAATTCCTTGCCCTTGTTTTGCCATTCGTAGGGCTCGCTTTGGCGAACGTCCTTTGTTCTGGTGGCATGCGAGACTAAAGCCTTCCCGAATTCCCACAGCGTTGTCTTCAATGAAATTTCGGCGCCTTATTTATAACCCCTCTTTGTGTTTCATTCATAACAAAAGCTAAATATGCCAGAATGAATAAATAAACCATTATTGTCGCATACGAAAAATGACTTTGAAATTATACATCGCAAGTTGTATTGTAGGTGATGTCATCATTGTTTCAATTAATCTCGCTCGAAACGAAATAACAACAGGAAATCAATTGGGTTTGCCCATGTGCACGGCTGCATCGTAGCTTCTGTTTTTTGCCTACATAGTAACATTTATTCATCTGCTGTAAGTGCAGCTGAATTGTGGGAATATGTACTTATAAACAGGCAAAATAAAATGCTGTAGAGGTTCTGTAAGCCAAACACAAAAATTGAATCCCAGTCGATTTAATCATTTTTATATCAAATCATACAAAATGTGAGTGTTTACAGAACAAACACACCTATAGACTTTCTAAATTTTAAATTGGCGGTACAATTATTTCACAAGCACAGTCTCAAACAGATAAAATCAATAAATATGTTTATGATGGCGACTTTATATACCTACCTATTCATTTGCACAAATGCAAAAAAAATGAAAGTTTATCTTTTTAACTACGGGCTCTGTGAACTGTTGCATAATTTTTTCTTCGAAATCGCTAAATATGATATCTTTTCCGTTTTCAACAATTGACAATATTTCATATTTCTAAGACTATAATTTGATTCGTTCCCTGTATACTGTTTGGAAAGAGAAAGACGCTGATAGTTTTAAATTTTCACTAGAATTATTAATTAATTTATTACAATTTTCTAAAGATGTGCTTATTCTAAAAGAGCGCAACGATAGAATAGATCCATTACTTTGGTCTAGTCTCTATTAAAAAAAGTGATGACGTTAATTTGACGTTAAGGTTGTTATCAAATTTAAAATTATGACAGCTCTTTTTTCTAGTGAAAAGGGTGAAGGAAACATATCTATTCTGTGGCAATATTTGTAAGTACATATATGTTTTTAAATTTGTTGTATTTTTTTAAATATGGAGAAATAAATTATAATAAATATTTTCCGTGTTCAGGAGGCGAAACTCTTTCGATTCCTGTAGTAATTTTCAGGTGTTAAAAAAATGAAAGGTTGTCAATTCGAATTGACAAAAAATATAACTATCGATCCTGCTCACAAAATTTCATGAGAGTCTGTTGAGATATCCTAACTGCAAAGGAGAGCAGTCGGACAAATATTCGAAGCGGAGGACAGATATACAAGGTTATTTGTAATTCACTGACATCCTCTTAACCCTGAATTCCTATCACTCAAACAAATGTTTTTTGCTTTACGACTTTTTAAAATGAAGCACTTTTTTTCCCATACATATACACAGAGTATCGTAAAAATAAGAGGAAATCTCAAATTTTCAAAACATTATTACACCAAAAATATTAAGTTATGACAAAAGCCGTAAAACAAAAAACGTTTGTTTAAGTGGTAGGAGTTTAGGGTTAAAAGGATGCTAGTGAATTACAAATAACCCTGTATGCGAAGTCGGGCAGAAATTTTGCGCTCGCTCGGTCAATTAGACTTTTTACAGTAAAGTATAAATTTATTTAAGCACATTTCTTTCAATAAATAGTACATTACTGCAGAGGCCGTGAAGTAAGGGATTGATGGACGAGATTTGGGGTATACGGCCGAGTCGTAGACGAGGCCGGATAAAACGAGTCCAGCAATCCCTTTTCCGGCCGAGGATTGTATAGAGCTTTTCTCAAACATGCATCATCATCATCATCATCATCATCCATCCATCCAACCATCCATCCATCCGTCCATCCATCCATCCGTCCATCCATCCATCCATCCATCCATACATCCATCCATACATCCATCCATACATCCACCCATACATCCATCCATACATCCATCCATACATCCATCCATACATCCATCCATCCATACATCCATCCATCCATCCATCCATCCATACATCCATCCATACATCCATCCATACATCCATCCATACATCCATCCATACATCCATCCATACATCCACCCATACATCCATCCATACATCCATCCATACATCCATCCATACATCCATCCATCCATACATCCATCCATCCATCCATCCATACATCCATCCATACATCCATCCATACATCCATCCATACATCCACCCATACATCCATCCATACATCCATCCATCTATCCATACATCCATACATCCATCCATACATCCATCCATCCATACATCCATCCATACATCCATCCATACATCCATCCATACATCCATCCATCCATACATCCATCCATCCATCCATACATCCATCCATCCATCCATACATCCATCCATACATCCACCCATACATCCATCCATACATCCATCCATACATCCATCCATACATCCATCCATCCATACATCCATCCATCCATCCATCCATCCATACATCCATCCATACATCCATCCATACATCCATCTATCCATACATCCATACATCCATCCATCCATACATCCATCCATACATCCATCCGTCCATCCATCCATCCATACATCCATCCATCCATCCATCCATCCATACATCCATCCATACATCCATCCATCCATCCATCCATCCATCCATCCATCCATACATCCATCCATACATCCATCCATACATCCATCCATACATCCATCCATCCATCCATCCATCCATCCATCCATCCATACATCCATCCATACATCTATACATCCATCCATACATCCATCCATCCATACATCCATCCATACATCCATCCATACATCCATCCATCCATCCATTCATCCATCCATACATCCATCCATACATCTATACATCCATCCATACATCCATCCATCCATACATCCATCCATACATCCATACATCCATACATCCATCCATCCATCCATACATCCATCCGTCCATCCATCCATACATCCATCCATACATCCATACATCCATCCGTACATCCATACATCCATCCGTACATCCATACATCCATCCATACATCCATATATCCATACATCCATCCATACATCCATACATCCATCCATCCATCACCAGTAGTTTAGGCGGTTTTATAGAAATAAAAGAAGATAGATTTTTTTAATGTCGTAAGTTGGCTGTATGTAATTTTTCTTTTGTCAGTTTAGTGTTAGTAAGCAAATTTAAAAAGTTACAGCAGCGGACAATAATGGTTTTTCATACTTACTTTTATGGCCTAGGCCAAGAAGTAATGTAGGGAGCCATAAACAACAAACTTCATGGCTTCATTTCGTGACATTAACGCATACATTTCAAAGCATGTTTGAGAAATAGTACATTACTGCAGAGGCCGTGAAGTAAGGGATTGATGGACGAGATTTGGGGTAAAACGAGTCCAGCAATCCCTCTTCCGGCCGAGGATTGTATAGAGCTTTTCTCAAACATGCATCATCATCATCATCATCATCATCATCATCATCATCCATCCATCCAACCATCCATCCATCCATCCATCCATACATCTATACATCCATCCATCCATACATCCATCCATACATCCATCCATACATCCATCCATACATCCATACATCCATCCATCCATACATCCATACATCCATCCATCCATCACCAGTTCAGTTCAGGCGGTTTTATAGAAATAAAAGAAGATAGATTTTTAGATTTATGTCGTAAGTTGGCTGTATGTAATTTTTCCTTTGTCAGTTTAATGTTAGTAAGCAAATTTAAAAAGTTACAGCAGCGGACAATAATGGTTTTTCATACTTACTTTTATGGCCTAGGCCAAGAAGTAATGTAGGGAGCCATAAACAACAAACTTCATGGCTTCATTTCGTGACATTAACGCGTACATTTCAAAGCATGTTTGAGAAAATGATTTATTCAGCCTTACTTTGCGAAGGTCCATATGAATGAACTTTTTACTTTGTTTGAAAAGGTTGTAGTTCACATTTCCTTAATCAAATAAAACCTATCTCATATTTATTTAAGAGAAACAGCTTAAAAGCTTTTATTCGGCCGTCTTGTCGCCTGGAAAACACAAGTCGACAGTGAACCCGTCACACATCACTTCGCGACATCGATACATTTGTTTATTTTTTCCTATCCCTCGTCCTTTGTTGAATTGAAAAGAATGTTTATTCAAATTCTTTATAGAAATCTAATTTCTTTCCGCCTCGTAAAATAATCTCATTTGCTGATAGATTTTTCAATATCTATTCGAGTAGGCACAATGTGATTAATTCAGACGGGCGAGACCCTTCCATTTCATAGTCAAAGCGTATCTATTCAGAATATCCAATCAAACCCCTTACCTAACCCTTGCCAAATGCTTCTTCGATTGATTACTGAGTATTCATTTGAAGCCGTTTCAAAACTATTTTATGAACGTCCTTCTGCGGGAATGCGTCGCCGGGCTCACCAAGTTTCAGATTAATCGATGCGCTATAAGATTGGACAACTTTGCTAACTGCCTCTTGGACGAACAGAGTTTGTACTCTATTTAAACGTGTACATACAATATTGCTACCGGCTTTGTGTGCCTAAAATAGATTCGACGGCACGCTCGTCAGTTGGACCGCCCCCGCCAGTGCAATGCAAGTTTGTATATTACTGTATTAGTATCGGAAGTTCTAACTTAAATAAGTAATCAATGCTCGTATAGATTTTATAGTTTATTTGGTAAATGCTGTGATGATGAAAAACCGGCCAAGAGCGTGTCGGACACGCCCAAGATAGGGTTCCGTAGCCATTACGAAAAAATCAAGTAATATTTTTCTAAGGATTTCGTATGTGTACGGAATCTTCCAAGTTAGGTATCGTCAATACTTTGAAAAAAGCTCGTATCTCAAAATCGTTAATCTAGCAAAGTGAACTTTATTACGCGGGTATCAAGGTTCAGTTTTGTTTACATGCTGATTTAAGATACGAGTTTTTCAAAGTAGTGACGGTATTTTTAATACCTTAGGCTAAATTAAATTTTCACTTTAAAGTTGAATATTTCGCAAACAAATCACTAAATACAAAAATCATGTAAGCAACCCCGCAATGGTTTTAAAAGACCTATCCAAGGATACCCCACACTATAGGGTTAGTCGAGAAAAAAAAAATCACCCCCACTTTACGTCTATGGGAGGTACCCTAAAAAAAATTTTTTTACTATTTTTTATTTAACCACTTTGTCGGCGTGACTAATATATATATTCATGCCAAATTACAGTTTTCTAGTACTAACAGTCTCTGAGCTTAGCCGCGGACAGACAGACGGACAGACATGGCGAAACTATAAGGGTTCCTAGTTGACTACGGAACCCTAAAAACAAGGGTTCAATCCTACTTAAGTGAAAATGCGAATGTTTGGATACGTCGCTCCTTTACAACAATACGGACACAATCCGAATTATTGTTATTTCAAAAATAAACTTTATGTATAAAGAACCGCTTTAGTTTTGAAATGATAATAGTTTGAATTGTGTCAGTCTCGTTCTAAAGCAGCGGTGTGTTCTCAACGACGACTAAACAGTTTCGGAGCTTATCACGTAAATAATTAAAAACTTGGATTGAAACATAATATATCAGGAGATTATGTAGTTCTAGCAATCTCGTTGTGTTGTGGGCAAAAGCTGCATTAGGTGTAACAACCACGGTGTTTTTTTATTTCCCTTGACTTTAAGAGCATTCAACAGGTCAAATAAAGTTAATTTCTTTAAGACACAGTGTCCTTACTCTTATTGTGCAAAAGATAATCAAGATTTTATTTTTAATAATTAATTATGTGCGGTACATTACGTACAACTTAGATGAGCTGTAATGTCGGAGTTAACACACCATCCTATTTGACTGTGAACTATTTTATATATATCTATATTTATTTATGAGGTATGAAAAAGAAAGAAAAAAAATATTCAAAATGTTAATTAACAGTTAGTTTATAAATACGAATAAATAATAAATAAAATAATAAATAAATAATAAATATCACGGGACAATTCACACCAATTGACCTAGTCCCAAAGTAAGCTAAGCAAAGCTTGTGTTATGAGCAACGGATAAACATACTTATATAGATAGATACATACTTAAATACATATTAAACACCCAAGACCCGAGAACAAACATTCGTATTTTTCATACAAATATCTGCCCCGACACGGGAATCGAACTCGGGACCTCAAGCTTCATAGTCAGGTTCTCTAACCACTAGGCCATCTGGTCGTCTACTAGGCCATCTGGTCGTCTATCTGGATATCAAAGAAAACACGGTAAGTATATAAAGTTTCCACCTAAATTAAGAAGTCAATTATCTCTCCACGTTAAAAACGAATCGGCACACCTCCACTTCGTCGTCATTAATTTTCGCAAATGAAAATGATATGTGCAGCAGGAAATCAATTTTCCACTCGGCTTCATCGCATCGATTATTCGGAGCCCCGCGTTTGCCATTTGACTTTTTAATATTTCACTATGGAACGAGCTCTTCGTGTGGAATCAGCGTTTTTAGACAAACGCTAACTCTACCGGATTCAAAATTGAAATCAAAATGAAATGTGGTTGGTACCTAAAAGTTCCTCAAAACTTTCCTCAAAATTCATCGCCTACTCTATGCAGTCTTTTTCATTGATTTTTTCGAATATTTAGTTTATCTGAAGAAAACATGTAGGTACTGAACTTATGGAAATTATTAATATAGTATATGAGGTCCCCAAGACAATGACAATGATTTTAGAATAATATTACCTACCTCAGCGGAGCCTTCTCCAACCTTCGCATCTTAAATAAGTTAGGGTGCCTAAACTATTCATGCCTGCCTAGCCTACTGTAGTATCTCTGTTAGATATAAGATCCCGCTGCGGTTTCCCTTTGAACCCTCGTGATGCTATCTGACGTTATCAAAATGCAGGTCAAACGTGTAATATTAGAGGACGAACTGTATTCCATAACTATCTATTAATTTGCTTGGTCTGCCTTTCCTTATTATCTATATCTAAATTGGCAAATTCATAAAGCTTACGAGTAGAATAATATACAAATACCTACACTTAAACTAATAAACTCGCGTCGCATTTTGTTACCTGTAAGTAATAATACTCGTAAATTATAAAACACATTCATTGCAGTTTAATGCGTTGTATATTTGAATTAGATTTGACCATTATTATTTACATTTAAAAGCACTACACGTCTTCTAACAATCCTGACAAGGGTAGGAAATGACAAAAAGCGATGGAGGTCGTCTTTTATTCGTGCACCCAAAGGATTCTGTCCGATGTCACCTTTCGAGGCAATTACATGAAGAGGAAGGTATGTAAAAATACCTTCTTGAACTAAAGGTTGTCCATTCAGCTGAAGCAAATAGTGCGTAAAAGAAAAGAATGGTACTGGATAGTTGTCGTTCCGCGACTTATAAACTCGACGTGACTGAGTCTTTGTTGTGGTCGTTTAAAGGATTTATTCAAATCAAATTTCTAAGCTACAAAATGTTTTGATAGAAAACTCATGCTATTGCACAACAAAAGACTTTTTCTTAAGATCTGTCGCAGTTTCTTATTTGAAACTAGTTTCAGAATGGCAGACAGTTAACATGTAACAAACGGGACAAGTACATTTCGAAGTAATTTAGAACTTAACTCGCTTGGAACATTCAAGTACGTATATAGCCTGTCAAAGTTTGTAGTGCCCTTAGCATGCATGGCTCGTATAGCAAAAATTAAATAATTTTCAGCAATGGTAACTGCGCGCTACTTTTTCTAGTTGGTACCTTAAAGGGTTTTTTAGGTACTGAAATTTTGATGATACAGCTCGACAGAAAACAAACATTGGGCATATCAAAATTTCAGTAAAATTATAATATGCCCAATAATGTTTGTTTTCTGTCGAGCTTATATGGCATAAAATGATGGTCCCGACTATCAAGGATTATATATGATTTTTTTATTTATTGATAGCCTATCACCCAAGTACGAGTAGCAGTAAATAAGCCTTCCGTTATCTTCGGAGGTATTAATATACGCAGTAGTGAAATCGTATAAATCACGGCAAGCATACGATTGCGGGTCCGTCCTCTGTACTTTCACTTTACAACTTAACATCAAACTTGTGTAAGCATCAACAACGTTTTAGGTAGACACTTTAACAGATAACTTTGTTGTGAAGGATAAACGGACGGAAACTTGGAGCCCGGAGGCCACTTAAAACTTATGTGGCTTTGTTAACCATAGCCCTATATTCGGACTTTTGTTAAGATCTCCTAGAACAATAGATACCCAGTGAGATTTGTTTTGGTGTCCAACCTTGTGTTGAAAATAGAAGGTTTCGTTAGCTGTATACGGCTAGACGGTTGCACTGTAAAATGAAATAATCATATTATTAATTACTACACTATTATATTGTAAAACTACAAACGATTTCGCAAGCCAAATTTAATCAATTCGCCAATTGCGTTTGTACAGTAAATTAAGAAGCCAATTAAAGACGTTAGACATATTTTGGAGCGAAAGTATTCAGTGCAAAAGCATTGAGTTGAATTGCTCATTTAGTATACGTATCTAAGACGTTACAGTATGTCCCGTTGTTGTAGAGCTGTAAATAATTTAGTCGACTCTACCAGTTGCGCAACTGTATGGAGTCAATTGACAATAATGAGCTGTATTGATTTGTTATCATCTGGGAACAAGCACCCTTTATGAACTGTACTCATGAGTCTACAAGTACGTCTGCTCTGCGGTCTTGTTATTCTAGAACTTTTTTAAAACAGAAATTTTCATCGACGGCCGACATATCTCAGAGAGAGTAAAAATGATCTTCACGGAACTACCTACGTTTCAAATTACCTCTTCAAACAAAAAAAAAAAATGTTTTCCAGCTTGGACATCAATAAAATTGTCGAAGTTATCGATGAACATTCTCAAAAAATAAATGCAGGTGACAATAGAACCTTTGTTCTTTTGAAGTGTATTACGGCCTAATAAATTTGCCTACTTCATTCAACGATTTATTCTTATTGAATTTAAAATTTGAAAGCCTTTTCAATAAAACATTATTCAATTATCTCGAAAAATAATGTACGATATCAAAGAAAAAAAAATTGTTTTCTATCTGATTTTGAATGATATAAATAATTTTCAAGCTTTTATTTCGTTTTACCTATCCCGCTGACTGTGTCCAACCAAATTTTTAAAGCTTTTAATCAAGTTCTAGTGGCTAGAGTGATCTGAATATTTTGTAGGTACCTATGCATATGAAAATTGGTTGACATTGCAAGTACAATCAACAAAAGGAACAGTCAGCGTAAAAAGCTTGTATTAAAAATGTTTTTTTGACTAAAATCATTTCCCTTTTCAATTCTTTTCTATACTTGTAGCGTCAACGATTTGTTGTGACAGAAATAATCTGCGCGACAAGCATTTTACTTTCAGAGGCGAAAATCCTTCGACGTTAAAGTATGCTCTTAGCTTGAGCGTAGGCGTTCAGACAAACGCCTACAATGAATACGGATTTCTTGCCAATTAGGGTTTCTAAAACGATGTTAGGCTAAGCATTTGAAAGAAAAATAGACGTTTTGGGTGGCCTATCGTATCGTACATTCTTACAAGCTTTTATTTAAATTGCCGTGTCAGTAATAATGTTTATTTCAAATCTTGGAAGTCCAATTTAACCCACTTCCAGTGGCCGGATTGGCTTAAAATTTGATATACCTTCATATTACTATATAGATTGTATGACAATGCAAGTAGAGACAACATAAAACGTTTCTACTCGTATTAAAAATATTTTTTTAACAAAAACTTCTTACTATGTTTACTTTTATATTTTACCAACTTGACCTAAATATACATTTGTATACTAATCGTATGTATTGTGGCGAACTTCAAGTGCATTACATATCTAACTACATGCCTGGAACATGTATCGAGTAAGGCATAATTCAGAAATTGGTATGCTCAGGCAATCCAGGCGGAATTTAGGTAACTAGGAGCGGGCAAATATCGTCTTCGAGAATTGCCTGAATGTTTGGCTATCGAACTAACCTAACGAACTCTGCAGCCAAGCATGCAGAACGAGAAAGAAATACGACTGATTGTAGGGCCCAAGAATAAACATTAGAAATAACGTACCTAAATGTGACTTTGTCTACACGTTTGTTTGTATTCAAGTTTTCTAGCGTAAAATAAGCTTTTGTTGTTCTTTTTTGTTGAAAAGTATTGCTGATTGTACTTGCATTGTCATCCTATCTACATATCCGTATCAAAATTCAAGACAATCTGCAAATCGAACAAAGCTAGCTAGCTATCGCTAGAAATCGGTGAAATTCGACATGCAAATTTTGAAGACGACTTAAATATCTGTCTGTATATATTATGCTGTTTTTATGTGACTTCGTCTGCAGAAAATTCGTTTATCGTTATGCCACGGTAACTATGTAATTTTCCGAAATAAAACTATCCTATGTACCTATGTCCTTCCCAGGGCTTCAAACTATCTCTACATATACCAAATTTCGTTTAAATTAATGCTGCGGTTTAAGCATGAAGACGTAAGACAGACAGAGATACTTTTGCATTTATAAAATCAGTAAAGTTTAGGATATACGAACATTGTAACTTACATAAAAGATTGTAAATAGATCTTGAGCTAGTGTGGTGCACATTTGGATCGATCGGAACAAAGCAATCACAATTGTAATGAGGATAGTTTAGTATCAGAGACTCTTTCTGATTCTTTTTTCGTTGCACTGATGTGTAATTAATTTGTTATAAAAATAAGTAAATCTTGCAACCGTCTTTCCTATAACCCTTCATATCACATAGGGCCTAAGTATACCTAGATCCCCCGACCGCACAAGGCCCCGAAAGTCTGATAATATTTACACATGAGTAAAAGAGCTTTAATTTAAATCTTATAATTCAATAACAGGTTCTTGATTGAGATTGTTTCTACAGAAAACTATTACAACCATAGAGCAATTAATCTATCGCAGTTGCATTTGGCGTGGAAATTAATAGCGAGGTGCAAGACGGACGAGCGCCTGGCCGGAAAACGTGTATCGTTTGCTTGCCCCGCCGAGCTCTGGGAGCTGATTGTAGGTTTCAGACAAAGCCAGTGTTTTGCCAGTGTTGCAAATATCGACAATCTGCAGTACGGAGCAAGCAATGTTCCATGGCACGGTAATAGAAATACATATACAATCCTTCACTTATTATAGTGAAGTGAAACAAGGTCGCGGGTGAGCAAAGTAATTGTTTCAGTTCATTAATATGGACCTCCGCAAAGTAACGCCTGATTCAATAAATTACTTACTATACTACTACTACTTACTATAGTGTTTATTTGTTAGAAGTTACATTGATAATTGCAAATGGGTTGCCTAGACGGATCCGGCTTTAACATAAGCTCTTGACACTATGGATGTGACGTGGTTTTGACAAGGCGACTATATTATTGCGAGAGGGCTTGGGTCGTAGTTCCCACGCGGGTCCAGTGCGATTTGGGAACTTTACACACATCATTGAATTTCTCCTCACGTTTGTACAGCTTTCCTCGCGATGTTTTCCTTCACTGTAAAGCTCATGGTAAACTTCAAAGGTAATTTTGCACATGAATTCGGAAAAACTCGGAGGTGCAAGCCCGGGCTCAAACTCACGACCCTCTTCTTAAGAGACCATAGTTCAAACCACTAGGTCACCACGGCTTAGCGGCTATAGAAGTCACTTATTCCTATTCCGCGGGAACTTTGCATTTTCCTGGTATTATCCTATGAGTTAATCCATGTAATAAACTACCTGTGTGCCAAATTTCATCCAAACAACTAACGCAGGGGTTCCCAAAGTGTGCGCCGCGGCGCCCTGGGGCGCCGTACAGGGTAAAGAGAAGCGCCGTGAAACTGTATGTAACGCTCACTTGCTGATCGATTTTTTCATTCTTTCAATTATTTGGGGCGCCGAAACAAGATACGAAACCTCAAAGTGCGCCGCGAACTGAAAAAGTTTGGGAACCCCTGAACTAACGTTATTGTCTTCGCGTACAAAGTCGCGGGCAAAAGCTAGTCTAACATATAAATTATGTCATCATTAAATAATAGATGAAGGTATATATTTTTTGTATCACGGTATATCCTACTAAGAGGATTCCATTCGCCACCAATTGTCTACAGTATGAGAACAAAAGAGTGGAATTACGGAATTTTCAGTGTAAATATTTCCAGGGTATCAATTTGAAGTGGATCATTATATTAAAATTCCATGTTAACGTATCTAAACTTTAAATGAGTAATTTAATATTTAAGTAATATATTCTCAGCTAACAATGAATTCCTACAACTAAGTGAGTCTATAGTATCGTCTTTCACGTTCCAAGTGCTCCTTGTAAAATAATTGTGAAAGCTTTTCTAAACTATATTGGCTATGAAGCTGAACAAAGTCCATAAATGCAGGCAACATTGTGCAAACTAACTTACCTCCACTACTGGCACTTCCTTCCGCTGATGGAAACCTCTCGTACCTATTATTAATTTTGTTTAGCGTACCTGCTTCGTTTTTACTAAACGTTGACTGGGGTTTAAGATACAGATTTAGTTTTGTGTTAACTATGTGATACTCAATCTATAAGTACCTAATTGCTTTGGAAATAAATAATCAAATCCATGTTAGTATCAGATTTTGACTATTTTAATTCCAAGTTTCTTAACGGCTCATGAATTAAATAGACTTTTTCTATATATAACTACTCGGCCGGCAATCCACTATTTCGTGGCCTCTGCAGTAATGTACTATTAATTAATGATCAAAGTAAAATACTGTTTCTCAATTTAAAGTGGATTTATTATTATTATTAGTACGCAATAATTATTTTCAGAAGTTTTCGTGGAAAAATTCACTTCTGAGGTCATTCATTGACTTACCACCCACGACGATTTGTTTTCCGAGGAATTTTTTTCTGGCTTAGTGATAAAAGACGTAAATAACATTCAGTTCTTATAAAAAGTTTTATTTGGCTTCAAGCAGAGTCAACTAAACGTCTTTAATAAAATTTTGAACTTTTCATCGTTTTTCTACAGTCTACCTTTCACATCATAAATTGCGAAGATAAACCAAAGCCTTTAATGCTCAACTATCTTCTTGTTGAAGGCAATGATGAATGATTTAGTCAGGCCGTAAACCGTCACCATTACCGTAACTGCCGGTTGAATTATGATTTACGACGGCAACTTTGAACTGCCACTAGTGGGGTATCTCAACTCATGTATTTCTCACGAGGCTAGTGCTATATAGCCAAACTAATATTTCAGACCTCCTTTAGTAACGTTTTGCCTCGAAATGGGATAAGAGCGGTTGTGGTTTGTGTATTCAACTGGGCCAGCCGAATGCCTCTAGTTGGTGGTACAGCCAAGTCTTTTGTATTCCGACTTTAACTATTTTGAATTTAGAACTAACTTCAAGTTACAGTGTTTCAGTATTTATCTTGGATAATGGATTCTATCATCCGATTTTAAACGACACAATATTAAGGCTGCGTTTCCACCAGAGATGTGCGAGGATGCGTTGCGAGGGATGTGTTTGTAATGAACCAATAGAAACACTTCATTCACTTAGGACCTTTTAAATTAAGTGTTTCTATTGGTTCATGACAAACACATCCCTCGCAACGCATCCTCGCACAGCTCCGGTGGATACGCAGCCTAAAACAGTTAAACGGTTAGTATTATAAGCCGTGGTGGACTAGTGGTTTTACCTATGGCCTCTCAAGCAGAGGGTCGTGAGTTAAAATCCCGGCTCGCACCTCTTGGGTTTTTCTGAATTTATGCGCGAAATTACATTTAAAATTTACCGTGACCTTTACGGTGAAGGAAAATATCGTGAGAAAACCTGCAATACACCTGTGAAGAAATTCAATGGTGTGTGTGAAGTTCCCAATCCGCACTGGGGCCGTGTGAGAACTACGGTCCAAGCCCTCTCATTCTGAGAGAAAGCCTGTGCCCTGCAGTTGGACATGTACAGGGTAATTTTTTAATAAGTGCACAAATTTTAATATGTGATTCAGTGTCGTTAAAATAACAAATTTCAGTATTTTTAGTTATAATATTAATCACTTATTTTTTTTGTTTTTCATAATAACTCGACCAATTATTGGATGAATTACTATGAACAACCCAAATTTCAAAATTTAAAAAAAATCTTGAACAGATAATCGTGATCTATCAACGATACCAACGATACTGAATCACGTATCAAAATTTGTGCACTGATTAAAAAATTACCCTGTATAGGCTGGGATGATGGATCATAATTAAGTAGCTGTTGCTGGACCTGTACATAAATTATAAATACAGAGATGCATTTACGTTCCCTGTTGGTCTCCTAAAAAGTACAAAAAAATGATATTAAATGTCTGTCGCGTCACGTAAACTCTAGCTCAGTGTATTCAGCTCTGGAACGCTTGTGTCAACATTCACCCGCTGCTAGTGCATGAATCTGACATCGAGTTTCGGAGTCATCGGCTATGATTGACATTGCTTGTTTATTCCGGTCTACTGTATCAATGCCCTGTAAACCTTGGTTGGTCTACTGGTTCCCTGTCATGTAACGGATAACACGGCTGGTTGATTTGTCGGAAAGGTCAAATTAATTTAGGTGACATGTATGTATACGTAAATTAGGGATAAATCTCGTTGCTAAATAATTAGTTCGAGCAAACCAGGGCAGATCTTTTTTTATCACATTTTGTTAAAGGCACAGATTTACCTATTCATTTAGGTGTTCTACAGCGTTACAATTATGTTTGTCCTAATTTACAAAGTTATTTTTAAGGCCAATTACAGAACTCCCTTAATGATGGTAATTGTATAACCCTGAGTAAGAGTAAACGTATATTAATAAGGAAAAAAAAACATGTAGGCATAATATGAAAAACGGTAACGAGAAATAATAAAAAAAATGTTTCTAATAGGTTTGAGACTTTTCATATTGATTGAGTTGATAACATGTTAGTATATTTTTCATTGGTTTTCAAATAAACACGTAACCGTAAATTGACTATCAATTGTTGGGTTAACACTGAGCGAGTTACTTCGCAACGCAAGGCAGTGGTTTTCGGTGCGATTTTGAGCCCTGTGTCAAACAAAATCATGCCTCAGCTCGCTCAGCGGGGACTCGGCTTCAATTTATTGAATAACATAACGGAGTGTTAAACCAAATAACTGACAAAACACTATGCATCTATTTACAAATTAATTACAGCATGCAGCGTAAGTCACATATTTATGTCCAAAATATACATTCTATACTTCTCGGAATATCTAAACTTCAATGTTGTTTGCTCGCTGTCAAAATGAAATCTGAGCACAAAAACATTTCACCGTCTTATCGATTTACCGTGATCAATTTAAGGATGGAAGAATAAACTATATAATTTAAATGAAAAAGTACAGGCATATACCAAGCATGGTAGAGCCAATACTAACTCGAGCGCGCGGAGCTCGGTTTGCTAGGAACAAACACACGTTAGCGAATCCTAACGGCCGGCAAGCCATTGCACTGCTATATCACTTCTATAACAAGATATTCATTTAATACTTTACAAGCAGTAAAAATATGACAGTTGACGAGATGTGGTGATCGTTGAATAGACTGAAGTCTGGAAGTTGCGATACAAACCGACGAAAAGTTATGCGTCCAGTGAGTTGATTAGGTGTTAAGTTTTAGCTTAGTATCTAAGAATACAATTAAAATTGATTCCATTTAGATTAATTTCGACGCTTTATGTAATGAGCCGATGCTTTAAAATTACGTCGTGGAGTAATTGAGACGATCTTGTAGGAAATAAATTAATCTCGATTTAGTGCTGTTCAAGTTCAAATCAAGCCTAACGACTAAATCGAGATCATTTTTTTTCAGCAAGTGGCCATAAGCGTCAAACAATATTAATTTTATTAAACGCTTCTCTTCCGTCTTCGTGTCTTGTTTTGCTTTCCATTCGACTGAGCATAATAACAACATTATGCAAAAACATAACTATGAGCTAGAAAAGTTATATGGGAAAAAAATTAACTAGTCTAAAGTGTATTGGTAACAAATCGTAAATTCAATGGTGGTGGTGGTGTGTGGTGTGGCTGGTTGGTGGTTTGGATGGTAACTAGATTAACAGCAACTAAATTATAAAGGAAAACCACTCGGCCAACTTGACTGAAAAAAGTTGCGGTGGCGGTATCATTAAGATGATTTGACCTATGGCCTATCAAGTAGGAGGCCGTGGTTTCAAATTCGGACTTGCATCTGTGAGTTTTTCGGAATTTATAAGCGAAATTACATTGAAATTTTACCATGAGCTTTTCAGTGAAAGAAAACATCTTGAGGACTGTAATCGCCTGCAAAGCATGTCTATCGTGTGTATGAAGTTTCCAATCCCTATTAGGCCCGCGTGAGCACACCCCGCGTGAATAGAGGCCCTCTCATTGGAAGAGGTTATAGTATAGTTATAGGTTGGGCATAATAAAGTAAAGCCTATGAAAGAATAGCGCTGCAGTGGACAACGAGCTCAACTCTAAACAGCCAGTAAGCTTTAGTGAATCAGACAACTCGGACTTCGCAAGGGAATAGCGTTATTGAATTTCTGCGTCATGTCGCTCACATATTACATAGGTTGGGTAGAGAGATTCAATTTTACATTCGCCAAAAAGATATTACATTTTGCACTTTATTAGAAATAGGGTAATGTAGTTCTTTTATACTTTTCAAAGTTATCTAAGGTGGGTAGTAATTGCATTGCATGACTGACATATTTCAACTATCTATCTACTGCTGGATGTAGGCTTCCCTCATATTGCGCCAAAATTCGCGATCCTGGGCTTCCCTCATCCACCCACTGCCAGCTGTCCTCCTAAGGTCATCAGTCCAGCGTGTTGCAGGGCATCCCACACTACGCTTTCCTAAACGTGGTCTCCACTCCAGGACACGTCTGCTCCAACGATCGTCAGTTGTACGGCAAACGTGACCAGCCCATTGCCACTTCAGCGTGCTAATCCTTCGGGCTATGTCAACGACTTTCGTCTTTTGTCTTACTTACATGCTCGTTGCGGACCCTATCTCTCAACGAGATTCCGAGCATAGCCCTCTCCATGGCACGCTGAGCGACTTTGAACTTATGGACTAGTCCTCCTGTGAGTGTCCACGTTTCTGCAGCGTAAGTCATAACGGGTAGGACGCATTGGTTAAAAACCTTAGTCTTCAGGCATTGTGGCAGGGATGACGTCAAGATATGACGAAGCTTCCCAAATGCTGCCCAGCCCAATCGAATCCTTCTATCGGCTTCTTTCTCGAAGTTGTTTCTACCAAGCTTAATGACTTGTCCTAGGTAGACATACTCCTGAACAACTTCGAGGGCCGAATCTCCGACGAACAGGGGCTCAGGGATGACGTGATCGTTGAACATGACCTTTGTCTTGTCCAAATTCATCCCAAGCCCCACTCGTCGCGAAGCATCATTAAGGCTGTTCCGCATTTCCGCCAAATCCTGCAATGATTCCGCCATAACAACTATGTCATCGGCAAACCTGAGGTGAGAGATGTACTCGCCGTTTACGTTTATGCCACGTCTTTTCCAGTCCAGGGTCTTAAAGACATCCTCTAGTGCGTTAGTGAATAGCTTAGGGGATATAACATCCCCCTGCCTCACTCCTCGACGCAACTGGATTAAAATAATATTTCAACTAGTTTAAAATAATGTAGTGTAAATTAGTTGTTTAGATAGTACCTAATATTGTTTAATTTATATTAATGCTCGAGAAGAATAAACTACGAAAGCAAAGAACTTACTTAAGTATTAAATCTATTTTCGTCCCGTTAAGACCATTTTAATTCCCTGCAGTGTATTAACAAAAACGTTTTAAGTTTTTTTTAACATGACGTAGTCCAAAAGTTTTACATTACATTTGATGTAGTACTGAAAGTGAAAGTAAAATGAGTTTATTTTAATATTTAAAATAATTATCCTTCGACAGTCGGGTGAAAAGTAGGCAAGCAATACACAACACTGTACTTATATATATTACGGCATTTGTTTAACGTTTTCAATAAAACGCTTGGAGTGAGCAAAATTTCATAAAGTATAGCCGTTATTCGTTCTGACATCCTCTTGACTAAAGATCTTGCCTTATAAATTTCTAAAAACTGTATCTGTGTTGAATTTATCACAGAAAGGCATATAATTACCTTCATAATAAATAATATATAAT
This sequence comes from Archips xylosteana, assembly GCA_947563465.1. Lineage (NCBI taxonomy): Eukaryota > Metazoa > Arthropoda > Insecta > Lepidoptera > Tortricidae > Archips > Archips xylosteana. The sequence continues at coordinate 16,466,116 of OX387344.1, forward strand.
CGGATTACGAATGGAATTGTGCTGAGAAGTACTTTTCTTTGGAAATCTGTTAACGTAGGTATGAAATTAAAAATGAGAATTTTCTTATCATATTTGGGTGAAGACAAAAAAATTGGACCACATTAAATCGTTGTTAGACACACAAAACGACTCACTGGAAAAAGTTCCTTTGCGACATGGAAATTACCCTTACAATAGTATACCTACCGTCGTTAAAGTGTCCGACTTTTTGAGCTTCACGTCATACGTGATCAGAAAATTTACAAATTACTTATTAGTTTTATTCGCTGATCTTAATTATAAATAATTGCTAATTGCTTTTAAAAGGCTCTTTTCATATTTATCAAAGCCTTTAAGAAAGCCTTCCAACATAGTGTAAAGGATCTTTAGAAGTAACTACTCTTACAGACTTGAAGTCTGCAAAAGCTGTTGTATTTAAGTGTGAAAATAATCTCTCTTTCAACTTAGAACAAGTAAGTATATTTTTGTTTCAAAGATGCTCAGGAGGGAATTATTTACCTCAGATTTTATTAAGGAGTAAAATAATGTTGAGTTTATTTAGTAAATTGTGACTTCCATGATGTGGTCTCTCTCTATTCAAAATCGTCTGTAATGGAAGTAGAGCGATAGCTAGGTGCTATTGGTCATTGGTCATGTTAGTTGGGGTTATCAGAAGTAACTTAATTTTTTTAAGATTTGGTTTATTGTCTCGAAAGCTTTATCTCCGTTTTACGTGGAAGTAACCAGGATAAAGGAAAGGATATATTTTCAGATAGCTCTTAACCTTTATCTCGAATAATTTACGTAACAAAAAATAAAGCCTTGATAGATTGGTATCTCTATTTAAGCTCCCATCGTCACAGCGAATTTTGTTAAAGTTAGCCCATAATTTTGTAGACGGTTACTGTGACAGTTAATCTAAATAAATTTGCTCGCTACAGCGCTTCACGCTTCATTGGCAATATTGTTGGTCCGATGTGAGGGCACACAGGGGACGTTTCACGACCAGATATCGTGCAGAGAGAGGGTACACAATAATCTGTTTCAAAGCATTTTTAGAATTAAGCAGATATGGTTATCATAGTCAGCAAAGTATTGTGTACGAAATATTTTACACCTAGTCACTTACTGTGCTCAAAATAAACAGGATACTGACTTAGTATCTTGGTAATAATAATAAATACTATGTAAGAATATAAGTAGCTCGGCCAAGAGTGTCCCGGGATGAACTTTTACAGATTTCGTTACTCATTGCTGATTTAAATTACATAAATACGTAATCCATCAACGAATCTACAGACTAAACTAATTGCTGCTTTATATTTGTCAAAGTCAGACTGAGGTAGTAGTGCGAGCGATAATTTCAGTTTACAACTTCTGATCATTTACTCAAAACAAGGTTCGCCTTAACAAGTCTAATTCGCTTAAATAAAGTGTATAACGATGCTAAGCGCACTTAAGTTTTTACGATCTTTTACATTCTAGTACGGACTATCAGCTTAAACATAGATAATGATATCGTGAGCCAATTAAAGAGTTAAGCAGATAGAGTGGCCGGCTGCCAGTCGGTGGAACGGGCGATAGCGGCCGCGGGCGAACAATAACTTTGTTACGACTTTCACAGACTCGTAAACAAACAAACAGCAGGGAATAAACAAGTTTCAATTATAGTCCCTGATTGAGAGGCTAGGATGTTGAATGTGGCTGGAGTATTGTTTCCATTTTTATTACTGACTGGAATTGCAGCACTAAGTGAAACGCGTGTATATGCAAATGTTTCGACGGCAGTAACCTGACAACTATTGTCACATTTGCTGCGATTTCGCTTGTATTGGAAGAATCACTTTATTCGTTATCTTAACTATAATAATAATAATATATATTTGATGTATTTGTTTATTTATATAATTTACTAGCTGTTGCCTGCGACTCCGTCTGCGAAGAATAGTAGCATACAACCTATTCTCAGACCTACCGAATACAGAGAAAAAAGTTTTCTAAAAATCGGTCGAGCTGGATGTTCGATAACAAACACCGTGACACGAGATTTTTATATATTAGACTAGCTGTTGCCCACGACTCCGTCCGCGAAGAAAAGGGGTACAAAAAATAGCCTACGACCTATTCTCAGACCTACCGAGTACAGAGAAAAAAGTTTCATAAAAATCAGTAAAGTCGTTTAGTCGTATTAGATATTATTTTTGTATTGTTTTTTAATATTTATTGTCTATTAATTGTACGTTTCTCCTGTCTGGTTGTTTCTGCCACCTACATTAGTCGGTTCATATTTATTAATTTCTGAGTAATTGGTTGTCTGGAACGGATCGCTTTTTAGCGATAAGACCGCCTATTGTCGGCCTGAATTTTTATTTTTGTAATGTCACTGTACTGCTTTTGGTGACCATTAAAGAATATTGGTATTGTATTGTAGTACTTACTTATTGCTACGTCTTAAAGTATGAAGATTAAGAAAAAATGTGCTTTTTCTAACAAATATTGAAACGCTTTTGTATTTGTTGCAGGTAAAGACAAAATACTTAGCCGATTTCAAGTCCTACACGCTGTGCCAATTTTGCAACAAGACGTTAGTAAATGAACCATATTTTTACTACCGACCCACGAAGCCTTAACGCTAGTAAAAAGTTTGTAAATTCCTAAATGCGAATACTTAAAGCTTGCTTGAATTTTATTACAACCGTAGTGTTTTGAGTTTTCAAAACTTCCTTTAAAGCCTTTTAATAAGTCGCATCCCGGTATCCTTGTCGGTACTCTCATAATAACGCGAGGCGTCGCCGAGACCTGGCGACTATCCAGCTTCCTGAACAAGACATGTTGCCGACAAACCAAACTTTGACCCCGAACATCCTTCGTTCAATTTCTTCGAGCCTTAACGATGCCGTTACGTGTTAAGGTTTTAGATTTTCAGTCTTGAGTTCCTAAATGGGTATGCTTTATCTAATGCATTACGTCTACGAATATACAAATACAATTATGTAGGTATACGAGAATAATGGTTTAAGCTGTTTTGCTATTCAGAATCCTTAGAAGGTGGAAAGGATCTAAGGTAAAACTCTTTTGTTTGTTTGAAAAATATTACTTAGTAGACATTGGTTTTTGTTTGCCGGATTGGCAAGAAGGAATATCCGATAAAACGTTAAAGTATTAGTAGGTAAGCAGCATTAGAGCCATGTTTTATCATAATGATTTTTTTTTATTTAATAGAAATGATTTTAATTTTTAATATTTTGAACTTCCCGCCTTAGCAGTTTCATCAGCTTGACATGACGTCTATGTTCATTTGGAATCAAAAAAGGCACACAGATCATTAATTTTTTGCATGTCTTTCATGTATGTTTTTATTATCTTCCTTACTGAAACAAAACTTTATTGTAAGATATAGTTATTGTTAACTTCCTGGCGCTTTTAAGTAATTTTAGGATTTACAAGTTTTCCTGAAAAAGAGCTCAATAATTAGTAAATGATGATCAAATTAGCGCCTACTACTCTGACATTACCCCACCTATTTACTTTTTCATCTGTCCTGTTTGGAAAGTTAAATTTTCATGGGTAGATAGCCGGGTGGAAAATTGCGTTTTCATCTCTAGGGTGGAAAGTAATTTTTTTTTTAGTTTTTACGATCAGCCTTGGAGTCGAAGGTAATTCAGTTACGTCAGTGACACTTTTTTTCACGTTTCGGCATGGCCACCTAGATGCACGTCGTGACCATGGAGCTTATATACAACACTGGAGGTTGTACGAACTTTTTAAATTTGCTTACTAACATTAAACTGACAAAGGAAAAATTGCATACAGCCAACTCTAAGCATTCTTACGACATAAAAAAATCTATCTTCTTTTATTATTACGGACGGACGGACGGACGGACGGACGGACGGACGGACGGACGGACGGATGGATGGATGGATGGATGGATGGATGGATGGATGGATGGACGGACGGACGGACGGACGGACGGACGGACGGATGGATGGATGGATGGATGGATGGATTGATTGTAGTATTTTGCTTTCCTCACAGTCGAAATGAAAAGTAGAGTGTCTAACTCGGGTGAAATTACCCATTTCCCCTCGAACTATTGGCCAGAAATATCTCGGGTTGGATGGGTCACTTTCCACCCTTGGTTATCAATCTACTATTGAATCAGTACACGAAACTTCAATGATGAAAGATCAATCATGAAAATTTAAGAACGCCAACCAACTACAACCATTACTCGCCGTTCAAATATCGTGCTCCATTGTTTTCATATTTTAGCAACTAAATTGCTCGGTTTTGTTTAAACGCAGTATAGCGTTAAAGAGCGCGAGCTTTATCACCCTCCAGAGGCTTAGAAAATGGGAAGGCGGGAAGTACGGCGCGTAATTGAAACCGCGATACAACGCGTAACTATGGTGCGCGATACAGGGTAATACCCGCATATTCATATTTGTTTGCCAATTTAATCTGTGATCTTGGTAGGTATTCTAGTTCAGTCGCCCGCGGAACATTCAAATTACAAAAAAAAATAACCGTTCGTCTTTGTGAAATTGTTATATGTAGATTTCGCCATTTTGTGTACTAAAACCAAAGTCTTAAAGATTCTAACCGCCGTAAGTACATAGGTATATAAAGTGTAATGCTGTTTACATTTTGGTAAAAGTGGCGAATTTTGACTTTACATACAATAGTTACGGGGCGGGTCAGGAGCTGTAGCCAAGACTTTGGTTTTAGTACATAAAATAGCGAAATGTATAACAATTTCACAAAGACGAACGGTTATTTTTTTAGTAATTTGAATGTTCCAACTATTACTACTGTTTGTTATTTATGTTTGAACTATTCGGAGTTTCAAATGTGTCGTGTTTTTCTTAAAAATCGTTGCTTTCATAGACTAAAATCGACAGAGTGAGATTTGATTGATACTTAGCTTTATATTTTGTCAAGAGAGTATTAATTTGCAAGAACGAAGTCTAAAAAATACTTATTATCTAATAAACAAGTATTTCATATGGACATGAAACAGAACAATAAGAAATCAAAACTACATAAAACGGAGACATTTTCTTGATCAATTACATTTATTCCGACTACGCCACCGACAAAGCCACGGCAAACCCAAAAGGAAGTTGACCAGTGATGGTGTAGGGGTTTAGCACGCGGCACGGAATGCCGAGGACCTGGGTTCGGTTCCCAGCATTGGTCTTTTTTCTGGGGTTTTTCTGTGCATCTATATTTCAGTTTTTATTTAGTTGAAATATATAGTTTTCACGGGATGACCGTAAAAGTAATAAAAAAATGAAGTTAAAAAATAAAATACAAAAAGATACTTCATATCAAACTTGCCAAAAGGAAGTGTAATGATTTCCTTGTTTACACTATAAGTTAATCACACATTATTTCGTACCATGAACGTAAAATAAAATGAGGTGATTATCAGACATTGTGATATTTACGTTTTACAATTCACAGAGTCCGTGCGTATTAATTTATCATGATAATTTTTCAGAACTCGACACGTCCCAATTCATGAGAGCGCTCTTTTTTCTCTCTACGTTTTTGGCTTTGCCGACCAATTCGAATCCAATTTACATTTCAATCGCCAGCTTCATGTTTTTACATGAGGCTCGCGAGCACGCCGCGGCTCGAGAGCTTATGAAATAATGTTACACACCGGCCCGGCAAATACTACGACATACCAACATTTCATATAACTTAACGGTGCACTCAGCACTTCCATTGTAATTTACGTAGATACGAGAAGTTGCCGGTATAAATTATTAAGTGGTAACGCTGACTTAAACTGTCGCGTGTGTGTTTATTTTGTATATATGTTTTGTTTTTCATTTATAGGGTAACCATAAAATTTCTATTGTTATGCTCGGATATAGAAAATTTTCTTGCCTTTGATATGATTTGTAACAAGAGAAAATTTGTCAATGAACTAAAACAATTACTTTGCTCACCCGCGACCTTACAATAGTTACGTTTATGCAAGAAATGTGTGTTCATGCAGTTCCTCCACCTCCACACTGTACGAACACACACAAATCACATAAACACAACTATCACCACCACCAAGCTACACTGACGCGTTTCGAACTCAACCAGAGCTCATCTTCGGAGTTACCACAACCGTATGCTATGCTACCAAATGTTAAACTAACAAACCAAAACAAATGTTTTAACTTGTCACTGTAACTTCACAAGTACCCACTTTATTTTTCTTATTCTCAAACTACCCCACAAAAATTAACTTTTATTGACATATTATAAAACTACCTTGAATTTTTGTTTATTTATTTATAAGGCATATTTTATTAATACTAACTGTTCAAATTAGACCCAAGCCGCAGTAAAGGAGAAAATACTAAATTTACCTGTTCATTAATAATAGACCCCATAGTGTTGTACCTAATTATTTCCATGCATTCCAGAGCATCCAGACGCAACCCCTTGCCGCAATAATGTAACACTTCATAAGAATCTGAATCTAACAATGAATGATTTGATTCCAACAAATGTTTTGCAAAATTCGATCTATCTGGATGCTCATTCCTATATGCCGAAACATGCTCTTTAAATCTAGTATTAAAACTTCGAAGTTTACTGTTTATTAGTTTTAATACTAGATTTAAAGAGCATGTTTCGGCATATAGGAATGAGCATCCAGATAAATCGAATTTTGCAAAACATTTGTTGGAATCAAATCATTCATTGTTAGATTCAGATTCTTATGAAGTGTTACATTATTGCGGCAAGGGGTTGCGTCTGGATGCTCTGGAATGCATGGAAATAATTAGGTACAACACTATGGGGTCTATTATTAATGAACAGGTAAATTTAGTATCTTCTCCTTTACTGCGGCTTGGGTCTAATTTGAACAGTTAGTATTAATAAAATATGCCTTATAAATAAATAAACAAAAATTCAAGGTAGTTTTATAATATGTCAATAAAAGTTAATTTTTGTGGGGTAGTTTGAGAATAAGAAAAATAAAGTGGGTACTTGTGAAGTTACAGTGACAAGTTAAAACATTTGTTTTGGTTTGTTAGTTTAACATTTGGTAGCATAGCATACGGTTGTGGTAACTCCGAAGATGAGCTCTGGTTGAGTTCGAAACGCGTCAGTGTAGCTTGGTGGTGGTGATAGTTGTGTTTATGTGATTTGTGTGTGTTCGTACAGTGTGGAGGTGGAGGAACTGCATGAACACACATTTCTTGCATAAACGTAACTATTGTAAGGTCGCGGGTGAGCAAAGTAATTGTTTTAGTTCATTAATATGGACCTCCGCAAAGTAACGCCTGATTCAATAAATTAGAAAATTTGTCGTTTCAAAAATAGAAATCGGGTGGTTTTCGGGGGAGTTTCATGGTACCTATGTGGCATGTGGGGATGTCTGAATTTCGTTGGTATCATTCAGTTACGTATATTTTTTATTTTGACTATTCTCCCCGTGGCTAATGCTAGTGGACAGCACAGAGTAGGTACCATTATATTATACAGGTAGAGTGGTAACACAGATCACAAAGGTTAAAATTACGGCCTAAAGCTCCCTGTCCATTTTTGGCAGGTATATTTTGTGCCAAAACAAAGTTTGTTTAAGCTTGACCCTTTTGTCAATTTCTGGGAGTAATAAAACATGCAGAGGATAAAGCCGTTCTTGAATTTATTTTCGTTGTCATTTCATGGATTGATATTTGTAAAATATTCTACAAATACTGTGACGAAGAAGAGTCATATATCGATTCTTCCATATTAAAATATATATTTACTGTATAATACTTACTTAATTTTAAACACTATTACTTGTTTGAAACATTACTTACGTTAATTACTTTTTGTACTACTTTATTTCAACCCATGATACTAATTCGCTACCAAATTAAACAAAAAAAAAGCTTTTGTATTACGCCTGTAGGTAGCAACATGAAAGTCCACCATGTATGTATACGCTCGTGTCACAGTTCACCTAGGTACCTACTTATTTAAACAACCGTGAGAAAAATACTTGGCGGCATCTTTTGAAATGCATTTTTCAACGTTTGCGAGGCGCCGGGTGGGGCGCAGAGGCGCAGATAAAGTTGCTAAGCGCGGGCCCAGAGTGCATGCTGTAAACTAGTTTTATTTGGTCATAACAATGGTCTCGCGGGATCCCAGGACACGTCTCGTATCGTACCGGCTTTATTCCAAGCCCCGCCTTCGTGTAGTTTTACACGAAGCAATGACTTTTACGCTTCTTTGATGCGCTGCGGCATACTCGCAGATATCTTTTATGGGGTAAACGATTTTTACGATTTGTTTTACTTTGTGAAATGACATTGGACTTTGTTGCTTTGTGCATTCGTTTCAGCCGTCACATATGAGTATTACGGTATGCCGATATGCGCTACATGACGTAACCATTTAGGTACGTGAACTTTTGTGTCGGTAGTAAAATCGGTTGATTGGAACGGCGTGTCAACCTCACGCGTACTCTATCACGTCGTAAAATATTTATTCTTGTTGTATTTTACGATTGCAGTAGATTTTAGCTGGCAGGATTTCTATTTTTTCGTGTGACTATTTTATATATAGTGTTGCTTTGATAGTTTTGAATAGTGTACTGTTCAGTGATTAGGTACTGCTTCATAACATTATATTGAATGTACTTTAAGGTTTGCCGTCGTCCCGATGTTTATAACGCAGGAGTGTTGTAGGTATATATTTGTTGAGTCCCGAAAGTTTTAACATTTCATCACCATGTTGTGTAAGAATAAATGTTTAAATAAAGCTTAATTAGACTCTACATAAACCGCACTTTCCGCTCCAATCTTGGAATAAAAACAACACTGCGTGTTATTTTGAGTCATTTACATTTGGGTTTACGTTAGAAGCGTCGTTGGTAGCTTTCACATCAGCAGAAAAGTGGTCATGTCGAGTAAAACGCTGGCATCCAATATTTATGACGTAGGTAAGGTACTGCTTTGTCTCCACGTGTCGGCTCAGGGAGCTCTTGAAAAGTTATTGTTTTCTTGACATGTGTAAGATATATAGCTTGAGAAGAAAATGAAACATTGCAACTCAAAAGCAAAGTCTGAAATTCTACTATTTTAGTGTGTTTCATGAGTTTATAATTGAAAATACAAGCGGTACGTACGTAACAATCTCCCGTTGAACGGAATATGGACCATAGACGATTATAATTGCCCAATATCGGAGTTGTTTGTATCGCTGAACGTGTTAATACCGGGCCCAAAATATCATAACCGCAATTTTGCTACCCTCATGAACTTCATCCTATTTTCGTTCAAAAATTGGTTTCGCTTATGGGAAAACAAATGAGATGGGTGTTACGATCCGATTAAGGGGGATACTTTGTATAAGTAGACACCTACCCCCTATATCAACATCCTTTACTTAATCCTCAACAACACACAATAACATAGGAAACCAATCAAAGGAAGGCTTTGTAATGAAATTGTGATAGGCACAAATATAGTACCTCAAAACAGTCTAGAATTTGATATAATTAATAGAGAGAATTATATGTAGAATTATATCTAGTTCTACGTGTTACTCCTAATTGATTCGCTGAAATGGCGATTTCAGTTGTATTTCATTTTTTATTTTTAATCGTTATCATAATTGTTTAGACGACCATCTAGATGGCCTAAACAACACAAGCTTTCTTTAGCTTACTTTGGGACTAGGTCAATTGGTGTGAATTGTCCTGTGATATTTATTTATTTATTTTAAAATAAAATAAAATAAAATAAAATAAAATAAAATAAAATAAAATAAAATAAAATAAAATAAAATAAAATTGATGAGTCTCTTAACAAAGCACAGAATAGTCCTTTCATAAGATATTATTATCATTATAGTAGAGTAGATATCATTATTATTTGTGTAAAAATTGCATATTTACAAAAAATATCAAACAACATTTTAAAACATGTACTTTCATGAACTGGGTCTCCTCTGTGATGAGCAGTTCGTTGCTTAAAGGATGGTGAAGAGGATAAACTTAATGAGGCAGCATTAATCACTCTTGAATAATGTGATCCTCTTTCGGGCTGTGACAAGCGGTTTTAATATGTCAAATAAACCGGTCAAGGACTTGCCGGCCGCCCAAGGGTCAAGTTTCTTTATCGCACTGACTTTCGGTTCCTAACCAAATCGTCTTCTTACTTCTCACCGAATGCGTGACCTAGTTTAAAAATGTATTATGCCTAAAGCAGAAAATGACCCCGAGATGAAAAAGCTAAACTTTGCTAATTTCTAATTTATATGACGTCCTTTAAATAATTAAAAGTTGCGACCCAAGACTTTGATGAAATAAAACAGAGCGAAGCTACTGGGGATTACTTTTTCTCGAGGATACGTAGAAATATGAATTAATTTGCCTACATCAAAGCCTACATTCAATGTGGTTCAAAAGACAATTTAGTAGAAAAGTAATTTAACGAACCTACTGATTTCTTTTTACGGAGAATTCTAAAGATGCTATTTAATTACTCTTCCTGTATCCAACTTGTGTAACTACATTGTTTCAATTAAAAACCTGCTTGTCAATGGCTTTATTTAATCGCAGTAATGGTGTTAGGCCTGACACACGCTTAATTTTTCAGCACTATAAACCGCCGCTAACTCGTTCTGTACGCTAACTACGTTGTTACGTTTCGTTATTGCTATGGAGCTGCCGTGTTTACGTCTTAGCAAATAACCGCGCCATAAATTTTACGAACTTGGGAGGCGATATTGTTTGCTTATTACGTGTCGTCAGTTCGGAACACTTTGGCTCCACTGATAAGTAAGTATCACTTTATTGTGTCAACGTGCAAGTCGGAAGTTATAAACTAACATACCGGAATGGAAAGCGTTTTAGTTAGGATAGGTTTCCCAGATCCGCCTCCACAAGTTAGAGAGAGACCATTTTAATAGGCAGGTTTGATTTCAGGTGGGTCTAAATCAATAGGCTCACATATATAGACTCATGTTTTGCCTATGTGTATTTGTGTATGTATTGGTTCTCCGCGATATAGTTAGGCGAAGGTAATTCTTGTAACACATCCATACCAATAATATCCATTTGGTTTAATATTATAAATGCGAAAGTGTGTCTGTCTGTCTTTCTTACTGTCTGTCTGTTACGTCTTCACGCTTGATTCGCTGAACAGATTTAGATGAAATTTGGCGTGGAGATAGTTTGAGACCCTGGGCAGGACATAGGATAGTATGTACAGGCATATTTCTAAAAATGTTTGAACATTTCAAGGATTTTTTTTTAATTTTTTTTTATGGCACAGTAAAATGACTCTAACCTAAGACATTTTTAGTAATTTCGAATGCCTCCATTTTGTTTTTGTGGCAAGAAAGACACTTAAAAATTATTTCATTTGGTCCAATACACATTAAACTATCCGAAATAAAAGATTTGGTTTCCAAATTAACGCTCATTGGGGCAATATTGACTCGTGACTATCAAATTCTGGGTATTTTCCTAAAATTCCTAAGTCTTCAATTTAAAAAAAAAATATCAAATTTCGGCTAAGACATATATGTCTAAACATGTTCAAAAATACCTCGGCTATCACCCCCTTAAAGCTTTGTACGTAGCTACCAAACACCCTGTATAACTAAATATTCTGTGAATATTTCAAGCGTCTCTGCCTGTTGCCATATCGAGCAATAGGGTCCCGTTTTTACCCTTTGGGTACGGAACCTTAAAAAAATTAATTGAAGAGTGGCAATGTTGCCTATCAAGGTGGGTTGCAAAACATATTTTTCAAAAATATTTTTTCCAAAAAAAATAGGTAAATATCTCTCAGACTAATCCAAATTGACCTGATTTGATCCTACATTTTTGCTTGAAATATCCTGAGGAATCTATGTTTTAAATTTGTTACTTTTCGTCCATAAACGAACAGACAAACAAGGCATGATTCGTTTAATGACTGAGATAAACCAGACTCCACGCAGACGAACTCACGGGCACAGCTAATATTACAAATAAGTTCGGCACTTCTATAATTTAGATAAATACGTGTCCTGAATTTTAACCCGAAACATATTCGTTTGAAGCAGCACTTATTGGACCCGAGTCATGAATAAGAAATGTTTGTTATTTTCTAGAAATACGCGTAGCCGAGACGAACATTTTAAAAACGTCGCGTCGCTTAGTTGCTTTTTTCCGCAACTGCTATGCATTTGAGATGCACCTTCACAGCGGTTACTCTTATTACATTTTTGTTGAAATGAAAAAAAAATCTACCGGCTTTCTCAGAAAGTTTTAGTAATGATTTTTTAAGCCTACTATAGTATCCCACAGCTGGACAAAGCCCTCTCCACATTGATCTCCACATCTCTCGATCTGGCGTAATGTCAGGCCCGTCCTTTACCTACACGTCTAAATCGTCGTGCTATCTCCTTGATCTGCCTCTTCGTCGCTGGCCGCTCTCTGGCCCCACCAAGTGACTGCGTGAACCCACCGTTGTGGGTGCATACAACAGGCCAGTCCAATTTTAGCTTAGCAATATTTTTCCTAACGTCGGCTGGCTAAACGTGTTTTTGAGCTTAGCTTAGTGTTCCGGATTCTATCTATCCATGTCTCGTTATGTTATTATGTTAATATTGATTTCCATTTACTTTTGTGCTTAGGTATTGCAAAAACAACAACGAAGCAAAGTGATAGACTATCACAACCTGCATTCGTGTTGTGAGACTAAATATTATCTTAAAATTCACGAAAGGGGACTCAAGCAACGGCTTTTCAGCCTCATTTGTGTACAGTTCGCGCATAAATCCCGTATCTATCTGGCAATTCTTCAAAAGGAAGAAGCGTGGCGCAATCGCGTTCCTCCTGAATTATGTATGCGCATTTTCACTGATGCGTTTGGCTATCGGTAACGAAAATGTTCAGGGGTGAGGAGAGGACGCACATTCTGTTGAACATAAAAAAGTACTTCTCCCGCATACATCTGTTTTTAGAGCTTAGACACGGAAATTATTTTGCAAACTGTACTCCGCTCGGAGTTTGGCAGAGTTAAAAACATAGTGGAAAACCGCGCGCTTAGGAAAACTCGACGTGTGTTAAATGTTCGTATACGGTAGCTATTTGTTGAGGCGTAAACAACTTGCTCTCGTAGTTCTTCTAAACTCTGAGTATTGTCATTAAAATACTCGTGCCTAATATTACCTACTGTATTTATTTTCGCATAATAATTTTGAAACAAACCTGGGGTTTCTGGCAAGCTGAAAAGCTTGTGGTTGTTTGTGAAAGTAAAGTCCAGGAATTCGGAAACTTTCAAAGAGAAGAAACTTTTATTAACTTGCAATGTTTGTATGTTTCTTAAGATCAATTCGTGCAAGTCGAATTTTACCCCACTTCAAGTGAACGGATTGACTTGAAATTTCGTAAAATTTTGTACTTTGGATGGCAACGCAAGTACAGTCAACATTTTCAAAGATATTTTTTTTAACATTAACCCAAGAAACTCCTTTACCACCCTATTCAAATTAATGTGACAGTCAGCCTTATTGTTTTTATTCTGATGCAGGAACTGTCATAAAAATGGTAAAGCACTTACTTGGTCGAAAAAATATAATTTCAATTGCGCCTTTGAATTTGTTACATTTCTAGTACAAAGATCTGTTGTTAAACGGTGATAACCTGTCAGTTTTACGTATTGTGCACAGAGGGCGTTACCGGAAGCAATTCGCGTCGGCGAAGTGCAAAGGTTGGCCTCGACATCCCATTTCCGTCGAACACTTACAGGTTGTGTCAGACATAGCCAAGTCTCGCGGGAAAGAGCAGCCATTGCGGTCCACTCCACACACAGGAAATTGTCTGTCGACCTCCATCGCTATTGGAATCATACATCTTGCGAAGATGGAATAACAGTATCGCATTGTCCACGGGCGCGTTCGACGAGCCATAGTAATATGTTACGATGGCTCGTCGAACGCGCCCGTGGACAATGCGATACTGCAAGGTAAAACACTTCACGGATATTAGGGACTCCTGCAACAACTGTAGCAAAATAAATAAAATGTCACCAGAAAATTAACACTAAATGACCTAATCACTATACAATGGATAAACATACTTTAATATATATTAAACACTCAAAACTAGAGAAAAAATATTCGTACATTTCATAAAAATATCTGACCGAACGGGGAACGACCTTTAACCACTAGCTAGGGTATACTGTCTTCCAAAATTACTACTCTATGGAATACTAGTAGTCGGCATTATTTTTGTTTTGTTTATAGTCATATTAATTTCCAGTCCCGGAAACTGTATTTCCAATCCAGAACAGCGTAAAATGCGTTATGGTAGCATTGTTGTTTGATCAACCTCGAATACATTCAGATATCCGCTTATGCAACCAAAGGCTTTACATTTTAGGTTGCCGCAGTTCCAGGGATTTGGATTTGCTACTACAAGAGTGAACGTATGGCCCAAATCTGACTATGCTACAGAGGCTGCTCAAAAATTTCAACCGAAGTGCCTTTAGGAAAAATGGACGTAAACCTGTTGCCAAAAAAGAAGTGTCGGCTCGAAGTGATTGGAATCGACGGGGTGTGTTTTTAATGCCATTTTTTTTTGTTTCTGGTAGTTTTCGTATGTGGGTCCCACATATCGGGGGAAGTATTGGCTCCCTGCCAATATTCAACGTGCTACCGTTTCCCGGTAACCGCTTCTGCTCACAGGGACTCTACATTTTTGAGGGTAGTTTCGTTCGCTTTCTGCAATGTAAACCGATTTGCCGGTTGAACAGGCATGCAAGCTTCTTATAATGAAAGTGCAAAGTAGTTTAGGCGGTTTATGCGTATGCAAAATCACTCGTCACCAAAGTAGTATTCTTAGGTGTATTTCATGGAAATGATTATGACGTACATATTTGAGAGAAGTAAGTACGTAATCAACAATGCAGAAAACGTATTGTAATGTGCATGGAGAGCTAATATTGTAGGTACATAAGTTGACAAAAACTAAGCAGATCGATCGATCTTTGAACGGCCCAAGCTCTCTCATTCTGAGAGAAGGCTTGTGCCCTGCACTGCTGTGTCAAGCATTAATCCGGTATCTTAAGATACATGAGTTACGCTTATCAAGACGTGTATATGATACCTAATTTTTCCGATATCTTAACATACTGTCAAATATCGCCCTGCCCGGATGAGGGAACGAATAGGTAATTGCAATACAAAATGTCAAAAAAACACTGAAAGTAGCCTTCGCTACACTGAAAATATCGGAATATTGTCTGGAGGCGTGCTCTGAGTGATTAGGGCTCTATTTAAAGGATATGAAAGGCTAGGATGATGATAATTATGATTAATAAAAAATGTTTTTTATGAGCTTTATGAAATATTGTAAGCAAATTTTAATAGTTTATTTTAACGCTCTTTCTTTGATATAAACTACTTTTTTAACATAATCTGATCAATGACCCTTTCCATTTGTATCTTGATACACAGGTTGTTTGACTGATTCGATTACCGACTGACGAGGATATGAGATTAATCCTTCACTAATCCAAGTTTTCTCCAGAGACCTTTTGACTTTCCAACCTGACAGTTTACAAATAAATTAATAACATAAATTTATATTTCCAAATTCATACATCACATCAGCAATAAGTATACAAGGTAAATATCTGACAGACCCCAAAATAGGTAGACCTGAGCTGTATCTTGGGATCTTGGAGTGCACTATACATATTATACATAGTTTACCTACAAAGCTTACCAGACGACAGGTGGATGATGAAATGATTTAAAAATAGAAAAAAAAACACATTACTCAATAAGATTTACAGCGGCACTAATATTTACGTGCGTGCGTGCGTGTGTGTTTATGTATGGAATTAGGAGCCGATGGTGCTAACATTTACATTTAAACACAAACGTACAAATTATGTTGTAAAGTTGAACGTTCATGAAAGAAACTCAAAATAAATAACGGCGACTAAGTAAATTAAACTAAAGTGTTTCTGCTCGTGATGGATTCTCCAGTATTAATGCACTTTAATCTCGAGTAAAGAAAAAGATTTAACCGACTGCAGAGCCCTAAAGATGGAGTGGAGTATCGTTTATTTTAAGACAAATTACTAAGTTTTAATTTTTTTTCCATAGACCGACGCACGCTTAACATGCAGTATATTTATCCCTGTTATCATCCCGAGTTTGAGGTTTTTGTTTGTATTTAAACATTATGTTATACAACGAAAATAAAAATAAATAAGTCTTGTATGGGGACCCCGCTTAAATTTTAATTAAATTATTATTATTTGTTCGTTTTAGTATTTGGTGTATACTATTTTTTGTTTAGCAGCAATTACGGTTCTTGATATACAGCCCTGTGACAGATAGACAGACAGACAGCGTAGCGGACAGTAATATTGTTTCCGTGGGTCGCCCTATGGCCACGGAAACCTAAAAAGAAACAATGCTGAATTGAGATAAAATATTGCGTACCTATATGTATATACGTTCAAAGCTAAAAAGGACACAAGAATATTTACGTGAGACGGAAAAAGTAGGTTAAATGTGTATTACCTTTGACGCCGCACGTTTTTCCATGGAAAGACGAGCAAACGACTGAGCAACTGTACACCACTTCACATTTTTATTCATTTATCATATTCGACATCATTTACAAGAATGTATGTGTTCATACAATTTTGTGTGAATTGGTCGTTAACAGTATTACCATATGATACACAAAGGACGTAAATCTTCGCATAAATCATATTTATTATTATTAAGGAAAGATTAGAAGATATAAAAGTAATAAACGCCCATTACGCCCGGTAATTAAATTACGCATTAAGATCTGTTATGTACCGCCGCTAAATGTTCCGTACATTATGGGGACAAAGGTCAGACGACGCAGTGAACTTTAAAGTCATATCAACGATTATTACAATAATGCGCCCTGAATTAAATAAGAAAAAACCGGCCAAGTGCGAGTCGGACTCGTACACTGAGATTTCTGTACAAAAAGTCAACTAAAAATAACTCAAGTCTATGAAAAGAGCAGTGATTTTCGGACATTTTCCTTTACTTGTTGAGCGAGGCCTTATTTCTTGACTTTCATAATTCTATGTCAACAGATTTTAATTCTCACGGTTTTGTACGAAAATACACATTTAAAGGTTTGTATTTACTTATGTAACTTTTGATCGTGAAAACTTAGAAAATAACGCTATGAAGATGTGCAGCCGTGGGTAGGTAGTTATGTGAGGAACATGTATGTATGTTATTATGATTGGTGGATAACAAACGTATCCACCATAACAACGTGGCATAGCATAATCTCTGATAGAAAACATTTCAACCGTTAAGTTTGGAGACTTTTTTTTTTATTAAATACTCATAAACTTTACGCAAGTTTGTGCGAGTGTTGCACATTCCCTTACCTCGCGCTATAATAACATCGCACGGGAAACCGGTTCAAACCACATTACCTGCTAATGCTGGTGAAAAGCACCCTTAAACGCAGCAATGAATATTTGTAATTAATTACCCTTTCTAAAAATATATTTAAAACTGAAATACGTGTGAGTGTGAGATGATGGGAATGATTATTTATTTCTACTATAACAACTTACTGCATCATCATCCCAGCCTACGTATGTCCCACTGCAGGACACAGGCCTCCTTTCAGAACGAGAGAGCTTGAGCCGTAGTTCCCACGCGGGCTCAGGGCGGATTGGGAACTTCAAACACAACATTAAATTTCTTCTCAGGTGTGTGCAGGTTTCTTCACGATGTTTTATTTCACCGTAAAGCTCATGGTAAATTTCAAATATATTTTCACACATGAATTCCGAAAAACTCGGAGGTGTGAGCCCGGATTCGTACCTATGTCCCTCTGCTTGAGAGGCCATAGGTCAAACCACAGCTTCCTTATTACATAATAGTATTTTTAACTTACTTGGCATCTTTTTTTCCATTAAGATATTCAACTTTAAAGCCGAGTTTAGACCTGCAAGAAAAAACGCGCAAGTTGGATTACATTGCGAGGCAGTAAGGCGAAGGAGATTAAGGTGGTCAATCAAACGCCGGAATGTAAAGCAACTTACGGTAAAATTACATAAAGTTTACCACTGACAGATGGTTTGCCTTCATTTCATATTCAACTTTAACGACCTACAGATAAAGCCAATTTTAGAATACTGTTACCCACGTTTGCAGATTTTGTAATAGCTACTTTATTTGTATGGTATTAAAGTTGGAAATGAAATGAAGGCAAGCCATCTGTCAGTGGTAAACTAAAAGTAAACGTATTGTACTCGGGTTATCTTGCAAGTCTAAACTCGGCTTAAGAAAAAAAAGGCAGAGTGCTCTTTGAAATATCCAAGCATCCTCGTGTTCACTTTAGCTTTAAAACTAGTCTCGGAAAAAGTACAAAAACGCAAAGTTCTCGTTATCTTCTAAAGATAATAAGAAATGCTTGTTTTCTTCTGCCATTTGTTTTGAAGAAAGATGACTGTCGCACTAACAATAATTTGGTCAAGGCTAATAGAAATGATTAGAAGTATTTTGCCTCATCTTACCTTGGTGTGTGTTTATGTATCACTTTTAAGGCATCTCCACTAAGTTACCATCAGTAGCGGTACAAAAAGTAAGCTCAGTACTAAGTTATAACGATTTTAGTTAATTAATTGTGATACGAAAATGAACATTGATGATTAATGTTTAATTGTTAGAACGAAGAGAAGAAGCAAGCAAGTGTAAGAATAGATAAGTAAAGACAAAGCAATAAAATCTTAAGTCGTCATTTACCTACCAGGAAAATTCTAACTCCGCATCGCAATTTATCCACAGCCACCTGACCTTTCGGTGAACTTGTCTAGTAAATGTCGTCTAAGCGTCAAAACAAAGTATTAGCCGAGCTTATAAAAAAAACATTTGTGTTAGATATATTTTTTAAGGTTTTTAGTTTTAGGTTAATTGTTCTAGTATATATTTTTTTATTTCTGTATAATTAGTTAATTATAAATATATTATATTAATTTATTATTATAAAAAAATATATAGGATGTTATGTTTGTCTTAGGTATATAGTGAAAACTGTGGGTTTTACATTATATAAATAGAATTCAATTTATTTTAGGTACAGTCAACGTCATAAATAAGTGGTCACTTTTGTACATTCTCACTTTCAGTCGTTACATAATTTCGTATGGCTTTTCAAACATGACGTTAAAGCAACAAGATACAAAAGTGATCACTTATTTATGACGTTGACCCTACATGCGTTCAATCTATTTATTTACCTGTTCATTCTTCCACACCGCCATTTGCAACGTGCGAGAGGAGAAATGTCATACGCGATCAATATGCCACTTTACCTTCGTGTGTGTGGTTTCGAAGAATTTTATGCTCGTATTGGCAATAGCAGCGGCCAGCACCGTCCCTCAAGACAGTCTAGACAAAGAAATGTCTTGTATAATAAAAGTAAAAAGTTTTCAATATTACTCGGGATTCACCGAATAGGTAGTTTTGTTTCATTCTGAAAAACTCATCTTGGCAGTCAACCATTAACTTTGAATAAATTCATTCTAACTTTTAACATCATTTTCTCCTTTTCGGGTAACTCTGTCTTTTTGAAAATGACAAATTAAACCGCATAATTCAAATACGATTTTACAAAAAAGTAAAAAAATGGAAAGTATTTCTGAATTCACGCTATAATTGGTAAAAGACGGGGAATTTTCATGTTCACGGTAGTTAAAAAGTCGTAAATTAACAGTGGTCGACCGTAGACAGCGAGCTTGGTAGCTTTTCGGTGAATAATAGTCTCAGAACAGTTCCAACGTGGCCACACTTCTTAAGCATTTCCAAGTTATTCATGGATGCTAACTACGTTCCCTTCGTTATTCAAGTTGTATTAAATTTATTCCTTAACGAGTTTCAGATAGTTCGAGACAATGTTCAATGAACCTAATAACCTTATTCCTTAAGCCTAGAGCCCAGAGATTTAGGTATAAATATGTTCGCCTGTATAGAATAGAATAGGATGCATAGGATGAATAAAATTATCTACACAATACTACATGTCGTGATCACTTTTTCCCAAAAGTGTCTAAACTGTTTGAATCGGTTTGACTTCCTAATTAAATAATTCCGTGGCTATAACAATAGTTTTAAAATTCGGCACGTGTATAATGTGAACCAGCTATTAACAAAATGTTCTCCGTACTAAAATTATCCATGGAAAAACTAATATACATTATTAGGGGCTATAATATAGCCAGTATAGCAGAAGCTGTATGAAAACTTCTTCGTGCGAATGAGTTAGTGACAAATGGGAGGAAAAAAACACGAATGATTGGCAGATCTGTCCATTAAATTGTCTTTTGTAAAGACGAATGAGCGCTTCTAGACTTTATTAATATTAAACAAATCGAGAATGTTCGATTTGATTTATTTGTTTGTCGGCATATTACAAGAGAAAATGAATCGTTTATGAGCTATGAATAAAAAAAAACATGTAGTAAATATCACATTTCTAAGAAAATAAATGAGTGTAAGTGTGTATGAAAGATTAAGGAGAGTTGACCTATTATTTTAATTATACATATTTTCGGATTTGTATTTCGGTCTGACACACTTTTTTTGCTTCGTAGGTACACAATCAGCGAGGTATTGTTTAGTTTTAAGTGTAGGACATATCACGTCTTGAGTTTAAGTGTAACGTATTAGACAAACCTTTCTAGTAGTTTTCAATGCGAAAGAGTCTTAGAAATTATTTCGATGTATGTGACCTGTTTGTTTTTGGCTTTTGAGTAAATTTCCGTGGCATTCCTTGTTGGAGGCACTTAAAGGGTCATAAATTAGTGGTAGCTGCCCACAAACGGCGAGGTGGATGGTTCCCCACGTGAGTAATGGCTTCCTAGGGACCCGCAGGCCGAAATGCTAAAAATTTCACAAACATCCAAAATGTTACTCGTAAATACATTCTATGTATTTTCTGTTAATACAGTATTCACGCTTTGCCATTTGTTGATGTAGGATTTAAAACCTAGCTTTGATTGGAAAGATATGAAAACATCATTAATTTAAACTTTATAAACACAAATTATTATTAAAATTGTGTAGTATTTTTCAAATTTAATAAAGAAAATCTATACCTGTGAAAAAGAAACAGCCCAAACCACTTTGAAATTTGGCAGACATATGAAAAGGGTCATAAAGGTACACTAAGAAGGAATTTTTCGAAATTCCTACGGAATAGGAAATAATGATTTCGATTCAGAGTTGCTCTGTTATATCGAAGACCTCGAATTTGGCACGCAAGTAGTTAGTTATAATTGCTAAAACTGTCATCAGGATTTTCTAATATTATTTTGATACTAACCGATTGAGACACGACACAGCATAAACCGCTGGAGTTAGAGACTTAAAAATTGACGGATACATTCCTAGAAGATCATAGAGGTTCACCATGAAGATGGTGATTAGTTAACACTTTGAAGGACACGTCCAAAACAATAACTCTTAATTGATATTATTGTCCACAATTCCTTAAATACCTTACACAATCGTTGATTTACTACCTACGCAATTGCAGATGCAGACAAAAGCTAATTTTAATAAAATGTCTCGACTACTATTTACAACAACAGGAAGTCTCGTTAATAACCCTCTTATTTAGTCTTCTATTAAAATTGTAAACAAGTCAAGGTTATGTAACATCGAACAAAGAGTCTCATCCGATTAGAGATCGACCAAAACAAAGGGGTTTATTATGTATATATATAACGTAAGTGATAACTAATTGGGTCAGACGTGGGTCAAGTCTGGTCACTCATCAGCGCTGATAACCTTCCGCACGCTTTGCGCAGCGTGTCACATCTGATTGCTGACGCGTGACGGGAAGATGTGTCTACCGGGTCCAATCTCGACGTAACCGCTTTATTTGGAGATTGTTTCAAAATTAACCGAAATAACATTTCGATTATTAGCGGTTTGAAAGAGCCGTGGTGGCCTAGTGGTTTGACCTATAATCTCTCAAGCAGAGGGTCGTGGATTTGAGTCCTGGCTCGCACCTCTGAGTTTTTCGGAATTTATGTACGAGTAATTTACCATGAGCTTTACGGAGAAGGAAAACCTGCATACACCTGAGAAGAAATTCAATGGTGTGTGTGATGTTCCCAATCCGCACTGGGCACGCTTGGGAACTATGGCCCAAGCCCTCTCATTCTGAGAGGAGGCCTGTGCCCTGCAGTGGGACGTATATAGGCTGGGATGAGGAACATTTCGTTTTCGAAGATAAGAAAACTCCAGATGATTTCCAAGCACGACTGAGTCTAAGATCTTTTAAAAGGTATTTTTAACATTCCATCTAATGTGACGGGATTTTCTAAATCTCTAAAGATTTCTGCCTTATTTTTCCCCATAAATGATATGAAAGGAAATATTTTCTCGCTTCCCGCTTGTTCGTATGATCGATGACTAAGACATTTACAAGAATCTGGCAAGGGCGTCCGTCGGTAGCGGCCTTGAAGGGGTAAGCAAATTTTCGAGCACATATACTTAGTTAGCTTTCCCTTTTGCTACTTAATTTTGGTCTTTTGCTATGCAAACAGAGAATTAGTGGAAATCATTGCCACCGTATTCAGCCTGAATGTAACAATAGTAGTCTTCAAATCAGGTTAAATGAAAAAAAAATGAAATAAAGATGACAATGATGATGATGATGACGATGATGATGATGGATGGTTTTTGATTTAATTTTTGGATTTTTCCTTATTTTTGTACAATAAAGAGTTTACATACATACATACATACAAGTGCACTACTTCATTAAATTGGATTTAAGTACAATCATGGTATGATTGCAATGAAACTGGAATATACACTGTTAAGCAAAAATAACCCCAGCGTATACACAAACAATCTTGGAGTAAAAGGCAACAAGATTAAAGATGAAACTAAATCTAAGGCAGCGAAAACGTGGCCCCTTATAGAGCTTGAGCCTGGAAAAACATTAGTTTCCCACTAAGACTGTAAAGTACCATTACGTATAAACAGTACGTGCACTATTCCCAGCAAAGATTTATCTTGTGGAGTCTAAACCATTGCACACTTGACTTTCTATTTCCGCAAGATTGCACAGCGTATCCTCGGTGAGTATGCCCGATAAACGAAGGAAGTTACTAAAGTTTATCTAGGGCTAACTAGCATACTGAGTCGGTGGATTGAACGACCCGGTTTGTTAGGAATTCAAGGAAGAATTTTATTTAACAAGCAATTAGATACAGATGAGATGGTTAAAAGTGTAAAGCATAATTAAAGTTCTTCTTGGGAGATGTTTTATAAATTTCTTGTACTTAGATAGTTTGAAAGTACTTTGTGATATGAAATGAAAATGAAAAAAAAATGAATAATGTTTTATTAGTTAGATAATAAGATTATACAAAATAGTCGCCGGAGCCTCCTTGTAAGCTTAAAAAAGCCTGTGTCAGGAGGCACCGCTCCTCCTCCTTCTCGACATTACATTTTGTGTATCTTAACTACCTACAAACTACTCTATATGTAGAAATTATATAAAACTCTTTATTGTAAATAAAAAACATGAAATTAAGAGTTAACAAGAGAAACAGATGTACAAAGGCGAACTTATCCTACTTTTACATACCTACTTTTATTTATAGTCATGCCCAACATAGTGCATGGGGTCTAGCGAGTCAAGCAAAGCATAGTAGGTGTGTGTGTGTGTGTGTGTGTGTGTGTGTGTGTGTGTGTGTGTGTGTGTGTGCGCGTGCGTGCGTGCGTGCGTGCGTGCGTGCGTGCGTGTGTGTGTGTGTGTGTGTGTGTGTGTGTGTGTGTGTGTGTGCATGTGTATGTGTCTGTGTGTATCAGTATTTCCATCTATTATCATGCTTCAATACAGATTATAAATAACATAATGTAACATAATAGTAGTGTACATCACTTGACAATGAATATGTGAACAAGATATTAAGTACATCGAAGACTCGAGCGCAATCATTCGTAATATTAATACAAATCTCTGTTTCGAACGGAGACCGAACACGGGATGCCAAGCCTCGCAGACAGTTTCTCTAAACACGGCTATCCGGCCAACTAAAACATATTTAAATATTTAAATGAACTGAAACAACTACTTCACTCACCCGCAACTTAGGTCGCGGGTGAGCAAAGCAATTGCTTCAGCTCATTAACAAGGACCGCAAAGTAACACCTGATTCATTAAATTATATACATATGTAACTAGTTTAGCAGTCCAAAAGTTCCTCTGTCTCATCATAAGATTTACCTTCAAGCCACGTTGGTATGATAGATTTACACTCATAATACTTTTTACTATACAAATCCAATTTCTTATTTAATGCATTGTACAGGTTAGCTGACAATTTCGAGTGTTGTCGTTTAGCAAATTTAGTTTTGGTTAATGGTGCTAGCGCTACTATATCGTTCTTTCTTCTGCTTGTTAAGTTCGTTATGTTAATGTCATAAGGTAATGTCTTATGTTTTTTAAAACTATGTGGACAATAAACAATTTCCTAATCGAAAGTAGCTTTGACATTTTATACAATCTATCATGAGTGTACTCCGTTAAGTTCTGCATTTAATTATCCTTAAATAGACTATAATTAGATATGATTCGTGCAGCAAACGTTGTATATTTGCAATCTATTTGCATTTAATTAACATTCATATCACGTTCAGTTGCAAGAGACGAGCTCATGATAAGCTGTAAACAGCAAGTTTAAGCTACATTGGAACGGAATATAATGTTTTTAGCTGGATGCTGATTGACATGCATTTTGGCATAAATTTTTACGAAAATAGGTACCTAATGGTTTAGTATACCGATTACGGTAATAGAGATTTAATTTCATGAGAAACTCGTTTTCTAAGTGTAAATAGAGTAGAAGAAAGCAATGACACATCGCGTACAGTAGTAAGATGAACCAATATTAGTTACTATTCAACAAAAAAAAAGACATTTACTCACACAAATTCGAGTAACTTAACACGGAGTCTGAAAATAAAATCACTTTATATTGACTGTCAATGCCTGATTTATATGTTATGGTAGGAATACTCTGAGGTATTTCACTTGATTCCTACCTACTAAAATCATGTCAAGTAAAAATAGTTTCTGTTCGGAAAAATCCTCAAACTAACATTTGGCACGTCGGAAAACATACGTTAGTGAAATAAAGCTTTACAAGTTTATTATTTACAAGATAAATAAATAACTTATTTAGAAAGCTACATAAGTACTTACATAAAGACAAAGTAGGCATGCCTATTAATCAGACGCCTTTATGTAGACCTGAGATATCGGCTGACAGATGCTTAGTTATTGAATAATTATCTTCATTTAAAGGTATGTTAATACGTACGAATAATATTCTGAATAAACTATAGCTAATAGAAAACAAAGTTCCGGCATAAATTGAAAGTTTGTTAACAAAATAAAGTTGCTAGTTACTCTATCCGGCCACCTGCGTTCGAGATTGGTGAATTTAGATTAGTGCATCACGAGTTCCTCGTTTTCGCTGAGTCTTCGCGGAAAGGCGTCAGACTCAAAAGTTTCGTCTTGCAGAAGTCACATAAATGTTAATGAAAGCCAGACGGCTCTTAATAAGATTACTGTTGCCTTAAGAACTCGATTCGCGTCGCATGTGTAATTTTTTATGCAAATTGTAACAAGAATTGAGACTCACAAATCTGAAATCTCTAGAAGTTTATGGTAACATGTAATATTTCAGTTATTTTTTTGTTTTTACTGGTATCATACCTACCTCTACAACAGGCACGGCGTAAGCTAACAATCAACTCAATGGCGAGCTCCTTTTGTTACACGCAAGACAATTCCTACAAAGAAATACAAACATGTAAGAGGAAAACTGTTTATTTTGCGCCAATAATTGGAGTCAAACGTTGCAAAACATAAAATATCTTTTCAGACAAAAGATGGACTGAATTAGATACCTCGAAGAAAATAATTAATCTTCCACATTTCAGGTCAAGTTCTAAGAAAAGTTGATTAACCGTCATAGCGTAAATTTAGTAGAGATATCAAATAAGCACGTTCATGAATTCGTAAAGTCTTACGTTGAAGTATCGTGTTATTACTTCTCCATTTATAGTCGAGAGTTGCCAGTCGACTTCCATATAGGTCCAATCAGTCAGAGCTCCCGGCATATGTTATGAATTTTAGAGTAGGCAGGTTCTGCATTATTCGCAGTTACTACATCCTACTGAGATCGAATAGACTTGCTATTTCAGTGGAGCTTACGGAAATTAAAAGTATAAGATATGTGTTACTAACTGTTACCCGCGACTCCGTCTGCGAACATTTCGTTTACCGCTATCCCGCTGAAATTGTAAAATTTTCCGGGATCAAAACTATGGTCTTCCCAGGTACTACTATATTCTTCCCAGGGTTTTAAACTATCTCCAAACCAAATTTCATCTAAATCGGTTCAGCCAGACAGACTAAATTATTATATGAATTAGTTAAAAAAATTAAACTATCAAAATCAGAAAACGTGATGCTCGAAACTTTTTGTAATTTGGCTTGTTAGTATGTAATAAGAAGAACAAAACGATATCATATGATATACCTAATTGATTGATGGGCCAACTTTTATTATTTATTTTGTATGTTTTGACTTTTGTTTTATTTAGAAAATCTTATGTGATTTCTGCTCAGAATCACGAGGTTTTTCAATCCTACTAGGGAAAAAAGTGTCCCAAAACTTCCATATAATTTTCGATTTTTCCATATTATAAGTATATACTATGTAGTTACCTACGGTCACAATAAAGTCGAATATGAAAAATGGTAACTGAACGGAAAAAAACATGGGACACATTTGCTCCTAAATATTAGCTAAATACCAAAATTATAACTCGAATACAATACCTATACCTATGTACACCTGTATACCTATGTACCTCTTAAAAAAAATTAAATGAATTGAACATCCCTCAGCCCTTCATAATTTTGGACAGCTCACAATCAAAATGAATTGAGACATAATTTCGTGATGAATTCTACAGGGTTATTTGTAATTCACTAGCATCCTTTTAACCCTAAACTCCTACCACTTAAACAAATGTTTTTTGTTTTACGGCTTTTGTCATAACTTAATATTTTTGGTGTAATAACGTTTTGAAAATTTGAGATTTCCTCTTATTTTTACGATACTCTGTGTATTTGTATGGGAAAAAAAGTGCTTCATTTTAAAAAGTCGTAAAACAAAAAACATTTGCTTGAGTGATAGGAATTCAGGGTTAAGAGGATGTCAGTGAATTAAAAATAACCCTGTATATTGGACATAACAGAAAATGACGTGGAGTTGAACGGCACGGCACGCTGTGCCGGTCGCCGGGCGCCGGGGACGGCCGTCTGCCGTGCGCCGCAAATTGAGAGGCAAGCGGGCCAGTGCAAATTGAAAGCGCTCCGAAATTGCAGCAGACCTTTGTGTTTGTAGCCATCCTGAACGCCGAGAATCAATCATGGTAATGGTTTATCCGAGTCTGCTTGGATTAGTCGAGACAAAATGCCCATGACCGCGACTTCTCCAACGGCAGCCGAGCCCCAGTGGATCCCTGGAACGAAGTTAATTAATTAACTAAAAGATGAATTAAGCTAAATCGACAAAAGTCAGACTTCACATTCAAGTCGATAGGCGCTTTGCATTTACATTTTTAATATGATCTTAAATTGAATCTTAAATTAATTCTTATCTACTATCTTAATTTTATAAATAGGAAAGTTTGTATAGATGGATGTATGGAATGTTTGCTACTCTTTCAGGCTAAAACGGTTTGACTGATTTTGATGAAATTTGGCACACGGATAGTTTAAATCCTGGATTCACATATAGAATATGTTTTTCCTTTTATATCCCGGAAAATCGCATAGTTGCCGCGGGATGATGATAAAGGAGTTCTTCGCAGACGGAGTGGCGGGCGCCAACTAGTTACAATATTTCAAATGCTTAGGTACCTATGAATTATGGGTTTTAAAACCCTTTGATAACAATATAAGAGCATCGTACATAAATAAATAAATATTCCCGCGGTTCCCCGAACGATGTTATTTATTATGTATAGCGCGAGGTAAGGAAATTTCATGTGCAACACAGTGTAATTTAATTAATATTTGTATTGATATAATAATAAATAAATAAATTTGGTCGCAAGTTTTTAGAATTTTGTTAGTAATTTTCATTAGGTATAGTCGGGGTAAGAAAAGGTTCGTCACTTTTCGACCTTAACTCGTTGACATAGAGTCGAAAAGTGACGAACCTTTTCTTACCCCGACTATACCTATACTATGAACTAAAAACATAGGTACTTAGATTCAATTACGCAACTTCCTGTTAACAATAACAGGCTCTTCCCTTCGTATCTTGTTAAATAGGGTTCGTCTCCAGTCGTGGGAAAGCCCAGTTGTTTAAGGTATAGTAAAGCCGGCTCCAACGAGTATCAGGAAAACTCCAGTCCTATCACCAGCCAATTCAAGCTGTTGAAAGGCAAAAGATTTCCAATCTTCGATATTCGATTCGCACACGATAGCTGACACTTCGCAAAACTACTTCGTATTTGAATTGAAATTGACATATAAACTTTATAAAAAACTAAACAATATTCGCAACTTTTAATATAAAAACAATATTTAACTTTTTTTTTACTTATGCGTTGTTGTTTTAGAAATCCACGTGATAATTAACAACGTCAACTTAATACAAAATGCGCATGACCCACGCATTCATAACTTTCTATTGTGTTGCATACAATTGTTGCGAGAAGCTTAGTAGGTTTATCTGTACAATTGTAATTCATATACCGACCCATGCAGGCCCATAACGTAACCTACACAAAGCATTTACAGATTGCGAGCGCAGTTGCGGCGTGCCACTGCCAGCGCACAAAGCTTTGGCCAATGTTTGCGTCGACGAGGCCCACCAATTAGCGTAATAGGCATTTGACCAACCACCGACCGTTTAGCCTCTTGTACGTTGTAAACCACTACAAGCATTACTTTCCTCTTTTTTATTACCTTTCTGTACCAACGAACAAAAACAAACTTTTCCATACCTTCTTCAACAATTTAGTAAATGCATTATACTGTCTAGTCTAGCATCAAGTTGTGGAGATGATAGAAAACTAGGTAGCTCTATTCTCGTTTTTATCAATTTTCGCATATTTTCTAAGTTTTGGTGTTTGGTGTTGTGTCACTTAAGTTTTAGGTTTTATCAGATCTTAAAAATATCTTCGCTTTGAGACAACGAGTGCTAAAATTATTCACGTCCAGAATTTAAGCTGAAGTCGCAGATTCAAATAAGATAAAAGCTTGTAATTACCACGATAGAGAAGGACGGCCTTCTAACGACTTTAAAAGCATGGAGCGTGCGGCCATTGCCTCTGCAAAGTTCTTTTCATCCCGCATGTAAATACCCCGAAAGAACTCGAAAAATATTAAGCGGTATCTCGTTACGCTTCGTTTTTTGTTTGTTCTGTGAGTTTGCCTACGTTATTTTCACTCAGCGTACAGTAAAGTTTTTTGCTGTTCTGTAGGACGGGCGGACTTTCATATTGCAATGAACGTTCTACCTACGGCAGGGATTGCGAACAAACGAACGAAGTGTGACATTTGTGGCACGGGACAAAATAAATCAGGCACGCCACTAATCACCGAATGCATGCAATTCATTGATAGTTTTATTTTCATCGATGCAACCACGTAATCAAGAATCTTTGATGGCACGTCATAGCTAGCTTAAGGCCGTATTGTCTAACGCGCCGGCGCTTGCCTTCGCTTTCACCATTTCTTTCTGTTACCATCTTATACCGTTTGACAAAAAGAAATAGTGAATGCCAAAGCCAGCGTCAGCGCGTTAGACAATAAGCGTACGTTGTTATACATAGTTTTGATAATTAAACGCATTTTCATGCGCAATCGCAAATGTTGTGAGATTAATTCATTTGAAAAAAATATAATTGACCACGTCAAAGTTATAATATAATTGTAACTCGGTTTTACTCGCTTCGTTTGTGTAAACCGTTAGGTCTGGCAATCGAATAAAAATTCCGGGATTTCCCAAAAATTACATCGTGCTCTTCATTAACGTTGCATAAAAAACACCGGTCCAAAATTTCATGTCTCTCTCTACACCTAGCGTTATTTTGGAATTTTATCCCGATCCCGTAGGAATATTGAGATAAAAAGTAATAGCCTATGGTGTTATTCCAGACGTCCAGCTACCTACATACCAAATACAACGCAATGACTCTTTATTGTATACCACAAAGAAAACAATACTTACAGAAAAAACAAAATCTAAATCCGTCTAGCCGTTACGCAAAATAGGCGCGTAAAAGACGTCGAGTTGCGGAAATTAGCCCGTTATTACCTATTAAATCCGTCTAGCCGTTCTAGCGAGAATGGGGTAGCAAATACACGTATATGTATTACGTGCACACACACGCACGCACGCACGCACGCACAAACTCACAAACTTTGGCATTTATAATATCAGTAGGATAACTAAGTTACCACATAATTGCATGCGGGGTATCCGCAACTCCCTTTGTTTAAGAAATAATGAGTTTCAGTGAGGCAGCTCGCGTCCGAACAAACTAGAAGGCGGCGACGGAGGCATACGAATGAAACCGAGAAAAAGACGAGAATTATGCCACCGCTTTGTCAGCAAATTGAGGATGGAGTGAAATTATAATTTTAACGTAGTCTCATCAAAATTTTAATAAGAAAAAAGGGTCCAAGAGCATGCCCTAGAAATACTTCATAAAGGAACCTTCTGGATTATATTATGTAACAAAATGCATTGCGCCCCCGCCAAATTACTTACTTACTAAACAGAATTATGACGTCGACTGAAGAGCGAATAGCGAAATCTAATAGATAATAGTAAAAAAGATAATAATAAATATAAAAATCACCATTATTACACGTCGTTGGCTTAACTTTAATCTGATCTAAGTGCATTAAATAGAAAAAATAATGACTAAAACATTGTAACAAGCAAAATACGTATTTTACGACGTTGGGCGCTGTTGTTATGCATGTGGGGACGTGAAACCCCTTCGCCACGAGTCGCTTTCAATTCCACGATGACGCTAATTAGGTGTGAAGTGTTGAACTAATTACCTGCGTACATGAACAAAGAGAACATGAAGGTACCGTATTAAGAGGGTTTACGCCTTAGAGTGCACCTGGTTTATGCAGGAGCTGCGTAATTATACTACTCTCAGCTACGGTGGACGTAGACTTAAGAGGCGGAGGTAAGCAATTCGCATGTCTGGATGAATTTGCCGATCTTGTGTTAAATGTAACGAAACTATAGTTCTTCGTTTACTAATTTGAATATCTGTTACAATAGTTGTTACCTGCGACTAATTCATTTATCGCTATCCCGAGGGAACTATGCAATTTTTCGAGATAAAAGTATCCTATACGTTAATCAAGGTTATAAACTATCTATGTACCAAATTTCATTACAATCCGTCCAACTGTTTTAGCGTGAAAGAGTAACAAACATCTACACATCCATGCATACACACTTTCGCATTTATAATATTAAAGTAGATTAATAAGATAAGATAAGATAAGTACATCATACCACAAAGTGGTAGCTGTAGTGTATGGTAGTTAGTGGAGAAGCACGAAAAAAATAGTAGTTCATTAATTATGATACAGTTAAAGTTAAATTAGTTCACAGAACTTCCAATTTAGTAATAAGGTGTGCATAGTTTTGGTCCCTGGGGCCCCTAAAGTCCTGAGCCGACGTCTGTGGATGGAATACAAAAATGGCGGCCAGTTAGCCGGAACTTTATAATCAATCCAATCTCGTTCGCGTTTCGTTCGGTGTGCATTGACGTGTTGTTTGAAAACAGGGAAAAGTTTTAACAATTTCCCTTGCTAAACGTACGTTTGCCAATACAGAACTAACTTTTACATTTTTTAGTAGTTGGCGGTTAGTAAGCTAAACCTGTTTCAATGAAGTTAACTAACCTCTTAAATTTGATTTTAAACTAATCGATCTTTAAAAGTCTTATTACAATTTTCAGTATACAATAAGCATAGGTTGTAGGTATGTCATGTATATGTATATGACGTACCTAATATGGTCGTGGTACATTATTGAGTGAATCGAATAGATACACATTTTTGCACTTAAATAAATAAATATCACGGGACAATTCACACCAATTGACCTAGTCCCAAAGTAAGCTAAACAAAGCTTGTGTTATGGGTACTAGGCAACGGATAAACATACTTCTATAGATAGATACATACTTAAATACATATTAAACACCCAAGACCCGAGAACAAACATTCATATTTTTTATACAAATATCTGCCCCGACACGGGAATCGAACTCGGGACCTCAAGCTTCGTAGTCAGGTTATCTAACCACTAGGCCATCTGGCCGTCTAACTGTACTTGAATCTAAATAAACATTATGTATAGTTGTATACATATTAGTTAGGTAACGATAATCACAGAAGAGGAACTAAATTTGATTTTCGCATCGGCTAGGTAGTCAATTTATTTTAGTCCACATACGGCATACAGTAGAAGCCACAAATGGAATAACCGAATGGTTGATATATTCCATTTAACGCGTATGCCAAAGAGCTACTGCAGTCGTCACTGTCGTGCTAGTTTATTTATGGAATGGTATATCCAGGATTAAAAGAATCTAAATAGCTTTTCGGTTTTACTTGATGTTTTTTTGCCTAAAAAATAACTAGGTAAGTAGTGCCTTTAGGCATCAACTAGATTCATGACGTGATGTCTATAATGTGTCGAACAACTATTAGGGTGAGCTAAACAAACGTTTTGTCGTAATTGCGTCAAACTCATTTTTTGTCGGTTACAAACTGGACTTATGTATAACTAGCTTTTTTACCCGCGGCTTCGCTCGCGTGAACCATAAATATTTCAGAGAAGCATGCAATTAAGCAAGCAAGCTAGCCTGAAGCAAGCATGCACGCAAGCATGCAAACAGCATGCAAGCAAGCATGCAAGCTTGCAAGAAAGCATGAAAGCTTGCAAGAAAGCATGCAAGGAAGCATTTAAGCATGCAAGCGAGAATCCAAGCAGGATTCTAGCGAGCATGCAAGCAAGCATGCAAGCAAGCATGCAAGATAACATCTAAAAAAGCATGCAAGCGACAGTCCTAACGGATTCTAGCCAGCGTGCAAGCAAGCATGCAAGCAATCATGCAAGCAAGCATGCAAGTAAGCATGCAAGCAAGCATGCAAGCAAGCAAGCATGCAAGAAGCAAGCATGCAAGCAAGCACGCAATCAAGCAAGTAAGCACGCAAGCAAGCGTGCAAGCAGCATGCAAGCAAGCAAGCTTGCAAGAAAGCATGAAAGCAAGCATGCAAGCGAGAATCCAAGCGGGATTCTAGCGAGCATGCGAGCAAGCATCCAAGAAAGCATGCAAGCAAGCATGCAAGCAAGCATGCAAGCAAGCATGCAAGCAAGCATGCAAGCAAGCATGCAAGCAAGCATGCAAGCAAGCATGCAAGCAAGCAAGCAAGCAAGAATGCAAGCAGGCATGCTACCGAGAATCCAAGCAGGAGGCCCAAATTTTCAAAATTAAAAACTGACATTAATTTATATTGACATTTTTAATTTCGTATTATCTTTTGAATGGAATGTCCGATTTCAATAATTCAAAAAACAATCAACAGGTATTGAACCAGTCTTGCATACGAAATAATTTATTTGGATAAGAATTAATACAAAGGTGTGGTGTGGATAACATGGTCTGATTTTGATAGGCATTTCTATCATCTTTTAAAATGTAAAGTAGTACCTAATAGTGACATAATTACAATAGTTGGACGTATGGTCTCCCGAAGTTTTTTGTAGATATTGATACGTTCTATAATATTGTAGAACATTTTTTTGCTCTGTCATCAATACTTTCTGCAGCGCAAGCGATGAAAAACATTTTATGGCTAATTTTTTTACACCTTGGGTTGGTTTTAGTAAGATTTTCTGAGGATCTCTAATTTTTTCTAGTAATAAATATAGCCTATGTTACTCAGTGATAATGTAGCTTTCTAACGGCAAAAGAATTTTTGAAATCGGTTCAGTAGTTTTTAAGTTTATTCATTACATACAAAAATACAAATCTTTCCCCTTTATAATATTATTAGTGTAGACACCTTGGGTTGGTTTTAGTAAGAATTTCTGAGGATCTCTAATTTTTTCTAGTAATAAATATAGCCGATGTTACTCAGTGATTATGTAACTTTCTAACGGCAAAAGAATTTTTGAAATCGGTTCAGTAGTTTTTAAGTTTATTCATTACCTTGACACTATTTATGCACAATTGTAAACGAAAATAAATATTTTCATTTTTTTTTTTTTTTTCATTCATTACATATAAAAATACAAATCTTTCCTCTTTATAATATTATAAGTGTAGATTAGTGTAGATATAGATGTAGAAGTGTAGATGTAGAAGTGTAGATGTAGATATCAAATGCAGCAGAATTAACGCGATTCACAAGTCTAAAAA
Source organism: Archips xylosteana (assembly GCA_947563465.1). Lineage (NCBI taxonomy): Eukaryota > Metazoa > Arthropoda > Insecta > Lepidoptera > Tortricidae > Archips > Archips xylosteana. Next base: position 16,500,670 of record OX387344.1, read on the forward strand.
TTATTTTCGTTGGGCTCACCATTAAGTCGCGTATTGAAAGACAGTTTGTTTGAATTTTGGTTCGTATGAAAAAAAAAACAGCCAAATGCGAGTCAGACTCGCGCACGAAGGGTTCCGTACCATTATCTATAAAAACGGCAACAAAATCACGTTTGCTGTATGGGAGCCCCCCCTTAAATATTTGTTTTATTTTAATTTAATTATTTATTTTTAAAGTGAATATATATAACTGAATATTCTGTGAATATTTCAAGCGTCTACCTTTTGCCGCTATCAATATCGAGCAAAAACGAGCAAAAAAAATCACTTTCGTTGTATGGGCGCTCCCTTGAAGAAGTGTAGATGTAGATATCAAATGCAGCAGAATTAACGCGATTCACAAGTCTAAAAATTATTTTCGTTGGGCTCACCATTAAGTCGCGTATTGAAAGACAGTTTGTTTGAATTTTGGTTCGTATGAAAAAAAAAACAGCCAAATGCGAGTCAGACTCGCGCACGAAGGGTTCCGTACCATTATCTATAAAAACGGCAACAAAATCACGTTTGCTGTATGGGAGCCCCCCCTTAAATATTTGTTTTATTTTAATTTAATTATTTATTTTTAAAGTGAATATATATAACTGAATATTCTGTGAATATTTCAAGCGTCTACCTTTTGCCGCTATCAATATCGAGCAAAAACGAGCAAAAAAAATCACTTTCGTTGTATGGGCGCTCCCTTGAATATATTCCCTTTTATTTTATTCTGGTTTTTAGTATTTGTTGTTATAGCGGCAATCGAAATACATCATCTGTGAAAATTTTGAACTGTCTAGCTATCACGGTTCATGAGATTCAGCCTGGTGACAGACGGACGGACAGACGGACGGACAGCGCAGCCTCAGTAATAGGGTCCCGTCTTTACCCTTTGGGTACGGAACCCTAAAAACTATCAAAACATACTTAAATTAAATACATATTTGGATGCCTTTTGTTGACGGTAATTTATTATTGGATTGATAAGTGTTAATGCCGATGCGCAAGTAAAATTCAACTAAAGGATAGTTGTTACGTTATCCCTTATTTTATTTGACGTCAATTAAAAACGTTGTTGCCCATCAGCAAGGGGATTTTTTATGCGATGTCAAAACCGTTCCATATTTTCCTCCGGGCTTGTCGCGTTCGGACTACTTTGGACTGACCGCACATTTTGCTGACGTCCGCCATCCATTGAGAACAAAAGACTGCCCAACAATGTCGACCCTTACTTTTATACACTCTGTATCAGATAACGCACATGAAGCTAGAATGGACCAGCTTTGAACAATGAACCGCATTTTGTTACCCGATGTACCGTACTCACACTTCAAGGGCCATACAAATTTAGTATAGCAGCTTCAGGAACTGTCGTCCGAAGAGCTGAAGTAATTGGGATTGTTCATTTTTTTTCTTAAGTGCTATTTCCAAAACCATTTCGAGATATGAGGTTTATAAACAATTTCAGACATTTGATTCGAAAAAATATTAAATGATTCAGGATATTTTCATAAATATACAAATGACCTTTGTTTGACTTTCCTCGTCGGCTGTTTCTGTCTTGGACTTAAGTTATGAAATAAAAAAGCTTTCGAACCAAAAAGTTCATCTGTCACTTCACTGTCACTGAGACACTGACATAAATGAATCTTAGGTTATACGGTTGTTTTCGATTTTTTACACAAAAATTCTTAAAAAATGGAAGAATACAGGAAATGTTTTGTTCCTGCGTGTAAGAATAATTCTAAAAATTCTTTTAAAACAATAGTTCGCATCCGGGAAGACTTACGCCAAAGCTGGTGTAATCAAGTCAATGTGGAGTATTTCCAGTGTTGTACACAATATTGCTGCGAGGACCACTTTGATGTAAGTACAATAAATATAAACATAAATCAATGTATCATTTTTTGTGTTATGTATCCCTTTTGAGACATTATTATTTTCATACCAAGCCTTCCTGCTAAATTTCTTGCGACTTGTTCTTCTTTGCGGATGGTCTTTCCGAATGTGGCTAGTAGACTCAAAAAAGACATGTAAAAGAGCCTTTCGATGCATATTATATATTATATTTTTGCAGAATAAATATTTGAATATAGAGTTTGAACTTTTTGAATCATAGGTTGTTTTTAAATAAGTAACTACCTATGTTGTTGTACCCAGTGTTCTCTCACATTTAAGATTTAAAGATTTTCTCTATTCTGTTAATAAAGCTTCTAGATATTGCTAAATTAATACAAATCTAATTTCTTATTACAGCCTAAACAGGATTTGATAAACTTTTACTTTAAATCTGAAACCAAGAACCAAGATTCAAACCTACAGCAAGACTTAGAAATATTGGAGTTAATTTACAGGAAAAGGTATTATGATTTAAGATATCCATACTTTAATATTATAAATGTGAAAGTGTGTTTGTTTGTCCTTCCTTTATGTTGAAACTAAGGAACGGATTTTTAGTGTGAAGATAGTTAGTTGAAGGACTGGAAAGTGACATAGGTGGGTAAATGCTATCCCGCGAGAACTATGCATTTTTCCAGTATAAAATTTCTGCACAGATGAAGTCGCGGGCAACAGCTAGTATTATTCAATAATATAATTGCTGCCCTGTTTAGCCTATTTGCCTACTTGGGTTTGAATCCCGGCCATGGCAACTACTGGTGTAATGAGTACAGATACTTATTCTTCTGTCTTGGGGGTTTTCTGTGTATTTATATCTATTATATGTTGTCAGCTACCCATACCCATAACACAAAACTTATTGAGCTTACTATGGGGCTTATAATAATTTGATTTGTGTAAGAATGTCCTGTAATATTTATATTGTTTTATTATTTTGTATTTGTTATATCAGTTTCTTTAAACCAAGATTTGCAGGTGTCTGGTGGATTACAATCAGATGAATGTGGATCTGATTTGGCAAAATTACTCTCGGAACCAGAACCTAAGAAAAGGAAATATGAGGGAATAAATAAGCCCAGTACATCTGGTTCTTGCCCTCAATTTAAGGTAAGATGCTATGATACCTAAACTCTAATATTCAATTCTGATTCAAGGCCGGCAACGCACTTGTGACTCTTCTGGTGTTGCAGGTGTCCATGGGCAACGGTAATCGTTTACCATCAGGCAATCCGTCCGCTCGTTTGCCCCCTATACCTTAAAAAAAAGATGAAATAACTTTATAAAAATTTCTCCGCTCTTGCGAGAGATGAGTGTAGCATTGTTTTGCTTAAACTAGTGCATTTGGATATTTAATAATTTTATTTTAAGTCCTACTTTATAGCATGTGTATGGCAGTCTATCCTGTGATAATTTTTAGAACAGTTGAGTGAACATAAGTATAAATTAAAAAATTTAAAAACCCACCACGCAATTAAATAAGTCTGAGATCCCTTCCGCAGCATGCAAAAGAGCTAATAACTTTGAAATGGCTGGACCAATTTTGATGAAACCTATCTAAAAACCATCGCCAAGAAATCTGCTTTTAAATAAAAAAACCGCATCCAAAATCGGTTCACCCGTTTAACAGTTATGATGCCACAGACACACACGCACACACACACACACACACACACACACACACACACACACACACACACACACACACACACACACACACACACACACATAGCGGTCAAAGTTATAAAATCCCTCTTTTTGTGTTTAAAAAAATAAAAATAGCCTTTATTCACTGATATAGTGTTAATACACTATATCTTTTTGTGTTTGGGGTTAATAAAAGTTATGTTTTATCTTTGTGGTAGATAATGTGTTTTGTATGAGGCCACGAGTTCATTATCTCTATCCACACTAATATTTTAAATGTGAAAGTATGCTTGTGTGTTTTTTTGTTAGTTTTGTCCTTCTTTCACGTCGAAAGTAAGCAATGGATTGCAGTGTTTTTTGGTATGGATATACAGGGTTATTTGTAATTCACTAGCATCCTTTTAACCCTAAACTCCTACCACTTAAACAAATGTTTTTTGTTTTACGGTTTTTGTCATAACTTAATATTTTTGATGTAATAACGTTTTGAAAATTTCAGATTTCCTCTTATTTTTACGATACTCTGTGTATTTGTATGGGAAAAAAAGTGCTTCATTTTAAAAAGTCGTAAAACAAAAAACATTTGTTTGAAAAATATACTAACCCTGTATACTCACCGGCAAAAAATTTGGCCCACAGTCCACCTTTCATACAAACGAGGCTACTTTGATGCCTTGTTTCTACACCAGGGTAGTGCCCCGGTTGAGATCTGATGATGGATATCCAGAGCATCAATAATGGTGGTCCAGAGTTTCTAACACACACAACTGATTCAACAACCAGTTTACACCACAGCAAGAGAATTTTTACAGCACTGAGATTTTCATTCATTTTATTGCCATTTTAGCTGTTTTTCTAAATGTGTATAATTTCCGTGTTAAACGCAAATGCAATCATGTGGGTATATTAGGAACTCTGAATGTCCTTTATCAATGCTCGGAGTAGCCATCATCAGATCACAGCCAAAGCACCGCCTAGTGGAGAACCAAGACATCAAAGTGACCTCATTTGTATGAAAGGTGGACTGGTGGGCCAAATTTTTTGCCGGTGAGTGTAGTTGAAGGGTCGGAGAGAGACATAGGCTACATATTTTATCCCGCAAAAAAGCATTGTTCCCGCGGGATAGGGATAACCAAATTCTACACAGACAAAGTCGCGACAAACAGCTAGTAATGTATAATTATAATGCATGACCACAGAAGATTGATAGATCTTGAAACAGTTTAATGCTGTATTTTCTACAATATATTGTGTATGTCTGTCTATGTATTCTAGACCTTCTAATTTGTAAAAACAGATTTCATTTTTAATTTTCAGGTACAAGTTACAGTTAACATGATGGACAAATCCACAAACACAAGATTTAAGATTGGCAAGCTTATTTCTGGGGCAATTTCCGACAAGGCTATGGTAGAAGGAAGTAATTTACTAGATACTTTGGAACCAAATGCTGTTGTTTTAGCTGATAGGGGGTTTAAAGAAATTGAAAGTCTGTTGAACGCTCGCGGAATGAAATTACTTAGGCCTCCGAGTGTGTTTAGTGGAGTAAAGCAAACTGTGGCGGAAGCTATGAAGAGTAAAGTAATAGCTAGTTTAAGAATACATGTCGAAAGGGCAATCCGACGCGTAAGAGAATTCTCAATTTTGAAGCCACATTCTGAAGTTCACTACAAATATGTTTCTTATTTGGATGAAATAGTAATTATTGCTTGCGGTCTGATAAACTTGCAAGATGAGATAATAAAGAGTAGTTAAAAATAAAACATGATTTTTATTTTATCCCATAGTTGGTTCTCGCCTCAGGTGACCCCAGGGCTGGTGCTTACCTCGCTCAAAGGCTAGGCATAGCAGTGCAGAGGTAAGGAATTGCCACACTGGATGCGTTCTGCGGTCGCGGTCAGGTCAAATTGAGCGGAGCCCGCATTATGTATGAACAACATTGTCGGTCTCTATATATTTTGTATAGATATACGATACGATACGCAATATATAGAGACCGACAGTGTTGTTCATACATAATGCGGGCTGCGTACAATTTGACCTGACCACCACCGCAGAACGCATCCAGTGTGACAAATCCTGTAATGCGGCCAGGTCTTGGGGTCGATGCCTGTGGCGGATTTCGACGACGTATTTACCTTAAAGATATATAGCTTTATTTATTTTAATTATCAAATAAAATGTTTCTTATAAACTAGTTACTAACATCTAGGCATATAAATGTGTTGTTAGAATTACATTTAAATAAAATTTACTATTTTGATGGTCTTAGGCATTTATTAAAAAATATTGATAAGATAAATCGCCAATAACTGGCCCCCTCATACTGAAAATGAACTCTATTACGAATAATATTACTTACAATATTAATCAACTTAAATTTAACATATTCTCCTATAAATTGTAACAAAAAAATATTAATACCTACTTTTAAACAAGAGATACACTATATATATATATTTTATTTATAACTCTTAAAGACCAATAATCAGCCAGGTTATTCAGCTATAATTTTTATATAAATACTTGTAATAGCCATTTTTGGCAGCAGCAATAGTTTATTCGAGCATTGAATGCAGATTGGTTTATGGCATTATAAGTAAGTATTATAACTAACAAAATCGAGACTTAATCGCCCCCTTAGGCCTTTGGTGATGGCCTTCAGTCCCTTCGAGTTCTCAGCATGAACATTTTTAATTTAACACTTAAATTTTGTTGAAAACTTCCATATATATTCAGAATCTAGATCTAGATTTTTCTATTTTCCTCTTCTTGCATTCTTCATAAAAAGATGCCGAAACGGAAGGATCTTTTGGAGCCAGAGTTGGTTTCTTTGCCTTTGGAAAGATATATCTTTGGCCAAGATATGTGCTGTACTAGCTGTGGACAGCGTAGGCTTCTTCCAATAGCATTCTGTTGAAGTTGATGCCGGTTCCGAACTCTTCTTCACCAGCCAGAATAGCAGCAACAGGGAATGTATGCAACCACCTGCATATAAAATTTATTAATGTGTAAAGTAAAGATAGTTTTCACAGCATTTCAAACAAAAATAAACAACTGAAAATAAATCAAGTCTTGGAAATTGACAAGTGGTATTCCCACAACCAAGTTGTTTTATTTGAAAATCAAGTCATTACCACTATGTGATGATTGTCAGAAGTGCAATGACTTGACCCGTGTGTTGTTGGAGTGCATCCGGAATTCGGAATTGAGAAGAGTTCTTGGAGGATTGGGTTCCATGTACAATAGCCGGGTCAATTTGTTGGCTGACAGAGCTGTTATTATGCGAGGCAGTTAGCATATTTCATTGATCTGTCCCTTGAAAAGGGAAGTGAGTAAGCTCCCATGAGGCTGACATGACCACCTGGAGTGTTCAAAGCCTCGGCAAAAATTAGAAAAAAAGAGGATAAATGGGGTTTCAGGTTTTTTTTTTTGCTCCAGCTTTACTTGCAAACATTTTCATGCCCCGCCACTGCACAACAGATACTTAGATTAACAGACTGACCAATCACGCTCTCATCTCATGAAGGCCCTATGCAAACCTTTAGTTTTCAAATATAAAAATATGTATGGGAAAGACTAGTTCAAACAAAGTTACTTCATTTTCTTCTATTTGTATCTATCATACCTACACATTTAACTTTTAAATAAAATACTCTACCTGCTGCAGCGGCACAGTCTTCGCAAGTTGAGTCTAGAACAACATCATCAACTTCATTTATTTTGCAAACTACAGTTGGTTTATTGTTGACTTTGTGCTCAGGTACTATTCTGGCTTTAACATGGCACTCTCCACCTTCTTTGCAAAGTTGCACGTATCCCACAGCAGTGTCCAAATAAGAATCACGTGACGACCTGAAAAAGTAACAATTACTGAGCAAAATTGGCCTGTATTTCAAGTGATAAATGAAGGGTCATCTGCATTTCGGTATGTGGCAATGACTTTGTCTAGTCAGTGAAATGCATCCAATCCAGATCCAGATGATACGCGGTAAGATTTACCTTGTCGCTTGTCATGCTGGCCTGGCACCAATTCAAAGAATAATTTGTAATAATGATACTTACATCAGTATTTTTGCTCCCCTGATTTCAGCCAAATTATGGTTGGAGTTTGAGGCAATATACTCCATTAAAGCTCCGTTATCCAATTTGGGAAGGTTTCTAGCATCAGTTTAAACAAATTTGTCGGTCATGATCGAAAATATTTTGTTTCAAACTCTCCAATTTACAACCGCAATAAAATGACTCGTTCGTTTCAAACAAACAAAAAGTCAAAGTGACATTGACAGATGACAACTAACCATCGATTATGGCACTTTTTTTTTCTTTATTGTGTCTGTGATTTATATTCAGCCGCGGCATGTAATTTACGAGAAGTCGTATCTCAAATTTTCAATAAATTATAAAAAATGATTGGAGTGATGAATTGCTGAAATATTCAAATTAGTTTCTTAAAATGGTCTATATTTTCGATAAAAAAAATAAAAATGGGGGGTTAGAAAAAATGAACAATCCCAATTTATGCATAGGCAGATCAAAGTACGCAGATTAAGGGACGCGGTTCACGAATACTACTTAGTACCATTGCCGACATTATTCAGTACGTTCGATGTGAAAATTCAAAAGTTAATTTAATAGCAATACACTACAATTTGGCCGCTTTCAAGTCTAGGGTGAATGAGCATTGACAAGGCAAGCGTGCTCCATCTTAGGCTTAATTTTCGCTTTCCATCAGGCGTGATTGTGGCCAAACGCAAGCCTATATTGTATAAAAAAAATAGCGATTAAAAATTAATTTTGACTGTCGCATGCCGCAGCATATATTTATACGGAACCCTACCTACGCCTGGCCCGATGCGCACGTAGTCGGTTTTCTCAATCTAAATCTTTCATATATAGCTCAAATAATTGATACAATTATGAAAATTTCAATAACGTATTCATTCAATGACAGCACAAAGAATCACATTCTCTCATCTGAGAGTAATTAATTATTGAGTATGTAGTTAACTCGACATGTTTCGGGCTAACATGTCGAGTTAAAACTCGTTTTAAGACGTGACGTGAGTGATCCGTTTATTTTCACTATTAGTGAGTCTCACGCTAGTTTCATGTTTAATGTTAATGTATCATTGTTACGTTGGATGGATTATAGGGTTCTGTCTTCAAGAAGAGCACCATAAAGAGGTGTACATGTCTCACAGATGAGTCAAACATTGTCTTTGCAGCATCTATTTGAGGGTAGGACCTTGTGCAAGGTTCCTCCGGATCGCTACCACCGCCATACTCGCTAATCCTGTCGCTAAGCGGCTGTGCTTTTATTCCACTGTGGAGAGTAAGACAGCTGATAAAATTAACTGGCACATGCGGTGCAGGGCGAGTTGGAAGTCCAGGGGAGAGGCCTTTGCCCAGCAGTGGGACACTGAAACAGGCTTTTTAAAAAAAAATGCGGTGTTCCATCTTAGCCCTCTAAGTTCGTAACGCATCGGCAATCCTCTGCTGTTGGAAATGACCATGGTTGGCGGCGCTCACTTGCTCGATTGCCACCCTATTTTAATTAAAAAAAACCTGGCGGTTAATACGAAAGCCCTACATCCGGTCGCAAAGCGTGCAAAAAAAAAACCTATAAACAGTAATAAGCCTCATTACATTATATTCAGACAAATGAAAATGAAAAAAATGAAAATGAAAATATTTATTTTCGTTTACAATTGTGCATAAATAGTGTCAAGGTTGGGACTTCCTAGTAAGTATTGAAATACCTGTAGCAGGAAGTCCCGCTCCTCCAAAAACAAGACAGTTGTTTCTTAACAAACGATACTTATAAAGCTAAAGTTAAACACTATTTAATATAAAATATGGAATATAACAACGATTGTACGCTCAGTTCTTTGGATCCATTGATCCTCGTCGTGTCACATTGTAAGTTATTATAGCTAATTGAAGCGTATTTTGGTGCGATTTAAACAAGTGCCTTGTTGTATTTTAATTAACTGGACTTGCCAGAAAATAATACAGCTCGGTATAAAATGCAATTCACAATTCATTTAAAACCAACAATTGGCCGCATTACGCAGCGGGAATTGGCATAAATGCGACATTTTCTGCAGTAGCTATGTATTTGGCTGGATTCTATAAAATGCATACAGTACCTGAGTAGTTCTACAAGCTTTTCAACCGCTATGAATATCCTGGTCGCATATAGTGAAGAAATGAGCGAGCGGAACGTTTTTATAAAACGATGAAATATGTTTTCGGTACAATTTAAATTTGTTAAAATTTCATGCTGTCTCATTTATTCGATATACCCGTTAGGACACTGATTGTGGTTGAAACGCTTGTAGAACTACCCACCTATGCAAAATATTCAGTATGTAGAACAAATAAGAAGCTTGACCGCGTTCAAAAGTCGAGCAAAGATGAAAGGTCAATGTTCACGAGTCCCAGGCCGACCGCACCAAAGACTTGTTAAATAGGGCAGGCATTACAAATTAAGCACATTAGGCAGATGACTGAAGTAGCCTAGGATAGATCACCTCATGATAAGGTAAGTGAAGGTAAGGATAGGTTTTCGATTGAGACTATTTCTTGTGTTCTATTTTTGACACTTATGTTACCTTAACTTGTAACTGGCTAGCCATAGCCATGTAAACAAATTTGACAAGTCGGTTTTTGCGTACCTGAAATGATCCAATTATTTTGAAATTCCCTACAGTCGAGTTCACCAATATCTGTACAGCCAACATTTCATAAATATCTATACATAGGTAGACCTTATTAAGGTAACAGATATTTATGAAAGGTTGGCGATGCATATATTGGTGAACTCGACCGTACATGTAAAAAACTCCGGTGACAAAGCAATCATCATATATATACGTCCCACTGCAGGGCACAGGCCTGATCTCAAAATGAGAGGGCTTGGGTCGTAGTTCCCACGCGGGCTCAGTGCGGATTGGGAACTTCACACACACCATTGGATTTCTTTTCCTCACGATGTTTTCCTTCACCGTAAAGCTCATGGTAAATCACAAATGTAATTTCGCACATAAATTCCGAAAAACTCAGAGGTGCAAGCCGGAATTTGAACCCACGACCCTCGGCTTGAGAGGCCATAGGTCAAACCACTAGGTCGCCATGGCGACAAAGCAATAATTTAGTAATATTAACAAACATAGCGATGAAAATACGAATAACTCACGTCTATGATCGAGTTTAGCTTGACAAATGCTTCAAAATATTAACAAACAGTAAAGTTTTAAACATGAAATTTTTATTTTAGGATATTACTAAACGTCTTTAGTGGCATTGGAAAATTAAAATTAAAAATATAACTCCGGTATTCTTTGCCAAGTCATAAACATCGACTTATATATGTAAAACATATATAATAAAAACTTAATAATCGCATAGATTTATGATGTAACAGATTATTGGATATGGATTACTTTAAAAACTTGATTTTATCATCTTCACGTAAAATAAAATTCGACACTTTTTCTTACGACACATCTATAAACATTGGAGACACGAAGTGACATTTATCAATCGTTTTCGTTCTGGCGATTTTGTGGAACAAGAATTATGATTATGTCCTCGTTTTTGTCGATTTTCTGTGGTTTTTCTGTTGTAAGCTCTACGTCTTCCTGTCTTCCTAGTAAGTATCATCCGTCATCGCTCGTTAGGCTGACGCCGTGCTGACGCCAGTCATCGCCGACCCACAACGATTTGAAAATACCATTCATCAATTAGCCAACGTAACGTTGTGATAAATTAACAAATGATTGATAAAGGGCGCGTTTGTTAATTTGATTACGTTAACCAAAATATGTTCGTGTAAATTAATTTGAATTGAAAAATCTAATCAGGCTTAATCTCTAATGAAGAAATATTATTTATTTCAACTATATTAGCATATCGATACCTTAGTTCACACTCATACTAATTACAATGAACTGCACATACAAATTAGGACTGTATGTATGTCCTAGTGTACAAAACTACTACTTAATTGTGCAGTACATTGTAATTTAATTAGTATGAGTGTGAACTAAGGTATATATACATCGATATGAACAAAATTAGAATAGTAAAATATTTAGTAATTATCTCGTCTCTGATTATTAACCAACGAGGTTTTAAAATAATAAATAAATAAATAATAAATAAATAAAATACTGAAATGAATTACCTATGCGAATTACGAATATGAATGACTACTTATGGGTTTATTGCTTTCAGTACAGTGTTTATAAAGGCAAAAAAAAAATCATTTTTTTCATTTCAAAAAGAAACGCTCGTATGAAAGCAAAAGACGTTCTTCAAATTATTGTATTATCAAATTATTCTGAAACAAGGTTTATACCACTGATTTTCCCGCCTTAAAAATATCTTCACGAGAAACATTTACAGAGTTTGTTATATTTTTTTAATCTGGTAACATTTTCAAAGCACAACGTTCGCTCAGACAACGCCACCTATTGATTGCAGACGAAGTCAACACGTATGTTTGTATGCAAATGTATGTAAATACTTTATTGTACATAAAATACAAAAAAATACTAAACTACAAAACAAAAAGAGTACAAAGGCGAACTTACCCAAAAAAGGATCTTTTCACGCTAACCTGGCATGAAAGGAAAAACTTAAAAGATAGGCACACACATACATACACACCATACGTCACACACGACACGTCATACCATCACGTCATATTGAAAGCCTACGTACTTCATCGTTCTTGGTCAGAGCCCTCTATTTTTGTTGGAAGTTAAAATATTATCCTATTTTTTTTTATATATCCTATAATATGTCCCACTGCTGGGCAAAGGCCTCCCCTTTCCTCCGCCATTCTTCCCTATCCTGGGCATGCACCTGCCAATCGAGCTGAAAAGCGCTCAAGTCATCCCGCCATCTCCTCTTGGGTCTGCCTCTGCTCCTTTGGCCATCCCTCGGAATCCATTCGGTAACGGTTCGCGCCCATCGGTCCGGATGCATTCGGCAGACATGTCCGGCCCAGTCCCACTTCAGCTTGGCGGTTTTGACACCCACATCTGTAATACGAGTTTTGGAGCGCAGTGTCGTGTTTCTGATTCGATCAGTTCTCCGAACACCCAGGATACTGCGCTCCATTGCTCGTTGGCAAATTTTAAGCCTGGACTTTTGAGCTTCAGTTAGTGACCAAGTCTGGGCGCCGTAGGTTAAGATGGGAAGAATACCTACACATGTCGACGAGTTTGCGCTTAAGTGACAGAGGAAGGTTGCCTTATTTGTTCGCTGCTTATTGCAGTTTAAGGTTTTAACCTAAGACACTTCATAATCTTCCCAGCCTATATACGTCTCACTGCAGGGCACAAGCCTCCTCTCATAATGAGCTCACCCCTATGGCTATGGCTTGGGCCGTAGTTCCCACGCGGGCCCAGTGCAGATTGGGAACTTCACATACACCATTGAATTTCTTCTCAGGTGTATGCAGGTTTCCTCACGATGTTTTCCTCCACCGTAAAGCTCATGGTGAATTACAAATGTAATTTCGCACATAAATTCCGAAAACTCAGAGGTGCGGGCCCGGACTCGAACCCACGACCCTCTGCTTGAGAGACCATCATAGGTCAAACCACTAGGCCACCAGGCCACCACGGTTTACCATAAGACGCTTATTGTTCTAAAAATAACAAAATTCGATTGTAATAACCGGTAAGTAGGTAGCCAAAGGCTACTTGTGAGGTACCTACAAGCAGCAGTGCGGAGGCATAGCGCGATGTAAGGAATGGCTCCTAATAGCGCAGTTCACGTGGTCCCGGCCAATTTATTTGTGGTTAAGTGCGCACAATAAATTTCTCAAATGGCCCGTGCTTACACAGACGAAGGCTGTCAGCTATTTATTTCCTAAGTCCCGGGTATATTGTCGAATCAGCGGACGTATTGTAGACAATAGGGGCTTAGATTTGTCACGTGATGTGACAATAAAAACCGCCTATGGCGTGCTATTTGTCGCTTCAATAACTTTAGTATGTCTCGTCGTAACGTTTCTTTTATAGTATACATAAACCCCTGTTTTAACGTCCGTGTCCCGGAGGTTAATGGGGAACCCAGCTTTTACTTTCAACGTCTTGAACCTTAAAATTAAGTAGTCATGTCGGTTACTAAACAAAGCTCTTAGGGGCGAGAGTTCAAAGTGGCTCAATTTACATGAAAAAGTACGGAAGCTAGTGGTTTTTACTTTTACAGTAAAATTTATAACTGTAAGGGTTTTAAAGATTAATTGAAGACAATTAGTAAAAAAAAATCAAGGTAAAAGAAGGTAAATTAAAAACAAAGCATTTTGTAAGAATAACAAAAAATCAAAATTGATACAAAGATAACGTTGTGCAATTTAATAGCCATAAGCAAAATAAACTAGTCTAGCTCTAGCACATTTTTTAAGAAACTGCTTGTAGGCTTGTTTAACCCGTCACGCGTCCCAGGGACTACGTTAGTCCCTAACTTTTTTTGCGGGAAATGTCCTAGAGACTACTACTGAAGTCTCTAGGACTTATCCCGCATAAAAATAAATTTTACTAATTTTAGTATGGTGGACGCGTGACGGGTTAATCCGATAACTTCTGCACGAAGTGTGATGCGTCGCGTGTCAAATAAATGTCAGATTCCTTTAAACAAAATGATGATTATCAATTTTTTATTAAAAAAGTTGAATTTACCTAGAAACTGATAAATTCCTTACCATTATTATGAGTATTCTACAGCATAGCACAGTGTGTACAATGTACTGTACACTGTATATTAAAAGAACTTTCCTAAAATTACCTACTATGGAATAGCTAAAGCATTATTTAGTATCAATTTAAGCAATAAAAGTGAATTTGTCCTGGCAACTTTGTATGCTAACTCAGTGTTTTCTTTGCCAATTTAATCCTTATAGGTGTAGACAGAGTGCAAAAACGGAATACAGTGGCCGGTTTTAACGGCACATTTATGCATAAGCACGTTAACAAGACAGCATTACAGCCGTTCTGTTTTATAATGAATTCCGTTTTTAATTTCAACCCTACTTCCAAATAAATGTAACGACGCCATAACGTTCGTTAAAGCTTTTTAACAAATGCACCACCGTTTGCTTTGAAGCATACGTTTGGGATTAAACGGTTTTGTGAACGGTCTTTGTTGGTAAAACGTATTTGCTGCAATTTTTACTACAATGAATCATATTTTAGGCCGTGTTCAAACCAAACGTATAGTCAGCCGCCGAATGTGAGCAGGCTCACTGAGCCCCAGTGTTTAATAATATGAAAAAACGTAATAGCGTATTGTCGGTTAGGTGTTAACGAAAAAATTAATATGTATGGAAATACAATAAACTTCGTAACGCTCGCTCACTTTCGGCGGCTGACAGTCAGTTTGGTCTGAACACGGCCTAATAGTTGAATTTTGTTTTATTGCAGGTAAGAGATTGTTTCCTGGTCTGCGATTGGGGTAAGAACTTTATTGTTTTAAAATTTTATTTGAGTGGGACAGATTAATAATAGTTATTTGTTATGCAAGGCTGGAATATAACTGTTTGGGTCGAGCGAGCGCTTATACTAAAACTCTAGCAAGAGAAGTTCAAAATAAACAATCCTGACCGTAGCAAGGGCTTCAAGACACGAGACGCTAAACAACTTCGCTGCCAAGAGAAACACAATTTTCATCTCTTTACAGTGTTGAAAATAGTCATCATCATCGTCATCATCATCATCACCATTTCAACCGAAAGACGTCTACTGCTGAACATAGGCTTCCCCCAAGGCTCGCCAAACAGTTCGGTCCTGGGCCATCCGCATCCAACGCGTTCCAGCAACCTTAATCAGGTCGTCGCTCTATCTTGTTGGAGGCCTACTAAAAATAGTAGGTAGATGAAAAATTATAAGTCAGTTTTTGATCATTCACAACCTGTTATCCGCTAGCTTGGGTCTGCGGCTTCGCCTCCATTGCAAATTTCAATGCAAAACTTCCAATCCCATGACGATCCCGCACAATACGCCAATATTCCTTGTCTCCGTAATAAACTTCTATGTCAATGTTCAGCTTTCTAGAACCAAGAGTTTGGGCTGGACATCGATGAGTGTGTCGGCCAAGAGTTCAAAATTTTATTTAAGTACTTCTAATAAGTAAGCAAGCAGATACACGTACGTAAAGTTATTTTAATAAATATTACAAGAAATGATAATTTTGACAGCAGAGAAACCTTTTGTTCCTGCGGTGCGTTCTGAATATGCAAAATAATTTTTTTCTTGTACGTCCCTATTAATTCGATGAATAAAATAAATTCGATAGACATTGAAGAGATATTTACAAAAACAACATAACTGACTAGGCCTTATACTACGAAGTGCAAAATTCGAACTTCGTATCGTGCCATTCCTCTCACGCTAATAGTATTTAATACAGCGAGCAAGACGATGCGATTATGCGATACGAACTTCGAATTGCGGAGTAGCCCCCCAGACTGGTTGACACTTGTAGAAAAAACAATTTTACTGACAACAGGTCTAGTCATTTAGGTATGTAGTTTCTATAAATATCCCTTCAATTGTAAATAATAAAGCGTATCAACAGCATTGTATTATGAAAGCAATGTATAATGTCTCTCATTTCTGAAGGCGTCGCTAAGTATGTTTTTTTTCTATTGTAAAGAAAAAATTAGATGCACCACAGTTCATTATTACATTGAAATTTCAAAAAACTTTTCCATGTCAGCGGGAATGAAAGCGATTTTCCATGCAGATTTCTAAAGTGAAATAAAGCCCTTTTGATCTTTAAAGCTACAAAATATAAAGTACAGGTAGGTCCTGCCAAATAGTTTTGTTTTCAGTTGTGTTATTTAAGATTGCGTACCAGCCTAGCGTATGTATCTGTAAATAGTACTTGCACATTAGGGTGGAACGAATTTTTTTTTGGATTTTGCATGCTGTATAGTGCTAAAAAGTTGCATTTTTTAAAAGGTTTATGTAAAAAATTAAAATATTTGAACCTACTTTTGGCCCTCTACTGCCTTTCAAAGACTTTAAAACCCCATACATTACACAATTACGCAAAACACCTCAAAGTATGTTCTTATCTTATTCAAAAAATACGACTTAGATTTTTGATTCAAGTTGATGTCCCGTCACTCGATACTTTTTGTTTAATTGTTTGTTGTTAACGAAATTTTGATTCAAAAAATCAAATTTTGGAAGTACCTAATGATGGCTCAAACATATATTGAAAAAAGACAATAAAAATATTTATGTCAATAACTAGTCCATATGTAAGTTTATAAGAGGTATTAGAGACCAATTACACAACTTTTTTTTCCCATACATAAACGCTCCACCCTATTAAGTATTCAATAGTGGTTCAAAGGTTAACCAAATTGCTTACGAAGAGTATCTAAAAATTGCCTTAAATTAAATAAGAGGAGGATGAACAGGGAACATTTAGGTTGGAATAAATAATTTTGAGACAAGACGCCAAGCAAATAAAGATAATTATAAATAAATCCAAGCAGTCTCGTGAACTGTCCAAAAATAACCAATGTAGCCATTTGGGAAGGACTTGTTTAATTAAGGTAGGTATTAGATAGGGTCAAGTTCAAGGAGAAGCTAGGAGGATGAAAACGTAAAGCCATTAAGACTTTCTTTTACATGAAAACGTACATTTAAACAGAATCAGAATAATTTACTGTCATACATATTGTCACACATAATAGTAACTCAAAGATGTAACTTGTAATGGTGTGATGTAACAAAATAAACAATGAGAGGGAGGTAAACGAGCAAGCGGGTCACCTGATGGAAAATGATCACCACCGCTCATAAATATCAACAACTTAAAGAGAGTCACCAATCTGTTGCCGGCCTTTATAGTAAGTATAAACCCTTTTCTTGAAAGCCCCAATGACTACAAAAGAGTAGATTTACTATAAAAGAGTAGCAATATAAGAATGACCATAGTACCTTACCAGCAAATACATTGTTTCTTGCGATGTTTTCAATTGTGTACCTACTAAACCAATTCTATGTAACAAAATATTGTTGCAACATTCTGAAGAAAACAGCTTGTAGCCCAGACTAAAGCTCGTTATGAAACGTTCTTCTTCGTTAGTCTATACTTCGCTCAAGCTAAATACGTTTCGATTTTATTCAAATGTAACGAATACAATAAACAAATTACGAAGTTTCGCCCAGGAAAATTACTTTCTAGACTAACTAAATGCGATTACCTAAATGATCAATTATTTACGTCAGCCATCAGCTGTTGATTTAGCTGTCAGATGATAAATGAACGGCACTTGATTGAAAACTAGCATTTGCTGAGTATATTTCTGTTTTAAAACTCAGTGATAATTTTTAGCCTATAACTAGTTATTTTCATAATACCGCATTAACATCGAAATTGGATATGGTTAAGGGACCCAAGGAGACATTAAAGCCCTCGGTTGTGAAGACTGAACAGGAACATAAAATCGATTTATTCACACAAATTACCATATCTCATATTTAAATGATTATTAGAAGTTTTTTGTAAAATAATTAATTTCTAATTAAAATACATAGAAATACTTAGACGACGGGTATGTATTACATACAATACCGAAGTACGAAAGATCGAATGTATTAAAACATCGAATGGATCAAAAGACCGACACGATTTTCTTCTGAAACCGTAAACTTCTTAGAATTTATTAAAACGGCATCATACAGAACCTATTAGGTTAAGGTTAGGTTTGTTTTATAACAATCTTAAAAAGTTAACGGTTTCAGAAAAAAATCGTGTCGGTCTTTTGACCCATTCGATGTTTTAATACATTCGGGCTTTCGTACTTCGGTATTGTAATACATACCCTAGACGACCGGATAGCCTAGTTGTTAGAGAACCTGACCGCGAAGCTTGAGGACCTGGGTTCGATTCCCGGTCGGTTGGGGCAAATATTTGTCTGAAAAATACGAATGTTTGTGCTCGGGTCTTGGATTTTTAATATGTATTTAAGTATGTATTTATCTATATATGTAAGTTTATCCGTTGTCTAGTACCCATAGTACAAGCTTTGCTTAGTTTGGGACTAGGTCAATTGGTGTGAATTGTCCCGTGATATTTATTTATTTATTTATTTATATACTTACTCTCCGTCGAAATGGGATATATGCCTAATTTGTAATTGAGTAACAGTTCTCAACAATTTACGGCACAATAAACTTGTGATGTTCAACAGCCAGCATTAGTTAGTTCCTGCTCAAAGTTCATACATAAATAAGTCCCAGGGGTTTCTATGGTTGCAAATTGCTGCTGAAAGGCGATTCAATGCGGTTTGCTATTGACTTAAATGGCGTTAAACAGTGACACGTGGATATACCTATTTCATTTTGTTCGTATTCGGGTAAATGTAAGGTTTTTTTTTAATCTATAATGAATGAATGAGGCTGACATAGTCCCATTAGGTGTACTCAAGCCTCGTTAAAATATTAGATTAAAAAAAATAATGAATACGTTACATAATAATAGGTACCTACAAGACTTACACAAATCATACTTACAGTCAAGGGCAAAAACATGTATACACTTTAGTACCTTGTCACTTAAACCACTGTGACAGTTCATATATGGCAGTTCAAATATGACGAAAATAGACAAGGTACTAAAGTGTATACATATTTTTGCCCTTGACTGTACATAATTAAATTTTTATTACAAACCAGTCGGTCTTACCTAAAAATCATAAGTTTTAGGTTGATAGCTTGACAAATCAAGACAAATTGCCTCCTTTTTATTCTGAAAAAAAAAATGCGAAGTTTCAAATAGCCTAAAGTAAAAAAAAATCGCATTTAACATCAAATAGTAACATGATTTGGCATTCATGAATACATACCTCGAAATGATAATCAGCATTTAGTTGTTTGCTCTAATCTAGATCTGACTGAACTAAGGAACTATAGTCAATTTTACTCCTCAAATTACCAATTGAGATTACTGCATGCCGCAGATTTATTAAGCAAATACCGGGGAACTTCTTAATTGAATCACTTCATTGTTATCTAATTTCATAGCATTCATTAATTAGAAGAAGTTAGGAGCCATTACGGACCGCGACATTTTGAAATTTGCTCTTGGTTAAAGTAATATGCGAGCAACTTTGGGGGCCCTAATTGGAAATAAACTATGCACGAAAAACATTAGCTGAATAGTTTTGTAGTTTGAAAGTGGCACATATTACTGCTTCTTTGAAGCCAGGAATGATTTTATTACGTATTTAAATTTAAATAATTAATTAGTGGCTTCAGGTTCGAACCAGTCCGAGTTACGTCCGAGCTACGTTCGAGCGCCGCGTACCGTTCTTAGGTACTATAGTATTCGAGAAAATGAAGATGTTTCAATCATGACGTGTTTCAATTGTCCCCGGTCTACCCTACATACTTTGATGACTGTACATTTTTTACCGCCCTAAACAAATCAAAGATTTTAAAACAATCTGGACACAAATTTAATTTTTGTGGTTTTGAATTCTGTTCAATTTTAGAGCCAGACTGCTACAAAAAATAAGTCAATATATAATAATAAGTGAGGTGTAGGTAATTTTAATCTGAATCTAAAGAAAGTTTAACGGCTTAGTCCAATTTCGTTGTTGTAAATAATTCTAAATTTTTAATTTAACTGTGTGTTTAGGACTGCACCGCGAATAAATATTTTATTTATGACCAATAAAGCTAAAATTAAAACTCAGTGATTATTTAGTCAAATTTCTACAGGAATATATGCATTTTTTTTTAAAACCAATTATGCTCAGCTTCAAATAAACGCAATAGTACTGGCTGAAAATCAGCGCTGGGGTGCTTTAAACGTCTCAGAATTATGTTGAGCCAGTGTTCAATTTGCAACCGCAATGACACATTCTATGTAGCTTTAGTGTTGTCTTTTGTTTTGTAAAAATATTTATGATGTGTCTTGTGATGTTGTAAATAAATGTATTTTCTTTCTTCTAGTAATTAACGCACTTTATTCTATAGGGTAAAAGTGTTGTTATTTTTTAGGTGAGCGGCCACTCACTAAAGTGGTAAATTATGATAGATCTATTCAAAATAAACATATTTTGTAATAGTATGTAATACTCTAAAGTGCATCGGAGCAAAGATATCTTCTTCTTCTTCTAATATATAAAAATCTCGTGTCACGGTGTTTGTTATCGAAATCCTCCGAAATGACTTGACCGATTATTATGAAATTTTTTGTCTATGTTTGGTAGGTCTTAGAATAGGATGCAGGCTATTTTTTATACCCGTATTCTTCGCAGACGGAGTCGCGGGCAACAGCTAATTTTTAATATAGATTTTCAATAAGTCAAACAGAAAAATTATAAAATCCAGATAGATATATATTCAGACGCCTGTATTATAGGCCAAAAGGGGTAGGCAGGGCATATGAAACTAAAGTACGTTCGACAAAATGTGATGTTGCAGTGACAGGTTGCTAGCCCAGCGCCCACAACACACATACAACCGAATCCCTACTAGTCTTAGTTGGAGTTATTCTCTATATCCGATACCACACAGGTCAAAATACGAAACTAATTAACATGATTTACTTAACCGACTTCATAGACTGAACAAAAGTCGGAAATGGTACTTACCTACCTTTAACAGGAACTGATTTAAATTAAACATTTATATCACTGTTAGTGTAATCGAGAGAAATGTTCATGATCTAAACAATTATGTTTTACCGATATTATGTATTATGAGATGAAAAATTAAATCGTAAATATCTTGTCTCCGATATTATTAAACGCCACAAATTACAATAATGTGTGTGTATTGAGAGGTCCTCTAAATAAGTAGGAAAAAAATCATACGAAGCCGCTAAAAAAATGACAATATTCTTCATACAAACTTACCCAATTCCCTTTTAATAGTAACTTGATTTTTATAAAAAGACGGTACAATTGAAATAAAAACTATCCTAAAAATAAACTAACTATATCAGTGTACATTTCGCCTCAGTCCTGTCTCTGCGGAAGTAAGTGAACTTTCGTGATGTAAGTTGCGAAGTAGGTAAGTAACTTTTGTCCCATTTTAGAAAGTAAAATTATACAATCCTGAAATGGATTCCTTGATGGGTAGTTACACAAATGGATTTGACAACAAATGTGGCGAGAACAAGATCGTCGGCAAAAAGACAGCAAAGAAAGTAGAAACAGTAAACAAACCGTCTCTCTTGTTATTGTTTTATTTGCTTTAGTACAGTAACTATTATAGTAGAATATTTAATATACTTTATATAAATAACGATTTAAAATAATATGTGTTTTACGTCATACATAATTATATACATATATGACAGCGTCTCAAGTCATTTTAGTCTTGACTAAATTTTTTTCTGGCGTCTTTTTTGTATCATTTCATTAGGTACTGAAGTTGCAGGTTAACTTAAATTAAAATATATACTTTGCCCCCAAAAATTACATCCAAAATCAGATTTGGTTTTGTGATATACGTCTGTGTATTGATCAAGTTATTTCGTTTAATTAACTGCAGAATATCACTTATTTCTATCTAAAAAAATTGCATAAAATGACGCAATTTTGTTTTTGCTATGTTTAATGTTATTTGCTGAAATTATTTTAATTTCATATCCAGAGTAAGACGTAAAATAGATGAAAACGTAGTCTTATGAAAAATTA
Organism: Archips xylosteana; assembly: GCA_947563465.1. Lineage (NCBI taxonomy): Eukaryota > Metazoa > Arthropoda > Insecta > Lepidoptera > Tortricidae > Archips > Archips xylosteana. The sequence goes on from OX387344.1 coordinate 16,522,916, forward strand.
TCGGAACTTCTACATCAGAGCTCATTGCCATTGTTTGGCATTTTCCGTCAAAAATTAAACAGTTAACAAGAAAGCGGCGCCTTATTTAACTTCTACTCCTTTTATCGTACTTTACTAGTAGTGTCTTGACTGCTAGCCGCCGCTATACTGCTCACAACTTGGCTACTGTTTCACGGCCGTCCTCATTGCAAGATCTCCCGATGAAATTATACAAATGCTAATGAAAGTCGGCTCGCTCGGCGAGATTAGCGTCCTCGCTATGAATTGGGTCTATTTAAGGGTTAATTTCACCCTAATTTTGGACTTTGTCTACTCAAGGCTTAGTTTTGTTTTCCTGTTGTTTATAAGGATGTACATCTGCGTAATTTTAACAGGATTGTTTTAAACGTTGCCTTGGTGACATTCGGTAGTTGTAAACTAAAACTTAAAAAAAAATAGTAACCTTTAAAATAGTACAAATCGAAAATCCGCACATAATATTTACTACTTAACCTTGGGAAAATTATTATTGGGAATGTAGAGTTGTGCAAATGAAACGCGAATGTAAGGATTGAAGGAAAACAATCATATTTTCATAAGCGGACATACAAAACATGTCCCCGATAAACAGGTTTAATAAATACAGAAGGGATTACAATCTCTGGCGCTTTAATCATAATATGTATTGTATGTATTCCGGACACCGTCCCCTGTGTTAATGAAACTCTTCCTTTGTTTCCAGCTATATCTGGCCATTGTTATCATACTATATAGCAGATGCTTAATTATCTTAGCATTTTCACACCCTCCTCGGTTCGTAAAAAGCTAATAAGATTAATAGATTCGTTGTAACATTTTTTTTGTACCATTTTGATGGAATTCATGGATACTTTGTTTCTTTATTATAAACAAAGTAATACAATGATCACTGACATTTTCAGACTCTACATTTTTGATTTTCTGCGGTAAACGAAACTGATTTTCACATACCGTATTTATTTAAACAAACAAACCGTTAGTTATAATTTTACGCTGCCAGAATGTTATTTGTTTATTTAAAAATAAAATGAACGTGAAACTCGGACGTATAACACTACTCTCAATGACTTCTGACAGCAGCAAAGTGTACGTTGTGTTTGACCAGTTAAAAAACATCCAATTTGTCTATTTGTCTAGGAATGTTTTGTATTGTCTTCATGTTTAGAATATGTCCATTACGCTACTGTAATCACCGTTTGGATTTTTTTTAACAGGTCAAACACAACATACATTTTGCTGCTGTCAGGAGTCATTGATAGTAGTGGTTGCTAGCCTAAAGCGACCTGTTGAAATAAAAAAAAAATAGATAAAGTTTAATAGCTGCACCTATTTGTTCTGTAGTTATGCGCTTACATTCGGTAATTGATTTTTTTTGGCAGGCAGAAATTATTTTCTATTTTATAACTGTGTTCCTGCTGAAAGGCAAAGTAAACAGGTGTAACCTTCGAAGGGCGTTGCATCAGAATGCCCGGATGTCGGCGTTTGCTAGCGTCACCAAAAATAAACTTAAAAAAATTGCCAATTCTTCATCACTTTGTCTGCGTGGTTAATATTATATTATAACCCTCGTGGTTAATATACATACAACTCATGCAAAATAATAGCCTCGCAGTCACAGCGTTAAACCCTCGTATGTCAGAAGTGAAAATACTTCATTTAAGCCCCGTTTGTTTCAAATAATACCAAGTTTGAAGATTAAAATAAAAATAGAATAAATTACTCTCAAATTTGGCACATATCTGTGTCTTGCCATACCAGAGGTTAACAGTCCCTAAGCCAAGTTGCGAACGGACAGACAGACAGACGAACATGGTGAAACCAAGGTTTCCTTCTAGGACTACGGAACCCTAAAAAAACTCGTGTTCCTTACCAATGACCATTTTGACGATACATGATACAAGAATCCTTTTTGGGACAATTATATTGACGAGTTCAAAAAAGGTCAAGCTTAATCAAAGTAGAACGTTACTTACTAAGTATTAATAGTTATAATATAACTCGTGAATGTTCTTATTTATGATTCAATTATATCGGAATATGACAATTATTTCCTGACCATTGTGATAAAAATTACATTATTGGTTTCGTATCGGTTTTTTACCCTGACGTTTCAAACGCATTTATCGTTAAAGCCTTTCAGTAACACTTGATATTACTGTTTTTATTATTGTGTGCATAAGTTATGAGCTTTATTATTATAATTAAATATCAATCCTAGGTTTATGTTTTAGAACAAATATAAATAAAAATGCATGTTATATCGTATATGTAGCTTGTCGATGTATTCGTGTTATTTAGCTACTAGAATGTTATCTACACATTCGTTTGGTAACAAAGCTAAGTTTCAAAGTAGCAAAGAAAACCGTCCCTATGTCGAAAGTAAAAACGGAACCCTTATAGAACCGAGTGGTGTCTGTGTCTCTGTCCGTCACAGCCGCTTTTACGATATGTTTCGAATCTACGGGATCATTAAGTTGAAATTTAGTAGACATTATCTTGTCTGTGGCAGTAAACTGGTCTGTGTGCATCAAAACTGTGGTGTACCTATCAAATGAATGAACTTGTTGCGAGGATAGTTCTTGACTTACCCATACGTCCCATTTTTCTTCAAAACTACTAAGCCTCAAATGAAAATAAAAAATCAAAAATTCAGTTATTTTCCTAAAAAATGCATAAGAGTCTATGATCTTAAAATAACAATATGATACATTTTCCATTATTGTGCGTAAATACGGAATGCTCGGTGTGCGAATCCAACTCGCACTTGTTTGGCCGGTTTTAAGCTTTTTTAATAGATTGATTTAATTTTCGTTATTATACTATTCACAAGGTGTTGAACTAACAGCTACTGTAATACACAAATATAAATTAATTAGAGCCAACAAAGGGCGTCCGAGCGTGGCTAATGAAGAAGGACGTCTTGTTTAATTACCTTTTGTAATTTTTCTCCTAAGCGGGCCGACGTAAGTATAAATTAATTTTCTTTCAGTGGCCGTCCATGAGCGCCATTATGAGGCCCTAAGTGAACTCTCTTTTGTGTTCAATATAATGTGCTGTGCAAGTAGACGTCTAATTTAAATTTTGACTAAGTAATTTGCATATCAGCCATGACATTTTAAAAAATTCTCTCATGACATAAACGAGATACCTATACTTACACGTATATTATGCGTATCCACTATCGGTACTTGCATGCCGCCATCGGAAATGGTTCAGTACTGTCGCAATGACCTATGACCTACTTAGATACCATTATCAACGGCGGAAATTCGGTCATTCAATGCATCGTTGCTATTAAACGCGGCTTAGACTAATTGACCTTCAAAACTCAGCAAATAGAGATCATGTACACCAGCTTAATCCACTTTAGGCATCACGCGTATGGTGAAAGATAGAAAAATACAATGTAGCAGACTGCTCGCAACTCGTCGCCGGCATCTTTGCCCTCGTCGTTAAAGAGTTCGCGGTAGAAACTTTTCCAATATTTTTTTCATCACGTTTGTCAACTTCGTGGAGGAGCCCGTATCACGTCGACAAACAAACAATATTTCCCTAGCTGACGCGAGTTTTTCGAACTCATTACCATTCGGGAGCGTGTCGCGAGCAATTTATTGGCTCCTGGAACTTGACATGGAATTCTCTGAGAGTTAATCTTTTCCGAAACTAGTCCAATTGTGCCCGCGCTCCGTCTTCCTTAGCCGCGCATCGCTTTTCATTAGCCACATGTTGACAGACCAACTTTTGTCCGCACGCCTGACACGGTAGTTCAAGAAATTTCTTTCTCGCTAACTTCTTGCTGGACGAGTTTCTTCGTCCTACGTTAGTACTTTCAACGTGTAGCTTCCTCGTAAAACTAAATTCTTTGAAAAACATAATTGCTCCAAAAATCTGAGAAAATGTGTATTTTATTGAAGTCACAATTTCATCCATCCTAACGTCTGACCAATTTGCAGTTTAGTCGGTCAACTGACCACTCGCACGCTTGCAGAGTAAGTGCCCACCATTTGTAGAACGTTAGATATCTTTACAATGTAGGTCATGAGTTACTGGAGGGTTCTTATAGAGGAATATTATTCGTATTAGTAATCTACTTTGTTACTGCACTTTTAGCACAAAGACCTCGATAAGTATTAAACGAGGCGAAACTTATGATAGGAAATGGTTTACTTCTCAATTTAATAGCTTGCGCTATTCATAGTTCTTTATGATAATATGTACATATGTCCACTTGTCGCACTGATATACATAATAGGGCAATGATATTATGATGTACTGTTTTAATTTTGCGCATTAATTAAGATCAAAGACTCAAGTTATTTATCTCATTAATATAGGTGAAATGTTAAATTTTAGATTCAGATTTGAGTAGATAGGTAACGCCACTATTTTACCACACACAATAAAATTATAATAGGTACATTCTCTATTTACTACGAAACGAACTATAAATAATAAATCACACGGGATACTTATAATTAGACACCAATTAGGTACCTTGTCCCAAAGTAAGCAAAGCTTGTGTTATGGGTACTAGGCAACAGATAAACATAATAAAATAGATACATACTTCATATTAAACACCCAAGACTCGAGAAAAAACATTGTTATTTATCATACATACCTACTTAATATCTGCCCCGACCGGGGATCAAACCCGGGACCTCAAACTCCGTTGTCTGGGTCTCTAACTTATCATAAAGTCTGTTTCCAACGAGCTCTTTTAATATAGGACCGCCGACTCTGCACCCGCGTGTTACAGACACTTTTCATAGAAAATAAAACTCGACTCGCGTTAATCCACAAGGATGCCGTTGGAACCCCGCGTTTATAGTTCTCAATCTTCTCTTGGAGCGCTGAGCAAATCTGTGGGGACCGAAAGGCGAGCCAATGCTCCATGCTCGTAGAACAAATTGCTGGAAAAGACATTTTCAGCCCCAAGACCTTTCACACTCTTCCAATGTTACTAACTGTTTCTGCGCGTGTTTTCACCTACAGAGAACAACTTGTTCATAGTATGAACTAAATACTTACATGAATAACAAACTCAAGCACGCGGCTTTGTTCCATAGAAGAGTAAAAAATTGGTTTGTTTCCTATTCGGTTGATATGACGAAAAATTCCGTCTTTGTGCACCTTTATGAAGCTGTTGCTTTCTTTCCACTTTAAAAGGATACCTGGAAGAGATCGCTTTGAAGCAATAATGTCATCTATTGCTTATCTTATACATATATATTTTCTTTATTCTATGAAACCCAAGGTACTTGTCTGCGAAAATCTCAAACCCCAGTAGTTTAGGTTATGTTTTGCCTATCAGTCAGTCAATCACTTAGTCTTTGACAGGTTTAGATTAGTGAATAACCGATAATAATCGGCTTACCTACTCTAAATGTATTAGACTGAATCTGATGGTTGCAATATATATGCAAACGCAACGGGCATTTATTGAATTGACATCTGCGGCAGCTGTTGCTGCCGTTTCGTTCTCGAGAGTTAAAAGTTGCTTAAACCCATTCAAATCGATTCCAATGATAAGTAGAAAAATAAAGTGTACTAAGTGTGATAAGTAAATAAATTTTGATATAATGTAAATTAACAATACAATACAATATATTGTACACCACATAGAAAACAATACAGAAAAACAAGTACATGAAAAAAAACTAAAAGCATAACAAAAGGCATATTAAAGCAAAACTAAAGGCATATTAGCTTTTACTTGTTCATGATCGTACACAAATCAGCTAAGTTATGGTTTTCTTGCCGTACGTGAACTAGGTATATACATTGAGATATTACAGAATTCAAAGGCCAAGTCCTCTTATCAGGAGTGTATACCTGTGTCTGATAGTGAAGCGTAAACAAGTTTGTTGATGATTATGAAGCTGGAACTAAGACTTGAATTGATTAATGACAATTATTGTATTTCATTTTAATAGTTTAAGTAATAAACGCTTCCTCTACAAGAAGCTTCCTAATTTTGAATTGTCCCTTTCAATACGTCTCCCTTTCATCGCTACGCTACGCTATCCAAAAATGGTCTTATCGGATATATTGACACATAGGTAGGTAATCCAGTCTCACATTAATACAATTAATACTTTACTAAGACCTAAAAGAAAGAAAAACCAGTAACATCGAGTCGGCTGTATTAAATGTATTCTTATCAGTGATTCCCACGGAGTTAACCACGAGGTGACCCGCGTGCTCATTTGTCTACTATCCCATAAAAAAAAATATGCAACTTAATAGGCCCAAGACGCGATTAATTTCTATAAATCCGTTCAGCCTCGCCGCGCTAGACATTTTTATCTCGAATGTAAACTCCGAGTAATATCACAGCCCTTTCGTAATTCGTACGCCGAATTTTGCACTCGGTTGGCGTATCTTACGCTGCGGTTAAGGGATATTTTCGCTTGGGGGGGGATACACAGGAGTAGCGTTACAAATTAACGAGGAAGTCAGTCAAGTGTCAGGACGAGCCTCATTGCTCCGGAGTGACGTCTACACGCGTATGAGTCTGACACCGACGGTTCACGTGTGATAAGTATTAACGCACAATAAACACCCCATCATCATAAGTTAAGACATTTTTGAGAAAGGGACATGGAATTTTGCAAAGAAATTTTTAATTTTTTCCATCCAGTTGGTAGGTATCTATATTTAATCGTTACTTTAATGTTATTTCAGTTCTTGCGCCTTTGAGTTAAAGAGCAAAAGATAAATGAGGTTACGTTGAACCTGGCAAGGCAATTATTAGCATTACCTACCTACAGCACAACAAAACCACCGTTATCAGAAACGTCAATTTATATTTAGTATATTATTTACCTTATACCCTTTAAAAAAGAATTTGACTGTAATAGTCAAAGTTATTACATTCGTAAACATTCGTAGAATCAATCAACGCGTTTTAATAAGGCGGGAACAGCCCAAACCAAGGGATACAGGTAGTTATAGTTTCAGCTAGTTTTGCACTTAATAAAAGTGAGCCATAATGTTAGTGGGTCCCCTATTGGGGAATTTTATAAGTGAGACAAATTACAGATGAATCGCTTTAATAAACTTGGGAATTCCTGAGGAAAATGAGCACCACGGAGAGGGAAAGTGCGCTTTAACAGCACTCTCACATCGCGGCATTATTAACTTATCCTGTTTAGTGTTGTTCTTTGTAACCGACCTTCATAACAAGCTTACACACCCATGGATTCGCTCCCGTTATAGAACTCCCTATCCTTGGAAATTTCTCAAAAAATCATCCTTACTTATTCTTTGCCTACACTATGTGTAGATTGAGGAAATTTATCCAAAACGAACTGAGGTTTTTTTTTACGTCCAAGGGTATTAGTAGATTTCTGCCGATAATTTAAAAGATCATTTTGTTTAATCGACTTATAAGTCGATTAACTTAATTTATACAATAAAAAAATAGGTGTAACATGAGTTAATAATTTAAAAGATCTTACATATTCAGCTTTTTTAAATGTAAAAGTATGTTTAGCGAAATCGACAATATTTGGCATCGTCTCTTAAAATTTCAAGGTACGGTTGCATTATTAACTAAACTGAGCCTGGTTTTGGTGCGCCAGGAACGAGTTACATTCTCCGTCCGAATAATTATCGCAGTGATGCAATTTTGTGCCTAATGCAGATAAGCTACCGGTTTGCTATTAAGTCTCGTTTCAACCAATCGGTCACGAACAACAGTTGAACAATTGAGTACATTTTGTCATTTCGATGCATTAGACTGAAAGCTTATTTAATAAGTAAATACCTACTTGTTTAGTTAAGTTATGAGTCCATATGCGTAGGTAGATGTTTTGCGCATTAAAATACTATTAAACCTACACCATTAAAGAGTATGGATGTGGAAAACTAATCTTTTTAATACATAACAGGAATATAATACGCTTTTTATTTACGCAAGCGAATAAAGTTTTCGTTTTTAAATGGTGGTCAACATGAAGTTTCCAATTTTGATTCAAGTCGCTAGACTTGTAAATCTGAGCCACCTGCAGATGTGTAGACAAACTATCCATTGCAATCGGTATTTTTTCACAAAGAAGGAAATATTGACCTAAAACTATAAAAATATTTGACTTGTTAACATTCAACAAACACCTCCCTGTGGAAAACCAATGGTAAAGTTACCTAGTTATACGAGAAAAAGTTCCTTTTGAGGCCATGCCTATTGTTGCGCCAATTTAACGCAGCACAGACGGAGAGATTATCTAGTTTTCAAAATCTAAATTAACATTTAAATCTACAGGTCGTTGAGAATTATGTCTCACTATCTTAGGAGGAAGTAGGTGCCTACATTAAAATTACTAACACTTAAAGGTACCTGACGCAATGAACGTACATTGGTGGTCAGAAACCTGCCTCGCACGCGGAGCTTTCGACAGGCTGCGTATACGCATTCGCGCAGGTGCGCCTGATGCAATCAGTCATTATAAAAGCATCAGTAGAGTGCTTACACTTTATTCTCAAATGTTAACGACCTCACCATAAGTGGGAACATTAATTATTTTATTGTAGTTGACACATGACAACATGCATAATAATGATTAAAAGCAGCAATTTATTATTTTTAATATTGTGTTATTAAAGTATATCAATGAATAAATAAAAGTTGTTGTGATGTATTTCTTTTATATGTAGTCATCCTTGTTTTCAATAAAAAAAAGTCGTGGTAGCTTAGAGTTCGACCTATGGCCTCTCAAACATAGGGTCGTGGGTTCGACTTCGGGCTCGCACCTCTGAGCGCTTCGAAATTTATGTGCTAAATAAATTTGAAATTTACCATGAGCTTTACGGTGAACATTGTGAGGAAACGTACACCAGCGAACGTGAAATTTCCAATCCGCATTGGTCCTGCGTGGGAATTACGGGTCTCTGCGGTAGGACCTTTAAAGGCCGAAATGTTGAAGATCCTTGTGCTAGTCTAAATTAAGCGATCAGTTTGTTTTAGAAAAACTTTTGTAGTGCCAGAAGCTGCAGCCCAAAACATACGAGTAGTTATCTTGATTACTTAATCTGACCCTAAAATTACTTTAAATAATATTTGTTATGTTTTTGCCACGTTTCTTAATAAATGCGTAAATTCTGCGATATTTCCGTAAATATTATGATTAGTTTGAAAACAACAATAATGTATTGATAGATAATCTCTCATATTGAAAACACTAACAATATTATCACATCGTAGATTTCTTCGACGTCATTTACCAATAAAAACTTGTTGATACTAAAAGTAAGTTGTCTTCCGTGCAAAGTGTACCTATTTCAATTCTATCTTCGCTGTAATGGGTTTTATTTTTCATCATCATCATCGTCATCATCATCCCAAACTTTCAATTCCTTGCTTCATTCCTTCAAAATAAAACCTTAAGTAGAGATTTCATGTTGCTGTTCTAAAATTTGCGTTTTTTTTTTAATTTATGAAATGAGTACTCCAATAATAGCTTAGTGTCGTTCATATTTACCAACGTTAGTCCAATATTGAGATGTTACTTTTTGCTGGCACTGGCGTTGTTATTGGCTGCGAGTTGTTACGATTTCGTAACATCTAATAGGCGATATAGGTAGCATCGATTTTCGAACAAAGGGAGGTTAGTGGCGCAGCAGCGGCCCCTTTTCAATAAAAATCACATTTTCTTTCACAAGTCGTCTGTGGCTGCCTGGGTGACATTCATGACGGAGTTTAGTGACTTCCGAAGTAGCAGGTTATCAGACTTGGTGGAGGGGCGGAGGGGTGCTGGGGGGTAAGGCTGGAAGCTGCGTTGGATCTCTCCCCTCGCATTCGCGTCCCCAGCCCCGGCGCGCTCGGACGCGTAGCGCTCGCGTATTTTCACGTACAACGGTTTACGTGACAGCATTTTATTTATTTACGCATCGGCCTTCATTTAATTTACTCCAACATCATTCTATTCTGCTGTTTTTTTGTCGTGCTTGAGGTTTGTTGTGATAAAAGTGTAAAAGTGACTTTAACGGTTCCTTTTTTGATCTCTCAGTAAAATAAAATACTTCGGATGACAATGGTGACAAGTTTTCCGGATGTTTGCTAAATAAAATATTAACCAAAAAGTGAACGTATATCTGCATATCAAAATACGCAAAACGGATGAAAAAAAAATGAATTGTACAGCGTGTAGTTATTATGATATAGGTATTTACTTCTTTACAAAACACCTTAACCAATGTGATCTGAAAACTATTTATTTATGAAAATGGCTCTTTTACATAGATATTCAAGAAGAAAGCCCCGCAAGGAAATTATTAGAAAGTTAAAAAATTATCACAATGTACTTAGCCACTAGTTAGGAAAACATTAATTACATCTATTTCTATTAGGTCCCTAAGATAAACAGTAACATACATGTTTAGAGGTATAGAATTAAAAAAAAAGTAATCTAGGATCAGTAGAGGTATACAGCCTCTATCAAGAGGTCTTTAAATGTTTGACTATAAGTAATATTATTAGCTACGAAAACATTTTATGGAAATAATTAGGTTAGCATAGAACAATTATAATAATTGCTTCCTAGACAAGGCAAGGTAATAAACTAGAAACCCTACCATTATCTAAACGATTTATCTCATAAATCTGGACGGTTCAGCAAGCGTCTCGAAAATATAACCGCCTGTCTTTATCGACCGCTATCTATTTATAATCAACGAAACGTTCGACCACAAAAATATGCAACTACGGTCTAGTTTACTATTGTGACAAAATGTATCTAGTAAAAGCCAAATGAGGCATCTTAGGACCACCACGCAATTTACTGAAGAAATTTAACATTTTAAAATGAGACGTGGACAAGACTGAAAATGATTGATTTTTTTTCTACTGCTTCAATACAAAATTTTGTTACAAAAATGACCTGTACCTATAATTAAACACGTGTATTGAAATGCGTAGCGGAGAATTGATTGCCTCATAGTAAGCTATTGTTCAGTATTGTTATAATTAAATGGAGTCAATGTTCTTAAAGGAAGATTTTCTATTCAATGAAAATTAGCATTTTATTGCACAGACTAAATCCTTATTAATTGATATTATTTCATTCGAATAGGAATGTTTCACACAGCTTGTGTGCCAATATATATTTTCATGATACAAAGGTACTCTACAATTTATATTTCATTATATTGGTAAACCACCGAAATTACTTTAGTTAATTTCACCCATTAGTAAAAGATAAGATTTGATTGAATATGGACTATTACTCACTATCATATTTATTAATGTTAGAATACCTACTTACTTAATAAGCTGCTTATACGCCTATAAATCTAAACATACCTAGTCTGGCTCTCTTTAATCTGCAAAAATGCAAATAGACGCCTATTTTTTGGTTATTTCACTCTTGATATAATAATAATAAATGTATTTATTTAGGCATTTTTCAAACAGCCAAAAAATCTAAAACAAACAAATCATTGGCGTGTAAAACCAAGAAAGTCTGTAGTTTGAGGCCGGGTCAGTGGCCGTAATCATGTTCAGTGATATACCTAGTAAAGTATTGCATTGCTGCCCTACCTTACTCGTACAAGCTACCGGCCTTCATGCAGACGCCATAAAAACTACAAAATCGCGCTTTCAATCCGGACTCTAGAGCAAGCTAGTTTCTATCTGGGATGACAACCTAGAATGCTGCTTACATGTACCTACTTTGTAATCAACGCTTTGGGAGTACCTATCAATTAAAACAGGCAATCAACGGACGAATTATGTGATTTAATTACAATTAGTGACATTCTATTAACATAGAGAAAATGTTTTACTTATCTATACAATATTGTGACCTTTGAATGATATAATTTCACGTTGCGCTAACATCTAATATATAAAAATCTCTTAACACGGTGTTTGTTATCGAACTCCTCCGAAACGGGTTGACCGATTTTTATGAAACTTTTTTGTCTATATTTGGTAGGTCTGAGAATAGGTCGTAGCCTATTTTTATACCCCTAATATGGCAAAACCACGTTTGCCGGATCAGCTAGTTATTTATAAGAACTTATTGACTATACTACTATTGACTTACTTATTTACTTGACTAATTTGGTCATGAAAATCCATTTTTACCCATTAACAAAAAGAAAATAAACTTTTTAGTTTGCCTTTGTAGTAAAGTAGGTTACAAATTTTGGAAATTAGTGTGCGTAAAACGTAGACATGGTGTTGTCGTCGCACCCCTTGGGATATGGCAGTGTAAAATAACAATATCAAATTCAAAAATGTCACTTTCCAATGTTTTTATTTATTTTTCAATGCAAACTTTTTTTCCAAATTATACTGAAGGTAGAAGACATTGAAAAAAAAAACGGAAAACTATAGCTCAGGGTGGGAATCGTACCAAGTTTCTCATCAATCCGTTATGCGTGCTTCACCCAAGCAATTAATATACAAGGCAAAATTTCCTAATGCGTAATTTTTTTTATTAATTTAGGATTAAACATAAACAAAAGGCAACTCTCGCTCGACGTAAGTGCTTTGTGATGAAGACACGAAACATATTGGAAAAACCGAAAAGCGATGCTTTAGTTACTTACTGCAACATTACAAATGTCCATTATACGACAAATATAATTTGTTACTTAATTAGAGACAAACGCGTTCTGTAGTTACTACTATGTGCTAGCGTAGTAGCTTAACGATTATCGAAATGGTTCACAGAGTCCAAGTCCGGGTACAAAAGGATAATCACTGTAATTAAGAACTTAGGAGCGACAAATTAAGGTAAAATTAGAGCAAAGAAGGGTAATTACAGCTTAATTATTCAAAGGTGCCAATTCATGTAAAAAATAACAAAATCGATCGTGATAAAGGATAGGTATGCTATTTGTATATTTGTATCCAGATCACCTAAATCCATTTGATTAGTTCTGTTCCATTTTAGCTTTATGTTTGGTGCTTGGAAAGTCGGTAACAGTTAAAAAGCCATAGTAAATGTAAGTACCAAAAATAATAGCTAAAAGTCCATCGCACAACTTTTTATTTTATTGTACGCGTCGACCATCATGTACCCAGCGGAATAGGAAAAGTTTTAATTTCGCAATTCGTATTAAGAAAACGGCGAAGATGCGCTTTACGGAACATCGGGCATTATAAGATCCGGAATCGCCATAATACATCCTGAGTATTCCCGGAAGCACGATCGCTGTATTTTTCTTCCTTTTCCGCGCATAAAACTTTTGTAATTAAAACGTCAAAACCTTGTTTTTTATTCAACGGACGAAATTCGGCAAGTATTGATTTTACTGGTAGCGCTAACATTGCCAACCGAGATGTTTTTTTTATACATTATCAACGGGTAGATAATAAATAAATAAATAAAATAAATATCACGGGACAATTCACACCAATTGACCTAGTCCCAAAGTAAGCTAAGGAAAGCTTGTGTTATGGGTACTAGGCAACGGATAAACATACTTATATAGATAGATACATACTTAAATAAAATATTAAACACCCAAGACCCGAGAACAAACATTCGTATTTTTCATACAAATATCTGCCCCGACGCGGGAATCGAACCCGGGACCTCAAGCTTCGTAGTCAGGTTCTCTAACCACTAGGCCATCTGGTCGTCTAATATCTGTTGTTGTACTTTTAGAAAAGATCGTATGAAAAAGAAAGGCGACTTATTTATTAACTTGCATTAGACTGAACTAATTTTAAAATGATCAGTGTTTTATATCTATACCTATACAAGTGACTAAGCGCAACACAGCTTAAATCACCACCAGAGCTAGGGACTTGATATTTGACAGAAAGCTTGAATGTCAAAGACGTGCAATAAAACTAAGTGTGAGTTGCACCAATTACAATAATGATAACTGATTTAACCAATTTCAAACCAGCTGTCAAAGCTGTCAAATCTGTTACAAGCCAAAATTAAATACAACGTTAAAACACCGTAATTTTTAGTAAGTTAGGTTTTTAAGTCAATTTTGGTTTACAGAAATTTATTGGCATAACTGGGTCCACTTATGCTTTTCAAAATTACTACGGGAGGGATAGCGATTTTAGCCTATTTCTTTCTCTGTCATGGTGGCGAGGCCGCGGGCATAATACAATGAAATATAATTTTAATGCAATGTTAATGTAGGTATGTGGTTGTTGAAGTCTGTCCTTGCAGCTGTGGTCTCTGAAATCTGAAGTCACTTTTGATTTTAGGAAAATTTCTTCAGTTGTGAACTTAAAAGTTCTAACTAATAATTAATACAAATAATTGTTACCTATGTACAGTCCAGATCATAAATATTATTCACATCGCGTCAAATTAATGAATGGGTTCGAGAAAAGGATGGTACCTACGGCCGTGCCTTTGTTTTGCTCGACTTGGCGGGGGCACTACCGTGCCCCCAGATGTATAGGTACATTGACCTTAAGCCGCCTTAAGGTTCGTGTCATAAAGTTGCACCCTGACCGTACCTAATCTTTGTTACATAAGATTCAAGATTTACCATAAAATCATTAATTTTTAATAAATTAGCGAAATTAAGATACCTAGTACATTAAAAAAAAAAATAATATGGTGTAGTAGACAGTAGTAATCTGTGTCCAAGTTGTACTCCCAAAATTTACTGAGTAATATTTTGCTCTTTTCTGTTTCATTCAAGTAAGTACCTCTTCGATCGTCCATGTAATTGAAACTTGTGATTTATATCATATTAATTACAAAATTTATTACAAATTTCACGGTTCGTGATCAAAAAGGGCCAGGCTGGGGCTATATTTCTTGAACAGGAGATATCGTTTGCAGGCCTTCAAATGGCGCCTTTGGTTCGGTTCCACTGAAGCGGGAATTTACAGCGGAGAGGGCGTGGCAAGGGAGAGAGACTGATGGGTGAGAATTTGACAGAGGTCGTTAATTATATGCCTGTCGGTCTCGCGATCGCGAGCCAAGCTCCTTGTGGTTGAGGGAAATTAGCGCTCCTACTTCGTTTTGCATACGCACAGCCTGAAATTATGAACAAGGAAAACTAGATGTTCCTTAAAAGCTTACCTACCGAACACAGTTACGTTGACGACGACCGCGTTTGATGTTAAATGATAATCAACGGGTGTTATCGTATTCTTGCCAGATTTAATGGTACCACTTTTTCGTATCTCTTGTTATTAAATGCGCTTCGGTTTTTTTATGTTTTTATTTTCAGCCCAGCCTGCAATACATACCACTACAGGGCAAAGGCCGTAGTTCCCACGCGGGCCCAGTGCAGAACAGGAACTTCACACACAACATTGAATTAATAGCAAGTTGTGCTAATTTCCTCGCGTTTTCCTTCACCGTAAAGCTCATGGTAAATTTCAAATGTAATTTCGCAAGCAAATTCTGAAAAGCCAGAGGTGCGAGCCCAGGTTCGAACTCTCGACCCTCGGCTTGAGAAGCCATAGGTCATACCACCAGGCTACTAAGGCTTTGTGTTTCTAGATCGCACGACTTTTTTACTTCTCTTCATCATCGTCATCATTTTAGCCATAGGCCTCCCTCAAGGCTCGCCAAACGATCGGCCCTGTGTCATCCGCATCCAATGCGTTCCCGCCACCCTCACCAGGTCGTCACTCCATCTTATTGGAGGCCTACCTACACTGCGTCTTCCGGTCCCTTCGGCTTTCGGCGTTACTTCTCTTAATCATAATAAAATACCTACCGATTTAGGTTACTATAATCAACTACTCTGCTACTTAGGGACCACATAAAGAGGAACATACAGAAATTATTTAAATAACTATGCTGAAATTAACTTTACATAAAGTTTATGAAAAATGACCCGTTATTTTTTTCTCGTCGTTATTATTTCTGCTGCACGTCAGAAACCAGCACGATGTAATTACACTGGAAACATTTTCAAATAGGTAACCCAAAATTGCTTATCGACAAGCGATGGATTGGTGTTTAATTGCACAATCGGTCTCACTCCCGCAAATTTGTCTTAAAATATCGGTCAAGTCCGAATAGAATAATGGTGTGGTGTAATTGACGGCTCCCTCAAGTTAGCAATACGTAAGTAATTAATTCTCGGCTACGACCCATCTATACAATTTGCATGGTGTTAGAAGGCTTTAGGGGCGCGTTTTATACAGCACGTTTTCCACAACATTTCATTTAACTTTCAACGGCTGAGATTCACGTCATTGTTTAACTTTTAACACTTTATTGCTTTGTTTACCTATTTCTGTGAATTCTGTAACAGGATTTTCTGTAAAGTTTAAGTTGATTTAAATTAATTATTTTAGAAAATAATCTGGAAGTAGATGGTTCATTTCATATTAAGTAATCTTTATAAAACAAAATTAATAAATTAAGGTTGCGTATATGTATTTCTTCCCAGAAACGTTCGCCTTGAAGGAAACTTGGCTCATTTGACCCGTAACGTGAAAGACCTACTTAGTGGAACAAGTTTTTCAGCTTTAGTGCCGTACTTTCCATTCATCGTCAAGCTCTATTAGGGATACCTATCGGCTCTTGGTCAGTTAATAAAGATACCTTGAAGCGATCCCATTCATCTGAACTCTTGACGAGTAACTTTTTACTCCAATTAATTTGAGTGGCTTCAGATTTTTAATACTGTACCTAGTTTTTTGTCCAAAGCAGTTTAACTAATTCAGATTTAGTACCAGTTACCAATCATGTCCTCTAGATTGATGTCAATTAATGTGCATAACGATCAAGCGCTTGAGATTATAGGCGCAACCTGCCTCTCGGTGTATACCTAACAATTGACACAGTGTCCTGGATAGTACATAATTGCATTGCCAACTTTAATCTAAACAAGTTTAACTTCAAGCAAGTACATAAACGCAATGACATAATTAATCTTGCCATAGATATCGCGTCTTATGAGCGTAGCTGACTACATTAGGTGTTGGGTTTTTGATAATGTTTGATAAGATAAGCTTAAACGAAGATGTTTCAGTTAGTGAATAAGATTCAATTGGTACGGCAGATAATCAACAAAATATACACTGACGAGCAAAAATAAAGGGTCGGTTACAGAAATTAACGATAACTACAAAACCCGCTGTGATAGCTTCTTCGAGTAAAATGAGTTTAGTAAAGAGTTTTATTCTTTACAAGAAAAAGTTTAATTTAGAATAAAACTCTTTACTAAACTCATTTTACTCGAAGAAGCTATCACAGCGGGTTTTGTAGTTATCGTCATTTTTGAAACCGACCCTTTATTTTTGCTCGTCAGTGTAAAGTAAGTAGGTACCTACATTATTTATCATTTTTTACGGTTCCGTAGTCCTACAAGGAATCCTTATTTCGCCATATCTGTCTGTTTGTCTGTCCGTCCGCGACATAGCATAGCTTTAATTAAAGATTTTAACCACTCGGATAAAGAGACGTGCAAAAAAAATTGTTGTTTAAATATAAACATTTCTAAATGGCATTAGATCCACAAGACACATTAAGTATTTAAAGTTGTACTCGTATCGCAGCGGCTGTGTGATCCCGGAAATAACCAAGCTGGGTCAATTAATTTTGTCAGTAATCCTCGCAAAATCACTGATCTATTTGGGTACAACCCTCACCCGATTCGGGTATAAGAGTCACATGGCATCGGATCATAGCGGATTTAGAGACCACACCAACAAAGCTTAACCCAAACCCACTTACTATTAAAAACAAAAACATACATTCGCAACGCATTTTCCTCCAATTCATTGTCATTACATTGACATAAAAAAGGATTACTAGTAAAGTAAACAAAACACACACACATATATATTACCTATTTAAAGAGTTATCTTTGACGTGCCTCCAACATTCAATGATTCAGAAATAACGAAAAGCTGTCACAAGTCAGTCTTTGTAGGAGATTTGATAGAAATAAAGCCATCCCGAATGTGTAGAGTTGAACAGCGTAGTGCTATTGTTTTGCGTTCACGAAATATCTCCAAGAACAGTTAATATGGTTAAATAATGATATTTACTGAGCCAATTTTCAGTGAGCCGTACAGTCTCACGGTTATCTTTCCACCTACACAATGTAAACAGGGTTTCTAATCTCCGTAATATTTTATGCCCATAAAACTTTCCGAAGGCGACCTTCGCTGGAGACAAAGGGTCGAGGGGATTATCCCGACTAGTTACCTGCTTTTAATTCGAATTCCCTGTTAATTCAAAATTTAAATTTGGACTGGTAATATACTGGCACCCTAATTAGTTATTGGATTCATTGCTAACCGTTTGATCGTATTTTAGGTGATATAATTGGTTTATGATTCTGATAATAGTATCGTATATCTATTTGGACCGTGGACTACCATAGAACGTTTTAACAGTGCAATATTGATTTTAGTTGGCAGGCATTGTGGTCTCATTAGGATAAATTTATTGTGGTTAAAAAAACCTAGTTGAAAACTTGAAACCCTCCGAAAAATCATTCAAAGGCAACCAATTTTATAAACTAAGAAAAGAAAGAAACTGCCTCCAATTTAGGCTATCAATTTGGGAACTATAATGCCACAGACTAATACACAGACATATAGATAGATAGATAACAATAGATACAATAGGTACGTTAAATTTATAATATCCCTCTGTTTTTACATCAGACATAACATCTGCCTTGAGAAATATTTCTCTATTGTAGCTTAAATTGAATTATCAGCCTTGAGTTTAGCTTTGAGTATTGAGTTATTAGGGTTGAAAAATTCGACCTTGTGTCACTGTTTAACGGGTTTGATTGTACGTAGGTACATAGAAGGAAATAAGCGGTTCGTTTCTAAATAAACAATACATAAATGAATAAATATCAATATTAAACATTACAGTAAATATAACAAGTAAATGTAATATGATATCTATATATATAAAAGAAGAAACTGACTGACTGACTGACTGACTGACTGACTGACATATCAACGCACAGCCCAAACCACTGGGCCTAGAGATTCCAAATTTGGCACGTAGGTTCCTTATAAGGTCTAGGGGTGCACTAAGAAAGGATTTTTCAAAATTCACTCCCTAAGGGGGTGAAACGGGGGTCCAAAGTTTGTATGGGGAAACAAGATTCGTTCGACTATTTTATTCGAAACTTCACAGAAGTACTCCTAATGATAAATGAGTAAACACGTGTTTCAGGTTTTTTGAGAATTCAACCCCTAAAAGGGGGAAAAGGGGTAACAAAGTCTGAAAATCAACATGGGTGTTGTTTCTATGGTTTATCGGGTCGCTGGTTATGAAAACAACAACGGTTTTAAAATTTGACGTGGCGGACGTAAAATACCATCTCCCTGGATGGGGTGCGATGGGGTTGAAATGTCTAATTAAACTAAATGACTGTTGATATATCAACGCACATCCCAAACCACTGGATCTAGAGACTTGAAATTTTGCACATAGATACCTTATACAATGTAGGCATCCACTAAGGAAGGATTTTTGGGAATTCCCACGGGGACGGGCAAAAACGGGATTTATATATTCGATTCCGAGTGATCCTATCTCAGTAACTATAATAACTAGACTCTTCAAACTTGATACACAAGTAGGTATTACATTAGTAAAAACATTAATTTCAGGATTTTTCTAAATTCCCACGGGATAAGGAAAAAACGGGATTTATATATTCAGTTCCACGGGATCCTATGAACTATAATTACTAGACTCTTGAAATTTGGCATAGAAGTAGGTAATTATAATAGTAAAAAACCTTTTTAAGGATTTTTGGAAATTCCCACGGGGTAAGGAAAAAACGGGATTTTTCGTTTTACTGGTCGTAGAAAGCTGAAATTCGGCATCTAGGTTGCTTGGAAAGTGTAGAGGATTGAGAGAGGACTTTCCGAAATTCCCACGGGAACAGGAAAAAACGGGATTTTTCGTTTTACTGGTCGTAGAAAGCTAAAATTCGGCATCTAGGTTGCTTGGAAAGTGTAGAGGATTGTGAGAGGACTTTCCAAAATTCCCACGGGAACGGGAAAAAACGGGATTTTTCGTTTTACTGGTCGAAGAAAGCTGAAATTCGGCATCTAGGTTGCATGGAGAGTGTAGAGGAGGATTAAAAGAGGACTTTCCAAAATTCCCATGGGAATGAGAAAAAACGGGATTTTTCGTTTTACTGGTCGTAGAAAGCTGAAATTCGGCATGTTGGTTGCTTGGGGAGTGTCGAGGAGGACTGAGAGAGGACTTTCCGAAATTCCCACGGGAACGGGAAAAAACGGGATTTTTCTTTTTACTGGTCGCAGAAAGCCAAAATTCGGCATGTAGGTTGCTTGGGGAGTGTAGAGGAGCATTGCCACTTTCCAAAATTCCCACGGGAACGGGAAAAAACGGGATTTTTCGTTTTACTGGTCGAAGAAAGCTGAAATTCGGCATCTAGGTTGCATGGAGAGTGTAGAGGAGGATTAAAAGAGGACTTTCCAAAATTCCCATGGGAATGAGAAAAAACGGGATTTTTCGTTTTACTGGTCGTAGAAAGCTGAAATTCGGCATGTTGGTTGCTTGGGGAGTGTCGAGGAGGACTGAGAGGGGACTTTCCGAAATTCCCACGGGAACGGGAAAAAACGGGATTTTTCTTTTTGCTGGTCGCAGAAAGCCAAAATTCGGCATGTAGGTTGCTTGGGGAGTGTAGAGGAGCATTGCCACTTTCCAAAATTCCCACGGGAACGGGAAAAAAACGGGAGTTTTCGTTTTACTGGTCGTAGAAAGCAGGAATTCGGCATGTAGATTGTTTGGGGAGTGTAGAGGAGCATTGAGAGAGGACTTTCCAAAATTCCCACGGGAACGGGAAAAAAAACGGGATTTTTCATTTTACTGGTCGTAGAAAGCAGGAATTCGGCATGTAGATTGTTTGGGGAGTGTAGAGGAGCATTGAGAGAGGACTTTCCAAAATTCCCACGGGAACGGGAAAAACGGGATTTTTCGTTTTACTGGTCATAGAAAGCTGAAATTTGGCAAATGGGTTCCTTGGGGAGTGTAGGGGAGCATTAAGAAAGCATTTCCCGAAATTCTTACGGGAACGGGAAAAAACGGGATTTTGCGTTTTATTGGTTGTAGAAAGTTAAAATTTCAAAATTCATAAATTTATACTGTAAGTAGGCCGTAAAGGGCTCTTTAACCGACTTCAAAAAAAAGGGGAAGGTTATGCATTCCACTTTATGTATTTTTTTATGTAGGTATGTTCACCGATTTCTCGGTCAATTGTGGACCGATTTTAAAAAAATTTTTTTTTCGAAAGAAAACAATATACTCCTGAGATGCTCCCATTGTCACCAAATCAGGATCTGATGACGGAATCTCAGGGAAATCGAGGGTAAACCTCAAATTTTGTAGGCACGCATTACGTTTTTCGCTTACTTGCACGCTTTCTTGCACGCTTGCTTGCTTCCTTGCATGCGTGCTTGCTTGCATCTTGCTTGCATGCTTGCTGGCATGCTTGCTTGCATGCTTGCTTGCTTGCCTGTATGCTTGCTTGCTTGATATCTTGGTTCTTTGGAATACTCATGGTACACGCGAGCGAAGCCGCGGGCAAAAGCTAGTTACATATAAGATCCATGACTCAGGTACAAACGTTTGTATTCATTCCACAAGCGTCTGCCTTTACCAGGATTCGAGCCCAGTTCCTTTAGTTTTACATAGCTGTCTAGTCGTTAGCAACAATGGCATAGTAAAAAATGTAATATGCAATCCAATTCAATTTATCACGCCGTTAAAGGAACCGTTAAAGAAACTTCATTGTTTAAATTTGTAATAAAATATAAATATAGAAGACGTCGTTTCGACCGCCCTAAGTAGCTTTTATTTTTCAGTGACAAAGACTAATGGTGTAGAGTGTTTTAAAGATTATCATTGTCACTGTGATAAAAAACTCGAGTAAGAATGGCGATGTGGTGGATCTGGCTTGCAGTGGCATGCCTGTTCTCGAAGACTGGGGCTACAGTTTACGATGATGACTACGAAACTTACACTAAAGCCTACGATTATAGAACTGCAGGTAAGTCCAAAAAAATAGCAACGTTAGCTAACTATGTGTAATGTTACTTATGTTCTTAATTAATACCTACGTATAAAATTATCTTACGCTAACATAATATGAAATGAAATAAAAAACACTTCGCTGGTGTTTCAATTCAATTTAAAAAAAAATTTTCTTTAGCTCAAATCTGGCAAGTCAAATTTCATCAACTTCCACTGCTCGAATTGGCGTAAATTTTAGTGCAGGTACATTATGTTGATTGGATTACAATTGAAATACAGCCAACAAGTTTGTGTTAATATTTTTTTTACTTCTGTGCTTGCTTGTATTAATGTTATTTTTACCATTTTTTGTGCATAACGTTAGTACCTAGTACTCGTAGATTCGTTTGAACCTAAATAGCAATCGTAACGTAATATGTACAACACTTAAATAATAATAGTAAAAAATAATGTTTCATTAGATTATGAAGCTCTGATCAAAATCAATAAAACAGCACAACAAAGAAAAACAAGGATGCGAAAAATTTAGGAGGACATCGTCGTCTAATATAATATTCTTACCGCTCCCACACATGAAAATCCGTAGGTAGATCTATCAAAAGAAAATTGCTACCCAAAAGGATGAAACGTGAATAATAAAACGGGGCTTTGTTTGAAAATAGGTTTTCGGTGACCTGCAATCAAAAGGTAAATGCATGTACAAAGCCTTTAGTAATAAAATGCGGCCTATCGACTGACACTATTCAAATACCTATGTATTGTATTTAGATAGGTACATAGGTATAGAAAAAATATTCAGAGTATAGATATCTGAATATTTTTTCTATGGCTGCTAAATACAGATACCAACCTTATTTGTGTTTTTGTTTCGATTACACTATTTCACTTTACATAGATAGGTGTGCAAGCCACGAACACGAAAGGTAGGTATGAGTATAACGAAGTTTGAAGAGGTCTCAAGTTAGTACTTTTGCGCTTTGAGTTCGGAATTTCCATTTGATTTGTTTGTAGTGAAACTTCACTAAGTTACTCGAAAGTTCTGTTTATATTAACGCGTTTATTTGACTAAGATTTCAAGCTTAAGCACGGGATACGAGTGTTGTCTGTTTATTCTATTTTATACCTATAGGATTTCATGTTATTTTTGTCCGTATACTTTTATAATACCTATTTGCTCTGTTAAGTTTAGATAATTATTTCTAATTTTAATTTATAATAAATAGCTCGTTTAGTCTGCGACACAGAGTTTCCTAGTAGGTAACCCTAGTGCAGGCACGCGTGTTACAAAGGCCTTTTGTAAAAGAAACGTCTTTCTTGTTATTTTGGACTGAAATTATTTGAACAAATTATCTTATCTAAATTATCTTATAGATGTAATCATTTACATTTAATTTTAGTTTATTTTATATTCACAGTATATATGCATGAACTGAAATAATTACTTTGCTCACTCGCGACCTTAATGGTCGGGGGTGAGCAAAGTAATTGTTTCAGTTCATTAATATGGACCTTCGCAAAGTAGCGCCTGATTCAATAAAGTATATACCTACTTACGAGTTAATAAATAAAATGTAAAAAATATGTAATGAACTAAAACAATTACTTTGCTCACCCGCGACCTTAAAGTAATTTTTTTAGTTCATTAATATGGACCTCCGCAAAGTAACGCCTGATTCAATAAATTAAAAAATATGTGCCTGAATTGTTTTAGTCAAGTCTTACAGATTTGATCTTTTGTTACCCACTAAAGATAAATCACACAAGATCGGCACCACGCGGTTAGATGTCTCTAGACATTTCAGTTGATACATATTATGACTATTGTTATGAGTCAAGTTTGCCGCGCGAGCGCTCCGCGAGTGAACGCGTTGTTTAAATACGTTACCTACGAGTACCCAACGTCAAGTTACGCATAGAAATAATTAAGTTATGTACAATGGTGCAGTGTAAAAAATGCAAATTATTTATGTCTACTTCAAAAGATGACATAGTCAAATGCAAAGGGTCCTGTGAAGCTGTCTTTCATAGGAAGTGTGTCAAAAACTGTAAAATATTCATGGAGAAAGAAATGTGCGACGACTGTGGCAAAAAGGACGGAAGCCCAGGCCGATCGGGGCAGCAGGTGGGCAAGCCGAAGTTAAACGTGAATCCTAACGAAACGTCTGTAGAAGTCCTTCTAAAGGAAATGAATAGTAAGCTGGAAGTTATATACAAAATGGAGAAGAAATTGGAGGAGATTAGCGAAGCGGTAGACTTCTATGCTGAGCAATACCAAAAGTTGACAGAGTTCAAAGATTCAGCGGAGAAGAAAATGAAAGCGTTAGACCAGAAAAATACCTACCTAGAAAAATGCAATAGAGCATTAGAGGAAAGAGTTATGGAGCTTGAGCAAGAGAAGAAGCAAAAAAGCGTGGAAATCATTGGGCTGGAAAAGCAGGATGGAGAAAACACTGTAGAAATAGTGAAAATAGTTGCTAAAAAGTTAAAATTAGACCCGGCTAACATAAAAGAGGCAAAGAGGGTAGGCCGAGAATCGTCGGATAAAACTAAGCCGCAGCCAGTTATCGTTAAATTAAAATGCAGGGCGTCCCGTGACAAGTGGCTTCAAGTTAGAAAGACCTTGATCACAAATAGCGACGTTTATGGTAACGAGAGCACGAAGTCTATATACGTAAATGAGGACTTAACAAGGTTCAAGCGTCAGCTACTTTGGTCAGCAAAAACCCAGCTCAAGGGTATATGCAAGTATGTTTGGGTGCAGGACTCCAACATATTGGCTAGAAAAGAGAACGAAAAAAAAATCTATAAGATAAAATGTGGAAACGACATAGATAAGATCCCGGCATAGTGTTTATAAACATGCCTCTGTGGATACACTACGTGATTTCCCTGCGAAATAAATTTCAACGCTCTAACAGATATATCGTCGGAAGTGGAATATATGCGTCACTATAATATAGATTTATGGAGTAAATCAAATTATAAAAAAGCACGTAAATTTCACATTTTGCATTTAAATATAAGATCGCTGCGCAAGCACTTCAATGAGTTGCTAGTTTTAATTAACCAAACTAAGGTCCAGGCGGATGTTGTTATTCTCTCAGAAGTGAATATTAAGGCAGATGAGGTATCATGCTATAAAATCACGGGTTATAATACCTACTCTAAGACTAGACAGAACGCAAGAGGAGGGGGTTTATTAGTATATGTGAGACATGAGATTGATTTTTACGTTGAAGAAGTCGATCAACTGGGTATGGAAGTACTATATGGTATACTAAAAGTTGAAAATAGAAAAGTTAATTTATTATCTATATACAGACCACCCCAAAAGAACAAGAATGTATTTATACAACAGTTGAAACTACTCATTAAAAGTATACAAAAAAATGAAGACTTAATAATAATCGGAGACATGAATATAGATTTGTCCAATGACAAGATGAACGCATGTACGATCAATTATAAAAACACCTTGTGTGGTTACGGCCTACAGTGCGGCATACCAAGTACTGAGATAACGCGTCAAGCCATTGTTGGCGGGAGCGTTGAGCGATCGTGCATAGATCATGTATGGGTGCGAGAGAGACAACTACAAGTCAGGGATGCGCCTGCGACTGTGAGTGTGATAGAGTGTGGGATTTCGGATCATCATATGGTGGGAGTAAGTCTTGACCTTGACCGAGACCAATGTTGTAGTGCCTTGCAAAACAGTAAGCAAATTGTGTTGGACGATGAATTAGTTAGAAATAAATTGGATAATGTTGACTGGTCACAGCTGTTATTGATTATTTGCCCTCTATTATTATACCAGAAAATATGTCAAGTGTTTGAAACCATTTACTTAGAAAGTAGGGTTGAAAAACACTTAAAAAAGAAAAGAACTACCCAACCATGGATAGATAAACAACTTTTTATTAGAATCGTTAAAAGAGACGAACTTTTCCGGGCTTGGAAAGCGTCACCTAATAATATGAGTAGACGATTAGAGTACACAAAATTTCGGAATAAGGTAAATAAATTAATAAATATTGCAAAAAATAAGTATCGAAGAGAGGAGATTAAAAAATGCCAAGGAGATTATAAGAAAATTTGGCATACTATTAATGGTTGGTTAGGGCGAATAAAATTAAGTGTAGATGAGACAATAATGAGATATTTAGGTAAATTTGATAATTTGTATAACATATGTAGTAAATTTTCTGAAATATTTACTCGGGAAATAATTAATATCAAACATCATTGTAGCATAAAATTCTTAGATCGGAACTCATATGTTAAAAAAGTGGATTTGTCATTTAGATTCACCAAAGTTTCGGCAAATGACATCGAAAAAATAGTAAATAACTTAAGTATTAACAAGGCACCCGGATTAGACCAAATTAGAGTACAAGATATAAAATATGTGAAGAAGCAGTTGTGTCCAGTTCTAGCAAATTTTGTTAACATGTGTGTGTCAAAAGGTGTTTATCCAGAAAACCTGAAAAAGTCGTTTATTCGACCTATTTACAAAAGTGGAAGTCACTTAGAATATTCAAATTATAGGCCTATAGCTATTTTATCTGTAATTAATAAAATTGTTGAAAAAGTTATAGTAGGGCAGATAACGGGTTTTCTGGAAAAATACCGAATAATCACAGAAACTCAACATGGATTCAGAAAAGGGAGAAGCACGGGGTCGGCTTTGTCACAGTTCTCAGATGTAATTAATAATTGGTTAAATGAAGGAAAACAGGTTTTCGCGCTCTTTATTGATTATAAAAAAGCGTTTGATACCTTGGATCATGACGTCTTACTTCAGGCTATGAGAGAGTGTGGCATAGCAGGCCCAGTCAACAACTGGTTCCGCAGTTACCTATCCGGTAGGACCATACGAACGACCGTCAACGGTGCCACCGGAGCCGAGTGTGACGTCGCGCTGGGAGTACCTACCGGCTCGGTGTATGGTCCTGTCGGCTATGTAATGTTGGTTAACAGTGTAGTAAACGTTATTGAGAAGTGTAGGGTTTTTATGTATGCGGATGATATGTGTTTATTGTATTCTGCAACAGATATATCCCAAGCTCACAGTAACATTCAGTCTGATCTTGATAATGTAGTAAAGTGGGCCCATGATAACGGAATTATAATTAACTTGTCGAAAACAAAATGTATGCATATATACTCCCCCTACAATCGAAAGGCCAAAAGTGTTAACTATGATGACTACGGCGTGGTCGGCCACAGCTATGATTGCTTACATAACTATAAAAATAACTGCAACTGCGAGCGGCTCGAATATGTGGATAAATATAAATACCTAGGATTGGTTGTAGATCAAAACTTTAATTGGAAAGCCCACACAATTGTAGTCTGTACAAAACTTCGATCAGTGCTAAGTAAATTCTACCACTTAAATAGAATCGTCAGTAAGCAAACAATGCTGGTTGTTTATTATGCATTAGCGGAATCAGTGATTAATTATGGACTTAGTGTATACGGTAGGACTTTCCAAACATACCTGGAGGAAATTAAAAAATTGCAATTAAGATTAATTAAATACCTAGTAACTAAAAAAAGCAAAAATAATTGTAAAGGGGATTACAATAAGTTATATACATTATGTAAAATTCTTCCAGTACACATAAGAGTGCAGTACTTAATTGCCTTAGAAAATTATTTTGTAAGTGATTATAAGACGCTTAAGAATAACAAGTACAATACAAAAAGTGTTAGATTAAAACTATATGTGCAAAGTCGTGCTAAAAATTATTATGGTAAACGAACAAATGGGTTCCTAGTTCCAAAAATTTATAACAAGATTGAGTGGCTAAGAGAAGGAAATCAGTGTACTATAAGGAAAGTTAAAAATACTCTCAAAAGGATTCTTTTGCAAAAACTGCCTTAGGGTACATTTTTGCAAAAGTATCCACATCTCTGTATTTATTTGTTGTAACTTTTGTTTTGTTTTTAGATGCATGTTTAATTTAAATAGGTACTTACATATAACTAATTTGTAATGAGCGTGTTCTCGCCAACAAACTGGCATATCAGTTTGGCGAGTGGATTTAGAAAGTAAGCCAGTATATGTAATACCGTTGAGAAATAAATAAAAAAAAAAAAAAAAAAAAGATATATCCTCTGTTTCTATACGAACTGTGTATCATTACGAACTTGTATGTTCCTTCCTACCTACCCTACACATGTTTTGAACTTTAATTTTTAGTAGGAGTCTTAACATCTCTACCTAACAAACAATAATGTTATAGTAAAGTTACACTTATAAGGTAGTTTCTTAGAGAAGGATTTAGGAACTTAAAACAAGTCTTTTTTGTTCAAGTTAGCTATAAGTAATTCAAGCAAACTATTGACTGGGTTTTCATATTGAAGTAGCATGCATGCAAAAGTATGAAAAGGCATGGCCACCACTCGTAACTTGTGCAAGTGCGCTCGAAACCCTCTGGTTAGTGTAACGAATGCACTCATCGCACAGCGAGTATACTCTGTAATACAATTTGCCTCCTGCTTCTCACGCTATTGCCATCTTGGGGCCAATTTGGCCTAATGCTTGTGCATCTTGCCTTTTGTCTAAAATATTTCGCGAAAATGGCAACGGCTTCTGTTTTTAAAAAGAATTGAAACTACGGAGGCGGGCAGCTGTGACCTTACCTTTTCTTCGTTTTAAAGAATGAGATTTGTAATCCTTGCTAAGCAAACAAAATGGAAGTGGAATTACTGCGTCCCAGCAGGTTAATTATTGAGAGTGAAAAGTAATTAAGCCAGTCTTTTACCTCAGCGGGAGGAAAAAGCTTAATGCTAAAGAAACACAGTTAACGCCGTCGTCGCCTTGGATTACTAAGATTATCAAAAGATCAGAGCGACGAAAAATGCGCGTTCGTTTTGAATATACGGGCTGTGCATAGTTCGTTACAAAGGTCTTTGAAATGTAAAACTCTTGTTCGCTCCTTTGTAGCATACCCTTAAAAGCCTAAACACATTCAACGTTAAAAGCGAAAAGAAACCTCTACGGTGACTTTAATCAGGACGAGTTGACCCTACCGTCGTTTTACAGAATAAGCCGTTCCTCGTTGCAAAATAGTGGGTTGTAAATGTGTTTAAATATACGCAATTAAAAGAAGTTATAAATTAAAGTACGTAGGTAAAGCGGAGCGGTCAGAAAGGCCTACCTAAAATAATGTGTACTTTTTGTTAAAATAATAATAAATAAAATGTCTGCTGGTTATTTTACTCTCGGTAAATTGAAGTTTCATACCGGATAAGACAAATGAAAAATTCACGCAGGGACCGTACCAGCAAAATACTTACCTGTCCTAAATAAATTATCACAAACATCGTTCTTATTCGCATTTAGATTAGCCTTAAAAGCATGAGAAATTATTTGGAATGGTGGAAAAATCCTTTTTTTTACCAAATTAGAGTCATGTGGGGTAACTGTACGCAGTGGGTAAGTCAGTCATTTCAGACTGAAATGCATGGGTTTGCGTGCACTTACCCACTGCGTACAGTTACCCCACATGACTCTAACACATACTTTTATGTAGTCTCTGAAAGAAGTCTTTCAATAAATGTGCGAAGGTAATATGATTAAAGCATGTACATTTACGCTCTACATAATTTGATATCATCATGTTTGCTTCGATGGGTAACTTACAGTCTTCCATTAACTCAGCTAACAGACTTGTGTTAAAATATACTTATAGATAGGTGTTATGTTCCTTGCATCTATATTATCATTCACTTTCCCTTACGCCGGGGAACGTTAGTGTAAATTGATACTTCACCGAAAGCGACTCAATGTGTTAAGTCTCACGCGTTGTTATATATCTGTTAACACCTCATACGTGAATATAAAGTGTCCTAGGTTCCTATTATACTCTCATTGTGACACAGTGTTTATGCTTTAAGTTATTGGTAAGTATAGAGATTTCAAATAATATTTTTTGTTGTGGAGATCACTAGACCACAATCATATAAAAAGGTGGACGACACATTACACCTTTACATGACACACGTCCACCAATGACTGTTGAGAATCGGAGGGTCCCAGACGCGATTGAGCGTCAACGCTGTTACGATTCCACGGTAGAGTGATTTTATCCCACGATAAGCTATCTCCATGGAATTGGCTTATCGGAAGGACAGCGCTACACGTCTTCGTTTTACTGATTCCTCTGCCCTAGATAATAAAACCGCAATTTGTTGGTTTCGCCGGCAGGATTTTCGTATTTTGATCCGTCTCGCTTGATTAGTGATTCAGTCGCTAACGCCCGTCAGACTGCGGCCTTGCACTGCGCCCGGGACAGAACCCCATTCTACTAATGGGGCCGTTCCATAGCGATTAATTAACTGTACACTGCCGAATAATCTCTTTGTTCTGCCCGCGACTTGTATGGACACTTAACCAGACCTTACTCTGTGAAATTAACCGCGTTAATTTACTGCAAAACAGGTCTCGGGTATTGGTCTCATCGAGTTTGCGGTGGAAATTCGCACGATGCGTTCACCCCAGCGAGTGCTCGTACTTTGGTGAAGTTCTTTTGGCGACTGAAATGAATGCGGAGGGGAGGGAAAAAGATCACGTAGAACGTTAATGAGCATTTAGCGCGATAAGCACGAGCGTCTAACAAGGATTGAAGCAGGATCTGTTGAAGCAGTTCGCATTAACATTCCAGGGTAGAGGGGGCAATAATGCGGGTGTTATACGGCGAGCGTTACACTCGAGCCAGCGCGCACCTTAGGGAATACCGACCGGGCCTTCGCTATACCTTTTACACCATTACGAGTTTACCTTCATAAGTAGATTTGTATTAGTAACCAATTGACCTAAAATCTTGAGGCACACTGGGTCAGTCGTAGATCACGAATTTAAGAGATAGGTATCTCTTTGCCAAATCCCCCAAATCATGACATAAAGGAAACAAATTATTGTATAGCATGTAGCTTTAGCGTGCTTTTTATTCAATGTACTTTTACCTTATTAAAAGTTTCTGAACTACTTATATATAAATACAACAAGTTATGTCTTATTTCGCATAGTGTTTATCCCAAATCAACATGAAAATATCCGTCGTGCGCGACACACCACTTTGTATGTGACTATTTATATGGAAAATAACGTAATACGTGTCGCCCGGAGCAAATTAGTTTGCACTCCACGTGTCTCCAGGGAGTATGAATGACGAAGGTTCATTTGCTGGTATGTGTGAGGGGGACTTTGTGTTTAGGTGCATAGTTAGATACAAAATCTCGTTGTAATCGAGACGTTTTCTCACAATTTTGAGGCGGTGTACACATGGTTGGATAGTAACACACCGGTTCATGAATGGCACAGTTGAGTTTGCACTACTCATTTGTCGGGTGTGAGGCAATATTATTTGGCGGGGCGGGGGTGCGTTTTGTTTACAAATTGCTCGGCGGTGCGTGCCTCGCCTCCCCTCGAATTACCTCAAGATAAAGCGGCTGCTGCTACCCGCCGATAATTTTGCTTCGAGCTTGTTTTATACGCACGTTGAACGGTGATTTCAAGTGTAAATGGATTGCCACGGTTTACGGCTTCCCTTCTGCTGATGAGACGACAACGATCAGAAACATTAGATTTAACTGAGATCCGTCGTTCTAATCTAATTAATGTAACTTGGCGTGGCCTGTCAAACTCAAAGTAATTATGCCGGCAGATTTCAAGATAAATCCCTATTCTAACGACAAAAATGCTGTTTCCGCTTATTTCCGAGAGCCGGATAAAAAAGTATTTTTCCATCATTCACGGGCTTTCGGAACTGGGCTATCATTTTGCATGAAAACATTGTTTCGCAAGGACAGCTAGGGGGAATTATGCGCGGGTGCTAAAGTCAAACTTAATTAGAAGACTTCAAGTAGATAATTACTTAAGAGCTTAATTTATGTTTCTACGGGTAAACAACGATTTACCTCCTTGAACGTTTCTGCAACACTTTACGCCTAACATTTATGTTATAAGATTATCTTATATGGAGTAGGTGGGTAGGTACCTAACCTATATAGTTGTCTTATTAGAACTGCCACATCGAGAGGTGTCAATAACTCAAATTTGATATCAAAGAATGTAACAATTACTTTGCTCACCCGCGACCTTATGATAGTTACGTTTATGCAAGAAATGTGTGTCGTACATTGTGGAGATGGAGGAACTGCATGAAAGAAAGAAAGAAAGAAAGAAATATTTATTCGTGACGTAATATTAATAAAATTAACAAAGAAAAACAGTAAAAAATACAAACATTGTCACGAAATGGTCCCAACTCAGCATGATGTCGGCCGTGAAGCCGACGCTGGTCTTCCGTTGGAACCATTTCACCAACAATAAAACATAAACATTTCTTGCATAAACGTAACTATTATAAGTATAAGGTCGCGGGTGAGCAAAGTAATTGTTTCAGTTTATTGATATGGACCTCCCGCAAAGTAACGCCTGATTCAATAAATCAAATTTGATATTACAAACCTATGTTAGACAAATTAATAAATGTTTATGTTTATTAGGATAATGATTATACATAAATCATTTAGTTGTATAGTGGTTACATTTTTCCACTCATAAACTACTTGAATATTCATGAGTTGAGAATTGACAATATTCATTTTAATCTTTGAGTGTGGTAATGAGTATGGAGAATAATTGAAGTGGTTGTAGAATCAGAAATTAGTGAACGCTTGAGCACAATATTATGTTCAATTGAAACACAAAAGTAAAACTAGGTAACACAAGGTAAATACGCACATCCATACTAATATTATAAATGCGAATGTGTGTCTGTCTGTTGCCTCTTCACGCTGAAACCGCTCAACCGATATTGATGAAATTTGATATGGAGATAGATTGGAACCCTGGGAAGGACATATGATAGTTTTTATCTCGGAAAATTGCATAATTCCCGCGGGATAGCGATAAACGAATTCTTTGCAGACTGAGTCGCGGGCAACAGTTGTAATTAATAAAACCAGAATTAAACGTTATTTAAAACAGTGCTCTATTTTGAACAAATTACATTCTGTGCTAGATGCCGGCATCCAATATACGTCAGCATCCAGCTCCGACATGGACCTATGAAAGTGTCAACCTGTTAGCTGTCAAATATTCGTTTAAAAGAAGCAATAATATATATATCACATACCTACAGGCCAAAGGGACTTTCACATTTACTACGCAGTTATTTGAATTCATTTTATACTGAAATTCCGTCGTTACAAAAATATTTGTCTGGAAAATTGAGGTTGGCCGCGAGAGTAATGAAAAAATCTACCGTTAACGCTACATACCTGGGGTGTTTGCCGTAAAATCGCCTACAGGATGGTTGAAATATATATTTTAATACTTCGTAAACGGAAAGGTAAAAGTGGAGTGCCCTATTGGATTACAAAGTACACGAGGAGCACTCATTTTTTTTATGAGTCTTCCATTTACAATTAAATAATTCTGGAGTGAGGCCATTTATTCTCGGAATCCGGAACAACTGAAATGTTAAAAAAAAACATTTTGAAGGAGATTTTTGGGTTCATCATTTCAGCCGAAAGAAGTCCACTGTTGAACTGTTTCCTGTGGTCCTGCGCCATTGTTTTTAGGTTTACGTAGTCAAAATGGCAAAAAGGGACCATTACAGTTTAGACTTGTCTGTCCGTCTGTCCGCGGCACTCTTACTACTAGAAAAGTTTAATTTGGCATGGGCGCCGACGAAGTGGTAGAATAATATTCCAAGAAAAATATTTATTTTAGGATACGTCCTTCACACTTAAAATGGGGATGAGTTTTTTTCTTATTTGCCTCATGGCGCGAATTGTCGTTGGATAGAGCTTACCAGTTTTCGATTCAGGGATCCTTTTTTTTTGTTAAGCTTTAAAGTGCAATTTTTTGCTATTGTCAGTACTAGCTAAATGGATATTTATGCATACGTGAAAAATAAAAGATTCACAGAGAAGAAGTCATTCAGAGTAGTCATTAATAGGTATGTATATCGAATTTAAAAGAAAAGCTATACCAGCTAAGTAGGCTTTACAAGCAAACGAGTAATGTAATATACAATTAAAACATTATTATGGGTATAGTAATAATACACCCCGTATAAGGTTTCACGTCAGGGTGAATGATCCTTTTTGGTCTCTATTGGGAGCTAGCGGAAAAACAACTTCAATAATACATTGAACTCTGGTTATATATATAGACGGCCGGATAGCCTCGTTGTTAGAGAACCTGACTACGAAGCTTGAGGTCCCGGGTTCGATTCCCGGTCGGGACAGATATTTGTGTGAAAAATACGAATGTTTGTGCTCGAGTCTTGGATATTTAATATGTATTTAAGTGTGTATTTATCTATATAAGTATGTTTATCCGTTGGCTAGTACCCATAGTACAAGCTTCGCTTAGTTTGGGACTAGGTCGATTGGTGTGAATTGTCCCGTGATATTTATTTATTTATATATATATATATATATATATATATATATATATATATATATATACGCGTATATATATATTCCCACATAAAAACGAACTCCTTTGGTACCTAATAACAGTAATAACAATACGTCGTTTGTTTTTCACAGATAGTCGCACATGCACGTCGACAGAGTTCCGATGCAAAACAGGCCGCTGCATACCTAGTTCGTGGCGGTGTGACAACGAGAAAGACTGCTCTGACGGCTCCGATGAAGACCCTACCAGCTGCAGTGAGTACAATGATTTCAAATAAAATATTCTTTGACACAGAAAATAAGATCAGATACTTAATTTAAAAACGAAGGTCGAGTTAAACCAAAATACGTTAAGTAGTTGGCAAAACGATACGTACACGTTTTATATAAAACGTAGCGAAACTTCATATTGCAGAGTATTATTGGAAAAACATTTGTAGAGGCTTTAATACCCTGTGTAAACTGAGGGTCTTACCCCGCGAGGGCCGTGTCATCGAACGCCGATCCTGAATGACTCGGCTTCAACTTTTTTTTTTGGTGAAGTTCAATCTTACTTTAAACTTACAAAGTGCTTGAGCTCTACGTCAGACCGCTACGGCGTAGCAGTCTGTTCAAAGTTATTTTTAATTCCGTTGCTGACAGAAATAACTCTACTACTGGCTGGCCAAATGAAAAATAATGTTACGTGAATAACAAACGTGAACAATATAGTTTTCTGTCATAATTTAGCGAGAAAACATAATATATTTCCTAGCAATGTGCTGTCATAACATAATGATAGATAGGACCAGGTATATCATAAAGCTCGATATTAAAACATGTACGTACGTAGCTTAACGATGTTAAGTTTTTGATAGAGGTTATTTTTTACACAGTAGGTAGTTATTGTTGTGGATTTTCAAAGCTAAAATAAATAAATAAATTGGCAATCGTGGTTGCACAAGGCATGTGAGTGGTGATATCTATTGACTCACTGTGAAACCTAATAATTGTACTTTTAGCTGTAGAAATTGTCTTATAAGTGAAATTATCTGTAATTTCTTTAGACAATAAATGTTCTTTAAACCTAAAATAAATGTTAAGGTTTATTAAATCATACCATCCTTAAGTTTATTTTGAAGCACATCAAAAGTACACCGCAGTACGACATGCATTAGTACGCATATACTTATATATATTTTTTTAATAATATTCGTTTTGAATATTTAAAAATCAAACAATTTATGAGAAAAGTTAGGAGTTAGGTAGGCGCGTATTTCGTCCTTGCCATGACTTCCAACATGGATTAAAATCTTAATTAAGGCCCGAACTTTTCACGATTCGTTTTATGATGTTGAGTTTTACCATTTTAAGGATCCCACTTTAATAGACTGAAAAAATAAATCTCAATTTCATGGCAAGTATTAAACTATAGCAACGCCTTTAGAATGAACGTCATCTTTTTGAGCGATAGGCTTAGCGATAGGTAAGCGTGTGAATGAATAATAAGGCCACACGGCTGTGGTACGTATTTAAAACGAGTGAGATACGAATTTAAGGTTTCGCGTGAATTTATTTATTACTCTGGCAAGGAATAATGGGGTAGAACGTGAGTATCCGCGGGGGATAATTCGACGTGTTCAAGACGGGTGAACCGGGAAATTATGCTCGCAACGAAATGAGCGCGACTTGATTCTTCGATCTCAATCCTATACCTGTGCGTATTGCGAGGGAAGGAATGCTAACTTGATCAATAAGAATTGTAATCGAATAAGAGACGACAGACGTGGTTGTCTCTATTACATACTTACAGATAATTGAAAAAACGAATTAGATCCGTGCCAATGAAAAAATTCCCCTGATAATAAAATTCGCGCAAAATAACTTTTGTCATCGTCTTAAAAAGTTTGAAGGATTCACGTTAATTAAACGAGATCGCGTAAAAAGTGTTAAAAAATATTGTTTCAGGAGCTAGCTAATTGAATAAAAGTAAAAATTAGTACGAACCGACAGAATGTCCCGGTTAATAGGTACTGCTCAATATAAAAACTCAGTATAAACATAATTATTTCTGAGCATCGAGCATCAGTTATTTCTCTTTGAAGCTTCTCCGTTTATTAATTTAAGAAATTCGCTTGTCTTTCAAAAGAAGTGGTTTTAACTTGAAATATGAATATCACATTTCGCTAGCATATTTTTTGTCAGTGAAGTCGTAATTTATGTGATTGTCATTTTTGCATGGTAAATATGTTAAGGGAAATGAATGTAGATTCTAATTAAGAACTAAAAAGTTGTAACGCCTACTTAACAGCTTTAAGCGGACTTTTAATTCCCTGTCTTTCACAAACTGTTACAATGCGTATAAAAAGCGTGAAAAAGTTTTGAGAGGTTTTATTTCATTGTGAGTGGGATACGGCAACCGCGTACCCACTTCTGCTTTGAACACTCAGTGCCAGTATAAGTCGGACCGCAAAATGGAAAAACCTTTTTTATTTGACAGAGACACGCATTGTTTTGGGCTTGTGGCTAAGAACTCTCGCATCGGATCACCCTGTACATAATGAGATGTTTAACAAAATTTTTGTTCATATTCAGTTCAATCACTGCTATCACTAAATTACGTCTATAATTATTTTATGATTTACCAAGCAACCAAATATTTCGTAATGAAAATTTAAGGAAAAGTTTAAAGCTTTGAACTCGAGAAACTGAAAGTTGTTGACAAAGTTTACCTATTTTATTAGCAAATATACGACTAAAAGGGCCAAGTACAGACAGAATAATTACTCCTTAATAAGGACTGTTAAGCCATTTTAATTAATTAGCCAACTACGCAGTGTCTCGCGAGAGATTAATGCATTAGCATTAATTATTTTGTTGTACACGTTTAGAATTTCAAGGGGCAGTAAAGCTTCCTAAACGACATTAAAATCTGTTTCCGTTCTTAAGTATTTAAAGTTAAAACCGGTATAAAATAGCAGCAATTAGAAAAACATTTATTTTATTATTAATCTTTGAAAGCAATTAAATTGAACGTACCTATAAATGGATATAAGTCAATCAAATTTTCACGTACAGCAACACAGAGAACTTGTCCAGAACACAAATTTGTGTGTGCTACTGGCCACTGCATACCCGCTGCTTGGAAATGCGACGACACGGCTGACTGCGCAGATGGTTCCGACGAGCACCAGTGTGGTAAGGAGGTGCCTGATGACCCTGGACATGCATGACCACAGGGCATGAATCTTCTCGGAAGACTCTTCAACATCTTGCAAGGACAGCATGAGAATATAGATAATGTCGTTCATGCCATTGTTTCAGAACGCGGCGACGCAATAGTTGTTGAATTTAAGCGAAACGAATATTATTACACTATCGTATTTCTAGTTCATCACAGACAAGACCAAATAAGAAAAGCTAATATTTATTTATTTTTACCCAATGCACCCAAAAGATTGTAATTTAACATTTGATTCAATTAGTGTCAAATATTTAGTTATTTGAAAGAAACTATTAAAGACTGTTTAGGTTCGCTAGTAACATACGATGCTGAAGTTGAACGTGGGTACAGTCAGCGTAAAACATAAGTGAGCAGCCAAGGTAGTTCAATAGCACCTAATAAAATAAAAGAAATATTCACCCACAATGAAGAAATGCAAACTAAAAGCAAATAAAAATAAAAGGACAAATATTAACCGTTAAAAAACTCACGTTGATTTATATTGTAAGTATAGCTAATGCGCATTGCACGTCGAGAAATGATCCAATACAGTGATGGTTATTATACGGGTTATCTAATTCTACAACACTAAAGGGACTTGACACTTACGTCGTACAAATAAACTGATAATAAATTTCTGACGGTCCGGCCAGAATCGTCTCTCCGCATGAGGGAACTTTTCAACAGTGTATGGTATCGATTAGAATCTTGGTATGTAGTTTGGACGGATATGTAGATTGGATGACAAAGCTAGTACAAAAAAAGCTTGCTTTAAAAATGTGAAAAAATGGAGTATGGAAAAACGGGTTTTTAGCATTGAGAATTATGATCATATATCTTTATGAAATACGTTGACAAACGAGCAAGGGCGTCACCTGGTGGTAATTAAACACACATGGACGGGTATCCATGGCAACACCAGAGGTTTTATTCACTGTGCCACGCAATGACTATATTTTTACTATTGATGAAATTCTAGAGTCCTGCTTGAGTCCTACTAATCACAGAGCAGCAATCGTCCCAGTGATTTGGCGGATTTTTTGTCAAGCAATTTATATGACTTTCCACTTTATTAGTCAATCCCTTTATGGCAGTGGATAATCGATAGCTCAATAAGTGATTTCAGCGCGGGCGATCACTAATTGGCCAGTCCACGTTTTATGTTCGATTTACATTTGCATCGGGTATTTAGCATGTGCATGAATTGGGTTGGCAGATGTAGCGGCGTGCGGTCCCGAGCAGTTCACTTGCCGGGGTAAGCCTGGCGAGTGCGTTCCCCTCACCTGGATGTGCGACGACAATGCAGATTGCTCTGATGGATCCGATGAAAAAGCATGCAGTAAGGGATATCATCACTCTTTTTAGTACTCGTAGCTACTTACATCGTTTGTCTTATCAACGGTATCAATACATTTTAAGGAATGCAACGCATTAAAACAGATCACGTCATTTGTCCTTGCTCTATTTCACTATCACTTACGATTGGCTTTTTGAACCAAGATACGAAAATTGCACGACACAGTTCCAAATATTATCTTCACATTTCATCATTTAGTGAGTACAAAGTGCACATCGCTAGTATCTTGTTTGTTATTGATGTCTAAAAATAGGTTTTGCAGTGTCACTTTATCATTAAAAAGTAATCTACTTAAGAAGTTTTTGTGCGAGCTTTTAATCAGCGCCTTGATGCTGCTGAAAAGAAAATAGTGTTTGCTCTGTTGCCCGGCGCGCGGCGAGACGGGGTCGGTGTTTAACTATTCCTCTTCGGCTCTGGCTGTATCAATCAATCATTGGATCCCTCCCCTGGCCAAACACTCTGTATTCTATCAACGCCCGGCTCATCCGTCTATAAATTCTTATCTACCCGCCCCGGACCCACCCAGAACGTGAGCGATGACGTTGCGTGTGTTGTTCAACTACCGCAACGTTTTCTTCCGCCTTTACAGCGACATGACTATGTCATCGTCGTCCATAGAATATTTTTACAGTGAACTCTACTGTTCATAAATTAAATACCTATGGTACAGGTTTTCCCAAAACGAAATTAAAACTCCTCCCTTCGCCAACCTTTTTATGGCTTTAAATAAGCTAATTACCACCTCCCTTAAGAGCAATGGCACTTAACTATTACCTACATTAGTGCTCTCTCTAAAAGAATTTAATTAAATGTAGAATCCGTATATCAAAGACGAGTGGGGACGAATTTTACGTCTAAGGAAAGGCCCTCACTAAAAATTATCTTGACTTAGATTTTATTATCTGCACAGTACCTATAAAGTAACAAATTTACATTGTTAAGTATTTCAAATTGAATTCTGTTCATCAGGCCAGTAAATAAAATGATAAAACGGCTTTAATGATATTCTCGATTTCTGCACAGTAGTGTTGTGGATTATATCTTTTAATTTAGAGCATAAATCATACATAATCTAGCTTTAGACTCTTGACGATTTACTAGTTCTAAACTTGAATTTTTGCTGTGGAATGGTACTACAGCAAATACTTATAACAACATGAAATATTGTGACCCGATGATATGCAAAGTGTAAATGTGCAGATGAAACGTGTCGTTCTGACGAGTTTACCTGCGGGAACGGCAAGTGCATCCAGCAGCGATGGGTCTGTGACGGCGATGACGACTGCGGCGACGGCACCGACGAAGTCAAATGCCCTGCACCGACTTGCCAACCGCACACGCACTTCTCTTGCAAGGACGGACATTGCATCTCTGCGAGATGGCATTGCGATGGAGACATCGATTGTCCTGATGGCAGTGACGAAACGGTGAGTAATACATTTAGGAACTTTCTTTTCTAGGCCAATAATGAATATGCAGTGCGTAGTCATAGCAAGCTGCGTGCATTTGTATAATATTCAAATTAGCTTTACTAGTACCTGCACTAACGTCATATAAGTAGTTTATTTATCGTTCGAAATTTCAGTAAATTTCAATATCAGAAATATATAATAGGTGCTAAGAAAGTACTGGTATTTGTTAATTTATTGGATCAGGCTACCGATACAATTACGCGATAGCACTTTGGGAAGGTCAATAAAATAAAACCAATTACTTTGCTAGCTTCATATAGTAGCAAGATAATTAGATTTCAGTTCATAGGGTTTGTGTTTTTTAAAGCTTAATGCGACCTTGATTTTCTAAAATAACCTCAACCTCAAGTCCAATTCACTCGCTTTCTTCTTTGAAGCTCCATAGTGCCTTGTATTGTAATCCGATTCTGATCGGATATTAAGGCCAAGGTGATGCATCCAGCTACCGTAAAACGTTTAGGTAGAGCATCTTATAAAATATCGCAACTAAATATCAATTGCGATGCTCAAAACGCATTTCTTTCAATTCCAGGGTTGCGCGGTGGCACCGAAAGTAACGTCGCCTTGTATATCCACGGAGTTCGAATGCCGGGATCGTATCACTTGCGTCCACAAGGCTTGGGTCTGCGATGGCGATCTTGACTGCCCTGACGGTGGCGATGAAGCCCTAGAAATCTGCCGAGGAAACGTAACCTGCCGACCAGACCAGTTCCAGTGTAAAGATCGCAGCTGCATTCCTGGAGCACTATATTGTAATGGTGATAAAGACTGTCCCGATGGAAGTGATGAGCTCAATTGCAGTAAGTACCTACTATTTTTAATTTAATTTTCTAGCTTCAAAAATTAATCCAGAAAATTTCAGCAGGCAATTGGATTAGTTCGACTAAACACCTCTGTAAAGGTTTTTCATCATGATTCAAGATTAAATCACCCCTTTGCCGAGTTACACTTTGAACATCAACCAATGAATGGAATCATTTGTTAACCACTGCACTGTTAAGAAAACGTGAGAAACTTTTACAGGGTTATTTAGTCAAACATAGCAAACCAACTGCTGAAATAATCTGGATTGATTTTATGACACGCTGTGTACATCCAGAGTGCTTGGGCTGTAAATATAGTTTCCACGTAGGCCCAACGCGGATCGTTAACTTAACACACTATTGCTTCAATGAAAAGCTCATGGTAAATTAAACTCAAAATTGTAGGTTGTAATGCAAAAATGAGAAGACAAATGTAATGGAAAAAACATAGAATAACAATTTGACACAGCGATCGTTTTAATTCGTTAACGATACTCGCTCAAAATACAAATAGCTATGCCGTAAATGCAACTCGCTTGATTTAACTCTTCGCTCGGTGAATTGAATTAATCAAATTAACATTCTGTTCATATCGAGGGCCCCAGTGAGTTAAATGTGTTTTGGTACAATTCAAACTTTGCAGGGTTGCTTTTACGCATTCAAATACTTTTATGCTTGTATTTTATGAGGGTAGTTAAATTAAATTGTTAAAATAATAACCGTGCTTCAGCAAATGCAAGCTTAGTACCTGTATCATCCATATGTAAGTACTAACTAATATTATAAATAATTATGAAAGTAACTCGTGAGTGTCTGTTTTTACGCTTGAACCGGTAGGTACAATAAACCGATTTACTTAGATAAAGTTTGGTATGAAGATAGTTTGACATCCTGGGAAGGATACAGGATAGTTTTGATCCTGGGAAATTGCAGATATCCCATGGTATAGTGAAAAAATATATATTTGCAGATTCGCATACCTAATTTAAAATAGAATAGTAAAGTGTCATCGCAGGTGTAAATATAAAACATAGGAAATTGATGGCATACAAATAGTGCAAAGGTGCAAATATCTAAATTATTTAGTCCACTTTCAAATAATGTTATGCTTTTTAGGGTGCCGTAAAGGGTAAAAATGGGGCCCTATTACTGAGGCTCCGCTGTCCGTCCGTCTGTCCGTCTATCCGTCTGTCACCAGGCTGTATCTCATGAACCGTGATAGCTAGATAGTTGAAATTTTCACATATGATGTATTTCGATTGCCGCTGTAACAAAAAATACTAAAAAACAGAATAAAATAAATATTTAGGGGGCTCCCATACAACAAAAGTAATTTTTTGCACGTTTTTGCTCGATATTGATAACGGCAACAGGTAGAAGCTTGAAATATTCACAGAATATTTAGTTATATAATTATATTCACTTTAGAAATAAATAATTAAATTAATACAAAACGTCATCTATTTAAGGGGGGCTCCCATACAACAAACGTGATTTTTTAGCCGTTTTTATAGACTCGCACTTGGCCGGTTTTTTTATAAACATTTCTATACGCCTCAGCTTACGGCTGTGAATAAATTAGAATGATATTAAATATACTAACTTAAAAAAACCTTTTTTTTTCTAGCCAAACCAAAGCCAGTATGCGACAAGAAAACAGAATTCGACTGCGGCGGTGGGATGTGCATACCATTGTCCAAAGTTTGTGATAAGAAACCCGACTGCCCTAACTTCGAGGACGAGCCTCGCGATAGATGTGGAGAGAACGAATGTGCCAAGAACAATGGCGGCTGCACG
This sequence comes from Archips xylosteana, assembly GCA_947563465.1. Taxonomy (NCBI): domain Eukaryota; kingdom Metazoa; phylum Arthropoda; class Insecta; order Lepidoptera; family Tortricidae; genus Archips; species Archips xylosteana. The sequence goes on from OX387344.1 coordinate 16,565,944, forward strand.
CAGCTATGCGTCGACACACCTGTTGGATACTACTGTGATTGCGAGAAGGGATACAAGCTCATTGATAACAGAACTTGTGACGGTAAGATGTTTTTTTGTGACCACCATGAAATATAATGTTGTGTTCTCAAGAATTCTAGATACTTACAGACTTTTTTAGTAGTTACCCTTGGCTCTCTCTATTTGGAGTCGCCGTTTCTTGCAAATACAGTTTGCTTGATATGCCGGTATAATGCGTACTATAAGTATGTGTATACTTTTCTAAAAAAATGCAGCTTTGTGCCAGATTTCAAGAGCTTATATTTCAGAAAGTGTAATAAATTGTATCATTTTTTATTAGCCTGTAATATTATCCCACTACTGGGCAAATAACGCTCTCCTGTCTGTATTCTTGTCTATAGCCATACGCTCGAGAACACATCTAAGACATCCCGGCATCTCCACCTAATTTATTGTCTACCTAATCTAACTTACCGTCATTATTCCTCATTAAGTACCTATCTAAAGTCTAAAGGCTTCCTTTCCTTGTCTTCAACATAATCTGAAATGGAACGAACAGATTAGTAATTTTTATCTAGAAATTACTCAATAATCACTGAATGTCGTTCACGAAAACAATAAAACTGACGTACCAATTTATTTGATTACAGATATCGACGAATGTGCTGACGCTGGTTCATGTTCTCAAATGTGTATTAATGAGAAGGGAACTTTCAAGTGCGAATGCCACGCCGGATATGCCCGGGACCCTCGTGATCGCACACGCTGCAAAGCCACTGAAGGGCACCCCTCATTACTCTTTGCAAGGCGTTTCGATATTCGCAAGATCAGCTTAGACCATCATGAAATGGTTGCTATCGTGAACGACACTAAATCCGCTACTGCGTTGGATTACGTATTCAGAACTGGAATGATCTTTTGGAGCGATGTAAATGATGAGAAGATTTATAAGTAAGTTCCTTCGATGGATTTGTGTAAACTTATATAACTGTACACACGTGTGTGCGTGTGTGTATCTGTTTGTAAGCTAAATTTCTGGAACTATATAGGCTACTTTTTACCCCGATATTTCCACGAGATCGGAATTTATAGAATGTAAAATGCCAAAACCCTAACCGCTAAATCCAGCGACTTTAAAAGTTAATTATGACCACAATGTAGTTTTTAGAGAGAATTTGCTGAATCTAATGGTTCACGCAAGCAAAGCCGCGGTTTAAGGCTAGTAGAAAAGAAATTAATTTCGTACAATTTTAACTGAATCACGAAAGTTTAAACCAGTTAACTGTATTGTATACCTATAGGAAATGGAAAATGACCAACTGACCACTAATGAACGATTAATTATTTAATGCCGTCTATGAATGTGGTAGTATAAAGAGGCAAAAAGATAAAGAGGTAAATATATTTCAGTGTTATCCTTAATTATTTTTGTGTCACGTCCATCCTGTTTGTTACAACGAAGAATTGCACGCCGATCTTACTGGCGTTCAATCCAGAGACGTGCGTTGTTTAAAGTAGTTTTGACTTTGTTTGTTATGCATATTCTAATGATATACAGGGTTATTTTTAATTCACTGACATCCTCTTAACCCTGAATTCCTATCACTCAAACAAATGTTTTTTGTTTTACGACTTTTTAAAATGAAGCACTTTTTTCCCCATACAAATACACAGAGTATCGTAAAAATAAGAGGAAATCTCAAATTTTCAAAACGTTATTACACCAAAAATATTAAGTTATGACAAAAGCCGTAAAACAAAAAACATTTGTTTAAGTGGTAGCAGTTTAGGGTTAAAAGGATGCTAGTGAATTACAAATAACCCTGTATGACATTACGTACCTATGCGCCGGAGAAAGATGCAAGGTGAAGTTGATTTCACAAGCAAGAGTGGACATAGCGTCATAAATATTATTCCTAGCCTTGATTATTGTATGTTGTTTACTCTCGACAATATTTTTAACTTGTTTTTACATGGGTACTATCTAAACACTGCATCATCCTGCACGGCTCTATCTGACGCAAGCTATTAATTGAGATCTGGCGTAAACAATGTCAAAAGTCAACTAGGCCAGGGTCAACATCGCACGCGCACTTTTAGCATACTGACTGATGTATCGTCATTACAGAGCACCGATAGACGAAGGCAGCCAGCGAACTGTCGTCATAGGGGATCAGCTGATAACTTCCGACGGCCTGGCTGTGGACTGGATCTACAACCATTTGTACTGGACGGACACTGGCAAGAACCACATCGAACTATCAGATCTACAAGGCAATATGAGGAAAATCTTGATCAGAGATAGGTTAGAAGAGCCGAGGTCCATCGCGCTTAATCCTCTTGATGGGTAAGTTTGAAGATTCCAGATGTTCTTTCATAACTTATAATTTATCTTATACCATATGGTATTAAAAACGTGATAATGATAATAGTAGAATGCCTGATTGCTGAAGACGTTGTCAAACCTTAATGTATAAAGACATTAATAATAGGAAACTTAAAATTTTAAACAACTGAGAGTTGGCTGTTCTCGAATGTTTTCTAATTTTATCGTAGTTCATTCTTAGATTGTACTTTTCTTATCACTATCAGTCTTAAAATTAAAACCGAGATTATGTTAAACTTGCACAATTGATTGATTGGTTCTTATCCCTCTTACATCATTGCAAAGTTCAAAGATCACAAGTGCAATATTGACACAAATATTATTAAATTGGTGTCTACATTGGTGTCTAGACTTACTCTAGACGAGTGTTTGTAATATTTATCAGAACGTAAATAATGCAAGTGTCAACATTGTTATCGTTATTACGTGCTGTCACAACAATTTCTGATTAATTTTTGGTTCAGTATATTCAAATATTGTAACGGAGACATACGTTTACTCACCTTTACGTTTCGGTCGTTGTACTACGAACAAGATGTCGACATTCGCTGTAATTAATTTCAAATCTAAATTTTGAATTGCTACGTCCTAACGGGGTCACATTTTAATACAATTATTGCAAGAAATGTGGCAATTAAATTAAAATGATTTTACGCGCTAAAGCTCCGTTGTAGTTTTTAAATGCCTCAAAAGTTAAAGTTTGCCTAACTTGTATTAATTAATTCATAATAATTTCATTATCCCAGGTGGATGTACTGGACCGACTGGGGCCAAGTCCCTAAAATAGAACGCGCCGGCATGGATGGGTCTCACAGGCAGACTATCGTATCTTATGATGTCAAGTGGCCTAACGGACTTACTTTGGACCTTGTACGAAAACGAGTATACTGGGTAAGTAATACCACTGCAACCAAGGCCGTTTTTCACCAACGTGACAATTGGCAGTAACATATATTCGAGTGACAATTGTCGAGCGACAGGGGACAATTTTGAAAACTAATTTCTATAGAAATGCTCATAAAAATGACAGGCATTGTAACAACTAAATTTAATGAATTATGTTATGAAACAAGACTTATTTTTTTCTAGTTGACATTTTTAGATTTCTCGATAATTCTTGACATACTTAAATATAAAAGCTGTGTCAGGCTTGCATCACCATTGTATTGTTTCGTGGTTAACATACGCGTATTTTCAAAATTCCTCTCCATGAAGGGCCGTCTATAAATTACGTCACAATTTTCATAGTAATAATAGGCCCGGCCCATAGAGTTTGAACGGAAATAGTAACTTATGACGTCACTTGTTCGCCAACTCAATAAACGAACTATTTATTTGTTTTAAAGCAACAAAAAATCTAATTTTGCAGTCAATCATAAATTAATCTGGTTTTCAGGGCTAAAATAAAGCTTTTTTTTTACTGGAATCGTGTATTTTAATTATTTTTTAATGGCGCCAATATCCCTATTGTGTGGGGGGAGGGGTCCAAATTGATCGAAATTGGTGTGACGTAATTAATGGATGGCCCCAAAGTAGTAGTGACGATAATATGAGAGCTGTCGCACCTTTAAACGTGGTAAAATAGGAGCCTGAGAGTTATTTGCTCTTTAATAGGTAGCCCTTTTTAACCCCCGACACAAAAAGAGGGGTGTTATAAGTTTGACCGCTATGTGTGTGTGTCTGTCTGCCTGTCTGTCTGTCTGTGGCATCATAGCTCGTAAGCGGGTGAACCGATTTGGATGCAGGTTTTTTTATTAGAAAGCTGGTTTCTTGGCGATGGTTCTTAGATATGTTTTATCAAAATCGGTTCAGCCGTTTCAAAGTTATCAGCTCTTTTGTTAGCTGCGGAAGGGATCTTAGACGCATAATGGGCATTTACTTTATGTCCAAACATACGTGTGACATAATTGCGTAGGGGTTTTTTAAAATTTTTAATTTATAGTTATTATATCGTAATGTGTGCTTCTAGGTTGACGCAAAAATGAATACAATTTCGTCATGCAACTATGATGGGAGTGCTCGCCGCGTTATCTTGTACTCAACGGAGGTGCTTCGGCATCCATTCTCCATCACGACCTTTGAAGACTGGGTGTACTGGACTGATTGGGACAAGGCTGCTGTATACAGGGCGAACAAGTTCAACGGACATGATATCGAAGCTATCACATCTACTCATACCGTAAGTTCACATAAACCAACAGTTTTTTTGGTTGTGGGCCATTCTACTTTTCGTTGACCAGTAATTTTTTGTACTGTGCTCTTCTAATATTTTTTTTACAAAAACGGTAAAGTGCTCGGTTTAAATCATTTAAAATTTAAATAGGCACATAATTAAGCTTACATTTAAAATTATCACTACGTATAAAAAGTAATCATTATTATCTATAAAGTAAGTAACGCAGTGGACATGCATGTCCCCGCCATTTGTATGGAAATTGATGTATTTTCCGCTGAGTTACCAATTTTGTCCACAAAATTTCTTTGAATTTAAAGTTTTATTGCTTTAAAACATTAAATTTAGGTGTTTCAGTTTGTATATAAGTTATTTACACTTGAAAAAAATCACCAGGTATGCCTTATATTTAACAAAAGATTAATGGTTACTTAAAAGTAGAATGGCCCTTGTATTCCCAGTAATCCTATTATTTGGTAAGAATACGTCTTTCTCTCTTACTCTTTTGCTGGATGTTAAGCTAATCAATGACGATTAAATGGCCTAGTGATTAGAGAATCTGACTATGAAACTTGAAGTCCCGGTCCAGGGGGGTTACTACGAAATCCGAAGTTCGAAGTTCGGATCGTGTGGTCCCTCTCACTCTCGTAATAAATACCATTAGCGTGAGCGGAACGGCATGAAACGAAGTTCGAATTTCGCGCTTCGTAGTATAGGGCCCGGGTTCGATTTCCGATCGGGACAGATATTTGTATGAAAAATACGAATGTTTGTTTTCGAGTCTTGGGTTTTTTATAATATTTAAGTATGTATCTGTCTATAAGTATGTTTATCCGTTTCTTAGAACCTACCTATAACAAATAAAATAAATAAATAAATAAATATTAGGGGACAATCTTACACAAATCGACATAGTCCCAAACTAAGCAAAGCTTGTACTATGGGTACTAGTCGACGATAAACATACTTATATAGATAAATAAATACTTAAATACATAGAAAACATCCATAACTCAGGAACAAATATTCGTGCTCATCACACAAATAAATGCCCTTACCGGGATTTGAACCCAGGACCTCTTGCTTCGTAGGCAGGGTCACTACCAACTAGGCTAAAGCGGTCGTTAAACACAAGCTTTACTTACTTTGAGACTAGGTAAATTGGTGTGAATTGTCCCGTGATATTTAATTATTATTGACGCTGGACAATTCGAATCGGTTGTTGCCACTACGTGCCTCTTTCTGTACTATTAAAAATGTTTTGATTTTTTATTGTATCAATTTTGATAATCCGTTTCACTTTGATTTATTGTGTTTATTTTTTAATGTACGATATCCTGCTAGTCCAAAGGGAGATCAGTGCCGTTTGGAAGACCGGCAGTTTACTGATTTGGGACCATTTAGTGACATGCGCATTTTTTATTTCTTTCATGTTTTATTTTATTGTTTCCCGCCATGTTGTTATGACTTATGAATAAATCTAACCTTTTTTTCACCTCAGTTACAAAACCCCATGGTGATTCACGTGTATCACCCCTACCGGCAACCTGATGGCGTGAACCACTGCGCCGCCGTCAACGGTCACTGCTCTCACCTGTGCCTGCCCGCGCCCAGGATAGGCCCCCACTCTCCCCGTGTCTCCTGCGCTTGCCCCAACGGCTTGCGACTCCTTCCTGACGACCAGATGTGCGTCGAGGACAGTAAGTACCATTTCGATTGTTTTTTAAATCTAATGTTATAATCCAACCCTAAGATCAGACGTTTCAGAAAAATCGCGCTTGCGTCGTACAACAATGACACTTGGAGGCATCTTAGTGCTGTCTGGAAGAGGTACTGCAATCAAATTAGCAGTAGAACTCAATCAAGGTCTAAATTAGATAGAAACACGAGTCTTAGATTCCACGAGGAAGAGAGCGTGGTTAGATCATTAAGATGCGTGCTGTATTTAATTTACTAAATTATGAAAATTAACTCCTTAAAATTATACGCTTAAAACTTTTCATAGAAAATATCACAGTGACAATAGAATAGGTAGCTACCTACACAAGGAAAAACATTATGACCCTTACTGTGAAAATGGGTCAGAAATCAAATCGGCTACCGTACATTGCATATATTCTGCTAAGAACAGAAGCCGTATTGTCTAACGCGCGAGCGTCCGCGTTTGCATTTACCATCTCTTTCAATCCTCATCTTATACCGTGTGATAAAAAGAAGCGGTGAAAATGATTGAAATTCCGAATGCGTTAGACAATAACCTCACAAAACTAGGTAGCTAAATAACTGCACCTGTACTATATTTGTATGAATATGCTTTAGGCCCTAAAGTTAAGTGTATACAACAACAATTAACAGAAATATTTTGGCATACGGAGTTGAGTATACTGTAATATTTTTGTCAAAACATTGGCAGTATAGTGAACAAGGCAGCTGGCTAGTAACAGATGCTAAAAGCATGATTCAAAGCGAGTAGGTAAATAAATACCTACTCAATGAATCAGTTCAAACTGAGTGATCAGCAGGTAAAAAATACAAGAGGCGTCAAATGTAAACCACTCATCGGATTATCCCAGTGTTTGTTTTTAGTCAACATTCTAATATTATTTTTGATGATGATGATGATTGATGATTCATATAACAGCGAGAACCAATACAACTTAAATACATACTTACCTACTTATTACAAGAAGTAAGTACAATGCACGCGTGTTTGCATATTTAAACAATATGAAGTTTATTAGTAAAATGACGCAGGACTTAAACTTTGAGTCAATAATTATGAACTATAACACCTTTATTGGTGAAGATTAAATATGCGCAAGTGGTCGTGCATACGTCTGTTTGTACGGTGTGATGTACTTATACGCCGTGGCCGAGAGTAACCCGACAGATTTAAAAGATATAGATTCCTCAGGTTAATTCAAGCCAAAATTTTGTATAAAAGCCAAATGGATGGAATTTACAAAAATTATGCAGTACAATACACGCTAATTATAGGCAACGTTACGAAGTCTTTTTATAATAGATAGTCCTAACAATTTACAAAGCGTTGTCAGCTACATTGAAGTTCGAAATTACATATTCATATTTTGTATGAAAAAAAAGGAAAGTTAAAATTACCGATCAGACCCCAGGTTCATACAACGTTATTTTTACTTCTGAGAGACTTACAAATCTGTCTTATAGCTGTCGTGCATTTGTGGTACCCACGGTGTATAACAAAGACGAAAATTACCGTTAGGCCGTATTCAAGTTGGCCCTTTATCTCACTAAATGTAATTCACGTTTGGTAGGCTAGGCATAAACAATTCATTACTTAATCGTTCCTGAGCAAATTGCACTTAAAAACATATATCTGTTAATCTTTTTTTTTTATTATTAATTCAAATTCAACGACCGCTTAGCCTAGTTGGTAGTGACCCTGCCTACGAAGCAAGAGGTCCTGGGTTCAAATCCCGGTAAGGGCATTTATTTGTGTGATGAGCACGAATATTTGTTCCTGAGTTATGGATGTTTTCTATGTATTTAAGTATTTATTTATCTATATAAGTATGTTTATCGTCGTCTAGTACCCATAGTACAAGCTTTGCTTAGTTTGGGACTAGATCGATTTGTGTAAGATTGTCCCCTAATATTTATATTTATTTATTGTGTTAAGTTAAAACGTTCCTATCCTAACCTACGGTGCTCAAACGTGGTCCCTGACAGAAATTCAGAAGTCCAAATTGAAGGTCTGCCAAAGAGCTATGGAGCGCAGCATTTTAGATGTAAAAAGAACCGATCGAGTCCGGAACACTGTACTGCGTTCCAAAACATGCATTGTAGATGTAGGCAAAGCAACCGCCAGGCTGAAATGGGACTGGGCTGGCCATGTCTGCCGCATGCACCCAGAGAGGTGGGCGCGGGTTACCACTCAATGGGTGCCCCAGGACGGTTGCCGGCGCCGCGGCAGGCCAAGGCGAAGATGGCGGGATGACCTAGACACGTTCTCGAGCGACTGGTCAAACACAAGTGCAGACAGGGCGAGTTGGAAGTCCAGGGGAGAGGCCTTTGCCCAGCAGTGGGACACTGAAACAGGCTATTAAAAAAAAAAAAAAGTTAAAACGTGGATCCATTTAGTTAAGTTGAATCACAATGGCAAGGGCCCGAACAAAACTGCAAAACATTTAAAAAGGTGTAATTTTCCATAAGACTTTTTTGAAAAAAAACGACCTTTTTACATCGTACCTGATTACTCAAAACAATGGTTACTTTATAAACAAGATTATCTTTCCGTATAACCTACTATTATTATGGAAAGAACTTTAACCTGTATTTAAAAAGCGTTATTATGATGTCATGTAGTCTTTCAGAAACATGACAGAATTATCATAATGTTTTAAGCATCTTAAACAGGTTTCGGCGTATGAAGGAAAATTGCATATTGCAAAAGAAAAACCTTAATAAACCACGAACATTTTCAAATAAGTAAATAAGTTTAGTCAAGGAAAGTTTTCTTTTTTGTCGAACAATAAAAAGACAAAACATTTAATATTGGACATAGAATAGGTAGTTATTTCTGAATGTGTCAAGAAAAATTTAATGTTTCGTAATGCTCTAGCAAAGGGTTCACGACACGTTCCGGAATAGAAATGTTTGATAGTAAAGAAGTATAATCAAATGTTATTTGAGCAACAGAGTCGACTTGCTCGGCTAAAGAATTCGTTCTCCAATTTAAGTAGATACAATTGATTGAGGTCAATAAAAGGTACTTATTGTTGTTTCCAAGGGCATTGATGGGATCGAATCAATATATATTAACTATTATTGGGGTACAATAAAGGACAGTCACGATTATGAGAAATCAAATCATCTAAATTTCATTTTGGGCCAGCTTGAATGTGAAGCGTAACTATGATCAGTGTGTGATGTTTGAAAAAAAAAATGCCAAGAAACCATGAGCACACCAGAAGAACAAAATTGCAGGATGCCTATTCCATTTTTATTGCGTTTAGACGACAGAAAAGAATACGACGTTATACTATGTGTAACATAGTATACATTGGGCAGGGCATTCGAATAAATTTATTAGTGCCTAAGTCTTGGGACCACGCGCCAGAAACGAGTGCGGTAGCGGTAAGGACATGTGCACTGAGCTAGCAAAAAGATCGCGGACAAGAATGACTGGACTGTCCTATGCTACCGTTGGTCAGTCCCTTTCCTAATCGGTCTGCCAGAAAAGGACGCACTCAGCGACCATAGAGAAAACGGCACGCTTCCTAGCCTCCCCCCTTGCGTCAAACCTTACTTCTTACAGCACATCGAACACTTTCCCGGACAGTGACCCACAATATTAACATTAAACAAAACATCTATTGTGATCGGGTTCGAATGTTTTGGTTTTGAATTTAAATCATGCATGTGATTTCAACACGTTTATATTCCTAGAATTACACATTTTACTATCAGTCGTAAATTTCCCAAACATTTTGTGACAAATCTTACGCTATTTACCTCAGCGTCTGTGAGCGTATTTGACACAAGTGACACAACGCGACTGTATGAAAAAAAACTGGCATTGAATATTACCGATGAAATCGAATTTTGTGTGTAAATATGTATTAAAAAATTACGAAAACTAGGTCTTATGTTATGTGATATCCGCGTTCGCTTACAGTTAAAAAAAAAACCATTAAAACACACCAAGCATATAAGATAAAGCATAATCAATTTCAATTACTCCGAAATAATGATGATAACGTTTCAGATTGTCATTGCAGAGCGTGCGGACGACTATTTTAAAAATACGATATTCGTATCAAGCGTACCGCGTAATCGGCGTGTCACTCGATGACGCCATATCGTACGATGTTTTTTCGTACTGTTTCATGCGTGTAGGTTTCCATTTAATCATGCTCGGCGTCGTGCTATTCAATATCAAACCAAATTGACCGTTTACTGCTACGTTTGTCTCTTTCTAGCGCAACGAGGATAAAATATGAAATATCACTGTAAATACTTATTTCTGATCGACTTAGGTACCTGAAATTAATTATTTAGTTAAACGAGAAGGTTTCACTCATGGTCTCTCAATTAATTATAAAAGGATAAAGTTGTAGAGGCAACCTTTTCATTGACCTTCGTTTCTTATTATCACTGATTAACTAGTACCAGCTGCAGTGACTTAGTTTTTTACCTTCTTAATCACTTTATTAGATTTGAGTAAGTACGTAGATACTTTTTTTAAGCATTAATGGTAAATTCTTTAAAAAAGCTTGCTTGATATTGAATAGCCTCACTGCAGTGGAAATACTAACGTAAAACCAGTGCGAACTGACTCATAATATAGATACGGCTTTGGGCTACTTACTTTATACAATCAATAGGTACTAATTGTTTTCGCAACGTCGTATAGATATGATATCGCCTTCGAGTATTGTGGTCACTTGTGGAACGAGTAGGTATTTATTCGTTTTTATCTTAACTGTATTTACCTAACATGACCAGACGTAACCTTTAATTGTTTATTTACTCTATAGTAAAGATACTTGTGTCAGACAGGCTTTAGTCATTCAATTCTAAAGCTCGTATCAATAGACCGAAGTTATCCTGTAGATTATCGATGAGTAGAAATTAAATAATTGTCTAACTCATATCCTTTTAAGCATTTTTACTGAAATAATCCATTCTAGTATTTGAATCACCAATCATCATCATGATTGTGAATAAATTTCCTTTAAAGATATTTGCCCAATCGTTTAGGAACCATACAACTAAGATTATTAAAGATATTTAAGTAAAGTTTAAAGGTGAAAATCGATTTCCAAAATAGTACCCAGTTAACAAAAAGCGTGGTGTTATAAGTTTGACCGCTGTGTGTGTGTCTGTCTGTGGCATCATAATTCTTAAACAGGTGAACCGATTTGGATGCGGTTTTTTTTTTTACTTGAAAGCGGGTTTCATAGCGATGGTTCCTAGACATGTTTCATCAAAATTGGTCCAGCCGTTTCAAAGTTATCGGCTCTTTTGTATGCTGCGGAAGGGCCCTAAGACTTAATTGCGTTGGGGGGTTTTTAATTTATTTAATTTACAGTTATACTTATTTAATACGAGTCACGTACTTCACGCTGTATTTGGTTTTGTACAAATTACGTAAATTATTTCGTATATACCTATGGCAGAACCTACCTTGTAACGTCTAGCCTTCATGTATTAATGACACGTACACACGCATCTATCACCTGCCGTCAGTATGATGGGAAATTACCCAGTGATCCAGGGCTATTTTTAGCCATGGCAAGGAATTTAAAAGACATGAAGCGCTAGTGCAATTTAATTTGGCCCGAGACAGAAGCCAGTGCACGACAGTTGGTGTACTACTGTATTAAGTATTTATAGATCGTCATGAGACATGACAAAGTAAAAGTATCATGCGTAGGTACGTTTATTTACATAGGCACGCACGTGTTAAGTTTACTTAAACATTGTGATTCATTCCATAAAATGTTAGTTAGATAAGACTTTTTTTATTCCTAATATAATATATTTTTTTCTAATGGTCTATCGAAAATATTCAGGATATCACAGCTTACAAATTGTACATTATATCCACGAAACACGTTGGGATGACCTTGCATAAACAAGTTAAAAAATCGCGTTGTCCCCCCCGCCCCAATCCAAATTCAAAACGTGCTACGTTGCTTAAGCTCAATGGCTGGGTTGTGAATAAGGTGAGCTGACGTCACGACATCACGCCACCTTTCGTTTAGTCAATTCAAACGCGATCCGGCACTGCTCTCGGCCTTGCTGACGACCGATGTCTCTGTATTACATCATTGGTGCTCGTTGTAAAACATTCATTGAACGCCTTAGTTAATACGTATTATAAACTCTTGTGTCAGTTATTTATGCCACGAAGGGTTCCGTACAATTATCTATAAAAATCACGTTTGTTGTATGGGAGCCCCCCTTAAATATTTATTTTATTTTAATTTATTGGTTTATTTTTCATGTTAATATATAATTAAATATTCTATGAACATTTCAAGCGTCTACCTTTTGCCGTTATCAATATCGAGCAAAAACGAGCAAAAAAATCACGTTTGTTGTATGGGAGCCCCCTTAAATATTTATTTTATTCCATTTTTTAGTATTTGTTGTTATAGCGGCAACCGAAATACATCATCTGTGAAAATTTCAACTCTCTAGCTATCACGGTTCCCGAGATACAGCCTGGTGACAGACAGACGGACAGCGGAGCCTCAGTCAGTTTTCTTACTTGTAGTACCTACTGATGGAAAGCTTTAGCTATCATAAATTACTATATGTTATTAATTATAATTTGGATAGGTACGTAGGTTTGGTTTGGTAGGTTTGGTAATGTGTAGACATTAATTACCTAGGTACCTATCTAATCTTCTGCGATTAAAAGACAACGTGGGTTTTTTAACACCACGTTTAACCAAATGGTTAGCTCAACGCAGTTAACGGTGTGTGCCGGATCGCGTTCAGTTAAATTGACAGAACGTTGGCGAGTTTAGGAGGCGCGGCAACGTCGGCGGCGGTACACTTGGCATTTTTGCATCAGTCGCCGTGAGCGGTAGTCGCGTGCACCGCGTTTTCATCAACTATATCGCTCACGACGACCCACAGTTCAGTAATAAAATAATAACAGTAACAACAAACAAAAACATACTAGTCAAGCAATTGTTAAATGTAATTTATATAATAAAATCTACAGATTCGGTTAAACCAGAAGTGGAGGTGCAAAAATCGACAGGTTCAAAAGAGAATATAGTTCAGGATAAACCTGTAACCAGTGAGTATTTATGCGGTTTTTATCCTGTTTCTTTAAACCTATTCCTTTTTTGTCAATTTGATCATTCCTTCACTTTGAATAGATTTTGTAGCATTTGAGGTTAAATACAGACTAATATGTAAATGAAAGTGAATGTGAAATAGTGTAATGTTACGGTTAAATGTGTCCGTGTTGTTTGAGTAGCATAACACGAAAATTAGGTACCTATCTGTTATTGCAGTTCAAATGCCACAATTTCTTTTCTGGGATTGCGTTCCTGAATGGGTTGATTCACTTCCATCGCTTGAGATAAGATAAGGGTATCCATTTAAATTTGGGCGCAGGCGCATTGATCATCACTAACAATCATTGCTATCGACTAACACCACGGTTCATTGTGAATGTTTAAACAATATCTGTGTGTCTTCAACATAGGAATCCTTGACTGATTTGCAGGGCATGCCAAGCGCGTAGTTTTCAAGCTGATGAATACCAGCTTTGTATGTGCCCAGTTAAAGACTGTTAATACATATGGTGGATTTGAAAAGAGAAGGGCTTGGCCTTCTCTTGAAGTGGATGCGTGGTGTCGTAAAGAGTGAGGATTCTACTGAAGTACCCGAGGAGCCGCAAGTTCTGGCATCAGTGGACGCAGAAGCCGAGCCAATGAAGGCGTACTGGGAAAGCGACAAAGATAATCTCAATGAGAAACAACAGCCATACTTTGACCTTTTCCTAAAAGACGTTGCTCTGGAGAGGATACCTGACGCTACTGAGGAGCCTACCAAAGAATCTCATTATAATTTCGACAGACTTAGTCTAGTTTATTTACCTGAGGCAGTGAAAAATTTTAACGTACAGGGTAACGTATAATGTATTCATTAATTATTATATTGGGTTCACAAAAATCTAGGAAGACACACAGATCATTTTTGAACTGGGTGCATGTAACATAATTTCCTATTTATATGTTATTTTACTATTTAAGAGCATCTCGACTAATGCGTATGATTGCTTTTGCATTTTAATGGATGCAAGATATTTATGTTTTCTAACAAAATTTCAAAAAAATAGATGCAAACTTGGGCGATGCGGTTAATGTGGGAATAAATAGTTATCGTTATCATATCAGTTACTGGAATCATTAAAATCATTCTATTCAATTGTGAATGACAACAGTGCATTGTGAGCATCCACATTTCAATGAGAATACCCCTCCTTCCTGTTTCCTTTTGTTTTCTTTGAAACAACTATTGTGACTAAAAATTGTGTGCGTACAAAAGCTATAATCTAAAAGTAGGTTAGCGTGTTTGAGTTACATTTGGCACGTACCATTGACAGCATGTAGCTAAGGGTTCTTAAATAGATGAACTAGTACGATCTGGTTTGAAAAACCAGCTCTTACTAATCGGTACCATTTGATGTACAATTTCCTGCATTTTGTTACTATAGTTTCAATATGGCTACACTATTTAAATACCAGTATAAGTTATAACTTATAACGTATCATTAAAAAAATACTTAAGTGTTGATGAGTAAGCCCTTATTAGTACCGGAAAACACATATCGCCAATAAAATACGTTTGTTTACATTAGGTCAATAACTGTACAAAGTTAACATTGAACTTGTGTGTTTGAACGACTAAAAATTCCATAAATATTCCTTCGTCGTGCTTACATAAGCACTTAGGAAGTGTTTTGCAAAGTTTTACTGACATAGCAAGTCAACAACTATGAACATATCTGCTTTTGTCTCTAACTTTGCACTTCTCATAATTGTGTTAAACGCTTGAAATCCTCAGGTGGTGGTTCATATAAACCACACGCAGGTATATTGAGTTTTGTTGTCTCATTCAATTAAAACTAAAGGAGAAACTGAATATACCTGCTGTAATAATAAATGTCATGTTCAGCAAATAAACTTGTTATTTCCAGTTAATAAGTTTCTGACTTTGAATGCTTTCTACCTACCAATAATGAAAGTAAACTTGATATAATTTCAATGAATTGGAAAACTAATTTGTCTTAATTAATAAATACGCGTTTGACTAAAATAACGACAAGACTTATTATTAATCAAACTTGATACACTGGAAATATCAAGAGATAAGGCCAGTAGTATATATTTCTAATATAAACTATTTTTACAATTACAGGTGTCCCAGAAACACCAAAAACTGATCCTGGAATCTCAAACAACGGCCGCGACGCTGGCGTGATCGCCGGCATTGTTGTCGCTGTAATCTCTGGAGTTATTATATTAGCAGCATTGGTAAGTTTCATCAAACTTCTAGACAATGTTGCATTATCGTCGTAGATTTCTCACGCTCTGAATACTTAATTGTTATGTCTTAATCAGACGAAGATAAAGTAAACTCTATTCGGCTGATAATACAACGGTAAAATGTAGGTAAATACTTAGCAACCATGAATGTAAACGTGTATTGCATCGTGGTAATGGTTTATGCCACATGGTTTATAAACGCAAGAAAAATGTCACCGGTATTGCGGAACCACATTTGTATCTAATATTTAATCTCGTCTATTTTTAACAGATCATGACTCATTAACTGATTCATCAACAATATTCGAGCATTTAGCAACATTTTATTTTTAGATATGTACCTACAGATTAAAGATAAATATTAATACTTTACAATATGACTCAATTTTATAAGTCACTAATTTTCAAAATGAACTCTTAGCAGTGACATAATACCTAGAACTGAAAATAGGTAGAATACCTCCTCATCACTTTGACAATACATGAATACATTGACTGTTAGCATTTCTGTCCATGAAATCACTATTGTCCTCGTGATCATGTTGCATATTTGAATGGCACTTCTTAATTAGGTGTTGGGTGACACTCCAGTGTTGTTGAGAAATGAGGTCAGCTTGTTATGAGATTTCGATTGCTTTTCAGAAGCCCTATTATTCTTTGACGTCTAGACATCCAGTTTTCCAAGTAAAGAGATAACGTTAAGTGGTAACTTTAAAATTAAATATTTAACTTAAAAACCGGTCAAGTGCGAGTCGGACTCGCGTACCGTGGGTTCCGTACAAATTTATAGATGCATATGTCAAAATATACGCTGTAAACAGCCGTAACTATAATAATCCAGTGTTAGCAGAACCCTGCTTTTAAGTAAAATGTACGCAGTGTGAGATCATTTTATATCGGAACATCACATTTAAATTCTTATTCTTATTGGTCAGGAACCCACATAAGATTTAATGTAATTATATTTATTTTTATTATTTGTTGTTGTACCGTCCACAGTACTTAATACATAATCGGTGAAAATTTCAAGCGTGTAGTTTCTTTACAAAGAACGATTTAAAAACGCTAAAAAAACACGTTTCTTGTATAACAACCCCCTTTAACTTTTAACTTTGTTTTATTTTTACTACTACCTACTTGTTTAGTGGCCATAGTAATACATAATTTGCAACAAAAATATATCATCTGTGACAATTTCAACTGTCTACCTATCACGGTTCATGAGACCGTGGATACAGACAGACAGAAGTGGAGTCTTAGTAATAGGGTACGGAACTCTAAAAATAGGGAGTTCAACAAATTTTAATATTACCTAACAAATAAAATAATCAATTTAAAAACATAGACAAAACGTAATAAACACCTGGAAAGCGATTTGATTTAATCTACAGGAAAATTACTTGATTTGAACAAAGCTCTTGTGTTATGATAAAGATTATATTTGATCGATTTTTGTGATTGTGCTAATGAATCGCGCATTCCTATGAAATTTGCACGTAATCGTAAACGACGGAAACTTATAAGTGACGGCCTCTATGTTCATTAGAGATAATTTACTCGATTACAACTCAATTGACAAAATGGGTGCGACAGTGAATTAATTGCAAGTTGTTTCTGATTACATCACAACTCAGACGACAATATGCTCCATTAGATCAAATTGGTTCAAGAAGACAGTTGTGTTTCACATCTGTCTAGGATGCTTAGGTATAGCTTGTCTAGTTTTAAATAACGCGCCCCACCACCGCACTCACGCACAGGATTCGATACTCAATTCAAGCTACAATAGACTCTATTGTAGCTCAAATTGAGCTCCAAATCCCGTGCGCAAACGCGGTGGTGGGGCGCGTCATTTCAAACTAGACAAGCTCTACATCATTTATTGGTATCCTATTATCTCGCCTCATTCATTTTTTGTTTAATTCTTATTTCGTCTCATTCTGTATTCGTCTTCGTCTCGTTTGCTATCCGTCACTATCTTTTTTGGTGAAATTCTGCAACTTATCTATCTTTTAATACGTCTTATTCGTTTTTCGTCACGGTCTTCCTTAGACTCATTCGTCATTCTTCCCTTTCGTTTTTTGTCGTTTCGTGCTGGTAAATAAATTTTTGTAAGTAAATGAGACAAAAAACGAAAGGGAAGAACCGTCGTTGAGTCCAAGGAAGACCCGTGACGAAAAACGAATAATAATTTGACCAAATAAAATAATGACGAATAGCGAACAAGACGAAGTGACGAATTCAGAATGAGTCGAAATAAGAATTAAACGAAAAACGAATGAGGCGAGATAATAGGATACCCATTTATTGTGTTTACAAGTGATCCAAAGTTAGTTTAATTTAATACAAATTTAATATCAATTAAATTTATTTCCTTCAGATTGCTGTGGTTATGTACCGGCACTACGTGCACCGCAACGTCACTTCTATGAACTTTGACAACCCTGTCTACCGCAAGACCACAGAGGACCAATTCGCGCTCGAGAAGAATGGCTATGCACCCGGCAGCAAGCTGTATCCCAGCACGGTGGGCGAAGAGGTAAGAGCACTGACAGCCATGGAGTGTACGCTTAACATACAAAACAGCCTAAGATAAGTCGCGCAAACTCCGCACTGCCCTCCTTAGGAGCCAATTAATAATAAGTGGGTGTTCTAGGTCACTGACCCTAATTTAGAACTAAATTTTCAAGATTTGAATGTAAACTAAAAATATTGCAGAATTTTTATTTTTGAAACATCAATTCGATTCTAATTGTAACGATGAAATTATTATAATGGTATGACCCCAACTTGACACGGCCAAAATAATAGTATTGTAAATAACAAGATAACGCCTAGTGTTTAGCTAGTCGTAAGGTCTGCCTAAGACATTTTAAACTCGATGTACTTACAGTTACGTTTATTAGGACTTATTCAAGGAATTTATAAAAAAAATATTTTTCTTTTAGCGATTAAGAATTAACGGCAATTGATTGTGCCAACATTTTTACCGCAGTCAGTATTAAACCATAGTTGCCAAATTGTTGGTATTATATTGTAGGTAGATAATAATGCTGTAAATAGTCCCTTTGAGATTGCCAGTATGTTTTTGATTCTGCCTATCGCTTTAATTATTGCAAATAATGTTTTACTGCCGGATATTTATTTTTCATGCATTAACATGCGAGGGCCATTGAGTATCGGTAAGTTGTTTGTAGAAACTAAAAATCGTAGTACCTGTAGTATAATATATGTGGTTATAGTGCCAACTGATTTCTTTGCGTGTAACGTACTCTTATATTTGGCTTTTTAGACAGGCGTTAATCAATTAGCGATACAGAACCCATCTAATATACATTTTTTGTTTCAGGCCCAAGAACCACTCAACACGCCCGGTACAAATGAATTTGTATAGTGTACGAGCTGGCAGTAAATACGTTATATTATCGTTGAATGTGAAAAGAAAAAGACGGACATGTGATACTTAAAAATAATGAACCAGTGAATGGGTTTAAGCGGACAGTTTAGTAGAAAACTGTAAAATAGTTAGCGTTAGTGCAGTGGAACGTGTGAAGCCAATCAGAACAAAGTTCGGCTTGCTGTCATACCTCGCACCATCGTGGATCTCAAAATTATGATTTTGTCATTTCATTCGCTATCAGGACGGGCTAGGTAATCAAGCCGCTCTTCTATTAAACTGCGGTTATATGTATCACATAGCAGCTGAAGGGACAAGTCTGCTACTTTTTTATTAGACTGTGAATAGCGTAGAGATTAGAAAATATTGCTTTATCAAGCGGATGCCTGGTGCATAGTAATTATTTATATAAACTATACAATTTTTATATTCAACTTTTAGTTAAGTGTTTTAATACAATGCTTCTATATAACGAACTCATTGATTGGTTGATGTCTAAATCATATATATAAATGAAGCTCATTTTTATATAGTGAGATGTACTTATTTAGTGAATTTACAATAATGTTATAATTATTGAAAACATTGAATTATTTTAAGCAATTCTGAACTAAAGCGTACTGGTTGGAGGCTTCCTTACTTACTATAACAATGTAACATCACTTGATAAAAGTCTCTTAGGCATTTTATTTATTGTATTTGACACTTTAGAGAGCTTAGGTTTTACTCTTAGCGTCTGTATCTGATGTGCCAATCTTAGTGAATTTTACCAATCGATAATTGTTTTTTTAATATTTGTCGAAATAAATTATTGCTTGAAGTAAATTAATTCCTATTAGCCGCATGTTTGTTGCCTGGTATTTATTTCTAAAATGAATTGTTATGCATTAGTACAGTCTAATATTTATATATTTTATGTAAAGGTTGTGTTTTACTGTTTAATATAACTACATATGTATTTTTATTAGTGATGTTTGCCTAAAAATTTGGAATGTGACTTTGTCAAGCAAAATCCTGCCAAATCCTATGAAGATAATATAAATAATATACCTACCTTATTGTAATGTAATCCGATTACATTAAATACTACTTGATGCACATTTCATACAATACGCCTAGCTCAATAAGTGTGGTCACTCAAATTATTGTGTAAATATTGTCAGTAAAATATATGTAAAATGTGTTATTTTTTTCTTTTTCATTAATAATTCCCTCCATGTGTCCTCTTTTGTACAGTCGGCCTCAGAAGTCGCTGAAAACTTTAGTACTTTGTCGCAATAACCAGTTATATGTACTTACTGTGAAGTCTGAAATATGTCACGTTAGTGAAAGTGACAAAGTACTGAAGTGCTCAGCGATTTCCGAGGCCGACAGTACCTCGTATCATAATATAAATGCCAGCAAAAGTAAACTTTACTGAACACAGTAAATAAATAAAATAAAGGTTTTTTTCTTGAACTTATATTACGATCTTTGGAATGTGACACGATTGAGATGCTGATCAATCACATTACATCTCGTCATTCGTATCAAAGTTTTACAAAAACAAATCGCAAATTAAAATCTGTATCAATGAATCATTCAGATTTCAGACTAATAAAAGTAGTTAATAAATACAATTGGCTTAAGTGTCCATCCATATCTTAAGATACGAAAGCACTTGATCAAGAATGACAAATTATTATGCATTATCATTACGTGCTAAAGCTAAATCACTGCAAATACCTATAACTATAAACTAATTACATGCTATCTGACGACGATAAGGCTAAGCTCCACTAGCACTCCTGTCGAATAATCAAGGAACTAATAAAGGCATCTAAACACATGACAGGCAAATTGTGTTACGTTATTTTAAATATATTAAAGCCTTTTTCACACTTTGCTATCTGATAGGGGTGAGAGCACAATTGGGTAAGTAACACGCCGTGGAATCCAGCGCATTTTGGAATTGGACGAATTAAATTAGTCAATTTCGTCATTTTTCGAGCTACGTCGGTTGTAACGATCTGCGCTCTTACCCAGTTGTTTATCGTGTCGTCTTCATCAATAACTATCTACTTACTAGGTAAGTAAAATATTGTAAAAAGACTACACAAACGTCTAAAACGGCATCTCCCTCCGTTAAAACAAATTCAAGAGGGGCCAACTTAGTATGTTATTAGGAAACATCGGTTGTATAACTTTTTACTTGACGCAACTGCATAATCTACTCATTAAGAAGCATTACCGTTAGCTACAATTTTCTGTTCTACTTCATTATTTACCCGAATCTTCTTTACTGTCACTTTTGTTTCAACTCCGATACTTGTTGTTTCGTCTTTAGTCGCAGATACCTCGTCAGCGGCAACTTGAGAGCTTTTGTAAAGCTCGTACTGTTTAGTGATATGATGTCGGAATACTTCGAATGTGTTTGCAGCAATATGTCGACGTGCGTGATGAAACATTTGGTCGAAATGATGAAGATTGTGGCTAAAAAAGAATGGTAAATCCAATAATTAAGATAGGAAAAATAAATAATTAAAATAAAAATATCATGTGATGCTTGAGTGATTAAGAATAAGGAAGAAAGTCATTCAACCCTAATAAAGGTTAAGCTACTTATCGAAGCTGATAAATATGACATGTCGCTGATGAATAGATTACTTAATCTATCTAATACCTTTAAACAAGCAATTCTTATATATATAATCAGAATCTCAGAAATGGCTCCAACGATTTCGATGAAATTTGGCATGTGGGGGTTTCCGGGGATGAAAAATTGATCTAGCTTGGTCTTATCTCTGGGAAAACGCTTGGTACCGAGTTTCGTCGCCCAGATACTTAATAATTAATACTACGAACAAACTATTGCGAAATAAACGCAGAGCAATTTGAGCGTAACAAGAGGCGGCATCTAGTGGATTTTCTCTAACTCACTAGGTAAGCAACTAATCGCATCTACCTTAAGTTCAAATGATGTAGCTCAAGACCGCTAGATGGCATTGAATGATGGTATTTACTGGGCTACCAACATTTAATAAATTAATAATAGATTTCCCATTAGTGCACAACTACACTAAGATTTTTTTTAATACTTACATGCTAAGTAATACAGATGCCAGCATCTCCCGTGTATTTCGAAGATGTCGAATATACGCCCGGGTATATTTCTTACACGCCAAGCATTCGCATCCCGTTAATAATGAATTGAAATCTTCCTTATATCTGGATTACATAAAAGATGAAATATTAAATAACTGCTGCCTTTGTAGCAATACAATGTAACATAATGAGGGTTTTCGGATAAGTGGAATATCGCTAGATGGCGAAAGTATTGTGAGGTTCATTAGATGTTAGTCTTGCTTGAGGTTGGCTCATTAATCATTACAGTTACTTCACTTAGACTCCAGGTCCCCGAGGTTTAGCTCCGTCGTCAGGGCCGCGATGGACAGAAGCCGATGGAAACACATAGTTCATTCCAAGTGTGGACTACTTGTTGATGACCACGATCCTCAGTCATGAGGGAACGACTAGAGAGAGAGACTTCACTTATTTCAAACATGACACAAATCGTCCCTACTTTGAAAAAAGCTTGTATTTCAAAATCGATGATCTGGCCAAGTGAACTTTACAAGTGTGCATCAAGGTTGAGTTTGGTTTACATATTGATTTGAGATACGTGCTTTTTAGGGTTCCATACCCAAAGAGTGTCAATGGGACCCTGTTACTGAGACTCCGCTGTCTGTCTGTCTGTCCGTCCTCCTGTCAGAGGTCTCTATCTCATGAACGGTAATAGGTAGGCTAGAGGGTCGTCATACAAGAAACTTGTCTTTTTCAGCCTTTTTAACTGCGGCGCTGGTTTTAAGGCGACAGGTGACAGTTGCTAGGCAACGATTAACAGCCATAGCCATGCGGCACCGCCAGCGAACCTATGCAGTTTGGCTGTTTTTCGAAAACCTACTTAACAAGTTTGCGATTTTAGTGCTTACATCTTCCATTTCGGCGATTCTTTACTGAACTGTTATTAAAACATTGTATGGAGGTACAGAAGCCTCCATGTACTATCGCCCCAAGCGCCAGATAACCACCTTAATGGCCCAGTTTGCGTGCAGTAGCTAGACATCTGTCCATAACAATCCATAGCAATAAACATCAACGGCTGCAAGCAAATTTGTTATGAAAATAGGTATCTGGCGCTTGGGGCGATAGTACGTTCGAGGTCAAAGATATCTTTACACTTTAGTGCCTTGTCACTGTATGCTTTCTGACAATTTCATATATTTCTGATAAGTTCAAACACAAAAGTGACTGCGACAAGGTAGTAAAGTGTAAAGTTAACTTTGACCTTGACTGTACAAGTCCTACTTGCAATTGACCAGTTTTTATTTCGTAGTGACGCAATTTGAAACGGCAAACCTCATTATGATACTAAAGCCAACTACCAATATTCCACTTGTCACAAAAATCCTCATTAAACTTTATTGTAAGCCAGCGAAAATATAATCACTTACCGACTATCATTTAGATCCAAGATGCATAATTCTTTATGATGTTCTTCCACATTGAAATTCAATGTCAAAGCAAATCCTTCGTTGGTCAGTTTGACAGGATAAGATCCATCAAACACATCATAGCCGTTGCTGATTGCTGCCATCACTGCTGCCGGGTTCCAGAATCCTTCCAGGATACGGACCATACCTGTGGGTAAAATTTCCTGTAACATTAAAATGTTAGTGATAATTTCAAAATATGCATATAAAGAAGGAAGATTAATATGTCACATAATTATTGTAATTAACAATTTACAAAGTATGCCTGACTTTTTGATGATTTTCCTTGAATATCTTATCAAATCTGCTCGACTAAGTACCTAAGTAACACATGCAGAAATTCGTGCACTCAATTTGGAGTTATGACCATAAAAATTACATAGTTACTTCTCAATTTCCAATCACCAAAAAATGCTATAAACCATGTGAATTTTCATCATAATTTTGATTTTTCTGAGTGAATTACTCCAAAACTTTCCTGACTTTCCAGAAATTGGGCATGCTGTGACATGAGTGCATAATGATCAGTATAACTTCTAATATATAAAAATCTCGTGTCACGGTGTTTGTTATCAAACTCCTCCAAAACGGCTTGACCGATTTTTATGTAACTTTTTCTCTATACTCGGTAGGTCTGAGAATAGGTTGTAGGCTATTTTTTATACCTACCTACCCGTATTCTTCGCGGACGAAGTCGCGGGCAACAGCTAGTTTTATTATAATAAAATGTCATTTACTCAAGAACTAAACTTTTAAGTTATTAACAAAATACAATGAATATCAAATAGAATTATGAATTTATGAACAAATTTTTTTAAGCTTAGTTCTCAAGTTAAATCGAATTATTTGAGACATAGAATTACATGAAGTTACTGTGAGACTAACTTCATAGTGAAAAAAAAAATGGATAACTCTTGTGAGTTATGCCATGTTTTGAGCTAATCCTGAGCCCTTCTTCTACACGCGCGTGCGTGGAGTGCGCGTTTGGCAGCCGCCGTGACGCGTTGCTCCAAGAAGAAGGGCTAAGGATTAGCCCAAATCAAGTTGAGCTAAACTCGATCATAGACGTGAGTTATCCATTTTTTTTTCACTATGTAAAAAATAGTCCATAATTGGCAGCAAAATATCGAGAGGAAACTTGAACAGGTACACTTACACCAACTCTCTTAAAAATAGATATCACATTATCAGCAGGTACATTAGTGTAGTCTTCAGTTCCATCAATAATGCCTTCCAGTGCTACACCGGACAAAGTTTCTTTATGCTTAAGAATGTGTTGTATGCTTTCATTGCATTTCTTAGTTAGACCAGCTCCGACTATGACACCTGTAAAACAGAAAGCAGATGGGTGGATCAACCATTTCTTGTTGTTATTCTGTCCCATCAGCGAGGGGACAAAAGTAGTACAGTTTGATTAGAAGAAATGTTGTGTCACATTAACTAACAAGCTTATTAGATGACCAATTGTAGAAGGGATTTAAAACTACCACAAAAATGCATGTTTGGCAAATTTTAACCAGATAAACTTACGGTTTAAAGAGTTACTCAGGAGACCCTCACTATAGCAACGAGTGACAAAGAAAAGTTGATTGACCCAGATACTTAATATCATAGGTTTTATTTTGTCATATTAGAATCCATACCAGGCACTCTCTAGTTAGACAATACTGGTGTAGGTAGTGCACCAAGTTTTGATAAATATTAAACAATACTAGATAAACATTCAGCGTGAGAGGCCACATAACTATAAAGCCAAATTCACATTTATCTGATATGTGGTGACATGATGCATCAGAGCAGTATTGGTTTCATAAATTTATCATGGTTGCATTCATGCATCTGACCCCTAAAACCTAAGACAGACCTAAGACTTGAGAAATAACATTTGTATTTTTCATAGATAACATCCACCCTGACTGGAGATCAAATCCAGCACCTCTTGCTTCATCTAGGTTCTCTAACCACTAGGCTATCTGGTCAGCTAAAACAGTAATGATGTTACATACCAATTAAGGAACTATCTTGCAATTGTTTGGATGACTTGAAACGCTTCACACATACATCTAACATGTCACAAGATCTTATCACAGCTTTTGTAATCCTCTTAATTCCTTCAGAATGTGACGTGCGACCATCTGCAATGGCTAAAATGATATCTGGTTTGAATAACTCCATTACGTCCATGTACCTGAAATTTTGTTACGCAGAAAAATAAGACCTAGATCATTTTTATTTAGAAATTTTTTTGGATGTGGCCTCATTAAATATTTATAAGAAAGAATCAATAAATATTAATCTACTTGTGTTCTAAAAGTGACAAAACATTTAGCTGACTGACTGAATATCTAAATGATGAGAGTTCTAAATGTATCCATATCCATACTAATATTATAAATGCAAAAGTGTCTGTCTGTTACCTCTCCATGCTTAAATCGCTGAACCAATTTAGATGAAATTAGGTGTAGACATAGTTAGGGTCCCAGGAAGGGACATTGGATAGTTTTTAACCCATTCAAATGTATAGCTCCCTCAGGACAGTGATAAAAAGATTCTACTCACAAGGAATGTGGGTAACAGCTAGTATTCAATAATTATTATAGGTAACGCCACCAGAGTTGAGGCCACGCACACAACCACATCTCATGTAATGACAGCGGGATTTTGTTGTTGTGTTGTTGTTAAACGTCAACACAATGTCAAAATCCCGCTGTCATTACATGAGATGTGGTTGTGTGCGTGGCCTCAACTCTGGTGGAGTTACCTATATACATTTTAAGTACATTGCGAGATGGACCATTTCTTTGTTTTAAAATAATGCCAGCAAAGTTTAGGTATATTTCACAATAACTCAGTTTCAACTTCCTGTTAGCACAACTGAAGTACATTCAAAACCGTTTATGACAACATTGAAGGGACAACAATATTTGGTTGTTAAACATGGTTAGTCATTGTAACCAGTGTTACTTTGGTATATAAGATTGTGTTGGGTATTTCTTGGTTGTTTCATCCAATATGTTGTTGTAATTGGTGTTGCTATAAACGGTTTTGACTGTAGTTCTAATACATTTTTTAATTAAATTAAAACAAGTTTTACTCACTTTTCTGCAGAAATCATTTTCTTTCCATGCTTAGTCCACAATGGTACATTCTCTAACTCAAAATGACCAGATGGTGCAGCATCATTTAAACTATGTAATGTGGTGCAAATTAAATGGTTTGCGACACCAGCAAACTTTGCAATCCCTTGACCTTGAGCCATTACACCTGCTTCCAAGTGACTAGTACTGGATAACGGGACCCACATAAGTTGAGGGCTGCTAAACACACGGGATAATACTTCTGCTGTCAGATGAACTACACTGCCACCCTGGAAAAGTAAGAAAAGGTTTTGAATAGAAAAGTTTGAGATATTTTAATATAACCTCTTTTTAACATGTTTCCCACTTTCGTAAAAAGCTGCATGCTACAGTTCTGTTGAATGATGGAATCAACCAAATCTAAAGTTACCTGCGATATTTGTGTAACAAAAGTAAGTAATTTGAGTTTGTATGTACCTGAGCAAGCAGTGCGGCGGTAGGAGTTTCAAGTACAGTACTCGGCGATTTGGAAAAACCAGTTAAAGTTCCAATGCGTTCTCCACCACAGCCAGCTTGTTTAAGTGTAAAACGCATTTTGTTTTATTTAAATTCGTATTATTTTGATAGAGAGTTTTCTAAATCAAACAAAACACTTTAGCGATTAGCGAGCGAGCGTGTTTATGTTTGTCAATTTCTTTGACAATTACTAACAGTGTTGCCAGATGCCAAAATGGAATGTAAATACCGGGAGTTGCGCTTTCAAATCGCGGATTTTTAAATGAAAATGCGGATTTTCCCATTAGTGGGAGTGAGTGGGCTAGGAAAAAAACGACATCTTCATCCGCTTCCTCAAGTGTGTGAGTGAAATGGCATATTTTAAAAAAGCGGATCCTCGTTAAGCTTAACGCGGATAGCGGAGCCAGTGGCAAAACGCGGAGTAAAAAGCGAAAAAGCGGGGTGTCTGGCATGGCAACACTGATTACTAACCTTTTTAATTCATCCATTCAGGGATAGGCAAAAGTAACAAAGTCTATACGACCGGAAGTCAAATCACACACTAATTATAAAGGCGAAAGTTTGTGAGTGTGTATGTTTGTTACTTCTTCACGTCTAAACGGCTTGAGCGATTTTAATAAAATTTGGTATGGAGCTAGCTGACACCTTGGATTAACACATAGGCTACGTTTTACTGCGGGAAAATATCTTATTCCCATGGGAAAATCGATCACACTATAATATTATAAAGGCGAAAGTTTGTGAGTGTTGAGTGTGTATGTTTGTTACTTCTTCTCGTCTAAACGGCTTGCATGCTTCCATGCCTGCTTGCATGTCTGCTTCCATGCCTGCTAGCATGCCTGCCTGCATGCTCGCTTACATGCCTGCATGCCTGCTTGAATGCTCGCTAGCATGCCTGCTTGGATGCTTTGTTGCATGCTTGCTTGCTTGCATTCGTGCTTGCCTGCTTGCTTGCTTGCATGCTTGCTTGCATGCTTGCTTGCATGCTTGCTTGCATGCTTGCTTGCATGCTTGCTTGGATGCTCGCTAGAATCCTGCTTGGATTCTTGCTTGGATTCTCGCTTGCATGCTTGCTTTCATGGTTTCTTGCAAGCTTGCTTGCTTGCATGCTACTTGCACGCTTGCTTACATGATTGCTTGCATACATGCTTGCTTATGTGCTTGCTTGCTTGCGTGCTTGCTTGCAAGCTTACTTGCGTGTTTGCTTGCATGCTTGCTTGCTTGCGTGCTTGATTGCGTGCTTGCTTGCATGCTTGCTTTCATGCTTCCTAGCACACTTGCTTGCCTGCTTGTTTGCATGCTTGCATGCTTGCTTGCATGCTTGCTTGCTTGCATGTATTCTAACTTGCATGCTAACTTGCATGCTTGCTTGCTTGCATGCATGCTTGCTTGTATGCTTGCTTGCTTGCTTGCATGCTTGCTTGCATGCTTGCATGCATGCTCGCTAGAATCCTGCTAGGATTCTCGCTTGCATGCTTTCTTGCATGCCTGACTGCTTCCTTGCAAGCTTGCATGCTTGCTTGCATGCTTGCGTGCATGCTTGCTTCAGGCTTGCTTGCATAATAGCTTGCTTTCTTAATTGCTTGCTTCTCTGAAATATTTATGGTTCACGCGAGCGAAGCCGCGGGTAAAAGCTAGTGTAATAATAATACTTACAATGTCGGTCACTTCACTACTGAGGGTAACAAAACGGAAGAAATGGGCATTTTCACTTGAATTCATCATTCAGTCAGTACTTCGCATGCTGAATGCAATAAGGACCGAAGTCAAAATTTTGGGTTTTTTAGTATAATCCGGAATCGGAGTCGTGTGTTTTTGTGTAGATTGAACGTCTGGGCTTGGTGCGCTTTGGGCAACAACAGTTAATTAATTATGACGAAGGTAATCTAAACTACAAAAGCTTGACAATAAATATAAACTTTAGTCAGCTAACTAGATTTTATCTTGAGAATATCGGCACTCTAGTTAAGTGTTATTCAGGTAGAAACTATGTACGAGTGTTGAAAAGAAAGGAAATACGACTAAAGTCTTCGAAAAAATAACTCTGTTTTTATTGTCGTCTTAGCAGAGCCACGCTGCACACAGGATTACACCTACTTCATCAATAACCTTGATATCTTTTGATAACTGAAATATTGGTTAAATCGACTTATTTATAATCATAATGTATTTTTCATCACACTTGCTCGTCAATGGTATTATTCCATGCTTGTATACTAAATGGCAATGGCCTAAATTGTTCTTAAGGGAGTTATAGATTTAGGTACGTACAGTTTTTCTACCTAAGGGAATTCTAACTTTAGTTTTAAAATTTGCAAACGAGTCAATTCAGATTATGGAGGTTTCAAGTCAGCCAACGTTTTATTTATTATCTTTAAAACTTAGCTATAACATGGCTATAACCCAAATTTTACAACACAAAACTTATCTACGCTTCATGACAATTCGTTATTTTTATATTTTAAATAGTTCTGCAATAATTTTAATAATAATAATAGTTCTGCAATAATTTTAATAATAATAAAAAACAAAATTAGAATCAGATTGAACAAGTACGGAAATCCTATGGATGATCTTTCATTTAAGTTACTTAAAAAGAGATGCGACAAAATGACCTTAAGTTGTTATAATTCGTTTATTGCTTCTGTAGAGTCCAAGATTGCAACGAATCCAAAATATTTTTGGAGCTACTTAAAAATGAAGAGAGGTAATACCAGCAACTACCCGGATTTAATGTCAGATGGTGCGGTTTTGAGTGACAGGGTTGATGTGATTTGCGATTTGTTCGCGACGCACTTTTCAAGCGTTTATCAGGATAATAGCGCTAATGCTTACAACTCATACCATAATGACTTAAGTGATATAAATAACAGCGATCTCAGCAATATTATCTTCGTAGAAAGCCAGGTTAAAAAAGTTTTGAAGCAGCTAGATATCACTAAAGGCGCCGGTGCTGATGGTATACCTCCGCTGTTTCTTGTTAAGAATGCTGATAGCTTATCCTTTCCATTAACCTATATTTTTAATAAATCTATCGAATTTGGGATATTTCCAACTGCATGGAAAGATACTAAAATAGTTCCAGTCTTTAAAGCTGGAAATCGATCTTTAGTAAATAATTACAGACCCATTGCAATTTTATCAGGACTAGCTAAGGTGTTTGAAGCATTAATTTGTCCAATCCTTACCTGGCACATTTCCCAATTACTAGTAAACAGTCAACACGGTTTCATGAAAAATAGATCCTGTGGAACGAATCTTGTAACATACGTTGAAGATCTTGTTGAATGCGTTGACGAGCGTGTACAAGTTGATGCAGTTTATACCGACTTTAGCAAGGCTTTTGACACAGTGAATCATAGAGTGCTTGTCAATAAACTGCGGCTATATGGTATATCGAATCCTTTGTTGGGCTGGTTTGAGTCCTATCTTTGTGGACGTAATCTCCGGGTTGTGGTCGATGGGAGCAGTTCTAAATCATATACGGCTTCATCTGGCATACCGCAAGGGTCACATCTTGGTCCCTACCTTTTTATAATTTTCATCAATGATATAAGCCAATGTTTCCAGAATTCTAAAATATATTTATTCGCAGATGACTTAAAGATAGTATCAAGGATTAGGCAGTTCTCGGATTCATTGGCACTTCAAAGCGACCTTAATAGGCTGACGGTCTGGTGTACCATGAATAAAATGGCATTAAATATAAGTAAGTGCAAGCATATAAAATTTACAAGAAATAAAAATATTGTCCATTCTGAGTATCACTTAAACGGTGTAGCACTTGAAGAGGTAAAAAGTATAAAGGATCTTGGTGTAAAATTCGACTCTAAGTTAAATTTCAATGAACACATTGATGATGTCATTCTCAAAGCATCAAGAATGCTAGGCTTTGTTCTCCGGGAGTGCAAAAATTTTAAAAATACTGTTACTAAGTCAATTTTGTATAATTCCTTGGTCCGAAGCAATCTGGAATATTGCAGCGTAGTCTGGTCCCCTTGTTATTTCACTAATATAAACAGAATTGAAAAGGTCCAAAAAAGGTTTGTTACGCATTTAACACGCAGCTGCAAAAAAACAAGGGTACTTAGAAGCTATCATTCACGTCTGAAATACTTTAAAATTAGTTCACTGGCAGACAGGAGAGACATGATTGACTTAGTATTTCTGAAGAAAGTTGTGACTGGCGCTCTAGACTGTCCTGATTTACTACAGAAAATCAAATTCCGTGTACCGTCTAAGATCCCCAGGGCATGTATTGTTATTAAGTTATTTAGTGTAGGTAGGCATCTTTCTAATTTAAAGGTGCATTGTCCACTCTCGCGTATGTTCGCGATTTACCAGAAACACCAACATAATATCGACCTTAACTCATCGAGCTTTCCGTATATAAAATCGTTATTTAAAAGCATTGTAACTTAGATAATATTTTAATTTTATGTTTAGGTACATCTTAGGGAAAATTTAGTTTTCCGCTTTTTTACTTCTTTTTCTATTTTTACCCAATGTAATTTGGAGCTAATGGCAAATATTGTTATAATCAATTGTTAGATATTAGTGCATGCGGTGTCCTTCTGTAAGTGATGAGGCACTTAGTTTTAATTTGTACATGTATCTTTTAAGCATATGAAAAAGTGTACTTGTTGTTGAAGGTCCTAATAAATAAATAAATAAATAAATAAATAAATAAATTTTAGTAAAAATATTTTTTTAAACATGTTGGCAGAATCTGGCCGTATGACCTTTCGAATTCTAAACTAAACACAGTTTACATTATCTATGGTAGGTGACTCGAAAAAAGTGACAATCTGTATTGGCGGGTAGCCATTATTTTATTCAATTTAAGTGTTTGGAGACAAATTAATTTTATTTTTGGATTTTTTTTCTCGCAATGTGATGAAAATCATTGTGTGTATCACGGGCAGTAAGGGGATTACAAACTCGAGTCATTAAAAGCCCTCCGCCTTCAGCGTCGGGCTTCTAATAGACGCTCATTAGTAATCCCCTACTTACGGCCCTAGATGCACAATGTACTATTTTATCACACTTGCTCGTCAATGGTGTTAGTCCTTGCCTGTATACTAAATGACAATGGCCTAAATTGTTCTTAAGGGAGTTATGGATTTACGTACAGTTTTTTTTCCCAAGGGAGTTCTAACTTTAGTTTTAAAATTTGCAAACAAGTTAGTAGGTATGCCATTTCAGACTAAGGAGGTTTCAAGTCAGCCAACATTTTATTTATATCTTTAAAATTTAGCTATAACCCAATTTAACAACACAAAACTTATCTAAGGGTAACGCCACCAGAGTTGAGGCCACGCACACAACCACATCTCATGTAATGACAGCGGGATTTTGACGTTGTGTTGACGTTTAACGACAACACAACGTCAAAATCCCGCTGTCATTACAAGAGATGTGGCTGTGTGCGTGGCCTCAACTCTGGTGGCGTTACCTATACGCTTCATGAAACTTCGTTATTTTAATATTTTAAATTTATATCAAATAGTTTTGCAATAATTTTAGTAAGTATTTTTTTAACGTGTTGGCAGAATCTGGCCGTATGACCATTTGAATTCTAAACTAAACACATTTTACATTATCTATGGTAGATGACTCGAAAAAAGTGTCAATCTGTATTGGTGGGTAGCCATTATTTTATTCAATTTAAGTGTTTAGAGACAAAATAATTTTATTTTTGGATTTCTTTTCATCGCAATATGATGAAAATCATTGTGTGTATCTGGGGCAGTACCTAAGGGGATTACAAACTCGACGTCGGCGTCGGGCTTCTAATAGGCGCTCGTTAGTAATCCCCTACTTACGGCCCTTGATGCACAATGTACTATTTTAACCTCACAGCGGCCATCTTTAAAGCTTTCTCATTTTCTAACTACCTACCCCTTCATGAATGTTTAAATGCTCGATTGTTCAAAAGACTCAGGGAGGGTACCTAGTTCGTAAGTTCATAAAGGCTTTATTAATTTAAGTGCTGTTTGTTTATCTTCAGCGGAAATAACAGTGTTCTATGAAAGATTTACTTAACTCCAATTATTTATAGTCTGTGTTGAGTAGACGGAGTAATTTTCAATATGGCATGCATTTCGCAGCCCGTTTTGTATTCCATTCCTTCAGGCATTTTCATTATTTATTAATTTTAATAGCATTTTAGCCCGCTGCATTTATGAGGGGGGTAAACTTTTATACCCTCAGGGATTATTTGCAATTCAGAAGGGGATTTCGAATGTCCTATGTAAAATCATAACTAAACTCTTAGGTAGGTACCTGTGTAAGCATGGGTTGGTAGGAAACCAAATTATGAATGAATTAATCATAATTAATACCTACTTACTTGCCATTTCAAAAGTGTTGTTCTTTGTGTTCTCTTCTTTGTTGTAAGGTTGTAGGTAAATAAATTACCTTACGCTACCTACACTACTTAGTTTAAAAATCACAAAGGAACTTTTTTCAAACTTAAAAAAACAAAAACGGTGGGTGGCATATTTGCCAAAAATTAGAAAAAAGGTAGGTAAAAGAAAAATGAGCAATACTCGAATGCAAATCACAGTTTCGTTCGTTGGTGTCGTAAAATTTCAAAAGCTCGTTAGGCGCAAACGCGAATCTTATGCCAAATAATATTTTACGTTTTACAGAGGCTTTGCGGGGGGGTAAAGGTGACCATTATAAAAATATGTTCAGATTATCTTGTTAATTACTAGGTAAATAGGTACTTTGTGGTCATGGACTTTGACATTTTTAAATGAGAAAAGAGGAAAATGCGGCCAGCGTTTTGGGGTCGATGCCAGTGACTTCCTTCGATGACGTGTTTGCGTTGTAGCGGGTAGTTTTAGTCTATTTTAAGTTATGGTGATGGGATGTATGTTTTTGTTTTAATTAATTTATAATTTCTGGCGTTGCTAATGAAATTTTTAAATAACAACCTTACCAATTTTTTTCATTTTTTTTTTTTTTTTTTTTTTTTTTTTTTTTTTTTTCTTAAACAGTAATAGGGCATACACTTGGCATACCAAAGTTACGGTACTGATATACGTATAGTCGGAGTAAGAAAAGGTTCGTCACTTTTCGACCTTAACTCGTTGACATAGAGTCGAAAAGTGACGAACCTTTTCTTACCCCGACTATACCTAGTCAAGTTCATAATTATGTCTACCTACGTAACAAAGGTGTCAAAATATCTGTACACCTTTATGCCACTAACCGTAGGGTTGGTGTTTACATAATATTTGACGGGAGGGCTCAATGAGAAGGCTTTTGCTGTAGTTCCCACGTGGGCCGACTGCGGAATGGGAACTTCACACACTATTCAATGTCCTCGCGGTGTGTGCAGGTTTCCTTACGATGTTTACCTTCACTGTAAAGCTCATTGTAAATTGCAAATGTAATTTCGCACGTAAATTCCGAAAAACTCAGAAATTCAAGCTCGAACTCGAACCCACGACCCTCTGCTTAAGAGGTCCTAGATCAAACCACCAGGTTACCATGACTTATATTTCCGCAGATGGTCATTTTCACTTTAAAGTGCGCAAAAAACTTTTTTTTGATGAGGAAATTTTTATGTTAGAAACACGAGCATTGCTTAATCATTTTCATAAAGAAAAGAGTGTCCTTATTTATTTAGTGAGTTTTTTCATACGGTTTGTTAAGAAACGGACACAAAAAATTGGGTGGGATTTTTTTAACACCCGACTGTCGTTGGAGGGTTATGTTTTTCGAGTGTATGTATTTATGTACCTACGTATGTATCATTCTTTGGCATGGCCTGCAGCCTAAACGGCTCAATGGATTAAATTGGAGTATTGAAATTAAAGTTATCATCAAAATTATAGCGATTTTGAGTTTGAAAACAACGAAAAAAAAAGAAAAAAAAAAGAGTTTTCTGCGCCACTTAAAATAAAAAATCCCATAATAATTTAACTGAACACCTCTGTAAAAAAAAAGTTTTTTTCACCTCAGCACCTCAAACAGGCAGGTTTTGCTACTAAAAAACAGTGAGCAAAATCCGATTTTGCTCACTGCGTGAGACAAAGTAGCTTTATAAATATTTTTTTTAAATGTCGAGGACAATGCCATCATTCATCCTTCCCATGTGCTGAATTCGAAAGATTTCAACTTCAGTTTGATCTGTCACTTTCATTTCGATACGAAAAGAGCGAAAGATAAGATCAAATCGATTCTAAGTTAACGATTGAACGTTCGGATACTCATAATACGTACTTAACCTTAAAATTGTAATTCGTCTGTTAAGGTTTTAAATTTAATATGGTACTTTATTAATAATTGGATTATATTTTTATATAAGTAATCAAATAGTAAAAATGTTGTAGAAAAATACAATGTTTAACATGTATCTATACAATTATTAATAATTTTAACAATCTTGAACATCGTGATAAATATCGGGTGCAGTATCGGAACGCATCTTTAAAAAATAGCGGGATTCAAATTTTAATTCTTTTCTTCTTCTGTTTCGCTAGCTGCTGAGTTCGATATTATATAGATTTTGATACACGATAATGGCAATTTGGAAATTATACGAATAGTAATAAGTACTTATTTAATAAATTTTCGAATATGATATGAGTGAGTCCAGTGACTAAGTCAACAATTGAACACCAGACGAATTAAGGCAGTAATACAAAATGCAGATTTAAGTTTCTTACTTGAAAAGTCTCGCGAAAAATATTTAAAAGCTTATGATATTTTTAAGCAATGGAGTCTAGCAAAGGGTGCAAACACTTTTTCGGATACTGTATTGTTATATAGGTACAATTATGGAGTATTTACTCAATGTTGAAAACCACAACAAAGACAAAAAGACGACGTTTATATACCTTTAACAATTTATTATGTTCTCGCTGCTGAGGTGAAAAGTTGTATGTGTCACACGAGACCAAAGTTTTTTTGCATCTCGTGTATTTGAATCACTCGCGCACTCAGGATTCTAACTTAGAATCACTCGCTCACGCTCGTGATTCAACTATAGAATCCTTCGCTGACTCGTGATTCAAAATCAACACTCGCAGTAAAAACCAGCTTTGCTCTCTTGTTGCACAAATAACTATTGTCAAAATTTTTGATTTTCTATGTAGAGTCACATCCCTTGAACATCGACCAATGCATGGAAAAATTAAATCCTGAAGAAAAATTTCAGGGGTGTTAAACTAACCCCTAACTAAGGTTAAATATTCCGGATAAATTTAAAGTAACTTTCGTATATTAGTAGAGCTCTAGTACACCCTGCCTGTAAAAGGGTGAATATTCAACGTTGTTACGGCACTTTCTTTTCGTCATTACCGTTTCGGCAAATATTTTTAAAAGAGATGATACTCAGGATTAACTTTTTATGAAAACTACATAGAGTATATAAGTACCGATGCTTTTTGCTAGTTAGGACCGTTGAACCGTTGAAGCAATAGTCTTTAAAGTTTCACAAAATGTTTATAATTTGGTATGGCCACTGATACAACAGTTAATAAAAATTAGATGGGCTCCCTGTCTACTCCCTGTACAGTCAGCTGTAGAGAAATGGTACCCCCCTGTAATGGCGGTAACCACACCGGTAAACACACAGCTGACCGTACAAGAAACTTGTTCTTTCTTTCTTCTTGTGCGATTTTAATTCACTCTTCAGTGGATTTTGGAGTTAAAAATGGATTTATACGTTTGTGTTACCTTCGAATCGCCTTCGCTACTTACGAAGTTCAATTTAAGAGAAACAAATATGTACCTTTTCAGAGCTTAAAAGTGCATTCACTAAGCGGCGTCGACGAGCACGAGGCAGTATCATTTTGCGGGAAAGCATTATTTATTCATGACCTTTTATTCTCCAGCGATACAATTTCTAAGGAGGGATCCTCGTTATTAACTCGCAACCTGGAGTAGCCGAGGTAAAGCCATAACAGTAACAGCCCGAAACGGTTAAGCTTAATCACTAGATTATTTTAAATTGTAAACGCTAAGTTGCGACTCTGAAAGGGTTGTTTTCCAAACTCGTGAAAACCTTTGGGAAGATAATTGCAAAAGTTTAGATAACACCATTTATTACAATGTTGGGATAAAAAAGACTTTTGTTCTCTGACTGATCCGTTATTTTACATTTTCATTTTAAAACTTTTTGTTCTATTTTAGGATGGCATAGAGTCACTTTGCCACCACCGCAAGTTCAAGAAAGTAAAATCCTGTCAGCCACAACCATTTACAGTCGAAGTATACAGTCATAAATAACGTAGAGTTGTATAGATATTTTTGACACCTTGTTAACGTTTATATATATTTTTGCACTTATGTACCAACGTAGTACAGAAATAATTTAATTAAATCAACTAGCATTATTAATACAGCTTTTTCGTTACTGTACTTTTTGTTACATTATCATCTTATATTTACATTATCCGTCCCAAATTTCTAATAAATCCGATCACTAAATTAGAATTGGTTGCAGTTCGACTTGTTAGATTTAAAGAAAACTTAGTTATGCGCACTATTGCGCACATTGTAACTTGAATAAAAGCTTGTAGAAATGTAACGTCCTAAGTTCTTGGAAAATAAAATTGCATTTGCATTTCACACAAAAATGCACGTAAGGTGTTCAGTATGCAAGTGGCAAGCTAATTCATATGAATTACCCTCTCATTTTAAAAGTGCAGACGGTTCCGTACATACTTGTACTTGCGTATTTCAGCAACAAAAAGTTGGCATTAAGTTCCCGTGTTATGTGCAGGCGTGGTCAGACGCGGCGGGGCATTAATGCCTTACAACTTAATGCAGGCTTGCACGCGCACTCGGCCCTTAACGAGTCGCTCAAAGAATAAGCGATGCACTGGTGCGTTGCGATGAGTTGCGTCGTCGCAACGTTGACGCTGCGACGTTTTACATATATTTTTTATGTCATGCCACCAACATGCCACATTTATGTGCTGCGTTGTCGCACGCGACGTTTCAACGGATCGACGGACAAGAGACGAAGAGGGGGAGGGTGAAATCGCGCGTCGCCGCAGCGCAGGTATGGCATACAATGCGTTGATTCGTTGCGATGACGCGATGCAACACAACGCACCAGTGGAGCCTCACCTTTCTACGAAGTTCAAAATTCAAAATTCGTATTGTGCCGTCCTGCTCACGCGAATAGTATATAATACGCGAGTGAGCGAAACGATAGAATACAATGACTCTTACGATACGAGCTTACATTTCCGAAATTCAAAGTGGCCTCTCTGCGCGGAATGTATTCTACGAGGTTTCTTTTAGAGACCAGTGGCTTAGCCAGAATACCCAGAGCAGAAAAGAGTCCTTCTTTATAGCACCAAGTGGGGAATGAGCAATGTGAGAGAAGCTTGAATAAGTAAGTCTTCGGGTGCAAGATCACAGTGCAAAACATCTCTGCCATACTTATCACCACTGATGTCAAGTTAGGTAAATAGTTATCAATCAAGTATGGCAAAGATAGGCAACATAGTAGGAATCGAGTTGTTACGAGGCCACTACACTAGTGTACGACCTTCCAGTAAGAAAGTTAAAACATACTTAAATCTGATTAATTAAGGCGAGTTAAGACACTCTACTCTTCACTTCGATTGTGGAGAGAAGATCACGGTGACAGGAAAGTCTGGTATTCTGGGAATTTGGTATTTTAGAAATAGGGTAAGTCGGCAGTCTAGTATTTTAGTATGTTTAGGGAACCAGCGGCCAGAAGTATGAAAGCTTTAGCTTTGCGCTTGCCTTGTATGACCAGGAAAATCTTATAAGCTCGCTTTAATTAATGTCAGCTTATATTATTCCAGGCATTTAGTGCTCTAGGAAAGCATTAAAATGGGACATTAAGATAAACTTTTATCAACTAAATTGTGGAACGTAACAGATAGCTAGAGGTAAGTTACGTTTTCCGTGCAAGAATCTGCAAACAGTTTTAAAAGCACATTTGTTTTGAAATAAAAATAATTACATTAACTAAATAAGTAGATCTTAGGAACTTTTTCTTTCAAAATTATAAATCAACATCATCATCAGCTGTAAGAGTCCGCTTTTGAACAAATACCTTCCCTTTAGAACGCCGCAATAAACAACAACTCGCCGCCTGCATCCACCGGTTGCCTGTAACTCTCACTTATTAGGTCGTTACGCAAAAAAATTATAGGTCGTAGCGGGAATCTGAGCTGAAAATTAACACCCTATTCTAACTACTAAGTTTTTTGGGCTACCTACACATACCTGCCTACTTACCAATAAGCTGACTTATGCTGTCGAAACTCTATGCATCAATAAGTCATATGAATTTTCAAGTTCTACAATACAAATAATAATTGTTCTTGTAATACGTCTTTAACTCTTAGACGCTTTTCAGCAGCATTTCTGAAATGTTACATATTTAAAGGTCCAGACCTCAGCGTAGATCTGCACCTTTGGAACAATGATAATATTCAAGACGTCCTTGCTAATACGTATCCAAGAACGACACCAACTGCGTCTCAGGAACAATGGCTCCAAATTATTCGGATGGGAATAGGAATTAATCAGTGGACTGTAGTAACAGGGTTTCGGAGGTCCATGTGAGAACAAATTTGATTTGGAACTGTTTATTATCCCCAAATGGGAACTACCGTAGGTATTATACAATACCTACGGTACTTCCCATTTGGGTAAACGTTAAGACGAGTATTGTTCGCGTTTAATAGTTGCTTGAAATGTTGTGGAATTGAGAGGTTGCTTTTGATGTGTGTTGAAATGTTTTAAGAATGTAAAGAAAATTGTGAAAATTCTCGAAAAGATTCTCGTAAAATAAATAAAGTAGCTGTCTTCGGTTAGAAATGAGCAAATATTTAAGTTGCGTTGTGTAGCATGTTGCAGTGAAGCTTAACGGCTGCAGATATTTGACAATGCCATTTAAATAGTTTTAAGTGTTAAATAGTGGCATACCTTTTAAATTTAAAATCAATATTCTGCGCCATGGTAGTCTAGTGGTTTGACCTATGACCTCTCAAGCAAAGGTTTGTTAGTTCGATTCCGGGCTCGCACCTCTGAGTTTTGGAATTTATGTGTGAAATTACATTTAAAATTTATCATGTATTTTACGGTGGTCTGGTCTGTGCCCTGCAGTAGGACGTGAAAAAATAGCAAAGACTACCTATTAAGTTAAGAGTTTGTAAATCATTTTATCACAACCATTTGCTCACTTCTAGGGGCAAGTCTTAAATTCAAAATAGCTCCTCAAGTTTTTCTTGATAGGTAATGCTCTTTAGTAATAAAAAAGTGTTATAAAATATCTTACCTGGATACCTATATCGTGCTAGTTAACCCCCCCATTAGAATGTTTCATGAGGTGTTTAGTTATGGAATCAGCTGTCTTTTCGAAATACAGTTAGGGCAGGGTAATAAAATCACCAGAAGAGAGAGAGTGAAGCACTAAAACTTTTGCCTATTTCATGGCCTCCAGTATTAATTCTGAATTAGAAGCAGCCGAAAATTACGACTAAACTAACGACTAAATTTTAAAAGACAACTGAATTTTGTACCTCAACCCAATTTTACTAAGAGGTTGGCTTGAAATTCCTAATATAATTCCTGCGTTTTCTGTGCGGTACTTGATATATTTGGAATTCGGCCAGGATCCTTTTCATCCTAATTTATCCACTTGGATTTCTTAAGAGGTGTATACATAAATAGTTTGCTAGGTATAGCTAAAGGAATTTGAGTTGAAGTGAATGATACGAGGTATAGAGCTACACAATTTACTGATTGCAAAAAAGGTAGCGAATCAATGAATAGTGTTTTGTTCATTACCACCGATTGCATATCTTAGAAGCAATTTAATTAAATCCAACAACTCCATAAATAAATCAAATAACTCCTTAGAATTACATATTGTTCCATTGAACAATATGTAATTCTAAGATTTATTTTATATGTGAAACGAAAAGTGATTTAACGTAGGGTAATTTTTTTTCTTTTAATGAATGTACGTACCTATCATCCCGAATTTATACGCATCAAATTTAGCTGGAGAATCATAAAGAGACGATTTTAAAGTACATTATGTATTAGAAAAAAATATGGAACAGATTTAAAAATATAAAAAAATGTGCTGGTTAAAGAACGTGAACAACAGAAGATTATTTTTAATCGTCATCGATAGGTGCACCCTTTCTTTGCAATCATTGGCTTCGATGTTGGTTACCATTATATAATTAC
Source organism: Archips xylosteana (assembly GCA_947563465.1). Taxonomy (NCBI): domain Eukaryota; kingdom Metazoa; phylum Arthropoda; class Insecta; order Lepidoptera; family Tortricidae; genus Archips; species Archips xylosteana. Next base: position 16,607,287 of record OX387344.1, read on the forward strand.
AATCTCTGCCATTTGTATTTTTTCATTCTTGTCTTATTTTAAGTTGTTAGATATCACGAATAAAATTAAATGTATTACGAGTATTTCTTTCTTTCTTTCTTTTTTTTTAAGTATTAAAGTTAATATAGACCAAATTTACGATTGTTTGTCATTAAAACATTTTCAGCAACTTCTTTAAAATTTGAGGGTTTTCTTCAACATTTTCCCTGCCAAAATAAAACTCTTTTAATAAACTTAAGTACCTACCCAAAACATCGTAAAACTCGTGTTCTTTTGGTATGAAAACGTGAATGGTTGTTTAGATAAAAGTAGGTCAGGAATGGTGAATAAATTCGCATTGACCGTAATGTGTGTTGACATTAGGTCCCTTGAGGACGCCGGGTCATCCGTAGTTGTGTCGATGGTCGATGGGAATACTCAACCAGTGAAATAAATCCGACTTAGATCGATGGGGTTTACTTTAGTACTTTGATTAGAAATAAAGTAGGAGACACTAAGTTTTTAACTACATATCCGGCATAAGACATAATGAACATAAAATAAATGACATAAATAACGCTGCTAAAGTTATAATTATAACTGTTATAAAAAAATTAGCCCCGGGTGCGACCCAGAGCGCTCACCTTTATAATACCTACATTACCATTGTAATCTTTATAATTCGATTTCAGCGCTTGAAAAAGCGAAAGCACACAAATCAAATACAGGCTTTGGCGCGTTCGACCTTATGCATAGCTGTAAAAAATAATGGGCCATGGGCACTGTAGGAAGAAGTGCTCATGTCATTGATCAAACCGCTATACCAAAAGGATTCGACCTTCCCCGAAATGTCTGGTGCCGCCTTAACAGACTAAGAGCTGAGCACGCCCGTTGCAATTATCACCCATAACACAAGTGGGGGTGAAAGAAATCTCCGCTCTGCGGGGATGAGAAACAGACAGTGGAGCACATCATCCGACGCTGCCCTCTTCACTCCTACCCTGGACCTGCCGAATACCAGCAGCAAGGCTTAGCAATTTAAATGTTTTACTCTAATGCCTGTAGATATTATTATGCCATACAATTATGTAAATAAATACCGAAAACGACTTGCCTGACTGCCCCATTCGGTGTCGAGACCCTTTGTCCGCGGAGTCCTAGCGCTATGAGGATCTATAAAAAATAGCAAAGAGGTTATTCGATGTCAAAGGAGACCAAAGAGCTGGTAGCTACTTCAGAAAACAAGAACTGTCCCATTTGTCCTATAGAACTGTGAAATCGTGAAGTAACTAACACAGTTCAAAATCGTAGCAAATATATCAGTTCTATTGAACAAATGGGAACATCCCAGAATTAGCTTGGCTATTCAAAGAGGGAAGGCTGCCAGAGGGAACTTTGCTTAAATTCAAATTCAAATTCTATTTATTTCAGACAACAATACTGGTCCAAGTTGTTAGGAACATAACATAAATATTAACAAAATAACGTTAGTACACAGAACAAAAAAAAATAATAATAATAAGAACAAACACAAACACACACAAACTACCGCCTCGCGGACATAATCTTTTCATACTGCCGCATTTAAGGGGAGTTTTTTTCATGAATTTTATAGTTATTATTATTTGTTCTTGTCTTAATATACTTACCTACTTTTACTGTAGAATAGTTTTATATATGTAATTAAGAAAAATATTTGTAATTTAAATTTAATCAAAATAAAATAATGAAAAATTGCACTGGTTACACGTCGACTTGAGAACCTCCTCCTTTTGTTTTCGTCGGTTGAAAAGTAGGTACATAACATAACTTACACAAATAGTTATTTGTGCAACAAGAGAGCAAAGTTGGTTTTTACTGCGAGTGTTGATTTTGAATCACGAGTCAGCGAAGGATTCTATAGTTGAATCACGAGCGTGAGCGAGTGATTCTAAGTTAGAATCCTGAGTGCGCGAGTGATTCAAATACACGAGATGCAAAAAAACTTTGGTCTCGTGTGACACATACAACTTTTCACCTCAGCAGCGAGAACATAATAAATTGTTATAGGTATATAAACGTCGTCTTTTTGTCTTTGTTGTGGTTTTCAACATTGAGTAAATACTCCATAATTGTACCTATATAACAATACAGTATCCGAAAAAGTGTTTGCACCCTTTGCTAGTCTCCATTGCTTAAAAATATCATAAGCTTTTAAATATTTTTCGCGAGACTTTTCAAGTAAGAAACTTAAATCTGCATTTTGTATTACTGCCTTAATTCGTCTGGTATTCAATTGTTGACTTCGTCACTGTACTCACTCATATCATATTCAAAAATTTATTAAATAAGTACTTATTACTATTCTTATAATTTCCAAATTGCCATTATCGTGTATCAAACTCTAGATATCGAACTCAGCAGCTAGCGAAACAGAAGAAGAAAAGAATTAAAACTTGAATCCTAGAAAAGAATTAAAATTTGAAATTTTTTTATAGATGCGTTCCGATACTGCACCCGATATTTATCACGATGTTCAAGATTGTTAAAATTATTAATAATTGTATAGATACATATTAAACATTGTATTTTTCTACAACATTTTTACTATTTGATTACTTATATAAAAATATAATCCAATTATTAATAAAGTACGATAATTAAATTTAAAACCTTAACAGACGAATTACAATTTTAAGGTTAAGTACGTATTATGAGTATCCGAACAATCAATCGTCCGTTTATTTTTTAGGCCTACTAGGTATAGAATTTGAAATCGAAATAAGAATCGATTTGATCTTATCTCTCGCTCTTTTCGTGTCGAAATGAAAGTGACAGATCAAACTGAAGTTGAAATCTTTCAAATTCAGCACATGGGAAGGATGAATGATGGCATTGTCCTCGACATTTAAAAAAAAAATTTAAAAAGCTACTTTGTCTCACGCAGTGAGCAAAATCGGATTTTGCTCACTATTTTTTAGTAGCAAAACCTGCCTGTTTGAGGTGCTGAGGTGAAAACATCTTTTTTGTGACAGATTTTATTTAAAGCAAAAGCGTAATTCCTGGTATTGACACTTTTAATTAATTTTAGGTGCAAAACTTGTGTCAATAGGGAAAAACCTTATATTAATATTTCAATAGCAATTTTAATTTTAAATTTATACGATTTGCACTAAATACCTTAATTCATTAAGTTTAATGTAATCTATCTTTCAATCGTCGTGGGTAGGAAGGTAAGGCCTTGTTAATATGACCGCTCTTATCAATAATCAATAGACTCAAGCATGTATTAGGCATGTCTTGTAGAGGTATATACAGTAAGTGAGGATAGTAGATGGCTTCAACGTGCATAATATATTGTGATGAAGGGCTTACAAGCCACGAGACAAGTTAAGCAAGAGGTCAGAGTCAGCCCATCCGTCAATGGAAAGTACTCCATTACGTCCTGCCTATAAATTTATGGCTTGTACAACACATTTGTCAAATCGATTCTGACCCAGTTACACGAGCTATAATGTTTGCGGTAGATGTCCTAACACGTACAGGTGAATTGAATCGTCCCGTTGTCAATGTTTTGTGAAAGTAGTTAAATAGATTTTACAAAATTGTAGTATCTACAATAGTACTCGTCCTTAGAAGCAGGCATTTAGGAAAACAACTGTGCCACGTATAACACCCTGTTTGGGCAGAGTTTAAATTTACTTAATTATATCTAGACTTACGGCGGGAATTGCGATGGTGGAATTTTGCAGCAGGCAGCAAATTAAACAATTCTTCAGAGCACTTGCCGTGGTAGATCCTATAGAACACACAAAGAGAACCTACCCCTTTCGCATGGACAAGGAATCCAAACGATTGGAAATCAATGACTGATCACTGATAAGTCGAGCTGCTCTACTTACGTTGAATGCGGTCAAATGGAAGGAGAAGGTATTGGGGTGCCCCTGCCTAGAGATGAGAACAGTACCTATTCCAAGTGCGGCCGCACCTGGGCCTTATAGAGCTCATCTGTTCCTTTTTTCACGACGCGCATACTGAACTTGGTGAAATTGTATATTCATACCAACATGTTTATTATGTTCTTGGCTACTCTCACTGGCATTTCTTTAGCACCCAAATATTGGGGTACGATATTCTTAATGGATGTATCTTTTATTCACTCTACTGCCATAACGTACATACACGTCTCAGGATTAACGCGCTATTTTAATGTAAAACTAACTCCCGAAACTTATCTCGTCATCTTACACTCACCAGGATGCATTCAGCGGGCGATTGGTCTAAGTGCAACGCGCATTAGCGTCGCGGCGCCGGCGGACGTCCGTAGTGCAACGCCAAGACCCGCGACATCACTTCACGCTTTCAACAACGCAAACATTTGGTAATTCATGAGAAAATATTGTCGATTTGTGTAGAGTAGACGAACTAAAACCACCTAAAAGTGCTGAGAAGAATATTTTCCAGCTGAAAATAACGTATTTGCACGATGGATGCTTTGAAAAAGAAGAAAATGTATCGCTAAGTATTTAAATATACGGTGTACAGATTCAAAATAAGAAAGGAGAGAAGCTAATCTAGAAAGCTTCCTTGGATATAAAGGCGAGCAAAAGGCAAACACCATCGGGATCGGAATGATGAATGGTCTCCGATTACTAATAATATTGCCAGACGGGGCAAAAACGACTTGTAATATTGGAAAGCTTGGGAAGAATATGAATGAAAAAGTTAATGTGGAGGACCGCACGCGTGCGGTCGAGAAAAAAGATGGATGCCAGTGAATAATGTTCGGTCGCGAACTCTAGTAATGGACAGCACTAAATATTGCACCAAGGGAAAATAAATTACTCCGGTTTTTTCAGAGGCACAAAAAGTGCTCTTCGTTTTCTCTTTCGCGGGCCTCTGTGAGTGGAAAAAGTTTAATATGTTACGTCGGACACTGATTATGTACGATGGGGTGGGGGTAGCTCGGCCTGACCTTTGTTACTTGTTGATATTTGGGTAGGTGTTTCGTTGTTTAAGTGTACTCTATTCACTTTTTTATTATGTGTGCAATATTCTTATCAAAGTTATCACTTATTTAAACGCTAACTTGAAAGACCTCATATTCTTTTAAATTTTACCTATTTACGATATTATTTATTTATAAAAGATATTTACAAAACAATCAATAGAATCTTACCTAAAACTGAAATACAAAAATAATGAATTCTCTTAAATCAATATTTCAAATTATGATTTGAAAACGCACACAAACTAATTTTAAATGAAATCCGCGCCAGCAGCAAACGCAGTTAGGTTGTTGCCGAGGTTTCTGCCGTTTATCTACAGTTTGTCGCTACAAACTGCCTGATTTTCTTAAACTTTACACCTACAAAGTACAGGGAAAACGTCCAAATTCGCTGCAAAACTAATTTCAGGCGTGTTAATGAGGTTATGGACAGTTGCATACAAGTGAGAAGTTTAAATTGCGAACATTGCTGCAGCGGCTTTTGTCGGAGGAATCAGCGCCCCTTCAGCGGTAAATGGATTTATTACCCCGCTCCGTTCAGGTGGATACTCGTAATTACTCTTATTTCAAGCGAATTGTTTATTGTCCGTAGTTGAAAATTGCAACTTGCAATAAGCCCTCGTTTTGCTTCTGCTCGTGTGAATTTACGACCGTTTCTCGCGTTTACTATTGTTGTTAACGAGACGTTATGTAGCTAAAGTTATAGGTAATGGTTACGTGTTCGGTTGCAGTAATTAAGCAGAGTTTGTTAATGTTACATTTTTACAGCACTCAAGTAATTTTTAATTACGAAGTGTTTGTCAAATAGAATTTTGTTTAGTACTGAGACGACTGTGAAAGTCGACTGGGTAGGAACGCAAGTCTACGTCAAAAATATCTACTCTCCTTTAAATTGACCAATGAGTTAATATCGTGAAGTACATTGAAAAATAATCAGCTACTTTATATACAACGCTCATTCACAATATCGACAAACGGTAAAAATAGTTGCCATAAATGTGTTAGTTCGTCCCTAATAAAAATCTTTAGCCGCTATTTTCTCAAGATGATGATCGTGTGGTTTAACATGTTAATCACCATCACATACATATAAGTCAGGTCAACTTGTTGCCCCGAATAGTTCCTCGCAACAGCTTAAGCTAGAAAACAAGTCTCCAAAAATTAAACCGGAACGGGTTTTCATTTAAATATCCTAATCCTCGTATACTAGTGTTGCGGGCAGTAATCAGCCGGGAAACGTTGCCCGGGATTCAGTTTCAATCACGCCAGTGCCCGCGCGTTGTCATTAATGCATACTAAACAGCACACGTAGCGAACTTTGTTTATAAAAGCGAGGCAAGTACCTGGCCTTGAGTCTTGATCAAACTTTAAGTTGTTCGTAATTCATTTAGAAAGCAGTGAGAGCAGTTGGTGAACGCAATGAAGTTTGTTTTTGTTTAAATTCAGAAACTTGATTAATTTGTTAGGTTAAAGTGGTTTGTGCTACTTTTCCCAAGAGCAAATCAAATCGAATGTTTGTGTTATTTAATAATTTGAGAAACAGAAATGAAAGTTTCGACAGATTCCAAATCAAATACGGTCTATAAATACTTGGAGAGAAAATATTTAACGCATTGACAAAATGTGGTCTAGGTACCTACATTTATACTTAACGTAGGTACCCCAATCAATATACATGTGCCATTTTAGTTCTATACATTTACTTCAGTACTGACCTATCACAGGCCCTCATCCAACCTCATTCGCAAGACCACAAAGCACCTACCATAAACTGTTTATTCAGTTTGCTTTGTAAATACAAGAGGCTATATAAAGCGTTGATAAGTGAGTGAATGAGTGACGGGCAATTAGCAAACTGAGGCTGGTCGGAACAAAAGGGCCTCTTAGTTTCACTTAATTAAAAAGGAAATAAGCCGAGGCCGAGAAAAATAGCTGAAATTAAACAAAAGTCAAGACTGCAGCGAGGAAAATTGTAGAGCCGAGAGCTGTGTTGCATACCGTTGAAAACTGTTTCTTTCACTACAATGCATACTTCACGAAAGCAATTAAGCACATAAGCAAGTTATCTGGAGCTTTAATAAAATTGCATTGAAATATGCGTGTAGATTCAATTTTGTTGAAGTAAATTTTGCTATTTAAGTATGGCCTAGATTTAGAGTTTAGTAGCTTAGTGGTTCGAGCCCAGGTTCTGAGTTATTTGGAATTGATTTGTGAAATTAATTTCAAATTTACCATGAGATTTACGCTGAAGGAATATATCGTGAGGAAACCTGCTCACACCTGCGAACAAATTCAATGGGGTGTGTGAAGTTCAAAATCCACGTTGGGCCCGCGTGGGAAATATGGCCCCAAGCCGATGAATTCTGAGAGGAGGCCTGTATATTTATTACCTAAAATTTATTTTCGCAATTTTCCGAAATTCCCACGAGACATTTCTTGACCTATACCAAGGATGATATAGACTGGATTGGCAGTCGCCATAGTACGGATCGGCCGCGGTTTTTGTAGTTCGAATATTAAATCTAGATGGCGCTGAAATATAGCCAGAGGCTTTGAAGGCAAAACAATAAGACTACAGATATTTCATATCACTGCAAATGTATTATTATGCAATATTTTCGAAAAAAATTACATTTAACTATGAAACCTCTGTAGTCTTATTGTTTTGCCTTCAATGCCTCTGGCTATATTTCAGCCCCATCTAGATTTAATAATCGAACTACAAAAACCGCGGCCGATCCGTACTATGGCGACTGCCAATCCAGTCTATATCATCCTTGCCTAACCTAGAGAGACTTTTGTACTAACTGACTAGCTGATAATTATTGAAATTTGACATTTTTGGCAAATATATTCCTTGAGAGTCGTAATAAAGATGGACTAAGAAGAGATTTTTAGAAATTTCCGCATTAGCAAACCAATTTTTTACACTTCCACGAGAGCGAAGCCGCGGATCACAGCTAGTAACTAATTAGTACCAACTAACTAAACCATTACCAATTTATTTACTGTTGTACTAAGCTGCGATTGTTCATGAAATATATTTTCAAATTAAACAATCTGAATTTACCCCATCCAAAATAAAACTCGCGACGTACTTGTTATATACGAGTATGAACTAAAAAAAACGGCAAATATTATGCATTCAAACTTAATTTCCACACACTCGCTTCGGCAACTTCTGACCAACTTTGGCTTTAATTTTCCGGGCTCTATGCTTGCTACAATGAGTCGTGGCCTGCAGCCATCATTAAGGTACGTTTCAGGCTTTCATAGCAGGCTCCAGTTGAAAAACTGAGTAATAGGCTCTGTTATGCGAGAGGAATCTACTTATTTCTTAAGCACAATATCTGGGTCATTATAATTGAAAAACAATGAGGGTTGCCGCATTAGTACATATTGTGTGATCAATCATAGCCGATAAAGGTGGGGGAATTTGACGAGTTACATTAATTATTATTAACCCAGGGTTTAGTTTTACTGATATATTAATGGTAAACAGGCTTATGCCACGTCGTCACGTTATCGTGACGAGCAAAAATTATGTCAATCACTGCATGTAAATAAATAAAAAAAGCGCACTTTGACGTCGAGTTGCCGAAAACAGCTATTTTCTTACTAATCATCCCAGCCTATATACGTCTTACGACAGGACACAGGCCTTCTCTCAGAATGAAAGGGCTTGTCCGTAGTTCCCATGCGGGCCCAGTGCGGATTTTGAACTTTACACACACCATTGAATTTCTTGTCAGGTGTGTGCAGGTTTCCTCACGATTTTTTCCTTCTCCATGAAGCTCCGCACTTTTCTTACTCATTTAATTGCAAAATAAAACTACTACCTACGTAAAATAAAAACAGATACCCACATTGGAACAGCGCGAGCGGCTGTGTCTCTTAGTACAAGATTAGTATCATGTATAAGTACTTAAAAGGTGACACCAATCTAGGTTTGTAACAAACGAAGTATCCATTAGCAAACGAATAAACGATTTTTTTATTTATTATTTTACGTGTAACGAAAAAAAAAATTAGCTACTATTTTGAAAAGTATAAAATCCTATTAATAAGTTCTAAAAAGTAAACCAGATTCAACATAAATCTAATATTCTGAAGCAAAAATAGGTCATAGTGTTAATATCCAAGTTAGAGTCGTATTCCGGTATAGAAATAGTTTTACAAGCGACATCTGTAGTTTTATAGGCGAACACAAAGTTGTATAGAAGTTTTTAAAGCTGGAATCACGTGCTAACTTTACAGAGATCGTATAAAGTTGCCTGGAATCTTTCAGAGGAAGCAACATTGTATCAATTACCGACCTAGAGTTATGAAGATGAGAGTGACTGAACGTAATTGCAAATTATATTACTCTAGCTGTTGCCCGCGACTCCGTCCGCGAAGAATAGGGGTATAAAAGATAGCCTACGACCTATTCTCAGACCTACCGAGTATAGAGAAAAAAGTTTTTATAAAAATCGGTCGAGCCGTTTCAGAGGAGTTCGATAACAAATACCGTGACACGAGATTTTTATCTACATCTACATCTACATCTACACTAATATTATAAAGAGGAAAGATTTGTATTTTTGTATGTTTGTATTTTTGTATGTAATGAATAAACTTAAAAACTACTGGACCGATTTCAAAGATTCTTTTGCCGTTAGAAAGCTACATTATCACTGAGTAACATAGGCTATAATTATTATTAGAAAAAATTAGAGATCCTAAGAAAATCTTACTAAAACCAACCCAAGGTGTAAAAAAATTAGCCATAAAATGTCTTTCATCGCATGCGCTGCAGAAAGTATTATTGATAGAACAAAAATATGTTCTACAATATTATAGAACGTATTAATATCTACAAAAAACTTCGCGAGACCATACGTCCAACTATTGTAGTTATGTCACTATTACTACTTTTTAGGGTTCCGTAGTCAACTTATAGTTTCGCCATGTCTGTCCGTCTGTCTGTCTGTCTGTCTGTCTGTCCGCGGCTAAGCTCAGAGACTATTAGTACTAGAAAACTATAATTTGTCATGAATATATATATTAGTCACGCCGACAAAGTGGTTAAATAAAAAAAACTAAAAAATTTTTTTTAGGGTTTCTCCCATAGACGTAAAGTGGGGGTGATTTTTTTTTTCTCGACTAACCCTATAGTGTGGGGTATCGTTGGATAGGTCTTTTAAAACCATTGGGGGGTTGCTTACATGATTTTTGTATTCAGCGATTTGTTTGCGAAATATTCTACTTTAAAGTGAAAAATTTTATTAAAATCGACCGTCCCCCCCCCCCCTCTAAAATCTAAACTGTTGGGTGGAAAAATTAAAAAAAATTCAAAATGGTAGTAAATATATTAAATTTACAAGGAAAATTATAGCGGCTAAGATTGCTTGGGAATTATTTGTAGTTTAAGAGTAAATAGTAGCCTAAGGTATTAAACATACCGTCACTACTTTGAAAAACTCGTATCTCAAATCAGCATGTAAACAAAACTGAACCTTGATATGCGCGTAATAAAGTTCACTTTGCCAGATTAACGATTTTGAGATACGAGCTTTTTTCAAAGTATTGACGATACCTAACTTGGAAGATTCCGTACACATTCGAAATCCTTAGAAAAATATTACTTGATTTTTTCGTAATGGCTACGGAACCCTATCTTGGGCGTGTCCGACGCGCTCTTGGCCGGTTTTTTACATTTTAAAAGATGATAGAAATGCCTATCAAAATCAGACCTTGTTATCCACACCTTTGTATTAACTCTTATCCAAATAAATTATTTCGTATGCAAGACTGGTTCAATACCTGTTGATTGTTTTTGAATTATTGAAATCGGACGTTCCATTCAAAAGATAATACGAAATTAAAAATGTCAATATAAATTAAAGTCAGTTTTTAATTCTGAAAATTTTACCTCCAGCTTGGATTCTCGCTAGCATGCCTGCTTGCATGCTTGCTTGCTTGCTTGCATGCTTGCTTGCTTGCTTGCTTGCATGCTTGCTTGCATGATTGCTTGCTTGCATGCTTGCTTGCTTGCATGCTTGCTTGCATGCTTGCTCGCATGCTCGCTAGAATCCTGCTTGGATTCTCGCTTGCATGCTTGCTTTCATGCTTCCTTGCAAGCTTGCTTGCTTGCATGCTGCTTGCACGCTTGCTTGCATGCTTGCTTGCATGACTGCTTGCTTGCTTGCGTGCTTGCTTGCGTGCTTGCTTGCGTGTTTGATTGCGTGCTTGCTTGCGTGCTTGCTTGCGTGCTTGATTGCGTGCTTGCTTGCATGCTTGCTTGCTTGCATGCTTGCTTGCTTGCACGCTTGCTTGCATGCTTGCTTGCATTCTTGCTTGCATGCTTGCTTGCATGCTTGCTTGCATGCTCGCTAGAATCCTGCTTGGATTCTCGCTTGCATGCTTAAATGCTTCCTTGCATGCTTTCTTGCAAGCTTGCATGCTTTCTTGCAAGCTTACATTTTTGCATGCTTACTTCAGGCTTGCTTGCATAATAGCTTGCTTGCTTAATTGCATGCTTCTCTAAAATATTTATGGTTCACGCGAGCGAAGCCGCGGGTAAAAAAGCTAGTATATTAGAAAAAGAAGATAATCAAAAAAGTTCATTGAGCTACTGACACAAATAAAAAGTTACCTTACAAAAAAAAACAGTGTTAGAAATTTAAGTCACAAATATACAACAAACAACAACAACACAAACAACAACTCAACAACAACAACGTTGTATGACAACTTTCATAAGCGCAATTCAACAATGACTTCCATGCATAAAAGGTAGTAAACTGGTCATCAATTATTCTATTACATACAAAACGTACTCACGCAAGTGAGATTGAAAGGCTTGAAACATTTAATGCTAGGATCACCCCTCAGTCACCCTAGCAATTAAAACGCAGCCGAAGGGTTGCACCGGTTTCGACATTGCAAACACGTCCATTGTTTTAATCTCCACCCCTTACAGAAATTCTGAGCGCTATGATGTTGAGATTCTCTACTTTAAATTGACCTCGAACTATTCAACTAAGACTTACAATCAGAGCTCTGATAATACTGGTTCCTTCACGAAATCAACATTCCTACACTTGACCGAAATATTAATTTCGTGAACTCACCGTGCGCTTATAACTGTATAAAATAATTAAGCTACAGGTTTCATTAAGCCGTCTGAGTAATATAGGATAATTAACCTATTAACATGATATAGGACTTTCTGAAAATTACTTTTTGCTTAACTAAATTGGTATCAACGTTAAGTTATATTTATTACTTTTATTAGGAATGTACTTAATAATTTCTATTTTTTTGATTAATTATAGGTAGCCAGCACAAGAATGTGAAGCTGAAAAGATTTTCACGACTTTATAAGTACAGGAAAAATGTAAAATATAAGTTTTTGTCTTTAAAATGGTGCTTTATTGTAATGGCGAATCTCTCCTTTTAATTAAGTGTCAACTTTTTGGAAAGAATTGGAATTTTTAACTTTGTCTATGTTTAAATCTATGCTACACTACACTTATGTGTTATTACATGTTTATATGCTCGCTAAAAAAATGTTAGATCAATCAATGCAATAGAGACAAATAAATATCATACAACTACAAATCTAGCAAACTGAATGCTCTATTTAACCTGAAATAAGTTCATTAATTTTCACGAATTCAAGGGAAACATTTAGGTTTAGTATTAGAGAGACATTAATTCCAAAATTAACGTTGGTATTTGGCGCCACCTGCCGAGTGATCTCATTAAGTCGCGAACTTCAAATTGTCGTCGATTAAAATCACTAATGCGTTTATATCGAACCCAGTCACGTGGTAAAGCGTATAATTGCTACGTTGTATAATAGTTTAAGGACCGTTCTACGAATTTGAATTGTTATTTCATTGTGAATATTAATGTTACGACGCTCTTAACTGTGATATGTGCCTCGGTTGGCACCTGTATTAGTGCTTAGACTAGATGTTTCATTTACTTGTCAATATCTCTACATTGCTACATTTGTGTATAAAGTTTTATCAAGGATTTTTTTACGTTCAAGTAAAAAAATTGTGTTCTTTTTTTTAACAGTAAGTATAACTATTAGGTTTCTTGCTGTCTTAAAAATCGTTATCGAGTAGACTTTTGCTGTCTGTGCCTAAAAAAAGTAGGGTGAATAATTTTTAAATAAAAAATAAAACCGACTTCAAAAAACACCCAAAAACTAAAACGCAAAAAATAAAATAAAAATTGAACCGACTACAAACAAAAAGCATAGAAATATCTTTCTTCTAACGGTGAGGCCACACGAGCGTTATTTTGTGAGTCGTGAGCAGCAGAATTTCGGTTCGCGCCATACAATATGCGGGCCATCACGTGACACTCACATGACACAATGTATGGCGCAACCGAAATTCTGCCGCTCACAACTCACAAAATTACGCTCGTGTAGCCTCACCCTAATCTGTTTGAAGTCGGTGCCTCAGCACGAACCAGCAGGAGTGGTAGAAAGAAACCCAATAGATAGTACGTACGTAAGGTCGATGGCTAGGTCCACTCCTGCTGGCTCGTGCTGAGTCAACGACTTCAAAGAGATTAGGGTGAGGCCACACGAGCGAGAGTCATCAGTTTGACCTCGAAATAAGTTTGTAACAAAGTCTATTTTTAATATAAGTTTTTTTTTGCTCGCTGTACTTTTTGCCGCTGGTTACCAAAGTACTCATAAAGACGAATCCAACGAGACCAAATTTGATGGGGTTACGTCGTTTTATTACGGAGTTCTTATAGTCACTTTCCAGTTCCATGTTCAGGCCCTGGTTACCATCTAGGATCAAAGTACTCGTCAAGACGAATCCAACGAGACCAAATTTGATGGGGTTACGTCGTTTTATTACGGAGTTCTTATGGTCACTTTCCAGTTCCATGTTCAGGCCCTGGTTACCATCTAGGATCAAAGTACTCGTCAAGACGAATCAAACGAGCCCAAACTCGACGGGGTTGTATCGTTCTATTGTGGAGTGCCTTTGGCCATCTTCCAGCGCCATCATCAGACCCTAGTTACCATCTGGGATCAAAATGCTCGTCAACACGAATCACACGAGCCCAAACTTGACGGAGTTGTGTTGTTTTATTGTTGAGGCCTTTGGCCATCTTCCAGCTCCATCATCAGACCCTGGTTACCATCTGGGATCAAAGTGCTCGTCAAAACGAATCAAACGAGCCCAAACTCGACGGGGTTTGTGTCATTTTATTGTAGAGTGCCTTTGGCCATCTTCCTGCTCCATCATTAGACCCTGGTTACCATCTGGGATCAAAGTGCTTGTCAAGACGAATAAAACGAGCCCAAACTCGACGGGATTGTGTCGTTTTACTTTGGAGTGCCTTTGGCCATCTTCCAGCTCAATCATCAGACCCTGGTTACCATCTGGGATTAAAGTGCTCGTCATGACGAATGAAACAAGCCCAAACTCGACGGGGTTGCGTCGTTTTATTACAGAGTTCCTATGGCCACCATCCAGCTCCATCATCAGACCAGCTCCATGTTGCAATAATATTGCATGGTCATTCAATTTACACAAGCATGCAAAATTTCAATTCAGAAACCGGGAAGTGGGTCAAATTCAACTTGCAAGATTTGACCCGTTGAGGAGTTCCGTTGGCCATCTGTGATCTTCTTCATCAGATCCAGTTTACCAAATGACATTTTCTGAATGAAAATGCTTGACTAGATGCTAAAAATTCTAAAATCGTCATAGTTGTGCCTATAAAATTAAAGGGTTTCCGTCGATTTACCCAAGATTCCATCATCAGATCTTGACTTGGTGCAATGGGACCACCTCGGAAGTATGCTCCTTCAAACAAAAAAAGAATTTTGAAAATCGGCTTACGGTTGGCGGAGATATCGATGAACATACATAGAAAAAATAAATATATATAAACAGTGGAACATAGAACCTCCTCCTTTTTGAAGTCGGTTAAAAAGAATGACAGCCACCACCTTATATCATGATTAAGTTCAGTTGAATTCTTTTGCAACTCGTTACCACGTCCATTTCACAGAAAAAACCTAGATTAACTTATCACCAAATTGCAAAAACTATGTAAATGTAGTTACTATTTAAAGAGTGAAATGTAAAGTGCAACCCCGACCCGCTAATGGCCGGGCTCATTACATGGATCTCGGAAAAAAACAATTAACAAAGCAAGTGGCTTCCTCGTTGGTTGGAGTGACAAACGTTAGTAGCATGGAGTTGGCTGTATGACAAAGTTGAAAGTACTTACTAGGAAAATAGTGTGTTTTTAAAGCATGAATGATTCCAAATATAAATAACCTAGATAAATACTTAATTATTAGAGTAATTCAGCAGAATTTGGGAAGCGCTTCAGTTATAGGTAACGCCACCAGAGTTGAGGCCACGCACACAGCCACATCTCATGTAATGACAGCGGGATTTTGACGTTGTGTTGACGTTTAACGACAACACAACGTCAAAATCCTGCTGTCATTACATGAGATGTGGTTGTGTGCGTGGCCTCAACTCTGGTGGCGTTACCTATACTTAATGCTTTTGGAAAGAATGAAGAGTCAAAACTGAACTCATGAATATTGATGGACTCGAGGATGTTTATTCACCCGACTGTCGAAGGATGGTTATATTTTTCGAGCATATGTATTTATTTATGTATGTATGTGTGTATATGATGTATGTGCGTATGTACGTATCATTATTTGGCACGCCTTGCAGCCTAAACGGCTCAATGGATTTTAAATTGTGAGGTGTCATTAGATTCGTCTTAGTTGCGAGAGTAACATATGGTAATACCCTATAGGGTATATGTTTTCCAGGAATTCCCACGGGAACGGCAATTATAGAGGCGGTTTTTTTGTCTAGTATTGAAATTAAAGTTATTTCGTAATAAATTGAGTGAGATATCTAATCTTAAATTTATATTTCTTTTCTGCTTCTTTGTCGATTACATTTCAATGGATAATACTCAGTAAATGCAACTACGTAATTGCAGAAACACTAGCTCTACCTCATTTTATCTCCATTTTTATGATAGACACGCTTGATACATATAAACAAAGTACTAGGCTTTCGACCACAAATTAAGCACAGAACAAGATACCATGCATCATTGTATTCCCTCATAAGCACGCCAGCTGTGAAGTTAAACGTCTTTTATTGCCCATGTTATTGTGAACTATCCTAACGCTAAAGACTCTTCAACACCCCTAATAGTACAATCCTTGTTCTCGACACCATACTCTGTCTCTCTCTTACCCGTTACCGTTTATTAAGCATGACAGAGAAGGGTTGCAAGAAATTTCCCGTTTGCCCTGGTCTTTAAGGATAGTGCTAATGAGCTTGGTCATTACAAGGGTGTACGTAAACCCGAGGGCGTTTCGCTATCTTTGGGAGCAGCCGTTTGCCGCTTTCTTGGGCTAGTTTTATTAAGGTTTTTATGTATTTGTTATTACTCTGTATCAATCTTTCAGGTCTTGTTAAGGTAAACTAGTTGAGTAGCGTGAAAAATTTCGTTAGAAAACCCTTTGAAAATAATACATAAATCTATACTTAATTTAAAGAGGTGAATAAGGAATAAGCAAGTTGGAAAAGCATGAGTTAGGTATGTCTGCGGATGCAACACCTCGCAATGAGGGCTTTTTGACAGGTGGAAGATCACTAGATGGCGTTGTGAAGTCTGTTTAACGTTACTGTCTTGCTTGCGATTTGCTCCTTTTTTTACAATATATAGGCTTGCGTTTGATCACAATTGGACGTAGTTTAACGAAAATGATCCAACCCTCAACAAGTTGCTTTTTGATTTTGGATCTAAGTAGTTTCAGTACCAACAAAAGAGAAATAAAAGAAGAAAATGTCAGTAGTTTGGATCTTTTTCATTAAACTACGTCCAATTAAGCTTGATGAAAAGCAAAGATGTGGCCTACGATGAAGCACGTTTGCCTAGTAAATGCTCATTCACCCTAGACTCAAAAACGGCTAAATTATAGTGTTTAGGGAACACAGTCGCAGGCATTTCATCATTTCAGCCGAAAGATTTCCACTGTTGAACATAGGCCTCCCCCAAGATTCGCCAAACAGACCGGTCCTGTGCCACCCGCATCCAACGCGTTCCCGCAACTTTAACCGTCGCTCCATCTTGTTGCAGCCCTACCCACACTGCTTCTTACGGTCCGCTCATTTAGTTATGTACCTGTGTAAACGTGACACAAAAATGTCAAAGTTGTAAAACGGACCTCACGATACTAGCGTCCACTTTACTAGCCTGTCACAGAAACCCTCTTTAGTGTAAGTCGGCCTCAGAAGTTGCTGAACACTTTAATAAGTACTTTGTCACCTTCACTAACGTGACGTATTTCAAATTTCGCAGTATAACTGGTTATGGCGACAAAGTACCAAAATATTCAGCGACTTGTGAGGCTGACTGTTACATGTACACCACCTGTGCCATACTTGTCATTAATGACGTCACATAAATAGAAGATGGCAAAAGTAACGGAGAACCTTCTGGTGTATACGTATCACACCTTGAATGATAAGATAAAACAAAATATTTCTGACAAATTGGTCTATTTCTATTCAGCACGAGAGGGCTGGACAAAAACCATTCATTTTGACGCTATTAAACTTAAGTTTAGTTTAAATTTTTTTTTTGCTATTTCGTTAATAGCTGTTAGATTAGAATTAGGGAATTAGGGTGTTTATTCGAGCGTTTTAACCACCTCGTTTAGCTGGTCGCATTTTTTTTAATACATGTCGATTTTGATGGGGGTTTCGGTTACACATAAGAGGTCCTGTACGTCTACCACATATATAACTGAAAAATCTATCAGAAACTTCTGCCATTTCTTAAAAAAAGTGACCAGATAAATGGGGTGGTTGAAACGCTTAAATAAACGTCCTTCAACTATGTATTTAATGTGGAAATACCTACCTTATTGCGCATGAAATACGGAATGGTATAAAACGAACTTCTGGCAATGCTCATTAACAACATATTTCGCTAAATCAGGGTTGCGTTACCTAAATATTGTATTGAAGTACAAACATTACGAAGCGTATTTGTATAACGCTAACGATAACAAAACAAGGCGAAATAATCTCGTGTTTATATGTGGTATCGTTAATTAAGGCTCATTATTATTTTAATAATTACGAGCACGAGTATATGAGCAAGTAACTAATGTTCGTACCTACTAAGAACTCCGAAGTTTAGTTGAGCGCCTCAGTGATTACTGCTGACTGACTTCTACCAGTTCTACCGTCATCTACTAACATCCTGTACGTTACGAGTACGAGCAATGTTTACATATTATTATTAAATATGATAAAAACGTTATAAAATGTAACGTTATAAAACGTTAGGTATAAAGTTTACGTTTATGTAAAATAATTTGTGACATCTCAAAAAGGGCTCAAAAGATTTACAATGAAATTTGTTAGTAACCTGTAGGGTTTTGGAAGGCAAAAAATCGTTCTATGTAGGTCTCATACTATACATCTAAGATGTCCTTCCTACGGTCTCTAAGTAACTTCATAGTAATTTTTATCTATGTCGGTTCAGTGGTTTAAGCGTGAAATTGTAACAGATAGACAAACAGAGTTACCTTCGGATTTTTAACATTAGCACGTAGGTATGTACATTTTAAATTCAAGAAAATATTTTAAATTAAAACTAAACCATTATTAACATCTTTGATCAAAGGCAGTTTATTTGTTATCGTAATTGTTAAATTCATAACTCGTATTGAAAATAGTAATTTATTTTCTGACTGATGACATAAACATCAAAACGTAACCAAGGGACAAAAGCATAGACTAGTATGTAATATGAAATATAAAAAGGATATATATCAGGCCTCCGCCCTTAATCAGCTGGAGGGACTCCAGCAGCGGGCTGCATCTGGTCGGCGTGCCGGCGGCAGCTCTGGCCCTCCTCTGTGATCACACGGTAGTGTAGGCGGCCCAGCCTTTCTGCTACTCTGCCGAATTCCCACTTCTTATTTGGATGCGAGTAGCTGCGTACTTGGACTCTTTCTCCCTCATTAAAAATCTTTCTAACAGCTCCATTACTATTATCTGGTGGTTTTCTCGGTGGGTTCATTTCGTCGCCAGTGTTAAATTCATAACTCGTATTGAAAATAGTAATTTATTTTCTGACTGATGACATAAACATCAAAACGTAACCAAGGGACAAAAGCATAGGCTAGTATGTAATATAAAATATAAAAAGGATATATATCAGTAATTAGTCCTTAAAAATGGTTGGGCGAGCGGGTTTCCTGTGGTGTTTTAGCTTCCACTGTATCTATAGCCTCTGCTTGTTGGACCGTATCTGGCAACGAGATTTCTGTAGTGTCAGGCACGAGTAACGTCACTATAGCTGCTACAAGCGCTGACGCGCCGTACAACACTATTGGTAGACCGGACCAATATGCCATCTGAAAAATATAGATGTGCATCAAATGAAACGTCACTCGTAGTCAAAGATTAAAGCTTATTTAAGACCTTCATGATAAGTCGTACAAGTTGCAATATTCATTATATATAATATTGTTGGCTTTGTAAAAATACGTAATTGAAGGAATTTAAGGTAAATGTACCAATGCTCGACACCTCAACGTCCAGTAGATGATACCTATCTGTCACCTCTCTTACTATGACATAAGATTGAAGGTGCCGTGTATTGGGTCAGTGACGAGCACAGGACGTTTTCTTTATAAAGTTACTAGCGACCCGCCCCGGCTTCGCACGGGTGCAATTATGCATGTATTATACAAATAAACCATCCTCTTGAATCACTCTATCTACTAAAAAAAACCCCATCAAAATCCGTTGCGCAGTTTTAAAGATCTAAGCATACATAGGGACATACAGACAGCGGGAAGCGACTTTGTTTTATACTACTTATGTAGTAATTTACGTATTTTCTAAGCAAGTGCCAAGAGCCACTGTTCAACTACGAGCTGCATTTGTGCGAATATAATGCAACCGTCACCATGAATGCTTATTTTGTGGCATTTAAATAACTATTTCTCATATCTTTTACAACAGTCACAACTGAGTGAAGTCAATAGTGATAATTCATGACATAAAATGTGCAGCATCTGTTCAAACTGCACATCATTGTTGTTAATATTTGGTTTGATGTTGTTGTTTCAGCCTTCTACAGGGTGCCCCTTAAGTAGTACGACAAATGGAAATGGGAGATAGGTGGGCAGGTCGTCTACCAAATATCAAAAAATTACTTCTGTAAAAGTCGCACCGTTTTCGAGAAATTTCGTTTAATCTGATTTTTTGGAAAATGTACACCCTCACTAAGATTTTGAGTTGTGATATTTGGAATAGATAAGTCGATATTTACGTGTCAGCATTTTATCAGGCTAGTATTTAGCTATGTATAAATATATTCTTTTCGTTATGCGGCGATGCGACGTGGTTCAATTGGTAGAACACCCGTTGGGGCGCATACCCAGGAGACGTGGGTTCGAATCCCGCCGGCGCACCCGAAAAACTTTTTCGCTTTTAAATAATCTTAGATTCGGTGAGCAGCCGTACTGCTAATAAAAATAAATAATAAGGATTTTAATTGTTAGGCCACTTGCCACTGTTAGTATTTTAGCCGTGTAATGCAAATCAGCATATACTAGTATAAGCGGCTTCACCCGATTTGCATTACACGGCTAAAATGCGAACAGTGGCAAGTGGCCTAACAATTAAAATCCTTGACTGTACGTACCTACATATTATAGGTAGGTACTTCTAAGTAAGAATTTATTACAAGTGCCATACCAAAAGAAGCCATTTAAGGTGATTTGGCATCGTTTTTGAATTGTTTATGCACCCAAATACACCACAATAACTTGACGTCATTAATTGTTATTTGTTTCCAATAAAACGAACGCGCAAACAGTTAACAGCCAAACGCGCGTGCGGCGACGCCGGCCGTGACACCCTGAAAGAGTTCTCTCTTAGGGAGTACTCTAATATCGTGACCTTGAGTCCGGCCGGAGCGGGAGTTTCCCTTCTACTCTGTTATTATTTATTCTTATGACCCTGACTATGAAGCTTGAGGTCCCGGGTTCGATTCCCTTGTCGGGGCAGATATTTGTATGAAAATACGAATGTTTGTTCTCGGGTCTTGGGTGTTTAATATGTATTTAAGTATGTATCTATCTATATAAGTATGTTTATCCGTTGTCTAGTACCCATAACACATGCTTTGCTAAGCTTACTTTGGAACTAGGTCAATTGGTGTGAATTGTCCCGTGATATTTATTTATATTTATTTATTTATTGCCACCAAAAAGAAAAACAATAAGCCTTTAAAGTAAAATTACAAAGAAAAAAACAAACATCAATGAAAAAAAAAGTAAGTTATAGGTAACGCCACCAGAGTTGAGGTCACAAACACAACCACATCTCATGTAATGACAGCGGGATTTTGACGTTGTGTTGTCGTTAAACGTCAACACAACGTCAAAATCCCGCTGTCATTACATGAGATGTGGTTGTGTGCGTGGCCTCAACTCTGGTGGTGTTACATATAATAATAAAAATATACTACAATTTGGTGTGATAATGGGTCCCAGTCTCAGCATAAGCTGGGCAACAAGGCCCGGCGCTGGTTTTCAGACTGGGCCCTAGCGAGGCCCCGCTCGGTCGGACGCCCGATTAACTCGATTTAATCATCGACTGTTCCAGTCAATATTATTAATGAAAGGATTCGTTTTAATATTGTTGATGTTCTTACCAGTAAAGGCATCTGTGTAGCCAACATACCCCCAATGCGGCCGATAGAGGAACAAAGAGCCTGCATGGAGTTCCTGGTGCACGTAGGGAATAGCTCAGAAGTAAAGACGTAGGTGATAGTGTAGCCCATGCCCATTATTAGCCTGCTGGTCATATACACCGTGATAACAAGCCAGAGCATACCTGAAAATATTTTTGCTGATAATTTTTTGTACACCAACAAACAACATACATCACAATCATCACTTTGCATTTTTATTTTAAATGACTAGTATTTAATTTTAAATCCAAAATGTATTAAATGACAACACTAACCTAACTTATACGTACAATGAATAAATGATAAGAAAGTTAAAAATAGGTATGTATAGAATAAAATTTTAAATAATTGATTGATGCAGGCGTTATTTTGCGGAGGTCCATATTAATGAACAAGGGACAGAAAAACACCCGTCATTTTACTTTTAAGTGCATAAAAACGACAATTAAGGACCTATAAGTCGAAGAAGTTCATTCACAGATTACAAATGTCATTGAAGCGTATTGTATCATTGTAATGATGTCTTTTCTGCATAAAACAGGGTTAGGTTTTTAAAATGACGGGCGTTTTCCGACCCTTGTTAAAGAACTACATTATTTAAAAAAAATTACTCATGAAAAATATCCTTTCTAATAAGCACCTGCCTGTGTATTTTAAGTGATTAATTAAACCAGATTTAATTTGCTCTACATCGATGAACTAAAATAGATTTATAGATTTATCTTTCTAGTTCGCGACCACAGCCGACCGTGACGGCACATAATATAGCATACTTAGACGTGCAACTATTTCAAAATTATTCATTATCATAAGAGTCGCTCGTTTTTCTTAATCATAATTCTAATATCTATCTTAGTGTTTATAGGATCATGACAGCTGTCCATATTTCTGGGAAGGACTATGTATGATTCACAAAGTGAAAAAAAAACACTAAAATTAATATTATCCGACAGTAAGTCCGGCCGCAGAGTATCATGAAAATACCTATATTAGGTAATAAAATCTCTTTAGCTTAGTTGGTAGTGACCCTGCCTGTGGAGCAAGAGGTCCTGGGTTCGAATCCCGGTAAGGGCATTTATTTGTGTGATGAGCACGAATATTTGTTCTCGAGCTATGGATGTTTTCTATGTATTTAAGTATTTATTTATGTATATAAGTATGTTTATCGTCGTCTAGTACCCATAGTACAAGCTTTGCTTAGTTTGGGACTAGGTCGATTTGTGTAAGATTGTAAACCTAATATTTATTCATTTATTTATTTTATTTAAATAATAAATGTACATAAATATAGGTAAATAAATATGAATATGAGTTTTAGTAAGGTTTACTTAATTTCATTTGTGTGAAGCTATTTACTTACTTTTTGGTATGAATGGATGACCGACACATATAAGCGCGCATGCCACGAAAGAAATTAATAGGGGTCCCCTCCTATTAAACTTGTTCATAAAAAACGCTGCCAATATACTTGAGGGTAGTCTCATAAGAAATGATAATGAAAAATTCAAAATCTTATTTCCTTCCAAAGACACCGAACTGACTGTCAACCCATGACCAACAAAAACGCCGACAATCCACCAAACAACGCAAACAAAAAACCTACGTAAAAGAAGTCTTGATTTGAAAGTGGCTCTTAAAACAGTTTTGAAATTTGCGCTCATGTCTTCTTCATACGACAACATAGTTAAAGTCTCTTCTATTTCTATTTTATTTAACTTTGCAGCTTTTTTTATGTTCTTCACTGCTGTATCTGTCTTTCCTTTAGTAAGAAGCCATCTGGGGCTTTCGTCGAGTAAGTAAATTAAGAATATGAAGAGTAATCCGGGTGCGTAAATAATTCTTAAACAGGTTCGCCAATAAGGGACTAACCATTTTATCAAGGAAAGTAACGCCCCGCCTATTACTATCCCCATGCTGACAGTTGACATGTACGTGGCTCGAAAATCAGTCGCCACCATTTCTAGACCTGAAAAAAGTTTCATATGCTTTATCTTTTCAGACTTCCTATACTTAGCTAAAGCAAAAAATTATACATTTATATCAAAAAAGCCGCGATAGTTTATTACATAAGTATTATGGCTTCTTAAGTAGGAGAGCAGGGTGGTTTCGAGGCTGGGTTTATTATTAGCATTCGTAATTTGACCATAGCCTTCTGGGTGGAGGAAAACATCATGATAACCTGATGAAGTAATTCTAAAGTTTGTGTGAGTTAAGTTTCCGATCCGCATTGTTCTCGCCTGGGAACCAAGGCACAAGCCCTATTTAGCCCTATTTACATGATCATGATCATGGCCTCTCGGACTAAAAATAGCTTAGTAGATTATCATTATCTACTAAGCTATTTCTTTTAACAACAATAACTCTTTAAAAATTACCAAGCACAAACACTGGTGAGAAAGGATCGCCAAGAAAACCTTCTAAGAACTGGAAGGCGACGTACATCCAGTAATAGCCAGTGAAACTCTTTGCGAGTCCGCAGAGGGCCCCTGTTGTTCCGGTCACGATAGTCATAGTGCGTCTTCCGAACCTGGTACACATCGCATCGTTTACTTTCCACATAATAAAATTAATGCCTTAATTATGTTATTAATAACATAATTAAGAGACAAGTTTAGACAACTTTGGCTAAGTATTTTTCTAATACAAACAAAAACACTTTAGTAATTTACTGTACATTACCTATCAGACAGTGATCCAACGAAAATGATGCCGATCATATATCCAAAAACGCTCACGGTTCCAACTAAAGTCCTTTTCCAATCTTGGCATGCCAACTGAAACTACAAACGTAAATCGACTCTTACATAGGTAACCTAGCTAGTAAAGATTTGTAAGTATCATTAACTTTCAAGCTTCATCTTACTTCGGCCACAAAACTGTGAGGGTTTTCATAGACCCATTGAGTGCACGGCACCAGGTCTGTACATGTTGCCGTCGTTGTATTCCAGTAATTCTGGTCATTGTTAGCATGAAATATCTCACTGGCATTGTTAGTGGTAACACAGCTGAGAATAGAAACAGTTTCGTTATTATTTTTATTCGAAAAATTTGTTTTCGAAATCGTGATTGTGTAGTCACGATTTTGAATATTTCTATCGTCTCGTAGTCGTCTTTAACACTTCATCATCATCATCATTATCATTATCATCATCATCATCATTACAATCATCATCATCATCCCAGCCTATATACATCCTACTGCAGGGCTCAGGCCTCCTCTCAGAATGAGAGGGGTTGGGCCGTAGTTCCCGCGCGGGCCCAGTGCGGACTGGGAACTTTACACACACCATTGAGTTTCTTCGCAGGTTTCCTCACGATGGTTTCCTTCACCGTAAAGCTCATAATGAATTTCAAATGTAATTTCGCACAAAAATTCCGAAAAATTCAAAGGTGCGAGCCGGGATTTGAACCCATGACCCTCTGCTTAAAAGACCATAAGGTCAAACCACTAGGCCACCATCACCATGGCTTATAGGTAATAAAAAATAGTAAACATTAATAATAAATAAAAAATAATAAATTTGAGAACCACCTAATTACATGCCTATATGTATAATATATAATAATCTTTTTGTGATCATCTTTAGATGTGATTACTTGGATGAAGGAATTGCATAATTGGAATACTCGTAGCCAGAGCCAAGATATGGCTTTTATTCCTAAGCACAAAACTGTAGGGTTCACGGGCGGTTTCAAGTTCGCTGCGACAAAAATCTGGAATGATCTTCCTCTGCCTTTACGTAAAAATATGTCCCAACATAATATTAAAACTAAATTGAGAATTTTATTATTAAATCGAAAGATAGAACTTGAAGCAAGTCCACAGGGGTGGGGTATCTTGACCACGTCCTGCACAGCGCTGCAAGCCTGTTAGTTAGTATTATTGGTGCATGTCCGCTACAGTAGGAACAGTAGCAGCACGGGGGAGTCGGGCCGCCAGCTGCGTGTATCGACGGGCCCGTGTTGTGAATGTACCTACAGTTAGTATTATTCCTTTATCCTTTGTGTTTTTATTTTTATTTTTAAACTTGCTTTCAACATTCAGCACCCGTCGATTGACAACAGGGATGCTGGGATGTATTAAGGGGGTATACTGAAAATCAGCCAGTCAGGGCCTCCTGTGGATACCTGACTCAAAGCATACGCTGCCACAACTAATGGAACAGTGTTAGTTTTTAGTTTCGTTTTTTTAAATATTAATTAATTACACAATAAATTTTCTATATTTTTTTTTTTATTATTTTTTTTTTTTTTTTTATGTTAGATAGGCCAGACAAACGAACTAGTGGGTCACCTGATGTTAAATGAACACCACTGTCCATAGACACCCGCAGCGCTTTACACGATGCCAGTGCGTTGTCGGCCCTAAAGGAGAGGGAATAGGGAAAGGGGGAGAGGGAAGGGGTGAGGTATTGGGCCCCCCGGCACTCTCACTGACCGTACGAAACGCAAGCAGGATTACTGCTGCTTCACGCCGGTGTTCTGTGAGAGGGTGGTACTGCCCCGGACGAGCCGGCCCATTCGTGATGCAGCGGCTAGCTACAACATGGCTCTACCACTACTAAATATTTATTATTTTTATTTTATTTTATTTTATTGATAATGGGAAACAAACAGCGAAAAATAACATTTGTGATTATTTGAAATTTAGATAATACAAAAGCCAAAGAAGTTTCCACTAGTGAATTATAACATAATAGTTGCTCAGAAAGACTTATTTTTACAATTGACTAATTACACTACTAAAATAATTTAAGGGAAATATTTTATGTGTATATAAGTAAAAGCAAAAGCAATAAAGTACCATGCACAAATTCAGCCAACAAAAGGCGAGTTCAAACGACTTAACTTATCACAGTTCATATGTAATCATGCACATGAATAAAATAAAATTAATAAAATTATAATTAGATAACAATGTTTTTTTCATATTTTACACATTTTTTTTTTTTATAATTTTATTATCTTTTAATTGCAGTGACAAATTTTTGTACTGATGGAATGAAAAATAAGTATGTCGACATGAGAATATTTATCATTATAATTTTTACATGCTCTAACAACAAATCTGTTCCTTGCATATGCAGTTCGATGGAAAGGTAGTGCGAATAAGGTGGAAGATCGGGTGCGGCGTTCGGGGCAGCGCAGAGATATGCTTGAGAGAAGGGCAGGCGAGTCCAGCAACCCGTTTAGGATTTTAAACACTGCAGTTTGATCTCTAATTTCACGTCGAAGTTGAAGAGATATAATATTGTTTGTTTTAAAATCTTTGAATTTATACTTCATCCGCTTAATAAATTTATTTTGAATCTTTTCTATTGCATTAATATGGACGGCAAAATGAGGATTCCATACGGTAGAGGCATATTTAAAATGAGATCTAACATATGCATTATATAACACAATCATTGTGTTAGGATCTTTAAAATCTCTGCTCTGCCGAAAAATAAATCCGAGCATACTATAAGCCTTGCGAACAATTTTGTCAACATGGGCCGTCAATTGCAACTCGTTATCAATATTTACGCCAAGATCGTTAACTTCTGTAACCCTTTGAAGATACTTGCCATCAATAGAGTAATTATGAACTATGGCTATATTGGCTATATTGTACTTTATGTTGTGGTAATAAATGAAATTTTATACTATTCTAATTCTATTCTTTAGAACCTTTTTTTTATTCACAGCGTCCGAAATATAAATCATCATTTTTTTATGATGTCATCTAGAATAAAATGCTTGTGTAGCTGTGAAACATATAACGATACTTTAATTTTGCATCTGTTTAACCGTTTGGATGATATAAGCTAATAAAGAAAATTATTCTTCCAAGAAGTTTAAATAGATAGCTCCAGCTATCCGTTAAAAAAGATACTAATTATAGATTTAATAATATTTTCTCACCTGTATTTTATTTCTTCAGCAATAAGCACGTAATTACAGTACCACATGGTTTCAATTGTTAAGCCCAAAGCGAGCCACACAGCAGTAACAGCGTGGTAGCGACCACAAATATCAAACTTGGCTAATACATCATCCAGATAGATCTTGTCTAACAAATTTTGAGTCATAATGAAAGAATCGAAAACAGCAGCGAACGCTTCGCATAAGTATCTATCACGTTCAACCAGCTTCGATGTACTAAGTTACGACTTGTGTACATCGACTTCTTTATGCGTCGCGTTTTAAAATAATTGTTTCAAAGTAGGTCGTTACGTAAGTTTGAAAGACAATTTTTCTTTCTAATATATAAAAATCTTGTGCCGCGATGTTTGTTGCCAACGAGATGGGGTGCGATGTCGGAAACCTCCTCAAATGCCCGGACGTTACCACTCCCTTCTATCCGAGGCGTAGGCCTCATGGGGTGGGGAAGGGTAACGCCTGGGACGGTGCACCCTGGACAACAACGTTTAATCAATTCCGTGGGAGGAATTAATTAAACATTGGCTAATATCCGACTGGGGGGGAGGGGGTCAGCAATCTGGGCGGTCGGAGCAGTTAACTGCCGTCTGGGCTGCACGACCGCAACGGTTCTAACCTAACCTAACCTAACCTAACCACCAGGGTTAACAGGGGAGTTGGGGTTGGGCCCATGGCCTGTGGTGGTTTTCTGACACACTGCCTACCTACCTGCTCTGTCACGGCGGACAGGAAAAGGTGAGGGGGAGCCTAGTGGGCGGAAGCGACCGTGCCGTCAGTTCCACTCTGCTTTCAGAGCAGAACACGAGGGCACGGGAGCTAACGTGAGGGCACGTAACCCCGGCTTGCCGGGAACGTGGGCATCTGCGGAAGCCACGAGGAGTAAACCTCTTTAAGCAATCCTTCACCAGCGGGGGGGGGGGGGGGGGCGGGGAGTGCCGAGCCCGCATTGCATGGTGTCGATAGAGGAGCCCCATCCCGGGGCGGCCAGTGGGCGTTGCGGTGACACATATTGCTCCCGTGGCGTTCACAATGGCAACGAGGGAATCGGTGCGGTTTTTAGTGGGTAGGCCCCTCTGCTTTTTCATACGCTCTGTTTCCCCGAACAGAGATGAATGCATTATTATAATTATATTTTTCCGCACAACAAAAAAGGCCTCCAACGAGATGGAGCGACGACCTGGTTGGTTAGGGTTGCGGGAACGCGTTGGATGTGGATGGCGCAGGACTGATCTGTTTGGCGAGCCTTGGGGGAGGCCGTTCCGTTTTGTGCATTTTGCTCCCAATTTATAGTCCGAAGAGTTCACTGGAACGTTAGCGCTTTTAGAAAGAAAATATGAATTTCAGTTTTGACACTGCAGTGCACTCCAAGTTGTTCATTCAGTAGAATTCCCAGATGGAACTGAGAGTACCTAATCCACAGCAAACTGTTTAAAAATTCAAATTATCTGTTCTACTCGGCTTCTTTCTTGATCACGGCAGAAAATGAGTATTAATATTAAAATTTTGCCGCTAGAACTGTTTTAAAGCGGGACGTGAATTTCACGTCTTGCATTTCAAGCTATCAAGAGCAAGGTAAACTTAAGAATTGAAGTATTTTTTTGAAATCAGAATCCAGTTAATCATGTCTGGCTTTTAATTGTAAGAATAAGAGTATCGTACATTACTGCAGCGGCCGCGAAATAGGCCTAATAGGAAGGTAGGATTTTGTTCGAGGCCAAGGCTTGTATAGTGCTTTTCTCAAATAAATCCAAGTAAATAATACGATTGTTTAACTCATACTAATACTAGCTGATGCCCGCGACTCCGTCCGCGAAGAATAGTGGTATATAAAATAGCCTACGACCTATTCTCAGACCTACCGAATATGGAGAAAAAAGTTTCATAAGAATCGGTCAAACCGTTTCGGAGGAGTTCGGTAAAAAACACCGTGACACGACATTTTTGTATATTAGATGTACGGTCAGCATCAAAAGTAGCTGGTCATTTTTGTACTTTGTCGTAATAACACAATTGTCAATCGAGTATGACGTTTTGCACCTAACTGTAGAGCGACAGGTACAAAAGTGGCCAGCTACTTTTGATGCTGACTGTACTACCTATTCTTTGGATTTAAGAGGCAACAAGTTCGATTTTGTTAGCTCCGCTTCCGCTCTTAGATCTGGCGGTGTGCAATCAATCTCCATGCCACTTGATGATGAACTCATTTCGGCAACGATAACACTTATTTTAACTAAAAACCACTCGATTTAGGTATACCTATACCGTATAAGTATTGTTTTTTTTTTCTATTCCCGCCAAAATATTCTTTCATTCACAACTTTTTTTGTTCGGGCTTATGTTTTTGCCACCAAATCTTGAGCTGATTTTATTTATTAAAAAATAACGATGCCTCGATATGAATCGAAAACGAGTTTAGTTTTTTTTTTTAATATTAATTAATTACGTAATAAGTTTTCTATATTGCGAATATCATTTATTTATCGTAAGTCAAAAATACAAAAAATAAAACAATAAATTTATAACTTAAGACTAGCCTAAGTTCAGTCAAAAAGTCCCCCACGAGTTGTCCCTGGCGCAAAGGTACCCATCACACTGGCCGCGTTACCACGTTGAATGGCGATGGACAACCTTTGCACCAGGTACGAACCCGCACATTTCTTATTTTTCTTATTTCATTCTATATTGTACTTTATGTTGTGGAAATAAGTAAAATTTTATTCTATTCTATTCTTTAGAACCTTTTTTTTATTTATGGCGTCCGACATATAAATCATCATTTTTTTATGATGTCATCTAGAGTAAAATGCTAGTGTAGCTGTGAAACATCTAACGATATTTTAATTTTGCATCCGTTTAACCGTTTGGATAATATAAGCTAATAAAGAATATTACTAATCCACATAAAGTCGAAGAATCGAGTACTAGCCTAAGGTGGCCTTTTACAATCTATATAGAAATTATCTCCTTGGCCAATTAATTTTGAAAAATGAAAAAAAAACCTAGACACGCCTCGATTCAATTTTTTCGACTGGTCATAGATGCGCGTGACAACATACTTAACTTCTTGGATCTATCAATTTAAAAAAATACTATTTATAAGTAGATTTAATAATATATAATCTCACCTGTATTTTATTTCTTCAGCAATAAGCACGTAATTATAGAACCACATGGTTTCAATTGTTAAACCCAAAGTGAGCCACACAGCAGTAACAGCGTGGTAGCGACCACAAATATCAAACTTGGCTAATACATCATCCAGATAGATCTTGCCTAACAAATTTTGAGTCATAATGAAATAGTCGAAAACAGCGAACGCTTCGCATAAGTATCATCTATCACGTTCAACTAGCTTCGATGTACTATGTACTTATGATAAGTACTTATGTACATCGACTACTTTATGCGTCACGTTTTAAAATTAATATTTAAGCAGGTGGTGGCCGGTCAAGGATTTTAATTCATGAGCCACCATGGAACCATTTCACAGTAAACGTCATAGTGACATCGCATTAATTAACAAGGAAAATCGTAATGACTTTTTCTTTTTCTTTCTAATAATATAAAAATCTCGTGCCACGATGTTTGCTATCGAACTCCTGCGAAACGGCTGGACCTATTTTAATGATTTTTTTATGGTCTATATTTGGTAGGTCTGAAAATAGGTCTTAGGCTATAATTTATATGGCAAAACAACGTTTTTCGGGACAGCTAGTATTTAATATAATGTTAGTAATAGTCAGATATATAAAAATTTGCACGGACATTTTTCATGCAACGTAAAAGATCACGATGATGCTATGCGAATTTCATAACATTGTTGATTTTTAATTAAATTGCCTGGCCTAATGGTTCACACAAGCAACGCCGCAGGCAGAAGCTAATCTTGCACTAAAAGAGTAATGTTTCTGAATTAGTGACTGTGTTGTATTAAAAATGGCCAGGGTGTTTAAATAATGTTACTAAACAAGGAGGTCCAACAAGTAAGATTTCCTTTCTAGACTATGACAAAATTGAATAAAAAGAGAAAAAAATATGATTATTTGAGTTTTATGTGAAATAATAATAACAGACCCATGAAAAACCGATTAACAATTATTTCCCTATTTTTCTTTATCTGTAATCATAATTTTCGAAGGCGCTTAGAGTAAGCGATCAACAATTTATTTCGCCATTGTTCTACGCACCAACAGTGAAGGCACCTAACTGTCTACACTTGTTTTGTAGGTATTATTACCGTGTGTCCAAATGCGCTTTGGAGCACAATACACAAAATGTATAGCTACGCGCAAAACGTAACCAAATGAAATACAAATAAATCACAAATACGTAAATAATTTGTATTATACCTCAAATTATTTTGTCATTTTATTAGAAACTAGCTTTTGCACGCGACTCCGTCCGCGTGGAATTAGTACGTAATTTGGGCAGCTTATTTTTTTATCCAATTTGCTTTTTCATCAATTGTGGCTCTCCTTAGTTCAACGATATAAAAAAAATTACCCCGCCCCCCGCAACCCCCCCCGTCACCGTCCCCCCACCGAACCCCCCCCCCCGCACACCCGCGTTCACATTCACCACCGTACCTACTCCCAAGTCACTACTTCTAAAAACTGTTCTATAAATTATTGAAATAGACGTATCTTTCTTATTTGTGAACCGATTCAAATGAAACAAACACTAAATGTTAATCCAAGAAAATACCAACCTAACAGTGAAAACCGCATCCTTCTAGGTTAAGCCGTTTCTGAGATTAGCGCGTACAAACGCACAGACAAACAGACAAACAGACAAACAGATAAACAGACAAACAGACAATAATTCTAAAAAACATTGTTTTAGGTTCTATTGCGCTAGTAAATAGCCCTAGTGACAGTTTTTCTCAAATATCTTCAATGTACAGACACCGACTTGTTACAGATTTATTATATGTATAGATATAACTTAGTTTAAGTCAATGGCATTTGTAACGCATTGAACATACCAAATTTTTTAATTAAATAGACTGCCAAAAGTAAGTTTACCAATTTTTAACCCCCGACACAAAAAGAGAGGTTTTTTTATTTGAAAGCAGGTTTCTAGATATTTTTCATCAAAATAGGTTCAGCCGTTCCAAAGTTATCAGCTCTTTTGTTAGCTGCGGAAGAGATCTTAGACGCATAATGGGCATTTACTTTATGTTCAAACATACGTTACGTATGACCTAATTGCGTTGGGGGTTTTTAATTTTTTTAATTTGTATAGTTATATCTTAAGTATTAGATGTGACTTGTTGTTGGTTTTCGTTTTATTTATATCTTTAAAATTTAGATATATGTAACCCAATTTTACATCACAAAACTTATCTATACTTACTTCATGAAACTTCATTATTTATATATTTTAAATTTATATTATCTTATTAATATATTTCCTATTAATATTATAAACGCGAAACTTTGTAAGTATGGATGGTTGGATGGATGGATGGATGGATGTTTGTTACTCTTTCACGCTAAAACGGTTTGACGGATTTTGATGAAATTTTAGCACACAGATAGTTTATAACCTGGATTAACATATAGGATACTTTATATCCCGGAAAATTGCATAGTTCCCGCAGGATAGTGATAAAAGGATTCTTTGCAGACGGAGTCGCGGGCAGCAGCTATATAATATAAAATAAACATTCCAAATAAAATACAGATCATTTCGGTGGGACCTGCCTGCCAATTAAAAAAATTAGGGTCAATTGCTGATTGCTCTCGGACATGAGGTTCAAAGTAGCTTTACGTTTGGCTAAGCTTGACGTTGACAAGGTTAAAAAAGCCACTAGAAAATTATAAGAGTAGATTATTATAGTTAGACCGTTTAAATTTGTCTTAGCCCGCGCGGTACAGGGGCTGGGGGGTATGATTAGAATGGGGCCAAGAGAGGTGCGTTTCATAAAACCATTTTTCATAGAACTCGCGAGATCTACTACAGCTCACAGAGCCAGCAGTCTATCCATACTAATTCCATACTAATATTATAAATCCGAAAGTGTATCTGTCTGTCTGTCTGACTGTCTGTTACCTCTTCACGCTTAAACCGCTGAACCGATTTAGATGAAATTTAGTATACAGATAGTTTGAGTCCCAGGAAAGGACATAGAATAGTTTTTATCCCGGAAATCACCCTTTAAAGACGTGAAAAGGGGGGTGAAACTTTGTATGGTGAACTTGCTTAACCGATTTAGACGAAATTTGGTAAGCTTCCATGCATCCTTGCTTACTTGCATGCTTGCTT
Organism: Archips xylosteana; assembly: GCA_947563465.1. Taxonomy (NCBI): domain Eukaryota; kingdom Metazoa; phylum Arthropoda; class Insecta; order Lepidoptera; family Tortricidae; genus Archips; species Archips xylosteana. The sequence continues at coordinate 16,641,239 of OX387344.1, forward strand.
GCTTCAATGCCTGCTTGCATACCTGCTTCCATGCCTGCTAGCATGCCTGCCTGCATGCTGGCTTACATGCCTGCATGCTTACTTGCATGCTCGCTAGCATGCCAGCTTGGATGCTTGCTTGCATGCTTGCATGCTTACTTGCTTGCTTGCATGCTTGCTTGCATGATTGCTTGCATGCTTACTTGGATGCTCGCTAGAATCCTGCTTGGATTCTCACTTGCATGCTTGCTTTCATGCTTTCTTGCAAGCTTGCTTGCTTGCATGCTGCTTGCACGCTTGCTTGCATGATTGCTTGCATGCGAGCATGCTTGCATGCTTGCTTCTTTGCGTGCTTGCTTGCGTGCATGCTTGCGTGATTGCTTGCGTGCTTGCTTGCATACTTGCTTGCATGCTTGCCTGCGTGCTTGATTGCGTGCTTGCTTGCATGCTGGCTTGCTTGCTTGCAAACTTGCATGCTTGCTTGCTTGCAAGCTTGCATGCTTGCTTGCATGCTTGCTTGCATTCTTGCTTGCATGCTTGTTTGCATGCTTTCTTGCAAGCATGCTTGCATGCTTGCTTGCATGCTTGCTTGCTCGCTGGCTAGAATCCGTTGGGATTGTCGCTTGCATGCTTTTTTATATGCTTGCTTGCATGTTTGCTTGCTTGCATGCATGCATGCTTGCTTGGATGCTCGCTAGAATCCTGCTTGGATTCTCGCTTGCATGCTTTCTTGCATACTTGAATGCTTCCTTGCATACTTTCTTACAAGCTTGCAAGCTTGCTTGTATGCTGCTTGCATGCTTGCGTGCATGCTTGCTTCAGGCTTGCTTGCATAATAGCTTGCTTGCTTAATTGCTTGCTTCTCTGAAATATTTTTGGTTCACGCGAGCGAAGCCGCGGGCAAAAGCTAGTTTTGCAATAATTTTAGTAAGTATTTTTTTTAGCATGTTGGCAGAATCTGGCCGTATGACCATTCGAATTCTAAACTAAACTCGTCACAAAATAAAAGCCCCGTTTTGACATTAATTTGTCTTCGCGACGTAACTAGTGATGTAACCATACGACTCGGTACTCAATACTCACGATAAATCGATTCAAGTTTGCATGAGTATTTGATCGACTTGAATATGTATTGTAAAGTGCATTGGATTAAAGTTCTGATTAGAAAATTTAACAAGCCATTCTATTCTCCTAAGTCCTGGCGTTCTTTATAAAGAACAAATCATCAATCAGTAAGAATAACGGCCGAATGTACTATATAAAGTACAAATTATTCAATGAATAAAGAACTTCAAAGACGCTTAAATAAGTTCCAAAATTACAAAACGTATAACTCTTTGGTCTTAAGTTCTACATCGGTTAGAAAAGGCCAGGACTCAGGAGGCTATAGAAATCAGTGTTGCCATTATTTACGGCTTTGAGCTCCAAGCTCATAATTTTCAGTAAAGATCACTACACAGCTAGTGAAATTCAGTAATGAATTGGTCTAAACACTAGTAATAAATAAAACCGGCCAAGTGCGAGTCGGCCTTAAAAAATATCTTGATCGATTTATATTTTTCCTTTAACGATTATTAATAGTTTGTGGACAATATGAAAAAATCGTTATGCACAGCACTTAGCCGAGTGGGCGGCACCCATGAATAAAAAATGTAATTGCCTTCAGAACATTTCGATAGGTAAAAAATAGAGAACTTCATGGGCGCGTGAACTGTCAAAACAGGTTTTTTATTTTGTGACGAGTTTAAACACAGTTTACATTATCTATAATTGATGACTCGAAAAAAGTTACAATCTGTCTTGGCGAGTAGCCATTGGGTCGTTCTCTGAGTAAGGCAGCTTTGCGTGATCTTCGGTGGTACGATTTTTTTTTATGATTATCCGCCTTTTTATAATTACTTCGAAAACTAGTGCTTATTTGAAATGTTTTGCAGAAGGAGGCACCATTTTAGCCCTCACAGTTATCGAGATAATTAATTTCAAATTGTCATATGCCACCGAAATCACAAAACTGCAAATATTCGAAGTAATTTAATTTTATTGTTTAATATCACAATGTGTAATAACTACAAACTTACAATGATGGACTAAAAGTGTAATTAAACAATTATCACCATATTTTTTGGAACGTTTCACTATTGAAATAAGTACCTTAAGTCTTGTAAGGTAATTACATAACTTTGCTCTCGTTCATAATCTATTATGCTTTAAATAGTAGTTATTATTATAATTATTTAACGTAGTTAAAGCACACATTCATAAAAACAAATAATCTCTTAAAAACAATAATCATTCCCTACTTATTATTTATTTCAAAAGTATTTATGATATCAAAAATCGGCTAAACACTAACTAAAATTTTATTGCGCAACAAATAAATAATGAAACAAAAAGATAGAAATTTCAGAAATATTTGACCAATATTAATTGATCCACCATCAAAACATAATTAAGTAATTATTTAATAAAAGCTGAAAACACGTTCAAAAATCAAAGTTTTTTTCGTAAAATCATTAATATTTACCAATATTATCAACTGACTCGGATTATTTTACATAAATATGTACAGGTAATAAATTTAACAGTTTCAAAAATCCATGACTAACTGTAATACGGATTCATTCAAATCACCGAATTCACCGCCACCGAATTCACATGAGCAATTTCATTTTTAACGAATTACTTCAAAACGGTTAACTACAGAAACTAGATTTTTTTTCTAGAAATAGTATTATAGTAATTTGAGTTCAATATATCAACAAATCAAGCGAGAAAAAATTGCCACTGATATCATTTTCAGAGGTTCCAAAAATTTCATACGTGATTCTGATTTGAAGCAGCATTTAAGATTAAGCTTAAAAATGCACTATTAGAGCTGTATATCAAGTAGCAAAAGTGGTTGGTAATTTAACTTGCTTCGTCTTAGTGTTAATATGCATGTCTTCGCTAATTACTAATTTTAATATCATTAGAATTAGATTAACTCTAACCTTATAGACCTTGTTAAGTAATAATGTGATTTGAGCGTAATCTTAGTACTAGCGCTCGGGTAATTTTCATTGCGGGGTGCGGGGAGTGCGGAGAGGGGTGCGGGGGTATTAAAGAGGGATGAAAATTTCATTGATTTTGCCGTAGGATGCACCGTTTTCAATATATTTGACAAAACACCGGTTCTCGTCCGATCGCCGAGGTTAAGCAACGTCTTGGATTGGTACTTGGATGGGTGACCGCCTGGTTTCATTTTTGTTTTTTGAATGTTTTGTTATGACGTTGTCACGTTAAACTATCGTCCGTAAACTGATTTTACAGAAAACCGGTTTTTTTTTGTATTTTTTACCCTCGCAATGTGATGAAAATCATTGTGTGTATCACGGGCAGTAAGGGGATTACAAACTCGAGTCATTAAAAGCCCCCGCCTTCGACGTCGGGCTTCTAATAGACTCTCGTTAGTAATCCCCTACTTACGGCCCTTGACACACAATGTACTATAACCGTCACGCACATGTCATAACAGGCTCACATGCCATTCGTTCGCTATCCCTGAACTGGAGAGGGTTCTCTAACTTTTCTAAATATTTCCATTGCTTTCCAACAATACATTATTTCGTAAAACAATAGAGCAGAACGGAGCGAGCTCCATCCGAAAGCGGATCATCCGTACGCTATAACGAACCCCTAAAGGCACGTTTTATGTAAGGAATAAAACTTACATACACCTCTAATTGACACTACAATAGTAAAAAGTTTCGTGCGGAAAAGGAATGATCATCTACATATATATGTAGGAATTGTTTACACCATTGTTGTTAAGATGTATTTATTATGCCACTAGAAAGTACAACCAGAGCAGGAGCTTTTTTCCAATATGTAAACGACCATTCATGTCATTACATTTGCATCAAACGAGTGTACTTCGAGCAACAACAAGACCACAATTTAATCACCAAGCGCCAAAAGCTCTGGATCACGTTCTTCTCCGTTTATACAAAAAAACCGGCCAAGTGCGTGTCGGACTCTCGTATCGAGGGTTCCGTACAAATTTATATTTATCTATGAACATCCAGACTTAGCAGACCCCTGCTCCTAAGCAAAATGTGCGCAGTGTGGGATCATTGTAGATTGGTTAGTGATATAGACAGATAGAGAAAAAATTACAGCTTAAAGGTATTATAGACCTGAGTATTTGATATGAATTTCAATTTAAGACCTCTACTCGTTCATGAGGAAAGGGGTAGTAACTTTAAAAATATTAAAAATATTTTTATTTATTATGATGTAACTAAAAATTTACGGTTTTCGCAATTTTTCCTATATCTGTGCTATGAGACGTTGCTTCGTACCAAATTTCAAGATTCTGAGTTCACGGGAATGTACCCTGTAGGTTTTGATTCCCTTGCGAGTGCCGAAAATATGCGGAAATTTGCGGCATAAACGGCTGTATATTTTGATTGCGTTGGCTTAGAAGTTTGATTTTTACAGCTCCAAGGGACAGTAGACTTGAGCATTTGATATAAATTTCAGCTTGATACCTCCACGCGTTCCTGAGAAAAAGGGTCTTGACAGACGGACGGACGGACGTACGGACAACAAATTGATCCTATAAGGGTTCCGTTTTTTCCTTTTGAGGTACGGAACCCTAAAAACAGATAATGCATAGAATTTTCATTTGTTCCTTCGGTATAACTGTACCTAAAATCCTCGTAGTTGAAGTTTGGGACTTGGATTTTTTTCGTAATTTGGCTGCCGTCGTACTTTTCCGTTGGATGCATTTTGCATTGCGTGCAGATCCGACGCTTTCCGTTGATAATATGGAATTATGTACACTTAATAAAAAAAGAAACCGAACTGCAAAGTCTATAAATAGTTTGAATGTGAACACTTCTTATGAACCGCTGTGATTAATAATACTGAAGCAGTAAATATTACAAATAATGGATTCGATGTTGATAGCTTTACAAAGCCTTGAATTTGGAATAATCATTTTCAAATTTAAGTAAGTTAAATTTTAATTAAGTACTACGATTTACTAACACTTTCAAATAGAATAAGTAATGGGTACTTAAGTACTTTATAAAATAATTTATAAATAATTTTATTTAAGAAGACTAGTTGAGCCTTCTCAATATATTTCTTTGTAAAATATAAGTACCTAGGTATAAGTAATATTTAAGAATTTAATTTACAATGACATTATTATTATTACTCAGCCTACATTTATGTCCCACTGCTGGGCCTTTCCTCTTGACCTCCACAACTCCCCTGTTCCATGTGAGCATTTTTATTTTTTCTTGTGTTTTTGACTTTTTTTAAATCCGGAAAGTTTTATGTGATTTCTGCTCAGAATCACGAGCTCTTTCAATCCTACTAGGAGAAAAAAAGTGTCCCAAAACTTTCATACAATTTTCGATTCCTCCATTCCGTTACGGTCATATAAAGTCTATGAAAAAAAAACCGGCCAAGAGCGTGTCGGACACGCCCAAGGTAGGGTTCCGTAGCCATTTCGAAAAAAAATAAGTAATATTTTTCTAAGGATTTCGTATGTGTACGGAATCATCCAAGTTTAGGTATGTTTTATACCTTAGGCTACTATAATACTCTAAAACTACAAATAATTTCCAAGCAATCTTAGCCGCTATAATTTTCCTAGTAAATTTGATATTTTTACTACCATTCTGAATGTTTTCAAATTTTTCCACCCAACAGTTTAGATTTTAGAGGGGGGGGGGGGACGGTCGATTTTAATGAAAATTTTCACTTTAAAGTTGGATATTTCGCAAACGGACCACTGAATAGAAAAATCATGTTAGCAACCCCGCAATGGTTTTAGAAGACCTATCCAACGACACCCCACACTATAAGGTTTCTCGAGAAAAAAAAAATCACCCCCCCCCCTTTACTTTTATGAGAGGTACCCTAAAAAAAAAAAAATATTTTTTATTTTACCACTTTGTTGGCGTGACTGATATGTATATTCATGCCAAATTACAGCTTTCTAGTACTAACGATCTCTGAGCTTAGCCGCGGACGGACAGACAGACTGACAGACAGATAGACATGGCGAAACTATAAGGGTTCCTAGTTGACTACGGAACCCTAAAAATGGTAACGGAACGGGAAAAACTTTGGACTCTTTTTTTCTCCTAGTAGGATCGAAACAGCTCGTGATTCTGAGCAGAAATCACATAAAACCTTCCGAATTAAAAAAAAAGTCAAAAGGTACAAGAAAAAATAAAAATGCCCATATATCGCTAACGCCATATCCCCCCTTATAGAGATTATGTGGAATATTTTTCCTTTCTTCTCCATCAGTAGGGATATTATTCCATATATCCCTACTAAAATCCATTGCGGTAGAGACTTGTGGAATTTTTTCCATTTATCCATACTAGCTTGTCCCCTGGTGGGGATAAGTGGAATTTTTCCACCTATCCATACTAACATGTCTCCTGGTGGGGATAAGTCCTTACCCACTGGGGGCTAGGGTGGACAAATGGACATATTATTTCCACATATATCCCTACCGGTGGAGAAGAAAGGAAAAATGTTCCACATATTTCTATCAAGGGGGATATGGCGGTAGAGATAGTTAGAACAGGGGCACAACTCAGTATCCAGAGCTATATTTAGCCACTCCAGGACGTCTGTCTTGCCGCCCCGAGGGTTGCCCGCCTTGTCGTGGCGGGGGGGCTTAGTAACCGTGGATTGGTCATCAAAATACAGGGATGTATTGGGTCCCTTAGTTAAAAAAAAACTAAAACAATACCTACATCTTAACTATAATATATCTACGTTAAGTGGAATTGTAGCATGCTTCCACAGTAAAAAAAAAAAAAAATTAAAAAGGAAAAAATAAAAATATTGGAGATGTCTTCCAATGTCACAATAATTAAAAATGATTGTGTTAAAAACACATTTCAGGTCAAGCTAAGAGGCAACCGGGGCCGGCCTGTTGAGGTCGCCGGCTGGTCCGAGGCGGGGGCGCTCCCAGCGGGCTGAACAAGTCCGCTGCGGACGCGCCTGGAGGTGGGACCGCAGAAGAAGAGGAGTGCCGGTATTACGGTGCGCCATTCTCCCTATCTTCTGCGGCCGTGGAGGGATCGCAGGGGGAGAGGCGTGTTGGTATTACGGTGCGCCACTCTCCCTACCCCCTGCGAGCTGGCGGGGCCGTTCCGTCGAAACGGCACAGGTGGGGCCGCAGAGGAAGAGGCATGTCGGTATTGCGGTGCGCCGCTTGCCCTATCCTCTGCGGCCGAGGTGTGGTCTGGTGTGGTGTGGAGTAGCTCCGGGGGCCTCCTGGAGGAAAAATATCCCGGGGCCTGAGGGCCCCGGGTGGCCCAAGGATTTTTTTTTCTTTCCTGGCCCCAGTGAGGCGAGCTTTCCCCGCTTCCATCAGATGGACATCGGGTGGTGGATCGGGGGGTCCGTCACCCGCCAAAGATGTCCCGAGGTTGTAAGGCGCTCCAGGTGTTTCCGGAGCGCCTTAAACAGAGGTGGGCCCGCAAGGGCAACCGCCGGTTGGGACCGCGGATGGCGTAACCGTTCCCGTAGCCCCTACCTAAGCGGAGAGAAGGAACACCGTGGGGTTTTAGTCAGTAGGAGTCTGACATAACCCATTGTCCTCCCCCGAGGACGGTGGGTAACCATGAGGATTTCCCCACGAAAAAAAAAAAAAAAAGGACGTCCGTCTTGATCACCTCCTCAGCCAGCCATTAAATTACTTGCACTGTAGCTGCTGGCAAATAATAATCTTACTAAATTATTTTTCCTGCAAATAAAATTCTATCTGTTCCGTGGTGGCCTAGCGGTTTGATATATGGCCTCTCAAGCAGAGGGTCGTGGGTTCAAATCCCGGCTCGCACCTCTGAGTTTTTCGGAATTTATGTGCGAAATTACATCTGAAATTTACCATGAGCTTTTACGGTGAATTAAAACATCGTGAGGAAACCTGGATACAACTGTAAAGAAATTCAATGGTGTGTGTGAAGTTCCCAATCCGCACCGGGCACGCGTGGAAACTACGGCCCAAGCCCTCTCATTCTGAGAAAAGGCCTGTGCCATGCAGTGGGACGTATATAGGCTTGGATGATGATAATGAAAATTCTGTGTTGATGTAATCTGGGATAGACGGTCCTAATAAATATTGACTTAAAGGTATTACTAATGTTCGTTTTTGATTACTTAACAACGATTAATCACAGTAACTATTAGAAAGACGCAGTGTTGAAGGTTTAAAGTTTTTTTTATGCGCTAGTTTTATGTTTGACTACTTACTATCAATCAAGCCTGAGTCTAAGCCATATAAATCCACTGTGAAGAAGTACGTTTTAGTGTAAAGGTAATAGTGAGTGTAGCTATATCATAATTATAATGAAATTTTGAAGACAAGTGTCTTCCGTAAACCTCTGCGTACGAGTACTTTTCTAGTGTTAGCGTTTCCGGCTGGCGCCACCATCGAACCTGTGGACACTACTTCCGCGCAACCTTAGGAACTACATATATTATTAAATTTGATCTAACAATAATTCAGAGATTACTATTTAGTTCAATTTAATTAGAATTTAATATAACGAACTTAATTATTAATGTATTCAATATTGTTACAATTTAAAAGTTTAATTTGACTTAGGGGCTGTTTCACCACTTTTTTTAAAGTTCGGATTAGCTTGATCATAACCTTATTTGTCACATGGAATAAAAATTTCTGTTTCACCAGTCTTGATTAGCGCTAAGTGACGGACAAACTATTTCTTAATTTGACCATCAGATCAGGTGGCATTTAGCATTTTTATCCGTAACATATCTTTTTAATTATTTAGTTTATTTTTTTTGTGGCCATGGTTGGAGAGCCCTTCAGCCGGTTTCAGAAAAATAAATCAAAGTATTTTTTATTTTTTAAAGAAAGAAGTCATGCTAAATTGCAAACGAGAATTTGAGAAGATTTGAATAAAAAATATAGGTACGCTTTTAGTATTTAAAAATAAATCCAAAATATCGTAATATTTTTTAATTACAGACTTTTTTTCAGTGGCACAATCGTTTGCTCTACCTGAACTTGTTCATCGCCATTAAAAAAAAAGTTAATCTGTCAAAGGGTTTGGCGCCACTTTTACGAAAATATGCGAACAGGAACCCGTGGTCGTGAAATGGGACGTTGCTATTCCGACTTTTTGTTAAACTGACGATTAGTTAAGTGGTACTTAGTTTGCACAGGACCGGAGTGGTGAAACTGAAAAAAAAACTGGCCGACAGATTTGTGCAGTACTTAGTTTATTCATTGGTTACGTAACCAGTAGTTTGACAATAAGGTGGTGAAACAGCCCCTTAGTCTGTACTAACATATCTTACGACAGTAAAAGAATATAGATTGTACAAGGGTACAAATACTAGCTTTTTTGTTGACTGTACTTTCTGTTAACTAATTGCATTGTGATTCGACCTACGTAACCGTACCAAATTTCAAGTCCATCTGATGACCGGATGTGGGTGAAATTTGACGTGTGAGATTTGAAGACAACTTAACAACAGACTTACACGAATATTGCAAATTAAATAAAAACTAGGAAGACATACATTCGACCAGAATTCAGTTTTTAATTTAAACCATCGGTACTTAAACGAAAACGAAAAATAAACCACTAATGCCATAATTGAGTAAAAGCCGGGGTAAAGCCGAAATAAACTACGATGGCATTAAGCCCAAACTTTTATGAACTAGTAAAGGGAGGCTTATAGCCATTTGTTAATTAGAGCACATTCAGCTCTACTAATTGCATCTCATTTAAAACAGCCCGGTTCCCGCAATTAACCCACATAACTTCCATTTTTACTCACTTTACTACATGGAATTTGCCTTTGAAATATGTTCACGTACTTATTTGCATATAGGGTAATATAGCCGGTGTAAGTGTTTATTTTAATAGCGGTTAAATCTTTCCAATTAAGAAATAGTTTCGTGGAGCAATTTATTTAATCACAAGCCTTTGCTAGTCTTTGAGGTTTGAATTTATTTAAACAACGGATAGAGCGGTGTTATCGTAGTCGGAAGAAGGATTTCTCACTATTAGGACAACTTTAACAGATGCTTGTATAAGCACTCAGGAAAAATCAAGATTACATTCGATATGACTCAGTTGAAGCAAATAGATTGCTTTAGCATAAACATTAAATTCTGGAAGGTCCTCGCCATTTGGCCTTCAAGTGACATGCACCATTTCTATAAATATTACTACAAAGCGTTTGTTGCGTTTTTTGTCTTTCTCTGCAACTTTCTTTTCACAATAAATTTTTATTATCTTCCGAGGCATCTGGATCTGTTTGTAGAAGAAATGATATTTTATTTTACTGAGCTTGCTGTAACGTCTAAAGTCCTTACGTTTATTTTAATGCATGACAAAGTTGTGATGATATTACATACACTTGAGAGCAAAATGTTTCAACCTGAAACAGAACAAGGGTTTAAGGTAATCGATGATGCTAAGAAGTTTATTGTGAGATATTGGAAAATTGTTGCAGTTGTCTCAATAACATCAAACTTAACTCACATTCTGTCACCATTTATCACTCATTTGTTTTTACCTGTGCAATTAAATCTTCCTGTATGCAGTTATTCTTTTTTGTCAGAAAATACAACTCAAGCCTTTATTTACCCTTTGTACTGGTATCAAGCTCTTAGTATGCACTTTCACATGTTATGTAATGTTAATATTGATACGTTTATTTTGGGTGTGTTAATTTTGGCTATATCACAACTTGACATACTTGATGGTAAACTGCGGAGAATAACGGAAAAAGAGCCAAATACAGGAGAAATTGAAGTAGTTGGTGAAATATCAGCGGTAGTAGCTGTAGAATGTGACGACTCAATGATAAAACTGAAAGAATCTATCGTTCATTTTGATGAACTGGGGAAGTATGTTACTTTTTTAAACTTATTGCAATTTAACAGTGCAAAGTACATCCAATTATGACTAACCTTTTGATTCTTTTTAGATTTTGTAACTTATTGGAGGACGTATTCAGCCTAACACTGTTCGTGCAATTCAGCATGGCTTCTTGTATTATTTGCGTTGTTCTATTCAGATTTACGTTGGTAAGTGTCTTAAAGCGTTAAATTTGTATTTTTTGTTTTTCAATACCTAATATGTACGTTTTTTTCTTCAGCCAGCACCGTGGCAATATTTTATATTCCTGGCCACTTATATGTTCATCATGATCATCCAAATATTAGTTCCATGTTGGTTTGGTACTCGTATTAAGGACAAGGTGAGTTTTTTTTATTGTGTTTTTCTTATGAATACTTGTATTAAACTTAATTCATAATAAATACAAAATACAGGGATAACTATAAGCAGATTATGGCTTATCCTAGTAAATAATATTATGTAGCATGCTTCGTTGAGAACCCGAATTTTTAATTGAATATCGCAGGTTGAGCTTGGCGCAAACCCTCCACGCCACGCTCTATATTCTCTCTTTCTCTCATGCAGAAACCTTACGTGTAACTGTGGTAGATAGATATAATCTTTATTCTTCAAAACAAAGACATGGCTTAGTAACTAAAGAGTAATAAGACTAACAGTTCAGGACTTAAAATTATGCTCGAAAACAAGGTGCTTACTACAAAGAAAAGCAATAAAATAACAATTAAACAGATCAGACACGTAAATGAGAAAGCCATGTGATGCACTGAAGAACAGGCGCTGGCTCAGCATTGTACTGCGGTAAGCCGCAGCGCTGGTATTCTACCAGTACCCATACCGAGTAAGGACGCCGACCAACGTGATAAACTCAACCCAATCTCGTCATCAAATGAGTTTAAATATTTTAATGGAGTCAAAGAATAAGAAACATTTTTGAATATATAATTAATTATTTTTTATTATTACTATTATTTTGAAATTAATTATTAAAATAAATGACAGAGAATTTTACTCACGTACATCGTCTAGCTTTAAGGTTTCAAACTTGCGACTAGTTATCGCAAGTTTTTCAAAATTTCTGAATTATGATTTTGTTTATGTTTTCAACACCCATGTCTCTACCACCGACAAAAAAATACAATCATTGAACCGGCTCACAAAATGTCACGAGTGTCGGTTGAAAAATGGCACCTGGGGGTAGCCCAGGTCATTCTTTTTTCGAACTTCTTATCGTGCCGTTCCGTTCACGCTAATAGTATTAAACGGAAGAGTGAAAGTGACGGCGCGATACGAACTTCAATTTTCGAATTTCGTAGTAGCTCCCTTGTAGCGGGGATTAGCCGGACATCCACTGGACATCCGCTGGACATATGAAAGCATTCCTCACCAAGCTGGAATGAAGACGTTTCGCGCTTGTTCGTTGAATCATTACGAATCTTCCACTGTCCATCCGTCTGTCATAAGACTATTCTCCTGAACCGTATTAGGTAACTGAAATTGGAATTTTCACAAAGGTAGCCGCTATAATGACAATTAATAAAAACGAAGAAGAGTTAAAAAATAAAAAAATAAAAGGGATTCGTAAAAACATGTTTTCTATGGAGATTTCTTTGCTTAATTTTTTTCAATGAGTAGACACTTGTAATTTTCACAGAGTGTTTATTACTAGATTGCTTTGAGAAAAATGAATACAAATTAGTTAAATAGAGTAAAAATTACAGAGGGTTCTCAAGAAAGAAACGTTTTCTTTGACATTGTGAACTCTTCGTTTGCGAGTAGGTGGTTTTTTAAAGATTCTTTGTTTCAGAGTCAGCTTCTGTCCTCGGCCGTGTACAATTGCGACTGGACCGCTAAGTCCCGCTACTTTAAGAGCAGTCTGCGGCTCTTCGCGGAGCGTGCCAACAAACCTCTCTCGATAACAGCCGGGAAAATGTTTCCACTCTCGCTCACCACTTTCACTTCTGTAAGTTGAAAATACCTATATTTCTACTGCGGGTTCTTCAAGTTCAAAGACGTAGATTATATCGCTTTGCTTTTAAAACAGGATATTTTTTTCATTTAGTACGAACTAGCTGTTGCCGAAGATTTCATTTGTACTGAATTCGTTTGTAAACTTTCTGTGTGCCAATAATCTCATCGAAACCCGAACAGTAGTTGTTGCGGGAAAGAGTAACAAACATGGACACACAAACTCACTCACAAACTTTCACATCTTACTAATTTTATAAAAAGTGAAACTTTGCACGGATGGATGTATGGATGTTTGTAACTCTTTCATGCTTAAACTTTATGACGCATTTTCACGAAATTTAGGACAGATATGTACCTAGTTCATAACCTGGAACAATATATAGCATACTTTGATCCTGGAAATTCCTTAGCTCCCACGGGATAGCAATAAACTCATTCTTCGCAGACGGAGTCGCGGGCAACAGCTAATTTATACTTTAATTTATGTACAGGGTTTTTTTTATTATTTCAAAAAAACTCTTGCCTGCTATTTAGCAGAAAAGAAGAAGAAAGAAGAAGTTTGGGAAGAATTTTATCACTATCTCGCGAGAACTATGCATGTTCCGGGATAAAAAAGTTCCTATGTTAAGTACCTACATTCAGATTATAAAATTTGTATTTAATTAATTTACGAAATTTCATTCAAATCCTTTAAATTATTTTTGCACGATGAAGTAATCAACATCGAAAGACTTGTGCATTTAAAGTAATTCATAGGAAATATTTATGCCAAGTGTATGTAGGTATAGTTATTATCTATCGACGTTATAATTATTTTCTCTTTGGTTACAGATAATAAATACTGCTTATTCTTTCTTTACTCTATTACGACATATGCAGGCTCGACAAGGATAACCTGTATTTATATACGGGTAGGTTATATCAAGTTTTTTTAATTATTATAACTAATTAAAAAATAAAATTGTTTTGAAATTGAATAGTTCAGGGTAGATAATTCTCACTATGAAGGAATTTTAGGCAGCTCAATTCATAGCTCCTTTGTTTTTCAATAATTATTCGTGTCTATTTAATATCTGGTATAAAGAACTGATTAGCTTCTATTTAGGCACTGAAATTCAACGCAATTAGAAAATATCTTTTCGGAGAAAACTGCCTGCGTGCCTTTTGCCTAGGATATTCTAAAACGCAAGATTTCTACCAAAACAATTCGTAAAGTACACATAATAATATACATGCATTATAATAAAAATATCTTAAATCACTGTTCACTAGTAGTTTGTTTTAGTTTTTTACTAACAAAACTTTGCTAAAACCTAAAAATAAATGTCAATTTTTTCCAAATTTTGACCGTAGAAAAGAGCGGGCATTAAATGTGTATCACTTTACTGACAAATAATACTGACAAAAATGTTGATAATATCAAAAAATTGCACTGTTGCAATATTTCTGAAATATAGAACGAAGTAAAATTAACTCATTGTTGCTTGAACTACCGTCAACTGGTCAACAGCCAATCAGATAGTTATGACAAAGACGAAAAGAAGAGGGACAGATCGATAATTTCTTAGTTTCCTAGCATATGTACGTTCTTAAATATTTTCGATTGTTTTGTTTAATATACTTAGTTTATTTAATTATAATAATTCATTAAAATTACTTTCAAATACAGTGTTTTATTATGTGATGATTCCCTTAAAATTATCACTTTCCTGACAAAACAGAACTTGTATTTCACTTTCCTGTTTATCTTTCATTATCCTGGCAGTAAAATAATGTTCAAATCATTATATTTGTAATAGTAGATTATCTATTCGATCCACAAACAAAAAAAAAAAAAACTGTCGAAGAAAAAGTGTACATTATCGGCAAGAACTATACTATATATTCTAATGCATGTTTATTTAGGTACTAATTTTTTTAAAACGGCTATTATTCAAAAATGTTTTAATATTTTGTCTGACCCACAAAACTTGAGCTAATATAAGTACATACGTTAAAAATCTTGACCTTTGGGTACGCTAAATCTTGCTTTATACTACATAGATCTATTAAATAAAAGTGTGAGACTATCACATCCCATTTGATTCCTCCATATAAAAAGAACCACCTACCCAGAAAATATAACTTCGTATTCACTTATTTTCTTCTGTAAATACGGCAAAATTAACTTCAAACGATAAAATAAACCTAGTTTATTGCTCTTAATAAATATTACCTTAGAAATAAGTTCCATTTTAACAAAATATGAAACCACGAAATACTACTGTAAAATGTTATTTAGTAAGGCTTCGGCGAACTAGCTGTCTTTAAGGCTTGAAAATATTATTAAATTGCTTTAAAGTAGGTAAGTTCTTGCTGATAATGTGCACTTTTTCTTCGACAGTTGCGAGTCAAACTGTATTAAACATGTTTGTTAAATAAATAAAAAAAAACCTAATAGTTTATGGTCGACTTTGATATTTGTGATAGAAGGACGGACAGTTGGTTGATTCTAATTGACACCTATTTTCAAAGTTTAAGTATTTTTCTACCCAGACTTGGCCATATTAATTTAAATTAGGATACCAAAAGTTAACACGAAGTCCGTAAATAATATCATGATTGATGGGAGTGCGATTAAAGGCCCTCAGCTTGAGAGGCCATTGGTCGAACCACTAGGCTACCGCAACTTACAGAATAAAACGTAAATATTTATCTAAGTAAGTATTATGAAGCTGTTGATGCTTCAAATAAATTATGTACTTATATAAAATAAAACATAATGTAAGTAAAATGTTATTGCCTCCAAAAGCCATGCAGCTTTTTTTGTTGATACAATAAACTCGTCTAAATCTTAAAAGACTCAAATAGTAGGTAGGTACCTACCGTCGTAATTGATGCTTGAACATAGTAAAACCATGCCCCCGCCTATTTCAACCGATTCAATTAGGCGAGCCGTCATTAACCACGAAACGAGTGAAGAAAACACATGAATAAATGGCCATTTCTTGTCCGGAGACATTTTCCCAGCATTGAAAGGGCAGGGACGTCACACACAAGGATCGGGGACAATAGGCCCAGCAGTTAGCCAGTGGCAGTAATAAGGCGTGTTTTTGCGAACAGACAGCGAAAAAAAGGAAACAATGATTTTGGCCGTGACTAGATAAATAAGATGTCGGAACGTGACGAGGGTACCGGTACAGTTTTTATGGAATCTTTCAGTGGGTGTAGCGTTCGCCGCGATCCACCTGCTTCTCTTTGTTTAGGCCTCTGAATACATTGTTAATGCATGGATTGGGTATAATGCCGCGTGCGAAGGTCAGGCTTCGTCGACCCGATGCGACCTAAGTAAAGTGTCGACGAGGGACATGTGATCTGGTGAGGATGTGACTCTACGAAATATAGCTTAGTAAGAATACACAAAAAGTTAGTTGGGTCGAGGAATATTGGCAGTTGTTCATTGGAGCATATTACTTTTTTGGTGAAGTCAGTGGACAGGTTTTTTTGTTTGTTTCAGGTATGTAAGTATCAACCCCGAAAATTTATGTTTTATTGATATAAAAGCATGCAGATGGTAATTGCCTTTTCTATCGCAATTCACCATACATCTATTCTATCTGCGGCTTAGCTTAGAAACTCATAGTACCTGCTAAATACATTGCTGCAATTTGGCTTAGGCGTACATAATAATGCGTGTCGACAAAGTCGTGGAATAAAATACGTGATTTAGGATATTTTTTCTCTTTTTTCTTGTTTCGTTTTTTTCGTTTTTGAAAAGCGTTTTTCAATTTAGGGATTCGTAAGCGAAGTATTAAGCTTTGAAACCAAAAAAAATATTAGCATTAACCCGTAAACTGAAAATTATTGTTTTTGTACATGTTATTAAGTAAGCCAATAATATAAATCAGTTCCTTTTGTTGTGGCAATCGACGACACATGTAGGTCAAACAACGATTATGAAACATAGATGCGATCGCTATATTTCCATCCGTAAACATCGAAAGGAATAAAGAATGAAAATTGCGCCCGCACACGTCCTTCCGCCTGCAAACGATGATTTAGTGGCTATCCCTGGATTTATAGAGCGGCCCGCCCCGCCCAGCGACTTCAATGAATAATAAATTGAAGATCTTTTTCGATATTATTGATACTTCGGGTTTCTCCGTGTGATCTATGTACGGGCGCGAATTGAAACCCTTTTATTAACACGTTGAGTGCGGTACAAGTCATTTTTGACTTGCATTAGACTTTTGTTTGGTGCGGCGTTGAAAATAGGCGATCTCTGTCTGGTGCGGCGGTGATTTGACATTGAAATCCCTTGATTCAGAAAGAGACAAGTATACATTTAGGTTTGTTACTTCAAATTATATCCAATAGGTAGGTTCAAAGTATACAAGACAAATTCGACTTGTACCGCACCAGACGATAAAAAATTGTAATTGGTGCGGTACCAGCCAAAACTGTCTTGTAAAGTACCGCCTTGTATCGCACCATGGGAACTGGCCAGTGCAGGCTAGTGTTGTGATTAATAACGACTTTTTTGTACGTAGTTTCGTTCTCAATGAATGCACCGAGAAATAGGCCGTAGAAAACATTATTAAAAGTGTTTGAACTCACAGAAAAAAGTGACCAAAGTAGCTTTGCGAAAACTACAATACGATAATGATGGAATTATTGCCGCAAAAAAGGAAGTCAACAAGTTTCAAAAAGGTACCAGAAGTAAAATGTGCGTTGACTGTTATAAAAAAAAATAAGAAAAACAATAATGCTACAAAAAATCGTATTTGAACATTTAGTTTTGTAATTTTTATTAAATAATTGTGAACATCGATAGCGATATTTTGTTTCATTATATTTCCCTTCTCTATAAAATTATCGACATAACAAACCTTTGCCCTACCCCCGTGATGCGGTACAAGTCGAATTCGTCTTGTTATTTAAATGTCTTATAACTACCAAATTAAAGTATGTATTCTGTGGCGACAGCAAACTTATCTAATTAAACATGTCAACTTGCTATTGCAATCATAAAATTATATTTTTTTATAAAAAACAAAGAAATATTGGGAAAAACTTAATCTTCTGCTTACAAGTCACTATCGTCTTGTATCGCACTATTAGAAAAAATGTTACAAGTCAAAAATGGTATGTATAGCACTGAACGTCAGTTGTAGTAAAAAAGTCCCGCATTCAACGTGTTAAAACATATATTACAAGACGCGTCCCGCTGGTGACACTGAATAATACGCTCCTTGTTGCTACTATTCTTTGCAGGGTTCTCCTATTTTGGCCTTTATTATGCCTGGATAAATTATGACCACGACTGCTGCTTCATACGAAGTCACCGTGCATTTACAATTGTTCCTTATTTTACGAACGACATAATTTTTTACTGTATTTTATTCCTTGTGTGAATAAAGTATTTTAAAATATACTTCTGTAGCAGATCTCAAATCAAACATACGATTAAAACACGGCAAAATTTAAAATACTTCAAATCATTAGCATTGTATATTCATAAGCCTATAAAGGCAGTCTAACATCGAATTCCGTGCCCTAGTTGCCATCCAAACTTGGAGCTAAAAAGTGGAAGCCTTATTTGTACGCCAGCAAGCGAATTTGCAGAGCTAATTCCGAAGGGTGCGCTAGTTTGACTTGCCGTCTTCAGCGTTCTGTTCCAAAGTATAGATAAAGCAACGTAAGATTAATCACTTCTGAGAAAAGAGTAACGATAGCTATGAATATTTATCTAGTGCATAGAAAAGTTCACGTAAAGACCGATTTTCGTAATCTCACTTGCACTTGGTATAAAATGGTATTAAATTTACATTACGAAGAAAGTAGTAGAAGGTTATTATAGCTCTAATCACTTTGGTCTACCAGTCGAAAATGTAATTTGAGCTGTTCTTTGTAGCAAATATTCACTTTTGACTCCACCTGCGAAGAATATGTCTATCGCTATCTCGTGGGAACTACACAATTTCCCAGGATAAAAAGCATCTTATATGTTAATCCAGTTTCCAAATTATCTGTGTCCCAAATTTCATCAGAACCCGTCTAACCGTTTTAGCGCGAAAGAGTAACAAACATCCACACATCCATCCATACATCCATACAAATTTTCGCGTATACAGGGTTATTTTTAATTCACTGACATCCTCTTAACCCTGAATTCCTATCAGTCAAAGAAATGTTTTTTGTTTTAAGACTTTTTAAAATGAAGCACTTTTTTTCCCATACAAATAAACAGAGTATCGTAAAAATAAGAGGCAGAATCAAATTTTCAATACGTTATTACAATATTAAGTTATGACAAAAGCCGTAAAACAAAAAACATTTGTTTAAGTGGTAGGAGTTTAGGGTTAAAAGGATGCTAGTGAATTACAAATAACCCTGTATAATACTAGTACTATTATAAGTAATATAATATCATTGCACTGGCGACAGTTCCCACGAAGTGATCCATCTTAACTCGTCCCTCCTACGCTACGATGTTCTCGCGACAGCGCTAACGCAAACACATGGTAGTGGGGTTAAAACTTGCACCGCATATAAAATTAGTTAAATAACTCCCCAGGAATCTTCGCACTCTATATGGAAACACGTCTTTGCTCTAAAGCCGAGCAAATTAGAGCCAGCTACGAGCAAACTTGTACACATTAAGCTCGCTTTCTAAATTAATTAACGCGCTTAAGGTAATTACGAAAAAATATTGTTCATTAGCCTGAAAGGAATTTTGATGCTTTAAAAATGGTTGTACTTAGTCGTTTTGCGGACAATGGTGAAGGAAAAAAGGTAGGTTAAGGTGGGTTTAAGGTACACTCCTATTGAAGCGTAGCGAAGTGGAGCACTGTTATGGAATAAGACGGCAGTAGCGATTCAGAAGACCTTTCCACCTCTAGCTCCATCTAGTCATCAATTAGAGAAACCGCTATATTCCACATCGCAATATTTCGAATGAACTCCTCTCTTCCTTCGGACTTCGGTCCCCAGGCATACCATCTGCTTGGAGATAGATCTCTCTATTGTGTCCTTAGTACTTTTACTACGATTTAAACTGCTCTATCCTCGACCTACCATACTTTTTTTTTAAATGTCCTAGTGACTTCCTTAATAAGTACAAAGGTGACTTACTGCGACCAAATTTTACTGCGGATCAAGCTTATAGCTGTCCATTTACACTCAAAGCAACACATCTGCTTTAGCCAGCGATGGGCAAACACTGATTAGCAGTAGAGCAAAGCGCAGGCTGCGGTCGCATTTCCTCGACTACCAACCTTGACTTTCTACCAAGTTTACTCCCTGTGTTCCGTGATTGAAGGCTATTATAGGTAATACAAGGAAAGATAGAAGGGAAAAGGAAAAGGGGAAGACCAAGAAGGACATAATATTATGTAGCAAATGAAAGAAAAAAAAAATGTTTCATTCTTATAAAGAAGAGAAGGAAAGAGCGGAATTTAGAATAAGCTGGAAATTACTCCACCGACAAGCGCCTAGCTCTTAAATATATATGATGATGAGCTAGGAGTAAGTATAAGGAACATATGCAGAGCCTTGGAATACGATACCACATAAGTACA